>OY728140.1:1691891739-1694291739 GCA_963277665.1 Viscum album | reverse complement strand
GTAGTATCCATAAAGAAAACAGGTGTTCCATGATCAATAAGTTATACCTAGTGAGCTGACTCAAAGAGATCAAAAGAAAACATTTCAAAACACACGCAATTAGTGTTTTCATATGGTGAATTAGAAATCATAATTCAAGGTCCTGGTGTATGGATATGTTGTCTACCTCACCAACACTGGATTCCCCAAACTGAAAACCACACTCATAAACCATAAAAATATTTCTACACTGAAACGTTCTGAGTCCCAGTTATTCGGTAGAACTGACTCCTCTGATACCAATTTGTCACAACATGTCCATCAGATCCGTGTCATGACTACCACAACCCTCAATTCCATAGGCCAGGGGCTGGTGACTAGCACCAGAAAGGTGTATCCCTAACATGGGAAGGCATTTCATTTTTAATCTATACAGACACATAGACTAGAAGGAAACAAGTTGCCACAAAAAATTATTTGTTGTAGTAAAAAGAGTGATGAAAGTAAAGGGGCCCGAATATAATCATAACTAAAATTACAAGTACAACTAATGAGTAAAAATACAAATAAAAAGTTAAAAACAGCTCCCGGTTTGTCCACTGAGGATCCTACCAGAAGGGTAGGTACAGCTGATGAACAGTAGTCCATGTGTCACGTCACGCCAAATTGTCCACCTCTGAGCACCATCCAGTCCTGGATCCCTCAGCCTCGATCACTGTTGTCTATCATTTGAAAAAGACAAAACAACGTACAGACGAAGCCCGTGTAGGGGTGAGTTTAACGATACTCAGTTGGGACCCCGGGACCCTTGTAGTCTCTTAGAGTTCCAAAAAGTAAATACCACAAATTAAGTCCTCGATATCAAAGCATGAAGAAATAGACCTCAACTCTACTTTGGTATATTCCCATACATATACCTAAGTTATCAAGACATACCCATCTCGTAAATGAGGGAATAATACCCCAAAGGTAACACCATGAAGGTAGAAGTACCCCATAGGTAACACCATGAAGACAAAACCACGAAGGTAGAAGTACCACATAGGTAACACCACAAAGATAGAAGTGCCACACAGGTAACACCACAAAGATAGAAGTATCACACAGGTAACACCACGAAGATAGAAGTACCACACATGTAACACCACGAAGATAGAAGTACCACACAGGTAACACCATGAAGATATAAGTACCACAAAGGTAACACCACAAAGATAAAAGACTCAAATAAAAATAGGAATAACATAAATACAGATGTACAGATGATTAGTCTAAATCTAGATCATCTTATTCCCGTAAGTAGCACTACTTCTGAACCACACCGGATCGATAGGTAACTAACCCCCACTGACCCCCATGGGATCAGACCCACATTGGATCAGTATGAGATAAGCCACAAATGATCACTGAGCACTAACCATCATACGATCTGATATATGTTGACCCACACAGGATTGATAGATGCTGACCCACATAAGATCGATGTTCATTCTTCACGTTACAGTTTGCCATAGGATTCTTCACACCCTGTGTGCTCGTGTTCTGTAGAATCTTTCCATAGAGATATTATTCATACCTAGACCACCACTAAGATCCAAAAATAAGTAACCCAGAGTAATACCATGTCTTAAGGGTTCTAATGAGACAGACGGTGCATCAATCAGATGCCCAGTCTGTGAGTTATAATCGTTTTAATTTGGAGGGCATGGTTGGATTCGGATTCGATCCAAGTTGGTCGTACACCAAATTTCTTCAAAACACAAACAGAGTATACCAAAATTATCTTCTCAATCCAAGGATTCTGACGCCACAAACGGTTCATCAAACGGGCATCTGGTTCTCATGTTATGGTCCTTTAAGTGTTTGTGAGTCTGGTTTGGCCCAGGTCCGGCCCGACCCGGCTGGGTTTGGCCGCGACAAGCTCGGACCACTGAGCCGATGGCCGGCCTAGCCTGCAAGGGGGTGGCCTACAAGAGTGTCTTGGCCTGTATGATGGGGGAAAGGGAGGCTCGACCCGCAAAGGGGACGGCCTATAAAGGAGGAGCCCGGAAGGGCGGCCCGGCCCACAAGGGGTAGCCCATCCTGTAAAGGGTCGTCCTGGCCTGCTGGTCTGGGCCGAAAGAGGGCTGCGGACTGTCAGTCGCATGGTCTTCTAGGAATTCAACTTGTTGGATAGGAGGCCCGCTTGGATGGTAGCCCGATCTCTTGAGGTGTAGCCCGCATGGTGGGATGGATTGCTGTTTTCCTGAGCTAGAAAAATGAGATGTTTCCCCTCAGCATCTCGAAAGTCCTGGAGGCTGTTCAGTTTTGTGAAATAGCGGACCCACGTGGGAGCCACGTGGTCACCACGGAAGCCTTCGAAGGCACCAGTTCTGCCACATTCGCTGCTTTGGTCGTGGATTCTTTCCCACCAGCAGTGCGCTAGTTGTGCCACCCTTCCCTTCCTTGGTCGTCTGATGTGACAGCCACCTCCTCTAACTACCATGGTTGACGAGTTGCGGCCCCCTTGCTAACTAGAAGCGCATAACGGCGTTTCACAACATCTCTGAGGCCACTTGGTTGCAGCCACTCTAATGAGCACCTCAGCTTAGTGCCACGGCCTCCTCTTACGGCATTAGTTTGCGCACTGCATCCTTCGTAGCATGTTGGTCTCGCTGCACCGGCAGTCTTCCACAGAGGGTGCAAGGGTAGCAAAGTAGCGGAGGGTTCCGGCTGAGTTCATTTGGCACAAACCCTCTGTGTTAGGTTGTAATCGTGTTATAGTATTTAAGTGTTCGAGAAAAATCCCTTGAATTAAACAATAATCAAACCTATACCTTATGAACGATGGATAAATGACCGCATTTGAGGATGTGGGTCGGTGTTCTCTATCCCCTACAACAAGCCTCCAATGACATCGCTTGATCATTGATCTCCATTTCAGGGTTTCTGTGTTGCTCGTCACCACTCTCCGGAACTGACCTTATCCTCCAAGGGTTTGGCGTAACGACACATTGTTAGCACTTTGTTGCTTGGTGAAGTAGTGTTGACACCTCTCCCCAAGCTCCATATAAATTGGAGTGGTGATGGTGTGAAACGTTCAGGTAATTAATAGAGGCCCAATAATTTGGAACCTTCCTAATTCCCCAACATTGTAGTTACTTAGAAATAAAATTTCATTCTATTTATTGCCTTCACATGTCACTGGCCCCACGTTGTCGCTTTCCTGTTGGAGGAAAAGAATGAGAATAAAATAACAAAGTTGTTTTATTTATTTCTTTTAAAAATTCCAAAAAATTAACTTTTTCTCTAGAACTACTCTGGTAAAAGGGAAGCCTCCCTTAAGCGAATCCCAGCACTAAAGATTCCACGGTGCCCTCGTATTTTTAATCTATGAATCTGTTCAAAATATAAAAAACACCACTCACATGTTTAATAAACGTACTTGAAAAGGAGTTTAGAAATTTATTCCAGGCACACCGGGTCTTGAAATCACATGCCTTCAATTTTCTCAGACTTGTAATAATTCCATATAATTAAAACAATAACATTGAAAATTTGGGTATTTACAGATATCGTCATCTAAGTCATGTCTAGATCTACCGTTAGTAGCTCTTATAAGGTTGGATCTTGGTGAAAAAGAGTAGACATAATCTATATATTATAAAAGTAATCATTCAGATACAAATATGGGTAATATACAAGAATACTTGGATTTATTTCTTATTGAATTAAATTTACCTCCATAAAAATGAGAATTTTAATTTCTTATTGATTTATTATGTGTTTTTAATCTTATATTGAAGGATCTTTTTAAAATAGACACTATCAAATTATTATATTTGATGAAACATCTATAGGGTTTTTTATAAGGGATTTATATGCCATGGTGTTTCCCTATGGGCAGCCCATTCACTTTTTGTTCAGAAGAAAGTTTGATCTGTGAGGATATTCCTTGATTATATTTAATTTAATTTTATTATCATAACGAAAAAGTTGCCTCAGATTGATGATTCATTTCATCATCCTTAGATCTCAATATTTTTCAAAAAAATTTCTTTATTCTTATTATTATTAATTGAAAGTAAATAAGGAATATATTATGAATATATCATTTCAAATTATGTATGAAAATTATGATTTTACTATAATTCCAATTTAATTTACTAATTTACCCTATATTTTTATACATTCAATAAGCAGAGTATTAAATAAATATATTAATAATTTTTTTGTGATATTTATTGATGATATATTGGTTTTGTATAAAATAAATAAATACCACTAAAATCACGTTTGAGCTATTCATGAGGATTTTTGATAAAAAGATTTATATTTTAAACTTTGATAGTTTGAATTGTCGCATTAAAAAAATATTTTCTTGTCTGTATTGTCTCCAAGGATGGAATATCAATTAATCCAACAAAGACAAAGGAAGTTAAATAATGGCCTAATTCAATGAATGTAATTGAGGTACGTAGTTTAATTTTATTTTAAGGATACTATAAGTGATTTTATCAAAACAATTTCTTGATTTCCTAACCCATTGACTATGAATACACATAAAGGGGTTAAATTAACATAGACAATTGAATGTGAAGAATGTTTCAAACAATTGAATGTTTATTTATGAATTTACTGATATTGAATCTACCATTGGGAAATAGTGAATTTTTTATATTTAGTTTTGCATCAAAGGAGGTTCATGGTTGTATTTTATTTAAAAGGGTAAATTTATTTCCAATAAATCAAGATAGTTAAAGACACAAGAATAGAACTTTATAATTCATGATCTTGTGTTGGAAGCTATAATATCTTCTTTAGTAATATGGATACGTCATATCTGTGGTGAATGATATAAGATATGCACTGCCCATAAAATCCTAAAATACATCTTCTCATATAGAGTTCAACATGAGGAAAATTTGATGGATTGAGATACTCATAGATTATTAATTATCAATACACAACCAACAAAGAAAGGAAAATAAGGGGTTGATACATTTTATAGGAAATATCTTGGAGACCTTACCAAAATAAGGATTGGGTGGGATCCTATGCTGAGGGATTTAATAAATATTGATATGGAAATTATTAAGGATATAAAAATGCCCTTGATTTTTCAAATGAATGATAAACCATATTTATGAAAAAATATAAAATTTTCTAAACCTGATGGTGATAATTTTAAAAATAAAATTAAATATATGAAAGGTGGGAAATTGAAAAAGATCTTATATAAAAATATTTTTCTAAAATTTGGAATGATTATATGTGTTCCATAATTATTTAAACTAAAGAGGGAATTATTATATTATGATCAATGACTGAATTTTTCTACACATCCTAGTATCACAAAGATGATATTTAAAATAACATTTGTGTTTGGATAATATGAAGGGGAAAATTTCTGATTATGTATCAAGAAGATTTTATTTTAAAAAGGTGAAGGAAGAGTGAAAAATCCTAGGGGATTCATGAAACTTATACCTATTACTACGCAAAAATAAGATGATATTACGGTGGACATTATCACTCAGTTACTAAAGACTTCAAGAAAGAATGATCCAATATGGTTTATTGTTAACCACCTTACCAAATCTATACATTTACTCACTATAATAGAATATTTACCTCACGAGTTCCTTGTATGACTCTATATAAATAAGTTTGAATAATTCAAGGTGAATTTATTTCAATTATGTTTTACGATGACCCATGATTACATAATGTTTTTTGAAATGTATTATGAAGAACCAAGATACAAAGATTTATTTATGAACTACCTATCACTCTAAATTTTATGAACAAGTTAAAATTACTTTTCAAACTTTTTTATACATGTTGATTTTGTGTTCACTTGACTTTCATGGTCTGCGGGATCACTATTTACCTTTTTAAAGTTTTCCTATAATAATGGATTACATTCAAGTGTTGATATGGAATCATATAAAGCATTATATGGAAGGTGATGTCATAATCTAGCATGTTTGGATGAATTTGATGAATTAAAGATTGTGGGACCATAAATTTTTTAAGAGAAAATAGAAAAGGAAAATAATATTCAAACACACATTAAAGAATATCAAAGTTGGAGAAAAACTATGGTGATAACTAAGGGAATGATTGGGAGTTTCAAGTTGAAGATCATGTTTTATTGAAAGTACACCCATGGAAAGGTGTTATATGGTTTAGTTATAAAGTGAAATTTTACCTTGGAACATTATAAATTTTTAAATATTAGAACTAATTAGACTTGGGCCTTACCATTCTAAAAATTCCACCAAGAATCTCAAATATACAAGATGTGTTCCATGTGTCATTATAGAGGAGGTAAATTCTATATAAAATGCATGTTCCCATATCTACAAAAATAGAATTGGAACATGATTTTTTATAATGTGAAGAGTTTTTCGAGATTTTTGACACTATAGAATAGATATTGATGACATAGATGACATTGGCGGTAAAGGTATGTCAGGAATATTAAAAGATAGAATATGCAATGCCAGAATATGAATAACCTTAGATTAATAACTTCCCAAATATGTTCATCAAGTGAAATTATATAAATTTATTGCATGACCTTTTTTAAAAGAGGGAAGAATGTAACTCTGAATCTTTAATTATAGTAAGCATTTCTTTTTAAAGAAACAATGCCACATTAAACATATGATTATTCATTTATGTGATTACAAACTAAATTCAAAAACATAAAATATAATTTAATTAAATTATTTTCATTTTTTATATCTTTACCTAAAAATTTTCACATGGTGAGTTTTTTGGATTGAAGGAAATGATTGTTTTTACCATTTATAGTGAAAAATAACACTTTTTCAAATACTAGCAATTATTTTCATTTAATAATGTAATTTAAAAGTACCATATAGTTTTTATTTGTTATTAAAGTAAAATTTGATATAAATTATTTATAATAATCTAATTTGAATCAATTATTTTCATAGTTTTGATATGAGAAAATATTTATGTTAAATAGCTCATTTTTCTAATAAAAGATGCCCACCGTGCATTTTATGCATTTATATTAAAATTCATTTAATCCGCTTCCGTAAGATTAATCTTGATAAATTAAAACCACATTTTAAATTAGGATGTTCAAATTTTGTAAATAGTGCCCTTTAATTTTTAGGCATCCTTAATAGTAACCATGATATAATTTATCACATTTGTAAAGGCTAAACTAGGAAATTAAGGTTAAAATTATTGTGGCATGGAATTAAAAATCAACCCAAAAATTACCTTTATTTATTTCTATGGGATTAATTTATTTATATCCATCCCAAATTTTGATATACGGAATTTTAGTTCCATTTGACCTTGGTAAAGACATATATATTATTTTATGTTAAGAAAATTCATAAATGACCCTCTCTTTTTTTCATTTATTTTTTAGGACCACATAATTATAATAAAATGATGTGAATAAATATAAAATATTACTTTTAATTTAAATTATTTCTTTTTATCATGGAAATTTTTTTATTTTTTAATTATTGAATAATTAAAAAAAATTCTTACAAAATACCGACATAGTATTTATTCAATTTATACAAAAATAATTTAAATGATTTTATGAATATTAAAATTACTAAAATTTGGGTGACTTATCATGACCCATTAATTTTATATATTATTATAAATTAATAGGGATTTTTTAAGTGTAATATTCCCATTTCATTATTTCAATGTCTTTTTTAAAATTCAAAAAAAAATATAACTCACAAAGGGACATTCAAGTAATATTATAAGAGGTAATATTTTATTAAATGATTTAAAATTCATAAAAATATTATCATTTTCCAATTGAATGTTATATGATTTAAAATATCAAAATAGTTCTATTTATGAAACTATTCTACATTTAATCTAATATTATTTACCTATAAATGATTTAAATATTTAACATTTCAATATTTTTTAAAAGGGTTATTGGTGAGTTAAAACGAAGTGATATGGGTGGAAACATAACCACAACATGTTCAAATTTTATATTTTGAAGGGATTTTTATTATTCCTTGTATTAAATTATAATTATATCCATTTATATCCATTTTTACATGAAATTAATTTATAGTAATTTAATACTTTATGTACTCCCAAAAGTGTCCCTCCCCTCACATTTAAAAGGACACCCCTTCTCTATTTTATTTTCACCACATTGAGAAACCTATCTTGAAAAAAAAAAATCATTTTCCATTAAACATCATTATAAAATTTTTATAGGTTCTAGTGTTTCAAAAAGACAATCCCTTTTTCTCTTTAAAAGAGATTTGAAGATAATATGCTAAAGAAGTGGTATTCATCTTTACCGAAACATTCAAATTTATTTCTTCATCTACTTGCAATAAATTTTTTATAACCATTCTAAAATAATTTATATATTATCATAAATAAACTTCTATGTTATTAGGATTTTTTTAAAACCATTTTTCACATCATTTCCATCCTATAGAAATAGAAATTATTGCTTGTCCGTACATGTGGATTACCATCTTCACATATTGGTGTAATTCATATTTCATTTCTAATTAACCTGAGTGATCAAAAATATGTAACTACTAAATATATATATAATATTTATAATATAATATTTCTTTTATAATTATTGTATCATATCAACCTTCTTGTCTTCCAATCTATTGTAAAATGATAATGTCACTCGTGTGAACGTGTGTATTTCCCCCTTCACATGACAATGTGATCTATTTTTCAGTTATACTTTTCATGTATGGTAGTAAGGATATATTTAATGTATATATATATATGTTATTTATATCATGATTAAAATTATAGGGATGAAGGATCGATAATAAAATTAATGTATCATAACTTCTATAACAAAACATCCATTAGAAAATTAAGCAGCTAACTCCCAAAATAATGATAATAACGATTGATTGTTAATGATCAAGTGATAAGTTGTTATAAATGGATCATATATGATATTATCCATATTAATATCATTTTATAATAAATTAATTTCATCTTTAAATTAATTATAAAATAGTTCAAATAATGTTTTACAAAGGAGAAACGTGAGGTAAGGGATTTTGTATCAATTTTCACTCCATTGAGATATATTCAGTATTATGCACCTTTTTTACTTTTATGTGGTGTATAAATTTACCCTTATTTGTATATTAAAATAATATGTTTTTATCCATGATGATTAAAATTTCAATTCATATTAATCTTCTAAGGGGTTATAATTTATAAGATACTAGATAGGTAATAATTTCTTTTCTAATCTCACTTTTTGGGATTTCTCTTATTTTCATTGAAGTGGAATTATATTCTATACTTAATTAACTCCATCTATTTTTTTATAATATTAATATTTCGGTATTTTACATATTTTCTTTTAAATTTTCTCATATTTCTTACATGAATCGTTCAAATAAAATATTAAAAGAAAATATGATCATATTCTCCTTCTAATCAGGTAAATTTTTATTTAATACCAAAATTTTATAAAATTATTTTAAAAAATTAAATTTTATTTAGTAAATTGATATTTTATGTTATCCATGAATTTTTAAACTATTTTAAATAAAAATTTAAAGTTTCTTCTGAATGGTTCATTTATATCTTTCTCTATAAAAACACAAAAGGAATTACTTTAATGTATAAGGTGTTAACTGAATTTCCCTTCGCTATAACCATTTTATAATATTTAGCATCTTATACACCTCCTCAATGGTATTAGAGTTGATAATCATTAAATAAAACTTTTCTAATTTTTCAATTCCATTTTCTTATATTCTATTGAAAACATGATTTTATTAAAGACCATTATATTTATATTAAATTTATCTCTTAATAATTTTGTGCTTATTAATTTTCTCTTGAAACATTCACTTTGTTGTGATCATATATCACTGAACATTACAATTATCATAAATATTTATATTCCCATTATCATATATATTACAATTTCATAACTCTTATACCACTTCTATATATAGTGTTTTAATTTGAATTTTATTTTGTAGACTCATGAAATATTGATATTATGGATTCTTTATTCTATATGTTCATTTATTGAGAGGTCATATTTTTTATGATTTAAATTAATCATTAAATATTTGAGGAATTTATTGGACATGGAGTGATGGGTAGTTCATTTAATTTCATTTCCGCTCGATGCATAAAAATGTATCCTGAGATAATCCAGTTGGATATACATATTAAATGTATGTTTTTTATGTATTCCTTCCCAATGTTTATATTGTCTTGGAACAATGCCATGATAGTGAAGGTATCATGATGTGTGATATAATAAAGTACAACATTATAAATTTATTTATTTGTGTATTCAGTTATAATTATCTATGATATTATTTCATTTGATATTATCCATGGATTCATTGCATGCTCAAGTGATTGACTAAATGGCACAGTTTTTCAATTATTTACCTTTCTAAATTGATTATTCCTTATTTATTCATAATATATTTTATTTTACATGACTAATACTGATCATTTTAGTTCACCCTTATTAGGTTTCCTTTCATAATTATATGAAAAATAACTCATTTTATGTGTTTTAGGGAATTCTAATATTTTTTTATGTTTTATATTATAATTTTAATGTAAAAATTGGTAATAAATTTTGTATCTTGTTATTAAAGACTTCTAAATTGATTATTCATTTGGGATGAGATCCTATATATCTTATTCTAATGTAATAAATAATTCACCATCTTTAGGTTACTGAATTATTGGTTTTTACAATAAGGATACACTCCAAAAAACATTTAAAGGTGATGTCATCCTAGAATGATAAAGGTTCCAAGAAGAAAAGAATGATTACCATTAAAAATATGATTCCCTATGATTTTTAGAAATATCCAAATAAGTTATAAGTATTTAGATACCTATAGTATTTTATTCTTATATGGAATTGGAGTCTCTAATTTTAAATGGAATTTAGTTATATGGTATTGTAAAATATAGATACAATGAGATCTTACTCTAACCAACCCTCTAATCTTAATTGACCAACTTCTCCTATCCACTGGAATTCTACTCAAAATAATATAATCTATATATATATATATATATATATATATATATATATATATATATCAACCATTAAATATTTATATCTACTATTATGATCATTAAATCATAAGAATAAAACAATTGTATTGTTAATTCCTATGTATTTCAATTTTTTGTCAATTTGAGTTTATAAATTATCATTATTTTCTATTCAATATAACTATAAGGGTCTAGGTGGTGAAGAGGATAGTAATTAGTTCATCAGAGATATTCTATTTGTATCCTTCTTTTTTAGAGCCTCTGGTTAGTCTCCCCTGACTGTTTAGGGTGGAGGTGCTCTATCCCCAGGTCCCTTAGTCATTAAGTCATTTAAATATGCCCTATCGGGGTTGTTGTCCCCTTCATAAAAATTTGCACTTCTTTGCATCACTTCTATCCAGAGTTACCCTTGTTTCATAGATTGGGTGGAAGGTTGTCCTATAGTATAAATTTCATCATGTGAAGTACATATAGACTCAGTGTTTCATAGCATGTTATTATTGGAGCACTTTGGTCATGAGAAACCCTCTTAGAAATTATTCGAGACATTCGTGAATTAGTGGGGTCTTTCCCTGCCAGCAACCATTTCAGTGAACTCTATGTCTTCCTTCACATACATGCATAATACAAGGATTATGCCATTGAATCATGGTCTAGGAATCTATGTTGAAGTGGTGATCCTTGCTTCATGATCACCTGTTGGTCTTAGGAAGCACACTATGGGAGATATTTGAGTTGAGCTATTGTTTGGGTCAGATTTCCTAGTCTGCAGCTCCCATTACACAACCCAAAAAAATTTATGTCATTGGGAAATGAAATGGTTTTTGTTTTGTGTCAAGATGAGTAAATAGTGTGTCTTCAATTGGGGTCCAACCTATGAATCTGAATCATTCGTGATTTGGATGAAAATCTTCTTTTTCAAGTTTTCATTAGGGATGGTGTTGGGTTTTTGTCATTGAAACATGTCTTCTACCAGGATTTTCCAAGGTTCTACATGTAGTTAATTCTTCAGGAGAATTATTTAGATTTATAAATGTGGTGTATGGATGGTTTTAACCTATCATATTGGTAGGGTGTTGTGGTTTCAGGTTCTAATACAGTCCTATTTGGTGAACAGGCTTCTGGGGTTGTTTCACCTCATCTATAGTAGAATCCAGAGTAGATCCTGAGTGTGGAAAATCCATTTCTGACCATTATAGTTGAATTTAAAATTTTGGTAGGGTTTTAAAATTAATTGTATGGGTGTCAAGTTACTGAAAAATAATATGTCCCACAGTCTTTTGTGTCACCTATGACCCCGTACAATTTTTTCGTGTCGCCCAATCTAGCTTTTTCATCTTCTGAAGATCATTTTTTTGTCTACCTTCAATATTGTCTATGTGTGTTTTCTTCTTTTCACTGGTCCTATAAATTATGTCCAAATCATTTGGTTCTTAGGGATAGTCTTCTATGTCAGGTATACTTCTCAACAAATCAATGGAAAAGGGAACTAGTTATGAAAAATTGTGGTTCTATGAACTCAACAAGGTAGACGATGATAGTATCAGTTCCCCGTGATGGGGTATAATCGGAAACCCCCTTGTATGTAGTTTTCCTTTCTAGAAGGTTTTCAGTTTTAATGGAGGTGGAATGTGAAAGTCTAATTTATGAATCTTCAGGTGGTAGGGATGTAAAATTGATTAAGGTTTTTTTCAACTCTGACTAGTAGTGGGTGAATCGCCAGGTAAAGGATGAGAGAGATTCCTAATTCATTTTTTGATTCTAAAATAGATCTCATAGGCCACAAGGTCAATCTATATCCCATTTAATGGTGGTTTTTATTATATTCAATGAAATGGGTTTGGGGGATTATGTGAAAATAGATGTCATCTCCACTGAATCTCAAAGGCAATAGCTCTCAATCATCGAAGTTTTAGAACCAAAGCATGGTATCAATCATATTTTTATCTTTCTAGAAGGATGGGTTCCTAAATTTTATGAATGATCATCCATGAAATATGAAAATAAGAGTCTTATAGAATAAATATCTCTTTTTTTAATGTATTTAAAGCTCATCTCAGCACATTACCACCAGAATCACTGAAGTAGGGAATGAGATATTTTTATCATTTGTATATAGAAAATGGAATATTTCTAATAGAATAGTTTTAAATAATTGTATCTCCAATACACATCTATAAACGCTACCCTGGTTTGTTACGGAATACTTTGACATCATCCTTGAAGATTTGGATAAAAGAGGATTGGCCTCCTTATGCTAGGAAATTCTTGATCAGAAGGAGTTAATGGTAAGAAAGGGTCTTCTGGACATGGTATTCTCCAGGAGTAAATTCAAGTGGATAAATAATACAAAGGGAAAAAAGAGTATCAAGAGTAGGAATTAATATTTCCTTGAAAAAATAAAAGGGATTGATATGTATGCACAGGATATGGTCACTCACCTCACTTTACCACTCTCATATCACTCCCCATTGTCAGTTTCTCTTATAATGTAGGAGTAAAGGTACCACAACTTTTTTTAATTCCATCAACAAGCATCGAATGGATGGGTTTTTTGGTTTTTAAGGAATTATTTGAGAAACCATAGAGGGTAAAATCATGGTATGGTATCCTAAAATGAATGAAAATTATGAAAAGAGGTATTCAATGATGGATTATGAATATAACATTTGTGGATTTTCACATGGAGTGGATTATACAGGACATTGAACAAATTGAGAGAAGTTTCCAATACATATGGAATGGATAAATATTCATTTCTATGATGGAGAGCAATGCCTTTTATCTAATATGATCCTCTATGTGGATATGGTTTTCAAGGAGATATCCATAGGACTTTGGCTCAAAGAGTGGGATCACAACATGACCTATATTCAGGCATGCTTGAATGAGATGCAAATTTTTATGAGAATTATTCTAGTACTATAAGATGGCGCTTTCATAGAGGGTATGGAAGTGGATGGTAAATATGAAATGGATTTTTTCAAAGGTATTTTTTTTCTTGTTCCAATAATGATTGGAAAGGAAGGGATGACTATGAGGATTCTTTTTATAAGCTTCATTTTGAGGCTAGTAGAGTACGGAGATAATAGTCCAGTGGCTGCCATTCAAATGGAAGAGGTAATTATAATATCCATTTTCAGTATATTGTAGGATAGTGATCCAAGAACAGAATATTCTCCTAGTTCCATCTTTTTTATAGCATCGGATATTATCAAGACACTAGTTGTGGGATCATTGCAAGATCTCTTTTGGGGAGGAGACTTTACCAGGGAAACTTGAGCATCCAAATATTTTCTTATACCAATGGTCAAAGACCCAAAAATACTTGATAAATTTAGGCTAATCTAATGATATAATTTTGTATATAAAATTATTTAAAATATACATAATATAATATTAAATGGTTTCATTTAAAGGATAATAGAGAAGGAAAAAATGGCATTGTTTGTAGGAGGAACATTCCGTGGAAATTTACATATTTAATGAAATATTGGAGGATTTGAATATAAAATTGATTGGTTATAATATCATTATTATGGTGGACAAGGATAAGGCTTAAGGTAGAATATACGAAAGTTTCATCATAAATTTCATGAGGAAATTTATCTTCAATGATGCTTCTGTGACATATGATTCAAATTTTATAGGTCATTGTGGCTTACAATATTTCCCTTGAGGAAGAATTTTGGTTATTTTTAACTGTTATATGTGTTAGATAATGAGATCCATTGTTTTCTACTTCTTTCATATAATCTCAGGAGGTTTTCACAAAGAATAACATGCATGATTTAATAGAGGGCACTATCATGGATTATAGGAATAGGCCCAGTAGTGGGATCATGTCTCATCTCAAGTTCATTGATGACATATTGTTCTTCAGGAATAGAAGGTGAAGATCAAATTATGGGATCATGTAAATAATAAAAACTTATGGGAGGTAGAGTGATCAGTGTATCCACACAAGGAAGAGTAGTGTCTATATTTCCAAAAAAATGTTCAAGGATTCACAGTAATACAATTCATAATACATTAGGAATGAATAAGTGGTATCTTCTAATGAAATATTTAGGAACCCCTTCACATATGGAAGGATTGGAAATTATCTCTTTGATGGTATTATCATCCATACCATGAGAATAATTTTTAATTGAAAAAATAAATTCACTTTCAATGGAGGATAGAAAACGTTGATTAATATAATTTTAACGTCAGTTCCATTGTGTGGGTTATCAATAAATAAGAAACTCAAAGAGAAAATCATGAGGATAGAGAATATCTGGAATTATTTTCTCTGGGAATCCAATCAAGAAAGGCAGTATCATTGGGAATCATGCAGGCACCTAGAAAACCAACTGACGAAGGTAGTATTGTTCTACACAACATCCAAGAAACCATGAATGTTAGGCATGAAATATTTTCATGGGATATCATGGAATGGGACTAATTAGGAGTGATCTTCATGAAATATAGATACAGAGATGATTGGGAGGATTGGCCAGTGTGGTTCAAAAACTTATCAAGACTTAATCGACGCATGGTCAACTACCTGGAAGGGTTTATGGATAAAAATAAATTGATATCGTGTTCTAGAGACATTAATTTTTGGTAGGATTTCTAGGATGGAAATCCATATCACTTCCTAGTATTCCCATTTCTGAATATTTTATTCAAATAGGATCTTTATCTTGGAACATTATTGAGAGACAAATTAGGAATATGCTTCATGCATGAGTTCTATGTAAGTTTGGGAATATAGAATTAGGTGATGGAAAATACTAGGAAGGGTGAGTTTTTTTGAGTGGAAACATAATAACCACATCCTTATAACATATTAAAATGTTTAGAAAAGGTAATTTCCAATTTCTCATGATTGCATTGTGATGGAAGGATAGAGTAAGAAATAATGTTGTACGTATTTTTCAATGGGGATTTAGAAAGGGGATTTGGAACCATATACCCAGTCTAATGAGCATACATGGAGGATGTGACTCTATATATGACACCCTGTAAGTCTGGTTTGAGGGATCTAAATATCATGGAGTAAAGGACAAGGTCTTCAGGATGGTTTTTTCAGTCGTGTGATGGTTTATGTGAGAAGAAAAGAATAGTGCATTAACATAAACATGTATTCTCTTCCAATTTTTCCAGGTGTGAGTAATGGCCTTTGTTGTTGAGTTGGGAAAGCTTATTCATTGAAATGAGTCTTCTTCTTCATTATAAAATATTTTACTAGATATCTGTAAGAACATAGAGAGTGATTGAGGTAAGAAAAGAAAATGGATAAGGTGGGATCAACCCGTTTCACGGATGAAATTAAATGTTGATGGATTGTGGTATTCATGGGAGAAGAAATGAGGTGGCTTGGTGAGAGATAATAGTGGATTTTTTATCCTAAGATTTAGTAATTTTTACAGATTAGGTAAATACAACATAGTAGAAGTAAGAGCTTTAGATACTGAATTTATGTTGTGTAAGATATATAATATTTGGATTGTCATGGTTGAATCTGACTATGACTTACTGATTCATTTTATCAAAGGTGAGGATAAATCACCATGGGAGTTGACATATATTACTAGGACTTACAAATCGTTTATCAAATATGGCATTCTGGTTGGTCATACTCGGAGGGAAGACAACTACATGGTGGATTCCATATCCAATAAAGGAAGTCAAGGGAACAAAACTATCTTCTACACTAGTTTGGTACCCTTCCCTATTTATAGTAAAAAAAATCATGGGTGATTCCCTCAATGTAGAATATTTTATCCCCCTTGAAGTGTGGTTGGAGGGGACCGTGGTGGAATTTTTCTTGGCCTTATTAATAAAACATGAACTTTGAATTAGTTAATATACCCTTTAGTTGTGATCTTTAACACTTATTTATAATCATCACATAATGACACAACACCCCTATTTCATATAGTATGCCAATATTGGTGCATGGGTAATATCCAAAATCCCATCCATATGTTCTATTAATGATTAATATCTACGATTCCACAAATATGGTATAAAATCCATAAGGTTGGAGGTGAGGAATTAACAAATCTAACCAAAGGTTACCTATTTGGTTAGAAAATTCCCAAGTTTCCATGGTTAGTTAGTTTATATCATGATTCCTATTTTAAGATTATTTGTAAATAAATATTTCTTAACCACCACAATACTAGACTAGTTTTTATTATTTATCTTCGACCCTTCACTCATCATTTCCAAAATACCTGAAAACTAGAAGAGTCCATGTTCATGAAACTCATATAATAAATTATATATTCACAAACACCACTGGATACAAATTTTTCTTACAAAAAAACTAAAACAAGAGAGATAAATTCAATATATTATATTTTATAGATCCAACTACTAATTTTAAATTTCAATATTATCTATTTATTTAAAAAATATGTAAGATTATTTCACACATCAAATGGTTTAAGAAAATGGTTCTACAAGAAAACTAAACATGTTTGGTGATTAAATATGAATCCAATGTAAAATTAAATGAAATGAATCTATAATTATTATAGAATATAACCAGGTATATTGATGCTAAATTATTAATCGATTAATAAAAATTAATCAAGATACCATAGAATAAAAATTCAATATGATTCTCTAAAAAGATTCTTTAATTGAAATTTAAAAATAAAATTAAGCTATTAAATAAATATTTTAAAAAATATATCAGAATATGAATATCCCAAAAAATATGAATCCTCGTCTATTATAACAAAAAAACTCTTTACAAAATGATATATAAAAATTAAGTTCTTTATTAATGAATATTATACTATGAGAACTATTTCAATTTTATATTCAATGATAGACTTAAATTGAATTCAAGAAATATTTATTATTGTTAAATACATTAATATAACAAAATAAAATATTATTACATCTAGTAAATTAAAATTTTATATATATTATAAATTAACTTGAGGTAAAATTCCAAAAATGTAATTGGTTTTAATTAAATTTTTCTTTTAGCTTAAGAACTAAACATGCCTATTATTTATAGAATTCCATTTATTTTAAAATTATAATTTCTTACTAATAACAATTTCTCTTTAGACACCAATATATTAGGGTAAAGAATAAGGATTAAATTTAATCATCCTCTCATATCAGAAAAATAAAAAACATATCTAGGATATGAAAAATAATGATTTATTTAGGGAAAAATTATCATTGATTTCAAAATTAATAATTAAAATAAAAAATATATAGGAGAATGGTTATAAAAGAATAAAGTAAAACAAAAAATTACAAATTTCCTGAAACTATATAAACATAGACTCTCTTTTTATCTAGCGAGTTCATTTTGATATGGAAAACAGAATAAAATACATTTTTATATGAAAATGGTTTTTAGAAACATAAATCCCAATATAATGCCAACATATATTCATTAAAAAATTGTTAAAAATGTACTATAAAAAGAAAATTTGGATTTAATGTGAAAATATAATAAGAAAAAAACATCATTCATGGATTTTTTTTCTTCTTTTAATGCCCAAAAATGAAAAATTTGAAAAAAGGAAACCAAACAAGTAATAAATTATCTAATTTTAAATCATTCCCTTTATTGGATTTGATATCAAAAACAAACTAAAAGAGATCATTTATGATAAATAGTCAAGTCAACTTATTTTTTAAATTTGATAATAAATCCTGATTTAATAAAGTAAAAAATATGAAACAAAATCTGTATAAAAAATATTAACAGTCATTTTTTCTGAAAAAATGGAATTTTATTCCATAAATATTAAAATATTACCAATTATAAGTCATATAAATTATTTATTAAATTTTCTATCCTTTTTCTTCATTCAGGATTAAATTATTAATGTTATCATTATTTACTCATCGGATATTGATAAATATATTAAAATTTAAAAAAATACAAAATGACTAAATTTAGTGGATTAGAATTAACACCAATAAAAATAAATTTATTCCAAACAATAATTCTGTTTTTGTGTCATAGAACCAAAACTATATCAATAATTCTCATTTCATTGACTATTATTTCTATATAAAAATATTGTAATTTGATAAAATAAAAAACATATTTATAATATTTAATTGGAATATAAGTTATATTTACTAAAAATATAAAACATTAAATAATATATTAAAATAATTATATGATTAGTAAAGAACAAATTTCACTCAATGGGATCATATGTAAATCGAGTTTACTGGGTAATTGAAAAAGATATAACAAATTGAACTGGTTATTCCATCCCGTCAATTGATCCAGCCTATTATAATTCTGAAAGCACATTCCATGAAGATATTATCTACAAAAATGTTTCTAGGCTGTCAAATAAATACTTTGGGAATTATTTCCCCAATTTAAACTGAATGAAAATTATATATAATGATTAAAAATACATCCACATAATGAATCTTAGTGTTTGATATCCCTGAAAAAAATAAACAATTACCAAAAAAATAATTTAAAATAAGAAAGTCATAATAAATATAAAACATGAAAATATTTAAAATGTATAATACTAAAAGATTTTAATTATTGATGCATAATATCGAATATTATTAAAGGGATTTGAATTTTTGGAAATGATTGAGTCATCCGATATATTATATAACCAACAAAATATCATATGAGTTCTAAAATAGAACATCTCCATTTTCATTGTACCCTAGATCACAACCCAATCATATCCATAACCAAAACAATTTGACATCTAAGGAATTCCACTAAAAGGGGATGATCCATTCCCCTAACCTATATAAAATTAAACCATGCCTATATACACATGAGATCGTATATATATCATGTGATTTAATTACAATTAGGATAAAAACTTGAATATACATAATTATATATGTAGCATACTCTCAAAAGTCATGTTTTTATAACGACTACAAAATACATTTCATACCTTTAAAAAATGAAGAAAACAAATCATATTTATACTTTATCATTAAAAACCATTTTTACTTTGTTGAAAATGTGTTAATGAGAACAACGATTAAAGCATTCAAAGATAATATGATAACAAAAAATATCTATTAAATCATGAAATTGAATAAGAATATCAAACCATTGGAGATTAAAATTCGCCATTCTAAGAGGAATTGTTTTTTGGCCAGTGATGCAATCCAATGGTCACAAATATTGACTTACACTCATTGGGATCTGTATGATAAATCTCATATCCATATAAAGAACTAAACTAAGGGACACTTTACAAAGTGTAATCTTTACTAGTGTCACGCAAATCCTTAATTTCCCACATAGGTAATCATGGATACCATGCAAACCAAATCAATTTGAATCATTAAGAAAATAATAAAATAAATTCAAGGAAACAATCTTGTTACATCCTGAGGACCATCCATGAAAAAACTAACATTATCCACTCCATACAACAATGATCAATATAAATAATAAATTTTTTATTATAATAAAATTAAGGGGAATCCATTAATATGATAGTTAACAATCAATAACAAATCTACAATTCCAAACATTCCCATAAAAATTATAACCTAATAATAATTGATGAAATTTATATTATATTAGTAAAACATCATTCAGAATATCATATATATCATTAGAAAATGATAATAAAACTTTATAATCCACTGAAAATTGTATCAAATATCATATATAAATGTTCTAATTTTACATACAGAACACATAGAAACAACTAGAACTATAAGAATTCTATATAAAAATAATTACACTAAAAAAAACCTCAACTCAACGTATTTTTTATATCTTTCTCAAGTAATATAATATTATGAAAATAAATAGGCTTCAAAAATACAAACACAATTGAATATAATGAGAGAGGGAGAATAAATTAAGAGATATTGAAGAAATTTCCATAGAAATTTATTGAAAAAAGAGGAGAATAATCAAGCAGTAGGAATTAGAGGATACATAGATATAACACCTCATAAAAAACCATCTTGAAGCCACAAATAATAAATAAGAATAATTATTTGGAATATAATATAATAATTACACATTATAAAATATCTAGGAAACTATATGACTTAATTAAATGGTCTAGAGACTATATAATGATCATTAAACCATCCTATATCTTGATTTCTCTCTCTACATGATTACCCTAAAAATTTGATTTGGCTATATTGCTCAAACACACATTATCTAAATTTCTACAGAATAGAATCTTTTAAAATAATAAAACTAAAAAATTTCAATTAAATTGATAAAATCTAAAATAAATATATAATTTTGACATCTTGAGGGTCATTGTTCTCTCCCGAATGTTAATTTTTACCACTAAAAAATTCATTGGGATTCACAATTTAAAATGATATGTTTCCATTGTTCTAGTATTGATGATTTTTGATTTTAAGTCATATTGTTATCTTTTTCATGATTTTATAGCATAGGGAAAAAGGGAATGTATTTTCTCAACAAAAAAATATTTTTATAGTAAATATTATGAACATGTTTTTTCTTCCCAAAGGTATCAGGTTCCGAAACCAAATCCTCCAATTCAACTAAGTGATATGGATCAGGATAATATTTATTAAATAAGGAAATATGGATTTTAGCTTGAATTATAGTCTACTGTATAGTTAAACTTAGTTGGTATTTTACCTTCACAAGTTAATCCACAATTTTAAGTGGTCTAGTATAACTTTGTATAAGTATACCTTGTTTATCTATTCTTTGGTGTCTCAATCAAGGAGAGACTTTGAGAAATACTCAGTCTCCCAAGTCATTTTCATTAAGATGATGATTTATATTAACATATGATAAATGATGACTACTAATCATTGTAAATATTATATTAATCAGTTAAAACTCACTCATCATCTCCTAAAAAATGATTCAAACCAATACATAGCATCCACCCATAACAACCAAACATAAAGGTGACTAGTATGACACAATATAAAGATCCTTAAATAAATCCATTTGGATATATTATTAAAAAAAATATTAGTATAATAAAACATAATAAATGATAAATGGTTCTCCCATAAACCTCTAACATCAATCATATAGGAATTGATAATATTATAAATGTATTGAAAATCTTTCTCCATTTTATCATTCGTCTATAGATGATATGGCATGATCAATTTCAAATGATATCCTACGACTACATCAAGACCCATCCAAGAAGTAAAAAAGGGGTTATGATTCAAAATATATTCAAGGTGACTCCATGAAACATTATTATCTTTTTAATATAAATATTTCCATACTATTTTATTTTTTTACTCTCTTTTATGGTATGATGATGAGACATGAATTCATAATTTTCATACCATATCCTTCACTACCAATATCAATACTATAGATTATAAAATATCATATTGTTATATGGGTGAGTTTCAAAAAAATAATGATAGGTATATTTAAAAATTCTTGGGCTCAATTATATAATAAACACGAGCAAATTCTTGAAATAATTAATAAAATCATGTGATCAAGACTATTCTGATTAACTCTCTCGAACATTTATAATTTCATTAATATTATGAAACTCTAGATCAGAAAATTTATCCTCTAGAATTTTATCATTTAAGGAAGTTGTAATACGAACACTAGATAAGAATATATGATCCAAATATTCTTTCAAAACCATGTTTATTTTAGTTAATTTCCAATCAATTACCAATATTCAATAGACTATTTCAATACATATGTCAGCAAATTTTTACAATGAAAATCAGTGACCACATTTCCCTTACCTAAGATATATACTAGATAAATATTGGGAATCTAAAGATACTCTATATAGAATCATTGTATGAGATTCATCTCTTTCTAAAAAAAATATATATATCTATCTTTTTTATCCTTATATATATAGAATTTCACCCTGAAGTAGTAGTTTCACCATGTTTTCCATCATGGAAACATGATGACATACTCTATGTAATATATGTTGCAGTTCCTCTCATGAAGGACTAACTGAAGAAATATATTCCACACTAAATTTTCATATAATATCATGAAAGGAACCAAAAACATAATGCATTGCATCTTACCTTACAACCCTCATTTGGATCAATAAATATTATGATATAAGTTGGTGTTAATGATTTATTTAACTCATCAAAGTATCTCTAAAATTAATCATTCTATCCAAATTAACATCCTATTTTGTAAAATAATAAAATTAGAAGTCCATAATTGAAAAATATTGAACAAATCACTTTTAGTATCTAGATTTACTAAGAAATTGTAAATTTCCAAAACAATCATTATATTTTTCAATGAATTAACATCCTCAATTTTCATAAGATTTAGAGAAATAACTTTTTAAAAAACAAAATAACCCAATAGTTTGACTTAAATATCCAAGATTATAATTTTTATGGTATTAAGTACCATTTATGATAATTTAAGAGCCTTAAAAATATAAATATGGCCCTCATGGTCTTCCTTTATCTAGGAGTAAACCAAAATATCATCTACAAATATGGTAACAATATTTTAATGATAACTATAGATGTAATAACCCCGTTAATATTAATATTAAATAAGTATCATTAATTTTTAATATTAATTAATTATATTTTAAAGATTTGTATTCACTAAATAATATTAGGTAACTTTTTAGTTAAAAGTAAAAATAATTAAATCTAACAAAAATTAGGATTTCCTGAATTATATGGCTTTATTTAAACAAATTTCCAAATTATAAAATTTTAATTTAAAAAAATGTACTTCATTTTTTAGTTAATCATGTTAAAATTATATTAGGATTATGTTTTGAGAAATTTTTAAAAAAATTGTTTTTTCTATGAATAGTGAAAAATAATGATTTTTATTGAAAAATATATTTTCATATAAAGTATTAACAATGTGAGAGTATATTTTGGATTAGTTTCAAAGAGTAATTATTTCATATTTACAAAAAAATAACCAATAAATTTTTTTGATTCTTCTTTATACTTGAATTTGGTATAAATAAAATTATTCTTCAAAAGACATTTTTCTGAAAAACTATTTTTCATCATATTTTGCAAGTTGATTTTAAATTAAATTATTTCAATTATATGTATTTTATTTTCTAAAATTTATTACATATTATTAACAATAATTAATATTATTTAATTATTTTAACATAATATTTTGTCATGATAAGTATTACAAATAATAAAAATCAGTTACCACGATTAATGTTAAAATAAGTTTACTGAGGGATAAACTAAAGTGAAAAGGGTTAAAATGACCTAAAATATTGCCTAAATACAACTTTTTGGAAATATTTATACCATATATCATCTCATATTCATAAATTTTTCATTTTTAGGCAATTTTACTATAGTAATTTGTTAATATATTTTAGTCTTTTGAAATATTTCATGTTTCCTCTCCCCAAATTACAAAACGACACCCCCTCTTTTCTATTATCCACATTTTAAGAGACATTTGATTCAAAAAATACCCATAAAATACATTCCGAATATACATTCCCATCTCATAGAGGACCTTGTTTGATCATAAAACTATCCTATGAAGGATTTAGGCATTAACATAAATAGGTTTTCTGAAGAAGAGTTATAGTTCTTAATAAAGAATTTTAATTTTATGTCTTCTTCTACGTCATTAAAATAAAATTAGACTATGATGAAATTAATTAATCTGTATATTCCATTTAAATATGTTATTGTGGTAATTTAATAACCTATATCCATCTTCTCTTCCATTGAATGGGGACTGAAACTATCATTCGTGTGCACGATGGACTTCCACCTCGCAAACTGATGTAATTTTTGTTTCATCACTAAATCTTGGGGATGGTTATAATTATATATTTAATTTATATATATTATATTAATGACGTATTTATAATTATTGAATGATAATACAACTTTTATCTACATACCTTTCAATCAATTGAAAAAAATGATAACATCATTGTTGCGTACGTGTGGATTACCACCTCCATGAAGTGATAAGATTTGTTCATCATCACCACATCACATGGATGGTATATATAAGATTATTTAAATATATAGTAATATATTTATGCTATAATAATAAATAAATAATTTCAAATTTATTCTTACCTTCCATCCCTCTATCTCTTTGAAAAGGAAAAATATTACTCATGTGTACATACTACCAACCATCTCCAGGATTATATTCAAATTCATTTTTCATAATGATATTTACGGGTTGATTTTAAAGGAATAATTAATGTATAAAAATTTTAATTATGTAAGGATTATTATTATATAAATTATGAACTAATGGACCCTTTGACCATATTAATCCTACATAAGTCTTTTTGGACAGATGAGTCAAATATCATCAAAACGTATGATTTGAAATCAATTGATTTTGTAATTTAATATAACATGATAAAACAATAAATAAAAGTAATTAAAAACTCCAAAATAGTTATTAAGAATGTAATTAATTTACTAAGTTTGTTATTTAGGAAGAAAATGAACTTACATTATGATTCAGTCTCAATGTAAAGGACACATGACCATAAAAACATAGTTATAAATGTTTTAATGTTTTATTTTCTAAATATATTCCTTTTATATCAATTATCCTAAAATTATTTTATATCTATATTTATATGGACATAAAATAATTATAAAGGACAATATATGTCCCATTTTACTTTCTTTAAAAGGAATATTTGTACATATATTATAGGAAATATTTTGATAAAAGGGAAAATGAATGTACTATTTAAATATATATATGTATAAAATAATTTTTCACATCACCATAACCATTATGTGATTCCTGGATTCATTGATAAGGTTTAATGGTTTCATTAAATAAATTCCCACCTTCCCTTTTTTCTAGGTATTTTTAAAAATGGTATTAAATGAAATGGATATTTAAATATAAATAAATTTTTTATATTTTGGGTGAAAGGAATGTTTTTTTATCTATGATGATACAAATTTAAGATTTAATTTTTTTATAATTATTTTATTGAACATGAGAATTGGTTATGATGAGGTTTGGGTCAGATATATCTTATGAGGTTGGGTGGGACAGATATATCTTGTTATAGTAGGTAAACCTAATATAGTTCTCAAATGAGTTAGGTAATAAGACAAAGATAACCGTTTATAAGTTTCTCATAAGAGATTTTTTAAATTTAACGAGTATGATACTCTATTTTTAAGAGTAATTTTATGATTATTATAGAAATTATTTCCCATGATACACATATGATTAATCTATGATTTCTATGGGTTTTTACAATTCTCTAATAATTTAAAAAGGTAAACTAATGATTTTAAGTTTAAATATAATTTTATGATACATCTTAATAGTGAAATATATTGATTTTGGAAACACATTTCATCTGTTTTTCATGACTTTATTGAAATATTTATGAATTTAATTTTTCATCTCGTATTTCTTATGAAAATTTTAAGGAAAATATTTAATATATAAGTTTATTTCTAGGTATGAAGAGATTCATGTGAAGAGCTTTGATAGCCTCAATTTGGAAGGTCTGAACACTGACCATTATGACTCATATTATATTGACAAAGAATGTGTGGAGGATTCCATTGAAGCAAGGAAGAGTTTGTCAGTAGAGGAATCCAGTCTGAGGATCAAGTGAAGAAATAAGAGGAGGAAGGGCAGGAAGGACTACTCCTCCTGGCCACCTACCTGGAAGACTCGGTCAGTAAAAAATAAAATGGATGAGAAGATGGGCATCAAGTCCAGGTGTCAACCGAAATCACCTGGTCTTCCTGAACTATCCTTGGATTTGATACTCAGTTTGGATAATGAGGTGATAGAGCAAGTGTTATTTCTTAGTGCCTTGGAAGATAAAGCAGTCAAGATGATGAGATGATCTATTGACGTGAAACTAATGAGGAGAAATATTCATGGGTAGATAAAAAGGACAAGATCTTGGTTTGGGGTTTCAATAAGGGTATTATCATCCTCGAGTAGTATATACAGGTCTTGGATAAACTGACTTCCTCATTTGAATACCTGATAAGTGAATATTTGCATAATCAGGTAACCTCTATATCATGGAAGATGTTTAGGGATATGGATTCTGGTATAATTAAATTTCTTTTCAATGATTATACATTATCCAATTCTGGATAATGTTTGGTTTGTCACTTTTAATTAAATTGTTTTAAAATGAGGAAGTTAATTATCTGTTTGTGTGACTCGATCTGTATTTGGTGTTTTGATTCCATCATTTTACCTAGTTCTGCTTCATATGAGGTTCAGAGCTTGAGGTCATCACTTTCACATGTCACTTGGAGTGGAAGAATGAGAGGGTATGGCTTCGCCATCGGTTCTGGGCCCATGCTTCTTTGCATGAGACTATCTGGAAAGTACCCATGCTTTGGTGGAGGGCCTTTAAATGATGAATATTCTAGGGAGAGTTAAGACAATTATTTTTCTTCGGGTTGTTCTATGAGGGTTTATTCAGTTGTTTTGATAGAATTGGGGTTTCTCACATCCCCTTAAAAAGTGATTTGATAATAAAATAAAAAAATAATTTTTATTCAGTTAGTATTAAAGGACTAATTAGTTCCTTTATTTATTTTTATATATCCTTTAATTATATTTATTTTTCTCATCCCACATTTTCAAATATTTTAAGAAATGTTTTATTGATGAGTATGTCCAAGGGGTGGTTATGATGAAAATGTAAATATGATTCATAAAAATATAAATTTTTTTATCTTAAATGTTTTATATTTTTGGGGGAAATGGATATTGAGTGGAATTATACACTTTTTGATTTCATATTTATTTTTATAAGTTTGATGGACTGATTCTATAAAATTATAACCTAAAAGGTATCTGGTAATGTAAGAAAATTAATTAATTAATAATTAATCAATTTTACATATTTTTTAAGGTCAATCGCCTATTTTTGATACCATATGAATGGTTAAGAAAATTATAGAGATTAGGATAATGTATGAACAACCCTTAATATATTCTTATTTATGGTTCCCATGATATATAATTTTAATATCACTATTTTGTTTCATCTAAAATATTCCTCTTCAAAATGGTTTTCCTTAGATTAAATATGAAAGTCGTATTAGGAGTGAACAAAGAGAAAAATATCCTTCTAAATGAGTAACCAAGAATGGTTGGAATTAGAACTAAGTAGTTTATTTCTATGATGTCTTAGTTTGTGCAGGCCATAAATGGGGGAGGAATACATCATAGAGTGGAACTAAATCTACCATAGATGAACATATCTATAGTGTAGAATTTTATAAGACAACCTATTGATAATTTGGTAGATATTCATTTATAGTGGTATATTTTGGATAGATTAAAGACCTAAAAAAGATAGTCAAATTCATAGATTATTCATTGAAAAAAAATAACTCTTTCAATTTACTATTTTGTTGGTGAATTTAATAAATAGTGGTCAATGGTTTTTAATACTAGAGAAATAGAATATATTTACATCATGTAATGGAAAGAATTTAATTTTATTTTCCTTTGGAATTATTTTCCTATGGTATTTTTGCATAGGATAGAAAAAAAATTCATAGAATTGGGTAAAAATATTAATATTCAGGGGTTATTTATGAATAAAACATTAGTTTATTGGAATGGTATATACCAAATTTCATCTGGGATAATGATATTAAAATTAATCATTTTTACTTATGATTAATATAAGAAAAAGAAGATTATCATCCTCTTATGAATTTAAAATTTATGAAAAAATTGTTTGTTATGTTTAGAAGATGAGAATATAGATTTTTTATGACAATGTTTTTATAAAAAAAAGAATAAAAACTCATCTACATGGAAAGAATATTATAATAATCCATCAAATAATTCTGAATGTATGAAAATAAAGTATTCTATTTGGGATATTTTTGGTGAAAATCACCTTATAGAATATCATCGGAAATCTACGAAGTGCTTCCAATATGGTATGTTTGGTAACATGGATCATGATGGAAAATAAATATATACTTATATTAGTAAGACTAATTATGATAAGTATTAATTTTATTTTAAAGAAATGATATAGTTCATTATATCAGTGTGTGTCTGATGAAGAGTAAGAATGAGTGGAAATAGAAACTCTATAAGCACAAGGGTGTGGTGAAACCCTTTCCAACTAATTTAGAATATGTTGGTCCATTAAATGAAGTTTTAATAAGTATATTACATTTTTATTTAGATTACAAAAAATTAATTGTTTGTCTTTTAAACTACTCATTCTTTTAATTCTCATAACTTTTTAAGTAAAATGAAAATTTCACCTCAATAAATGAATTCAGTAATTTTGGTAAAATTCATAGGGTGGTATTAAGGCAACAAGATTTTAGAAAATATTCTTGTTATTATATGTGGAATGGTTTTATATGAATACCATATTCTTTTTTCATTATATAGTTTAATTTAATTCTGGGTATGGATTGGATTTCATTTTATCAGGTTAAGATAGATTACTGGTCCAAAGAAGTTATTTTCTAAAATATGTTTTCAATGATATAGAAGAATAAATTTACATCTTTGATAACTTATCAAGAATTTGAAAAACTATTAAATTATAGAAGAAAATTTTATATTTCTTAAATTATTGATATTAAGGGAACTTTTCAGATTAATCATTTGCCTATAGTAATAGAATATTTTGAGGTTTTTGAGGATTAGTTTCCCAATATGATACCTGATCAAAAAGTTAAATTTATTTTTGACATAGTTCCCAATTAAAATACAATTTCCAAACTTCATTATGAAATTACTAAATTAAGATGTATGAAATTAAAAATTTAGTTAAAAATTTTTCTAGATAATGTTTTCATTTGTCCTAAAACATTACCATGGGGTGATTCTATATTATTTTGTAACAATAAATATGGTTTCATGAGGATTTTAATTGATTATAAATCATTAAATAAAATTAATATTAAACAAATGTATATATTTCCTCATTTCATTTAATTTTTTTTCAAATATAAGGAGATCAATATTTTTGAAGGATTAATCTAATGTTTGGTTACCATAAATTAAAGTTTAATTAGGACGGAGTACCAAAGATAGTGTTTTATACCATGTATGGGAACTATATGTTTACGGTTTTTCCCATTGGGTTGATGAATGATCTAGTTATATACAAGAATCCTATGAATATAGTTATCTGTGAATATTAAGATAAGTTTACAGTGGTTTTAATTGATGGTATTTTAGTTCATTGTTGAAGTTGTATGGATCACAGAAACCGTATAAGGATTATTATGCAAATAGAGAAATAAAGTAAGTTATATAGAAATTCCATAAAATGTGTTTTTTGCTTAAAATATATTTCATTCCTTAGTTATATCGTAAATAAAGACAGAATAACTATTGAACCTGTTAAAACTATAGTGTTTCATGAATGTAAATTACCTAAAAATGTTATTGAGATTCACAATTTTCCTTCATTTGTATAATATTACTGGTTGTTTTTTGTAAACATTTAATTGTTATTTATACCACTAATAAAGTTAAAATTAAAAGTATTAAGGTTCATATTTATAAAGGAATGTTATTAATTTTTCCATGAATTAAAAATAATACTATTGAATGCTTCTATTTTGTCCCTACCTTCCAGAAATGGTGAATTTTTCATCTAAAGTGATGATTTGTTGAATAGATTTGGTTATATTTTAATGAAGAATGGTTAATTAATTTCTTATGTTTCATGTTAATTAAAACCTCAAAAGTAAAAATATCCTACACATGAACTTGAAATTGATATTTTATTATTTGATTTAAAAATTTGGAGACATAATTAATATGTAGTAAAGTTTTAAAAATATATTGATCATAAAATAATGAAGTATATATTCACTCAGAAAGATTTAAACACGAGACAAAGTAGATGGATGAAATTGATAGAGGTTTTTAACTAATTAGTAATTTAATATGCAGGAATGGAATACATGGTTTTTTAAAATTCTCATGATTTTAAAAGAAAATTATGTTGGATAACATACATGATACGCAACACTGTAACGACCGAAAGTTTCATTAATAGAAAATACCTCTTGATCCAGTTAAATGTTTCTTTATGAAAAATGTTTTTATAAGATGTCAACTTATTTAGTTTTACGTTAAGATTTGTGACAGTTACCTTTATAGTCGTTGAACAGTGATCATCTGATTAGTATAAATATAAGGCTTTAACGAACCCATTTCTACTCAGACAAGGGAAGCGATGGCCTCATCCAGTAGAATTTCCCCTTACGAAGCCCATTTGTCAGAACTCGGAAAAGAGGTGGCTTCTTTGGGCTTTGCCCTTGACCAAGCTCAAGCTGAGCTTCATCAAGTCAAGCTCGAACGTGATCGTCTACGGGAAAAGTGGAAGTTTATTTAAATTACCACTTGAGCGATGTTATCCGAGCCGCCCCAAGAGTCTGTCACCATCGCACACCTTACCCTTAGGTATTATGCGGCTATTTTAAGGGGTTATGTAACAAATAACTAGCACCATGTTCATGTACATTATTTTTTTATATAATAATGAATATAATTTCTAGTCATTTTTTATACATTGTAATTAGTTTTTAAAGTAAAAATGGTGTTTTTAGTTTTTATTTAATTAAGAATTATATTTTATTAAATTAAAGTATTTTTGAATTAAATAATATTTTAATAAAATATTATTATTAATATTAAATTAATTTTTTATTATGTTTAAATTATCTTATAATTTTATGAATGCAATTAAAATATTTATTAAGGTTTGAAAGCCATTTCTGTCAAAACCCGTGAATTTTTTTATAAATATCGGTTTTTATTTTAAAAGTGAAAATTCACATATTTAAAAAATTATTTAGATAAAATAAATATTATTTTTGGAATCAGGACATCGAAATTATCCAAAGGTGAATTTTTCATAATTTTCTGAGACAGTCAAATTTTTGGGTAAAAATTAAATACCATTTAAATATATAATGTGTTTTATGACATCATAATGACCCAATGGTGATGTAATAAAATAACATAATCCTTATGTTCGGCCAATATGTGTTTTATCATTAAAATAATGAGGTTTTGGGTTTGTTTTACTTAATTTTCAAAGCACTAATGGAGCCCTCAAGACTTATTCAACACTTTGCGTTTTTAAATTAATTTCCATGGGAGTGTGACTCACCTCTACATAAGCAACCCTAATTTTTTTTAATAAGTTTGGACCTTGGCCTTGTAATATATTGTTTTCCTCTTTCCTTTTCCAGAAACCATTGGAAAATACCATGGGATGGTTTGTGGTTTGGATTATTTTAATATAAGGGGTCCCAAACCTAAATAATAATGAATTCTCTCACCTTTCCTATATAAACCCACCCAATCTCCCACTTCCTCCTCACTAAAATCCCTTGTAGTTCGTCCAACCTCTGCCCTACTCTCTCTAGAATCCTCCCATGGTCCCCCAAGCTCCCAAGAAGCCTCTCACAAGCCACTCTCTAGCCTTTGGAAGCACACTTCCAAGTAAGGGTTTTTTTTCTTTGAAGTGCCCAGATCAGTGTGAATCACTGAGAGGGGGAGGGGGTGAATCAGTGATCCCTTAAAACTTTTTACTAATTGATTCTTTATCAATTAAACCTCTATGGCTGGTTAAAGCCTCGATCCACTCTTCTTGTATCTCTCACCTTTCCACGAATGATGTAGTAAATGTAAAGGCACTGGACACAAGGATTTACAAGGTTCGGCACCAAAGGCCTACATCCTTGCCATGCTCTCCCAGCATGGATTCTCCATTATAACCTGTTAAAATTACAATGGTCGATACAGAGTCCCACTGTATCTCTCCTGAGTCCCACAGGAGGGTCTTTATACTGCTTCACACAGTGTTACCAGAGTCCCACTGGCCTGCTCCAGAATCCCACTGAAGACTTCTTCTCCCTGAGTCCCACAGGGTCTTCTCCTGGCTCCTCGAGTCGCACGAGTAGCTCTTCTTAAGTTTAAGTTCTTCAAATAACTTCAGCAGCCTGGGATAAAGGCTGCTGGCCTTTCTCTTCTCTTCTGATCACTTGTGGTTGATCAGGGCTTCTCGTCTTGCTCAGGATTTATCTCCTTCTTCTAAGGATGACCTGGCTTCTTTCTTCAACTACTGAATACTCAGACAAATGATGTCTTTAACTTCAGTCTGGTCCAGTCTCAGTTCAATTCAACTTCATGCACTGAGTGCATGGCAGCTCTTCATCCTCATGCACTGATTGCATGGCCTTCTCAAATCTCTTCAAGATCTTCAAGTCTTGGACTCTTCAGATGCACACCACTGATTTAGCACTGTTCACGTGCGCACGTGCATGCATGAATGCATGCACTCTCCTCTTCTTTCTTCTAGGTGCAATAATCCCTTAAAGGGTGTAATTCTTTTAAGCACACACCTTCACTTCACTTCACACACTTTATCCAAATTGTTCACACACTTAGAAATGTGTTTTACTTTAGTGTGGAACTTCTTCTTCTTCTTCTAATGTGTATACACTTTTTAGTGCACACACCTAGGTTCGGTCACTTCTTTAATTTGCACACAATTGTTTCACTTTAGCACACACATGAGTTGGCCTCCTCCTCTTCTTGTTGCACACACACACTTTATTGTTCTTTTAGTTTGTTCTTCAAGGTATGCACACACAAGGTCACAGCCCTCGGCCTCTTCAAATGCACACACTTAAAGTGTCTTCTTCTTTGTTCAAATGCACAACCAAGACTACGGATTATTCAATTCTTACACACACACAAAGTGTGGTCTTCCACTTCACTTGGAACACACCACTTGGTGTTGTTCTTTGTGCACACACATGGCCTCGGTCTTCCTCCTCTTCTTGCACACTCACGGCTAGAGTGTATGTCTTTCACTTAATGTGGCTTTCCTCCTCACTTAGCACACAACCCGTAGGTATGTAATGCACTTCATCTTCATGTTGCACTAAGCACACACACTGCCTTCTTCTTGTATTTGCACACACAAGAGGCAAAGCCTCGGGTTCTCCTTGCACACACAATACCACAGGGTCTTCTCTTTGCATACACACACCTGTAGGGTGTCTTTGTCTTGTTGCACTCACTTAACCCGTAGGATGTAGATACCCTTCACCCGAACTCAAGGAGGCGCACAAGGGGTGCAACCCTCCTCTTCTTTCCCACTATCGCGCAAGTCCTCAAGCACTTGAGTGCAAGGAGGCTCGGGTGCGGAAGTTCCACTGCCAACCACTGGGCACACAACGTGTTGCGGCCCTGGGTACTTCCTGCCGCGCAAGGGATTAGCGCGCAGGGGACTCTTCACCTCTTTCGCGCAAGGGGTGCGCGAAAGGAACTCCTTCGGGCCTCGGGTGGCACCGGAACACACTGCCGCGCAAGTGGGATGCGCGGGGGCTTCTTTCTTCGCGAGGCAGAGAGCTCACGCGGGACTTCAAATATTCAAAGGATCAGCACATCAGCAAGCATTCTCGAGGGCTCGGCCTCATTTATATAGGAAGAGGAGAGGCGGTTCATCCGCGTGATAAATCTCAAAATCCCGAGATCTTCGGATCTTTAAAAACTTTCCAAATATTTATTTTCTTTCCTCTGTTTCACGCGGGTTCCCTTTATTTTTTGTTCCTCTACGTGCATGCGACTCATAACGCATGCACAACCTTCGGTTTAGGCTCATCCCATGCAAAAACACCAACCACGTGGCCTCGGCAGCTTCTCTTGCCTCGGCCTCATTCTAAATTCTCCATACATTGCATGCACACAATTTTTTATGCATGGCCGTGTTCGGTGTGGAGAGACGAGCTCAATGGAGGTCTTAGATCCTTCAGAGGTGGCCGGGAACTCAAAAACTGTCGTCGGGTTGCTCCTGGTTCGACGGAGGCTCGCGGGGAGGCTTCGGCATGGCTCGAGGTTGAGGACGAAGCCGGGGCCGTCGGATCAGATCTTCAATGGCCTGGATTAGATCGCGGCGCCGCGGATGGATCGTGCGGCGCAGATCAAGCGCGCGATCAATCGAGCGGCTCAGATTCAATCCCGGTGAAAAATGCGCGTCCCACATCGAAACGGCCCGCGATTTTCACGCGGTTTATTACCCTGGCACTCTCCACCACACGCCAGTTGAACTTCTCCCCTCCCGGTGCCGCCCCGCACCGGGTTCTCTCTGCGGGCGCGCTCTGCGCCCACTCTGCTCCCTGCGGGCGCGATTCTAGCGCCCACTATGCACACACTGGGTGCGCGGGCTTCACCACCGCGTGCCCTCGGGGGCTTACAGACGGCCCCCTCTGCCTCTGCCGCCCGGGCTGGCCACATGGGATCCCCCCTTGGGCGTGGCGCCTTAGGCCCACATGTTCCTTGGGGGTTGAACCCTTAAGGCTGGCCTTGGCTGGCCAATTTTTTGCAAGTATAGAACAAGTCCTTTGTGTAAAAACAAAGTGACCAAGTTCAAATGCCAAATGCCACAACTCTTCTTCTAAGCCATTCTTCCTCTTCTTTATTTTTTCTTCTTCATTAGAATTCATCATCCTTCTTTAACATATAATCATCATCTAAGAATGGAATTTTTGAAGGTTATTCCATCAACCGAGCTCCTTAATCACATAAATTCTTCAATGAACTTTATTGATCTAATCAGAGATCAATTGGATCATCTTCTGATTCACATGCACTAAGTGATAGTGCATGGACTTCATTAAACCACTTCATCCACTTAGAAGTAGTGAATGGATCATCTTGCTTCTTCAACTCCTCATGCATTGTCACTACAATGCATGGTCTTCTAACTTTGTTGTGACTTTGTATCCAGTTGATACAAGTTCTTGGAACTTTAAGAACAGCTCAACAATCGTCAGATTTTAATGGAGAATGTTTCAACCACAATTTCCAATACCACTTAGTGAATCTCCTAAGTGACATGCATCTTAGTACCATGGCCATTCTCCTTCATCACCATCACCATCACATCCTTTGACATTCACATCTTGACTCCTTGACATCCATTCATTCCAAGACAACTTCATGTCTCATTGACAACAAATGCAACACAGTGCACTTCAATCTCCCCCTTTGTATTTGTTGTCAATACACTCCTTCAGCACATATGAATGGGTCAATATGTGTGCCAATATTTTCTCCCCCTTATTGGAAATCAAATGCAAAGGTGTGGTGTGGTTCACTTTAAAAATATCTCTTCCTCCCTTTGAAAAGTATTTTCTTGAAAAACACTAAGAGAGGGATGATGCCACATGTTCTTCTTTAGCAAAGAACCTTTAGTAAATCAACTCTAAGTCTACTTGGGCTAACCCGGTGTAGAAAACAAGAGTGATGTAACCAAGGTACTCAATGCTGTACAACATTCACAATACATGTGAGATCATGCTTAGGGGTTGAATTTTTTCAGATATTCAATGAATTGCTGAATCCTGCACATACTTCACAAAACTCATTAGAAAGTTCAGGTGCAAAGATAAAGCTCCCCCTTTCATTCATTTGTCTTCAATCAATACTCCCCCTTAATTGTCATGATGAATACAATTAAGAAACAAGGGATGAAATTATGATTGGAATACATTCAGCATTTCTCAAGATAGTATTAAATCTTAGAATACCATCTTCTCCAGATTGGCTCCCCCTCAAGGGGTGCACTCCATTCTTTCCAAACCATCCTCCAGATGAGAATGATCATCATCTTCAATTCCCTGCAATGTTAGCACATGTAAATACAAGTGTATAAGGGAATAATATGGAACCTCCTTGGTTCATCAATGTGAACAACAAGGTTGAGAAGATTCTCTCAACCGAGATGTCCCATTTTCACCAGTCTTCACACTTGCACATTTGATCTTCAGTGATGATTGTGCTGGTGTGGATCTCAACACATCTTCATGTGAAATATTCTTCTTTCCTTTTGCCTTAGCAATTTCCATAACTTCATCTTCAGCTTTTTGCAGTTCTCTGGCAAGTTGCAACTGATGTGGCCATATGACTAGTAAGTCACTTGGAAGTGTGGCCTCAGTTCTGGATATTCCACATGGTTCTTTTGATGCTGTTAAGCTACCTTTCTTAGGCAACTTATTTTCAACCAATCCCTTCTGCTTCTTTTGGATTGATCGTCTGTTTGAGTCCAGTCTTCCTCTATTGAATTTCATGGCTTCTTTACAAAGATCCATGATATGTCCATTCTTTCCACAGTAGAAGCATGTTTTCTTGGTGGTCCTTATGGATGCATCACCCTTCTTGGACTCAGACTCCAAGGACTTCTCTTCATTTCTAAAACACTTCTTGGGAGCATTTTCTACTTTCTTCTTGTTTCCCAAGGAATCTCTCTTAGCCAGGTTCTGTGATCTTTTCTTCTTTTGAGCTCTGGATACAGTTGGAGATTGACATGTATCTATTTGACCACTTTTGCAAACATCCCAGATGTTGTCAAGTAATCCAAATCTATTTGCAGTAAACAGATGTCTCTGGACCTGTGGATGCTGCTTCCTTCCTTCTGGCTTGCTCCCCCTTGGCATGGGCTTCCTCTGTGCTTTGGCATTTAGTGGATTGTAACAACAATCCTTTGCACAATGCCCATACTTGTTACAACACCAGCATTGTCCCACGAATCTTGACCTCTTCAGTCCTTCTGATTGTAGGGTACTTTTCTTGACCTGTTGTGCTGTTTCAGGAGAGCTCTGCTTCTTTACTGCCTTCATCCATACTTGTTTGGAATTATTTTTCCATCCTGCACTTTTTGTGGAAACACAATTAGAAGCATCAGTACAAGATGGTATGGATGGTACCTTCTTTCTAGAAGATTTTGCACTTTTATTAGAGGATGTCTTTCTCTTAGAATCATCCTTCTCAAAGCATACTTGAGTAGAAACATGTCTTCTTTCAGCTGACTGGGAGGCTTCAGCTTTGGGTGATTGCAGATTTTTCAATATCACCTCTAGTTCAAAGCATTTCATGTTGAGGGAGTTCTTCTCATCCTCAACAGCTCTTAGCTTTCCTTCCCAACTTTCTTTCAGCTGATTCATCTGGTCATCATGCACCTGCTTCATTTCAAGCAATGAGTTGTCAAGCTCCTTCACCCTTTTGACTTTGTCTTCTAGTTGAGCATCTCTGACAACCATTGACACTTTGTGCCTCTTTTCCAGTGCATGGAAAACTTCTTTGACCATTACTTTAAAGAATTCTTTCTCAGAAAGGCTTCTCTACAATTCTTCAGTAGTGTCTTCATATCTTTCATTGCAAAGGGAAACAGTTTCATCTTTAGCCTTCACCAGCTTTCTGAGAGTGTTGGTTATGCCAACCCTTTTTTCCAGCTGATCTTCCATAGCATTGGCTTCATCTTCTAGCTGTAATTTTTCTTCTTGAAGATCAAGGAGGCCTGTAGCTATACACATTGCAACTTCCTTGGGGACTCTCTTCTGAAGATATTTGATTGCATTTAGAAGATCATTGTTTCTTCCATCTTCATCACAGCTAGAGCAGGCTTCATCAGAAGAATGATAAAAGGAATTGTCATCTGATGTGACTTTCACATTTCTTTCCATATAAGGAGTTTCTCTGATTGCATCAACCTTCTTCTTTATCTTCTTGGCCTGTTTCTTCTTTCTATTTTTCTGAGTCTTGGAAGATATCTCCATTTGAGGCTGGTCACTCATTTCCTCAAATCTGCACTCCATATAGACTACCTTGGATCTTTTAGAGGTAACCTCCCTCTGATACCAATTGAAGTGCCCAGATCAGTGTGAATCACTGAGAGGGGGAGGGGGTGAATCAGTGATCCCTTAAAACTTTTTACTAATTGATTCTTTATCAATTAAACCTCTATGGATGGTTAAAGCCTCGATCCACTCTTCTTGTATCTCTCACCTTTCCACGAATGATGCAGTAAATGTAAAGGCACTGGACACAAGGATTTACAAGGTTCGGCACCAAAGGCCTACATCCTTGCCATGCTCTCCCAGCATGGATTCTCCATTATAACCTGTTAAAATTACAATGGTCGATACAGAGTCCCACTGTATCTCTCCTGAGTCCCACAGGAGGGTCTTTATACTGCTTCACACAGTGTTACCAGAGTCCCACTGGCCTGCTCCAGAATCCCACTGAAGACTTCTTCTCCCTGAGTCCCACAGGGTCTTCTCATGGCTCCTCGAGTCGCACGAGTAGCTCTTCTTCACTTTAAGTTCTTCAAGTAACTTCAACAGCCTGGGATAAAGGCTGCTGGCCTTGCTCTTCTCTTCTGATCACTTGTGGTTGATCAGGGCTTCTCGTCTTGCTCAGGATTTATCTCCTTCTTCTAAGGATGACCTGGCTTCTTTCTTCAACTACTGAATACTCAGACAAATGATGTCCTTAACTTCAGTCTGGTCCAGTCTCAGTTCAATTCAACTTCATGCACTGATTGCATGGCAGCTCTTCATCCTCATGCACTGATTGCATGGACTTCTCAAATCTCTTCAAGATCTTCAAGTCTTGGACTCTTCAGATGCACACCACTGATTTAACACTGTTCACGTGTGCACGTGCATTCATGAATGCATGCACTCTCCTCTTCTTTCTTCTAGGTGCAATAATCCCTTAAAGGGTGTAATTCTTTTAAGCACACACCTTCACTGCACTTCACACACTTTATCCAAATTGTTCACACACTTAGAAGTGTGTTTTACTTTAGTGTGGAACTTCTTCTTCTTCTTCTAATGTGTATACACTTTTTAGTGCACACACCTAGGTTCGGCCACTTCTTTAATTTGCACACAATTGTTTCACTTTAGCACACACATGAGTTGGCCTCCTCCTCTTCTTGTTGCACACACACACTTTAGTGTTCTTTTAGTTTGTTCTTCAAGGTATGCACACACAAGGTCACAGCCCTCGGCCTCTTCAAATGCACACACTTAAAGTGTCTTCTTCTTTGTTCAAATGCACAACCAAGACTACGGATTATTCAATTCTTACACACACACAAAGTGTGGTCTTCCACTTCACTTGGCACACACCACTTGGTGTTGTTCTTTGTGCACACACATGGCCTCGGTCTTCCTCCTCTTCTTGCACACTCACGGCTAGAGTGTATGTCTTTCACTTAATGTGGCTTTCCTCCTCACTTAGAACACAACCCGTAGGTATGTAATGCACTTCATCTTCATGTTGCACTAAGCACACACACTGCCTTCTTCTTGTATTTGCACACACAAGAGGCAAAGCCTCGGGTTCTCCTTGCACACACAATACCGCAGGGTCTTCTCTTTGCATACACACACCTGTAGGGTGTCTTTGTCTTGTTGCACTCACTTAACCCGTAGGATGTAGATACCCTTCACCCGAACTCAAGGAGGCGCGCAAGGGGTGCAACCCTCCTCTTCTTTCCCACTATCGCGCAAGTCCTCAAGCACTTGAGTGCAAGGAGGCTCGGGTGCGCAAGTGCCACTGCCAACCGCTGGGCACACAAGGTGTTGCGGCCCTGGGTACTTCCTGCTGCGCAAGGGATTAGCGTGCAGGGGACTCTTCACCTCTTTCGCGCAAGGGGTGCGCGAAAGGAACTCCTTCGGGCCTCGGGTGGCACCGGAACACACTTCCGCGCAAGTGGGATGCGCGGGGGCTTCTTTCTTCGCGAGGCAGAGAGCTCACGCGGGACATCAAATATTCAAAGGATCAGCACATCAGCAAGCATTCTCGAGGGCTCAGCCTCATTTATATAGGCAGAGGAGAGGCGGTTCATCCGCGTGATAAATCTCAAAATCCCGAGATCTTCGGATCTTTAAAAACTTTCCAAATATTTATTTTCTTTCCTCTGTTTCACGCGGGTTCCCTTTATTTTTTGTTCCTCTACGTGCATGCGACTCATAACGCATGCACAGCCTTCGGTTTAGGCTCATCCCATGCAAAAACACCAACCACGTGGCCTCGGCAGCTTCTCTTGCCTCGGCCTCATTCGAAATTCTCCATACATTGCATGCACACCATTTTTTATGCATGGCCGTGTTCGGTGTGGAGAGACGAGCTCAATGTAGGTCTTAGATCCTTCAGAGGTGGCCGGGAACTCAAAAACTGTCGTCGGCTTGCTCCTGGTTCGACGGAGGCTCGCGGGGAGGCTTCGGCATGGCTCGAGGTTGAGGACGAAGCCGGGGCCGTCGGATCAGATCTTCAACGGCCTGGATTAGATCGCGGCGCCGCAGATGGATCGTGCGGCGCAGATCAAGCGCGCGATCAATCGAGCGGCTCAGATTCAATCCCGGTGAAAAATGCACATCCCACATCGAAACGGCCCGCGATTTTCACGCGGTTTATTACCCTGGCGCTCTCCACCACACGCCAGTTGAACTTCTCCCCTCCCAATGCCGCCCCACACCGGGTTCTCTCTGCGGGCGCACTCTGCGCCCACTCTGCTCCCTGTGGGCGCGCTTCTAGCGCCCACTATGCACACACTGGGTGCGCGGGCTTCACCACCGCGTGCCCTCGGGGGCTTACACACGGCCCCCTCTGCCTCTGCCGCCCAGGCTGGCCACATGGGATCCCCCCTTGGGCGTGGCGCCTTAGGCCCACATGTGCCTTGGGGGTTGAACCCTTAAGGCTGGCCTTGGCTGGCCAATTTTTTTCATGTATAGAACAAGTCCTTTGTGTAAAAACAAAGTGACCAAGTTCAAATGCCAAATGCCACAACTCTTCTTCTAAGCCATTCTTCCTCTTCTTTATTTTTTCTTCTTCATTAGAATTCATCATCCTTCTTTAACATATAATCATCATCTAAGAATGGAATTTTTGAAGGTTCTTCCATCAACCGAGCTCCTTAATCACATAAATTCTTCAATGAACTTTATTGATCTAATCAGAGATCAATTGGATCATCTTCTGATTCACATGCACTAAGTGATAGTGCATGGACTTCATTAAACCACTTCATCCACTTAGAAGTAGTGAATGGATAATCTTGCTTCTTCAACTCCTCATGCATTGTCACTACAATGCATGGTCTTCTAACTTTGTTGTGACTTTGTATCCAGTTGATACAAGTTCTTGGAACTTTAAGAACAGCTCAACAATCGTCAGATTTTCATGGAGAATGTTTCAACCACAATTTCCAATACAACTTAGTGAATCTCCTAAGTGACATGCATCTTAGTACCATGGCCATTCTCCTTCATCACCATCACCATCACATCCTTTGACATTCACATCTTGACTCCTTGAAATCCATTCATTCCAAGACAACTTCATGTCTCATTGACAACAAATGCAACACAGTGCACTTCATTCTTCCTTTCTCATTTTTGTCAATTTTCTTTAAGTTGTATTGCCATTTTAATTTAATTTATGAATGTTGGGGTATGGTTTAGCACCTCCCCCATACTGACCTCTTATTATTTGAATTATGGGAGACCCCTTTCTCTCTCATTAAATGCCTCCCATGTACACCTGTTACTATGCCGAAATTCCGAAAGGAACTCCTGTCTCTTCTTTTAAATTCAAGAAATACTTTTGTATCATGAATCTAAATTCCATTTCAATTGTTGGGAAATGTATCTATATGACCTCATTACTTTCCATTACATGTAAATATGATGAGGAACCCCTTTCTCTCTCATCAAATTTTTTTTATGAATTCTTATGTCACGTCGTTACGCTGCCGAAATCGCACCAATTTTCTAAGCCAATGTCATTGTGTAGTGAATACCACGCCCATTTCTCCATCAAGGGTATTCACCTTTATGCACATTTACATATTTATTGTAAATTTTCATGTATGAATTCCACATTCCTTTATCTTGGAATAAATGATTATGTTTTATGAATCCATGTTTTATGATCCATGTGGCACACTTATGCATGAAATGAAATGCTTAAGAAGGGTGTGCCCTTTATAGCGCTCCAATGCAATGGGTAAAGTATAGTATCATGATAAATCATGTGCAATGAGTGTTTACTCATTCTAATTCAAGTGCAACGAGCGTTTACTCGTGCTTCAAGTGCAATGAGGTTTTACTCATGCTCCATGTGCAATGAGCCTTGGCTCATGCTAATTCAATGTTAAGTGTTGTTGCCACATTTTCATGTTATGGTTATCATGCTTTATCATTCCTTTATGTTCATGTTACTCTAATGCTCTATTGATGTTCCTATTGCCTAACATGTCTTGTACTCCTCATTTTATTCATTGTGTACTCCCTTACTGAGCTTTATAGCTCACCCTTTTCTTATGCATGTCCTCAGGTTATCCCATGCAATGCTAAGTACGAAGGAATGTAGTGGTCTTGTAATGGAAGTTTTCAATAAAGATGTTGTATTTCAAGTTTAAATTTTTTATGTAATGATACTAAGCCCTAAAGAAACTAAACCTCTCAATCTTCTTTGTTGTATCAAGTAATGTTTTATGTAATAAATCATGCTTAAGTTGTAATAAAAAGTTGGGTTTCCATAGTTGGTATCAAAGGATAGGTTTAGTTATTTTTGGGATTAGGAAACCCTAGTAAAGCCTTAGATACAAGACTAAGCATAATAAAAACATCCCTAAGTTTTGGTAAATACTAAGTAAGTGGTTTATCAAACAAATACATCCATGTCTGGATACGAGCAGGTAGAGGCGGCTCTGGCACAGATGTATCCTAGGGGTAAAACCCAAAAACACCGCTTTGAGCTAGACTCGAACGGGAACTGGTGCACGACAACGGGCCTTGCTACACTCTTGGTTACAACTCTCCCGGGGGATATGTTTTGATAAATTCACAATCTTAGTATGAACACTTATTAAGGAAAAAATGCCCCTAAGAATATATGTTAGAAGGAAGAACATGAAAAGCCTGGATTGAATCTTATAGAATCATGAGTTAAAGAGATTAAAGTTTATTTAAAAGTCATCAACTTTTGTCTTTGGATTACCCTTTATGTGTTACCCCTAACTTTCCTTTTATTCCAGCCAATGGCCGGTAATAGGAGAGCTCGGGCTAACAACTATTGTGAAGATCAGTGTGATGATTGTACTAATGAGATGCCCAATCCAATGGGAGTGGGAATCGCGAACTTTTTCACGCTTCTCTCTCAACTAACTCAAGTTTTGAATAGAAACACGGGTCAAGAGGAACGTTCAAACCCCCTAAGAAAGAACAAGTCACTATCGAGATCTTCATGAGACAAAGGCCTCCTACTTTTAGTGGATCATCTGATCCCACGATCGCTGAGCAATGGAACAACTCCATTGAAAAGATATTCTCTATCCTTCAATGTTCTGAACAAGAGAAGGTTCTCCTGGAGGCTTATCGTATGGAGGGTGAAGCTGATCAATGGTGGACGTTGATCAAAAATACGAAGCCTGAGGAGGAGATCGAGTCTTTGGAATGGAAGGAATTCCAGAAGATGTTTTTCGATAAATATTTTCCGCGCACCCTCCGTCTTAAGATGGAAAGGGACTTGCTTTCCCTCAAGCAGAAAGATGAAGAATCTGTGGGAGCATACAAGGCAAACTTCATAAGGCTTGCACGATACGCTTCCGGCTTTGTCGTTACCCCCAAATGCAAGGTTGACCGCTTCTTTGGTGGGCTGAAGCCTAGCTTGCAGAAAGCATTAGCGATCTGTGACTTTGACAGCTTGAGGAAATTGTCTGGTGTGCCCTCAAGGTTGAAATGGAGATCGAAGAATCACAGGGGTATCATGGGGACAAGAAGCGGAAGGTTGACTTCAATGCTGGTGGTCCGATGGATAAATCCAACGGTGCTAAGAAGTTCCAGCACCCCACTTGCCAAAAGTGTGGAAAGAAGCACCCTGGAAATTGCCTTAGGGGGACGAGAAAATGCTTTAGGTGTGGAAAAGAAGGACACCTAGCTATTAACTGTCAGCAAGAAGGACCTGCGGCTGCGACATAGGAGAGGAATGCTCCGTTCGAACCTCAACGCGTTGTTCAATGCTACAAATACAAAGAACCGGGTCATTTTGTGAATCAGTGCCCTAATCCAAGGGTTATCGGAGGCAACCACTAACCTCCAAGACATCAAGGAAGAGCTTTTGCCGTCACTTATGCCAAAGTGAACCCCGAAAACGAAGTGGTGACAGGTACGCTAGTTATTCATTCAAGAATAGCGAACGTACTTTTTGATTCAGGTTCTACGCATTCTTTTATATCTCGAAGTTTTAGTATAACAATCCCAGCACCACCACAAATCCTAGAAGTAAAGATGTCAGTGAGTACGGAAAATGGGGCAATCATTGCATCCCATGAATATAAGTACTCCCCTGTTATAATTTGTGGATTGAATTTCCTGGCGAACCTCATCATACTCCCTTTGGTGGAATTTGATGCAATTCTTGGCATGGATTGGCTTTCCTTATATAGAGCCAACATAAATTGTCGGGAGAGGGAAATCACACTCCATATGGAGAATCGACCCCGGATTCCTTACAAGTGTCAGGAGGAAGATGAATCTCCTTTAGCTCCATCATCTCAAGCATGGATATTACTGCCTTATGAGCACGCATATCTGGCTCAGATGATTGAGTCCAAGGAAGAAACCACCCTTGAAGAAATGCCTATTGTGGGGGAATTCGCTGAAGTATTTCTTGAGGAACTTCCTGGTCTTCCTCCAAGAAGAGATGTTGAGTTCTCAATTGAACTTATACCTGGGGCGCTACCAATATCCAAGACTCCATATAGAATGGATGTTTTTGAGCTTGAAGAGCTGAACAAACAACTACAGGAGAATCTGGATAAAGGGTTTATACGCCCAAGTGCATCACCATGGGGTGCACCAGTCCTCTTCGTCAAGAAGAAGGATGGGTCAATGCGGCTTTGCATCGATTATCGTGAACATAACAAAATAACGATAAAGAACAAGTATCCTCTCCCAATAATCGATGACTTGTTTGATCAGCTGCGTGGAGCACAATACTTCTCCAAGGTGGACTTGCGGTCGGGATATTATCAAGTAAGGGTGAAGAAGGAAGATATCCCCAACACTGCTTTTCGTACCAGGTACGGGCACTATGAATTCATAGTAATGCCTTTTGGACTCACCAATGCTCCAGAAATATTCATGGACTTGATTAATAGAGTCTTTAGAGATTACCTTGACAAATTTTTTGTAGTCTTTATAGATGATATTCTAATATACTCCAAAACCAAGGAGGACCATGAGGATCATTTAAAAACTGTACTAGATACTTTGTGCAAGGAGAATCTCTATGAAAAGTACAGCAAGTGTGAGTTTTGGTTGAAGGAAGTCTCATTCTTGGGCCATATCATCACAAGCGATGGGATATTTGTGGACCCCTCCAAAACAGATGCAATTGAGGGATGGCCGAGACCAACATCGGTAACTGATATTCGTAGCTTCTTGGGGTTAGCTAGATATTATCGACGATTTGTGAGAAATTTCTCAAGATTGTCCAACCCTCTTACCAAGCTAACTCGAAAGGGAGTAAAGTTTTCTTGGAGTGATGAATGCGAAGAAAGCTTCAAGGAGTTGAAAAGGAGGCTTATCACTGCACCCGTGCTCACTTTACCCACAAGTGTGGAGCTTTTTGTGGTATTCAGTGATGCTTCGAACAAGGGATTAGGATGTGTGCTGATGCAGAATGATAAAGTGATATCCTATGCCTCAAGGCAGTTGAAAATCCATGATCGAAACTATCCAATGCATGATCTGGAGTTGGCGGCGGTGATTTTTGCCTTGAAAATCTGGCGGCATTATCTCTAGGGAGAGAAATGTGAGATATATATTGACCACAAGAGTCTTAAATATATATTCACACAGAAAGAGCTTAATATGCGCCAGAGAAGATGGATAGAGCTCATCAAGGATTATTACTGTTCAATACATTACCACCCTGGGAAAGCAAACAAGGTGGCGGATGCCCTAAGTAGAAAGGATCCAGCGATTCAATCAATGATGAGAATTGAAAAGGATCCAATCTTCTTAGACTTGATGTAGATGGACGTGGGAATCATAAAGAAGGGAACATCATCAATCCTTTCACAAATGATTGCTCAACCATCTCTTTTGGAAAGGTTAAAGGATTCTCAAAAGGATGTTGCGGGAATCCAAGAAAAAGTGGAAGCTATCAAAAAGGGAAAATCCTCAGAGTTTAATGTTAATGAAGAAGGAATTGTGCTGTTTGGGAAAAGACTATGTGTTCCATCAAGTTCAGAGCTGAAGAAGGAACTTTTGGATGATGCACATAGTTCAAATTTCTCTATTCACCCAGAAAGCACAAAGATGTATCGAGATCTCCGAGAAAACTTTTGGTGTGATAATATGAAGAATGAGATCACTGAATATACATCAAAGTGCCTGGTGTGTCAACAAGTGAAGGCAGAGAGGCAGAAGTCTAAGGGGATGATGTAACCATTGCCCATACCGGAATAGAAATGGGAGAACATCACCATGGACTTTGTCACTGGACTTCCAAGGACATCCAAAGGCAACAATGCAATCTGGGTTATTGTGGATCATCTTACAAAGACTGCACACTTCATTTCTATTCGAGAGGATTTCTCTTTGGATCAACTAGCACGGATATATATCAGGGAAGTGGTATGGTTGCATGGAGTACCACTATCTGTTGTTTCTGACCGAGATCCAAGATTCACCTCTAAGTTTTGGAAGAGTCTTCAACAAGCTCTGAATACTGAACTGAACTTCAGTACAGCCTATCATCCTCAAACTGATGGACAATCTGAGCGAACTATCCAAACACTTGAGGATATGTTGAGAGCATGCTCAATGGACATTAAAGGAGGATGGGATCAACATGTTCCTCTAGCTGAGTTCTCTTATAATAATAGTTTCCACTCGAGCATCCAAATGGCACCATATAAAGCCCTGTATGGGAAAAGGTGTAGAACACCAGCATGTTGGAATGAGGTCGGTGAACGTAAGCTGCTTGGGCCAGAAATGGTCGAAGAAATGGTGGAAAACGTGAAAACCATTCAGCAGCATATCAAGGCAGCCCAAAGTCGACAGAAGAGTTATGCAGATAATCGTCGATGAGACCTTGAGTTTAGTGTCAGAGACATGGTGTTTTTACGCATATCTCCGTGGAATAAGGTCTTGAGGTTTGGAAAGAAAGGGAAGTTAAGTCCAAGGTACATCGGCCCCTTTGAGATTCTTGATCGTGTTGGGGCTGTGGCCTATCGACTAGCACTTCCACCTACTATGGCCAAGGTGGATGATGTCTTCCATGTATCCCTCTTAAGGAAGTACATACCAGACCCTTCACATGTACTCTCTTTTGAGGTGGTGCAATTAGAAGACGATCTTTCTTGTGAGGAGCAACCAGTGAAGATATTAGATCGTAGAGAAAAAGTTCTACGAAATAAGACAATGCCCCTCGTCAAGGTGTTGTGGAGAAACCACAAGTTTGAAGAAGAAACTTGGGAGTCGGAGGATATGATGAAGCTAAGTTACCCACATTTTTTTAGTGTGGGAAAAGGAAAATTTCGAGGGAGAAATTTCTTAAGGGGGGAATATTGTAACGACCCAAAGTTTCATTAATAAAAAATCCCTCTTGATCCAATTAAATGTTTCTTTATGAAAAATGTTTTTATAAGATGTCAACTTCTTTAGTTTTACGTTATGATTTGTGACTGTTACCTTTATAGTCGTTGAACAGTGATCATCTGAGTAGTATAAATATAAGGCTTTAACGAACCCATTTCTACTCAGACAAGGGAAGCGATGGCCTCATCCAGTAGAATTTCCCCTTATGAATCCCATTTGTCAGAGCTCGAAAAAGAGGTGGTGTCTTTGGGCTTTGCTCTTGACCAAGACCAAGCTGAGCTTCATCAAGTAAAGCTCGAACGCGATCGTCTACGGGAAAAGTGGAAGTTGATTGAAATTACCACTCGAGCGATGTTATCCGAGCCGCCCCAAGAGTCTATCACAATCGCACACCTTACCCTTAGTTCTTATGCGGCTATTTTAAGGGGTTATGTAACAAATAAGTAGCACCATGTTCATGTACATTATTTTTGTATATAATAATGAATATAATTTCTAGTCATTTTTTATACATTATAATTAGTTTTTAAAGTACAAATGGTGTTTTTAGTTATTATTTAATTAAGAATTATATTTTATTAAATTAAAGGATTTTTGAATTAAATAATATTTTAATAAAATATTATTATTAATATGAAATTAATTTGTTATTATGTATAAATGATCTTATAATTTTATGAATGCAATTAAAATTTTTATTAAGGTTTGAAAGCCATTTCTGTCAAAACCCGTGAATTTTTTTATAAATATCTGTTTTTATTTTAAAAGTGAAAATTCACATATTTAGAAAATTATTTAGATAAAATAAATATTATTTTTTGAATCAGGACGTCGAAATTATCCAACGGTGAATTTTTCATAAATTTCTGAGACAGTCAAATTTTTGGGTAAAAATTAAATACCATTTAAATATATAATGTGTTTTATGACATCATAATGACCCAATGGTGATGTAATAAAATAACATAATCCTTATGTTCGGACAATATATGTTTTATCATTAAAATAATGAGGTTTTGGGTTTTTTTGACTTACTTTTCAAAGCATTAATGGATCCCTCAAGACTTATTCAACACTTTTCCTTTTTAAATTAATTTCCATGGGAGTGTGACTCACCTCCACATAAGAAATCCTAATTTTTTTTAATAACTTAGGACCTTGTCCTTGTAAAATATTTTTTTTCTCTTTCCTTTTCCAGAAACCATGGGCAAATACCATGGGATGGTTTGTGGTTTTGATTATTTTAATATAAGGGGTCCCAAACCTGAATAATAAAGAATTCTCTCACCTTTCCTATATAAACCCACCCAATCTCCCACTTCCTCCTCACTAAAATCCTTTGGAGTTCGTCCAACCTCTTCCCTACTCTCTCTAGAATCCTCCCAAGGTGCCCCAAGCTCCCAAGGAGCCTCTCACAAGCCTCTCTCTAGCCTTTGAAAGCACACTTCCAAGTAAGGGTTTTTTTCTTCCTTTCTCATTTTTGTCAATTTTCTTTAAGTTGTATTGCCCTTTTAATTTCATTTATGAATGTTGGTGTGTGGTTTATCACCTCCCCCATACTGACCTCTTATTATAGGAATGATGGGAGACCCCTTTCTCTCTCATTAAATGCCTCCCATGTACACCCGTTACTATGCTGAAATTCCGAAAGGAACTCCTCTCTCTTCTTTTACATTCAAGCAATACTTTTGTATCATGAATCTAAATTCCATTTCAATTGTTGGGACATGTATCTATATGACCTCCTTACTGTCCATTACATGTAAATATGATGAGGAACCCTTTTCTCTCTCATCAAATTTTTTTTATGAATTCTTATGTCACGCCGTTACACTGCCGAAATCGGACCAATTTTCTAAGCCAATGTCATTATGTAGTGAATACCATGCCCATTTCTCCATCAAGGGTATTCACCTTTATGCACATTTACATATTGATTGTAAAGTTTCATGTATGAATTCCGCATTCCTTTATCGTGGAATAAATGATTATGTTTTATGAATCCATGTTTTATGATCCATGTGGCACACTTATGCATGAAATGAAATGTTTAAGAAGGGTGCGCCCTTTATAGCGCTCCAATGCATAGGGTAAAGTATAGTATCGTGATACGTCATGTGCAATGAGTGTTGACTCATGCTAATTCAAGTGAAACAAGGGTTTACTCGTGCTTCAAGTGCAATGAGGGTTTAATCGTGCTCCATGTGCAATGAGCCTTGGCTCATGCTAATTCAATGTTAAGTGTTGTTGTCACATTTCCATGTTATGGTTATCATGCTTTATAATGCCTTTATGTTCATGTTACTCTAATTCTCTATTGATGTTCCTATTGCCTAACATGTATTTTACTCCTCATTTTATTCATTGTGTACTCCCTTACTGGGCTTTATAGCTCACCCTTTTCTTATGCATGTCTTTAGGTTATCCCATGCAATGCTAAGTCCGAAGGAATGTAGTGGTCATGTAAAGAAAGTTTTCAATAAAGATGTTGTATTTCAAGTTTAAAGTTTTTATGTAATGATCCTAAGCCCCAAAGAAACTAAACCTCTCGATCTTCTTTGTTGTATCAAGTGAAGTTTTATGTAATAAAGCATGCTTAAGTTGTAATAAAAAGCAGGGTTGTCATAAACACCGAGCTTAAAAGAACCATGAAATATTATTATTACAATATCAATACTATAAACAAGAAATTGAATAAGAAATTGGGAATAGGATTATCTAAATTATTAAATATATGTAATGTTACCACTCAATAAAATTTAATAGATTAATTCTTAGGAAATATGCAATAAATTTATATTAAATTCATTTTATTCTTCAAAAATATGTTTTCTTCAAAAATGGTTTTTTTATTTTTGTGGGAAAAATTTTATAATTAATTTAAGTAAATAATATAAATTATATTGGATAAAAAATATATAATTTTTGATATCATCATTTCAAAATCATCTTATAGTGATTTTATGAGAATTTTTTGAAAATTTAGATTATCAATGAATAGTGAAAATGTAGATTTTTATTGAATATTATAATTTTGTTTCAAGAATTAAAAGTGTTAACTTTTTTAATAAAAATTTTCATTTTTTTGAAAAATCTAATTACGGTCATTGGAATTAATTTTATATGTATTTTTTGTAAATACATTTCACACATAAGAAACTAATTATTTCTAGAAAACCAATTTTCATCATTTTATATGGGTTTATTTTATCAATATATTTCTATTATGAATATTAAATCATGAAAAATATATTATATATTTTTTACCATGTGTTTAATTTTTTTAAATATCTCCCTTTTATTTTAAGGTAATATGGATAGTAACCGTGATAAAATTTCTCACCCTTGTAAAGTATTAATGGGTGAATTGGGTTTAAAATTAATGTGATAAGGGAAAAACATAATTTAAAAATTTTCCATTATATTCTTGGAAGATTCAATTTCATACATAATCATACAAATTCAAAAAATATGAACTCTTTCCATTTTACTTGGATTTTGACAATTTTAATATTTAAGTTAAAGATGAAGAAAAAATTGTCGCTTTATTTTAATATCTATAATAATTTTTTAAATAGGTAAAAAAATGTATTTTCAATCAAATATGATTATTTTAATTTTTAATTTGTTTTTCATATCATATAAATATATTTTTAATTTTTATTAGTGATATAATTATATAAAATTCTTATGGAACGCCTGTATAGTTTGTCTGCAAAAAGTAATAAAAATAAAGTAATTATTTTTAAAACTCTAAAAGTATTATTAATTGGGTTAGTTAAATATTACCATAAAATTTTAATATAATTAAAACATATTTTAAATTTTTAATGGTTTATATTCAAATTACATGTTTTCATTTTGTTTTTAAATTACATGGTTTCATTTTGTTTTCATTTTATGTTATACATTTTTTATAAAAATTATTTATAAAATCAATAAATATTGAAATAAAATAGTTTTGATTAGAAATGGTATAAAACCATATAACTTGGACACTCATGATAAAATTTTTATCATATGATTAAAATTATAAACCTTTAATATTGTAAAAGTCAGTATTTTGGTTAAAGTTAAGTTGGTTAAGAAAGGTGATAAAGTAAAAGATATGGTTTAAAATTATATCTAAACCTGTAAAAATATTATTTTATGATTATATTAAAACCATATAATACTTATTTTATAATCTATATATTATTGGTACGATTTTACATGAGTTAGACACGGATTATATTATAATATTACACATGTTTTCAAAAATTAAAGTATTGATATTTTTTAATAAAAATATTTTATTAAATAAATTAAATATAATTAAATATAATATTCATAAATATGAATGATATATGGGTTAAAATATCATACAGATTTCATTTATGCATCAGTTTTCAATTTATATCAACTTTATTCACCTTTATAGTGTAAAAAACAATGATACCACAATATTTGTCAAAAGGGTTTATTGAGGCTAAAACTAAGAGACGAGGGTGAAAACAAACCAAAACTGGTCCAAATATTATTGGATGAGATTATTGGTACATATAATCATCTTAAATTATAATTATTTCAATTTGAAGAAATTTTCTAATAAAATTTATTTATATTAAATTAATACATCGTTTAATTCCAAGCATCCCCCCTCACTTATCAAAGGAAACCTCTTCCATAATTTCTTTTCATATAATAGAAAAGTATATATTGAGACAAATATATAAAATTATATTCTAATATTATAATTCCTATAATTATATGTTTTTTATTCTTAAATGACCATTGAAATATACTTTAAGAATGGATATAAAAGGAAGTATACCAAATTATAGGTAACAATATTTACAAACTCTTTCAAATTTATCTCTTCATGTACATCGTATAAATATTTTTTACCAAAACTAAAATAATAAATACAATATAAGAATTATATTTATATGTTATTATGATTATTTTGTCACCATTTTCTATATCTTTTTCATCCTATGAGAATTTAAATCTTTGATTGTGGATATGTACGACTTACCATCACCACATAGCGGTGTAATTCATTTCCATCGCCACATTATTTGGTTTATTATAAAGAGGTAACTAGATAATATATATTATATTTATGAGATAATTATTCTTATTTAATTATAGTATCATATTTACCTTCTTACGCTCCTTTCTTTTTGAAATTGATAATGTCGCTCTTGCGTGTGTGTGGACTACCATATCTACGCAGTGATGCGATTCATTTACTCATTTCTGATTTACATTGATGGAATTAAGTATAAATTTATTATATATATATATAATATATATGATATAATAATGAATATATAAATTTGAATTATTATTTTTCTTTCTTTCATTTAATCCTTCAAAAAGAGTAAATAGAGTTCTTGTGTGCGCACGCCTGGCTATCTCCATTCATGGTGTCATTTATTTTTTTATATATACAATTAATGTATGGATAAATATATTTATATTGAATATATATGATATTTATGGTTAAAAAAATTATAATTTGGAACCATAATCAATGTACAAGGAATTGTACTATAGAACCAAAATTCTCAAAAAAAAGGGAGTTCACGCCTGAAACAATGATTATAATAAAACACTATTAACATGCAAGTGATAAGATATTATAAATAGTTAATATATGATATAAACGACATTTATATGTCTCTATTATTAAATTAAAATATATTTAAATTAATTATAAATTATATTGATGCACTTACGACATAAGTTGAACATAAGGTAAGGGGTTTCTTAACTCAATTTCCATTCATTTGGTTATACTTATACTTCATTGTCTATGTTATTCCATGATTATTTGTTAAATTGCCTCTGATTTTATTATGTTATACTTCCAATTTATTTTATTTCAATTTATTACACTAAATTGATTTATTTATTATGTCTCACTTCAAAGATAAGATCATTGTAAGGGATTTTGTCTCAATTTCTACTCCATTTAGACATATTTGGTATTATGTACCTATTTTTTATTATGTGGTGTAGATAATACCCATATTATGTAATTAACATGAATATCTATTTATTCATGATTAATAATGTTTTAAAAAATGTTACTCAATCAAGGTTTTATAATTTAAATGTTTCCAAATATTTAATAATTTATTTTACATTCCCTTTTTTACGACTTGTCATATTTTCATTAAGGAATCTTATAATATTCCCTTCATAAACACCATTATATTTATTATCCTCCATATATTTAATTATTTTCCATGTTTTATTATTAATTTTCCCCTCTTTCTCAATTTAATCAATCATTAAAATGTAAAAAATAAATTTTTATCTTATTTCTATTACTCATCAGATATATTTTTTATCCCTATCAGCGTTTTTTGAATTGTTTTTAAAATATTATGTTATTTACTAAAATGATTTACTATGTACATTTTATGTTATGACTTCTATTATAAAAGGACTAATATAATAATATTAATGTTTCCCAAAAGGTTCATTTTCATAGTTCTTTATAAAATGTTAGAAGAAATGTTTTTTTAACACATAGGGTGTTAATAGGTTTTCCTTCCACAATAACCATTTTATGCTTTGTTAGATTCTTATGTGGGTTTTAAACCATTTTAAAAATAAAATTTATTAATTAAATATTATTTTTAGGTTTCTATTATATTTTCTTTATTTCAATAAAAGATATAATTTTATTAAAAAGTATATTTTTATCATTAATTAATAGTCATATTTTATCTCTTATTAATTTTGTGGCCATTATGTTTCTCTTGAAACGGTCACTTCTTGTGTTCATTTTTCATTGTATGTTAAATTTCTATTAAATATACATATCATTTATATCATGGATATCAATATTGGATAATCCATATACAATTTATACCTATAATGTTTTACTATGAAAATTATTTGATTGACTAAGGAAATATTAATATTATGTATTATTTACCCAATATGGATATTCATTGATAATGAATATTCTTTATGAATTAATTTTTTTATTTAACACATGATAAATGTAATGGACATCTAGTGATGGGTGCATCCCAGTGTTAGATATACCCTTGATGCATTGGCAGTTCTCATGATACAAATTATTTATATATGCTTATAAAAATGGGTTTCTATAATATACCTACCAATTGAATAAATTTTGTAATGAAAATTATTTTATTGTAATTATATCATGATGTATGAGATCATGGATTCCATTATTAATAATTTACATCATTTATAATTCAGTTATTATTATCCATGACATTATTTCATTGATATTACCCATTGATGAATTTCATACCCTTGTAATTGATTAAATTGAATGTGTTAGGATCATCTACTATTATCTGTAAGAAAATGCATCTACATGAATCATTTACATGATCATATTTAGTTCTTAAAAAGATTTTTTTCTAAATGAAACCATTAGAGAATAATTAAATAAATTATAAATTCACTGATTCATCATTTAATTCTTCAAAAAATATCTATTGGAGATTTTAAATTCTTCACTAATAAGTTAGACACATCAAGATATATTTACTTAAATAAAAGTTAGCTGATATCAAGGAAACTTGAAATAGTCTGTTGGCATGATTAGTTGATTTGCTATGTTGGCTGGTCAAGTTTTTCCCCTCATATGGTCATTTCATTTTCACATGTGTAAGGTTCTTGACTTCATATGGTAAGGTTGTTTCTTTACACGGTCCCTATAATAATAGACACATTCTGTAGGTTACCTAATGAAAATTCTACATACCTTATAATAGTTACATAATTTAATTTCATGAAAGGTTGTTTCATTCATACTATAAAATCACTAATTTTTATGGTAATTTCATTTTTACTTATAGAATATAGATTTCTATCTCATTGTATAATGATTATACAGGAGTTAAGGTAATCCTCAGGGTGCAGAAATCTCAATTTAAATGTTTATTCAATCAGGACATAGGAAAAAAATTTCATCTGGCTCACTGAAGGTAGTTTTTTCATATTTTTATGTGGAGTACAATATGTGGTAAGGTGATAGTTCTAATTATTCACACAAAAATCACATTTCACATGTTGTACAATTGGAATTGTCAGTTCCAAACATAGACATTATTTCAACTGTTTCGATTAAACCATTTTCTAATTATAAAACATGAAATTAAATAATGATGATTTAAACATGACCTAGGATCATTAAAATAAGAAGGTTTTTCTCTAATACAACAATATACTCCTTTTTACTATAAAAAATTAATGTAATTTATGTTTGAATGAGTTAAATACAATAAAAGTAATTTTATAGAGGATTAAATTTTCTATTTAGAATGTTCGGGAAATCATGAAATGTTTTCCAATGACATGACTTTTAATTTATCACTACTCAATATATTACACAAACTTTTGGGCTTATCAAAAAGTGAGGAAAACTAAAAGTTATTAAAATATAGAAATTTTTTAATAAATGATGATATTTCAATAATATATCAAATTTTATTACAAAAGGATTACAATAAGAATGAAACATTTCCCATTTAAAGATCCCAATAAGAGTATGAGTTTGTTTCATTCCACATATTAGAAGGAATGAAAAGATCATTTTCATAGGAATAAAAGTTTGGGTAAGAGGTATTTTAAATAATAGAGGCAGCATACTAGATAATGACTACACATATAGAAACTAGTCATAGTTTCTGAAAGACTTGGACATTAATTAGGACAAATAGATTAATGGTAGATGAGGTATTAGGTAGGGATAAAGTAATGGATAAATTAGTTAGCAAAAATTCTAGAATAGTATAATGATAAGGATCCATCAACTTATTAAAATCACTTACATCTCACAAACTATACTCCAAATCCTAAAGGAAATCATATATATTCTAAATGAAATATTCTAAAATGGGATTCATAGCCTTGCGCTTCTTAAATTGTTGTACGGAGTTTTCAAATTTAAAAAATGAATTCTTTAACAAATATATTAACACATAAATTAACAAATACAAGTGATCCTTAGTGACATATGAAATATTAAGAATAAAGGGTTCATGATTATAGGTTGATAGATCACAAGATTGACGAAAACTATTTATTTTATGTAGATACTCTATTGATCTAACTCTCATAATCAGATCATAAACTCTATTATATCTTTTAATTAATCTCTATTAGAATCTTCAACTATAAAATCATGAAAATCATATTGATATTTCTCACCTTCATTTGTTGGAGAAATACCATATATACTTGAATTGTCTTATCAACAAAATGTATTTCATGAGACACCTCAATTATATCTTCAATATCAAACTCATCATCCAATGATCTTTCTAATATTTTCTGACCAGATAGAATGGAAGGTTCACCATGTCTAGGAGGACTGCCTCTAGAATCCTCTTCAACAGAATCAAGAGAGTCTAAGCCTAAAACAAGACATATATGGTACAAATCCCCATTGGAAAGTGCACTTAGTATAATATCTTTATAAGTACTCATAATAATATGTGATCCTTTTGATATATCCTCATATTCATTAGATTCAATAGACCTATCTCATTATATATAATCTTTATGAGCTATTATAGATTCTTCATCATGGTATACAACATCTATCTCTTCTTATGCTTCATATTCTTCAATAACTAATTCCTTTTATTCTTACTTATAAGAATAAACATAATAATCATGATATTCCACAACTTCATCATGTTTGAGACCTACATCAACTAGATCCATAGCTCTAATAGGGTAATACACTTGATTAATCATTTTATATGGTTTTTTATGACTTATCTAGCCATTTATTTTTCTATAGGTTCCATTTTTAATTAATTTTCTTAAAAAAATTTAATCCAAATTCCATCAAATGAATATATATTTACATTCCTCAAAGGAATTAAGCCTTTATACTCTATACATGATGAGAAAATATTAGAATTATGTAATGAAATGAACCTTGAAGTTTTACTACATAATTCAACCCTATAATTTATAACGTATCATCAAATTCTAGTTTCAATATAATTCTTTGTCAAAAATAATAAAAATCGATATTGATGAAACATGATGTAGAAATCTATAATAAATGGAAAAATTAAGTTGTGAATAAAATTGAATAGTAACCCATATTATCCTCTATATTTGATGGTGGTATGTCTCTTGTAGGTTCAATTTCTAGTTATTCTACCCAATACATTCTAAAATATGAAATTTTCATGATTAATAGGATAAGATCCTTCATAATCCTCATATTCCCCATTTTGGGGAACACCCATATAAATTTTCCAATGTTTCAAGGAGAAATATAGAACATAACCATTGAAAATTGTTCTTATGATATCTCTTTTCTCACTAAGAAAAATATATAGGTACAAATAAAACAACTTGACAACTTTTGGATAAAATGTAATACCATTTTATCTATACTAAGAAGCCCATATCTATTTTTGAATCGCATTCTCGACCAAAAATCTGTTTGATTTCAACCAATAATCAATGAATTTTATTTTATTGAAATTATGTGATCAATTAATTGGAGATTATTTGGATTTAAATATGCACTCATGCTCTATTTTTATTTTTGTTATTTCTTAGTTGGATATTCCTTGGTAGGAGGCATGATGTCAATGGCATGTTTCACTTTCATCATTTTTTATTCGGTTCAAGTGTATAAGGGTCAGATATTGGAGAAAAAAAGTGAATTAAGTTGAAGAGAGAGAGATTATAGAAATAAGAGAATTTTATTTTCTAAAAAAATTAAAATAGGATTGATTTGATCTAAGGTTACATGCATGTTTTGATTTGGATTCCAATTTGAAATCTAATTTATATCATTTAAGGATTAAAATAATAATAAGCATAAATAAAAGTTCACCAAAATTTTTGACATAAAATTCTATAAAAACAGATATGGTAGGTCTACTAACTATGGATATATACTAAAATATGGAGGGTTTTTATACTAACCATGAACTCATGGTATGTATGATAATTATATCACTTATATTTTCATTGTAAAATTGTGACCATGTTAGTAAGTTATCATGGTTAGTATTCGAAACAAATAAAAAACATGTCACATTGGGTATACTGATCATTTGAAAAAAAATCACAGTTAACCTACTTTTCGTGTGAAGCACACATAGTGGTTACTTCCAAAAAATATCATAAAAACATTATCTATATATAACACAAATAACATTAGACACTGAAATTCTATTTAAAAAATGAGGAATAATTTATCACACCTAATTAATTTATGATAAAATTGATTCTATTTACATTAAAAGGTTTTGTAAATATATCATCAAGTTGATGTTCACAACCAATGAACTCAATAGTTCTGTCACCATTTTGAAAATAATATCTCCAAAAGTGATTTCATATAACAATGATCATTGTTCTAAAATGTGATATTGAATTATTAGAAATTTTTATCATTCCTATATTATAACAATTTATAGGTACATGTATGAATTGATATCCATTTGATTTTAATGCATGTCTCACTGAAAAAATATTTATATAAAAACTACCTATAGAAATATACTCAACATCAAAAATACATCATGTAAAAGAATTCTGATTCATACAACACAATGACACTAAATACTTTCTAAAAAAGTTAAATGTTCCGAAATTAATTTTTTATCTAACATACATCCACCAAAATTAGTATATATAAATAACACAGTAACCTAGATGCTTGTACATTATAGTAAAACAATCCAAATATGGATGTAATTTTTAGGTATATGAAAAAAAATTCAGATCAATTAAAAGTGACACTTTTGGGTTTTCTTGAAAATGAACACCCATACGCACAAAAACATTATATCTGTTTAACTAGTAGATAATTCTAGTAAACATCCAATCATACCTCTATAAGTAGTCTGATCAACTGGTTCCTAGTTTCATCAATATTCAAAATGAATCTAATAATCATTGTTATATCACTTTTTTATTACTATACATACCAAAATAATTTATAATATTTTTAGTGTACTTTCTTTTTTTAAATAATTCCTTCATTATTTTTAAAAATCTAAAAACCAACAAAGAATTGATATTCTCCCAAACAAACTCATTTTAAATTTACTTTTCATTGATTGTTACATCTTAGTAAATGATGAATTTCTTTTAACCCTTAAAATAATATCACCAAAATATATTTTTACTAATAAATAATCTTTTGAAATTATTTTAATAAATATTCTTGTAATATTTATATATTTATTAAAACCTTTTGAAATTAAAAATGAGATGATCTGATCAATCCAAGTTTTAAGATATTTTTTTAATCCATATATAGAAACATTTTATTTAAAAATATGATTTTTAATGTGATGTTTTTCAAATCAAATGAATTATTCTATAGAAACAAACTCTTCTATTAATCCATTTAATAATGAACTCTTGGTATCCATTTGATATAATTTGAAAAAATAAGTGTTTCATAAGAAAGAAACATACTGATGGCTTCAAGTCTAGCTAAAATAGAAAATATTTACTCATATTCAATACCTTATTCATGAATTTGTCATTATGAAACCATTCTAGAATTCTTTCTAACTATTTGTTTCCAACACATCTGCCTTGTTTATAAACACCCATTTAGTTCCAATAGTTATTTAGTCCTTTGTTCATCTAACTAATTCTAATAATCTATTTATTTCAAAATATTTTAACACTTATTACATTGGAATAATAATCTTTATTCCATCAATAATTTAATCAATTATTATATTAGGTTTAAATTATGACAGGAAATATTGGTGTTAAACTTGGTTTATTAGAGAATATCTAATCTAAGTTCCATTGTCTAGGAAACCTAAAACTATATCTAACAGGTGATATTTATTATTCATAACTACTCTAAGAATTTAAGTGATTGAAACATCATTTTAATCTATTGGTTTGGTTTTTGGATACTCATTATATCTATAAAAATTATTTAAAGGAGGTATGGGTGAATTGATTTCCCTATTGGAAAGATCAGCTGCTATCTTTTCTAAATAGGTAGTAGGCTCATATGGATCTATTTCAAAAAACATCACTTGTACTGATTCTTCCAAATTCTTAGTCTTTTTTTAAACAACCTATATTTTTTATTAGATATAGAATATCACAGAAAATTACATCTTCATTATTAGAATAAAACTTGTCTAAATTCTATTTTCTGTTGAGTATAAATACTTTAAAACAAAAAATTCTAATTTAATTAATCTTTGTTTTTCTACCATTCCAAAATTAATAAAGATTACTATTTCGTAAAGGTACCTTAAAAACCTTATTAATTACATAGCAAGTTGTGTTTACATATTCTACCTAAAATATATAGGTAAATCATACTCATTGAGCATGGTCTGAATAATTTCTTAAAAGGTTCTATTTATTCTCTCAAATGCGCAATTATTGTGTGGGTCCTAAGAGCATAATTTTTTTGATTATTTATATGTCATGAGCTAAATGATTAAAAATATTTATTTGAAAACTCAAGACCATGATCAATTCTTATAGTCTTATTTCTAATTCCATTAATATTTTCTACAAATCTATTATATTTAGATGAATGGGAAAATATTCAATTTTATGAGAAAGGAAACACACCCATGTAAATCTCAAATAATCATCAAAAATAATTTAGTCATAGTGTTTTCCTACTAAAATAGAAATACTATAGGTTCAAAAAAAATCTATGTGAACTCCAAAGGGGGAGAAGTTGAATCTTATTTATTTTATTTGAAATATATTTTATTCTCCTTTCCCTTATGACTTGGATTACAGACATTGTCAGTTAGGAATTATCATTTCTGTAGATCCTTGAATGAACGTTTGATAATTATATTTATAGGTGAGTGAATATTTATATTTTAGAGTCCCCTATATAAATCCAATATTATTTGTAAAATTAACTCAAACAAGAAACACTTTGAGAAAATAAGAAATTTAAATCTATATCTTAAAATTTTTCATATTTAATAAAAGTAAAAAAAAATATCTTAAAAAACATGAAATCAATTTCTTTTTAAAATTAACATGAAAACAATCATCACATAATTGTGAATGTATAATAATATTATATTTTAATCCACCTACAAATAATACTTTATAAATTAAAACATTTCTAAAGTTATTGATTTGGAAAGGCCTAATTATCTTCCCTTTGGAATTTTCACCAAAAGTAAAATTCCCACCATCCACTATAATCATGTTCTTGAAGCTTGAGTAGTCTCTAGTTTTATGTCTAGAACATAAATTGTCTATTTACCATAATTTTTACTATAAAACTTCAATACATTTTCCTATAAAATATATTTAAAACCAATATGATTTTGGTACCAAAATTTTCTTGGGTCAAGATATATAACTAATAAGTTATTTAAGAATACAAAACTATCTTAGTATATTAATATAATCCTATATTGTTCATTTAGAAATAAAAACATCATTAATTCATGTAGAATAATCATTATTAATATAACCTACAGAACTTTATCTGGGAACAAATTTATTTTCGTTTATTTCTTCTATACAGGTTGATATCATATTATACTAGTGTACTTAGTACTAGTTTGTTCAATAACCATCTAGGTATGGGTTTATCTTAATTTTTTTAATCCTTTCATATATTTATTTAATTGTTCATTAGATAATTTAATCTCATTATTTTCCTTAAAAAATTGATAATTTTATCAATTTCAACTACAAGGTCTATTATAAAATGAATAGACAAATAATAGTTTATATTTTCACTTTTATATATATATATTTATCCATTAAATTTGTCTTCCATTATTTTATAGTATTTAAATAATTAATCATTGGACATATTTTTAAAATCATTTTCAGTCTCAGAATAATTTAAAATATGAGTAAGAGATTAATAAAAACATTTAATAACTAAGATGTGTTTTTCATAAAACTTATATAATTTTATTTTTTTCTCTCTTTCCTACTCAAGTATGAATCGCATGAACTGTGCTGAGATTCAATCCAAGTTTATTTCATAGATTTTTTATACTTTTTTTTCTTATCCTTGTATTTCTTCTTTTACATCTTCTTGGGAGGTCTTCTTTGATGTTTCCTTTCCATTTAAATTCATATCATATTATTTCATTTTTTGTATCATCATTTTCCCATTCTTTTCTCCAATTTCATTTATTTTTATAATTTATTTTGTAATTGGATCTCTTGAACAACTTTTTATTTCAATAGAAAATCAAAAAACATCTAGCTATATGTTAAATTTATTCATAATTATTAGATGATGATTCTTCATCACTTCAGTATTCATCTTTGATCTTCTCTTTTTGTTTTTAATCATATGTGTTAATGGATACTAACTTCAACTTTGTTTCATCCACTTAAAATTTATTCTATTTCAATTCCTCTTTATACATCATGAACTATCCAATTATCTCTTTTATTTATAATATAATAATGCCTCAATACTCTCTTATTGACACAAATGTTTCTCTCAATCTTTTTAAAAGGTATATGAGAACATTCAACACTTGAACCTTTCCAGTAATCGTATTTATGATTTCATGCATCATGTTAACAATATCATTTAACCTAAGATACATGTCTACGATTGAATCATTATAATTTAAATTAAAGTATCATATTTTAAATTATATGTTTTTAAGTACAATTCTTTAATATTATAAGTTGTTTCTTGATATAAATATAGGGTATTCCAATTTACAAAAGGAGTAACATAAGAATATATTCTATTAAATTCATCTTATACTAAAGAATAATAGAAATAATTTATATGTTTATATTAACAATCATATGATGACTTTTTGTAATCACTCCACCTAAATCAAGAAAATTTATTTTTTTCATATTTATCTTTAGTTACAGTATATATATCAAAGCCTATGAATTGTAAATGAATGTTAATTTTAATATTCTATTTAGAATAATTGGTTCTATTGAAATTAGGAAACTAATTATTGTTTTTTTATTCTTTTCTGTGATTATTTGTAAAGAAATAAATTTAGGAAAATAAGAATTTATGTTCTATAAATAAAACTAGATAAAAGTAAAAATATATTTCAAAAGTCCTTTAATTCTAAATGTTGGTCAGAGTGGAAAACTCTAGAGGGCATGAATTGAGTTTCTAATAAAATTTATCTTTAAAATTTTAAAAACTAAATACCCAAATTTGATAAAAACACAAAGTTAACAAAAATATAAGAAATATGTAAATTTATATTTTGAAACGTTTCTAAAGATATTCATCATAGATTAGTTAAAATACATATAAAAATACAATATATTTTTAAATAATTCTATTCATATAAAATACAATGTATAAACCACTAATTTGGTTTATGTATTAGAGAACATTTTTTCAATAAACTACATAGAGAAACTAATTCAATATGATTATTAAGAAACAACAAAAATTAATGAGCACAAAATAAATTTAATAATGGGTTTGATATGAAGCAAAGACTTAATCCCTTGCACGTGGAGATCACTTGATACAATGCAGTTTATTATTAAATAACATATCCATTACCTAGATATTTTTTTATAGAAAATAACTCATAAGGATTTCCAAGAATATAGGATATTTTAGATTAATAAAAGGGGTGAAAAATAATAGGTCTCACATGACCTCTTCCGCAATTAATCAGGGGAATACAAATAATATATGTGAGAGAGTATCAAGTGCTCTCCATTTTAATATAGGAGACTGAGTTTTAAACATAAATAGAGTAATACAAAAACATACCTCAAAGTTAAACCATAAATAGAAATATACAAATATATAAAAAGAAAATATTATTTAGCTTTATCCAAATAGATTCATTTATCTAGATTCCTTGAATTTTTATTTGGAAAATATAGAACAAGTTTCATAGTATGTTTGGAAAAACATAGTTCTGTAGAGTCTTTTCTATACAATAGGCTCATCTATATGATCCTCTATTATTTTACGTAAGAGAATGTATCTGATAGAATCTTTCACATGATCTAGTATTCTTCTTAAAAATATCTTCTTCCAAAAGTATCTATTGGAGAATAATCAATGCAATATTAAATGCATGAAATCTTTATTCAATAATTAAAAAACGAACCAATGAATATTTGAAACATTCCACTATTAAGATAAACATGGAAATTTTTCATTACATAATACTTGGTTAGTTGATCTCATAGAAACTTAACTTTGTCAGTTGTCATGTTCAGTTGATGCAATTAGTTATTATGGAATATCCATTCCCTTATATGGACATATCATTTCCTCAGATGGCAGGTTCATGATTTCTTATAGTAATGTTGTTTCTTCATGCGGTCACAACAATATTAGACATGATCAAAAAATTACATAATCAAGAAAAATTATAACATAGAATAGTAACTTTATTTATTCAGGTGGTAGATTGTTTCTTTCATATGGTTACTTCATCTATTATAACATTTAAGACTTTTTTACTCATGGTATGTATATATATATCTCTCATAGAAGGTTGATTTTATATGCGGTATGGTTATTCTCAGTGTATATTTAGTTTAATTTCAATGTGTAGTTAGTTCAAAAGTTGGAATAATTTTCCTCATCTGACTCAAGGTAAGAAATTTATTCATGAAGTCATGTGGAGTATAACATGTGGTAAGGTAATAGTTCAAAGACTTCACATGGTACACACATTTCACATTTGGTAATTTTTTAATGCTCAATTCAATTTTTATACATTATTATAATTTTTTTTAGTAACCCAATTTTTTATTAGAAAATAATAAATTTATTAATATCTATGTAAATATGATTTTTGATCATTAACATATGGTCATGATATAATATACCAAAAACCAATACTAATTAACTATTTGGTCCCTTGGAATGTGATCAATCATATTTACTACAAATGTATTAATGAATAAATCATCACTGGGATATGGGAGTTGGTATCGTTATAGTTCATTTTAGAGAATGTTTAGCTGAAACCTTGGGAACTAGATAAATTATGTAACATGACCCTATGATAGACATTAAGGATAAGTATATGTATAGTATAAGATCATACTATTTTGAAATTATGTTGTTTTCCTAAAAATACATCCCTATATGTATTTCATAAGTGGATGTGGTTATGGTACATATGCATCTTCGGATAATAACCAAGAAAAGGGTTGGTGATGTATATATCAACCACCATTATGGTACACAATTAATGGTCCATTACTATGCACCTATTTTGAAACTCCAAGGGGATATTCTTGGATTAGGTCACATTTTCTTTATGAACCATTATAAATTATTTTAATAGAATGTTATCATGGATGCTAGATGTTGAACCTATGGTTTCTCAAATTCAAAAGAAGGATTCAAATTTTTGAGTGATATTTCATTATTATATGATTATACAATTGGCACACACACTATGATTTTATTTTGTTTTATTTCATATATGGAACAAGGTGATATCATGTTAATAATGAATTTTTTGGATTGTACAATTATTATTACCTTAGTAAACTGAATGTTATTAGATCTTGAAGGTGAAACATTGTTATTATTCATAATCTGTTTTTGTGATATATGATTAAAAAAATAAACAATTTATGTTTATTAACATACAAAATATGAGAATGACAGTATTTTATTGATATTCTAATGGTAATTAACATATAATAAATAAAATTCAATTTACTTCATGTCAATAATGTGGTAAGAATCATCCATGGGGGTGTCTCAATGAAAGGGGGAAAATTTATTATATGGAAATGAAGGTCCTAGAGAATTAATTACCAAGGAAAAATGAATATTTCAATGGGGGGATATAGAAATCATCCTACAGTACCATTTATAGTTCAATATATTATGTGTGCAGAATATGGGAATTATCCAAGTAAATTATGTAATCCAAGTGTTGAGTCAATAAGGTTTCCTTATGACTTTTCCATTCCTTCATGTTTGGGGATATTGTTGAGTCAACAAGGTTTCCTTATAACATTTCCATTTATTCATGTTTTGAAAATCAAAAAAACCATATCTTAAGGAAAATTTCATTTACCCTATGTTTTACTTTCATAAGGAAAATTTTCCTTCCCCGAGGAAATTTATCCTTACCATGTTTTTCATTATTCATTTTGTCTGAGTATAAAATTCAGTTTCTTATCCAAAACCTCAGAATCATATATATACTTAGATATAAATCATTCTGTTCTCAGGATATGAATTCAGGTTTTAAACTCACTGAATTCAGTCTCTGAACTTTTCTAAGTTATAACTCTGAATCCTCCGAATTCAAACACTGAACTTTTATGAGTTCAGGTTCCGAGTTCTCTGAATTCAGACACTAAATTTTTATGAGTTCAGGTTCCGAGTTCACTAAATTCAGACTCTGAACTCTTATGAGTTTAGGTTTTCAATTCTTATGAATCTAGACTCCAAATTTACTTAAAATTCATACTCCAAATTCTATATAATTCTAACTCTAAATTCTTCTGATAAACAGAATCTGAATATCCATGTATTATAGACTCCGAATAGTTTTTGGGTAGACTCCAAACTTTTATTTTTTTCATACATATCAAAAAATAAATTTGGTTAGGTAACCCTATATTTTCTTACTCAATCTTTGCTTATAAAACTATGTCGTGCATTCAGTTACTAACTAACCATTTTTTGAGTGACACATGTACAGGTCCCTCTGAAATTCAAGGAAATATATGACCATTTGAGGAGGGTGCCGACCATTGAGAATGTGCCCATAAATATAATCTCATTTGAAATATCTCACAACAATTTGATCAATCTAGAGATTACATGCAGGTGAGGTGATTTCAAGAGAGTGACTTTTCATGCTTTGTGCGTATGGAACATCTTGTTCAGATTTGCTTTGTACGACTCTGAATGTTGCTCAGTACATTCGAGGGCTTCCGGGGATAGGAAGACAGAGGTGTCGACTACCTTAAAGTTAGAGGAATTCCTTTCCGAGGAAGATATAGGTGTCGACTACCATAAAATTGAGGACTTGTGGGGATAACAAGAAAGACTCCGATCATCGTATTGAGGTATTACCCTGGTGTGGGTAAGACAGACATTCTTGAAAGTGTAAATCAAGGGACCTTTATCCAAGTTTGTTGGATACCCTTCTCTTTGGATTAAAATATATACTACATGTTACTTGTTTGTTTCAAGTTTTTTGCCTCATTTTGATTATTGGGGAGATTATAACTATCTTATACTTCTTTAAAATTGTACTCTGATTTAGTAATATTCTATACAATTGAAGGTAGAATCTTGGTTCTTGTAAACTTTTGTTAAGTTTCATTTCTGGAACCACATTTCCAGAATTTCATTCTTGGAATCACATTTCTGAAATCAAGCAAGTTTGTAGAACTTAAAGGTTTTGTGAATTTACCTTGTTTAACCTTGTTAAACAATATAAAGGTTTCTGACCAACTTTAAAAGTTACCAAAGAATTTTTGAAGTATATAATTCACCCGCCCTCTTGTATATTGAGCTTCATTATTACGATACAACTATTTTTATCGTCTATCATTTTGATCCAACAATTGGTATCAAATGAGGTCTTTGAAATACTTATATTCACATATAAGGTTTCTTGCTCAAGTTTTTCATTGTTCTGCTTTTTCCTTGTTGAGGAATATTTTCCTTGTTTAAAAACTTATATTACTAACAAGTTTTTGTGGAAAGACTTTCTTTAAGATGACAGGAATCAATGCTGGTTCCATTGATAACCTAAATCCAACTAGACCACCGGTTTTTCATGGGAATGATTGTGAATATTAAAGAGATCGCATGAAGACATTCATTATCAATACTGGAGTAGATAATTTTCTTATTCTTACTGGAGGATATATAAAATCCCTGACAAGGAAGTTAGTACTTTCACCAACCAAGAAAAGCATGAATATCATCTGAATTATAAGGTATGCAATACAATTCATTGTTCCATGACTAGAAATATATATATCCAAATTTCATCTTGTGATGTAGAAAATTGTATATGGAAGAATCTTGAATTTACTCACTTTGGAACTTCCAAAGTTATTGAAACTAGAAGATCCATGCTCAGAGCTGAATATCATGGTTTTTTATTTCCTTATGGAGAACCCATATATAAGGTGCAACAAAGATTTATGACTATTGTCAACAGTTTACAATCCATGGGTGAGAAAGGATTAGATGATGAAGCTCTTGTGGATAATATCATAGGCATCATTCCTAATGATTGGGAATCCAAGAGAATAGCTATAGATGAGAATAGAAAGGTTACTTAGATTTCTCTTGATGAACTATTTTGAACTCTTCTTCAACATGAGACTAGAATGAAGAGAGATGCCGATAATGTTAAGAAGAAGAATGGGAATGGAAGTGTTGCTTTTACAACTACTTCAAATAATATGAAATACAAGACTCTTGAGAGAGTTAAAAGACTTAAATCTAAGAAGGTTGTTATACAATATGAATCTAGTGGAAGTGAATCTTCAGAAAATGAATTAGCCAATATTGCTCGAAGAATGAACAAGATTATTGGACAGAAGAACTTTAAATCTAGATACAAGAAGAAGGAAATAAAAGATAAGAAAGATTCATAAGTCATATGTTATGAATGCAAAAGAATTGGACATATAAGGCCTGATTGTCCTATGATTAAGAGAAAAGAAAGAAAAGAGAAGAATTTTGAGAAAAATAGAAAAAAGTACTAAAAAGAAAAAGATAAGAATGTTTTGAAAGCTAATGACACCTGGAGTACCATTGGTGGAGAGTCTTCTGATGAATCATCATATTATGAATCTTCTGGAGAGAAGAATCTTAGTTTAATAACCAGACTACCTATTTAAAATCATTACTTAATGGATAAGGTAAAAAATGTTGAATCTATGACCAAAGTATCCCTAAATTATAATTATTGTAATAGTAAATATTATGAATCATTAGATGAAGAATCTTCTTCTGATGAGGATAATACTTTACCTATGTATGAAGAAGTTTCTAAGTTTTCTAAGCTTCTTGAGAAAGAAAATTCTAAAGTCAACAAAAAGCTTAATTAAGAAAATTCTAAAATTTATATACTTACTAAAGAAATATCATATCATTCAAAAGATCTTAATAAGAAATGCCTTGATTTTGAAAGTATTTCAAAAACCCTTGAGGAAGTAAAATCTAAGAAAGATAAAATTTCTATGGATCTTGAAAAAGTAATTTCTAAGAAAAATGATTTCGATCCTAACTCTTGTTCTAAATCTAATGTTTTGGAATATAAGAACTTAGTTATTAGACTAAAGTATGAAATATTTTCTTTGAGGAAGTGTTTGTCAAACTTTACATTAGGTAAGTAAAATTTTGATAAGATGTATTCGCAAATTCGACCTCTAAGGAATAATTCTGGTTTTGGTTCTACTAGTTCTAAAACGATTTTTAGTAACAATTATTTTGTACCTCAAAGTGGTCCATTATTCACTAAGTTTCAGTGTGGTGGGAATTGGGGAAAAAATTGTTCATTAAACAAAACCCAGTCTTTAGGTTTTCATAAAGCTTATTTTTTAAAGAAAATGTGAATACTTAAGATTTTACTTTCTGAAATTTCTGGATCAAAGAAATTATGGGTTCCAAAAGCCTAACACCCTTAATTTTAGGAAAATAAAGTAAGTACCAACAGCAGTACATGGTAATTGGATAGTGGATGTTCCCGAAACATGAATGGTAATAAAAACTACTTTCAAAAGATTATCAAGACGAAAGGAGGAAAAGTAACTTTCGGAGATAATGCTAAGGCAGAAATTATTAGTATAGGTAACATTGTTCTTCTTGGAAAAACTTTGATTTCAAATGTTTTATTTGTTAAGGGTATTAAGTACAAACTCATTGTCATAAGTCAATTATGTGATGAAGGTTACCTTGTGAATTTTAGGAATGAAAAGTTCTTAGTACACAATTCCAAGGAAGAATAATTTCTTTCTGCCAATAGGCAAGAGAATGTTTACACACTAAACATAGAAGACCATAGGAGCCAATCCCTACCTTACCTTAGTGAAATGGAAGATCATTCTTGGTTGTGTTATAGATGGTTAGGACATTTTAACCTTAGAAAACTAGGCAAAATCCCTAAGAAAAGATTATTTAAGGATATAGTGGATCTTAGATTTGATTCTTCAAGAGTTTGTGATCCTTTTCAATATGGAATGAAACATAAATCAAGTTTTAAATCAGTTGGTGAAGTCTCAACCACTGATGAAGTACAGTTAGTGCATATGGATCTTTTTGGGCCAACATAAACTGGAAGCATTAGAGGCAAATATTATGTATTTTTCTTAGTTGATTATTACACTAGATTTACATGGGTCTATTTTCTAGAAAATAAATATGAAACTTTTTCTTATTTCAAAAGTTTTAGAGCCCAAGTAAAAATGAGAAAAACCATCCTTTGATAACTATTCATAGTGATCATGGAATAGAATTTCAAAATTCTGAATTTGAAAATTTTTGGAGTAGAAAATGCATTACTCATAACTTCTCAGCACCTAGAACACCTCAACAAAATGGTGTAGTTGAAAGAAGAATTAGAATTCTTTAAGAAATAACAAGAACCATGTTGAATGAATATTCGGTTACCAATCATTTTTGGGTTAAAGTTGTAAGTACTTCTTGTTATACTATAAATCGAGTTTTTAATAGACCTTTCCTTAATAAAACTTCTTATGAGTTATGGAATGGTAGAGAACCTATACTTTCTTACTTAAAGGTTTTTGGTTGCAAGGTATTCATTCTGAATACTAAAAATAATCTTCAAAAATTCACACCAAAATCTGATGAAGGAATTTTCTTAGGCTACTTCACAACATCTAAAAATTATAGAGTTTTCAATAAAAATACATGTACTGTTGAAGAGACAGTACCTGTTAAATTTGATGAAACTGATCATTTTGTTTTTAAACAGCCCCAAACTACATCTTCAAATGTGTTTTCAAAAACTGATTATCAACCTTTGTTAGAAGATCCTTCTGATAAGGAAAATTTCCAAGAATATGTTTCTGAATAATTTACCCCAGAATATTTCATAACCTCTGTTGATGAATAGGTTTTACAAAACCCAAATCAGTTGTTTCAATAGAATCCTCCCAATGACAGTATCATTGTTGATGTAAATCGACCAGTAAGGACTAAAATTTCCTTAAGAAATGAAGTAAAAACATCTAGCATTACTTTCTCAATTAGAACCAAAAAGCACTGATGAAACTTTAGGTGATAATGATTGGATAAAATCTATGCTATATGAACTAAATGAATTCGAAATGAATAAATTCTGGACCTTGGATGAAACGCCTATGGAAACTTATATTATTGGAGTCAAATGGGTCTTCAAAAATAAGTGTGATGAAAATGGAATAATTGTTAGAAATAAAGCTAGATTGGTTTCTAAAGGCTATAATCAACAAGAAGGAATATAAAATGAAGAAACCTATGATCCAGTAGCTAGACTTGAATCTATTCGTATTCTACATTCCTTTGCAGCATTCTTCAATTTCAAACTTTTTCAAATGGATGTTAAATGTGATTTCCTTCATGGTTACGTTAAAGAGGAAGTTTTTGTTGAATAGCCTCTTAGTTTTGAAGATACAAAACATCCTGAACATGTTTTTAAACATACCAAAGATCTGTATGGACTTAAGAGAGCCCCTCAATCTTGGTAAGATAGACTTATAGGATTTTTTATTCAAAATAACTATGTTAAGGGAAATGTTGATCCAACCCTTTTTATAAAGAAAGATAAGAAAAATGTTTTAATTACTCAAATTTATGTTGATGACATTATATTTCGTTCAACTTAGGAATATTTTACTGATTCCTTAGTGGATCTAATGAAATATGAGTTTGAAATGAGTATGATGGGTGAGTTAACATTTTTTCTTAGTTTTTAAAATTCTCAAAAACCATAAGGAATCTATATATCCCAACATAAGTATATTACAAATCTTCTTAAAAAGTATGGATATGACAACACCAAGAGTATAAGTACTAACAATGGTACCTCAAATTCACTTGATCTAGATTAAGTTGGGAAACTAATAGATCAAAAATCTTTTAGAGGTATGATAGGAAGTCTAATTTACTTGATAGCTAGTCGTCCAGACATAATGTTTTCAGTATTCTTATGTACAATATATCAATCCAATTTAAAGGTGTAACACCCCAAGATTTCATAGTGTGTTATTTCTTCAAAATAATTCAATAACTTGCACTACACGCAACACCGAGTTCAAGCGCACCATGACATACCAAACAAGACTTTCAAAAGAGGTTATGAATAGTATTAACTAAATTTTAAACTTTATATAATCCTTATAATTTTAGAATCCATATTATGAGTTTCTTAGACATAATGTAAGAACAAATTCATTTTCATTATTGCAGTTTTACCAACTATTAATAGTGAACCCTTTTTAAATAAAATATTTTAAACTTTTTGACTAAATGGGGACATCAAAAAATTTAAAATAAAACATCCCAAGCTTCCACGGTACGCTTTCCTTTGAATAAAACAGTAGCGTGTGTTGTACGCAACTTCGAGTTTTAACACACACCACAACCGATCAAACTAGCCGTTATGAATAGTAATACCTAATTTTTAAAATTATATATATATTATATTTCAAACTGGACTTCATTTTTGGATTCGGAATATCAAATTTAGCCTAACGTGAAATTTTGGTACTTTTCGGATAACTTTCATATTTTGATGAATAGTGAAAATTACTAAATTTTAATTAAAAACAACTTTTTTAATCAAAATAATTAATAGTGATAAATTATGAAATTTAGTAGTTTTAAAGTATATTTAGAATATATTTTTACCATTTAATATAATGTTGGTCATTGGTCATAATTTTACAATTAAACCGAACATAAACAAGTGTCAATCTTTTGATAGTTATTATCTCTTAAAAACACGCTTTTTATTTTGACAGCGGTAATTAATTTTAAATTAATTTCTGCCACTTCTGTGTTTTGAATTTAGAAAAATGGATTCCATATTTGGAATCAGGATGTTCAAATTTTGTAAATAGGTAACTTTTATTTTTAGACATTTTGAATAATTACTGCGGTAAATATTTTATTTACCATGGTTAAGGGTAAATCCGGTAAATAAGGGTTAAAAAATAATATTATAATAATACTAAATTACCTTAAAACGTGTCCTAGACTTATTGGTTGATACATGTTCGACCATAGGCATCTTTGGGTCGATTTTGGGACCCCATGGTGCCACTTGTAGGTGATAATGACACTTTATTTTAATTAAGTTAAAATTGATACAAAAATGACACAAGCATATATCTTTTAGCAAAACAATTGTTACATAGGGTTATATATGTTGGATTTTAGATTATAAATATTCATTAGAAAGATAAAAATATTTCCTACATAATGATATTTTATTTATAATTTTTAGACATTAAATAATTTATTTTATTTATGACACAATGATGATGCAGTAATTACTATAATAGTGAAAAATTAAAATAATTGATATTATAAATACCAAAATAAATATAATATGAAACTTTTAATTAATTAAACTAATTTTATAGGATAATATATTATATTAGGATTGATTTAATTGACTTTGTTAGAAGTAATCAATCTGTTATGAGTTTCACAAAAATCAACTGTTGAATAGTGTCAAAATTGACATAAAAGAGTTCTTAAAAAAAATATTATATTATTAATTGATATTAAATTCCTAAAAATATAAGGCTCGGCCAAGAGACTTATATCATGATAGGTTAATCATTAATGGACCACTTGGGGGTCACTTGGATGTATATAGTAAGTTTATTAACCATATTATATAAAAATACAAAGAGACATTGTAAAAGTGAAACTAATTAACTTAGAGTTAATACTTAAAGATAAGGTTAATATAAGTACCCAAACCTGTATAAATTCTATTGGTTGAGTGGTTTTAGACCTATCCCCACCTTAAATTTTGAATATTCAACTTTGGAGCCACTGGAAACCGAATATGAATTTATTATAAACTAATATCTCTAGCTTTTCCAAAGGTGCCCCTCACCCCTCTTATAAAAGGGCACTCCTCCTTCTCATTTCTTCACACATTCAAAGCCTTTTGGTTCGGCCAAACTCTGCCCAAATACTCTCCAAAAGTCCCTCAATACAACCTAGGGCCTTAGTTTGATCATAAATCCAACCTAAGGAGCCCTTTTGATCAAATCAAAAGAAAGAACCCGAAGAAGAGGTAATGATTTCACCACCCTTTTCTAAGTTCATTTCTTCTTCCACTTCTTCTTCCTTTGTTGTTACCATTCTAAAATAATAAATCCAATATCATATATATACTGTGATGTTATTATAAATATGGTACAACCATATTCAGTATTCTATCCACCCTTTGAATAACATGTCACCATACGTGCGTACGTACGGCTTACCGTCTCCACGTCGTGGTGTAATTGTTATTCAATATAATATTATTTGGATGGGTATAATAATGATGTGTAACTCATGTAAATAATAAATATAACATGTTAAGGATTCTTTATATATGATATACCATCCATTTATATATTATTTTAATATCAAAAGAATGATATTGTCACTCGTGCGTACGTACGGACTACCGTCTCCACGAACACGATGAGATTCATTCTCCATCGTATCCATTCAAGTATAATTATCATTTGATGATTTAAAAATGATGTTTAAGGACTTGATATCATTCTGGATATGAATAATATAAAACCTATCCTTTACAAACATGTCTTACGTAACAAAACATATAAAAGAAAACAAGTAAGTTAACACCCGAAACAACGATAATACTAAGATATTATTATCAAATCAATATTAAAAGATCATATATGATATCATATTAATGTATATAATTATTTTATAATTTAATAACAATTATTTCACCATTATACACGAGGTTAACCTACCCCAACCAAGGAAAAGTACAAGGTAAGGGTTATTTCACAATCTCTTCATTATCCGAGGTTGTTTATATGTAATAATCTACTGGGATCTCTTTATCATCCACATCCATGTTTTCTTAATAATGTATTTCAAAACATTTTTTATTATTTGCTAGAATATGGTTTAAAGTCATTTATACCCTTGTTTGACTTGTTATAAGAGGTTTATAAAGGAATCTTTCCGTCGTTTTCAAAACAAGGTCCTTTTTAACCTTTTCGACAGAATTAAGGTAAGAATGTTTTTTTTAACTTATACGGTGGGTGCGGCTATTTTCCGCCGTTATAAAATCTTCAAAGCTTCCCTTACAAGCTTATAAGAATATTTTCAAAGAAAATGTTTTATTTTATATGGATCTTAAATGATTTCAAAATAAAAGGAGATATTTCTTTAAAAAGAATTTTGATTTCATCTATGTCAACATCCTTTGATAGATTTTAAGATTATTTGAAGTTGATTTATTATGATACAAAACTTCTATATTGTATTGAAGGTTTTGTGATATGTTTGACTGTGGATGTGCTATTTTTACACCATTCATAGTTTATGGTGAAATTATTGACATTTCGTATGCTAGTTTTAATACGAATGTTTATGTTATGTTTAAACCTTTTCATGTGGGAATGCATTGGACTTAATATGTGACGGGTGGAGCCCGCTATAGCTCCTAGATGCATCGGTAGGTCTCATGAGACAAACTAGTGTCTTGGCACAAGGCCTTGACAAAATCTTATTTGTAGTCTTGGCACGAGGCCTTGACTATGTGGTTATGATAGTCTGGCATTATGCATTCCAACATTATGAAAGTGGTTATTGATTTTTTCATGTGATTATTCGATTAGTAGAATATCCATGTGAATAAGTAAATGGCATTATTTCATTTTATTTATGCCATACCATGTTTAAAGTTCATGTTTGAAAGGATTTTGTTTGAGTTATACATTGCCTTAAATGTTTATTCTTATTTATGAAGGTTTCCGCTATATTGTTATCCTTACTGGGCATTTGAGCTCACCCCTTTTCTATGTTTTATTTTTTCCCAGGAAGTAAAGAAGTAAATTATGAATGACCTGTAGGGATATTATGTGGGGATATGAGTGTGGATTATGGAGACATTATGTTGTTGTAGTAGTTTTTCATTTTATGATGTAATGTAAAACTTATGAATATATCTAGTGTTTCCAAGGCTACTAAACCAATCGGTCTTTCGAGATTTGATCTTTCTTGTGATCATGCCAATGTTATGTAATCATGCACCGACTCTGGGTAACTAGGGTCGGGGCATTACAGTTGGTATCAGAGGAAGTTTAGTACAAACCTTGGAAGCTAGATTTAGATAAACTCTGATTAGAGCACGTAGACCTAAGATGAACATTGAGGATTAGTATAGAAGAACTTCCTAGAATTTTGGTATTGTAGAGATTTTGTGACTTTTCCGAGCAATACGTCCCTGTCTGGATACGAGCAGGTAGAGGCGGCTCTGGCACAGATGTACCTAGGAGTAAAACCCGAAAACACTGCTTTGAGCTAGACTCGAACGGGAACTGGTGCACGACAACGAGCCTTGCTGCACTCTTGGTTACGACACTCTCGGGGGATATGCTTAGGATAAATCTCATTTTCTTTACAAATCATTTTGAAGGGATTATGAGTATATAATTCCTCAAAGAAAACATTTTTATGATTATGGATTATATCCATAAATAGTTCAATTTATGTTAAGTGTTTTATAAGTATGGGATTATGTATTTTGATTCATAAACTGATCTATTGTATTCCAATGTTTAGAAATGGCGCCCAGTAGAAGGAATGAGAACTCCAGAAATGAACATGATCCAAAGAGAAGGAAGGATCATATCTTTCATGGTCTTAAGCTAGAATTTATAAGAGAAATAGTCTCCCATGTATTATCATCATATGAAGAAATAATATCATGTGTTGATAAGATAAGTAAAGAGTTTACTGAGTCCTATGGCTTTGAAGGGAAGCAAGAGAAGAAAAGGATAGAAGAGAGAAAGATGGATAAAGGGAAGAGGGAAAAGAAGAATTTTCCCATATGTGGTAACTGTGGAATGAAACACCCTGGAACTTGCCTGAAAGGAATGGGAGTTTGTTATAAGTGTGGAGGAAAAGGGCACCAATTACGTGACTGCAAGGGTAAGAAAATGGTTTCAAATGTACAATGCTTCATTTGCAAGGAGTTTGGACACTACACGAACCTATGTTCCAGTCATCAGACTATGCCGCAAATGATGCTATTGGATAATAATCAAGTTATGATACTACCACAGATGAAGAGGAATGATTAGAGTTCTTATGTTGATTATGTCAATTGAGTGTTGTATCAACAATGTACTTGTTATAATGATTATGGAGTATATAAGGATTGTACTGCAGTACTATTTCATTAAGGACTTGAGATTGTGTGGAACAAAGAAAAGTGACTCAATAGCAGGATAAATTTTTGGAAAATATATGGTTGAGATAAAGATAAACCATAATATGTTTCTGATACCGAGTTAGTGATTTTAGAATAATACATGATTGATTTGGATAAATTATATTGGATATTCTTGACTACCTTGAAACTGATTAATGATTTGTATATTCCATCATTTTTTTGGGGTTTAAAACATTTTTTGATTGATTAAGTATATCCATCATTCTATATGGAATAGGGGAGCATGAATGTAATCAATAAGGAATATGCTAATTCAGGATGTTTCAGTGTATTAAAAGAATACAAGATGAAGGTATTCATATGCTATTACGGGGTAAAAAGGATCTATATTATGTTTACCTTCCTTATAAATGTTGGAATGTGAGTTTGGACAGAAGTATTTTTGATAGTTCTAGTTTGTATTATTTTGTATTACCATAAAAGGACAACCCGGAGGTCGGGCGGCAACCCGTCGCGTCCGGCAAGGCTGCGGGACTTGAACCTGCAACCGAAGGGCGACAAGGGTGTATCACCTACCACTGGCCCACGAGATGTCCTGGATTAAATAATGTAGTTTTTTTTAAAAAAATATCTGGTAGATGAATTATAAATTCATTTATTTTGGAACCCTGTACGAATAGTATAAATAGAAAAAAAAATTACGTTCTATTATCTTTTAGAGTGAAAGATGAGTTTGTGGTAGAAATATATTAATGGATAAAACTCTAATTATAAAGTAAGTATATCTCCTTATGATCTTATCCAATCTCATAAATAAATTCCTCAACATTAATAAAAGGAACTTAGAACAAAAATGTTGTCCTAGATGGTACCTTAAATCATCACTAATTTATGGCTTTGGGATTTTTGGCCTTTTCATAGCCATGTTCTCTACCACTCTCTATCAGATAATTGATGGTTAGATTTCTCCTCCATATCCATATTTTCCTACATGGAACCCTAGTATGTGTTATTTTCGGTAATCTTCATACTTTCCACTCTTTATTTTAAATAGAGGCCTCATTAATTCATTAATCGATGTGGGATTTCAACTAAGATATTTTGAAACGTCAAAAATGTGTTATCCCAATACCCTATATTTTGTTGAACCGATGGTACTTCAAATCATCATAGATTGATGAGTTTAAGGACCTCAATTTTATACTTGTTTGTGATTGATGACCTCAATCACTACCTATAAATATTTACGTTTTTCCTCCAATTATATGTCTCTAATTGCCACCAATGTTCTCCGAATCGAGATCATAATCTGGTGGTGACCCTTTCATTTCTCTTTTCCTCATATTAAGACTAAATTTTAGTAACCCAATTTCCGATGTGGGTTTTCCCACAAATATATTTTCTATTTTCAACCTTTTATTTTCGAAGAACAATTTCAAATTGCGAGGACGCAATTTATTGAAGGAGGGGAGAATGTAACACCCCAAGATTTCATAGTGTGTTATTTCTTTAAAATAATTCAATAACTTGCACTACACGCAACACCGAGTTCAAGCGCACCATGACTTACCAAACAAGCCGTTCAAAAAAGGTTATGAATAGTATTAACTAAATTTTAAACTTTATATAATCCTTATAATTTTAGAATCCATATTATGAGTTTCTTAGACATAATGTAAGAACAAATTCATTTTCAGTATTGCAGTTTTACCAACTTTTAATAGTGAACCCTTTTTAAATAAAATATTTTAAACTTTTTGACTAAATGGGGACATCAAAAAATTTAAAATAAAACATCCCAAGCTTCTACGGTACGCTTTCCTTTGAATAAAACAGTAGAGTGTGTTGTACGCAACTTCGAGTTTTAACACACACCACAACCGATCAAACTAGCCGTTATGAATAGTAATACCTAATTTTTGAAATTATATATATTTTATATTTCAAAATGGACTTCATTTTTGGATTCGGAATATCAAATTTAGCCTAAGGTTAAATTTTGGTACTTTTCGGATAACTTTCATATTTTGATGAATAATGAAAATTACTAAATTTTAATTAAAAACAACTTTTTTAATCAAAATAATTAATAGTGATAAATTATGAATTTTAGTAGTTTTAAATTATATTTATAATATATTATTACCATTTAATATAATTTTGGTCATTGGACATAATTTTACAATTAAACCGAACATAAACAAGTGTCAATCTTTTGATAGTTATTATCTCTTAAAAACACGCTTTTTGTTTTGACAGCGGGAATTAATTTTAAATTAATTTCTGCCACTTATGTGTTTTTAATTTAGAAAAATGGATTCCATATTTGGAATCAAGATGTTCAAATTTTGTAAATAGGTAACTTTTATTTTTAGACATTTTGAATAATTACTGCGGTAAATATTTTATTTACCATGGTTAAGGGTAAATCCGGTAAATAAGGGTTAAAAAATAATATTATAATAATACTAAATTACCCTAAAACGTTTCCTAGCCTTATTGGTTGATACATGTTCGACCATAGCCATCTTTGGGTCGATTTTGGGACCCCATGGTGCCACTTGTAGGTGATAATGACACTTTATTTTAATTAAGTTAAAATGAATACAAAAATGACCCAAGCATATATCTTTTAGACAAACAATTGTTACATAGGGTTATATATGTTGGATTTTAGATTATAAATATTCATTAGAAAGATAAAAAGATTTAATACATAATAATATTTTATTTATAATTTTTAGACATTAAATATTTTATTTTATTTATGACACAATGATGATGCAGTAATTACTATAATAGTGAACAATTAAAATAATTGATATTATAAATACCCAAATAAATATAATATGAAACTTTTAATGAATTAAACTAATTTTCTAGGATAATATGATATATTATTATTGATTTAATTGACTTTGTTCGAAGTAATCAATCTGTTATGAGTTTCACAAAAATCAACTATTGAATAGTGTCAAAATTGACATAAAAGAGTTCTTAAAACAAATATTATATTATTAATTGATATTAAATTCCTAAAAATCTAAGGTTCGGTCAAGAGACTTATATCATGATAGATTCATCATTAATGGACCACTTGGGGGTCTCTCGGATGTATATAGTAAGTTTATTAACCATATTATATAAAAATACAAAGAGACATTGTAAAAGTCAAACTAATTAACTTTGAGTTAATACTTAAAGATAAGGTTAATATAAGTACCCAAACCTATCTAAATTCTATTTGTTGAGTGGTTTTATACCTATCCCCACCTTAACCTTTGAATATTCAACTTTAGATCCACTGGAAACCGAATATGAATTTATTATAAACTAATATCTCTAGCTTTTCCAAAGGTGCCCCTCACCCCTCTTATAAAAGGGCACTCCTCCTTCTCATTTCTTCACACCTTAAAAGCCTTTTGGTTCGGCCAAACTCTGCCCAAATACTCTCCCAACTTCCCTCACTACAACCTAGGGGCCTTAGTTTGATCAGAAATCCAACCTAAGGAGCCCTTTTGATCAAATCAAAAGGAAGAACCCGAAGAAGAGGTAATGATTTCACCACCCTTTTCTAAGTTCATTTCTTCTTCCACTTATTCTTCCTTTGTTGTTACCATTCTAAAATAATAAATCCAGTATCATATATATACTGTGATGTTATTATAAATATGGTACAACCATATTAATTATTCTATCCACCCTTTGAATAACATGTCACCATACGTGCGTACGTACGGCTTACCGTCTCCACGTCGTGGTGTAATTGTTATTCAATATAATATTATTTGGATGGGTATAATAATGATGTGTAACTCATGTAAATAATAAATATAACATGTTAAAGATTCTGTATATATGATATACCATCCATTTATATATTATTTTAATATCAAAAGAATGATATTGTCGCTCGTGCGTACGTACGGACTACTATCTCCACGAATGCGATGAGATTCATTCTCCATCATATCCATTCAAGTATAATTATCATTTGATGATTTAAAAATGATGTTTAAGGACTTGATATCATTCTAGATATGAATAATATAAAACCTATCCTTTACAAACATGTCTTACGTAACAAAACATATAAAAGAAAACAAGTAAGTTAACACCCGAAACAACGATAATACTAAGATATTATTATCAAATCAATATTAAAAGATCATATATGATATCATATTAATGTATATGATTATTTTATAATTTAATAACAATTATTTCACCATTATACAGGAGGTTAACCTACCCCAACCAAGGAAAAGTACAAGGTAAGGGTTATTTCACAATCTCTTCATTATCCGAGGTTGTTTATATGTAATAATCTACTGGGATCTCTTTATCATCCACATCCATGTTTTCTTAATAATGTATTTCAAAACATTTTTTATTATTTACTAGAATATGGTTTAAAGTCATTTATACCCTTGGTTGACTTGTTATAAGAGGTTTATAAAGGAATCTTTCCGTTATTTTCAAAACAAGGTCCTTTTTAACCTTTTCGACAGAATTAAGGTAAGAATGTTTTTTTTAACTTATACGGTGGGTGCGGCTATTTTCCGCCGTTATAAAATCTTCAAATCTTCCCTTACAAGATTATAAGAATATTTTCAAAGAAAATGTTTTATTTTATATGGATCTTAAATGATTTCAAAATAAAAGGAGATATTTTTTTAAAAAAGAATTTTATTTTCATCTATGTCAACATCCTTTGATGGATTTTAAGATTATTTGAAGTTGATTTATTATGATACAAAACTTCTATATTGTATTGAAGGTTTTGTGATATGTTTGACTATGGATGTGCTATTTTTATACCATTCATAGTTTATGGTGAAATTATTGACATTTCGTATGCTAGTTTTAATACGAATGTTTATGTTATGTTTAAACCTTTTCATATGGGAATGCATTGGACTTAATATGTGACGGTTGGAGCCCGCTATAGCTCCTCGATGCATCGGTAGGTCTCATGAGACAAACTAGTGTCTTGGCACAAGGCCTTGACAAAATCTTATTTGTAGTCTTGGCACGAGGCCTTGACTATGTGGTTATGATAGTCTGGCATTATGCATTCCAACATTATGAAAGTGGTTATTGATTTTTGCATGTGATTATTTGATTAGTAGAATATCCATGTGAATAATTAAATGGAATTATTTCATTTTATTTATGCCATACCATGTCTAAAGTTCATGTTTGAAAGGCTTTTGTTTTATTTATACATTGCCTTAAATGTTTATTCTTATTTATGAAGGTTTCCGCTATATTGTTATCCTTACTGGGCATTTGAGCTCACCCCTTTTCTATGTTTTATTTTTTCCCAGGAAGTAAAGAAGTAAATTATGAATGACCTGTAGGGATATTATGTGGGGATATGAGTGTGGATTATGGAGACATTATGTTGTTGTAGTAGTTTTTCATTTTATGATGTAATGTAAAACTTATGAATATATCTAGTGTTTCCAAGGCTACTAAACCAATCGGTCTTTCGAGATTTGATCTTTCTTGTGATCATGCCAATGTTATGTAATCATGCACCGACTCTGGGTAACTGCGGTCGGGGCGTTACAAAAGGAATCTCATTTAAAGGCACTAAAAAGAATTTTTCGCTACTTAAAGAAAACCATGGATCTAGGACTCTTTTAAACTTCTGGAAATGATTTTATTTTAAAGAGTTTTTCGAATGCTGACTTTGGTGGATTTAGAATGGATAGAAATAGTACATCCAAAACTTTTCATTTCTTATAAGATTTATTAGTTTCTTGGTCATGAAAAAATCAACACTCAGTAGTACTTTCCACTGCTAATGCTGAATATGTAGCAGCTGGAAGTTTTTGTGCTCAAGTGTTGTGGATACAACACACACTCATAGACTATGGTATGAGTTTTACCAAAATACAAATTTTGTGTGACAATACTAGTGTTATTTACTTAAGTAAAAACCATACACATCACTCTCGTGAAAAACACATAGATATTAGGCATCACTTTCTTAGGGATCACACATAAAAAGGGGATATCATTCTTCAATTTATCAGAACACAAGATCAACTTGCTGATATTTTCACAAAATCTTTACCCTCCAATAGATTTGAATACATTAAATAGAAGTTAGGAATGATAACCATAAGGTAATATTTCGGGTTAACTTTCTATTGAAACCAATATCCTTACAGTAATAAACTCCTTTTCATAGGAGGAGTGAATTTTCTTGTTAGTTATATCAAAATCTTTCGTAATGAAAATTATTATAGTAAGATTTTTTCAAATCTTTCATAATAAAAATTTTCGTATTCTGATTTTTTTTGAAATCTTTTGTAATAGAAATATTCTTAGTCAGATTTTAAAAATCTTTCGTGATAAAAATTTTCGTAGTCAGATTTTACAAATCTTTCATAATGAAAATTTCCGTAGACATATTTTTTTTCAAATTTTTTGTAATTAAGATTTTCTAAAAATTCATAGTTAGTTTTTCAAATTTTTTTCATAATCAAAATTTTTCGGAATCTAAATTTCTTCAAGAATAATTTTTCCCAATAAAAATAATCTTCCTAGGAATCCGAAAGGTATGTTTCCTTTCTTGATTTTTCATAATCATTGTTTTTTTCTCTTGATTGGTATTTTAATTTTTTTCTCGGATTCTCTTTTCCTTAAATCCGAATGTTTTTCCTAAAAACCTCAAAAGATTGTAATCTACCATGTTTTCCATTCAACTATCATATCATCCATTAGATCTGATCAGAAGTATTTTCAGGCATTGGATTGAGTTTATAAGATAAACTGTCACATAAAACGCCTATATAAAGGACCCTCGACAGTTATCCAATATCTAAACTCAAGATCTCGCATGCTAAAGTTCTTCCCTTCGACTTAATCATGTTCTGAACTTCTCAAATATTGCTTAAATCTGATGGTATGTCGAAGAATCTTCTCAGAAAGTCATATCAACTGACAATCCAATCTCAGAGTGGCAGGTTTATAGAGAAAGTTTGGTGCATCCAAAATTCTTCGCCAAGTATAACTCCATCATCTCAAAGAACATCAAACTGAACGGATGGAAAATTGTTTCCGTATAAAAGCTAGGAGCACAAGATTTAGTTTATCCGGATTTTCTAGTAGAATTTTATGAGTCAGTAATATTTTTTATGGAAGAAGGAAGAGATAAGTTCTCTTTCAAGAGATATGGAAAGACTTATGCTCTTTCATGCACCAAGGCTGCTAGCTTGGTTAGTATTTCGTATGAAGGAGAAGCTGAGTTTTATTCCCATAAGTTGCATGATAATCAAGGAAGTTTAAATAAGGTTAAGGATATGGCTTGTCTTGGACTTTCTGAAATAAAGACTCCGAAGATTTCTCAACCGTCTACAAATTATCAGATTCTAGAATTATGGGTTCAAGGTTTCATAATTCTAAGAAAAGGGGACAAGGAAAATTTGAAGAAGAGTGACATGTATATCCTAGATTTCTTCATTAATCTGAGGAAGGTTAATATGGTTAAGCATATTCTGATTAAGATCGAGAATATAAAGAATGGAAATCTGAAGGCTCAGATCATTATCTATCCAGCCATTCTTTCAGAGCTGATTGTTCGGTGATGGGAGTCTTTCAAAACTCCTTGCAGTTCAAAACCAATGAATTTAAAAGTCATGTTGGTTATTGATGATACCTTGATGAGGATGAATGTTGGATTTTCCAAAGATTCCGGAGAATTTTATGACTTTCCAGAAGAAGAAGCGGAATCCATACCGAAGAAATAAGAAGTGTCTGGTACTTCCAAAAAAGGTGAAAGGAAGAGGATGGTGAAGGCAGTTGAAGAAAAAGAAAAATCCTTATTGTCTAAGGAAGTTCAGTCAGGACCCCCTAAGCCGAAAAAACAAAAGGCATATCCGGATGAGGTAGTAGCTAAGTGGAGGGAAGAAAAGAAGAACATTTAAGATGGGGAGCCCATGTTGGGACTAGACCCTGCTGATGAAAAATCTATAAAGGAGAAGATAGTTGAGTATCTAGAAAGGGAAGATAAAGAAAAGAAAAAAAATAAGAAAATGGATGAAGTAGAGATTGTGCAATCCCTTCTGAGCGATACTGGGAAAGCCTATGAATATATTCTAGTACCATAATCCTTCCTGGTAGAAGCTTTACCTAAAACTCTGGATAAGAAATCTATGACTTTGGAAAAAGTCAAATAAGTAAAAGAAGTAGAAGAAGTTGAAGAAGAAGTAGAAAGTTGTGGTGACACTACATAGTTGGTTAAGCATGTAGAAGATATCCATGAGAAAGAAAGCCCATCCGAGAAGCTTTCAATCCGAACTTATGAAGTAGAATCTTCAAATCTGACTACACCTAGGAAATATGAGAAAGGATAAGATGAAAATATTGAAGAAGAAGTTAATAAGCTGTCTAAAGAAGAAATTTTTAATCATCATTTCATACACCTTGAAGATGCTAAGGAAAGAGCTGAGAAAGAAGTGATAGATGAAGATAAAATTGTTCAGCTGTCTGACAGTGAACACGAATCTCCTGATGAGGAAGCCATTCCGAAAACTGATAAGTAAAAACTTGTGGTAGTTGATATACCTAGTAAATCTATTGTAAAGAAGAAGAAATTTGGTGGATCTTCAAAGAGGAATCTTGCTTATCTAGAAAAAGAAACCTCACCAGGAAAAATTTAAGATTCAGAATCATCATCCCTTGGACATGATTTTGTTGTTCAGCCATTGAAGAAGCTTTTGGGACTATTCTGATTTTTCCTTGAACCATAAATCGGATTCAGTATCCATGGTGATGGATAAGTGTGTCAAGCTTGAGTCTTATTTCAATAATTTTTTCATCAACTATGAAGCCCATAAAAGATCATGCAGGAAGATGACCAGTTGGTCAAGGAAAACCATAGAGGACATGAGAAATCTTGATGAGTTCTAAGATAGTGTCAATGAGTCATTTGACATTAAATATGGTAAGATCAAGGATCTCACAAGCAGGTTTGAAGAAATCCTTTAGGGAATTTAAATTGAGAAACCATCATGTTATTCAGTGTATGAATATATTATTTTGAATTAGCGATATCTTCCAAATGATTATCTTGATCTTATAAATATCATCCTTCCTCTAAAACATTTCAGGGGTCACATATTTGGATAGGTTATATTTTCCTTAGTATATCTATTTCATCATCGATTGTCTCTATCATGTTATAGAAATAATTATTGGAGAATAAGTTCTCCCATAAACTCTATAACTCAGCCTTATATTCTCTAAGATTATTCATGATCTCTTTACTGTAATCATTATAATTCAAGCAATTATCAAATAAATCAAAATTAAAGTACTCATAATAATATTCAAACTCATATTCAATCTTATTCGGATTGGCTGACGATGTTACATCATCCTTTTTAGTAGAAAAAAGATGGTAAATTCTTAGTGTCATCAGCTAAATGAATGTAATAATTTAGTTCCATAGAAACTAAATAAAAAAGGTTATCAGAAAAAACTTTATGGTATCTTCTAACACGTGATAATTCATCATTCTCACTTACATAACCCTCCATATTCTCTCTAGACATTTAAAAATAATAATCTTTAGTTTTAGATATAGGAAGTGTGTTCACTGAAATAATTTATTATGCATTAACTTAAAGATTTGGGTCACTATTGGCTCTCAATATAGGTTACTAGTTCATTAAACTAATAGTTGGATTCTCTATAACAAAAACCTCATCCACTATCCCCTACTAAAAATTAGATTCTTCTTTTGAATGAGCCTCAAACCCTCACCATGATTAATGAATATAGAATTTTACTCCTCAAGAGCAGCGACTACTTCTTCTCTAATTTCCGTAGAATTCTTCCCCTCAAAATAAGTTTCATCCTAAGGGTTTTCTAGGCCATATCACTCACCTAGAGTAGTAGAAATGGAATCTTATTCATCATATATTTTAATTCCTTATCATTCTTTTTTCTTGAAAACTAACTCATTCGTAGAGGCATCCAAGAATAATTTCATGTTCTTTATAAATACTTTAGAAAAGTTATGTGATATTTAACATTTAGTCGCCTCGATATCAGTCAAGTTAATATATTTCTTCTTGAAGATCAAATTCAGTATTCTTTTATAAGGGTAAAATGATATCCTCTACATTTTTTGAAAAATATTATGCATATAATGAATCATAAACTTTGGATGATTCAATTCCACATCATTTGACCCAAAATACATCAAATTGATATCCTAAAAAAGTAGATTCTTAAATTCTCCATCTATTTCAACAATACCTATCTAAATACACTTTTAAAGAACTCTACCATTAGGATCTAAGTCCTTTTGATATTTCTTCTCTATGGAAGGATTTATAAATAAGTATTCCATCATGATGGAAGTATTGATCGCATCATTAGAGATAATATAGGAGATATAGATATACCTACCTCCATATATAAAATAGATAATTTTAGATGTCTATTCATAAGAAATGGTGGTGTATTTTCTATTTATGTTCTGTTGTAAAATGTCTTCATTTACGGAAAATAAAAACACAGAGCATCTTTTTTAAAACTCTCTTAACTCATTGTTGGACATGGATCATATATTATTCGCATCAAATACCCATTTCAACTTTTAAAAAAAGATAAATCTAATTATAATAAGACTAATTTAATGTATACATCTATGATTTATAGCTCGTCCAGATAGAACTCATTGGTTCTCCCCACTTGGCTTAGGTCTCTTTGAATTTCCCACATCTCCATCATCATATCTCTTGGATTTCACCATTATTATGATGGATTCAAGAGGTCAAAGAGGTAATGGCCTCAGATTTTGGTTGATTTTAAATAGAGAGTAACCAATGAGGTTTTAGAATGAATTAGTTTGAGGAAATTGAACATTCAACTTCTAAATTCATATGAAAAAAATATAACCTAAGGTCACTATGAGTGACGTGTTGTTTTATATTTTGAATAGAAATAATAAAAAATATTTTAAAAAATCAATAAATAAATAAAATGTAATTTAATTTTATACATAACTAAAAAGAAAATAAATATACTTACTTAAACCAATTAGAATACATTCACTTGAACTATAACAGTCTTAATTAACTATTGATAAAATCAAATCTACCAACCTGTAAGGGATTCAAAATTATACATGAAATCATATTATTTGTACAAATAAAATTTAAATATATACCACCATTTTTTTGTAATACCTTAAGAAATTATTCCTTATATCAATGTGCTAGGTTCTAGAAATGGCATAGTGTACTTTTTTAAATATTGATTATAGAAGTGTGATCACATTTTATTGTAGCATGATTAATATTAAATCAAAAATACATCAAGTTGTGTCTAATTAATAAAAAATATGCATAAAAACCCAAATATAATATACTCAACTTCAATAGTTGATAATGTAATAAATTATTTCCTATTATTATACCATGAAACTAATGATTTTTATGGGTAGTGGTAGGATCCATATATACTCTTCTTATATAAACATCAACATCCAAATTTAGTATTAGAATATAAAACAAAATCAATCTAGGATGTTTGTAGAATATTTAAAGAGAAATAAATTGATCCTTTAAAAAATCATAAAATTCATTTATATGTTGTTAAATGTGTCTCTTTTAGGTTTGATTGAAATCTAGCACAGAGACATGCCGAAAACATAATATGTTCTCTACTAGTAGTTAGATAAAAAATACCAATCATTCCTCTATATAACTTGTTCTCAAGTAGTTTTCTAAAATCATCCAAATCAATGTTAATACTAAAACTCATATGAGTTGAATAAATCTAACTGTTTTCAATTCTAAATACTCTAATTGTGTCTTTTATTTATATGATTTGATTTAAAACATACCCAAAATATATTTTGTAGATATTAAAAACCATAAATGAATTTAACACACCCATCGTGATCCTTTCAAAATCCTTTTACATGGTTTTTGAAGAATCACTACACATTTATTGGGGTTTTTAAAACCCAATGTAAAACCATTCTATAAAAGAAATGAACATAACCTTTTCAACTGGTATATAGGTGCATGTTTTTTAACATAATAATATTTTTTAATTTTAAATATAGAATTTTGAAAATGAGGTTCTTAGAACCCTAGGGATTTCTCAACATAAACTTACCCTATTAAAAATTCATTTAAAAAGTAATATTTTACTTTCATATGAAATGATTTAAAATCCAAAAAAGATGTGTATGGTTAGAGGATCCAAATTTCTTCTAACCTAGAAATAGAGGGAATTTTTTTTTTAGTCTATTCCTTCCACTAAGTTATAACGTTTGGAAATTAGTCTGTCTATATTACTCATAATTAAACCATGATCATCCTACTTATTTATAAATACTCATTTAGTTCTTATAAAAGGATAATCAAAGAGTAATTCAACTAAATCTCATACCTTGTTCCTCTTAAACTAATTTAATTATACTTTCATGGAAACTACTCAACTCTTACCACTCAATGATTAATATATGGTTTTAGATTCTATTTGGGATATGAAATTAGAAAATTTATCATGGTTTCCTATAATTATTTTAGTATTAAATCCATCTTATAAGCATTCTATAATAGTTTATGGGGGATGTTTTTTAAAGTTTCTATCTTTCAAGGTAGCACACTTTCAGGTTCTTCATATTTAATACCTTTTGGGATAGATCTTTCATAGTCATCATTAAAATAATCATCCTTTTTATTATAAAATATAGATTTGAGTATCATGTTATCCAATGAATCACTTAGATAATTCAATGGATTTTATTTTTGATCAAAGAGATCATTATCACACCCCAATGCTATTTTATTTATTATTTTTATGTTTCTTATTGAATTCTAGACCAACCCTGATTTAATTTTTAAATGTTTTTTGAAATTGTTTTATACAAGCACATGGTCTACGCACAGTTTCTGGAAACCACATACAGAATGTGAAAATGTGTTCAAAATTTTATAGATCTGAAATTAATGGATATAATGTGTTTTTCCAAACCATACACTTGGATATTCTGAGTTCTTCCATGCCTTTTGGTTGGAGGTACATTCTTGGCACATGGTTTGGCCAACCATCCATCTGAATTGTGCAGGATACCTCCTCTTTAAGAAATAATAATAATAATATTATTATTATTATTATTATTATTATTATTTTTCTTCCACCTATTTATCCCTAAAATTTTTCCCCACCCCTCATTCCTTGGGTGTTGTAGGCCATGGTCGAAGGAGGCTCAAACTCACCTCCCCACTCCCCTTCACTCTCTTCCTTAAATATTTCAGACGGTGTTTTTTGAAATAATGGTATAATTTTTCATCTAAAGGAATATTGTGTCCTCGATCATCTTATTTTTCTTACTTATCCTTTCCCCCCCCCCCCCACCCCGCACCATGATTGTCAACCTGTAACCTTATTTTGGGGTTCATTTTAGTATGTTTTTGGTGTCTAGGGCTCATAGGATTTCATTAAGTCTTGTAATAATCATGGATGTTGAGGTTGATGAGTCATGTATCAAATTCAAGAAGTATTTATTTTATTAATCCTCTTTTTCCTGATTTTATTTAGGTATTTTGTGATTCATGGATTCCCTTTAGTTTTCTAGATCATCTCATACCCTCTTGAGGTGGAATTCTGCCAATATTTTCAAAGGCAGTGAGTTCCAGGTAATTTTCCCCACAAATTTTACTTTAAATATTGCAACCATTATTACATTAATTTTAAATTAATGGTTTCCATGTCCAATAAATTAACTATATATGTTTAAAACCTTATTTAAAAAAGAAACAAAGTTTCACTTGGTTTAATCGATGTTTGAATGACATTTATATTATAAAATAATTATTTTAAAATAATTAAAAACTAACTTGTAAATAAAATGTTTGAGAAAGTTCCAAAGTGGATTTTATGAGGTAATTAGTGCATTTAATTGGTGTTTTATTTTTAAAAGAAAATTTTAATTTTTTTAGTTATTTTTTCTTAGAATTTCAAGTAATAATTGAAATTCCAAGAATTAATAAAGTATTTATAAATATGGTTTTAAATAAAATATTATTGAAATTCCTTTTTGATATATCTAATGATTATTTTCATATACACACATATACACACACTTGTGTGTTTGTGCATAAATCCACATGGGGTTTTTTTTCATTTGTGAAATTAATGTCATATATTTGTGTGTGTGTAAGAGTATACAAGTCTAAAAATAAAAATAATTTTTTTAATTTAATCTTGATTATTTTTTAAGTTTTTATAGTAAATTTAAAAAGGAAGATTATATCATGTTTTCTAAAACGTATTTGAATGTCCTTGTTGGAACCTATAAACATTCATTTAGAAATTAAAAAACCCTTTTTAGGCATGCCCCTAGAATTATAGAAAATGAATGCATATGAAAGTGTGACATATGTATTATGACTAGAAGGGATTGTGTATTGTTTATATGTATGGTTTAGTGAACGTTATTATTCATTAAATTGTGTTTATAGGTGAAGAAATGATATTTGGTTTTATTATAAAATTTATTGTTAATATATATCCTTGGTAATTTTAAAATGATCACCTCTATTTATACATCATGTGAAGCATTGGGAAGTTAGGTGGGAACTCTAGGTTCACAAGTTATACTGGTTTATTATTATTCTATAACTAGTTTCCCTAAAATATATTCCTCATATACTTATGTTATATACCCCTTAGTTAGGCCAAGTGGGGCAATACCAGGTGTTAGGGAAGGATACTCGATATCCATCGGCAGTCTTATTATGTAATTGTTTTATTGTGTTATAGTTTTTCTCCTAATCCCCTTAGTTCATTTGATGAATTTGACTGTATTATACATTATGGAATAGATATTTTATTTTGATCATTGTTTAATTTTATACCATGTTTCAATATATATATATATATAATTGTGACTTTTAAGTATAATTTAAAGCTAGTTTTTAAAGAATGCTAAAAAATTTCAATTAGTTTTTTTAATAAAAATAGGTGTTAGAAGGAAACATTTTCATAGTTATTGGTTTTATTTAGATAAAATAAAATTAATTTTTTATAGAATATTAATTATGTGTTATAGGGTTTTAAATGAAAACCTATTTTAATTATTATATATCAAACTAGCAGAAAAAGGATCTTTTATTTTAAGAATAAACATAGGGTTTGGTTTACCTATAGAATACCTAATGAGCATTATGATCATGAATATCTATATATTTATGTATTTGGTTTGGGTTCTAGTTTTGTTTCCAACTACTCTTAGGTAATTTTTTAGTTACATGATGAATTTTATAGTCATGAGGAGGTATGTTGTTTATTTTATTTATTTTATTTTATTTTATCACATAATCCTCTTAGTGTTTTTTTTTCTTTATATATATGGACTATAGATATATCCTTCAGATTCAAATATGTAACTAGAGGAGGATTTGTTTTTCTTTGCAGAGGAGGGAGACTATGTCACGACCTGTTCCCTGGGGCCCATGTCATGACTACACCAAGCCTGCCTTCCATAGGCCAGGGGCTAGCGATTAGCACCGGAAAGGAATTTCCCTAAAACTGGGAAGGCCTTGACTTTTTAACCTTCAAATCATGTAAACCAAGCACACAACAAGATACCAGCACAAGTTAAACTATATAGTAAAAAGTGTGTGTGTAGTAAGTAAAGGGGGTGGAATACAAGCCCAACTAGAAAGTACAAGTAAAACTGAAAATAGCTCCTGTGAACACCTGCCAAGGATCCTACCTGAATGGTAGGTATAGCTCTTGGATTGTTATCTTTGTGATATATCGCGTCTAATGGTCCACCTCTGAGTAGCCTCCAGTCCTGGTACCCTTGTCCTCAGTCAGCGTTGTCCATCATCTGCAAAAGACACAACAAGGTGCATGCATATCCTGTGTAGGGGTGAGTATTACAATACTCAGTAGGGATCCCAAGACCATCGAAGGTCTCTCAAGATCCAAAAAGAATAAACCAAAAATCATTAAAACAATAGTTATCCCTACTTAGTTATATTCCCATACGTATACCTAAGTTATCAAGTATACCCATCTCATTCATGAGGAAACACAAGGCCCAACTCCTTAGTCAAAAGATCAATTATTCCATGAAGGAAAGAATACCTTGAAGTTAACACCACAAAGGTAACGACACATAGAAGAATACCACTTAGGTATCCCCATGAAGGTAAGCCCCCCAATGGTAACGCCACATAGAAGAATACAACAAATTTATCACCACAAAGGTAAAGACTCAACTCACACCAGGTATAACTTAAGTATGGAAGTATAGATGATTAGCTATACTGCTATATCATCTTAATTAGTCGAGAATCTCTATTGTTGACCCACATAGGATCAAAGATGACCCACACAAGAACTGAAAATGACCCACATTGGATCTGGAGATGACCCACACAGTATTGGTATTCCCTGAACCGCATAGGATCGCTGAGCACAGACCCACACAGGATCCAAAGATGACCCACACAGGATATAAATATTCCTTAAGTACAGCCAGCCACAGCGTTCTACACTAAGCTTGCTCGATTAGGGGATGTTCCTCTCCACAAGCCAATGGTCGATACTTATACTTTCATTAATTCCCACAAAAAAGTATCCTAATGTCTATCACATCATTAGGAACCCAACGCGACAGACGACGCATCAATCGAATGCCCGGTCTGTAAGTTATTAGTGTTTCCCTTCCAAGGGCCTGGTTGGATTCTGGTTCGATCCAACACAATCATACTCCAAATTTATCCAAAACTCAATTGGATTATACCAAAAGGACCATCTAGATCCAAGGATTTTTCATCTGCAGACAGTTCGTCAATCGGACGACTAGATCACAAGTTATGGCCAAAAGGCGTATCTGAGTCCAGCTAGGCTCCGGTTCGGTCCGACCTGGTCATACCGACTTGGACTGACCTGCCCTCGACCAACCCGACCTAGACCTTCTGGGCTACGGCGGGCCAGGCCCCCTAGGTGTGGCCTACCGATGTGGGGGGTGCATCCCGCGGTGTAACCCGCGGCTGAGGTGCCCCCTTGTGCTGGGGTCCTCCTGAGCCGCTACCCGGGATGGGAGCCCCCCCCCCTAGGTCACTCGAATGGCCCATAGGCCATTTGTTTTTGGCCAACCAAGCGGTTCAATGTGGAACTGCCGGCTGGCACGTGGGACCCACTGGAGGGGTCCCACTCGACATGACATGGTTGGTCGGAATGGTCGGCCCTCCTTCTAGTGGCATGGACGTGCACTGCTCCTCCACTATGGTCGGCTGAGTTTCAACTGCCCTCAAATCTCTGTCACGGCCTAGCGGGCGTGGTCTCCAGCTCCGACGGTGCAGACACACGCCGCCATTTCGCCATGCGGCCAGCCTATGTGTTGGACACCCCTCTACTCCGCCACATCCAACGGGTCCCGACTTCCTCTTCCAATGATGCGGACTCCCCACCTCCCTCCACGCGGTTGGCCGGTGTGTCGGTCGCCGCTTGTTCCCAACCGGCACCAGTCGTCGGCACCGGTCGCCAGTAAATGTTCTCAGGTCACCAGGAGGGCTTCAGTGGACCGATCTTCAAACAGAAAGTACTATTGCGGGTCTTGGGATGTTGTCGTTGTTCCAGGACCAATGGGGTAAGATTCCGTTCAACATGAAGTCTCTCCCATGAATATCATGTCATTCAACAAATTAGAGGAGGGATCGGGCCATGTTAGGTTGGCATGCACCCTCCGCGTTAGATCTGTTACAATTGGCTTATGATGATTGAATCACGACCTAGAATCATGATGAACATAAAAGAACAACCAAATTCAAAACCCCTACCTCGACATTCGTTGGAGGTGCTGTGAGGAAGGAGATGGAGATGGTGACTTTGGCGTTTTCTTGATCATCGATTCGTTCATCGTTGGAGGAGGTTCTTCCCCCAAGTTCTCCTCTCCACCAAAGTTCTCCAAAAACCTCCCCTTTTCCAATGATCCCTAACCAAGAGGTGAGGAGACAACTTTAATTAAGTAATGTTTTATTAATTCAATTAATGTTGTCACATTAATTGTGGTAATTACAAGTGTTAACTCACATTAAAAGAGGATTTCAGGTGGTCCCCACCTCCAAGATTCAAATGAGAGGTGGGAGGATATGTGTTTAAAATAATTTATATTTATTTTATTTATCCTCTATGAAAAATGAAAAAAACAACTTCCACCCTCGACCTACTACGGTCGAGGTGAAGGCCTCCTTAAGCGAATATCGGCATTGCGAGTTCAACGGTGTCCTCAGTTTTCAATTCTGAGCACTGGTTCAAAAGTTACAAAACACCACAAATGCATTTACTGAACGTACCTAAAAAAAGTTCCAAAATTTATTCCGAGCACACTGGGCCGTGGAATCACGCACTATCAATTTTTGTGAACTCATAATATTTCCATATATTTTAAAAAATTACATGAAAAAATATGAGTCTTTACATTATCCCCACCTGAGGGCTTAGCATCCGCGAAAGCAACAACACATAATAGGGAAACAAGTGGGGGTACTGATCTCGAATCTGAGCCTCCCACTCCCACGTTCTCTCCTAGAGGTTCTCATATTTCCAACAAATGTACACAAAATGTATTGACCGCCCAGGAAGGAACTGTTCCTGTCGATCCTCAATCTCTACTGGAACCTCCAAAAATTTCACCCCATCATCGATGTCCAGCTCGCCCCAGTCAATGATGTGCATAGGATCATCCACGTAACTCCTCGGCTGGGAAACATGAAAAATTTTGTGTACATGGTACAACTGAGGTGGAAGATCTAAGTGCTAAGCCACCTCCCCAACTATGGTGAGGACCTGAAAGGGACCGTGAACCTCAGAGATAACTTGCCACCCCGGCCAAAACTCTTCAAACCTTGTCGAGATGAGACCCGTAGAAAGACATGGTCATCATCCTCTAACTCTATAGGTCTTCATCTCCTGTCATCATATGAATTTTGCCTAATCTGTGTAGTCTTCATCCGCTCCTGGATGATCTGTACCTTCTCTGTGGTATCCCATTCCATCTTTGGTCCCATGAGTTCTAACTCCCCTGGGTCAGTCCATCCTAGAGAAGATCTGCAAGGTCGACTGTACAATGCCTCGAATGGTTCCATACTGATAGTAGAGTGATAACTATTGTTGTACGCGAACTCCATAAAGGGAAATTGATTCTCCTAGTTATGGAAAAAATCAAGGATGTATGTTCGCAGTATGTCCTCAAGGGTTTGAATGCTCTGCTCTGTCTAACCATCCTTTTGAGGATGGAAGGTGGTGCTCAACTTAAGTTGTGTCCCTAACGACTCCTATATCCCCTTCCATATCTATTAAGTAAAACATGCCTCACGATCGGAGACAATCGTAGATGGATCCCCATGAAGCCGTACAATATTTTACAAGTAGAGGTGTCCCAAGAACTTTACTAAACCCTTCTCTCTAATAGGTTGGAAGTGGTCCAACTTGGTGAGTTGGTCAACGATCACCCAGATAGAATGATGACCCCTGGACGTGCATGGAAGTCCTGTCATGAAATCTAAGGAACTTTTATCCCACTTCCACCCTAGCACATCAAGTGGTTGAAATAAGCCTACTGGAACCTGATGCTCTGCCTTCACTTGCTGACAAGTGAGGCAGTGAGACACAAACTTTTCCACTACTTTCTTCATTCCCGGCCACCAGTGCTGATGTCGAAGGTCTTGGTACATATTCACCACTCCTGGATGTACCGCTATAGGGGACGTATGTAACTCCCTCAACACTTCCTACTGTAGCCCCACTGGTACCATAGTATGCCCTCTGAAGAAGATTAAGTTCTTCCTACCTTCAAAAATCCATCAAGTGCTTTTCCTGTGGATATCTGAGCATGTCGAGCCTCGCAGTCATTTTCCCCAAGTTGCGCCTCCCAGACTCACTGAAGGAGTGGGGTAGTGACTATCAGAGACTGAAGATAAGCTGCTCCATCTTGTTCCACGTAGGATATCCACAAAGAGGCTAGCTTCTCCATTGCCTCACTCAACAATTGTATACCAGATATTTTGGTGAGTTCATCTGCTACTACATTCCACTTCCCAGGAGTATAGACTATCTCAAAGTCATAGTCTTGGAGGAACTCAAGCCAACACCACTGTCTCAAGTTCAAGTCCTTTTGAGAGAAGATATACCTGAGGCTCTTTTGATCAGATTAGACTGTAAAATGTTCACCCATCAAGTAATGTTTCCACATATTCAAGGAGAAGACCATTACTACTAGATTTAGGTCACTGGTATCATAGTTCTGCTCATGCTATCTCAATTGTCATGAACTATAGGTGATCACTGCTCGCTCCTGCATTAGGACACATCCAAGCCTGGTACCTGATGCTTTTCAGTAGACTACGTAACCAACTCTCTCCTCTGGTAACCTCAAGATAGGGGCACTCTTCAGTCTCTACCTCATCTTCTAGAAACCCCACCAGCTTTTCTCCAACTACACTAAGGGATGGCCCTTCTTCGTTAATGCTGATAGGGGTGCTGAAACTCTAGAGAAGTCAGTCACAAACCTCAGGTATTAAATGGCCAAACCTAGGAATATCTGCACCTCCATCGCACTCTTGGGTGGCTCCCTAGAAAGCACAGCCTCACTCTTTTCTAGATCCACTGCAACTCCAGCCTTTGAGATGAAATGTCCCAAAAAGTGGACCTCTTGTATCTAGAACTGGCACTTCAAGAGTTTACCATAAAGTTGGTGCTCTCAGAGTGTATCCAGAACTATCTGTAGATGATAGGTATGCTCTTCCTCTATAGTTCAGAATATCAAGATGCCATCGATGAAGACTACCACCAAGAGATCGAGGTATGGCTGGAAGATCCTATTCATGAGTCCCATGAACACTACTGGGGCATCAGTTACACCAAATGGAATAACCAAGAACTCATAATCACCATACCGACATCTGAAGTCTGTCTTCTACACATCCTCATCTCGTACTAAGAGCTAGTGATAGCCTAATATGCGGTCTATCTTCGAAAACCATCATGCTCCCTTCAGCTAATCAAAGAGATCGTCAATCTTCAGAAGTGGGTACTTGTTGTTTACAGTCACCTGGTTCTGGCACCGATAGTTCACACAGAGTCTCAAAGTCCCACCTTCCTTCTTGGTGAACAAAATCAGGGTTGCCCAAGGAGAAATACTGCACCTAATGAACTCCTTGCTTTGTAAGTCCTCCAGCTATACTCGCATATCTCAAAGCTCTGCGGGATCCATCTAATATGCTGGTGTAGATATCGATGCCATCCCAGGTTACAAATAGATATAAAATTCCACCTCTCAGCGAGGTGGTAGACCCAGAACATCATTTAGAAAAATATCAGCATACTGGTCCACCACTACAGGATTGCCCAGACTCTCAACATCAACCGCTCCAAGGGTAAGTCTAGATAAATGAAGTGTGATCAGCTGCACCCTCTTCTGGGTAAGTCTATCTTATGCTGCAAAGGTTCCCTTCTCATTGATGAAGGAAAACTTGGTCTCGTCTGTGCGGACATGCCATACTTTGCACCTAATATAGTCAAATTGTGCAAGGACTATGGACAACCAGTCCATACCCAAGATGAAATCATAAGGCATCGACGCCACTACTAGAAGAACCCAGCCGAAGATCTCACCTCCTAGAGTATTCTCACACTGCTGAAACTAGTGTGTAATCATCGAATCATCTCCCGTAAGAGTCTCTATCCATAAGGATCGAGCCCAAGACTCCACCAGTATCTCCATGCTCCGAACGAGGGTTGTGACAATAAAAAAGTGACTAGAACCTGTGTCTATAAGTACTATAGCTAAGGTGGATTAGACATAGATTGTACCTCTAATAAACTCTGGAGCACCATTTTCATAGGCCTCAGCTACCTAGAGCTGAGCTCATCCATATCCACTCGCTCCCGGTGGTTGAGGTGGACCACCTAGTGTTGGTGGCGGTATAACCTCGAATCATCGCCCACCGCCTACTGCATGGCCAGCTCCTCTGCCACGTCAACCTCCTTTATGCGGACATCCCTAATTGAATATTCGCCTCTGACCAGGAGGTCCTTCGACCATCTTCTGGTTGTCTATACGACAGGTCGGGTAGTCGTGAGCCATGTGACCCTGCCCGCCGCATGAGTAACATTTTCTTCTCCTCACCAGTCCTGCTCTGTCTCGAGAGCCTCGCATGACCGACCCAGTATCTTGCGGTTGTCCACCTTTAGGTCTGGTCCTCTGTGTCATCTTTCTACTTCCAGCAATAGATGACTCTGCTACATGACGTTTGGTGGTGGGTCTCACTGCCGGTGACTACTCAACAAGGAAACTCTTCACTAAGAGTGCTCTCTCTAACACCCCCACATGCATCGCGATGCTGAGAGAAATCATCGAAGCTCTAAACTCTTTTCTGATCCACTGCTTGAAGGTATGATCCCTGAGTAAAGTGTCTCTTACCATGTCAGTGGAGTATTGTGAGAGTTCTGTGAACTTCACTGAATACTGATCCATGGTCATGCTACCCTACTGTGGGTAGAGAAGCTCCTATATACGCACAGAGCATAGAGTTTTTGGGACAAACATTTCCCTAAAAAGGCTCTCGGAGTCCGCCAAGATGAGAGTGACCTCATCGTGAACCTGGTGTATCAAGCTCCACCATTTTCCCACTGCTTCCTAAAAAAGACTGGTGGCAAGGATCACCATGAGATCATATGGTGTCCCAAATTGGTGAAAACTCTAACCACGGCCTCCAGCTAGTCCTCAGCCGACTGTGGATCTATCTCACCTTGGAACCTCGGTGGAATCAAGTGCTGGAACTCATGCAACGCACTCAACTGAAAGTCACCCTCTGCTGTTGGGGCTACTGGAATCAGCTTCCCAACATGTAGTGGTTTTTCTGGTACACCACCCGATGGTACAACTGTCGAAAGGGGGCTCTAAACCGAAGCCTCATCGCTCGGTGGGCTGTCATCATGTACTCTACCTGGAACCCTAGCTGGCTGTCTTCATGGAGGCATCCTGAAAAGAAACAGGTGTGCCATGGTCATTAAGTTATACCTGGTGGGATGAATCAAAGTGATCAAAAATAAAAATTTTAAAAAACACAAACTTAATCACTGCTTTTGGGAACTGAGTCAAAAATCAGAAGTCAGGGTCCTGGTGTATGGATACGTTGGTCGTCGCACCCTCACTGGATTTCCCAAACAAAAAACCACACTCATAAAACATAACATTATTTCCCATTAAAAGATCATAGTCCAGGTTCTTTGATAGAACTGACTCCACTGATACCAATTTGTCACAACCCGTTCCTTGGGGCCCGTGTCGTGACAACCCCAAGCCCGTCTTCCATAGGCCAGGGGCTGGCGACTAGCACCGGAAAGTCATTTCCCTAAAACCAGGAAGGTAAGACCTTTTTAACCTAAAACTCACACAAATCATGGACACATCAACATACAAGCACAAGGTAAACTATATTGTAAAAAAGAGTGTGTACAGTAAGTAAAGGGGGCTGGAATACAATCCCAACTTGAAAGTACAAGTAAAACTAAAAAAAACACTTGTGAACTCCCACCAAGGATCCTACCTGAAGGGTAGGTAGAGCTCTCAAATGGTTGTCTCTGTGGTAAGTCTCATCTAAAGGTCCACCTCCGACATGCCTCCAGTCCTGGTACCCTCGTCCTCAATCAGCGTTGTCCGTCATATACATAAGACGCAACAAGGTGTGGGAATAGCCCATGCAGGGGTGAGTATAATAATACTCATTAGGGACTACGAGACCCCCGAAGGTCTCTCAAAATCCACAAAGGATAAACCAAAAATCACAAAAAACAATAGTTAACCCTACATATGTATATGCCCACACATATACCTAAGTCATCAAGTATACCCATATCATTCATGGGTAAACACAAGGCCCAACTCCTTAGCCAAAAGCTCAAATGTTCCACGATGGAAAGAATACCACAAAGGTAACACCACAAAGGTAAGTACCACAAAGGTAATTCCACACAGAAGAATAACACATAGGTATCACCATGAAGGTAAGTCCCACAAAGGTAAAGCCACACAGAATAATACCACAAAGTTGTCACTACGAAGGTAAAGACTCAACGCACACTAGGTATAACTTAAGTACGGAAGTATAGATGATTAGTTGTTTTTCAAGATCATATTACTTTGTCGAGAGGCTCTGTTTTTGAACCACATGGGATCAAATATGACCCAAACATGATCTAAAAATGACCCACATAGGATTTAGAGATGACCCACACAGGATCGGTATGTGCTGACCCAAATAGGATCGCTGAGTACTGACCCACATAGGATCTGAAGATGACCCACAAAGGATTTGAAGACTATCAAGTACAGCCAGCCATAGGGTTCCGCACAAAGCATACTCGATTAGAGGAGGTTCTGGTCTTCAAGACATCGGTCGATACATCAACTTCCACTAAGTCACAAAAAGAAGTATCCCAAGGTCCATTATTTCATAAGGGACCCAATGCGACAGACAACGCATCAATCGGGAGCTCGGTCTGTAAGTTTTTAGCGATTCTGTTCTGAGGGCCCAGTTGGATTCGGGTTCGATCCAACCTAGCTATACTCCAACTTTATCCAAAACTCAATTATAGTATACCAAAAAGATGATATATATCCAAGGATTCTATCATCTTAGACGGTCTGTCAATTGGACGCCCAGATCACAAGTTATGGTCAAAAATGTTTATCGGGGTCCAGATGGGCCGAGGTCCGGTCCGACCTGGACCGACTGGGCCGCGGCGGGTCTGGACCATGAAGGGGGCGGCCTGGCCTGACCTGCCAACGCGAGGGGAACGGTTCGCTGGGCGGGGTGGCCCTTTGCGGTGGGGTCTTCCCTAACACTCACCCAGGATGGGAGCCCCCCACCCCCAGGTCACACGAACGGCCCATAGGCCGTTTGGTTTTGGCCTACCAGGAAGCACCACGTGGCACTATCAACTGGCATTCGGGACCCACCGAAGGGGTCCCACTTTGTGTGATGCAGCTGGCCAGAATGGTCGGCCCTCCTTCCAGTGGCACAAATGTGCACCGCTCCCCCACTGCGGCCGACTGAGAGACGGTTTCCCTCCGATCTCTAATGCGGCCATACGACTGCGGTCTCCCGCACTAGCAATGTGGATGCGCACCACCGCTTCGCCATACAGCCGGCCAGCATAGCGGCCACCACTCTATTGCACTAAAGATGACAAACTGCAGCCTCCTCTTCCAGTGGTTTGAATGTGCCACCACCCTCCTCGTGGTCGGTCGGTGTGCCGGCCGCCGCTTGTTCCCTTCTGGCACCAATTGTCGGTGAACTTCCACGGGTCATCGGGGGAGCTTCGGTGGCCCATTCTTCAAACCAAAAGTACCATTACAGGTCTCGGGACGTTTTCATCATTCCAAGACCAATGGGGTTAGATTCCATTCAACTTGAAGTCTCGCCTGTGAATATCACGTCATTCAATGAATTAGCGGAGGGATCGGGCCGTGTATGCTTGGCCTGCACCCCCTGCGTTAGATCAGTAACAGATGACTTATGAAGATTGAATCACAACATGGAATAACAATGAATAAACAAGAACAACCAAATTCAAAACCCCTAACTTGACTTTCATTTGAGGTTCTGTGAGGAACTACATGAAGATGGTGACTTCTGCATTTCCTCGAACATCGGTTCATTCGTCGTTGGAGATGTTCTTCGTTAGAGGAAGTTCTTCCACCAAGTTCTCCTCTCCACCAAAAGTTCTTTAAAAACCTACCCATTTAAAACGATCCCCAACCAAGTGGTGAGGAGCCTACTTTAATTGAGTTCAATTTTATTAATTCAATTAATGTTGGCACATTAATTGAGGGAATTCCAAGGGTTAACTCAAATTAAAAGAGGAGTTGAGGTGGTCCCCACCTCCAATATTCAAATGATAGGTGGGAGAATATGTGCTTAAAATAAATTATATTTATTTAGTTTAACCTCTACAAAAAATGTAAACACCAACTTCCACCCTCGACCTACTACGGTGGAGGTGAAGGTCTCTTTAATTGATTATCAGCTCTACGAGTTCAACAATGTCCTCGGTTTTCAATTCTGAGCACTGGTTCAAAAGTTATAAAATGTTGCTCACGCATTTACTGAACGTACCTAGAAAAGATCCAAAATTTATTCCAGGGACACCAGGCCTTGGAATTACATGCTGTAAATTTTCCCAAACTCGTAATATTTCCATATATTTAAAAAAAATACATGGAAAAATCTAGGTCTTTACAGACTAAGGGTGAGTGGATGTATTATTGTATTTATTAACTTCTATTTATTTTCATTACTAATTTTATTAATTATGCTATAAATTTCATTTAGTATGGATGTATGACATAATAATGAGTCATTCCTATTTTTTAACTACTTATTAAACTCTATTTTTGGTTGAAACTATTCCCACTAGTTATACTTCATTTCCATAGTGATTTTCCCCACCGAGGGGTGATTGATAATGAACCATGGGCCCTATAAAGGACCAAATTTGGTGTCTTGAGTTGGTTCATTAAAAAAGGTATCAAAGCATCCCTTTATTAATTGGGGTGTCTGTATGATAGATTTATAGTTGTTGGAAATCAAGGGGTATGTGTGGGAAGAGTTCCATAAACCCTTACTCATCTCTATCCTCAATTCTCCATGGAAATTTGGGCTATGATTCATGGGTTTTATGAGTTTCATGATTATTTTTGGATTTGGAGGATGAAAAATTGGAGTGAAATTATGGTTCATGGTGATATCTAAGGGCCTAGAAATCAATGTGGATCCTAATTATATGGTTCTTGATGACTTACGGTAATAATTGTGTTGTTTGAATATTTTCTTCCAAGCTATGCGGCCAAGCTTCACAAAGAAACTACTCCCCTATAGAAATTATTTTTTGGACTCATTTTTTTATTTTATTTTTATTGTGGTGAGGTATTGGTTTTAAAATCAATAAATTATTTTTCATAAATTATTCAAAACATAAACTAAATTTTTGGATATCTAATAATTTTTTTCTTAATTTAATGACAATTTTAATTTCAATGGGTATAATTTTATTTTAAAACTAATAAAGAAGAGTTTTGGTGACTTTTTATGTGTATTCATGGATTTGACTTGGTGTTTAGTAATTTAATCATGTTTTGGGGATAAATTAAAAGTTTTAAAATTAAAAAGTGAATTTCGAAAATGTCTTTTAATGAGGGTAATTTTTTATATTTCAATAATTATTTTTTATAAAGAATTTGTTAAATATAAAATATATTTTATAAGTGGGGTTTTTAAACTAACAAAAGGATCCATTTATTTAAAATTAGAAGTGGTTTAGTATTTTAAAAATTCATAATTTTTTGAAAAATGAGATTTAGAATTTTAAAATGATTTAAAAGGGGTGAATAGGGTTATGTCCATGTGTTTTAATTTAATGAATTTTATTTTTTGGAATATATTCTATGTTTTCTTGATTTTTCCTCCTATACAAATCTAGATGGAATGGGTGATCATTTTTATCTAGGACGAATCCCTATAATTTTTAGATATACAACAGCATTAAGATGGTGATGGTCCTCTCTTTGGAAGTAATATTTACCAAGCCTATAGGCTGTTGATTTTACTAGAGGTCATTTATTGGTGTATCCCTTTGGGTTTTACTTCATTTTTACTGGATAGAATGTTGATTGTATTAGGTATGATTCTTTCTTCAATGTGATTTTATACCAATGATGAGATTTTTCATTTGAGGGGATGTGAATGGGGTGGCATTGGTGAGATTGTGAGTGACTAGGTTGAGGTTTGTGTTCTAATTTATTGTTAGGGTTCACTGATTGTCGATTTTATGAAAGAAAATTCCTAATTCACTCCCTCTCAATCAAAGTATGAAGCCTTATTATTCTTATTTAGGTGTGGTTGTTTGATGTATTTTGAGTTGTTTCCTTTCTTCTCCTAAAAAGTTTGTCTTATTCATACTTAATGAAGATAATGGTATTTCTTTGACTCATGGATATAGTTTCTTATTGTGGTATCTCTATAATTATACCATATTTGTTAATTCAACTCTTTCCTTGTGTTGATTTGTTTCTTTCTAGCTTCCTAGAGTACATGGTTTTTTAGAGAGATAGTGTATTATTGAAATTATAATATGATGGGGAGACCACCATTTAGGGTTTCTTTTGGGGGATCCAAGTCCTATAATAGTGTGTTTACTACTTAATTTCATATTTGGATACCCATTTTTTATCTATTTCAAAACTACTCCCACCCAGGGGAAAAGTTTTGACCCATTTTCTTCATTGGTTCTTTCTATAATGACCCTTTTAGTGGTGTATTCTCTGAATTTTGAGGTGGTTATTTTGGGAGTCGACCTTTTACCATTATAAAATATTACATTTTTATTTTTTCAGTCCCTTATAGTTTTAGTGATGATGGATTCTGAAAATTGGCTTGGGTATCTTTCTTATATTATGGATGATGTCATTAATAATTAGTGGTAATTTCAGTAGGTCTTCGCGTTTCCCAAATCATTTTCTTAATAATAGGGTTGTACCTCATTACATTTTTAATTAAAAGTTTTATCCAAGACTTTATAGGGGTATAATGAATTAGTATGTGGAGAATTTTCACTCACTATCCCTATTTTATTTATTATTTTCTATTATTTAATTATTTATAAGTTCATTCTTTAATTTTGGACTGAATCCATTTTAATTTAATAGTTTTCTAGAATTTACTATGTGGAAACTGTACAACTTTGTCTGTTATTTTATAGACATGAAATGAATAGTTAGTGTATGATTTCAATAAATGTGTTCCCAAACCATGTGAGGTGTTCCAGTCCTTTTGGTATGAGGCACAAGGTTTGTCCAACCGTGTGGCCAACCCATGTGCAATTGAATATCTTTAAAAAAAGGTTATTATTTCTTGGTTGTTATTATTATTGTTTTGATATAATTATTATTATTTTTTATATGACCCCCACCCTCTTTCTCCCTCAAGTCACCCCCCCCCCCTCATGCATCATGACCCATGGATGAAGGAGGATTGACCTCATCTCCCCTACTCCTATCAACTCCCTTCTTTGATGATTTCATAGGGTTATTGTGTCCTCTGGTTCTAATTTTTCATGTTAAGTCCTCCTCATTCCTTCTTCCTCTTCTTTTTATTATTTCTTTTTTCCCCTCACTGCACAACATGTGTGGCCAGAAACTAACACAATTTTGAGGTTATTTTTGGTCAATTTTTAGGTTTTAGGGTCAGTGAGATTTAATTAAGGATCATTCTAATCATGGATGTCAAATACAATGAGTTCAATAAAAAATTTGTGTAGTGTTTCTTTTATTCTTCAAATTTAGACTAATTTTATTTAGGGATTTTGTGATTATTAGATCCCTCAGTGTTTTATAGAATATCTCGGACCCTATTGAGGTGGAATTGAACTAAAGTTGTCAAATGCAGTGAGTTACAAGAAGGTTTCACCTCATTTTGTTATTCAAATCTTGTATCCTTTACAACTTTCATTTTAAATTGTTTTTTTGGATGTAAAATAAGTTAATTATATGTGTATAAAATATTATTTTAAAAGGAAACAAGGTTTTACTAGGTTTCCACATCGTGGAATGGAATTTTCTATTATAAATTAATTGTTAAAAATTAATTAGTAACTTCCTTGAAATTAAAATGTTTGATAATATATGTATGTGGATTTTACTAGAGAACTAGTCTATTTTAAATTGTTTTTATATTTTTAAATGAAAATCAAGATTTGGTCCTTTATTTTTTATTTTCATTTCAAGTGATACTTAAAAAACTAAGAATAAATAATGTATTTCAAAATGTGGATTTAATAAGGGAGATTTTAGCATGGTTCATAAAATTTATTTGAAAGGCTCATTTGGAACCTTTTAATGTTCCTTTAGAAATAGAAATCCCCTTTTTAGGCATGTCCCTTGAACTATGGAAAGTTAATTAATATTAAAATGTTACATGAAGATTATTTTGGAAGTGGTTTGTTTATATGTATAGTTTAGTGAAAAGGGGTTTTTCATTAAAGGGTTTTTAAAGTAGAGGAAATGAGATATCAGTTTTATTATGAAATGTATTCTTCATGTATATGAATAGTACTTTTAAAATTCTCACCACCATTTATACATCATGGGAATCCTTGGGTAGTTAGGAAAGAACTCTAGTTACACATGTTCTATTAGTTTATTATTACACTCAAACTAGTGGCCCCGAGAAAGATTCAATGTCAACTTATGGGGTATGACCATGGGTTGGGATAAGTAGGGAAATATCGGTTGTTAGGGAAGGTTATTAGATATCTGATGTTAGTCTTATTATGTAATTGATTAGATAGATACCAATTTCTCCCCTTATCCCCATAGTTCCCATGAAGACTTTGACTATTTTATACTCTATGTCAAGAATTTTTTCTTTTGGACCATGGAATACTTTTATACAATGCCTTACTTTGTTATAAAATGAATAATTTTAAGTGTAATGAACAGAATTTTTTTAAAGAATGCTAAATGGTTATTTTTCAATTGGTTGTTTTAATAAAAAGGGGCACTACACTAGAAGCTTTTTATTAGTGATTATTTTTATTTAAAGAAAAGATAACAAGTTGTTTACAAAATAATAATGACATATAATTGGTATTGAAATAAATGCATATTTTCATTTCTATATTTAGAACTAGTACAAAAAAGGATCTTTTATTTAAATAATAAACATGGGTTTTCGTTTACCTCTATCAATCCTAATGAGATTTATTCTCATTCCTATCTATATCATTCATTTTCAAGTTCTGGTTATATTTCTAACCACACCTTGAGAATTGATTAGTTGTTTTGTAACTTATATAGCCATGAGGAGGTACATTGTGAGTTTTATTTATTTCTATTTCTTTTATAACATCAACCACATAGGATTTTAATTCTTTCTAGAGATGAAGGTGGCTATATAGATAGAGATTAATGAGGGTTTTGAAGGTGGATTTAGTTTTCTTTTTAGGGGATTGAGACCAAGGGTGCACCTAGGGATTAGTGAATTTATTTTTCCCATTTATTTTCTTTACTTATTTTATAATTTTTTATTCCTATATGATTTTACATGTACATAAGACATAAGAATGTGTCATTCTTTTTTTCCACAAATTCATAAGGTCTTTTTCAGGGTGAAAATTTTCCCACTTGTTATACTTTGATGTCACATTGCATATCACCACCTCAAGGAAATAATGAATGCACATCGATCCTTATCACATCCTAGATTGGGTGTCCCGCAGAGGAAGTACTCAGGTTGATTCATGACAATCACTCTCATAAAATTTCACATGAGTGTATTCTTAAAAAATAATTAACATCTTATGAAAAATAATATTGGATTTAGGGTGGTAGAATAAACTATAAGATACATTCATCAGCCTTTGGATCAAAATTACCAGGTTTTTTCTTGGTGTTCAATACATACACTTTTAATCCAAAAACATTTAAGTATACTACCTTTGTTTCTCTACTATTTCATATCTCATAGGATTTTTTCTTCGATATAGGAGTTATTATAAAGCTATTGAATACATAACATACTATGTTAATAGCTTCATCCCTAAATTCATTATGCATTACATATTCATACAAAATGTTTTATAAATCACTTATAAGATTTTATTCCTCCTTCCAATAACCCCATTCTATTGAGGTGACATGTTCAAAGAGAATGTATTTTTAATTCCATGTTTTTAGAAAAATTATTTTAATTAATGACTCTCAAAATCTCCAAAATTTTCACCTCTTAAATAAATCATTTTAGAAAACATTTAATTTTTTATTAACTTGTAGAAATTTATAAAAACAACACAAGGTTTAATCTTATGTCTTAAGAAATACACCCTTGTGAATATAGAAAAATAATCAACAAATACATACACAAAATACTTAACTCCGAGGTTTGATATTCTAGAAATCCCAAATAGATTCATGTGAATATGGTATAGGGGTCTAGAATTAGTAACCACTTTTATTTTATTGAAATATTATTTGTGTTTCTTTCCCATTTTTCATGTGCCACATATTTTATTTTTTTCCAATTTAAGTTGATAAAAATAATAAATTAATTTTTTTCTTATATGGTTTTCATAATGAACACACATTAAAATTTCCTATACTTATATTCCAAAACCAATATTCATTGATTTATGTATTCAAATTGTTCACATTATGTTTACACAAAGAATGAATATCTAAGGTGTGAAATTTTTTTATTCTTAGTGATTTAAAATTAATCAATTTGTCATTGAAAGTAGAACAAGTATTATGTTAAAAATAAAAAGAAAATACATCATTAAAATATTGATAATTACTTATCACATTTTTCATTAAAACTTCAACAATAAGTACTTTCTTGATTTTGATTGATTTTGGATCTCGAAAAGCTTCAACTGTAGTAATATTTCCTTTTTAATTTTCACCAAATGTGACATACCCACCATTGATTTTATATAGTTAATGGAAGTTAAAAAAAATATTTACTCATATGTATTGAAAATACACTTTCGATATGTAAAGACCCTGATTTTCTATGTAATTTTTTTAATTATATGCAATTATTACAAGTCAATGAAAATCGGTAGTGCGTAATTTTGAGGTTCGGTGTGCCCAAAATGAATTTCTGAATCTTTTTTAAAGTACTAAACGCACAAGAAAAGTTTTATAATTTTTAGACCACTGCTCAGATTAAAAATCTAAGAGCATCATTGAATCCACATCACTGGGATTCACTTAAGGGAGGCTTCACTTCAACTGCAGTAGGTTGGGAGAAAAAGATAGATTTTGGACATTTAAAAGAATAATAAAATAACAAATTTATTTTTTCCTTTTTTCTTATTTTCCTCCAACGGACAAGTGACAGTGGTAGGACCAACACCATGTCAATCCATTAATTGGATTGAATCCTCAATGTTTGTAACCATACTATTGGAATTTGGAAGGTTCATTATTAAATGAATCCCATAAATTCCCAATGGTGTTACTCACCCTCCCCCTCTCAAATTTATATGGAGGTCAGGTTAGAGTGTTGTCCTGGCTTCACCAGGTGACAATGAACTAGAGAAGTTCCATGAAACCAACCACTTGGTGGATGGAACTGGTTCCAACAAGCGGTGATGAGCGCCACTGAATCACGAACTGAAAAAAATCAACTCCTCCTCAAGCACAAAATTTCTTCAACGAATCATGATGTATGGTTTATTTATTTTCAAAATTCAAGATTTATTGAATCTGTAAACTACCCTATTTCTACCAATCTCGCATGGTGGGTGCGGTCCAAAAAAACAAGGCCCAGATCCTCCGCATTTTGTTGAAATTTTACATGTTCTTCGTGGGCGATTTATTCATGCTGGACCAAACCTGTAACGGTGGGTTTAACGAGGAAGAGTTCATCCCGGGGAGTCCATTGAAAACATTGGATGGAGAAATGGGCCATCAAAGATCACCTGATGACCCGCGGAAGACCACCGATAATCGGTGCCGGTGGAGGAGGTGATGGAGGCGTCCAGCACCAGCCGGCCATGGAAAAGATGATTTTGCGCCCGTTGCCTACCACCAGCGAAAAAGTTCGTGGTTGTAGCCACGGAGGGTGAAGACGGCAGGCGACTTGGGCCAGCCACAGAATGCGGAGTGGTGCTCAATGGAACGCCACCAGAGAGAGGGTCATGGCATATCGTCGTAGCAAACAGTCGCGTTCGGCACTGGCAGGCCACGAGTGGAGGCGAGCGATGCGCCGTCACGCGACGCTGAAAACAGTAGCAACTTGGAAGCCAAGGTGGAGGGTCGAGAACCACTCCCTGTGGGTCCCTCATGTGACCTAGTGGCACCCCGGGGAACCGCCGCTCTGACTTCGAATAGGGGAACCCCCCCCCCCCCCCACTTTCCAGCTAGGGTGGCCCCCGCCCCAGTGGGTCACGCCCCTCCATAAACCGGGTTGTGCCCTCTGTGGCCCGGGGCGTGCTAGCCTAGCGGGCTGAGCCCACCATGGCCTAGCACAACTTGGCTAGCCTAGGCTAGTTCAGGCCGGGCTGGGTTTGACCCAGACTGGGTCAGGTCGACCTGAACCAGGCCGAACTGGACTTGGACCCTTTCCGGCCTAGTTTTGCTAAATGATTCATAACTTGTTAACTGGATGTCTGTTTGACGAAACGTCTATGGTGCTGGGATCCTTGGAGCGAGGCGGTCCTTTTGATATACTCAACATGACTTTTGGAAAATGTTGGAGTGTGGATGGGTTTGATCGAACCTGAATCCAACCAGGCCCTCGACATTAAAATTCCTATAACTTACAGACCGAGAATTCTATTAACACACCGTCTATCACTTTGGAACCCTTATTACTTATCTATCCTTTGAGATACTTATTAGCATATATTTGTGGATATTGAGGTATGACCGAAGTCTTGAGGAACGGATCCTCCCTGAATCAAGCATACTTAGTGCGGAAATCTTGTGGTTGGCTATAACATGAAGAAAGAACATTGATCATATATGGGTCAACATCTATCAATCCTGTGTGGGTCAGCACGTAGAGATCATGTGTGGGTTAGTATCTATCAATCCTATGTGGGTCAGCACCTAACAATCATGTGTGGGTCAGCATCTATAGATCCTGTGTGGGTCATCAGCAGAGCCTCTCGACAAAATAAGATGATCCAGCAATATTTCTAATCATCTATACTTTTATACTTGATTTATATACCTGGTGTGAGCTGATTATTTTACCTTTTTTGTACTTTTACCTCTGTGGTGTTACTTTTTTTGTACTTTTACCTTTTTGGTACTCTTACCTTCATGGAGTTACCTTTGTAGTGTTACCTTTGGGGTACTCTCACCTTCATGGTTTTACATTCGTGGTGTTATCTTTCTGGTATTATTCCTTCATGGATCTGTTGTGAAAATGGCTTAAAATTTGGATCCTCAAGTTTCCTCATGAATGAGATGAGTATATTTTGATGATATAGGTATATGTATGGGAATATACCTAATGAGATTTGACGAGTACTTCATGCATTGTGATTAAAGTCTTGCTTTTTGGTATTTTCCTTTATGGAACTCTATGAGACTTATGGGGGTCTTGGGGTCCCTACTGAGTATTGTTATACTCACGCATGCATGGGCTACGCCCGCACCTTTTTGTGTCTTGTGCAGATGACGGACAACGTTGATCGAAGCTGAGGGAGCTAGGACTGGACGATGCTCAGAGGTGGAACATTTGATGTGGTGTGCCGTAGTGACTACTAATTGTGAGTTGTACCTACCCTTTAGGTAGGATCCTTGGTGGATGATTCAGGAGCTGTTTTTTTTTCTTTTAAGTAGTACCTACACTTTTTAGTTGGGCTTGTATTTCAGCCCCTTTACATTCAGTACAATTTCTACTACAGTAGTTTACTTTGTGGTTACTTCTTGTCATGTTCCTAGATTTTGAGTTTTCACAGGTTCAATGGAAATGCCTTCTCATTATTGGGATACTCCTTTTTTATGCTAGTTTCTAACCCCTGGCCTATGGAAGGCGGGCTTGGGGTAGTCACGACATGGGCCCCGGGGGACGGGCTGTGACAAAGTGGTATCAGAGGAGTCGGTTCTACTGAATAACTAAGACTTTGATCTTTTCTATGTGACAATAGTGTCAAGTGTTAGGAATTTGGTTTTCAGTTTGGGGAATACAGTGTTGGTGTGGTGGCCGACGTATCCATACACCAGGACCTTGAATTCTGATATCCAACTCAATACATGAAAACACTGATTGCATGTGATTTGGAAGTGTTTTACAATTTATTTATTTGAGTCAGCTCACCAGGTATAACTTATTGACTGTGGAACACCTATTTTCTTTCAATATGTTGCTACATAGATTGCCAAGTAGGATTCCCAAGAGAGTACTTGATGACGACTCACCGAGCAATTAGGCCTCAGTGTAGGGCCCTATTATAGTGTTAGCACCTTCTAATGGTGTACCAGTAACACCACTACCCATTGGGAAACCTTTTCCACTAGCCACACTAGTAGAGGGTGCACACAAACTAAGCACATTGCACCAGTTTCAGAGGTAGAGGTCTCCGAGGTTCTGAGGTGAGATAGATCTGCAGGCGGCTGAGGACTGGTTGGAGGTTGTGCCAAAAAAAATTCGCTTAGTTGTGAAACTAGCTGATGCGGTGGTTATCCTAGCTGCTAGTCTCTTTCAGGGAGAAGCTGGGAGATGGTGGAGTCTGACACTCCAGTTACACGATGAGGCAACCCTCGCCTAGTAAGACTTCTAGGGCCTTTTAGGGCAGAGTTCTTCCCAGTAACCCTATACTCAGTGCATATATATGAGCTTCTTCACTTATATTAGGGAATCATGACTATGGACCAGTACTCGGCGAGGTTCAATAATCTCTCCCACTACTCTATCGACATGGTATGGGACCCTTTATTCAGGTCCCGGACCTTTGAGAAGGGTCTCCTATGGGAGATCATAGAATCGATGGTATTTATCAGCATTCCAACACCATATGGGGTGCTAGAGTGAGCACTTTTTGTGGAGGGCTTCCTAACTGAGCAGGCACCGACAGCGAGATCCACCACCAGATGTCAGGTAGAAGATTCATCTACAATAGGAAGTAGATGGATGATGTAGGGGCCCAATTAGTCCAAACCTTCTGGTGGATGACCTTAGGATACAAGGTTGGTGGTGTGGGGCTCATAGGACAGAGGAGGATCGATGAGGAGCAGGCGGTGCTACTAGTGCGACGGGTAGGGTCACATGGCTCATGACTAGCCAGCCTATCATACAAAAGTGCAGAAAATAGTCGAGAGACCCTTGAGGAAGAGGTGGATGTTTGATCAAGGAGGTCCACAGGTAGTAGGAAGATGTGGCAGATGATCTGTTCATGCAGCAGGCGGTGGGTGGTGATTCGAGGTTATACAACCACCACCTCCAGGTGGTCCACCCTGACCACCGAGATCAGGAGGACATATAACGACCCACACTTTACATACATTGTTAATACTTCAAAATTGAAGCACACTTATTACAACATATGACAAAACCACAAAGGACCGTATAGGTATAGCGTCTTTAGAAACTGGGAAACATAAACAACTGGTTCATAAATCTTCTATAGTGTCTCCCATTTATTTCATCATATCTAGGGTCCCTTTTAGCATATTCTACTTAATATCCATCTTCCTGACCTGGGGAAAAGAAAACATAAAAGGGTGAGCTCAAATGCTCAGCAAGGGCAAATAAAGGAAATAAAAATCATATCATATCTTTATGAAAATCAAAACCTGCAAAAGAGATCATAATATCTTAACATGGAATAAATCATAGAAGTGAAAATGAGATCCCCATAACATAAAACTTGAAACTTTGTGGCATGCACACATAATCATGGAAAATCATTTCTTGTTAGTCATGACTCATTGCCAAGACTATCTTAGTGGACAAAGTCCCTTTCTGAACCGAGTTCACTCCTCGTTTCAGTCCTGTATCACTGAACCGAAATAACCTTTCGTTCCAGCCATGTCTATCTCATGAGATATAAAATCTTTACCCAATGCATTGGAGGGAGATATAGGTCCCACCCATCTTATAATGAATCCTTTCTTATGTGTGCCACATAATCATAAATCATACATCATCGTATAACACATGTAACAAAAATGGGATTCTTGAAACATCATGACATCATAAATCAATTCATATAAGATAAAGGAATTCATAAAAATAATTCCATCACAACATGATAAAATCAATTTAATAATAGGGCTAAAAACAGAACCCTTTATTATCTTAGATGGAAAATAATTTTGATAAAACACTTGAACTCCATTCTTGAGGAAAATATCCTTTCTTCTTCAAAAACATTTTTCCTTTCATAACATGTCATACAACTTTAAAATAAAAGAAGTTGATTAAAAATAAACTTGAAAACTTGTAAAGGAAGCTTCTTGGAAATAATGTTTTAAAAATCCATTCATTCCGTATAAGTTAAAAAAAACATTCTTCGTACTTTTGTCGGAAAAGTCAAAAAGTACCTCGTACGAAAAACGACAAAAGATTCCTTTCATATCTTTTACTAAAAACCCACTGAAGGGTAAAATTGGATATAAACTATAGTATAATGATGGAAATAATATTAAATATTGAGGGAACATGGATGTGGATGATAAAATACCCCCCAGTAATTACCAAAGTAAAAACAATCTCGGATAAAAGTGAGATTGTGATATTTCCCTTACCTTAGGTCCGATTTGCTTTGTTCATGTCCGAAGCTCCTGTATAATGGTTTAAATAATGTTATTGACTTATTCCAGAATCATACATATTGATATGATATCATATATGGTCATATTATTAGCTTCTTGTTAGTAATATTTCATTGTTACTTGTTACTCGGGTCTTTATAACTTTTTGTTCTTATGCGTGTTTTGTTGAATAAATTCTTATTCTTATCTTTAGGTTATAGATAATTCATTTCCAGAATGGTATTAGTGTAGTATATACCATATTCATTCATTCAATTCATTTATATAATCATTATGAAATGAAGATCATGTAGAACGAGTCGCATCACATCGTGGAAACGGTATTCTGTACGTACGCACGAGTGATGATATTGTTCCTATGATCGTGGAATTGTATTGGAGTATATATATATATTATTTCAGTATCAATATTACTTAATAATAATCATATATAGTTACTCATTACACCATTATACCCATCCTTGTAAGGTGATGGTGGAAAATAGATTACACCACAGCGTGGAGACGGTATTCCGTACGTACGCACGCGCGGTGATTTCATTTTTCCGTAGGATGGATAGAAGGTGAATTAGGGTTGTTTCATATTTATAATAACATATCAGTATGTAAGTAATACTGATGTTATTACTTTATCATGAAACAACTAAAGAAGAAGAAGTTTAAGAAGAAAGAAATTGAAAAGATCGGTAATGGATATTACCTCTTCTTTGGAACGCCTCTTTGAATCCTCCACTTAAGGAACTAAGATTGGTCTTTGGAGAAGACCAGGACCTCTAGGATTATTCTAGGGAAGTGGAGAGGAGAAAATGGCAGGGGTTGTCCGAGCATGAGTGCTCAAATTGGTGTGAGGAGGAGGGGGAGGAGGTGCCCTTTTATAAGGGAGGAGAGGGGCACCTTAGGAATATCTCAAAATATTATTTTATATTAAAGTCAAAATCGGTTTATAATGGTTCCAAAGGGTCTTATTTCGAAGATAAAGTGGGGATGGGTCGAAATGCTATCAACCAATAGGATTTAGACAAGTTTAGGGTATTATTTTAACCTTATCAATTAGATTTAACTCTAAGTTAATTAATTTAACTTTTACCGTGTCTTTTTGTTTTCTTTCACTATATGGTTAATACACTTACTATAACATGCCAAACGAACCCCAAATTGTTTATTATTAATATATATATCCTTATCTAAGTCATTTGGCCGAACCTTAGATTTTTAGGAATAATATAACAATTAATAATATAATATTTGATTTAAAAACTATTTTGTGTCAATTTTGACACTATTTGATATATGATTTTTGTGAAAGTCATAACAGAATTATATGTTCGAACCAAGTTGATTAAATCAACAATAATATATCATAGTAACCTAGAAAATTAGTGGAATTCATAAAAAGTCTCAAATTACATTTATTTTGGTATTTATATTATCAATTTTGTCAATATTTCATTAATAAGATAATTACTGCATCATCTTTGTGTCATAAATAAATTAAATTATTTGATGTCTAAAAATTACAAATAAAATACCATAATGTAGGAAATCTTTTTAGCTTTCTAATGAATATTTACAATAAAATTTATCTTATTTATAACCCCATATTAAAAATTATTTACTTATTAAACTTTGATTTTAACTATTTTAACCCTTCTTTAAATAAATTAATAATAAATGTCCTAATCTAATCCAAGTGGGCCTAAATGGTCATATTTTATTCCTAAGTTTGTTTTTGGTCGAATTACACTTGTCCAATAGAATTAGGACATGTGTTAGGGTAATAGTAATATCATATTTACCCTTAGTTACCCTATTTACTATTAACCGCGGTAAAAAAAGTAAAAAGTTACTATTCACCAAAAAATTATTTTCATCTCATTGAACCACATTTTAGTCCTTGATATTAACCGTGTCTCTCGGATTTTCGAAATTCCATTCACAGAAGCGGTAAAATTAAGTTTTATGCAAAATTCAGTTTTTAACCTACCACTTAGTGGTTTCACTATTCATCAAAAATTGAAAGTTTTCAGAAAAATACCAAAATTTCACCCTAGGCTAATTTCGATATTCTGAGTCCAAAAATGAAGTCCATTTTGAAAAATAAAATTTATAAAATTTCAAAAAGTGGTTATTACTATTCATAACGGCTAGTTTTAATAGCATATTGTTGTTTAGTGAAACTCGGTATTGCGTACGACGCAAGCTATCGAGGAAGGTCGCGATTGCGTGTAAAGCAAGCCAAGCAAGTGTTGTGTAGAAAAAGATTCCTTTGATGATTTATATAACATAAAAGTCTCGGGTGTTACATTCTACCCCCCTTAAAAAGAATTTCGCCCTCGAAATTCGTCACTTTGTAACAAACAAATGAGGATACTTCTCCCTCATCATATCCTCAAGCTCCCATGTAGCTTCTTCAAGTTGGTGGTTCCTCCATAAAACTTTCACCAAGCGAGTGGTCTTGTTTCGTAGGACTTTTTCGCTACGATCCAGAATCTCTATCGGCTGTTCTTCATAAGAAAGATCTTTCTCCAGCGGTACAACTTCTGAGCTGAGTACATGTGAAGGATCTGGTATGTACTTTCTCAGGAGAGATACGTGGAACACATCGTGAACTTGAGAGAGATTCGGTGGAAGCGCCAATCGGTAAGCTACCTTCCCAACACGATCCAGTATTTCAAAAGGACCGATATATCTAGGGCTCAACTTCCCCTTCTTTCCAAATCTCATAACCCTCTTCCAGGGAGATATTCGTAAGAACACTTTATCACCCACTTCAAACTCTAGGTCTTTTCTTCAGTTGTCGGCATAACTTTTCTGTCGACTCTGAGCTGCTCTTATGTGTTGTTGAATAGATCTAACCTTTTCTGCCATTTCATCAACGAGATCAGGTCCTAATAGCTTTCTTTCCCCAACTTCATCCCAGCAAGTTGGAGTCCTGCATTTCTTTCCATAGAGAGCTTCATAAGGAGCCATCTGAATACTGGAGTGAAAGCTATTATTATAAGAAAATTCCACCAAAGGTAGGTGTTGATCCCAACCTCCTTTGAAATCCATAGAGCAAGCTCTCAACATATCTTCTAGGGTTTGAATTGTTCTCTCAAACTGACCGTCTGTCTGGGGATGATAAGCAGTGCTGAAACTCAACTCTGTATCCAGAGTATGCTGAAGACTTCGCCAGAACTTCGAGGTAAATCTCGGATCTCGATCAGATATAATAGAAAGTGGTACTCCATGCAATCTTACCACTTCCTTTATATATATCCTGGCAAGATGATCTAGAGAGAAATCCTCTCTAATAGCAATGAAGTGTGCAGACTTTGTAAGACGATCAACTATGACCCAGATAGCATTATTGCCTTTGGATGTTTTAGGAAGTCCTGTGACAAAGTCCATAGTGATGTTTTCCCATTTCCATTCGGGTATGGGTAATGGTTGTAACATCCCTTTAGACTTCTGTCTCTCAGCTTTAACTTGTTGACAAACCAAGCATCGAGAGACATATTCATCAACATCTCTTTTCATTCCATCCCACCAAAAGTACTCTTTCAGGTCCCTATACATCTTCGTGCTTCCAGGATGAATAGAGAATGATGAACTATGAGCCTCATCCAGCAGCTCATTCTTTAATTCAGGGATGGGAGGAACGCAAACCCGATTCCTGAACTTTATTATCCCATCACAATCAAGGTTGAATTCAGGAACATTTCTCACCTTCTTTTGTAACTCGACATCTTCTTTCTGTGCCTCTTTAATCTTCACATGTATAGATGGTTGAACATTCATTTGAGAAAGATAAGATTTTACCCCTTCCATTATAATTCCAAGATCCATCCTTTGTAAATCCATAAATATTGGATCTTTTGTGATCCTCATCATGGATAAACTAGCATGGTCTTGTCGACTTAATGCATCTGCCACCTTGTTTGCTTTCCCAGGGTGGTAATGGATTGAGCAGTCATAATCCTTAATCAGCTCCAACCATCTTCTTTGACTCATATTCAGATCCTTTTGTGTGAAAATATACTTTAAACTTTTATGATCAGTATAAATATCACACCTTTCACCATAAAGGTAATGCCTCCAAATCTTTAATGCAAAGATTACCGCAGCCAACTCCAAATCATGTGTTGGGTAATTTTTCTCATGGATTTTCAACTGTCGTGAGGCATAAGCTATCACCATATCATTTTGCATAAGAACACACCCCAATCCCTTCTTGGATGCATCACTGTAGATCACAAACCTCTCTCCACTACAAGGCAGTGTGAGCACAGGTTCACTGGATAACCTTCTTTTCAACTCCTTGAAATTCTCTTCACATTCCTCTGTCGAGACAAACTTAACTCCTTTCCGAGTCAACTTGGTGAGTGGATTAGATAATCGTGAAAAATCTTTTACAAAACGTCGATAATAACCAGCCAAACCAAGAAAACTTCGGATCTCAGTTACTGTTGTTGGTCTTGACCATCTTTCGATAACCTCTGTTTTTGCTGGATCCATAGATATCCCCTCTTTCGAGATTATGTGACCCAAAAATGCAACTTTTTGAAGCCAAAATTCACACTTGGTAAATTTGGCATAAAGCTTCTCCTTTCTCAGGGTCTTCAATATAATTCTCAAGTGATCTTCATGCTCTTCCTTGCTCTTTGAATAGACAAGAATATCGTCTATAAAGACTACCACAAATTGATCAAGATAGTCTCTAAAGACTCTATTCATTAGATCCATGAAGATAGCAGGGGCATTAGTAAGACCAAATGGCATCACTATAAATTCATAGTGTCCATACCTTGTACGGAAAGCCGTCTTTGGTATATCCTCCCTTTTGACCCTTAATTGATGATACCCTGAACGAAGATCAATCTTGGAAAAGTATTGAGCTCCGCGTAGTTGGTCAAATAAGTCATCAATGCGTGGGAGAGGATATATGTTCTTGATAGTGATCTTGTTAAGTTCTCGATAATCAATGCAAAGTCTCATTGATCCATCTTTCTTCTTAACAAATAGAACAGGTGCTCCCCAAGGTGACGCACTAGGGCGTATGAATCCCTTATCAAGATTATCTTGGAGTTGCTTTTTCAATTCCTGCAACTCAATTGGGGCCATTCTATAAGGTGTCTTTGAAATAGGCAAAGCACCCGGTATGAGTTTTATTGAAAACTCAACTTCACGATTTGGTGGAAGACCCGGCAATTCCTCCGGAAAGACATCATCAAACTCCCATACAATGGGCATATTCTTAATCGTGAGTTTCTCACCAACCATTTGAGATAAATAACCTTCATTTAATGGAATCAATACCCATAAGATGGAAGAAATTTCAACTGGAAGGTTATGTTCATCCTTGCATTGATAGACGATCGTAGATTGATCTGGAATATGAAATGTGACTTCCCTTCTTTGGCAATTGATATGAGCACAATGTAGAGAAAGCCAATCCATGCCAAGAATCACATCAAATTCCACTAAAGGAAGGATCACAAGATTTTCAGGAAGCACTTTCCCACAAACTTCGATCGGAGAAGAATTATAAACTTCTGATGCGATTGATGTGCCATTAGGTGTTGTCACAGCTAACTCAACATCTAATTGTTGAGGTAATACGGTGATACCCTTAGAAAATTTTTCAGAAATAAAAGAGTGGGTGGATCCAGAATCAAATAAAACATTTGCTACTTTAGAGTGGATGGTAAGTGTACCTTTCACCACATCGTTATCGTACTCCACATCGCTGATAGAAATTGCATGTGACTTTCCTTTGTCTTTAGCCTTAAGAGTTTGTTGACGTCGACCATCATCATCAACCCTTGGATTTGGGCATTGATTGGCATAATGCCCCATCTCCTTGCACTTGAAACATTGAAGTGTAGTAGGTTCATTCTGTGTATCCCTTCCTTTGTTTGCATCATTAGACATCTTCTTCCCATTATCACGGCATTCAAATGCCCGATGACCTTCCTTTCCACATTTAAAACATTTACTTGTCCCTTTAAGACAACTCCCTCCATGTTTCTTTCCACACTTTGAGCATAAGGGAAAGTTCATCTTCTTTTCCGTGTGATCTTTAGATTTTTCTTTGAATTCCATCTTCCTCTTCTTATCAAACCCATGTGACTGATGGGTTACTCCAATCTCCATCTCGACTTTGAGAGCACATCGAACGATTTCCTCGTAGCTATTGAAGTCCCTTATGGCTAACGCCCTTCGAAGACTTGGTTTTAAGCCACTAAAGAATCGATCGATCTTACTCTTAGGTTGGATAATAATACCAGAAGCGTACCTTGCAAGTCTTGTAAAATTTGCTTCATAGGTACCAACAGATTCATCATCCCTTTGCTTCAGTTCAAGAAACTCTTTCTCCATCTTTGTTCGGAGAATACGAGGGAAGTACTTATTGAAAAATAAGTTCTTGAACTCGTCCCATTCCATAGACTCAATTTCATCCCTTTTCCTTGTATTCTTAACAAGATTCCACCATTGATCAGCATCTCCTTCCAAACGATACACTGCTAGGATGACTTTATCATGCTCAGAACATTGAAGAACTGAAAATATCTTTTCAGTAGTACTAATCCATTGTTCAGCAACTAATGGATCAGTAGACCCGCTAAAAGAAGGTGGACGCTGCCTCATGAAGGATTCAACAGAATGTTGCTCCCTCCTTTGTTCGTTTGGAAATCCGGCATGATTCATAGCCTGAGAAAGTTGTGTGAGCATGGCTACAAGATTTTGCATTCCAGCTCCCATATCGTTTGGTTGCTCAGGGGGACAATCATTGCATTTCCCATCGCATTCCGCATTAACACGGTTCCCTTGGGTTCCAGCCATTGACTAAAACCAAGAAGAATAGTGTGAGCAACACTAATTATAATAGGAAACCACATAATTCAAGAAAAAAAAAATTTCATGCTTATGGTCTTATCTTAGGTTATTCATGGCCATTTCTAAGATTGTGTTCTATGCTTAGACTTATCCTTAGGGTTCTTACTAAGGCTTTCACATCCTAGTTTCCAAAGGTTGACTATACCTTTCCTCTGATACCAACTATAACGACCCACACTTTACATACATTGTTAATACTTCAAAATTGAAGCACACTTATTACAACATATGACAAAACCACAAAGGACCGTATAGGTATAGTGTCTTTATAAACTGGGAAACATAAACAACTGGTTCATAAATCTTCTATAGTGTCTCCCATTTATTTCATCATATCTAGGGTCCCTTTTAGCATATTCTACTTAATATCCATCTTCCTGACCTGGGGAAAAGAAAACATAAAAGGGTGAGCTCAAATGCTCAGCAAGGGCAAATAAAGGAAATAAAAATCATATCATATCTTTATGAAAATCAAAACCTGCAAAAGAGATCATAATATCTTAACATGGAATAAATCATAGAAGTGAAAATGAGATCCCCATAACATAAAACTTGAAACTTTGTGGCATGCACACATAATCATGGAAAATCATTTCTTGTTAGTCATGACTCATTGCCAAGACTATCTTAGTGGACAAAGTCCCTTTCTGAACCGAGTTCACTCCTCGTTTCAGTCCTGTATCACTGAACCGAAATAACCTTCCGTTCCAGCCATGTCTATCTCATGAGATATAAAATCTTTACCCAATGCATTGGAGTGAGATATAGGTCCCACCCATCTTATAATGAATCCTTTCTTATGTGTGCCACATAATCATAAATCATACATCATCGTATAACACATGTAACAAAAATGGGATTCTTGAAACATCATGACATCATAAATCAATTCATATAAGATAAAGGAATTCATAAAAATAATTCCATCACAACATGATCAAATCAATTTAATAATAGGGATAAAAACAGAACCCTTTATTATCTTAGATGGAAAATAATTTTGATAAAACACTTGAACTCCATTCTTGAGGAAAATATCCTTTCTTCTTCAAAAACATTTTTCCTTTCATAACATGTCATACAACTTTAAAATAAAAGAAGTTGATTAAAAATAAACTTGAAAACTTGTAAAGTAAGCTTCTTGGAAATAATGTTTTAAAAATCCATTCATGCCGTATAAGTTAAAAAAAACATTCTTCGTACTTTTGTCGGAAAAGTCAAAAAGTACCTCGTACGAAAAACGACAAAAGATTCCTTTCATATCTTTTACTAAAAACCCACCGAAGGGTAAAATTGGATATAAACTATTGTAGAATTATGGAAATAATATTACATATTGAGGGAACATGGATGTGGATGATAAAATACCCCCCAGTAATTACCAAAGTAAAAACAATCTCGGATAAAAGTGAGATTGTGATATTTCCCTTACCTTAGGTACGATTTGCTTTGTTCGTGTCCGAAGCACCTGTATAATGGTTTAAATAATGTTATTGACTTATTCCAGAATCATACATATTGATATGATATCATATATGGTCATATTATTAGCTTCTTGTTAGTAATATTTCATTGTTACTTGTTACTCGGGTCTTTATAACTTTTTGTTCTTATGCGTGTTTTGTTGAATAAATTCTTATTCTTATCTTTAGGTTATAGATAATTCATTTCCAGAATTGTATTAGTGTAGTATATACCATATTCATTCATTCAATTCATTTATATAATCATTATGAAATGAAGATCATGTAGAACGAGTCGCATCACATCGTGGAAACGGTATTCCGTACGTACGCACGAGTGATGATATCGTTCCTATGATCGTGGAATTGTATTGGAGTATATATATATATTATTTCAGTATCAATATTACTTAATAGTAATCATATATAGTTACTCATTACACCATTATACCCATCCTTTTAAGGTGATGGTGGAAAATAGATTACACCACGGCGTGGAGACGGTATTCCGTACGTACGCACGCGCGGTGATTTCATTTTTCCGTAGGATGGATAGAAGGTGAATTAGGGTTGTTTCATATTTATAATAACATATCAGTATGTAAGTAATACTGATGTTATTACTTTATCATGAAACAACTAAAGAAGAAGAAGTTGAAGAAGAAAGAAATTGAAAAGATCGGTAATGGATATTACCTCTTCTTTGGAACGCCTCTTTGAATCCTCCACTTAAGGAACTAAGATTGGTCTTTGGAGAAGACCAGGACCTCTAGGATTATTCTAGGGAAGTGGAGAGGAGAAAATGTCAGGGGTTGGCCGAGCTTGAGTGCTCAAATTGGTGTGAGGAGGAGGGGGAGGAGGTGCCCTTTTATAAGGGAGGAGAGGGGCACCTTAGGAATATCTCAAAATATTATTTTATATTAAAGTCAAAATCGGTTTATAATGGTTCCAAAGTGTCTTATTTCGAAGCTAAAGTGGGGATGGGTCGAAATCCTATCAACCAATAGGATTTAGACAAGTTTAGGGTATTATTTTAACCTTATCAATTAGATTTAACTCTAAGTTAATTAATTTAACTTTTACCGTGTCTTTTTGTTTTCTTTCACTATATGGTTAATACACTTACTATAACATGCCAAACGAACCCCAAATTGTTTATTATTAATATATATATCCTTATCTAAGTCATTTGGCCGAACCTTAGATTTTTAGGAATAAAATAACAATTAATAATATAATATTTGATTTAAAAACTATTTTGTGTCAATTTTGACACTATTTGATATATGATTTTTGTGAAAGTCATAACAGAATTATATGTTCGAAACAAGTTGATTAAATCAACAATAATATATCATAGTAACCTAGAAAATTAGTGGAATTCATAAAAAGTCTCAAATTACATTTATTTTGGTATTTATATTATCAATTTTGTCAATATTTCATTAATAAGATAATTACTGCATCATCTTTGTGTCATAAATAAATTAAATTATTTGATGTCTAAAAATTACAAATAAAATACCATCATGTAGGAAATCTTTTTATCTTTCTAATTAATATTTACAATCGAATTTATCTTATGTATAAACCCATATTAAAAATGATTTACTTATTAAACTTTGATTTTAACTATTTTAACCCTTCTTTAAATAAATTAATAATAAAGGTCCTAATCTAATCCAAGTGGGCCTAAATGGTCATATTTTATTCCTAAGTTTGTTTTTGGTCGAATTACACTTGTCCAATAGAATTAGGACATGTGTTAGGGTAATAGTAATATCATATTTACCCTTAGTTACCCTATTTACTATTAACCGCGGTAAAAAAAGTAAAAAGTTACTATTCACCAAAAAATTATTTTCATCTCATTGAACCACATTTTAGTCCTTGATATTAACCGTGTCTCTCGGATTTTCGAAATTCCATTCATAGAAGCGGTAAAATTAAGTTTTATGCAAAATTCAGTTTTTAACCTACCACTTAGTGGTTTCACTATTCATCAAAAATTGAAAGTTTTCAGAAAAATACCAAAATTTCACCCTAGGCTAATTTCGATATTCTGAGTCCAAAAATGAAGTCCATTTTGAAAAATAAAATTTATAAAATTTCAAAAAGTGGTTATTACTATTCATAACGGCTGGTTTTAATAGCATATTGTTGTTTAGTGAAACTCGGTATTGCGTACGACGCAAGCTATCGAGGAAGGTCGAGATTGCGTGTAAAGCAAGCCAAGCAAGTGTTGTGTAGAAAAAGATTCCTTTGATGATTTATATAACATAAAAGTCTCGGGTGTTACAGGACAGGGATGAGCTCATCTCCAGGAAACTGAGTCCTACGACCATGGTGCTCCAGATATGATTAGAGGTACAATATGTGTCTACTCCATCCATGTAATAGTAATTATAGTCATATTTTGAGTCACTCTTTTATTGCCATGACCCTTGTTTGGAGCTTGTAGAATCTGATGGAGTTATTGGCTCAATTCTTATGGCTAGAGACTCTAATGGGATGGGATTCAATGATTACACACTGGTGTTGGTAGCGTTATCTTACTCTAGGAGGCTAGTGCTTTGGCTAGGATCTTCTAGTAGTAGCGTTGAGACCTTACGATGTCATCTTGGTTATGGAATAATTATCCACAGTCCATGATCAGATTGACTATACTAGGAGCAAATTGTGGTGTGTCCGTGAGGATGGGACTAGGTTTTCTTTCACCAGAGAGAATGGAACCTTTGAAGAATAGGATGGAGTTACCCAGATGAGGGTTTATCCAATCACACATCAGTTGGCTAGCCTTACCCTCAGAGAAGTTAATGTTGAGAGTCAGAGTTATCTTGTAGTGGTGGACTAGTATACTGATGTCTTCCCTGATGATGTTCCACAACTACCTCCTAACAGAAAGGTGGACTTATACATTGACCTGCATCCTAGGAAGGGACTAATATCTACACCAGTATATCAGATTGATCTCACAGAACATCATGAGTTACAGGTACAACTGGTGGACTTATAGAAAAAGGGGTTCATAAGGGCCAGTGTTTCTCCATGGGCAGCCCCGATTTTGGTCACCAAGAAGGAATATAGGAGTTTGAGACTTTGTGCGGACTATTGATTCCTAAACCAAGTGACCATGAAGAAAAAAATTTCACTTCAAAGGATTGATGATCTCTTTGATCAGTTTAATGGAGCTCAATGGTTTTCGAAGATAGACCTCAGAGCAGGTTATCATCATCTCAGGGTACGAGATGACGATGTGCAGAATACAACCTTCAGATGCCAGTATGTCCATTATAAGTTCTTGGTTATGCTAGTCAGCATGACCAATTCGCCTTTAGTGTTCATGGGACTCATGAACAGGATCTTCCAACCATAACTCGATCGCTTTATGGTGGTCTTCATCAAAAAAAATCTTGATATACTTGTTATTGGAGGAGGAGCTTGCCTATCATCTGCAGATAGTTTTGGATACACTCTGAGAGCACCATCTTTATGGTAAGCTCTCAAAGTTCCAATTCTGGATACGATAATTCCACTTTCTCGGACACATTATCTCAAAAGATGGAGTTTCAGTGGACCTGGAAATGATAGAGGTTGTGCAAGCTTGAGAGCCACCCAGGAGTGTGACCAAGGTGCGCTGCTTCCTGGGGTAGGCTGGGTACTACCGAAGATTTATACATGACTTTTCCAGAGTTTTAGCACCCTTTTCAGCATTGATTAAGAATGGAAAACCCTTTGTGTGTGTGAATATATACTAGAAGAGTTTTCTGAAGTTGAGGTAGAGACTGACGAGTGCCCCCATCTTGAGGCTACCAGAAGATGGCATTGGGTATGTAGTCTACTACAACACATCAAGGAATGGAAATGGGTGTGTCCTGATGTAGGAGGGAGAAGTGATTGCTTATGGTTCATGATAAGTTAGACAGCATGATCAGAACTATGCTACCAGTGACTTGGAGTTATAATCAGTGGTCTTAGGCATGAAAATGTGGTGACACTATTTGGTGGCCGAACGTTTTATGGTCTAATCTGATCACAAGAGTCTCATGTATATCTTCTCACAGAAGGACATGAACCTAATATAGAATTTTTGGCTGGAGTTCCTCTAGTTCTATGACTTTGAGATAGTCTACAAACCAAGGAAGGGGAATGTAGTGGCAGACACACTCAGCAGTAGGTCTGGTTTATAGCTGCTGAGTGAGGAGGCATAGCAGCTACCTGCGTTACAGATATCCTTTGTGGATAGAGTTGGAGCATCTTACCTCCATTCTATGACTATCACTTTCCCACTTTTTTAGTTAGTTTGGGAGGCACAACATGGGGACATTGATTGTGATGCTAGACATGCTCAGATATCCTCAGGATAGGCACCTAATGGATTTTTTGAAGGTGGGTAGCATGTCATACTCTTCAAAGGATTCCACATGGTACCAGTGGAACTACGGGAGGAGGTATTGAGGGAGTTCTATATATCTCCTCTAGCAGTACATCCTGGTGTGGGAAAGATGTACCAGGACCTCAGGTGTCAGCACAGGTGGCTAGAGATAAAGAATGATGTGGCAAATTTTGTTTCATGATGCCTCATTTTTCAGCAAGTGGAGGCTGAGCATTAGGTTCTAGCAGGCTTATCATAGCCACTAGAGGTACCATAGTGGAAGTGGGATGATATCCCCATGGAATTTGTGATATGAATTCCACTTACATCCATAGGACAAGATTCCATTTGGGTGATCATTAACCGACGCACCAAATCATCCCTTTTCCTACCCATCTGAGAGCTGGGATCAGTAGAGGGATTCGGAAACCTCTACGTACATGTGATTGTATGGCTTCATGGTGTGCCATCAAAGATTGTATTTGACAATGACACATGTTTTAAATCCTGGTTGTGCAATGTATTATAGGATTCATTCGGGACTCAACTACGTTTGAGCACTGCCTTTCATCCTCAGACAGATGGTCAGACGGAACGGACCATACAGACACACGAGGACATGCTTCATGCTCGAGTCCAAGATTTTGGTGAGGTGGAATACTGCTTGGAACTTCCACCGCAGCTGGAGAGGGTGCATGACTTCTTCCACATATCCTAGCTATGGAGTTATGTGTATGACCCATCTCACGTCATCGACCATGGTGAGCTGGACTTTGTTGATGGGGCGAAGTTTATAGAGGTTCCATTGGAGATTGAGGATCGACAGGATCGGGTCCTTTGTAGACAATCAATACCTCTAGTTCGCATTCTCTGGCAGCATGAGAACTTCCAAGAGAGCACATAGGAGTAGGAGGCTTAGATTCATTCTCAGTACCTCCATTTGTTTCTTTAGTCTATGTTGTGGATTTTAGGAACAAAAAACCCTAAGGTGTGGAGAATGTAAATACCTGGATTTTCCAGGTAAATATTTTCTAATTATATAGAATTATTATGAGTCTACAAAAATTTACATCGTGTGATTCTGAGGCCTAGTGTTCCCAGAATGAATTTATGAACATTTTTTAAGGTACATTCAGTAAACGTGCGAGTGTCATAATCTAACTTTTGGACCAGTTCTCGGATTAGAAATCTTAGATCACCGTTGAATCTAGAGCACCAGGATTCGATTAAGGGAGGTCTCACTTCAATCATAGTAGGTTGGGAGAAAAAGATAGATTTTAGAATTTTAAAAGAATAATAAAATAACAAAGTTATTTTTTTCTTTTTTTTTTCCTTTTCCTCCAACAGAAAAGAGGCAGTGGTGGGACTGACGCCATTTCAAGACATTAGTTGGCTTGAATCATTAATGTTTGTAATCGTATAATTGTAATTACAAATTTCATTATTAGATGAACCTCATAAATTCACAACGACATTACTCACCCACCCCCTATCCTATTTATATGTAGCTCGAGGTAGAGTGCTGGAAAGGCTTCACCAAGCGATGAAGCTCTGGAAAAGTACCACGATGCCAACCACTTGGAGGATGGAACCGGTTCTAGTAAGTGGTGAATAGGGCCATCAAATCCTGAACTGAAAAACACCAAGTCCTCCTCAAGTTTGGATGTTCTTCAATGAATCTTGAGGTAGGGTTTATTTCTTGTCTAAATTCAAGAGTTGTTGAATCAGTATACTGCCCTCTAGCAATCAAGCTAACACAGAGGGCGCAAGACAAATGAACAAGGATCAGACCCTCTGACTTTTCTTGAAATTTGATGTTTTCTTCACGAGAGATTTATTTGGTTTGGACGGAACTCGAAATGGTGGGTTTAGTGATGAAGAGGGTGTCCCGGGGAGTCTGTTGTAACCTTTGGATAAAGAAATGGGCCACTAGAGCTCACCCGGTGACCCACAGAAGCTCGCTGGCAACCAGCGCCAATGGAGGAGGTGATGGCGGTGGCTGGCACCGTCCGACCGTGGAAGAGATGGCAGCACGCCGCCAGTGATGAAGGTCGGGGCCGTAGCCATGAAGGGTGAAGATGGTGGCCGGCTCGGGTCGGCCACGGAAGGCGAAGCATCATACAATGGCGCACCGCCAATGAGAGGTCCATTGTGGATAGTCGCGGTCAGCACTGGCTGGCCATGAGTAGAGGCGAGTGGTGCGCTGTCGTGTGCCACTGAAGACTACCATGGCTCGGAAGACAGGGCTGAGGGTTGGGACCCACTCCTTATGGGTCATGTGGGTGACCTGGTGGCAATTTTTGGCACCACTGCTCCGACTCTGAATGGGGGGAAATGCCCCCCCCCCCTCTTGTTCCATCTAAGGAAGGCCCCTCTCTCGTAGTTCGTGCCTCCAGCGGGTCGTGCCCCTCTGCGGGCCAGGCCATGCGAGCCTAGTGGGCCACACTGCCTAGGCGGGCTGAGCCGATCTACAGCCCATCCCAAGATGGTTCGGGCTGGGTCGGGTCAGACCCGGACCTGGTCAGTCCGAACTCAGACCCTTTTATGCCCAGTTTCACTAAAAGAATCATAACTTTTGAACCGGGCATCTGTTTGACGAACATTCTATGGTGTGGGGATCCTTGTAGCGAGACAGTACTTTTGATATATTCTACTTGAGTTTGATAAAAGTTAGAGTACGACTAGGTTGGATCAAACCCAAATCCAACCAGGCCCTCAGTATTAAAATTCCTATAATATACAGACTGGGTATCCGATTGATACGCCATATGTCATGTTGGAACCCTTACAACTTGGAGGTCCCTTGGGATACTTATTCGTGGAACTTTGTGGGGTTTGAGGTATGGCCAACAACATGAGGAGTGGATCTTCCTGGAATCAAGCATGCCCAGTGTGGAATTCTCAAGGCTGGATATAACATGAAGAAAGAGCATTGATCCTATGTGGGTTAGCATCTATCGATCCGGTGTGGGTCAGTGATTAGCGATCATGTGTGGGTCAGTATTTATCGATCTTGTGTGGGTCAGTATCTATCAATCCTATGTGATTCAGCACCTAAAGATCATGTGTGGGATATCATCTATCAATCCCGTGTGGGTCAGCAGTAGAGCCTCTCGACAGAATAAGATGATCCAGCGATACATCTAATCATTTGTACTTTTCCACTTGAGTTATATACCTGGTGTGATCTGATTCTTTTACCTTCGTGGTGTAACCTTTATGGTAATTTTAAATTCATGGTGCTACCTTCGGGGTGTTACCTTTGTGGTACTCTTACCTTCATGGTGTTACCTTCGTGGTGTTACCTTTGTGGTATTCTCACCTTCGTTTTGTTACCTTATTGGTGTTACCTTTGTGTTATTCTTCTTCGTTTGTGGATCAGTTGTGCGAATGGCTTAAAATTTGGAGCCTCAAGTTTCCTCAAGAATGAGATGAGTATTATTTTATGACATAGGTATATGTATGGGAATATACCTAAGTAGATTTTATGACTTCTTCATGCATTGTAATTGAAGTCTTGATTTGTGTTATTTTCTTTTTTGGAAGTCTGGGAGACCTACGGGGGTCTCAGGGTCACTACTGAGTATTTTTATACACACCCCTAAATAGTATATGCTCGCACCTTGCTGTGTCATGTCCAGATGATGGACAGCATTGATTGAGGATGGGGGAGCCTAGACTGGATGGTGCTCAGAGGTGGACTATTCAACGTGGTGTGCCAAAGTGAGTACTGATCGTGAGTTATACCAACCCTTCAGGTACGATCCTCAATGGAAGATCTCAGAGCTGTTTTTTTTCTCTTTTCTGTTGTACTTGTACTTTTTAGTTGGCCTTGTATTCCATCCCCTTTACTTTCAGTACACTTTTTACTACAGCAGTTTACTTTGTGGTTTCTTCTTGTCATGTTCTTGGATTGTGTGTTTGTATTGGTTCCAATGTTATGCCTTCCCGTTATAAGGATACACCTTTTCAGTGCTAGTCAACATCCCCTAGCCTATGGAAGGCGGGCTTGGGGTAGTCACAGCACGGGCCCCGAGGGACGGGTCATGACACGATAAAACATTTTTCATTAATGTTATTGTGTCTTTTTTTAACCAAAAAAAATTAAACAAAAATATGTTTTAGTGACCAAATTCTCTTGGGTCAAGTAGTGTTAGCTATAAATATTTGGGAAACCAATATTTATTTAATTTTTAAAATTTACAAAAAAATGTAATTAATTTTAGATAACATTATAGAAATAAAATATTTCTTAACTCTGAAAAATTAACATTTTTTGTCCTTAAAATTAAGAAAAAAATAATTCTTATACAGTTTATATTTTTTGTATTACTACATAGGGCCTGTTTAGATTTATTATCTTTATTGATAATAAATATTTGATTGATAAAATTCTCCACCTTAGTAAATTCACTAGATAAACCATTTATATCTATGACTTTAGCTATTAATATCCATATCTTATTACCATAGACAACAAAACTGGAAGATTATTTTTCTATTTTATATTTCAATAATGATACCTATTATGTTAAATCTTATTTTTCATTAAAAATAGAACTATATGATTTCTAAAGTGGCTTTTTTATTCAAATATTCATAGTGATGTTATAATACTAAACAATACTCATTTAATTTTACATATGTGTAGTTTTTAGTTTCATATTTAGATTCAGGGATAGAATAATAATCAGTATGTACCTATTTTTTCTAATCTAAAAATTACATGTTTTATTTATGATTTAATTTCCCAGCATCTGAATTAGAATGTGAGTCACTTTTACAGTCTTTATAATCACTTCAATAAGCCTTTGTATCATTTTTTCATTCTTCTAGTGATCAGATCTTATTTTGAATTTATTCTTAGAATATTTATTTACCTCAAATATGGGTAATAATATTTATATGTATGATATTATTTTATTTATAGCATCTAACCTCCTTTGTATTTTGATTATAATTTTCTTATGTATTGAAAGAATTCTCGAATCCCCTCATCTTATTGAAAAACTCTTTTAATTTTCTTGCAAAATGAGAAATCTCTCCATCATTCTTTGATCATATTTAATCTTCTTTATAGAATGAGTAAGATAATAATTTTATTTTAGTTTTACATTATCCTTTTAAGTGGAAACTTTCAAGGAATTGTTTTCTTTCTTGAGTAGCATATGAGAATAAACATTTATCTATATCATTAACATATACATTATGACCATATGAATCAGGTATTTTATCTTAATATCATTGATAGGTGTAAATTTCCAAATTACATAAATTATTTCACTCTATTTTAATGATAAAGCTCTAATAACATTAAGTTATTGAACTAAATTATTAATAGGAATCCCCAAGAAGAAATATCATTGAAAATTTCAATGAATCTACCATTCAATTGTGTTATGACTTCTCTATCATTTTGAAGGTTTAAAACATGATTTTGGAAGTATTACTTCTTAAATTTATAGCATTTTTAGTTCCCTTATAGGATACATCAATAGCTTCCCACATATAATTAAAATTAGTGTATTGGGAGACTCAATTTAACTCATCTAGTCCATGACCATAGATAATATTGTTCATTACAATTTAATTCAAATTGTATTCAACTTATTAAGTAGTATACCATAACTCTAGTTCATCTATAATAATTTTGTAATGTTTTACGTCTTTTAGGTATACTTTCAAACCAAGAGTCTTATATTAAATATGTCACGACCCCCTCACACCAAAGATTCCCATTCTGAGCTGGAAATGGTGAATGGGAGATAATGACCCCTCATTCCCGCCCCCAGTAGGACCTGAAGTGGCGACTAGAACCAAGGGTATGAGTTTTCACAAATATGGGGGGCATTACCCTTTTTATTATTTAAGATCAGGAAATAGGATGAGTCAAACACCAAAAGAAAAAAGGAAATAGTAAATGAAAATAAACCCAAAACCAAACCCATATGCACATTTTATACAATACTGAAACAAAAGTACAAGTACAAGAAAATCTCCAAAGTACGATACTAAAAGAAAGAAAAAACTACAACCAGCAAAACTCCAACGCCCAACTAGCAAGGTCCCGCATGGTCCCTAAAGTCCTCCTGAAAACCTGAAAGTAAACATAGGGTGATCATACAAGTATACTCAGTAGGGAAACCTAAAGCTCTCGTGCACAAGTGGGGAGACATCCTAATGCCCCGTGAGAAAACATGAGGAACCAAATCCTATCAAGGAATCTATCCACCCAACCTTACAAACCACACTCACCAAATATCGCAAGTCAATAGAGTAGTATAGTAATATTATCAAAGTATGGGTACCTCGTACCACCTTCCCACTTAATACTACTCAAGACCTCATGCCTAATGCTCAAATGCTTCCCCCTCTTCCTGAGCTAGTGTCACAACCTGGCCATACGAAGCTCGAGCTAGTGTCGCAACCTAGCCATATGAAGCTCATAGTATCCCGCCGGCCCTCAATCCTCGGCCATAACCACATCGCATCCTGAAGACACCTCGGAACCACATCACATATCATCCCAAAGACACCTGGGAACATATCACATCCTCATCCCAAAGACTCTTGGGAAATATCTGTCGAAACCTACCTGAAGGATCTTGGGCTATAGAACCTGGAAGAGGGAGAACAGGGAAGAATAGTAACCAGCCATCCTTTAGATGTTTGAGAATCTCACCCCCCCGACCCACGGGTGTTCGGAACGTAGTTATCAACATGGGTGGGGTGTATAAAGAAACATAAAACGTATATATTTATATAATTATATCAACCACTCAGCCCATGATAAGGCTTCTACACTAAATATCTGAGCACATGCATCGGCACAGCTACCTAAAAGGTATGAACACAATAAATAGCCCCAAACCCCATTATGTTTTTCATGTTTCAACAGTTTTATTTTATCAGTTCCTTATCTACCAAGCAACTAACAACAACCCAACCAGATCAATCGTTCGTAAAACATATCTCTGCCAACCAAAAATAAAGTTAGGGAAAACACAAGCAACAAAAAACCATTTTCTTTTATCATCCAATCAATTCCATTGATTTTCCGTATTTAACCAACTACCATGCCCCATAATTTATTATTTAACTATTCCACTTTTATTCATATACACAACCCATCCCTACAGCCCTACTTCCAACCACCATAACCATAAACACATTAGAAAAAAATACATGTACCATATCATCATCCCTTCGATGCCATTAATCGCAGCTCTCATGCCCATCACAACCATATCATACACGCCAGCCCACAACCAAGCCAACCACAGCCCCGCTGCTCAACCGTTCCACAAGAACCCATGAAACACCCCCTTCACATAATTAAACCCCAACCCGCACCCACAAAATTCATTCTTTCAATTAGTTTAACTGGGGTGATCATACAAGGTTTCCAGGTATTCATTTAATCAGCCAACTTTACAAGATTAACCAATTTCCACATTCTTTGAAACTCCAACCACAAAACAATCCAGAAAAAAAGGGCAACATTTAATTGCACAAGCAAAGGCCCCCAATAACCATGATTTTCAGTAGGCATAAGCCTATTAAATTCACAACATAATCAAAGGATAAGCATTGATGGAAATAAAACAACAATATCAAAAAAAATCCCCAAACCCATTCTTTAACCAGTTATTATCTTTATTTATGGGTTCAATCGTATCTCATGAAAACAGGAGGATACCCACCTCGCATGATGCACAAAATAGAAAGAGACGAAGGTAAGATCCCTACTTGAACAGGTTTTGATGTCCTTCTGCGAGAACGACCACCACAAGGATTTCGATCACTCCTCCTGACGACTACATCCTCCCATGGATCCTGCGGCACAACCGCACTACCAACCAAGAGAGACTCCATTAATGTTTAAGGTGTCACTTTTCATAGCATGGCAAGGAGGAACAGAAAGAGTAGATCGAGGATGGAATAAGAATGGGGTAGAACATACCATTAAGAGGACGTTCGTCGAAGAGCATTGTTCCCATCAAATATCAGTAATATACTCAATAGAAAACTGTGAAGAGGAAGTCAAAGAAGAGGGAATGGAACAAGGTGAACGATTTTTACCTCGTTGACACGATCCCGCAGCCACCGACAGATCGACGATCGGAGTCCGGATGAAGAGGATAGAAGGAAGGCTTCTAGGTCATCCGAGAGCATCGTCGTGCGGAGAAGAAGAGTGGTCTGTCAATAACACGTAACCCTCTCTTATATAGGCAACAAAAATTTAAAATGGTACGCAACTTGTATTAATGAATACACGACATTACCATACAACTATTACATTGTTTGACTAGTCAACCCATGACACGTCACGCGGTTTCCATGCGTTTAATGATAATAATTACTTCAATTAATAATATGTGTTTTATTGACCTGATACATGATTCATAAAAAGGTATTTATAATTGGTCTTAAAATGACCTTCATAATTTTAGGGTTACGCTGCCGCTGACGGTTCGTCAATCCGATACCATATGAGGGAGATACGTTGGATACAAGATCCCGTAATAATAATGATATTATTATTATTGGTTGTTTCGTGGAACCAAGCCATGAACCATAATTTAATATCCAAAATTAGACTTGAATCGACCATATTAACAGCAGGATCACATCACCACTGACGGCAAGTCAATCGGACGTCGCACGCAGGAGTTATATCGGGTCGAAGATTTAATAATAATATTAAATATTTTAATTCACGAGAATTTCTGGTACCTGGTCCAAAAACCCGAAAAGACATCCAATATTGGACTCATAATTTCCATCTTGAAGTCAGAGTCGTACTACTGCTGACGGTTTGTAAAAACGAGGTCGCACGAAGGAGTTATAGAGAAAATAGTTTTTTATCAACAAAATTAATAATAACAATATTATATTATTATTATTATTATTAATTGTTTATTTATTTCATATCTCAAAACTCATTCCACACATGAAACATTGAAGTGCACGGTGCAAAAGCCGCAAATCACTCTTCCTTTGATATTTATTTATCTATTTTCATTATTATCATATAATACCTCCCTCTCTCCAATCTCATTAGTTCTTCCACGATTTTCACTCACTCCCCAAAAGTGGTGCCTCCCCTTCCCTTACCCCATGTGGAATGCCCCAACCTCCATTTTAAACCTTTATCATTATTTTTTTAACATAATTATCATAAATAATAACATCTCTCATCTATCCTCACATCTCAAATCTCATTAAATCATTATTAACAGATCTTTCAAAATTTAAGCCAACATTATTATTATAATTATTTAGTATAATAATAATAACAAATCCCCAATTAAAATTTATTAACTCGTTTCCAATTATTATTAATAATTATTATTGTTGATGTTCACCGCATTGACCACATCCGACCACCATTAATTTAATGCCAAGCAGCCTCCCATTACACACATAATTTATTATTTATTAAAAATTTAAATAAATTTAAATGAAACCATGAACCTCCCCTCTTTGAATTAAATACATTGAATTTTATTTATTTTATTTCAAAATGATTAAAATCATTTAATCTAATTAACACCAAAAATTTTCACACCACCATTAACAATTAATATTATCAAGAATTATTATTATAACACACGTTGTGTTTGACCACATCAAATTTTTACAAAGTAATGGACTAGAGAGGTCCGGGCCGTTACATCAGATACCTCTCAAAACATTCTCATCCTCGAGAATTAAAAACCAACCCATAAAAAGGGGAAAGGTCTGAACAACCACCCCCACAATATACCTCTCAGGGCTGTCATCATAACAGGAATCCAACCACTATCCTAATTATATGAGTTTATGGAATTCCTTCCCCCATGTCGAGATATTATCCGCTTTAGGTGGCACTGACTCGCCTGCATGGGTTTAATCATATCCACATTAATGCATCTTGATTGGGGATTAGGTCCTCCGACCCCCATAATTTAGGATTTCTCATACACACACTGCCCCTAACACCGCACAAAACAGCAACACGTTGCCCCAACACATGGATTGGGGAATTCCTTCTCCCATGTCAAGATACTATCTGCTTTGGGTGTCACTGACTCGACCGCATGGGTTTAATCACATCCACATTAATGCGTCTTGATTAGGTATCAGGTCCTTCTCTCCCCACATGTTAGGACTCTTCACACACATTTAAATGAAAGTGGGAAACAACTTATAATTATAGACTAATGAAAAACAAGTTTGATGCCCAAGCATGGGAAAGAATGAGTTTCAACAAAGGAGTGTGATTCTCCTGAATTTAAACAAAACATAAACAAGATCATTTAAGTAAAACTGAAAATATCTCTCTCAATCTCTGGCCTTACTAGGGTTGTCGCTTCTGTTGCGTGCAACTATCCGCATCCCACTCCTCTGCCTTTTTTTACGTCCACCTCCACGACCACGTCCCAGTTGGGGTCCTTGAGGAACTCCCTGTGGTTGGCCACCACCTGCTTCAGCCCCCCTTAGAGGGACTGGAGCTTGTTGCTATTGGAAGGGTCGAGCTGGGAACTACTTCTGGGGCTGGGGCTGGGGCTGAACCTCGTCAGTCCCTCTATACTAAGTCTGGAAAGGGAAATGTCTGCCAAGATGCCCACGATTCCCACATGAAAAGCACCTCAGTCCCTGGCCCATAAAAAATGGGCAGAAATCGTGAGATTGGTATGGGGCCTGCTAAAGTCTGCTCCTTTCCAGTCGAAACTTGGAAGGTCCTATTGTTGGGGATCTACTGCTGACCACCTCCTTCTTAGACGAACTTGGGTGACTCCTCTCTCGTGGTAGACCTAATTACGAGAGCGTCATCTCGATTATCTATGCCTCATTATGTACTTCCAGGAACGTTGGTAAGGTGAAAAGGGTCACCGCGCATCGAATAGAGGGGTGAAGTGACTCCTCTAAATGTCTGGCTCGATAATCCTTATCTGAAAAGAGATTCGGGGGAAAATGGAGGAGATCATTAAACTTGACCCCTAGTTCCCGCACTGACATGCTTCCTTGTTGGAGAGACAACAACTCCTACCTCTTCTCGGCCTTCCTCGTTGAGGAAAGAAATTCCTTGCGAAACTCCTTCTCGATGTTGGCCCATAAAACTTCTGTCTCCTTCCCCTCCCCAAGGTAAAGCATCCACCACTAACACACCGCTCTTCGTAGCTGGATTACTCCTAGAGGAACCTAGTACTCTGATGAATCCATGATCAGCCCAAAGGTGATCTCGTGTTCCTCCAACCAACTCGCTGATTCTGTATCCGAAGTGCTGCCTTCATACTTCTTCAAGATCTGTCACTGTAAATCATGAAACGTGCACTACCACAAGTCATCTTCCTCCTCTCGGTCAGTCCTCATTGGATCAACTGTCTGAATCTGCTGGGCCTCAACAGCCCGAGTCACCTGGGAATGACGTCCAGGTGCCATATCTATACGGTAAACAAAGAACTCCTAATCCCAAGTAAAAAAGGATATTTTCTCAAGGTTTTATTTTATCATTTTATTTTGATTTCTTTCCCAGAACACCCAAATCAAGTAAAACACAAATCATGATGATCCATGTACATTTCCTTGCGTCTCTACCGTGGAATCAATGTAATCTAACTTGGTCGTTCGGTAAGCTCATAGTCCTTGCATTAGATCATGGGGGGCCCTAAAATCCCGTGTCCTAGTCGGTCTTCCCCGGCCTATGTCACACACCAAGATCAGCCAATACTATTTCCCTACCATCCCATGCAATCCTCACTGTGCCTAACTCCTGACTTCTTCTTATCTATGAACCATCACCTCTGATACAATTCTGTCACGACCCCCTCCCACCAATGATGCCCCTCCTGAGATGGAAATGGTGAAATGGAGATAATGACCACCGATTCCCACCCCCAGTAGGCCCCGGAGTGGAGACTAGCACCAATTGTATGATTATTCACAAATATGGGGGGCATTACCCTTTTAATTATTTAAGATCGGGAAATAGGATGAGTCAAACACCAAAAGAAAAAGTAACAAGTAAATGAAAATAAACCCAAAACCAAACCCATATGCATGTTTTATACAATACTGAAACAAAAGTACAAGTACAAGAAAAGATCCAAAGTACGATACCAAAAGAAAGAAAAGAACTAAAACCATCAAAAATCCAACGCCCAACTAGCAAGGTCTCGCACGATCCCTGAACTCCTCCTGAAAAACTTAAAGTAAACATAGGGTGAGCATACAAGTATACTCAGTAGGTAAACCTAAATCACTCATGCACAAGCAGGGAGACATCCTAATGCACCGTGAGAAAACAGAAGGAACAAAATCCTAGCAAGGAATCTATCCACCCAACCTTACAAGCCACACTCACCAAATATCGCATGTAAATAGAGTAATATAGTAATATTATCAAAGTATGGGTACCCCGCACCACCTTCCCACTTAATACTGGTCAATCCCTCACGCATAATGCTCTGATGCTTCCCCCTCTTCCTGAGCTAGTGCCACAACCTGGACATACGACGCTCGAGCTAGTGCCGCAACCTAGCCATAAAAAGCTCATAGAATTTTGTCGGCACTCAATCCTCGGCCATAACCACATATCATCCCGAAGACACCTGGGAACCACATAACATCTCATCCCGAAGACACCTGGGAAAATATCACATCTTCATCCCGAAGACTCTTGGGAAACATCTTTCGTAACCTTCCCGAAGGATCTTGGGCTATAGAACCTAGAAGAGAGATCAAAGGGAAGAACAGTAACCAACCATCCTTTAGATGTTTGAGAATCTCACCCCCCGTCCCACGGGTGTTCACCACGTAGTGCTCAACATGGGTGGGGTGCGTAATGAAACATAAAACGTACATATTTATATAATTATATCAACCACTCAGCCCATCCTAAGGCTTCTACACAAAAGATCTTAGCACATGCCTCAACACTACTACCTCAAAGGTATGTACACAATAAACAGCCCCAAACCCCATTAAGATTTTCATGTTTCAATTGTTTTAGTTTATCAGTTCCTTAAATACCGAGAAACTGACAACAACCAAACCAGATCAATCGTTCTTAAAACATATCCCTGTCAACCACAAATAAAGTTAGGGAAAACACAAGCAACACAAAACCATTTTCTTTTATCAGACAATAAATTCCATTGATTTTTCGTATTTAATCAACTACCATGCCCCACAATTCATTAGTTAACTCCTCTACTTTTACACATATGCACAACCCATCCCGGCAGCCCTGTTTCCAACCACAATAACCACAAACACATTAGAAACAATACCCGTACCACATCATCATCCCTTCGATACCATTTACCTCAGCTCTGCTACCCATCACAACCATATCATACATGCCAGCCCACAACCAAGCCAACCGCAACCCCGCTACTCACACGTTCCACAAAAACCCACGAAACACCACCTTAAAATAATTAAACCCCATCTCACACCCACAAAATTCATTCTTTCATTTAGTTTAACTGGGGTGATCATACAAGGGTTCCAAGTATTCATTTAATCATCCAACTTTACATGATTAACCAATTTCCACATTCTATGAAACTCCATCCACAAAACAATCCAAAAAAATAGGGCAACATTTAATTGTGCAAGCAAAGGCCCCCAAAAACTGTGGTTTTCAATAGGCATAAGCCTATTCAATTCACAACATAATAAAAGGATAAGCATTGATGGAAATAAAAAAAATATCAACAAAATTTCCCCAAACCCATTCTTTAACCAGTTATTATCTTTATTTACTGGTTCAATCGTATCTCATGAAAATAAGAGGATACCTACCCCACATGATGCACAAAAGAGAGAGATATGAAGGTAAGATCTCTACTTGAACAGGTTTTGACGTCCTTCTGCAAGAACAACCACCACGAGGATTTCGATCACTCCTACTGATGACTACGTCCTCCCATGGATGTTGCGCCACAACCGCACTAACAACCAAGAGAGACCCCATTAAGGTTTAAGGTGTCACTTGTCATAGCATGGCAAGGAGGAACAGAAAGAGGAGATAGAGGAAGGAATAAGAACGGGGTAGAATGTACCATTAAGATGACGTTCATCGAAGAGCATCATTCCCATCAAATACTAGCAATATCCTCGGTAGGAAACTGTGAAGAGGAAGTCGAAGAAGAGGGAATGGACTGAGGTGCGTGATGTTTGCCTTGTCGACATGATCTCACAGCCACCAACAGATCGACGATCAGAGTCCAGATGAAGAAGATAAGAGGAAGGCTTATGGGCCATCCAGGAGCGTCATCGTGCAGAGAAGAAGAAATGTCCATAAGTAACATGTGACCCTATCTTATATGGGCAACAAAAAGGTAAAACGGTACGCATCGTGTATTAATGAATACACGACGTGACCATACAACTGTTACGTTGTTTCACTGGTCAATACATGACATGTCACGCGGTTTCCATGCATTTAATGATAATAATAACTTCAATTAATAATAGGTGTTTTATTGACCCAATACATGAGTCATAAAAGGGTATTCATCATTGGTCTTAAAATTACCTTCATAATTTCAGGGTTATGTTGCCGCTGACGATTCTTCAATCTGATGTCGTATGAGGGAGATATGTTGGATACAAGATCCTGTAATAATAATGATATTATTATTATTGGGTGTTTTGTGGACCCAGGACACGAACCATAATTTAATATACAACATTAGACTTGAATTGACCATATTAACGGAAGGATCACATCGCCACTGACGACAAGTCAATCAGACACCACACGCGAGAGTTATGGCGGGTCGAAGATTTAATAATAATATTAAATCTATTATTCATGAGCATTTTGAGTACCCGATCTGAAAACCCAAAAAATAAATCTAATATTGGACTCATAATTTCCGTCTCGAAGTTAGGGTCGCACTTCCACTGACGGTTCATAAAATCAAGGTCGCACGAAGGAGTTATAGTGAAAATAGTGTTTTATCAACAAAATTCATAATAATAATATTATATTATTATTATTATTAGTTGTTTATTTATTTCATATCTCCAAACACATTCCACGCATGAAACATTGAATTGAACAGTGCACAAGCTGCAAATCACTCTTCCTTTGATATTTTTTTATCTATTTTAATTATTATCATATAATACCTCCCTCTCTCCAATCTCATTAATTCTTCCACGATTTTCACTCACTCCCCAAAAGTGGCGCCTCCCCTTCCTTTACTCCATGTGTCACACCCCAACCTCCATTTTAAACCTTTATTATTATTTTTAACATAATTATCATAAATAATAACATCTCTCATGTATCCTCACATCTCAAATCTCATTAAATCTTTATTAACAGATCTTTCAAAATTTAAGCCAACATTATTATTATAATTATTTGGTATAATAATAATAACAAATCCCCAATTAAAGTTTATTAACTCATCACCAATTATTATTAATAATTATTATTATTGACATTCGCTACGTTGACCATGCCCGACCACCATTACGTCAACGCCGAGCAGCCTCCCATTACACACATAATTTATTAATTATTAAAAATTTAAATAAATCAAAATGAAACCATGCACCTCCCCTCATTGAATTAAATACATTAAATTTTATTTCTTTTATTTCACAATGATTAAATTCATTTAATCTAATTAACACAAAAAAGTTTCACGCCACCATTATCAATTATTATTATCAAAAATTATTATTATAACATGTGTCGTGTTTGACCACATCAAATTTTTACAATGTTATGGACCAGAGAGGTCCAGGCCATTAGAAAATAATCTTTGGATCCTCCCAGTATCCATTATTCTATCTATTGAAATAGGGATCTCTTTTTATAGTAATTCCTTATTTTATATCGGCCATTGTAGTAACATTAGAAGATTGTGATTTTTACTTTTACCAATAAATTTTATGAAATAAAAATTCACTTTCTCTCATACGAATTATTGTTTTGATGGGAAATACACAAATACTCAAGAGGATGGGAAAATTGAGTTCATAAAAATTTTACACAAAAATAAATATCCTCTTTAAAACCTAATTGAATCTATTCCACTATCCTTAAATAGATAGGAATTTTAAAAATTAAATAGAAGATAAAGAGTATATAACATGAAATATATAGTTTTTCTGGGAAAAATTTCCCCTAGTCCACCCTACCACGACTCTCTCAGCATGATTTATAATTTTCAATATATGGTTCCATATTTCGGTTACCTCACTAACAATTGAGAGAAAATACAACTTAAAAAAGTTTCAAAGAGACTTTATAAGGATTTAACTTTTTCCAAGACCCATTAATTTCCTTCACACACTAATTACACTATGTTTACACTTTACAATAGATTAAATGAATGAAGAGTTACAGGTTCGGTGTAAAATTGTAAACAGTAAATGAAATAATATGGATAATTTCAAAATATATAGAAAAAAACTTCAAAGTGTAGCTTTATAAGTTATTCATCTATATAATATTATCTTGAATGCATAAAAATAGTATATATATTATTTTATTCATTCTATAAGGAGAAAAAAAAACTATACACATATATCTTACCACATGATAGCATCTCTCTTAAAAATGATATTCATCACAATCCTTTTTGAAATTGAACATATTAATTTAATCCAAATGGAATAGAGAGAATAATATAATAATAATAAAATAATAACTTTTCACTTTTTCATGTCAATTTCTTCTATAAATAAAAAAACATCGGTATTTATTCCTATAGTATTTGTGGTCTTCCTTAGAAATTTACATCCTCACAGAAATAGACACTTTAATTAATCTATTCTTTCCTCATTTATATATATATATATTTATATATATATATATATATAATTTTAATAAAACCAAATCAAGAGAATAATTCATTAGATATATTTAAATGGTAATAAATTTCCTCAAATTAGTAATAAAAATATCTTCACCATACTTAAATATATCATGTTTCTTCAGTCTTCAGCATCATAAGAATTCTGAATATTAGTGATCACTTGATCATATGAATTTTTTGGTCATCATAAGACTTTATCAAGTTACATAAATTTCTATGAGCAAAATAATTTACTCTGATTATAATAATTTAGAGTTTGATCTTAATAATTTTTCATCTTTCATTTCAAGTGTATGAATTTCTTAATCATAAGAAATACTTCTAATCATACAATTAATTTTGCAACCATAAGGATTTATGGATAATGTAAGTATTTACCATAGGACTTCATCTTGTTATTTCTTCATAGCTTCAATCATTTATCATATATCTCTAAAATCATCTAAATTGGTCAAGATTATTTATCTCGATATAAGACTTGAATGTAAGACTTAGTCTTATCATAAGACTTACTGACCTAGGAAAATTTATGAAATTGTAATTTATCACAGACTTCATATCAATCGTAAGGATTCAATATGTAACAATACTTTAACTTTTGAATTCTATTCATATAAATAATTTATTACTCGAATGTAAAATAGGTTAAAAAATATATTTATAACTTTAAATATTCAACTTCTTAATTCAAGAAAAATCATTATAAAAAATTATGAGTTTTTATTATCACAAAAACATAGGATAAAATTGGATATATTGGAAAAATATTAGTGTGTCCATCAAGGTGATTTAAGTTGAAATATTTTTCTAGATGGTTCAGTGGGGTTCATCTAGCTTCTAATGAATCTGTTTATACCATGATGAAGGATTGTGTTAAAGTAAAAATGTAAAATGATATCTTCTTAGTGTTAAAATGAGTATGGAACATACATGGATTATAAAATAATATAATTTATATTGGTTAGATGGATGAAATAGGTTTTTAACAAGCTTAAAAGAAAGATTATGGAATATTAATTAGGATTATATGGTTGTTTCCTAGGGTGATAAAATGGTATGTTATATCTGTAAGGAAGATAAGGTGTAAAATATGGTACATTATATTTGTAAGGAAGATCAAAGGGAGAAATAATTTCTAGAATGACACCTTTGAGAAGTTTGGTGTTATGGATCTACTATCTTGGGAAATTAAGTGAGAAAAACATGTGAGCCTTAGTGGATAAGAGTATACAAAATCATAGCCATATTTATTTTGACTATTGTAAGATTTTTAATCTTTGAAAGATGATAAATGTGTCATTTACCATAAACATAGGTACACCCATGTCCCTAAAGTTAAATCTCATACATATGGACGTTTGGATACTTTTTGTAGTTTTCTATCATAGTGGGTTGTTATAATTTGTAACATTTATCAATGATTAAATAAGTAAATTATGGGTTTAATTCATGAGGTATAAATCTAAGGTGTTATGATTGTTCATTGATGGAGGGGAATAGTGGAAAAGGATACTACAAATAAGTTTATGCACTTAAGGTCTAATAATCGTAGAGAATATGGTGTATATAATTTTGAAGGTTTTTTTGGAGAAATTGAATTAGGTTTGAGAAGAGATTTATAGGTATATAATAATATAATTGAGTATTAGAGTGGATAAACCCAAAACTCACTAATAAGGATTTGAGCATGAGACTATATTATTGAATGATTATAGAGTATTGGATAGAAGCAATTAATTTTCCAGCTTATCTTGGGGATATAAGTCCTTATACACCATTAGAGTAGCATATTCATGAATATTTATTGTCCAAAAAACTTATAGATATTTCTTAATGGTGGGTTTTTTAAAGTCTCACCGACACTTGGGACATTTCCAAGGATAGGGATAAACTTAAGGAAAAGTCTAAATCATGTTACTTTACTAGGTATGGTGACGAAAACTAAGGGTTTTGAGGTTGGGATAATAAAAATAGAAATATCATTATAATTCATAATGTTCTCTTAAAAGTGAATATATTATGGAAAGATCATGACATAGTGTAAGACGGAGTTGATAATAATGAATCAATTAAACATATCCATGATGACCTAAATGGATGTTTTGGAATGTCAAAAGTTGCACGGATAGTCTATAAGAATAATTAGGGTTGGAGGAAGTACTAAAAATCTCAAGAAATATGTAATCATGGTTATATCTACAAGGAGAAATTTTAGAAGAAGTGGTTTTAGAAAAATTAAAATTGAAGGTTATGTTATGGAGGTCTAGTAGGATCATATGACCAGTTTGAAGGTTCAAAACAAATCTTCCTTGATTATTTATAATAGATAGAGGATATATTAACAACCAATAAGAATAATAGAGTCTCAGTGGTTTTGGAAAGTGTGATTTATCCGTGAAAGATTAAATAAATATTTTCTATGAAAATAAAACCTGGGAGCTAACAAAATTTCCAAAGCTGAAGAAATTACTATTGAAAAAATGGGTTTTCTAGTTGAAGGATGAATCAAATATTAGAAATAGGTATAGTTCTAGGTAGGTTTTCAAAGTAATTTAGTAGATGGAAGGATTATATTTCTCTAAAATTTTCTCACTCTCTTTCAAATGTACAACCTTCCTGAAAATGTTGAGTCTGGTTTCCTATGAATGTATGCATTTTTTACAGAAGGATTTAAAGATAGAATCTCACAATGGGGATTTAGAGGAGGAATTATTTATGAATTTTCCTAAGGGTGTAATGGGAAAATTTAATGTGGGACTAGTGTGTAAGATGAAAATAACCCTTTATGGTTTGAAACAAGAACTAAAGAAATATAAATAGAGTATTTATGAATTTATGGCTGATAAATAGTTTTTTAATATAAATTATGACAACTACTACTAAAAAAAGTGGTTAAAGGATAGTATTTTCATCATCCTTTTCTTTTAAATGGATGATGTACTCTTAGAAGTTTTTTAAATTAAAAAAATTAGGAGGTGATATATTATTTTTCTATATAGTTTAAGATGATGATACTTGGGGAACCAAGAATATTTTAGGGATAGAGATTGAAATTGAAAGGAATATGGGAGGTTTTTCTCAAATAAAATACATATATAAGGTCATAAAAAGGTTCAAAATGACAAGTGGCAAACCATTGTTAATAATGTTAGCTAAATACTTCATGTTATCTAAAGATATGGTACTAAAATTGGAAATTAGGAAAAGTACATGAAAATTTTCTCATTTTCATCAGCATTTAGAAGATTAATGTATGTTATGGTCTATAGGATACCCAATAATGTATATACAGTGGTATTTTTAAGTTAAATTAGGGATAATTTTATAAAGGAACATTGGGAATCTATGAAGTGGGTTCATCCATTATAGGGATATATTTATGTGAACTTTATAGGGGATATAGATGCAATAAATAGTACCACAATCTTTGTGTTTACCATTGAAGGTATATCCATAAGTAGTATATTGAGTTTGTAGCCAGCTATATCACTATCCAAAATTGTAGCAGAGTATATATCCATCAAAAAATCTGGTAAGGACTTGATCCAGCTAAAGTGTTAGTTGGAGGGACTCATAAGGATTCAGAAATGTTGGTTTTTATTCTATGACATTCAGAGACTAAATCATTTAGATATAAACTGATGTTTCACTCACAAAAAAATCATATTGAGATAAAATATCATTTTATCCAGAACATTCTATAGGATGGGGTGTCGTATTTGCGGAAATCAATAGAATTTAAAATTGATCTAATATTTTTACCAAGTTTTTATTAAAATAAATTCTAATACAGTATCATGCCTCAATGGAACTTGGGTTACAAGAATGTGGAATGGAGTTTTTGACTTTTTCTATATAAATTGGGATGGTCATAATTTTACTAAGTGTCAAAGTAATCTTGAATCTATGAAATTAGTCTTCAAGTGGGTGATTTTTAATAAAGTATTAAGTTTACTTTCAGGTTTTATTTCCAGTTTCTAGAAGGAGTGGCTCCTAGGTAAAGAAATCAAACATGTGGAGGATTAAAAAAGAAGTATATTTGTAGGAGGGAGGTTTTTCTAGAAGGGGATGTCCAAAAAATAGGAGTACAGGTGTCCATGTCTAGATGATGGAAGTGTAAAATAAATTATATATAGGGTTTTCTCTAAGTATGTGTTGGAATAACATGAGGTTTTTCAAAGCCTTTGTAATAATGACTTTCTGAACAATAACTATTCACTAAAAGACAATGGTTGAGGAAAAGAACCTTATGTAAAATTAGATTTTTCCAAACCAATGTGGAGTCCCTTTCAAATATTATAAGGTGGTATAACTAGTTGAATAATTATTCCCCACTATAAAAAAATGGGGGCACCAATTATATGAATGACTTGTAGAGGTATAATATCTACAAAATTAATTGGTTTTATTTTAATATTTTCCAATTTCATAACTATAAAGTAATAAGAAGTGTTCTCCTAGAGATATAGGACTAAAGAAAAAACCATGTTAATCTCTCATTTTTATTCCATGTTTGATTTTTTTCCACTTGTGTGTTTATTTGTGTGAGTTTTGTTTCACTTGATTGAGTGAGTGTGTTGATCTAGTGTGGTGACTAGGGTATAGTTTGTACACTCGATTCATAGTATTCTTTCTATTATAAAATTTTTTACTCATAGTTAAGTACTTGAATATTTTGGTATTTTCCCTTCAATGATTGGTGTTTCCATTGATTTCAATAAATATTATCATTTAAATTTTTAACATTTCAAAGATGATTAGTCACTTCAAGCTTAGATTCACTATGTGAAAAAATTTAATGATATGTTAAAAAACAATTTTGGAATTGAATTTTCAAGTAAAAAATTTTGAATCTTCTCATAAATCAAAACATGTAATGGTGGTGATGGGATATTCCTAATTTTTATTATAAAAATTTTAGCATGAGATTTTATAGTAGTAATGGTGTTTCAATATTTAGTATTTATTAAAATTTGTTTCACGTCTTGTAATCTCATTTAATTAATGTTATTTATATAATTCCTCTTAAAATGATGAATCTTTATGTATTATATTTTCATAAATAAATTCATTCTAATTTGTATTTCCTCTTTTTATTTTCTTAATTGATCTTTTAAATATGTGATTTCATCATTAAGATATATTATAGTTAATGTATTTGGATTCATTTAATATTATATTTCATTAATTATTTTCATAATATTATATGATTTGAATTATATTAAATCCTTTCCTTTATCTAAAATAAGATATTTCGATAAAATTTTATATTCTTTACATATTTTATGGTCATTTATACACTAATAAAAATCTAAAAGTAATTATTTTTTATTAGAAAATATTTTTTTATGTTTTGATTTAGAATAAGTCATGTTATCCATTTAATCTTCTTAGATAACATTAATATCTTCTGAGTTAGAATTAAAATATATTAGAAATTTTTTTAATTTTTCCCAAAATAATTATAAATTATTCTTTTCATGATCATTTTTTTGTTGTTAGACTCTAAATTATCATTTATAATGGTTGATTATTATACATTTAAAGCATTTTGTTGTATTCTTAGAATATTATCCAACTACTTTTCTATTAAAATTAATTATAGAAGAATAGTTATTATTTTTTAACATACTATTAGGTTTATTAATAGTGATATTAATTTTTATTTTTCAATTAAAACAATAAAAAATTGTTTATGAAATTTTGGTGGAGGGTTAAGGTTCATGAAACAAAAATTTTCATAGAATGTTCAAAGTACTTTTTTAGCTTTATTTGTTTCTCATTTTATAAAATATTATAATTTTAAATTTTTATATAAGGCCACTAAATTATTTTTTAGGGTACTTATTATATAAAAATAAGTAAATTTATCATATGATGTAGTCATATTACTTTGTTATTTTAGATCAGTCATTAATTTTCTATAAGATTTAGTTGTAAGTTGACTAACTTCTTTCAAAATGATTGAATAAATCATCCCCCTTTTTGAATTCTTAATGAAATTTATCCTTATACCATCTCAAATAATGTGGTTTTCTATATTTCATCCTTATTAAAAAAAACTCATTTAATCTATCTTAAAATTTTAAGTGTTTCATAAAAAACAATTGTTAAAATAAAATAGGGTGTTTGCATAACATTTTATATTTCTTCTATATTTTCTATTTTAATGAGTTCATTTTCAAGTAATTATTTGTAACCACTTTTATGTGGTGTTTATAAATTTTCTTAAAATAATTATCCTACCATACATTAAACTGGACTACAAATATAGTATTAAATATTTGAAACCATCATGGCCAGAATCATTTTATTCACATTATGTTTCCCTTGAATGTTAAATATTGATAATATGTTTTCTAATGGTTTCTTTTAGTAATCCCCTTAAGGCTCATTTATGGTACAATAATAAAATTTTACCTCATTATGTCTATTTTTTTCAAGTGTTGTTCTATCAACTGTATAAATATTTTTTGATAAGTTTTGAGTCATAAACATGGTTCTTATTTTTCCATGGGGTCAGGGGTATTTGTAATCACGGAAGATTTTGTCTCAAAATTGGCTATATTTTTATTAATTTTTTCAATTTCATAAATAATTAAATGTTTTATAGATATATTTTAATGAATTTCATGTGGTATAATAATTAGATATTCATTATTATAAATAAAGACAGGTTGTTTTTGAATAACAACATCAATCTTATAAATTTATTTAATAATTATTACCAAATACAATTTTTTATAGTTACTTTTTATATTATATTTTTTAAATTCTTTTATATGTCTCAGTTAGGGTTTTTAATTTGTATGGTGAAGAAATGACTTCGGTAAGCCTAATATTTAACCAAATTTATTCTAGTAGTTAGTGATTTGATCGGATATATTTATTATTTATAATGGACCATGTTATTGGATGGTTTCTAGATATATTAATATATCTAGTGTTTTTGATATTTTTAAATTTTTCAAACAAAAAATGTTACATTCATTCTTAAATTGTTTTAAAAAACTATAATATTTCATTTTAATTTTTTTCATCTTGAATCTATTGAATTTATTGAAGAAAAAAATATATCCTTTAATATTTTTTTCTTACCTAACTTCTTTTTAACTTTTTTTTATATATATTCATGTGGTATAAAAATTATTTGAGAGTCAAAATGGGAAAATTTAGAAGTTATTAAAATGATACTACTTTGATAACTATTCAATTGGTCATAAATTTACAAATTATTCTCTATTTTAATACCTTTTAGTTTAGTGGTGGGTCATTAAGTCTCATGATGATAATGAATTTATTTCTAACGTGATATAGATTATAAGGAAGCTCTAGGTGGGTTCCTTCATGTCCTTGATAAAGAAAAAGTAATAGGTGGCATAAACATTTTTCTTTCTTTGGGATTTGAAAAAGGATATAATCATTTTAAATTTATTTCAATGTTCTTATAGGAATAATGTTACAAAAATTTAATATCTTGTCTATTAATAGTAATTGGTTTTGTAATATGATTAAAATTACTTGAATTTATTCAATCAATTCCATTCCTTTGAGTATTTCTTATAGATAAAGTGCTGGACTCTCTGAAATTTAATTCAAATAAAAATAACTTAACTAATGGGGGTTTTGTTAACAAATTATATTGATGTGTAAAGATTTTTAGTATATACCATATAATATTTTTGTAAAAAAATCCTTTATAAGAATTCAATTTTATTCACAATAGAAATTATATAACATGATATCAAGAGTCAAGGATTTATATAACCTTAGGCTTATTAATCTGACATATATATCATGATGGGAAATAAAGTGAATTTCACTTTTATATAAACCTTTTCCTATTTATATATATATATATATATTAAATATAGTTTTTTATAATAATTTCCCTTAAACCAACATATATAAAATAATTTAATCTTATTTTATGTATATATAGTGTCCCAATTTTAACTAATCCTGTAATCATATAACTATATTTTTTATTTCTTTTATTTTAATTTTTTTAATAAATAGGTGGTTTTTAAGGTTTTATAAAAGGAATTTATTTTTTTAATGGTATTTAAATTAAAATATATTTGGAACTGAAAACTTTATTTTCATTGGATATAAATTTTACCTTTTGTGACTTCAGTCATTCTTTAATATTTTCAATTTTATTTGGTTTCTAACATGATTATTTATTTCACGTTAGTATCCATATAGAACTTGTTTGATATTTTAAATATAGTGAGTTAAGGTTGAAGATCAATAAGAAAAAAATTATACTTTCTTGGTTAATAAGAACTCGTGAATTCCACCTATGCTAATAAGTTGAATCATGATACAAACTGAATAACCTTAACCACTAGAGAACTTGATAACCAAATAGTGAACCCTCGGTTTAAGATTATTAATTACTCAACACCACACTACATATGGATGTAATACCATATGGGTGGGGAGTTGAGGGATTAACAATCTTCAAATGAGGGATACCTATTTGATTTAAATGTCCTATGGGGGATAGGTTATTTTTATTTGGGTTATGATTCATCTTTTTGGAGTATATGCAATTTAGGGGTTCTTTCTAACCAATGGACTAGAATTTTTTATATTATTAATCACCAACAATTAACTCACTATATTTAAAATATTAGATAGTTCATATATTAATTCTAATTTAGAAAAATTATCCTTCGTAAAAATTAATTGAAGTTTTAAATGTTAGAGAATTCATAAAATCCAAAAAGTTCAAATTTATAATAAATAGAAAGGACGTTTTAGGTTAATATCAAATAATAACATAAATTATTTTGAAAAGAAAAAGGATATTTCTATTATAAAATCAAACCATCGTATATTTATTAAACCAATTAGTAAGTGAAAATCATACAAAAATATATTATATGTTATAGAGATATTCCCTAAATCCATATATACATAAGATTTATTTTCGATATATCATACTATATGATATGAAATATTTCATAATGTATGGAATACATAAAGTTAAGAAATAATGTAATACATGGACATGTATATTGTAAGGCATGTATATTGTAAGGCATGGTATGTTAAGGTTACATCATAGTGTCATAATACATAATAAACATATTTTATTCTTGATATGGTAGTCAAATATTAAATGACAATGTTTAGGTTATTTCCATGAAAGTATATCATTAATTTTTATAACATAGAGGATATTAAACAATTCATTTAAAGGTTAAATGAATGCATATTTATCTAAAGGGTTTCAAAGAATTTATAATCGAATGACATTACTCAAACACTTTTTAAACATTTGATTAAATTCCATGAAGGATCATTTTGAATCCTTTAATCCAATATAAGTATGTCAAGGCCATGAAAATGGTTATTTGATTATCTTGTTTGTGACAAAATTCTTCATATGCCCAAGATATCTTCATCTCCTTCCTTTAAAATCAAAGGGTACTATCATACCATGGATAAAAGGATATTAATACCCAAACATTGGATGATTCATCAACCTATGTGTACACTGGGAAGAATAATTCCTTTTATTTTTTCTAAGTGACCATCATCAAATGTGTAATTAAAGATAACAGTCTTTTCCATCTTCAATATATGGTGTTTATTTTTTATATTATTCATGTTTTCAGTTTCAAAGCATGGGAGATCTTATTTTTTGGGTTTTTTAATGCCTTCCACTAATTTAAAAAGTTTTTTTCAATCTTGAGAAATCCATTAGTGATTTTTATAGTTATTCCATGTTTGAATTGATTCGTGAGATTATGCTTAAAATGAACAAAAATGGATATCATGTTCTTGGTCATAAAATATGATATAGATCTTTTATAATGGTATACCTCAAGATATGGGATATCTTAAGTTATGATAATATTAAAAAGTATGGTATTAGATATCATGTATTATATTATATTGTAAATCCTTCAGTTTTAAAATCTTGCAATGTATGATATGTGTAATCACAGTCCTTGTTATAGAACTCTTTCTATATTTAAACCTAATATTGGAGAACCATATGATACAATACCACCAATTTCAACATTTTTTATTTTGTAAAATATATCATCGTATCGTCATTACAATATAGTAGTTGTTATAAAATTTGATTGAAAATGAATAAGGGTGATGTCTCTAGCCACCACTCTCTTTTCACAAACTTTGACATATGTTTTGAACAATATCGTTGCTTATAAATGATAATTATATCATAAAAATTTATATAAATTTATTTATATAAATTTATTTATATAAATTTATTTATAAATTTATTTTTCTAAATTATAAATTTTTTATAAATTTAACGAAAAAATTATCTTGGTATATTTATTTAATTTATAAATTATTTATAATTAATTATTTAATGTTTTTAAAAAAATAAATAAATAAGTATCATTAATGTTAATTATTAATATTATATAATTCTAATCTATATGGAATGGATTATATATATTATATAAAGGGTTTATATAGAAATTATATGATAATTTATAATGTATTTATAAATTACAATATAATGGAAAAAAATACGAGTTTTTAAATTATGAATTTTTATTATTTATTAAATTGAAATGTTCATATATTAAATCATTTTTTAATAAATTACTTAAACTATATCAAATGTATTTTTAATATTTTTTATGATCAAGATTAAAATAATATTTAATTTTTGATATATTGATTATTTAAAATAATTTTGTAATAGATATAAATTATTCATATGAAATATAAAATATTTATATTTCAATTAAATATCATATATTTAAATAAATTTCATATATAATTATAATATTAAGGTGCTCATTTTTAAATACAAATATATTTATTTATTTATTTATGGAATTTCCATAAAGAATTCTTATTTATAAATTTTTTATAAATTTTTATCTCATGTACAAATTACTGAAATGTTCATTTATTTAGATTATAAATTATTAGTATATTTACTTATTTATATTATTAATTGATGTGTTATTTAGTTAAAATATGTTTAAAACAATTCTTTAAATTCTCATACAAGCATTTATGGTGATACATGCTAGCAATGATAATTGATTTAGTTTTCTTCTACCTTGACTTTGGCTTCTTCATGGGTTATGAACTTGAATATAAAAGTGAATTATTGTTTTTCATATTTGGTCTAACAGCCTGGGTTACTGTTTATTTTATTTAATTTTTTAATTTTTGGTTATTATTATATTTTTAGAGTTTTTTCTTATAATGGATCGGACCTCTCCAGTCCATTCCTTTACTGACATCTGGTATCTAAGGTGTTCCGAGTGGCCTAGGTGACTTATCCCCATTACGTTTCCAAATTTCTAGTTCAGTGAACAGTGTTTCCAGCATCGGTAGGTGTACAATTTTTCCAGCATCGGTAGGTGTATAGTGTTTCCAACATCGGTAGGTTTACAGTGTTTCCAACATCGATAGGTGTATAGTGTTTCAAAGATTAGTAGGTGTATATTGTTTCCAGCATTTGTAGGTATACAATGTTTCTATCATCGGTAGGTGTATAGTGTTTCCAACATCGGTCGGTGTACAATTTTTCTAGAAATGGTAGCTGTATAGTGTTTCCAACATCGGTAGGTGTATAGTGTTTCTAGGATCGATAGGTGTACTATGTTTTAAGCATCGGTAGGTGTACATTTTTTCTAGCATCGGTACGTGTATAGTTTTTCTAGCATCGGTATGTGTACAGTGTTTCCATCATCGGTAGGTGTACAGTGTTTCTAACATCAAGTAGGTGTATAGTGTTTCCAGCTTCCTACAATTTAACCCCTTTTAAGTTTTATTTGATGTAAAATGCATTCAAGGCCCTATTTTAAGGGATTTAAGGCTGATTCAAAGCCCATAACTCCTATATTAATTTTCATAAGGCTTGGGATGCCTTTACATGGTCAAACCATGTGGTTTAATGTGATCCTCTTTTAATGTAAAATCTAGCATATCTTAAACCACTACTCCATTAAAAATTCTAAAGGGACTAGATATATTCCTCACTTGATTTACCTTATAATTCCCTAGTGTGAAATTCTACAACCTTTCTTTATTTCTATAGGAGTGGTTTGATCGAACCATAATCCCTGGATCTTTTCCACTTGAAGTTTCTTCATGGAACATGTGCACCCCTTGTTTTAGTGCAATTTGTAAGTGTTGGTCCATCATTGATAGAAGGTATGATCTACCTCTTTTCTTGTGTCTTATTCGATCCTTATCCTAATATTTCTCCTTTCCATGTTATAGCATTTGATCTCCATGCTTCTAATAGAGTTTTCTTGGGTTTCGGTTGGTGCGGTCATGTTGCGGTGTCCTCGGGTGCGTGCATTTGTCACAGGGGAGGTGATCATGATCTGTTGCATGGATTGTTCCCGTATAAAGAACATCAAGAACTATTTGATGTAGGGGATTCATTGATTATCTATTCATTTATGTAAAATTATAGATTTATCATGTTTTAGCCCACTATATCACAATTGAATTGACATACTAAATATTTGAACTAGATAAATAAATTGATATCGATCGTATTTTATTGCCTCTTGTTTTTCTAGATAGTGTGATATCTATGATTTATTTGTTTACCTTTTTTTTCTTGATGTAAATTGGTAAAGAATGTAAATTGGGATTATATGTAATTATTTTTCAAAGATAAATAGGCATGTAAATGAATCTGGTTGTTTCTATGATTTGATGTTGATCAAACTAATGTCGTAAGAATGTTTAATCAATTTGTGATAACTATGATAGCTTTCTATTTAGGTTTCCCATATTTGAAACCTATAAATAGTAAATCATTTAATTAAAGATGGATTAAAGAACCATATATTTGATACAAAGATAATGTCGGGTAGGGGTCTTAGTTACCTACTTGCTTGTAAGGTTGAGTGCCTTGTGCTTTGGAGCCATTAGTACTTATTATGTTTGAAGGTTGGATGCGTTTTTTAAGGGACAAGATCCCAATTGATTTGATGTTTGTTTTTTTGTTTCTTGTGATCTGATTTGAGCCTGGATGGATGTTGTGATATGTGGGGGTAGGGTAACCCATTGGTTGTGGTAGCAATTAATCCCTAGTGTGGGAAAATGTATCAGTTTATGCATTTGGGGGTCAGGTAGGACATCGTAGATGATGAAATGGTTTGGATGTGAATGTTTGGATGTTCGATGAATCTTTTTGATTGTATATCTCCTTTTCTTTACCCACTACTCAAGGAAGTTGGTCTTACTTACCCTCATTCCAAAAGGGTTGAAGACGCATGGGGTGTTCAACATTCTTTCTATGTTTAGATTCTCGAGGGAGGATGGGTCTACGCTCCTGCTATAGGTGGCAAAGACTTGACGGGTAGTTCATACACTCACTGAGTTGAGACCCCATGTGTTTAGTAGCTTAGAATGTTTTTCTATAATGCTTGGGAATATGGAAATGTAATAATGATGTTAATAAATGAATGAATGAATGATGATTAACCCATGGGGTTGTAGTTTGTTGGGACACAATGTTGTGGTTACAATTTAAAGTAACAACCGACTCTTAGGGTGATGCTAATGAAATATAATTTGGAATGTATAATGGTTAATTAATGTTTAAAGAGTTAATTAATGTAAAGTGAAACTGATAAAAAAAGGTATAAATTAATTTAATGGTTTTGTGCTTATAGGATAACTAGTCTTAGTAGTGGAAGCTAGGAGTCTGAGAGACATTATTTGCAGTTCCGTCTGAGGCTATGTTTTTCCCATAGGGTATTTGTGAGATATATTATATCATGTAATTTTTTTTTTCTAAATGATACCCCACTCTATCAGTTAGGGTGATTGACAGCATGGGGATTCTAAGCCCTAGGGGTGTTTTCCCCAACATTCTGGTGTGAGGATGGATGGATAACTACCCCCTTTGGCCCCACTCTCTTCTCTTGGTAGTTACTTGTGCTGGTAGGCACAATTCTTAGTTTTACCCATATATGTGTGTAGAAGGATATAATGGATTGGGGTTATTCACACACATATATTTTTGATAGAGTTTCCAATGGACTATTATAGGTGTAACGTGTATAGGTTGTGATGGCTTGAGGTTCCTTACTCGGTGAGTTGGATATAATTTATTGAGGTTTATTATCCAATGTATGATACACATTATGTGATCTATGGTGAATATTAAAAAATATCAGGTTCCTTTATTTGTGTGCATGTGGTGGTTGTGCAGCACGAGGTGCATGTTGTGTTGCTTTGCCCAGGTGTCTGCAGTCAAGCCTTTTGGAGAGAGATTCTTAGGATGTGCGATGTTGGGGTAAAGTGTAAAATTAGTGGGGAAGTGGTAGCGAGGTACCCTTGATATTCTTTATTATATTATATACTCTTATATGCGATGCTTGGTTAGAGTTTCCATGGTGAGGCTGGGAACATAGTTTACCTATTTAGGTGATGAGTTAGTTTCACATGTTGTTCATTGTGCTTTAGCATGATTTCTTTACTTTTTCATGAGAGTATATGGGGAGGATCCTACTAAGTATACTATTATACTCACCCTATATACATATAAATTGTTTTTCAAGTCCCTTGGAGCAGGTTTCAAATTAGGCTGGTTACTACTAGCTTGGGGTTACAAGAGCGGTCTAGGCTTCGTGGTTGCTGCTCTTTTTCACTTTATTTTGGTACTTTTAATTTTTACTTTCAGTTTTAGCAGTGTTTCATGAAATTAAATATGCATACTTTTGATTTATTTTATATTTCATTCTAAGTTGGAGTTGGTTGGTGTCTGTCTTATCTCTCTCTTTCGCATGTGTTCTCTTAGAGGGTAATGCCTCCCATTTGTGTGTTTACTATACCCTCGGTGCTAGTCTCTAACCCGGGGCCTAATAGAGGTGGGACTTAAGGGTCACTATCTCCCTTCTCACACTATTGGACGAGGAGGGGTACACCTTCTGGGGAGGGTGTCATGACAGAGTGGTATCAAAGGTCTGGTTGAGGGATAGGATAATGTTTGGGGTTAGGCACATGTGAGGTTTCATGGGTTGATAGGGAAACATTGTGAGTTAAGTTTATCAAGTGATGTAAACACTAGAGCCTGGCTGAGACATAGGCTTTTAGGGCCCCCTGTGGTCTGAATCATAGACATTTAAGTTACAGTGGCTTCTAAATGAGGTGATATTGGTTGCAGGGTAGAGACCTAGGAAAGGATCATGCATCATTCTTCTTTCTACCTGTGTTTTAATGGGTAGAACTTGGGATAGGTTAACCTAAAATGAAAAAAAGAAAATAATTAATTAATTAATGTTGAGTCTTCCATATTCCAGGTTTAAGAGCACTAAATGTTTTTTATTTCACAGGTATGGCTCTAGGTCGACGTCCTTTTCAGGGTCGTGCAGAAGATGTCTAGCAGGCTGCACCAGTAGACCGCCACAAGGTTGATGTCAAAAATGATGACACTTGGAGGAGGAAACTCCACAAGTTTCAGTGGTAGAGTATATAGAAGTTCAAGGGATCTGTTTTAGATGCATTCACAGAAGACTGGTTGGTGGAGGTTGAGATAGCCTTCAGTTTGATCTATGATTGGAAGGAGCACTGGGTGTCTGGTTGAGACGATGTTTCATAGAGTAGTGAGGAAATAGTGGTTTCTGTTCCTCAAGGATCAATATGAGTAAGCAATATCATGGGAGGAATCCCGAGACAAGTTCATAGTCTAGTTTCTTTGTTTGACCGCTAAGGTGTCCAGTCACCAGGAAAATCTTACCCTTCGATAGGGGAGCTCATATGTGAAATATTTTGGAATCTAGTTTAGGAACCTTTTATGATATGATTCGGACTTGTTTCTAGATGAGGAGGCTAGGTTGAGGCATTTTGATGAGTCTTTGAATCCAAAGATCTAGTTCCAGGTCACCCCTTTTATGCTGAAGACATATTTTGAGGTAGTGGTGAGGATAGAGGTCATCGAGAGGAGGTTGGCTAGGACTCGATCATCACGATAGGGGAGTCTTCATGATTCTTCAAGAAGTAGAGTTGTTGTCTTGGATTCTTAGTTTCTAGGGAAGATGAGTTTTCATTTGGCTAGGGGTTGGTCTCAGTCCTCAGCATCTTGTTTATCTAGGGGCAGCGGCTCTCATGACTATACGAAGATATCAGGTGATTTTTTTCTTTTGGAGGATTAGTTCATCGGTAGCAAGAGTGCCTGGCCTTTTAGAGTAGTATAATGCACCAGGTGTTCCACTCCAGGTTCCACCATTGAGGATATTTTAGCCGAGGAAGCAGCAGTAGGTTGCACCAGCATTGGATTAGCAGAGTGAAAATGGGGTAAGAAAAGGATAGCCCCATGACATTCCATATCCTCAGATAGTAGAGTGTTGTCATGGTGGTTTTTATCATCAGGGTTAGAGAGGTCATGGAGGAGGTTCTGTTCAGCTTCATGCATTAGCGTTGTCAGCACTGGGAGAGCTAGATGTCGTTTGAGGTACCATTTTCTTGTTTTCTACTTGGGTGTATACCTCTATTGATTCAGGAGACACAGACTCCTTAATACCTGCTACCCTTTTCCATGCTTTGGGACATGTGGTAGAGAGGCTTCCAATGCCCTTGACATTGACTATTCTAGTTGGAGGTCAACCTGACTTGATTGAACTATGCAGAGATTGTGGGCTAGTTCTAGGGAAGCACCTCTCTTGGTGAGATTTCCAATGTTTACGGATACAACCACATGATGTCATCCTCAGCGTGGATTGGTTGTATTTGGTGAAGGATATTGTGGATTTCTTCAGGAGGAAAGTTGTGTTCTTCGGTGATGATAGAGAGCCGACGATGTTTTTTGGTGAGAGATACCCTCGGATGGGTTAGAGTCATGTTCTATCCTTATCATCCTTGATGGATGAGTAGATTTTGAGTTCATCAGAGATTCAGCAGTTGTAATTTCCCAGGGTTGTAGAAGAGTACCCTGATGTCTTTATAGATAAGGTTGTAGCGTTACCCCCTCGACGAGAGATCAAGTTTGGGATTGAGCTACAACCAAGAGAATATCTTTTCTCTATGTATATATATAGGGTGGACCCTTATGAGTTATGATAGCTATGTATATAGCTTTATTGTATATTTAATTGTGGTTTTGTTCAGCCGAGTGTGTCACTGTGGGGTGCACCGGTTTTTTTCATAAAGAAGGATGACATCAGTTTGTGGTTGTATATTGATTTTTGTCTCTAAAAAAAATTGAAAGTGAAGAATATCTATCCTATTCTGTGAGATTGAGGATTTATTCGATCAACTAAAGGGTGAAAGTTAGTTCTCAAAGATCAAATTGTAATTAGGATATCATTAGATTCATTTGAAGGAAGCGGATATCCTGAAGACTTCATTCTATTGACATCATGGGAATTATGAGTCCATTGTAATGTTGTTTGGTGTGACGAATGCCCTAGTTGTGTTCATGGGATTAATTAAAATTGTCTTCCATGAGTTCTCAAATAAGTTTTTGGTGGTTTTCATCGATGACGTCCTTTTGTACTCCACATCTGAGGAGGAGCATGCCGAGCATCTACATACTGTTTTGGGAGTTCTTTATCATCGTCAGTTGTCTTGGAATTTGTTCAAGTGTACATTTTGGGCATGAGAAGTCATTTTATTTGAGCATGTTGTGTCTTTGTAGGTATTAGTTTCGGATCCATCAAAGTTAGAAGTGGTTGTGTCTTGGTCATCCCCCAAGACAGTGGAAGAGGTGCGAAGTTTCCTTGGTATTTAAGGCTACTACAGGAGGTTTGTATATGATTTCTCTTGGGTTGTGACTCCCCTCACAGCATTGATCAGGACTTATTATGTGTTTTTTTGGAATTATTAATGTCAAGAAGCTTTTGAGTATCCTAATGAGAATTTGTTAAGTGCTCCAGTTCATTATCTTCCAGTAGAGGGAGTTCAGTATGATGTTTTCTATGATACTTCACATCTGGGGTTAGGATATGTTCTGATGCAGTAGATATTAGTTTTTTCTTATGGTTTTTGGTAGTTGCATCCACATGAACGTAACTATACCACCCATAATCTTGATTTGGAAGCTATGTTGTTTTCTCTAATGTTTTGGAGACATTACCTCATCGGAGATTGCGTTGTGATTTTCACAGATCATAGGATCCTGAGGTATGTTTTCTCCCAGTGTGACTTGAACTTACAACAACGTCTGTAGATGGATTTATTATAGGAGTATGACTTTGAAATCTCATATACACCTGGAAAGGGGAATATTGTGGCTGATTCACTTAGAAGGAAGCCACTTAGTGATGCATTTCATAAATCTGGTGATTCCTGGAGAGTGATGGAAGAACTTTTAGCATTACATATTAATATTAGAGAAGTTGGGGGTAGAGTTTGTCTTTTTCAAATGATGATGTGGTCATCTCTGGTGAATCAGGTGGAAGAGTCTCAGTTAGGGATCTAGAGGTGGAGGTCTGGAGAGACCAAGTTGTTTGTGGTGAGGCCCCTGATGGTTGTTCTAAGGATGAACAACACTGGGTATTGTATTATGGAAGGCTTTTTGTTCCTTTGGAGATGTGTGATATGGTTCTTAGATTGTTCCGTAGTTCGCCTTTATTGGTACATCACGGTATGAAAAATATGTATTGAGCATTGAGGAGTCAGTTTTGGTGGCCTGGTTTGAAGCATGCAGTTTCGGAGTTTTTTCCTCGATGTTTGGTCTTCCAGAAGGTGAAGGTCGAGCACTGTGTCCTCGGTGGTTTTCTCCTGCTATTAGATATTCTACATTGGAAGTGGGAGGATATCTTAATGGACTCTTTTACTAGTTTACCTTTATCTTAGAGAGGACATGATGCTATTTGGGTGGTATTGAATTGTTTAACAAAATCCACCCACTTCATAGTGATCAAGGAGTTGAGCTCAGTGGAATCTTTGTCGAGGAAATATTTGGAGGTGGTGGTGAGACTCCATGGAGTCCCATGGGCAATAATTTCCAATTGAGATCCTATTTTTACCTTTAGGGTGTGGAGAGGTCTCCAACATGATTTTGGTTCTCATCTATTACTTAGAACTTCTTTTCATCCATAGATGGACAGTCAGATAGAGCGGACCATCCAAACCCTTGAAGACATGTTGCACTCTTGTGTCCTAGATTTTGTAGGTTCTTGGATGAGGCACTTACCCTTGGTGGAGTTCACTTTCAACAATAGTTTTCATTATAGTATCAGTATGGCACGATTTGAAGACTTGTATGGCCAACCTTTCTTTTCTATGTTTTTCTAGACAGGGATCAGAGAGTCAGCAATTCTCAGACTAGAACTAGTGCAGAATATGACAGAGGTGGTTCTGGTGATTCGTGAGAGGATGAAGGCAGTGTTGGATCGCCATAAATCATATGATGATCAAAGGGGGATACCTTTGTAGGGAAATGAAGTTTTGGTTGTTGTATTAAGTTATCTCCCCAGTTTGTTGGGCCTTCTGAGGTGTTGGTTCATGTTGGAGTCGCGGCATATCAAGTAGTACTTCCCCCATAGATGATTTGGAGACATGATTTTTTTGATGTTTCAAAGCTCTGTTGTTATCTTCATGATGACTCTAATGTACTAGATTGGGGAGAGATCGATGTTTATGATGATGTGTCCTTCGAGGAGTGGCCTTTGGAGATCCAAGACAACAAATAGAAGGTGTTGTGTGGGAATTCTATCCCCTTGGTTCGTGTCTTGGGGAAACATGGTGGTGTGGAGAATAGTACCAAGGAAAGAAAGTCGCTGATATGTGATCAGTACCCATAGAGGTTTTATGTTTAACTCTTTTCATGTAACGATGTTTGCTTTGTGGTTGTAGACATTTCGTGTTTATAAGATGGCTGTCTTTTTTTGCTTCTTGTGGCTTTCTCTCTTTCGAGAGGTAACTCGATGTGTGCTTTTTCAAACCCCTTTTCTATTTTATTTTAGGTTGGTTTTGAATTCTTGTGGACAAGAATGTTTTGAGAGGTATCTATTGTAATGGCCTGGACCTCCCATGTCCATTCGTTTGTTAAAATCTAGTGTCTAAGGTGTTCTGGGAGGTCCAAGTGGCTTATCCCCAACACTTTTCCAAATTTCTAGTTCCATGAACAGTGTTTCCAGCATCGGTAGATGTACAGTGTTTCCAACATCGGTAGGTGTACGGTGTTTCCAACATCGGTAGGTGTACAGTGTTTCCAGCATCAGTAGGTGTACTGTGTTTCCAGCATCCGTAGGTGTACAGTGTTTCCAGCATCGGTAGGTGTACAATATTTTTTGGATTGGTAGGTGTACAGTGTTTTCAACATCGGTAGGTGTATAGTGTTTCTATCATCGGTAGATGTAGAGTGTTTCTAGCATCGGTAGCTGTATAGTGTTTCTGGCATCGGTAGGTGTATAGTGTTTTGAGTATCGGAAGGTGTACAGTGTTTCTAGCATCAGTAGGTGTACATTGTTTCCAGTATTAATAGGTGTACATTGTTTCTAGCATTGGGTAGGTGTACAGTGTTTCCAACATTGATCGGTGTAACGTGTTTCCAGCATCGGGTAGGTGTACAGTGTTTCCATCTTCCTACAGTTTCTCCCCTTTGACATTTTCTGTGCCATAAAATGCATTCAAGGCCTTTTTTAAGGGATTTAAGGATGATTCAAATCCCATAACTCCTATATTAATATTCACAATTCTTGGTATGACATTACTTGGTCATACTGCATAGTTTCCTATGATCTTCTTTTAATGTAAAATCCAGTGTTTCATAAATTGTTGCTTCGTTAAAACGTCTAATGGGATGAGATATATTCCTACCTCTTTTTACCTTCTTGTTCCTTAGTGTGAGACGCTCGAACCTTTCCTTTTTCCTATAGTGTCGGTGTGATCAAACCATAATCCTTGGATCTTTTCCCCTTAAAGTTTCTTCCTTCTTTCTATGCAACCCCTATTTTGGTGCAAGCAGCTAGTGTTGATCTGTCATCAATAGAAGGCATGATCTACCTATGTTCTTGTTTTTTCTTCAATCCTTCTCCCCTTTTTTCTCCTTTCCATGTTATGGAATGTGATATTCATGCTTCTAATGGAGTTTTCTTGGGTGTTGGTTGGTGTAGTTGTGTTGCGTCATCCTCAGGCAAATGCATTTGTCATGGGGGAGGTGATCGTGATCCATTGTGTGGATCTTTCTCATGTAAAGAACATCAAGAACCATTTTAGGTAGGGGATTCATTTCTTCTATATTCTTTTACATTCAATGGTAGAGTTAGCATTTTTTATCCCGCTGGATCATAATGGAATTGACATAATAAATATTTGAAACAAATAAATAAATTGATATCGATCATATGGTATTGCCTCTTATTTTTCTAGATAGTGTGGTATCTATGATTTATTTTTTTAGATTTTTTTCTTGATGGAAATTGGTAATGAACATAAAATGATATTCATTTTAATTATTTTATAAAGATAAAGAGGCTTGTAAATGAATCTGGTTATTGCTATAATTTTATGTTAATCAATCTAATGTAGAAATAATGTTTAATCAAATTGTGATAACTATGATAGCTTTCTATTTAGGTTTTCCATAGTTGGAACATAAAAATAATAAATTGGTTAATTTAAAATGGATTTAATAATCGGTTGTTTTATAAAAAGATAATTCCTGGCAAGGTTCTGAGTTACCCTCTGGCTTGTAAGACCGAGATCCTTGTGCTTTAGATCCATGAGTGATCATTATGTTTGAAGGTTGTATTCCCTGTTTAAAGTCCAAGATCCCAGTTGATATGATGTTTTTTTCCTATTTCTTATGTTGTAATGTGAGCCTAGATGGTTGTTGTGATATGTGGGGGTAGGTAGTCCCATTGGTTGTGGAAGAAGATGATGCCTAGGGTGGTGAAAAGCATCGGTTTATGCATGTGGGTGTCGGGGAGGACATCATAGATAATGAATCGGGTTGGATGTAAATGTTTTTATGTTCGATAAATCTTGTTGGTAGTATATCTTCTTTAATTTACTCACTTCTCAAGGAATATGGTCATTCTTACCCTCCTTCCAAATTGGGTGAAGACGCACGGGGTATTCCACATGCTTTCTGTGTTTTTCTTCTTGAGGGGGGATGGGTCTATGCTCCTACTATAGATGGAAAAGACTTGACGGGTAGTTCATATACTCACCGAGTTGACCCCCTTATGTATAGTAGCTTAGAATGTTTTTATAGAATATTTGGGAATATGGGAATGTAATAATGATGTTAATAAATGATTTAATGAATGATGATTAACCTATGGGGTTGGAGTTTGTTGGGATGCAATGTTGTGGTTACAATTTAAAATAACATCAGACTCTAGGTGTGATACTAATGAAATATAATGTGGAATTTTTAATGGTTAATTAACGTTTAAAGAATTAATTAACTTAAAGTGTAGCTGATAAAAAAATGGATAATTTAATCTAATGGTTGGGCACTTATAGGATACCTAGTCTTAGTAGTGGAAACCGGGATTCTGAGATACATTAGCTATAGTTGAGTCTAAGACTAGGTTTATCCCATAGTTTGGTTTTAAGATATATTATACCATGTAATTTTTGTGTTTCTATACGCTACCCCACCCTCTTGGTTAGGTTGACTGATACCCTAGGGATTCTAAGCCATGGGGGTGTTTTCCCCTATATTTTGGTGGGAGTATGGATGGTGACTACGCCCTTTCATCCCACTCTCTTCTCTTGGTAGTTACTTTTGTTGGTAGGCACATCGGTTAGTTTTCCCCATATATGTGTGTAAAGGGGTATAATGTATTTGGGTTATTCACACACATATATTCTGGATATATTTTCATATAAACTACTATAAGTGTAATGTGTATACGTTGTGATGGCTTGAGGATCCTTACTCGGTGTGTGAGCTATAATGTCTTGAGGTTTAATACCTAACATATGATACACATTATAATAGATTTGGTGGATCCTAGAAAAAATCTAGTTACTTTATTTGTGTGGATGTGGTGGTTCTGATGCATGAGGTGCATATTTTTTTTCTTCACCCAGGTGTCTGTGGGAAATCCATTTCGGAGAGAGATGCTTAGGATATGTGACATTAGGGCAAAGAGGAAAACCAATGGGGAAGTGGTAGTGGGGTACCCTTTATATTATTTATAATATAATAAAATCATGTATGTGATAATTGGTGAGAGTACCCATGGTGAGGCTGGGAACATATTATACCTATTTAGGTAAAGATTTAGTTTCAATTATTGTTCATTGTGCTTTAGCAGGATCTCATTACATTTCCATGAGAGGATCCAAGGAGGATCCTATTAAGTATAATTTTATACTCACCCTAGGTACATATAAACTGTTTTTCAGGTCACTTGGAGAAGGATAGAGATCGGGCAGGTTACTACTAGCTTGGGGTTGTAGGAGCTATTCAGGCTTCATGGTTTCTACTCTTTATACTTTCTTTTGGTACTTACAGTTTTCCCTTTCAATTGTAGTATTTTTTTATGAAATTAAATATGTGAAATTGGGATTTCTTTTATATTATAGTCTATGTTGAATTTTTTGGTGTCTATCTTATCTCTCTCTTTTGCATGTGTTCTCTTAGAGGGTAATGCCTCCCATTTGTGTGTTTATTATACCCTCGATGCTAGTCACCAACCTGGGGCCTACTAGAGGTAGCACTCATGGGTTAATATCTCCCTTATCACATCTTCGGCCTAAGAGGGTACACCTTGTGGGGAGGGGTCGTGAAAGGCCTTAAAATTATGTGTTTTAATGTAGTTTTACCTTCTAGGAATGGTTTTCACACGGTCACCACATGATTACGGTAACCCATATGGATAACCCTTACATAGGTTTCAAAGGTGCAAATTTTAGTGTGCATGGTTTATTTTTATCCATGAATATACCTTTACCTAGGGGGTTCTCAATTCAATTTGAATGTGCAAAATTTAGTGAGCATGATTAATGCATGGTTTTGGGGGAAACGTGTGGATAAACCTTATGTAATCGTTTTCTGGTGCACTGTTTGCGCACAGTTAAGAGAAACTATAGGAAAATAATTTTTTGTTTTCTATAGTCTTTCCAAATCTGTTTTTCATGGTTGTCACATGGTTTGGAAAACCATGTAGATACTATGTGATCTTCCTAGTCTTGTAAAATTGTGATATTAATATTCTACCCTCCTGTGATTTTAACCATGAATCCCTTCTCTCCTCTTCCACTTGACCTTAACATCATAAGATCTTATCCCCTAGGTTTCCTCTCCTTCCATGGTCATCTTTTTGGGCTTTCATCAATGTTTAAGGTGTATTATTTAAGGTAATCACCCCTTACTATATTATTCATCCTATTTTTTTACTTCCTTCATGATTTCTTATCCTAACACGGTCTCAGTGACCTATTATTCCCTTTAAATACATCTTTAAATGGGGTTTTTTGTATTGTAGGGTTATTTTAGGTTCCTATTTTTCTCTTGGAGTTATTTGGTAATGATCTTGTGGATTAAAACTGAAGTTGTTAAAAGTGATCAGATTAAATTTAGGTGTCTATTAAATAGATATTTAATCAAAAAAATATGATTATATGTAGGTATTAATACATATTTTATATTTTTTGAAAAAAAAATCTAGTGTATCTATAAGGTTTTGATGAAAGAAATTTTTTCCTTAGTGAATTTAATTAAATTCAAATGGGGTTTGATTTTATTTCAATGGTATCAAATGTATTTTGAATATCTATACACATCAAGTTTTTATAAAGAATCATGGTTTTTTCTTCTATATTTATTTTTAGATTAAAAATAATCTATTTATTATATAAAACTAAAGGATTTATTTCGAGATATTTGGCTCTTATTGGTCTTTTAAAAGGGGATATAATTCATTTAATTGGTTAACGTTTTAATGAATTTTATACACTTAGTTTTGGAAATGTGTTTTGTAACTTATTTTATAAATAATACTCATAAATCTTTCTTGTACAATCCAATTTATGTTTTAAAAATAGTAATTCCTTGAATCATTCCACCAATGATTTTAGAAAATGTAGGTTTTATGGATACCTGTATATGAATGATACCTTGTGTGATGGTATTGCATATTATTGTGTGTGTTTTGATAAAAGGGATTGTTTCTTGCGAGAATGTTAGAGGTGAGGGTTTTGCATGTTTTTGTATGATATTATTATAGATAATCATGTGATTATTATTTTAACACAACTTTATTTTCATTTCATGGTAATCCATGGTTAGTTGGGTGGTAATTTTAGAGACACTAACTACACTAGTTCATGATCACTCTCTGGCTCGTGGCCATAAGATAGACTGCATTCTATTTATGAGATTCTTCCCATTAGTTAAGTCAGACAAGGAAACACTGAGTGTTAAGGAATTTTATTTGGTATCTAGTGTTGGTCTTCCACATATTAGTTACATTATCATTATCTTATATTTTCATCTGATCTCTTTGGTTCCCATGATGAATTTTTTTGTGCATTATGTTTTTTCTTATCGTGACATACTAATTTGAAAATTATCTTTAGCCATGAACTTTTTTATTTAATTAATGGTTTCCTAAACATTTTTTATAAATTAATGTCTCAGTTGGAAAAGTAAAATGGTTTTAAAATAAATAAAACATTATAATTTTTTAAAATGGAATGAAATAATTGTTAATATTTATTTTTCAAACTAGCATGAAATGGTTTTTTCATTTATTTTTAAGCATGATATATGGAGAGGATACATATTGGGAACATCTGCTCCATCATATCATCATTATGGGATGATTACGTTCCACTGGGACATAGTGGATGATCTTCAAGAACTGGTCTGAGAATGGAATGGTGGCTATTGAATGTGTTTCACTCAACTCATGGAAATAGTGGTTGGGGCTTTGGTTTCATTTATTTGCTTTGGTACTTTTGACATATATTGCTTTCCATGCATCATGTTCTTTTGATCATTGATATTTTTCTTTTTTTTCTTTTTTCTATATTTATTATCTTATAACATTTATATTTATCCTATGTTATGTTGTTTCTTGTTTGTATTGAAATTTTTTATTTACTATGAGTGAAAATATGACATGTGGAAAATAAATGATGAACTTTTGGGTGGAAGTTCTATGTTATATGTTATGCATTGTGAAAAATAATTCCCATCAATTTCATCTTGATACCTTGGCACTTCTCTACAGCCTGGGGGAGAATCGAGAACACCACTCAGGACTTTTCATGAGTTGGATCTGGTAACCAGATCAGGGTGGCTCATGTTGGTTTTGAAACATTTTCCATTATAGTTATAATGTAATTGAGGTTATTCATGATTATATAACCACAAATAATGTGACTTGGGTTTATACTTCATACAGCCCAAGATCTTATGATCTATCTAAACAAATGGGGGTTGATTATATGCCACACCATTCTTTCCCTTATGTGGATTTTGATTTTATATGGTTATAAGATGTTACATAAAAAGGATTTGTGTACCTTATGCATGTGATGAATTTATATATCTATAAATATATTTATAATTTAATTGGGTTAGTGACATGAGAAATAATTTTTGCAAATTGTTACATGTCAATATGGTTTGAAATAATACTAGGTGTCAAATTCCTTCTAAATAAAAACCATGTTAAGACCTAATTCATCATCATCATTATTATATATTTATTCAAAGGAGAAAGTAAAAGATACAAAGGGGGATGGAAAAAATCCAACCAAGGATTAGGGGGGGTCTAAAATAGTGGAGACCAAGGGTATCCCTACAAATTAAATTAACTCCATCGGGCTTGATGGAGGTGACATTGGGAAGCAAAGTGAAATTGGAGCCAGAAGCTTCTAGGGATGAGAGGTGATCCACAACTTTGTTCCCCTCTCTAGGTTTGGGACACCAGAATATTATAGTTAAGGAGTTGTTTACATTTCCTGATGATGTACGATATTGACCATAGAATGGAGTCGCTACCCAGTAGGGAGTCATGTATGAACCTCGAGTCAGTTTCCAATTGGTAAAGAGAAATGTTCTTATGTTTTCATAGATTGAGACTCGTGAGGACTGCATTAGCATCCAACTGAAGTGAATTTCCATCACCAAAATGTGTCGTGAACGTAAGGAACACACTCCCTCTAGGGATTTGAACCACTCATCCACTGTACATGTCACCCAGTATTCATGATCCATATGTATTTAACTTGAATCTATTTGTTGGTGTAATACATCGTATTTAGTATCCTTGTGTTCTGTACATGGGTGAAGTGGATGAAGAGTAATGTGGTTACAGTAGGCACAGGGAGAGAGCTTCACACCAGTTCTCAATGAGGGTGAACATATCAATAATCAGAATTTTGCTTCTCATGATGATGGACCTTCCGGTTGATGTAAGCCCCTCATATATAGCCTTCTTATAGGCCTCCCAAAGGCACCAACAGCTGGAACTATTAATAATAGACCTCACTACCCTCTCAGGGTCTTTATCCATTGTCCCCCATAACCACCTCTCCAAGAACAAAGTATCACAAAGGTCAAAAGAATAGATAGTTGTGAAATCTCTAAAGGACTTCCATGAATCTTGAGATCATTCTCCTTTAAAAAATATGTGTTTAGTGATTTCTTCCAGTTTGTTGTTGCAACACTAACACCAGGATGCTAGATTAATTCCCATTTTCTTGATTCCCTCATTAGATGGTATCGTGGAGTTTTTTATTCATCAAACAAGGAAGTTAAATTTGGTTGGGATTTTTTTCACCACATTGTATCATTCCAGCTTTCCTAGTGCACCTAGGGGTAAATATCCTTCAAAAATCATTAGTTGTGAACTTACCCGAGTGAGAGGGGGTGAACACACATTTTTTTTGGTTCTGAATTGATGGGAATATAATCAAAGATGTCATGTGGTTCTTTTAAAACATTTCCTTGATGAAATATGGATGCAAACTCACCTCATTGAAGGTAATAGTTGTGGCCTGGCACCCCAGCAATCCAAGCACTGATCCCACCCAGTTGTGTTTCTAGAAGAGTAGATTTCTGTCTCTAACTATCCATCAGTAGTGCTATTGAAGACTCGAGAAGAGGGGCATATTGATTTCTAGAATTGGGATCCCTGTACTCTACCTTCTTCCATGTTTTTGTCATATTTGTGGGATTTTATCCACCCCTAGAGAGTCTGATTCTCTATGATTTCCCATGAGAGTTTTGATTGAATGCACTGCAGCTTGGCCCCTAAGCTCCTAACATTAATACACCCCTCATGAATTGGTCGGGCCATCCTAACCCACGAAACCTAGTTTCTTTTCCCTTTTCGAAAGGGAATCCCATAATAAGCTAGCCAAGACCATATCGATTACTTTGATAACCCCTTTCGGCACTGAAGTGGAAGCCATCAAATGAATCGGTATGGCATCCAGGACACTGTTAACTAGTGAAATATGATCCCCCAAATGATAATAAGTGGTACTTCTAGTTGATTACATGAACCATTATCCTGCTCACCATTTGATCAATGTCCTGAATTCATATTCTGCCTAATGATAGTGGAGTGGCAAGATACTCTATTAGGAAATAGCCAGGCTGCATGTCCATTCTGTTGCATATAATATTATCTCACCTTATCTCACATATGTTTTAGATATACAAATTGATTTTAGAATGGTTGATCACCTAACCACTCCAGTAGAAATATTTTTTCTATATTATGTTAATATCACTCACCAATCTCTTACCTAAATTTGAGAATACGATTGTGTCATCTACAAACATCATGCGGGATATGGAGGGAAAGTTCCTTTTCCTTCGATAGGGTAGTATACTACCATTGTAAATCCCTTTGTTCAGAAGGAGGTTTATCATGTCCTGTATAAGAATAAATATATTTGGGGATATCAGGTCACCTTGACGTAAACTAAGGGTGGAATTGAAGAATCTATCAGATCTATCCATGAATGAGACATCCATCCATGGAAATCTAAAGGATTTGAAAAGAATGTTTGAGTATTTGAGAGAGTTACCCATGCATTTTAGGACCCTATTGATGAACCCCAATTCTATTCTGTAGTACGCCTTGTTCATGTATAATTTGATGACCAAGATGGAGCCATGTGTCTTTTTATTTATGTCCCTCATCATTTCCTGTGCTAGAGAAATTTCTCTCTATATTGAATGCCCCATCATGAAACCATGTTTCTCCATGGAAGTCCACCGGGGGAGATGCATGGACAGCCTCATGTTAATGATACTCGCAATGATCTTTTTATGGAAATTGCATATACTCACAGGTTCATAATGGATGAGGGATAAGGTATCTTTCACCTTTGGTATGGGCACCAAGGTCATGGTGCATGGAACACATGGAATGATTACTCTCAGAAAAAGTCATAAACATATGAAACGTTTTCATCCTTAACCACCTCACATTAAGCTTTATAGAATGATCTAGTAAAACAATCAGGCCCTGGTGCACTCTCTAGATTTAGATTCATCCTGGATGTGTAAATATCTATCTCATCTGGGATCACTTCCAATCAAGAATTTTCCTCAGAAGATTCACTATTGGGAATATCTTCCTAGAGGTTTGCACTTACGCTCAGGTACCCACTGTCCATCCTTTTGTTTGGTCCTGTGAAAAGGTATTTGAAGACAGTGTATGCCATTGTGCCCCCAACATCTCTATCATCCGTGTAGGTTCCATATTCGAGCATGATATTGGGTTCGATGGGGCGTCTTTTCTCCCTGATGTAAGTGTGGAAGTATGTCGTGTTATTCTCACCCCCATGCATCCACTTTATCCTTGATTTTTCATGAGTCATCCATTCCTATCTAAGGATCAGTTACTCAAAACAATTATTCTTGATAGAAAGATCCATGAAGTTAGAGTCATTCTAGAATTCCTCTAAACTAGATTCCAAGTGCTTGATATCCAGTTTATGATACTCCATATCATGATCAATAGGGGGAATATCCCATGTCCATGTTTGTATCCCCTTTTTAAGCCACATGATTTTATTATGAATAGCCACCCTTGAGTGTCCTTGTACCAGTTCCCCCCATGATGCCCTCACTAGATTACAGAAAAAGGAATTTCAAGTCTGTTGACCATAGAACCTGAACCTATCATAGTAAACATTCCTAGAGGATAGAGATACCAGCAACGGTGAGTGATCAAAGATACCATAGACCAGGTGATTCCCCTTGGAATTCAGAAACATGGTGATGTCATGAAAATTGGTGAGGCAACAGTCAAGCCATCTCGAGTAGCAAATATTCCCTCTTTGACTGTTACACCATGTGTATAAATCACCATTGTACCCCAGATTCATTAATCCCTTTATTTCTATGAACTACAAAGATTCTATGCTAGTGTAGTGTTGGAATGCCCCACATTTTTTTCTCCGCTGGTTCTATGATGATTTTGAAGTCACTGCCTACGATCCATGGTTCACTTCCTAGGTCAAACACGCTAAACTATTTCCATAGATCTTCCCTTCTTCCATTGTCACAACTTCCATAAATGAAGGTTATAAAGATTTTGAAAGAACCATTTTTCACCCTCTTCGGGATGAACCAGTCCCTTACCTGGATCAGATCCACCGAAATTTCCTTATTCTAAAAGATCCATATATATAGGTTAGTTGGAGCCTCCTGCATGGACGCATGAATTTTTATCCTGTGAGTGAACTCATGCAGCTTGGACAGGTTCTATTTGGGTTCCAGAAAAGCAATAATTAGTGATTTGTTTTTCTTGATCTCTGAAGCTATAAAGTCTATTTTGATCCTCACCCCAAGTCCACGAGTGTTCAATATGAATATGGTTATCATTGAATAAACTTCATCTCGGCTTTGGCCCTGGGTAACATGGTCTCAGGCTAGAGGTCGGAGTGGCACTCCCTATTCTATGACCTTTTTTGTTTGGATTTTTCATGAGTGAAAACACCTAGACTAAGGTCTGGGAGGTTTGGAGGTGTGGATTTCAAGTGAGAATGTAGCTTGATTGTATTCCCTATCACTGAACTTGGGGGAGACATGTTCACTGGTCATTTACCCTTCTCATAGGATGTTTGAGTATCTGGATCCTCATGATTGACCATTCCAACCAATGAATTCAATTTAATGAAGAGGGGTCATCATTTTAGTAGAATAACGTTTAACAAAATTTCTTATTAAATAAATATAAAACATGATACCCATCTGATGAAAGGTTTTATTTTGGATAAATATAATCATCATCATCGGACATGTTTTTGAGATCAATCTTAGATATAGAGAACATTAATTAATGAAAACTATTACACTATTAAAAAAACATAAGAATAATTCTTAAGAAATAATGAAAATTTTATGTGCTACAGAAACCCTTTATTAAGCATATAATTGGTGAATTTATACAATAAATAGATCAATATTATTTTTAAGTGAAGTTTAATAATTTCTATTATGTCTCTAATATCATTTTTTCTATGTAGATTAATTTTCAAATGAAAAATGAAATAATTGATGTGTAAAAGTTGGTAGATAACATAAAAAGTCTTCATCAACAATTGTCTAGGAATGAGTGGTATGAGGTTTCAAAGGAATTTTTTGATGTAATTTGTTAGAAGAAGATTTTTTATTTGTTATAATTGGTATTATTGGGTATGTTAATGACATAGATAGGTTTTAATATCGTTTAATACTTGATATGGAAATGGAATTTATTCTATAGTTAGTAATGTAAATGTTCTAGAATTTTTAGCATCTATAAAATTAATAGGTTAAAAATAATTCTATAAAACATTGTTAATACATTGATGATAATTTAGAAAGAAATGGGAGGTCCAAAATCAAGTGTTTATTGATAGTGAAATATATTAAAAGTTGAAATTGGATTAAGAAAAGGTGTGTGGGAAAGTATAACAATCACTCTTCCAATAGCTAATAAAATTCATTGAAACTGAAGGGAGATTGAGGTTGGAGGGGCGGTTCTTCTATTATAGAAATCATGGTCACTAGAGGCTAAATTTTCTATAAATCATAAATGGGTTTAAGAAACACCATAGAGAGTCTGCTTCAACTATTTATAGAAATCAATTCTTATATTTTAAAGGGTATATGATACCAAATATATATTAAAGTGTTATTTTTAATATTTATAGGATTTAAAAATTGATGAAGCATTGATGTGTAATGAATTACTTGTGAATTAAAGTGATAGAGTAATAGTTCCTATATCAAGGAGTTGTAGGTCGTAGATTAATTCAAATATTGGATATATTTGGAAGAACTTATGTGTATTTTTTCTTATTTTTATCTTGTGATAAGAAAATTTATTTGAAAAAAATGTGTTTTAATGGATAAAATGATATAATATTTTAATTTATGTGGTTTATAATACATATTATTCAATAATATATTTTAAAATAAGCTAAGGTTAAAAGAAATTATCCAACATATTTTTTTAAAAATGAGGGAAATTATCCCACCACTCAATAGTGCAGTATTTTTAAGAATAAAATATTATTTTCTTAAAATTACTCCAAACACAAAGAATTTCATATGAGATGATTTTTAATAGTTTATTTGATAAATATTCCCACTAAAATTTTAATTTAATATTATAACACAAAATATTTTTTGTATCTTGGATTAGTATTTTTTTTTAAAATATAGTTCTTAAAAGGATTGTGGGAGTTTTTTTAGAACTATATAAGTTTAAAGTGTAACAAATAAAAATTAAAAGAATCAAATTTAAAGTAAAATCAAATTAATATTAAAAAAAATCGGATATTTTGATAAAGATATAAAATGTATATAGTTATATTTTTTTACTAAAATGACCTCAATGTAAATTATAAATGGAAATGTTCAAAAATTATGATAGTGAATTTATAGAGTAAAAAAGTGAACAAATGATGTTATTAACATTATAACATAGTATGTTGTGAAGTAAATAAGGTTTAATAATTTTCCAAATTGTTGAACATTTAGAATATGATTCTGAGTTTCACCAATAAGATTTTTTTATAGATGTTACTCTTTAAAGGAATTTAGTGGGTGTTTTTATCATATGGTCACATGGAGTTGTGGTAGGAATTAAATAGAGATGTAATGAGTTTAATTAAACCATAAAAAATGTATCATGTTATAAAAAAGTAGTCTCTGATTTATTATTCTTTCATATTGGATATATTTATCTATGAAGTTTAATGATAATTAACACCTCAAAGTATGACTTTGAATTATCCCTAACCAATGATCATTATATAGAATTATAGTTTATGAGAAAATTTTATGGTTATCATGGGTAAGATTTTGTTTAAAAATATAGAATATAATCATGAGACACAAAAAAAAATTGTGTTAGATGAGCCACCATGCATACCACACGGATTCTCAAACACTATGAATTTGGATTACTAAGGGTGTATATTTCATATTTAAGACCCATACATATTGTTAAAAAATTATATATAGTATGTTAACCTTAAAACTTATATACCTTACTTATACTAGTCTTGAGTCTATGTTAATCAGGGGTGGTTGGGTATGTTTTTTATCATTTAATCGATTGATGTTTTACCAATATGGGAGTTGACCTCTAGTATGATGGGTATGAAATTTGATCCTTCAATTAAGAAAGAATGAAAGAGTGTTTGGATGTACCTAGATAAAGCTAATGTTATATTCTTATCAATTAGGTGATGGTAATGTGATGTGCACATCAATATAAGTGAATGACATGTGATGTATTCATACATATGACCAGTCTATACTTGGGGAATGAAGAATGTATGAGTGGTTATATAGGATTGACATAATTTGTTTCTTACAGTCCCTTAATATATTTAACAAATGGATTATATGATTCTTTATACTTTTATATGATATAGATAGTGGAAATAGGTATAGTGATACATGTTTTTAATATAGATCAGTCAAGAACCTTTTATAGATTCAGTACCACTGATGATGTGCTAGATGATGTTCTTTTCAATATTCATGGATTGGATAGTCTATAACTTTTTTCAATGATATAAATTCTTTTGGGGTCACACATTTTGGTTGACGGAATGTGGATTAAGTTTTATTAAATTTAGAGAACTTCCATAAATGTGTTTTAGTGTTTATCTAAGAGAGGTTTCAGATAGTTATTCACAAATAATTTCATATGATGTGATACATATTTAAATTTATGATATCATTCAAAAAAATCAGAAATATCTAAAATAATTTTTGGATTTGATTTCACAATTTATTGTATACAATACAATATAAGGTGCAATGGTACTGAGTCTATGTGGCTTTAGTGGAAGTGGGTGACTGATGGAAATATATCCTAAAGCCTTATATACGTATAATATATTTTGTCTATATGAAGTTACATGTATTATATTATTCCATAATGTATGACATATATGAGGCCATGACATATTCTATGAATTAAAAAAGCCTATCATATAGTAGAATATATATATTTTTTATCTATATGTTAATCATACCGTAGGGTATGTTATTGTCATATTATAGTTTAAAAATTTGTATAAATAACATTTATTATTGATATGGTAGTTTAACATTAAATGTTAACATTAAGGTACCTTCTATGTAAGGATATCATTAATTCTTAAAAAAATAGGGTATTGAATGATGTATTTAATTGTTAAATACATGTATATTTGGAAAAAGGGTTATGAAAAATCTATAACTTAATGAAATTACAAAAATGTTTATGTAATGTTCTAGAAAATTACATAAAGGTTAAAGGTGAATCCTCAAGGCCTATATCAGGAGGTTGAGGCAATAAAAGTGATGAATTGATTATCTAATGTGTAAAAAAGCCATATAGAGACCATGTTTTTGTCTTATGAAACTTTGTAATATATCAAGGAATATTTTCAGAGCCAGAAACTAAAATGGAACATGATTTTAAGGCCCAGTGTGTGGGGAATTAATTTTATAAAAATATTGAATATATTTTATATCATGTGCATGTAGATTTTTATAAATAATATAATATCCCCCAAACGAAGTCTCAAATCAGAAATGTAAACCCATAGCTGAATTTTGAACACAAATGTTACCCTAGGTGCAACCTAAAGTGGTCCAGCGTGTGACGTTTGGATAAAATGGACATTGGAAGGTGTGTTCAGGGGAATAATTCATTCATTCATCCATTCATTCATTTAGGATATAAAACCAAATACCCACTATGAATTCATTTTTATTGCAGATTTCTAGGGTTAGCTACATAACCCTGGGATTGTTGAGAGGAGGCAACATTATTTATTGGAAAATCGAGATCGAGTGATGATAAATAACTATATCAAGGTGCAACAAGCACAATGGATCTTCCTCTTTTACAGGAAGCAGCTTTCTTCACCAACAATTGATCTGAATCAAGGTAGGACTCTTCATTTATTGATTTCATCCCTTGTGATTAAAATATTGATTAGAAACAAATTATTTTCTTTTATAAGAATTTTTTGATCCTTTTCATTCACCCACATATAGAATTTAATTATTTATTCTATTTACCCTATTGTTTCATGATTTCTCACCCTGGATATCCCCAATCTAAATCATTGGACAGGAACACTTGGACAAAGATTTTTCACCATTTTTTAATGTTCTTTTCCCCCATCCATTCTTCATGTTCTTCATTATGGACGATGAGGTCACGATTCAAATATTTTTACGTGGGAAAAAGCGTGATCAAACCCCCAGATTCAGGATGGATAAATGTTCAATGAATATATTCAGGATTTATGGATCGATCGAGATGTTTTTTTTGAGATATTGAGGATGATTCTTATGCATATAGGATATGGTATCGGTTGATGGGGATGGGAGGAACACGGGATGTGAGACGGACCACTATGGATCAACAGATACTGATTTATGATCAATGGAGGTCTTGAATTGGTGAACGGAAGATTTCCAATTATATTTTGAGTGAAAATTAGTTGAGATTCAAAGTGGAAGAGTCAAATATGGAGGAACTCACCAAAGAAATGAGTTTCTATGGAAATCATAAATAAATGTCATGAAGTTCATAAGAACACAGGACGTGTTCTTTGGAAATCCATGATGTTATGGTTTTCAGGAGATCATAAGTATAATATTCCATTTGGGACCCACCAAACACTGCGTGACTCAGTTCTAAAGACCCATCATGTACTCTGGGAGTACATATCCATGGGAATGGTAGGCACCTGGCTAGTATACATGGACATGGGTTGAAGGACACAGGAATGACACTATGTAGGAGGGCACACCATGTATTGGCATACAAAGGTACATGCAATATTACATGGAATTTTTAGGAGCACACGAGTGTGACCAAACTAACATAGATGTATTGTAGGAGACTCTTACACACCATGTATGTCTACATGCCTAGAAATCCATTTGATGGAAGGGAAATGTCCAAGAACATAAGTGGATCCTCGAATCATGTGGACCCCCTTATACGTCATGTACTTCCTTTTGAGAAATATTATATATCTTGTATATCCTTCATTTGGAATCATATTTTAGACAAAGAGTATCCTATCCTGATTTTTTAAATAGAACATTATAGAGACCTTTTTGGTGGCTTATGAGATACAATGTGAGGTTTACTGAGTGTGGTTCTTATTTAGGTGACACTCAATGAAGGAGTGATGAGATGGGATCATTGTAGTGGAACCATCCTATAGGGACAGGGCATGGGTCCTATATCTATACATCCATAGTGGAATGATCTTACTTGGAAATGTCATGGTTAATCTACTAATAGAGTAGAACCCCCAAGACAGAAAAGGTCATGGATCCTCTTTTTATCTACAAAGTGGAACCCTTGCTAGGATAGGGCATGGTTTCTCTACCCATAGAGTGGAACCCCTCTAAAAAATTGGAGCATATTTCCCCTATCTACCTATAGAATGTAACTCTCCTACTAAGACAGTCAATGGTTCCTCTATCTATCTACTAAGTGGATCCCTCCTTCTAAGATAGGGTATGGTTTTTCTATCTATAAAGTGGAACCCCTCCCCCCTAATGGACTAGGGTATGTATCCTCTCTCAACCTACTGAGTAGAACCCTTCAATCGTATCAGGGAATGGTTCCTATACCTATAGATTATGTCACCTGAACTATAAAACATATTGCCAAGGTGTGTCTTGACATGGATGTTTCTTTGGACAGACGCACGAGATGTTGGGTATCATTAGTGGACCTTTTGGAACTAATTGTAGACTCTTTTACTAGGATAGGTTCTGAGATGGAGATCCTATTTCCTTCTCATACTGGTTTCTTTTTTTATCATATATATATATATATATATATATATATCCTTGTAGTTGGATTTTGTTACTCTATTTCTATGGTTTGATCTGTCTATTCCTATTGTATATCTTATTTATCCCCTTTTAGTTTTGGGGGAATCCTAATGGATATGTATATAATCACCCCTACATGGAATTTTCCCACATGAGTTATGTCTTATGCAGATGATGAACAGGTCGACAGTGATTACTGGGGATCATATAGATACTTGGGTGAACATGACCACGTACGGTGGTCAAAGATTGGAGATTCAATATTAGGACCTCTCATCGTTTACATTCCATTTATTGATAGTTTGGGACCTATTTCTGGTTGGGAATATATTGTTCCTTTTTCCATTTCAATTTATGTTGTCATACTCTTGTATTCCCTATAGGTTTTACTTGCATAGGTTATTCAATATGTGATACATATTTTATTATTATTCACATTAACTTATGTATAGATATGGTTGGGTACTTGAATATTTGTATTTATAAAAAGGTATCCCATATTAGTTGTTCCTTTTAGTGATTTTATCCAGCCCCTGGCCTATAGAGGCGGGCTTGGGGTAGTTTTGGCTTGAGCCCCATTGGGTCAGGTAATGATAGATTGGTATTAATGGTGGTTCATTAATTAATATTTTTTTTATATTTTTTCACTTATGAGGATTTGGTTTTGATTTATGTAAATAGTTTAAAATTGTCTCAAGTTTGTCTTTTATGATAGTGAACCTAGTGTTGGTGCAGTGGAAGATGTGTCCATATATCATGACTCTGATCAGCTTTTTTTCAACTTAGAATATCGAGACAATGGTTTCAGGGAACTTTCATGCATTCATCTTATATAATTGAGTCTTTTGAATATTCTTATTGTGTCATATCCCCATATATATTCTCATATTACCATGGTATGTCTTGATAAAATTTTTAGGATGCTTCCATGAAGATAGTCATCCATGTTACCAATTTTGAATCATGATGACGATCTGATGAGTGATGAGGCCTCAGTTCAAGGGCTATAACATGAGATATTTTTTACAGGTGGATAGGTAGTATAACCCCCACCTATCGAGTACCATATAGTACCAATAGAGTAGGATAAGGATGAACATAGTCTTAGAATACTATATTAGTTCCATCAAAATTGATCTTTGATGTTCCGTGGTGATCTGGATCCTTAGGTGGTGAAGGGTTAGCTAGAGTCAGTGGTCTATGATTTTAGTATTATCTATTCACTAACTAATCATTTGGTTTCACTAGAAACCAATCTTTTACATGGAGAATCATGTTACTGGTGTTTCCCAGTTATGCAGATGCATGATGATTCGACATTCTCATGGACTAACTTCCTGCAGCTATTTTTTGAGGAGTACCACCCCTCATGCTTTCCCTCAGTTTTGATTTAGAATATTTTGGAGCTTCATTAGGGAGGTATGATAGTTTCGTATTATTCCATTAGGTTCACTAACCTTACATCAAACACCCTCAATATGATTCTGGATTTCTACTTTTAGTAGTGGTAGTTTGAGCAGTGTCACCCCAGAAACATTCATGCATGTGTGGTAACCTTATGAATTCTCATATATACTAAAGTATTGGAGTGGGAACTAGTGATATAATGCTTCCTATCATTGGTATTCCATGAATTTGGATCTAGAATTGGGATTTATGGGTATGAATCGTATGCAGTAGTTATCATGTTCCAGTTGGTAGATCTCAACATGGGAGGTCTTATCATGACCAAACTCAAACATATGGTCATGAAAAATAGTGACCACATAGAGGACCTGGGAATCTCAGAGAGGGGAGTTTTTATGCAAGTGATGTTAGAGGTCACATGGTAATTGATTGTCCGACCTAACATTTTATAGAGGGTAGGATGATAGTGGATGGACCACTATGGCAGAGGAAGCACTATGATCAGGGATCTCCAAGGGGAGGGAAGGGTCGCCCCTAGGAGGTAGTGTAGGAAGAGGAGAAGGTGGAGATCAAAGAGGAGTATTTTTGTGTGGTGGAAGGGGATAGTATATCTTTCCACCACCAGCACCAGTCATCCCAATTTAGGCTATGGGAGCTGACGGATGGGGTCATGGGAAGCTACATACTATGGAGGTGTATGACCTAGTGGCTCATGAGATGATTAGAGGTACGAAATTTGTTTATTTTACTCATTATTCAGTACTAGTATACATTGGTGAAATTTTTTCCTTTATCTCTATCCTCATGGTGTGATATCTATAGCTACCAGTTGAGGCTTTAGCATACAAACTTTTCCTTGAGGTTACTACAGTGAATACATCTTTGATATCTTTCATCAGCCATCAATTCAAGTTTTAACTTGATGGAGAGAGCTTCATGTGGGACCCTATAGACATCTTGATGAGACCTTATGAAATAATATTGGGTTTGGACTAGTTTTACATGGTTTGAGTCTAGATTGACTTTCACTATAGATGAGTCAGATGCCTTTGGACTAATGGGATGAGATTATCCTTTGTGGGTGAGAGAGATCTCATGGCATAGTGCGTGGTTTTAACGAGCAGGCAGTTGAAACTCATCACCCATCAGTTGATGAGTTTTTCCCTTTGAATAGTGGGCTCTTCTATAATATATATTCCTTTAGTCATGGAGGATTTTATGGGAATATTCCCCAAGAACGTTTTGGGACTACCTATGAGGTGAGAGATGGATTTTTTCATCATCTTGCACCTTGAGACCACTCCTATATCTTCTGTGAAATATTGAATGGCCCCTATTGAGCTTTGGGAGCTATTGTTTTAGTTATAGGACCATTAAGAGAAGATTTTCATTAGACCAATAGTGTCCCCCTAGTTATCTCTAGAGTTGTTCATGAAAAAGGAATATGGGATTTTGTGGCTTTGTGTGAATTATCATCTCTATAACTAGTCAATGATAAAGAAAACGTTCCCATTTTTGGATAATTGATGAACTATTTTATCATTTTGGAGGCATTATATGGTTCTCAAAGATCAATATCCGGTCCATATATCCCGAGTTAAGAGTTTCCAAAGCTAATATTTCGAAGATAGCATTCTAATGTCTCCAGGGACACTATGAGTTCCTAATGATGCCTTTTGGGGTGATGAATCCCTCTGTTGTTCTTATTTCATTGATAAAATGAATATTCAATTGATACTTGTAATGATTGTTTTGTCTTCATTGAAGGCATAATCATATACTCTCCATCTGAGGAGGATCAGGAAGAGCACTTGAGGATGGTCCTAGAATTTCTTCGATATGACAAGTTTTCTAGTATGCTCTCAAATTTATAATCATGGATCGATGAGGTTAAATTTTTGGGTAATTTCATTTATGATCATTTATTAGTTTTGGATCCATTGAATATTGATGTAGTGCATTCTTGGGAGATACCTAAGAGCATGTCGTAGGTACATAGATTTATTAGCTTATAAGGGTACTACAGGAGGCTTGTGTTAGAATTCTTTAGTATTTTATCCCCTTTGACCACCCTAGAATGGAAAGGGCACCTTTTACCTATAATAAGTAGTGAAAGAGAACTGTTGAGGAGTTGAGGCTAAGGTTGGTGAGTTCTCTTAGTTTGAGATCACTAGAGGAGGGGTGAATTACATAGTATATTGATATGCCTCTAGAGCTGGGATCATTTGTGTGTTGATGTAGAGGTAGGAAGTGATCACATATAGGTCAAGGAAGTTGAGACCACATGGGAAGAACTATATGACTCATAACCTGGATTTAGCAATGGTAGTATTTTCTCTGAGGATTTGTAGGCACTATCTCAAAGAGATCACTTTATTGTTTACTCAAACAATTGGATTTTCATGAATTTATTCATGTATAGGGACCTAAACCTAAGAAAGAGTCACTAGTTATAGTTTCTTAAGGAATAAAAATTTAATATAATATATAATTTAGGGAAGGAAAATGTGGTGGAATATTCCCTTAGTAGGAAGTACCAGGATAATTTTTTTATGGAGGCATCAAAGAATTTATCATCTTTACTGCAAACCCTAGTTGAGGAGGAGGGTTCATATTTTCTTCAATTGATGGTGTTGAATCCTCTACTTCTCTATCATGTGAGGGAGTCCTAGTTGGGAAACATCAATTGTGGGGTCTCACATGACCATATATCCTCAAGAGATTCACCAGATGGATTTTTTAAATGATGGAATCATGTCATCCTTTTCTATGTGAGGACGGTAATCCTACTCATGATGTTAGAGAAAGTGATGATAGAGTTTCACATAACTCATTTGGTTTTACATCCTATTGTTGGTACTATGTATAGATACCTTCAATAGTAGTTTTGGTGGGATGGAATGAAGTGGAGTGTGGTCATGTTTGTCTCTTGGTGCCTCACATGTCAGTAGGTAAAGGTTGAGAACAATTTTTTGGTAGGTCTATTATTGGCTCTTGACATCCTAGATTTGATAGAATATCCATGTACATTGGGATAGAGTTTCTATGGATAGACAGATTCCATGAAACCATGTAGGTGATAGTTGACTAAGTTACAAAGTCGGTCAACTTCCTTTCTATTAGGAGGAAATTTTCGTTGGATATTTTGGGGTAGTTGTATGTATGGGAGGTCATCCATCTTAATTTGGTTCCCTAGAATATTTTCTCTGACCATGATGAGTGATTTACATTATGGTTGTGGATAGGCATGCAGGAGTCATTCGGGACCCAGATGCAGATGAGTGTATCTATTCACCACCAGAAATATGGGTAGACTATGAACAATATCCTTGTGATGGAGGATATTTTGAGGGATTGTGTGTTATACTTTGGTAAATGTTGGGAGGATAACTTTCCCTTGGTGGAGTTTTCTTAAAATAATATCTAACACTCTACTATTAGCATGGAACCTTTTGAGACTCTATAAGGGAGACCCTATAGGTAAACCTTATGTTGGATTGAGATCATGAGGCATCTCTTGTAGGGTGGTATATAGTGGAGGCAATAATAGAGTAGGTCTAATCCATCTATAAGGGGATGAGGACAGGTTAGATAAGAAATAATTCTTATGTAGATCAATGTCGTAGGCCCTTGGAGTTTGAGTAGGGAGACCACATTATCCTGAGTGTATCCTCATGATAAGGATTGTAGAGATTAGTATGAGGAGGAAAGATATCCTTTAGGAATATTAGGCTATTTGATATCTTATAGAGGGTTGGTAGGTTTGGATATTGCCTCTCCCTAACTCGATAGTTGGAATGAGTGCATAATGTCTTCCATATGTTATATCTAAAGTGATACGTGCATGACCCTACACACGTTATTGACTGAGTATAGATGGTAATTAAGGATGAAGCTACTTTCCAAAATCACATAGTGGTGATTGATGATTAGAAGGAGAGAATACTTCATGGATAGACCATTTCATTAGATCATGTGATGTTTTAGTATGAGAGCATGCAAGAGAGATCCTGAGAGAGGGAGATCTAGATGTGGGCTCAGTATCCTCAGATTTTTATTTAGTTTTACTTTTAGAGGGAAAAATATTGAAGGTGGAAATAATTTAGTGACCCCTTTTTTCTTGTGAATCTCTGAAATATATCAAGGAATATTTTCGGAGTCGGGTTCTAAGATGGAATACAATTCTGAGGCCCCATGTGACCTTATTTTATTTTATAAAAATATTAAGTACATTTTATATCACACACAAAAAAATTTTCAAAAATAATGGAATATCTATCAAACAGATTCTAGAATCATAAATCTAATATTAAATTTCAATATGGAATGTGAATTAACCCTAGATGCAACTTAAATTGGGTCGTCATGGGTTGTTTGTAGAAAAGGTTCATTGGAAGGTTCATTTAGTGGAATAATTAACTACTTATTTATTTAATTCATTAAGGATATAAAACCTAATTACCTATATAAATTAATTATTATGGAGAATATCCAAGGTTATTCACATAACCCTGGGACCATTGAGATGATGAGACACCATTAATTGTTGGTGGATCGAGATCAAGCGATGATTAATAATCAAATCAAGGCACATCAATCACAATGGTTCTTCTTATTTCATTTGAAGCAGAATTCTTCACTATAAATCAATCCAAAGATAGGTAGGGCTCATCATTTTTGTATTTCCTCCCATATTATTAAAATATTGAGTAGAGTCAAATCTATATCTTTGATCTTCATTTTTCTGGATCCTTTACATGCATCCACATATCGAATTTAATGATTTATTCGATTTACCTCATTGTGCTATGATTTCTCACCCTGGATATCCCCAATATAAATATTTGTATAAGAAATATATCCCAAAGATTATTTTACCTTTGGTTTATATGATTTTCTCCCATTGGTTCTTCACATTCTTCATCGTTGGACCATGGGGTCAAGATTCAACTATTATCGAGAAGGATGGAGTGTGATCGAACAACCACATTTAGGATGGATTTGTGTGCGATGAATGGAAAGATGTTTTATGGATAGATCAGGATATTTTGTGGGATGTGGATGATGATTCCTATGGATATATGATGTGGGACTGATCGGTAGTGACGAGATTCACATGGGGCATACAACAAAGCACCATGGATCAATAGATACTAATTTTCGGCCACTAGAGGGATAGAATCAAGGAAAGGAAGCCTTCCCCATAGATTTTAGGAAAACATCAAGTGGTATTCAATGAAGAAGATGATTATCTTGGGGAACTCGTCACATATTTTAGTTTTTGTGTAGATTACAACTATATGTCATGTAGTTCTAAAGAATACACAATGTGTTATTTGAAAATCCATAGTGCTAGGGTTTCTGGGAGATCATAAGTATCTCATATTTTGTGGAACCCATCACACATTGTGTGATTCAATGATAGAGACCAAACATGTACTCTAAGGTTACAAGGACATGAGAACATTCAGTAACATGGACATTGTACATGACCACACCACAAAGGATGAGGGCAGGACCCCATTAGGGAGGACACTCCTTGTATCAGAGTACACGAGTATGTGACAGTTTACACAGCATGTCCTGGAGCACATAGGTGGGCCCCGAGTGGTTGATACATCCCATGTGAGAATCAAACAAGATGTGTACATCTATATTTAGAGCTATCTATGTGTTGTAAGGGACATGGCCAGGTAGAGGAGTGCACCCACATGCCATGTGGACCCCCTTACATGTTGTTTATTTATTTTTTAGGAATGTTGTACCTTTATTATATCCTTCATTTGGACTCCAATTTTTTCCCATGAGTTGTCTATCCTGCATTTTTTCACTTAAAACATTATGGTGGACTTCATAGTTCCTTTTTAGATATGATGTGAGGGGTTCCAGTTCTGATTGTTCTTTAGGTGGCACTCGACAATGACAATGATTGGAGGGAATCATCAGAGTGGAACCCTCCTACTAGGATAGGGCATGGTTCCACTATCTATCCATCTAGAGTGGAACCCTCCTTATAAGACCTAGAATGGGTCCTCTACCCATAAATTTTGAACCCCCATATGGAATAGGGAAGTAGTCCTCTATTTATTTACTAAGAGTAACCCTCCAGTAGGGATAGGGAATGGGAATTCTACCCAAATAGTGGAACCCCTGATAGACTAGGGTGTGGTTCTTATATCAACCTATAGAGTGGAACCCTCCTATTAGTATAGGAAATGGTTCCTTTATCCATCTACTTAGTTGAACCCTCCTACTGGGATAGGATATGGGTCCTCTGTCTATAGAGTAGAATCCTTTAATGAACTAGGGTTTGGGTCCTCTATCCACTTACTAAGTGGAACCCTCCTGTCGTATCAAGTCATGAGTACCCTACCTAGTGATTATGTCACCTTGATTGTGCTTCATAGTGGTAAGGAGTGTCTTGACATGGATGTTTCTTCGGAAAAACATGTGTGATGTTGGGCATCATTGATGGATCTTTGGGAATAGATGGGGAACTATTTTCCTTGGTTGGACTGTGAGATAGATATCCCCTTTCTCTATCATCTGGTTTTCTTTTTTTGATAATATATATATATATATATATATATATATATCCATTTTGTTGTATCTTTTTTACTCTCTTGATCTGGGTTAAGAAGTTTATTACTATCATATCTCTTATTTCTCCCCCTTCTAGTTTTTAGGGTGTCTTACTGGGTATGTATATACTCACCCCTATATGGGTTTTTCCCACACGTTTCATGTCTTATGTATATGATGGATAGTTCAGCATTAATTACAAAAGAGAATAGGGATAACTAGGTTCACCTGACTGCATATTGTGGTCAATTCTTAGTGATTCAGTGCTAGGATATCTTAGCATTTAATTTTTTGTTATTTTCAAGTTCGTACATCTTTTTGGTTGGGTTTATATTTAATCCTTTTACATTTTAAATTTATGTTTTAGTACTCTTGTATTCCTTAGATGATTTACAAGCATGGTTTATTCTCTAGAGGTTTCATATTTTATTATTACTCTACTTCAATTTTTCATGGACATGTTTGGGTGCATGCATATAGGTATTTAAGAAAAATACTGCCATATTAGTCATTCCTTTTGGTACTTGTCACTATCACCTAGCCTATAGAGGTAGGATTGGGGTAGTTTCATCTCGTTCCCCATTGGGTTATGTCCTGAAAATCCATCCTAAACCCATGATTTATTCTTCTTATTTCTTTACCATCATGGCGTACTGGTATACCAAGGATTTAAGGTGAATCCTACCCAAATGTTGGGTGACTTGTAAACCTATGGATACCATATTATGCAAGATTATTTCGATTAATCCTAAATGATATTAATCAAACATATGATTAAGGAAATGAGTTATTTACATATTCAGTGTTAGGTATGTTATTCATTTTATATTTTTCATTGTCAAAATTTCAAAGCATAAATGATCTTTGTATTTGGTTTCTTAATGTCTTTAACAATTTGAGTTTTTTTTATTCAATCAAAATAAACACATCAATTTTCACATATGATAATTTCAAATTTAGAGACATTATATTCATATAAAAGGATTAAATTTATATATATTTTGTATATTGTATAATAGGATAAAAATATATAATAAATCCTTTATAGAAATGTGGAAACAAGATTATAAAATGGTTCAGTTCTCTTAAATTATTATCAGGCTATGTATGTAAGATTAATAGACCCAAATTTATATAAATACTTAACCCTTGATATCAAGTTACATAACTATGATGGGGGTAAAAATTCCATTATTTTAACTTATATTTATTGAAAATATTATATGGTATATAATAAAAAGATTCACACATCAACAGAATTAGCTAACTCATCCCCCATTGGTGAAACTATTCAGTTCGAATAAAATATGAGTTATAAACACTTTAACTCCAATGATAATTAAATTTCATGAGGTTTAATGACTATGTTCTTGAAATTTTAATCATTCACTAAAACAAATATCTATTAATAACAAAAATATTGAATATGTGGTACCACATACCAATGGTAATGTAGATATAAAATTACAATAATTGTTGTATTTTTTCTACACCAAATGGTAGTGTAACTATATGAAACCAAAGAATTATTATTCATAAATAATATCAAAAAAACCAAATAGAATATTTTTCTAATCCACACCACTAATAAAATCAAAAAATTTCATCAAGAAACATTAGATCCCTTTAACAAACATATAAGTATTTAAAAAATTTATGATTCACAAATTTATCACCAATTTTAAAGTAAGGAAACTAGAAACGTGATGATTTTTGTAAATTTTTTCCAATTTAATCCATAAATAATCATTATGAAAAGTGATTTTATATTAAATAAATAAGTTAAAATAAATAATTTTTATGATAAAAAAATAATTTATGAATAAAAATACTTTTCAAAAAATTAAAAATTAATAACACACATAAAATTAAAAACCAATATTATAAATTTACAAGAATGTAGGGTTCCTTGAACCCAATGAAATTATGAGTGGCATGTCCCAAAGGTTGGGGGAGGGGAAAGATTACTTAGGTGAGCATCAGTGGAAATTATAGGAGACCATCTTTTGATTCTTTCATGTAAGTCGATTTGATTCATTCTATCCCTACCATTAAACCATCATTATGGGTTTGGTGTTTAATTGATGTATTTCCAATGGAGGATATTTCTTACCTCCATTTGGATGATGTTTTTTCTTCCCATGATTTAACCTTGGTAGCTAAATTTTGTCATTATTGGCCCTCGGCTAAGGATTTCAACAAGAATGTGAGTCTTGAGTGGGGTTTGAAGAGAAAGGTAGGGGTAGGTCTTCTTGGGAATTGGATATTAGATATTAGATGTGTATATAAAGATGATTTTATTGTTTCTTGGTCTCTAATATTTCACCTTTTTTGGTCCTTTCATTTATTTTTTGATGTTTTGGTCACAAGTGATTCATGTGAAGTAGAATGGTTTCTCAATGGCAATCTAAATGACTCTTCTAGTATTCAACTTCAAATCCATAGCATCACAATACTTAAACTTGTAGAAACACTATTATGATATTTTTTAGGAACATCAGTGTATGATGACTGGGAAGAATCTGATTTAGTTGAGAGTGTGTGTTGAACTAGATATTTATCAAACATCTTCGGAGCTTTATTGGGTTCAAAGTGGGAGATGGTGTCTGTTTTATCAAAAATATTGTTTTTGAGAGAAACCTAGAATATTTTGTCCTTTAATACTATAGGGTCATGGTATTAATCAATTTCAAGAGAGTGAAGTGTAGGCTTGGGTTATGCCTCCTCCTCCTCCTATGTGGCTATTTGGAAAATAACACAATGATCAGACACCCCAAACTCCTTATAGGATTCCCCCTCCCGTGTGAGTTCAGATCATTTTTCCCCAAAGGAGGATCATTATAACATGGTTATCGATTTGGTGGAGGATGAAGTCATTGATCTAGTCTGGCCATCTTCATTGGATGTTGATTCTGATATATCTAGATTGACTTGTGCAAGAGAAGTTGTGAAGTCTTAAGAAGTTGTTTGACTCGGAATCCTTAAGACTATTACAATACATGAATCATGTTCCATGATTCCTTTAGTTGGAGGGTAGTTTATATATAATTGTAATTAAAGATTATCTAGACATTTATAATAAGTTATTGATCCATCTTCAATGATTGATGCTACTAATGTCGAAACACAATATAGCAGATACTTAGATAATAATTCTAGTGTTCATCTAATGTGGGGAGTAGACAAAGAAGTGTTTCATGGAAAATATTGATTCCTTAAAGAATCATAGGTTATGGAATCATACGAATAGGGTAGAGATAGGTGTAAGGGTTCTTCTATGAATAATATGACAAATATAATACCTCATGTTACCTGGTTAGGTGATCTAACTCTTGAGAAGACTAACTCCACTCTATATAGTGATATATATGGGATTATTATTTCCAGATTGAAAAATGTTTTGCATTATCACTTTAAAGAATATAAATATAGACGGATATCCTATTATGAATACATTATCTTATATGTATATTTAGGGATTAAAGTGGATGAAAAGATCCCATTGTATGTCACCTCCTCAGATGATGAATATTTTTCATCAAATAAAAAATGATATGTTATGTTATGTGCACTAGAATTTTGTTTTTTATTCCTTGTGTGCATCATTGGTTTAAGGTTTCCCTCTATCCCTTTCACTTGGAATGTAACTATCATTAATTATTAGGTGTTAACACTCTTATCATATGATATTTTGATGCTACCCACTAATTTTTCATTCTAGTGCTTCGGGTGCGAGGGGGTTTTCCTTGTTGCTTTGTTTTTGGTTTTAGAGTTGTGAGAGTTTTTAACAGTATCTTTGATTTTTCATGAATCTATGTACATTACTGCACTTAAAATCTAATGTTTTTAATTTTTTCCAAAAAAATATTATAAATTTTTTAAAAAAATAGGAATGACGGTTCCATTTTTTGTTTGGGATGAAGAATTTTCAAATCTTCACACTTAGAAAATATTAATATGGATATTTGATATGTAATAACTTAGATCCTAAAAAATAATCAATCCATATAATAAAAAAACTCACTAATGAATAATAGTATGTTAAACATGAGGCATTTAAAATTCATTTATCCATAGTAATAAATTGGAAGTAGTAACATAGTGATATTTCGGTATATATATTTTCCATTCAATTAATATTAAATTTAATAACTTTCTTCACATGCACTAAAACAAAGGTCCTGATACATTAGTAAAGTAAAATCCTCATATTTAAAAGATTTTTATGATAACATAATATATATATATGTGTGTGTGTGTGTGTGTGTGTGAAACAAAACTTTAAAATTCCAAAAATTAGAAAATTGTTATGAAATTATATTAGAAACAATAAATGTTTAAGAAATACATTGTTAAATAAAAGCGGTGTATCTTTATATTTTTTATTTTTAATTAAAATTTATATATATGTCATTTATAAAAATATTATCAGATAAATTTAACTTTAATTTATAATTTAAAATATCAAAATTTACGTATTAAGAAATTTTGATCATTTTTTATAAAAACTAATTTTTAGCCAGAATGTAGTTTTTTCGAAAATTATAATTTTCTTGACTTTATCGATATATAAGAATGTCATATAAATTAATTAAAAAAATTATGTGATCAAATATACAATTAAGTAATAAATTTACTCATTTTAAAAATATTATTTTAATTTAGAAAAATCATGGTCAAAATTTTTAGAATAAAATTAAAAAAAAGTTACTTTAATAAAGAAAACTATTTTATGTTATTTATTTTAATTAATTAATATTTATGTGAAATTTAGTTATAGTTTTATTTAAGTCCACATAAACTTATTTTTATTTAAAATAAATAAATATAGTTTATAAATATTATTTACATTAATAATTTTTACTCACAAATAAATTTTAATCTTAAAAACATAATTATCAACAAAATTGTGTTTATACATTAAGTGTGTTTATTTTATAACTATCTTTTCTTAGTCATAGTAATTTTATTTGATAAAATTAATATCATATAAATAATTATGAAATTAAAATTATCTATTAATATCAATATTAATAAATAACATTTAAATTATTTAATATGGGTGGAAAGAAAAGTTACCTAGGTAAAAGTACACTTAGGTAAAGTAAAAAGTAAAAGTAAAATTAATTAAATCACTATGTTTGTCTCCAAATTCATATTATGGGGGAGTTTTTACATTAAACTTACCAAACTAAATATTTAAAAAATATGGGAATATTTCACATTGAAATTGTGTGAATAAATAATTTAATAAGTTCAGGTAATTCCAAAACTACCATTTCCTTCACTTATAAAAGGGACCAATATAGTCCATTTTTTAAATGCTCATTACATTGAATTACATCGTGAAAATATACCAATTTTTTCATATTATAACTATATCCAGTGAATCTTATACTTTTTTCTAATTTATTTAGCTTAATCCCTTCATTTCAAAGGGAAATTCCAAGGAAAATTAATGTTCCCAACGTGAGTATTACTCTCCTATTATTATTTATTTTTAATTTTTCTCTCCCTAATCATCCATAAATTTGTTAATATAATAAATTAATTATAATATATAATTAAATGATATTATATTAATGTAAAATTAATTATTCATTCGTTCCATATCTTCCTCTAAGAAAAAACACATCGATCGGGCGTATATGTCGACTACCGCCTCTATGACATGATGTGGTTTTTTTAAAATCAATGCATAATAAGAATTTTATCAAGGTTGTTTTTTATGAATAATTATGATTTTTATGTAACTTATAAAATTATTAAATGATCAAATTTTACATTTGCATTCATTTCATTCATCTGTTAAGAAATAAGATAGTAATCATGTTTATGTGTGGATTATCACCTCCATAAATGATGTGCCTTACCTCTATTAAACACATAAAATATATGGAACTAGAATTGTAATTAAAGAAATAATATTATTTTTATAACATTATTATAATTTTTAAATGATAAATTTTTATATAGCTTCACTCCATCCCTTCATTAATAAATGGGTTTGTTAAATGTGTGTACGTGTGGAATACCACCTCCGTGAATGAAAAATTTATGTCTTCAACACCAAAGATAATTAATGGTTCTAATGAAGTATTTTATGAAGATATATGATATATATTACATGTATAATATTACTTAAATGTTACATTAACATTATTTAATAGCAGTGTTATACTCATTCAATCATTGCGACACGCTTTTGTTTCGGTTGGTTTAACACCAACTTGCATGATATTGTAATGTTTATATATTGAATGATTAAAAAATGTTATATAATATTAATGAGATTTAATAATAAGGAATTAAATATTTTTTTAATTTTATATTATTTATAATACTAAAATCTAAACATGTTAATAATATATCATCTCTATTCCTGAAAGTTTTCCGAATTAAGTTTCTCTCCAGTATCATCTTCAAGAATGATAATTAAAACTCTAATGGGATGAAAGTGGGAAATTATAAATTATCATGGTATATATATTACATAACCATAGGTTATCTATTAATGATGTAATTGGTATCAAGTATCTTGGATCTATATTTACATTACAAAGAAATTGCAAGATAATTAAAAGTGTTAACACTCGATATAAAAAATAAGTTATAACAAACCACTATATTCAAAGTAAATAATAATAAATAAACCATATTAAAGGGTTATATAGATAACTAAGGTTATGAAATATATTATTAATATTTTTATGTATGTTTTCTAGGAATTTAGAGTATGATCAACTAAGTGAGTAAATAAGGTAAGGGTGTTTTGTCTCAAACTCCCTTTATTGAGACACTTTTTACTTTATGAACCAATTTACTTTTATGTGATATATGTGTTGTTAAATTGTTATTTTATCATGGAATATATTTTATTCTTGGTATTTGATATTAATTTTCAATATATTCTTCCATTAAGGGTTGTTTTCTCAAATCAATCCTTTTTCCTATGATTTGTGAAATCTATTATTGATTTGGATATTCCAAGTATCTTTTCCAACCATTATATTTTCAGATGGTAAATTTAATTTTTTTTCTATGGATATTAATTATAATCATTAATATTCTCCCATTTTATGAAATTATTAGTCAAATAAATTCATGATGTTCATAATAATAACTCTTATACTTTCCAATCAATATTTTTATTCCATTTCCATGTTTTACATATCAAAAGTGTGATTTATAAACAAAATATATTTCATCCCAAGTGACCTAAAGTTTCCATTAACCTATTTTAAAATTTAATTTTTATTATCCTTTTTATGATTTGGTAATCATAAATGGTTTTTAAATTATTTTTTTATTTTTTTCATATATATATTTTTCAAAAAAAGGTTTTCCTTTCAAGTAATGTTATAAAAATTATAATAATTATTCTATTAATATTTTTTAAAATATATTTTAAAATACATTAAATTTATTGAAAAATGATTTCAAATAAATTCTTTTTAAAATTTTCCACATGGTTTGTTTTTTATTCAAGTAATCTCTTTTACATGTTTCAAAGTGAACATATCTTTTTTCCACATTTTTCATTTTCTAGGTGACTTCCTCACTATGATTTCAAGTTTTTATAAAGGTAAATTATTATTATATAATAAAATATTCCTTTTAAATAATTCAAAGGAAAAGGGAAATTCTTCTTTTCAAATTTATTTTTCTAATGATTCTATGAGTATTCTTCATCAACGATGTACACTTAAACAAGGGTGTTCTTTAAATGATTCCATCCACATTCTTTATATGGATATATTATGAAACACTATTTTATATTTATGGGGTGATTTATCACTACTTCTGTCTTACCTAATCATCCAAGGGTATAGGAATGATTTTCTTCCAATTCCTTTCCTGTGTAAATTCTCCATGCTCGATTACCTTTATTGAAGGGTGTTCTCCTAGATGCCCAATACACTGATTGATTTGAGAAATTATTTTCTAAACCACATAATCATTTCTTATAATATTTAAATACCATATGAATAGTCATCATTTTTTATTGGTAGTTACCTTGAGTGATACTTAATTTCATTGGATACCCATTTATTTTTCATGGTTTTATCATGTCATGCTTATTACTGAAATCATGAATGTTTCCTTTGGGAAGCACTAGAAAATTTTATAAAACCCATTTTATTTCCTTAGGTTTTTATGATATGTTTATTAAAACCATGTAGAACACATATATATGATTTTAATTATGTTATGGTTTCTCTTAGAATTATATATTCCCCCAATTAATTGGGTAAATTTATATCTCATTGGATATCATGGTGCTTGAGAAGTGAGCCAATCCAACTATGGTGTGTGGATAGTTTTCCTATCGAACTATATTATGCTTACAAGGTAGAGATACCTGACTTATGTTTATTATTTATTGTTTTTTTGTTGTTTTTTTGTAATATTGTTCTCCATATACCCATCTAAAGAGTACTTTTCAATTATTATATCCTTTATATAGTGAGTTATGAAATATTTATTCTTACCATAATAGTGTGGATATTTTTCTGTTCACTATTTTCATGGCAATTTACATATATTATTTTTCATATAAAAATTTTATAGAAGTTCTAAGATGATAATTATAACCTTGAGATACCATGATGTTAATCTTAAACATGTATCATATGGTCCTAAAACATCATGCTGACGGGACACAGATCATGTGTGACCTTCAGGTGTTAGGGGTTTATAATAATTGAGACATCTTTTCATGAATTTATCACTTAGTGATGTCGAGTAATTGAGATCATAAGGAATAACCCTCTAAAAAGAACACTACATGTTTCATGTATCATTGGTTGTTTCAATCTGAAAATATGTTTAATGGTCTTCTGACTTAAGATCATTAACATTATATACTATTTTATTACATTCATTGATATAAGGAAAAAATCATGAAATTTACATTTGGTTGAGGTAGCTTGTGTTAGTTGAATGATTGGTAGTATGGAATTGATTGAATAATCAAGAAATAATTGTCAGGGGAGTGTTTTAGGGCTTGGGTGACTTGTTTGGGTGTTGTCATGTGATCTTGGTGGATCATGCAAAGTGCATGAACATCAAAAATTCCAAATTCACATAAGCCTCCCATATTTTCAGTATTTAATTACATAATGTTTTTATATGAGCCTCAATGTTCTCTATTATTATCTTATTTTAGTATGTGACTTAGCCAACATGTGGGCCCTTCTTCACATAATTCATATGACACATCAAAATTCCTTCGAATGATCTATAGATTTATCATGTGAAGATCCTATGCATGAAACATGATCCTTGAGTTCATTTCCTAGACATTACCTATTGGAAGGCCTTTTTTGCATGACTAGTTTCTCTGAGAAGCCTATCTATATGCTCATATGTGTGATCAATGCAATTTTTATGCTGAGGGGGGTATTTATAGGCATTGCCACCCCAATTATATTTCATCATTCATGAATCATATATTATATATTTTATCTAGTGTATTTGGAGGATTTTAGTTACATTTAATTCATAGGATCCTGTCGTAGGTCATTCATGGTGTTGTATTATAATAAACAGCTGCGGGAACACTCTTCTATCACTATGTTTATTGGACCCTGGTCGATCAAAGGTATTTTTTCTAACCATGATGATATGTCTAGGGGATTTCATAAGATCAAGTTGACATGTATAGGGGTATTTAAGAGATCATGATACCTTTGGGATGGATCTTGCATGATCGAAGTTGACTCATATGGGGTATTTTTATAGACTAAAATGTCTTGTCAATGGGGCCTCCTCAAGATCAATGGTGATCGCCTCAGTCACATAAACTCTTTCACGTGAATTATTGAATATCTTATCTCCATAATAAGTTTCCTCCTTTTCCCCACATTTTATTTCCTTCTCCATTATATAAGGATGGGTGATATCATGCATCCAGGAGAATTTTATTGAAGACAACCACTCTCCTTGCCTGTGATGCATCATTTGACCAATAATGGTTTTGAGGTGATACACAATCATTAATGTGGGAAACCCATTTTTGTGTCTATGAATCCAAAAGGGTAACATAAAATTTAATAGAAATGTCTAAAACAATTTACATGAAAAGGGTGACATCTCAATAGACTCTTGTGAGATAACGTGGACATGTCACTGGGACCCTACAATGTCTTACAAATCGCATAAGCTTTTCACATTAAAATCAACAAAAAAATAAGGTCTAATCCTTTTTTATATTTTTTACTTTATTTTATAAAGTGTTTTTAATTTTTTTCAAGATACATTTGTTTGAAAAGTTTTTTGATAGGGATAGATTTTCTGGAATCTTTTTCACAATCATTAACAATTGTCTGGGTGCCTTCACAAAAATGAGGTGGCTTGTCAAAGGGGATCTATATGAGCAGATGTAGATCATTCACTACACATGATTAATTTTTATGACCATTCATGAGTCGTGATGGAATTTCCTTATAAAGGTTACATGATCTATTTGAGTTTTTCTCCTTCTCTTCCTTTATTTTATGGAGAAAATAACACCCTTACATTGGTTATTTCTTCCCTGATATATTTTATGTTTCTCACTTGGAAGGTTTCAACAACTGACCCCCCCCCCCCCCCCACAAGTAACATCAGTGGGGAAAAGGACTTAGTTTAGAGGAAATTAAATGCATACCTAAGTCATTTGGGTTGCCACCAATTGGTGTCTTGGGTGATGTTTGGTCTCTCGAGCGACCATTGGTATTCCACATAATGCCTTATAAATATGGTCAAGGGAGTGGCTCATTTACGGATTACCTTAACTCTCTATATCTTCTATTATTTTCTTCAATCATGTAATTCATTAATAATATATTGTTTCAAGATCTCATTCACAAGTTTTCTCCTCAATAACTGATCGCAAGACCTGTTTCGCAAGACTACATCATGAGAACCATTTCATGAGATCTATTTGGTCCTAGAACTTTATCAAACTAGAAATTAATTAACTATCAGAAATTTTATTGATACTTGACATAGATCATTAAATGTGTGGACATCTTACAGGATTCATAGGATCCGCTGGTTCAGTTACATGATGGTTTACCATTATGCGGTTTGTTTGACCATCGAAAGGTCATGTTATCATGAGTCTTATGACTAGTCAGGCGATGGAGAGATATATCATGGGTTATGAATCCTATGATATATCAATGTGTCATGAGGTTCACGAGACTTGTATTAGGTCATGTGGTCATGAATTCCCTTATGGTTCATGCGATTTTCATGATGCTGCCAAGATCATGAATCTCTTTTGATAGGTTTTCTCACTCACATGACTTATACTTATTGCTTTTCTATATGTGGATTCTAGATCTTAGGAAGATTACATCATGACCATCTACAGGTCCATGATTTCTAGGAATCATAACACTAACCCTCAATATTGTGTGTATTCGGAAAATGAGGTTTTTATATAATGCCCTAAGCCCTCTCTTCCAGACTCAGTGCTTGAAAATGCTGTGTAATTTTTTTTATAAAAGTAACTAAACAATTAAACAACAACTATTACAATCAAGGACCTTTTACAAGTATAGGTTATGGATTATTAGATAAAACCTTACATTTATCAGATTTGAACAAAAATAAAACAATTACCTACTAAAATTTAATGCGCTCTAACACCAAAAATGTTGAAGCCTGATTTATAACTTCTATGATTCCTATGAAAATCATTTAAAAACAAAGGGGTGAGAATTCAATTTCAGCGTATGGGGTTGGGAAATTTTTGACATACTTTTTAGAAATTCATTCATTGAAAATAACTTTCAAAAATTTCATTGGATAATAACATAAAATAATTTTTTAAATACCCTTCAAAATCTTAATTTAAATTACTTACATTGAAAATAATATACCAATTTTGAATTTACTTTCATAAAAAAAATTATTTAAAAGAAATCTAGTGATTTTTTCCAAAAACACTATGAAATCTCTTAAAAACTAAATTTTTTGTCTTGTGGAAACTTGAAACATTGAAGGCTATCTTGTGCCTACCCACTTGTTGAGGTATTGAGTTCACTCCCCAATTCCTTACCATATTTACAACATTCAAGTGTCATATTTTTTTTGAAAACATTTTAATCATTCTTTACTTATATATGCGTTTGTCACTGGTATTTTTTTCAAAACAAAAACAAACATATATATATAATTATATATAAATTTATATATAGTAAACTTCATGGAAGTTAATTTGCTATATTCTGAACAAACGAATCCTTCAACCATTAAGCATTTCTTAATATAAATATTGATTATAAAAGAATATTTAATATTCATGAAATATTATTTCATTTATAAAACTCATAAAACCACTTTTTATATATATTTTATACACATACATATATATTCAAATAATAAAATTGATGTATATCCATGTATGAAGTGGCATAAAAAATCATTGATATATGGTGATAATTATGTTTTGCGTATGAAAAACATAGGACATAATGAATTTAAGAAATTATTAATTTATAATTTCATATCTAATATTTGATTGATCAAAATTTTTTAAAGATTGGTATATACCACCTAATAATGTATTTAAATATATGTTTAAATAAAACTATGTTCCAATACTATGTTAAATAATCATTTCTTAAAATACATACAAATAACTCATATACATAAAGAAATGCTTGTTAAAATTGTGGTGCAAGCATGAAATGTCATGATTTTATAGATAATTTCCATTTCTGATTATGACATCCATGAATTCAAAACATATTATGAGAACCTATAAAAATTTATTGTAGATATAAAAGAAAAAAATGACTACACCCCTTCTTCTAAATGCATAAATAAAAGCATTATTCAATAACATAAATACTAAAACTAGCTCTCATGGGTTATTTTTTTGAATTAGATAAAATTCATGTTTGTTTTTTAGAATATTGACTCCCCTAGAAAATTAAAATTTCAAAGATATAAAATTAACAATGAAATCCTTACAATAGAATTATAATTCACATATGATTTTTAAAAAATATAAAATCTTAAAAATAAAATTGAACACCCTTTATAAATTAAGTAAAATGGTTGAACAATGTTTTGATGAAATGAAATATAGGAAAAAAATGTTTCCATTTCAAAAAAATAAGATCTTAAAATAAATAAATGTTTAAAATAAATATTTATCCCTTACGCATTACCAAAAAATTAAAAATCATAATTTTGAAATAAATAAACAACCTCTTATTAATAATTTTTAAATCAATAAATAGGAAAATCTAATAAAATTATCCCTTAACTTTTTGACTCTTAATTCCATTGTAGTTTCATGCTAGAGTTTGAGAAAATAGGGTCTCTTATACTCATTGCCTCGCAAAAACATGAGGAAAGAAAACACATCCTTTAGACCTGTGCTTCGCCAGTATGTACTCTAAGGAATTCTTGCAGAAAACACCCTACTCTCTTATAAACTCAACTAACTAGAAACAAGAAGGACAGTTGCCTTTGGACTATTTCCCACATTTAGTATTTATACACCCTGTGAGCTAAAAAATGTATAGTTTATTTCTAATGTGAATAGAATTCAGTGAAAGTGGGTTTACAGATAAGAGATGTCTGCAATATATTTTATATTCCATCAAAAACTCAAACAATTAATTTTGGGGATAGAAGATTTCATTTAATTGGGATGTTTTCATGTTGTAATTGATAAAGAGAAAAAATCAATGGATCATAGTAGGACACAAAAATTAACAAGAAAAATATTCATTTAATAAAAATATTTTGATATATAGAATTTGTAGATATTAATGAATATGTTGAATCCACAAAAACACACAAATGATAAAATGAAAATTGGTGTCAAAATTAACACAATGATATTCGATAAGATTTGGATATAAAATAATCCTACTTGTAGATATAAGAATAGGAGGACGTTGATATCAAGAATAAAAACAAAGAGATTGTCAACATACATGAATATTGACCCAATTTTCTGAGATTTGGTAATTAATCATACTCATTCATACAGATTTGGACATTAGAAACAAGATTGTCCTACCTTACATAGATCCAAACCATAATCATGAAATAGATCTATTCTTCCTTTGACCCGCATTTGATCTTCTGGAGTTAATCCATGGAGTTGATTCTACCTCAACTATATTCGACTTCATAGAATCAAAGCTCTTTAGCTTCTCGATCTGTATTCTCTGCCCAAAGCCCTGCTGCATTAAACCTATTCCCATCACATCAAATTTAGCTCCCCAAACACACAAACCCTCCCCCGATTTAATATTATATATTTCTCATTTCTTTCATTTTTTTAAATGAAAATATTTATCATTTCAATATATTTATCTTATATCATTTTATTTTATAATAATATTAATATGAGAATTAATAATTTTTAAATATTATAATATACTCCATTAATTTTATTAGTTAAAATAATACTCTTATATATATATATAATACTCATATAAGTATCTTAATTTTAAAAAAATATTTCATAACTAAAAAATAGTAATATTCACATAATTTCTAAATTTTTAATATATTTATTTTAATCCTTAAAAAAATATTTATTCGAAGAATAATTTATTGAATACATAAAGTTTATTTATTGCATAAAAATTAAAATTTTAATAATAATATTCAAATCAATATTATTTCTATAAAATTATATTTATTTATTTGTTTTATTTAAATATCAATGGTTATCAAATGTCATTTTCAACTATAAATTTAAAAGTTCTAATGGACATTTTTTATAACGGTCGGATAAAGTTTTTTATAAATATTGATATCTCAGGGAAATCAAACACATAGAAAAATTCCTCAACGCTCATACCACTGCTTTCTGAATGGTTTTATATGTTCCTGTTATTCTTAATTTGTTATTGTTCTTTCTATATCCTTTTTTCTTATAACAGAACCAAGAGATATGAACTACCTAGTCAGCATCGTTGTGTTTCTCAGAGGAATTGCATTTGTTTTATTATCAATAGTAGTGGATTTAATGGGTTAGTTCTTTTGTGTCAAAGATGTATTAAGATATTTCTATAAATAAAATCCTTACTATTTATATCTTTTCGTTCATAAATTTATTTATTTATTGTATTTCCATAATAAAAAAATCTTACTTTGAATCCTAGGGTGTTACATTATACCCCCTTATTTGAATTGTTCCCTCGCAATTCATTTATACTCATCGCTTCTAGTTTTCATCTACCTGGAGTCTCACATGATATCCCCAACCCCAAGGTCTGTAAATTTGTGTTCAATTGTTACCAGTATATCCCCCTATGAGATTAAAGTTCAAGGTGGCTTCCAAATCCTATACCTCCTTTACCCTAACATAGCTTGTGCAAGAGGGTTTGTATGGATATAAACATCAGAAGATGGTTCTTAAGGAAGGATATTCAATATAGTACTCCAGGAGGTTATCTTGAATTTGATTCCTATAAGAAAGTCTTCTGGATTTGTCTTAAAATGTTTAAAAGTCATTTTAGATTCTTCCATTGAAACAAACACTTAAGAGTTGACACATATAAGTTTCGCGAATATTTCCTTCTTCAGATTCTCTATAAAAGGCTATAAATAGGTTAAACCACCTAAAAATTATTTCAGGATACACCCCATGATGTCTATAGAAGCGATGTTTAATCATCCAAATGTCTTCAAATACAAAACCTGAACCACGATGAAGATGAAGTATATCTAGTGTACCTAATATATTGTAAAGTCGTTTATAGTTAATCCTTATGGCCTCGTAGGGTTGATATTCTGTATCGCTTGATTTATTGATGATCACAACAAGTAATTCATCCAGAAGGCATAAAATACTTATTTGATTTCTCCTTCATTACATCTGAAATTAAAGAGAAATTTTTACTAATAAAGGATACTCAATCTATCGAAGAGTTCTAATTTTTCTAGAGTTATCTAGTCCGTTCCTCTAGTACCAATTATAACACCCTAAGCCTGCTCTTCCGGACTCAGTGCTTGAAAATGATGTGTAATTGTTTTTATAAAAGTAAAGAAAAAAGTACACAACACTTATTATAATCAAGGACCTTTTACCAGTATAGGTTCTAAAGTATTAGAAAAAACCTTACATTTATCATAGTTGAACAAAAATAAGAAAAATCATACTACACTTCTGTGTGGGATAACAACAATAGGGTTGAATCCTAGTTTAGAACTTCTATGATTCCAGTAAAAAAACATTTAAAAACAAAGGGGAGACAATTAAATTGCCCAGTAAGGGGTTTAAAAAACTCTGACATAATTTTTAGAAATTCATTATTTGAAAATAAATTTAAAAAATTAATTTGGATAATATTATTAAATACTTTTCAAAATACCCATTGAAATCATAATTGAAATTACTTACATTGAAAATAATATAACACTTTTGAATTTACTTATGTACCAAAATTACCTTAAAAGTTATCGAGTGATTTTTTCCGAAAACACTATGCAAGCTCTTGAAAACAAAACGTTGTGGCTTATGGAAACATTAAATAGTGAAGGATGTCTTGGGCCTACCAACACGTAGAGGTATTGGGTTCACTTCCTAATTCCTTACTATATTTAAAACATTCATCTGCCATATTTTTCTTGAAAACCGTTTATGTTTTCTTTACTTATATATACGTTTGTCACTAGAGATTTTTTTTCAAAACATTAACAAGAATGTACATATAATTATGTATAAATGTTATACATCAAACTTCATGGAAGTTCATTTTATATATTCTAAACAACTTCATCCTTCGACCTTTAAGCATTTCTTATTATAAATAATGTTAATAAAATAATATTTAATATTCATGAAATATTATTTCATTTATCAAACTCATGAAAAACCTTTTTATATATATTGTATACACATAGATATATATATATATATAATAAAGATGTTGTATATCCATGTATGAAGTGGCATGAAAAAATCATCAATATATGGTGATAATTATGTTTTGTGTATGACATACATATGACATAACGAATTAATAAAATCTTAATTTATAATTTCATATCTAATATATGATTGATCATAATTTTTTAATTATTTTTATATACCACATAAGAACATTTTTAAACATATGATTAAATAAAACTTTTATCTAATACAATGTTAAATAATAATTTCTTAAAATACTTATAAATAACTCATATACATAAAGCAATGACCTGTTAAAATTATGGTGCAAGCATGAAATATCATGATTTTATAGATAATGGACATTTCCTATTATAAAATCCATGAATTCATAACATATTATGAGAACCCATAAAAACTTATTTTAGATAGAAAGGAAAAAAATGATTGCATTTTGACTTCTAAATGCATAAATAAAAGCTTTATTAAATAACTTAGAAACTAAAACTAGCTTTCGAGGGTTTTTTATAGAGAAAATTCATGTTTTTGTTTGAGAATATTGACTCCCCTTTCAAATTAAAATTTTAAAGATATATAATTAATAAAAAAATACTTAAAATAGATTTATAATTCACATATGATTTAAAAAAAATGTAAAATATTAAAAATTAAATTGAACACCCTTACTAAATTAAGTAAAATGGTTGAAAAATATTTTTATTAAATGAAATATATGAACAAAAATGTTTCCCTTTCAAAAAAAAGATCTTAAAATAAATAAATGTTTGAAATAAATATTTATCCCTCATGCATAACCATAGAATTAAAATCATAATATTGAAATAAATCAATTATCTCTTACTAATAATTTTTAAATCTATAAATTTGAAAATCGACTAAAAAAATCCCTTGCCTTTTTTACTCTTAATTACCTTGAATCAGCATGCTAGATTTTGGGAAAATAGGGTCTCTTATACTCATTACCTCGCAAAAACATGAGGAAAGAAAACACATCCTTTGAACCTCTTCCTTTATAGTATGTATTATAAGGCCTCCCTTTAGAAAACACCCTACTCTATTATAAACTCAACTAACTCAAAATAAGAAAGACAGTTTCCTTTTTATAATTCTCCAAATTCAGTATTTATAACCCCAATTAGCTAAGAAAAGTATAATTTATTTTAAATAGTGAACAGACTCAGTGCAAGTGCGTTTACAAATAATAGATATCTGCAACATATTTTATATTCCATCAAAAACTTAAATAGTGAATTTTGGGATAGTCAATTTCATTTAATTGGGATGTTTTTAGGTTGGAATTTAGGAAGAAAAAAATTAAATGGTTTGTAGGAGGACAAATCAATAAACAATACAAATATGCATTTAATAACAAGATTTGGATATATAGAATTTGTTGATATGGATGAATATGTTGAATCCACAAAAACACACAAATGATAAAATGATGATAGGTGAAAAAATTAACATAGTGATATCAAATAATATTCAAATATGAAATAATCCTACTTTCAGATCTAATAATATGATGAATTTGATATCAAGAAGAAAAACCAAGAGATTGTCAACATATGTCACTATTAACCTGATTTTCTAAATATTCAGTCATTAATCATACGCATACATGAAAATTTGGTCAATAGAAACAAGATTATCCTACTTTACATAGATACAAACCCAAATTGCGAAATAGATATAGACTTCCTTCGACCTGCATTTGATCTTCTAGAATGAATCTTCTGACTTGATTCTACATCATCCATATTCGAATTCATCGAATCTAAGCTCTTCTTCTTCTCAGTCTTCATCCTCTGCCCAAAGCCCTACTGCATCAGACCTCTTCCCAGTGCGTCGACCTCAGCTCCCCAAACACATAAACCCTCCCCCAATTTCATCTTTAATGTTTATCATTTCTTTCATTTATTTAAATAACAATGTATATAATTTTAATATATTTATCTTATATCATTTTATTTTATAATAATATTAATATGGGAATTAATAATTTTAAAATATTATAATACACTCTATTAATTTTATAAGTTAAAATAATACTCTTATATATATATAATACTCATATTAATATATTAATTTTTATAAAATATTTCTTAATTAAAAAATAGTAATATTCACATAAATTCAAAATTTTTAATATATTTATTTTAATACTTAAAACATTTTTTATTATTAGAATAATTTATTGAATATTTAATGTTTATTTATTGAATAAAAATTAAATATTTAATAATAATATTCAAGTCAATATTGTTTCTATATATGTATATTTATTTATATATTTTATTTATATATCAATGGTTATCATATATCACTTTTCAACTTAAAATTTAAAAGTTCTAACGAACATTTTTTATAATGGTCGAATAATGTTTTTTATAAATATCAATATCTAAGGGAAATAAAACACACAGAAAAAATCCTTAATGCTCACACCACTTCTTTCATAATGGTTTTATATATTCCTCTTATTCTTAGTTTTTTTATTATTTTTGTGATATCCTCTGTTCTTATAACAGATCTAAGAGATATGAACTACCTAGTCGACATTATTGTGTATCTAAGAGGAATTATAGTTGTTTTATGATCAATAGTGGTGGGTTTAATGGGTTAGTTTGTAACACCCCAAGCTTCTACGGTACGTTTCCCTTTGAATAATGCGATAGCGTGTGTTGTACGCAACCTCGAGTTCTAACACACACCACAACTAATTAAACTAGCCGTTGTGAATAGTAATACCTAATTTTTGAAATCATATATATTCTATATTTCAAAATGGACTTCATTTTTGGATTCGGAATATCAAAATTAGCCTAGGGTGAAATTTTGGTACATTTCGGATAACTTTCATATTTTGATGAATAGTGAAAATTTCTAAATTTTAATTAAAAACAACTTTTTTAATCAAAATAATTAATAGTGATAAATTATGAATTTGAGTGGTTTTAAAGTATATTTAGAATATATTTTTACCATTCAATTTAATGTTTATCATTGGACATAATTTTACAATTAAACCGAACATAAACAAGTGTCAATCTTTTGATAGTTATTATCTCTTAAAAACACGCTTTTTGTTTTAACAGCGGGAATTAATTTTAAATTAATTTCTGCCACTTCTGTGTTTTGAATTTAGGAAAATGGATTCTATATTTGGAATCAGGATGTCCAAATTGTGTAAATAGGTAACTTTTATTTTTAGACATTTTGAATAGTTACTGTGGTAAATATTTTATTTACCATGGTTAAAGGGTAAATCCGGTAAATAAGGGTTAAAAAAATAATATTATAATAATACAAAATTACCCTAAAACATGTCCTAACCTTATTGGTGGACACATACCCGACCATGGGAATCCTTGGGTCAATTTGGGGACCCCTTGGAGCCACTTGTATGTGGTAGGGACACTTTATATTAATAAAGTTAAAATAAAAATAAAAATGGAATAAGCTTACATCTTTTAGAAGAACAATTTTTACATAGGGTTATACATGTTGGATTTTCGATTATAAATATTCATTAGAAAGCTAAAAAGAGTTCCTACATAATGATATTTTACTTATAATTTTTAAACATTAAATAATATATTTTATTTATGACACAATGATGATGCAGTAATTATCATAATAGTGAAAAATTAAAATAAGTGATATTATAAATACCCAAATAAATATAATATGAAACTTTTAATGAATTAAACTAATTTTCTAGGATAATATGATATATTAGGATTGATTTAATTGACTTTGTTCGAAGTAATAAATCTGTTATGAGTTTCACAAAAATCAACTAATGAATAGTGTCAAAATTGACATAAAAGAATTCTTAAAACAAATATTATATTATTAATTGATATTAAATTCCTAAAAATCTAAGGTTCGGCCAAGAGACTTATATCATGATAGGTTAATCATTAATGGACCACTTGGGGGTCTCTTGGATGTATATAGTAAGTTTATTAACCATAATATATAAAATAAAAAGAGACATTGTAAAAGTGAAACTAATTAACTTAGAGTTAATACTTAAAGATAAGGTTAATATAAGTACCCAAACCAGTCTAAATTCTATTGGATGAGTTGATTTCGACCTATCCCCACCTCATCATTTGAATAGTCAACTTTGGAGCCTTTAGAAACCGAATATGAATTTATTATAAATTAATATTTCTAGCTTTTCCAAAGGTGCCCCTCACCCCTCTTATAAAAGGGCACTCCTCCTTCTCATTTCTTCACACCTTCAAAGCCTTTTGGTTCGGCCAAACTCTGCCCAAATACTCTCCCAACATCCCTCAATACAACCTAGAGGCCTTAGTTTGATCAGAAAGCCAACCTAAGGAGCCCTTTTGATCAAATCAAAAGGAAGAACCCGAAGAAGAGGTAATGATTTCACCACCCTTTTCTAAGTTCATTTCTTCTTCCACTTCTTCTTCCTTTGTTCTTACCATTATGAAATAATAACTCCAGTATCTCACATATACTGTGATGTTATTATAAATATGGTACAATCATATTCAGTATTCTATCCACCCTTTGAATAACATGTCACCATACGTGCGTACGTACGGATTACCGTCTCCACGTCGTGGTGTAATTGTTATTCAATATAATATTATTTGGATGGGTATAATAATGATGTGTAACTCATGTAAATAATAAATATAACATGTTAATGATTCTGTATATATGATATACCATCCATTTATATATTATTTTAATATCAAAATAATGATATTGTCGCTCGTGCGTACGTACGGACTACCGTCTCCACGAACGCGATGAGATTCATTCTCCATCGTAACCATTAAAGCGTAATTATCATTTTATGATTTAAAAATGATGTTTAAGGACTTGATATCATTCTGGATATGAATAATATACAACCTATCCTTTACAAACATGTCTTACGTAACAAAACATATGAAAGAAAACAAGTAAGTTAACACCCGAAACAACGATAATACTAAGATATTATTATCAAATCAATATTAAAAGATCATATATGATATCATATTAATGTATATGATTCTTGTATAATTTAATAACAATTATTTCACCATTATACAGGAGGTTAACCTACCACAACCAAGGAAAAGTACAAGGTAAGGGTTATTTCACAATCTCTTCATTATCCGAGGTTGTATTATACGTAATAATCTACTGGGATCTCTTTATCATCCACATCCATGTTTCTTCGAAATGTATTTCAAAACATTTTTACTATTTACAAGAATATGGGTTAAAGTCATTTATACCCTTGTTTGACTTTTTATAAGAGGTTTATAAAGGAATCTTTCCGTCGTTTTCAAAACAAGGTCCTTTTTAACCTTTTCGACAGAATTGAGGTAAGAATGTTTTTTTTAACTTATACGGCGGGTGCGGTTATTTTCCGCCGTTATAAAATCGTCGAAGCTTCCCATACAAGCTTATAAGAATATTTTCAAAGAAAATGTTTTATTTTATATGGATCTTAAATGATTTCAAAATAAAAGGAGATATTTCTTTTAAAAGAATTTTGATTTCATCTATGTCAACATCCTTTGATGGATTTTAAGATTATTTGAAGTTGATTTATTATGATACAAAACTTCTATATTGTATTGAAGGTTTTGTGATATGTTTGACTGTGGATGTGCTATTTTTATACCATTCATAGTTTATTGTGAAAGTATTGACATTTCGTATGCTAGTTTTAATACGAATGTTTATGTTATGTTTAAACCTTTTCATATGGGAATGCATTGGACTTAATAAGTGACGGGTGGAGCCCGCTATAGCTCCTCGATGCATCGGTAGGTCTCATGAGACAAACTAGTGTCTTGGCACAAGGCCTTGACAAAATCTTATTTGTAGCCTTGGCACGAGGCCTTGGCTATGTGGTTATGATAGTCTGGCATTATGCATTCCAACATTATGAAAGTGGTTATTGATTTTTGCATGTGATTATTCGATTAGTAGAATATCCATGTGAATAAGTAAATGGCATTATTTCATTTTACTTTTGCCATACCATGTTGAAGTTCAATTTTAAAAGGCTTTTGTATTAGTAATGCATTGCCTTAAATGTTTATTCTTATTTATGAAAGTTTCCGCTATATTGTTATCCTTACTGGGCATTTGAGCTCACCCCTTTTCTATGTTTTATTTTTCCCCAGGATGTGAAGAAGTAAATTATGAATGACCTGCAGGGATATTATGAGGGGATAGTAGTGTGGATTATGGAGACATTATGTTGTTGTAGTAGTTTTTCATTTTATGATGTAATGTAAAACTTATGAATATATATAGTGTTTCCAAGGCTACTAAACCAATCGGTCTTTCGAGATTTGATCTTTCTTGTGATCATGCCAATGTTATGTAATAATGCACCGACTCTGGGTAACTGGGGTCGGGGCGTTACAGTTGGTATCAGAGGAAGTTTAGTACAAACCTTGGAAGCTAGATTTAGATAAACTCTGATTAGAGCACGTAGACCTAAGATGAACTTTGAGGATTAGTATAGAAGAACTTCCTAGAATTTTGGTATTGTAGAGATTTTGTGAGTTTTCCGAGCAATACATCCCTGTCTGGATACGAGCAGGTAGAGGCGGCTCTGGCACAGATGTACCTAGGGGTAAAACCCGAAAACACCGCTTTGAGCTAGACTCGAACGGGAACTGGTGCACGACAACGGGCCTTGCTGCACTCTTGGTTACGACACTCCCGGGGGATATGCTTAGGATAACTCTCATTATCTTTACAAATCATTATGAAGGGTTTATGAGTATATACTTCCTCAAAGAAAAACATTTTTATGATTATGGATTATATCCATAAATAGTTCAATTTATGTTAAGTGTTTTATAAGTATGGGATTATGTATTTTGATTCATAAACTGATCTAGTTTATGCCATTGTTTAGAAATGGCGCCTAGTGGAAGAAATGGAAACCGTATCAATGCGCGCACTCCATGTAGGGATTGCCCTCTTGCTCAAGATAATTATAGTGGGGCTGGTGATGCAACTGGTGCCGATCAGCTAATCACCATACTGGGACAACTTACTCAGGTTATGAATAATAACCTTACCCGTATGGAGCACCCTGATCCGCAGCGTGGAGGATCAATGTTAGATCGATTCATGAGACAGCAACCACCAGCGTTCAATGGGAGTACAAATCCCTTAGTAGCTGAGCAATGGATATTTTCCCTAGAGAAAATATTTCAGGCTTTGGGGAGTAGTGAAAGGGAAAAAGTTACCATGGCAGTTTACCGCCTCACTGGAGATGCTGATCAATGGTGGTCATTGATTCAAAACATGAAGGAAGATGATGAAGTATCAAACATGGAATGGAGGGAGTTCAAAGATCTGTTTTTAGAAAAATACTTTCCTCGCGACCATCGAGCAGATATGGAAAGGCAATTTCTGAGTCTGAGACAAAAGGAGGATGAGAATGTCACAAAGTATGAGGCTAACTTTACAAGGTTAGCGAGGTACGCTGGTGATTATATTCGCAACCCAAGAAGTAAGATTGATCGTTTCTTTGATGGGTTAAAACCATTTCTCCGTCGAGCATTAGTCTCACAATCCTTTTCATCGTACGAAGACATTGTCTCATGTGCTATCAAGACCGAAAAGGAATTCTCTAAGTCTTATGACTTTAAAGCAAAGCAAGAGAAGAAGAGACCTGCTGATCAATCTGGGAATGGAAATAAGGGGAAGAAGGGAAAGGTTGAATATCCATCTTGTGGTAAGTGCGGGAAGAAACACCCCGGTGCTTGCCTGAAGGGAATGGGAGTCTGTTACAAGTGTGGTGAAAAAGGCCACCAAGCTCATGATTGCAAGGGGAAGAAGGAAGCTACCAACGTTCAGTGCTACAATTGCAGGGAGATGGGGCATTATGCAAATGCATGTCCTAAGCGTCAGGAGAACTTACCTCAGAAAAGGCCAAGGGATCAAGGCCAGGCTTATGCTATCACTACTGCTGAGGTAGAAGCTCCGAAAGACGTGGTGGCAGGTAATTTAATGGTTTCCTCAAGTTTAGCAAATGCATTATTTGATTCTGGATCATCGCATTGTTTCATATCTTCCCAGTTTGCTAAGAAAATTAGATATTTCCAATTTGATTTAATAAGGGAGTTGTCAGTTAAAACTCCTAAGGGAAGTATCGTTGCAACAAAGTTTTGTGAATCAGTCCCCATTAGAGCACATAAATTTTCTTTATCTGCTGATTTCATTGTCATACCTATGATTGAGTTTGATATAATCCTCGGTATGGACTGGCTTTCGGACTATGATGCGAAGATTTATTGTAAGAAGAAATAGGTTACGATTCTTGATGATAATGATAAGGAGCACCTTATTTTTAGAGCAGAATCGTCACCACCTAATTCTTATTTAGATCCACCCCCTGTAGCTCAACTTAATTCAATTATCGGGGAGGAAGAGAATGAAATAACTGTCGGTGAGGAAAGAAATGTTCAAATAGAGGATGTACCTATTGTAAAAGAGTTTGTAGATGTATTTCCGGAAGATTTACCTGGACATCCTCCAGAACGAGAAGTAGAGTTTTCCATTGATTTAATTCCTGGATCAAGGCCTATATCGAAGACCCCTTATAGAATGGCCACTGTAGAGCTAGTCGAACTAAAGAAACAACTAGAGGAATTGAGTAATAAGGGATTTATTCGCCCTAGTGTTTCTCCATGGGGAGCCCCTGTTCTTTTTGTTAAAAAGAAAGATGGATCTATGAGGTTATGTATCGACTACAGGGAGATCAATGCTATAACGATAAAGAACAAGTATCCCCTACCTCGTATTGATGATTTATTTGACCAACTGCATGGAGCTCAATACTTTTCAAAGATTGACCTTCGATCTGGATACCATCAGTTGTGTGTGAAGAAGGAAGACATTCCGAAGACAGCATTTCGAACCAGGTACGGGCATTACGAGTTTACTGTAATGCCGTTTGGATTGACTAATGCACCCTCTGTATTCATGGATCTGATGAATAGAGTTTTCAAGGAGTATCTCGATGAATTTGTGGTGGTATTTATTGATGATATCTTGGTATACTCCAAAACCTACAAAGATCATGAAAATCACTTGCGCATTATCTTGAAGACTCTGAGGAGGCATGAATTATATGGAAAGTTTAGCAAGTGTGAATTCTGGCTTCAGGAGATTTCTTTTCTTGGCCATATTGTCTCTAAAGATGGAATCTCTGTTGATCCTTCTAAGACCAAGGCAATCCAAGAATGGCCAGCACCTACGAATATAACTGAGGTACGTAGTTTTATTGGTTTGGCAGGTTATTATCGACGTTTCGTCCAGAATTTTGCCCGATTGTCTAACCCATTAACGAAGCTCACACGTAAAGGGGTTAAATTTGTTTGGACAAAAGAGTGTGAAGAATGTTTCGAAGAACTGAAGAGAAGATTAGTCAATGCTCCTATATTGACTCTACCATCGGGGAATGATGGGTTCGTTATTTATAGTGATGCATCGAAGAAAGGACTTGGCTGTGTCCTTATGCAGAATGATAGAGTTATTGCCTATGCATCACGACAGTTGAAAATTCATGAACAAAACTATCCTACTCATGATCTTGAGTTAGCAGTTGTGATCTTTGCTTTGAAGATATGGAGGCACTACCTCTATGGTGAAAAATGTGAGATTTATACTGATCACAAGAGTTTGAAGTATATTTTCTCACAAAAAGAACTCAACATGAGGCAAAGGAGATGGCTTGAATTACTCAAGGATTATGATTGTACGATACACTACCACCCGGGGAAGGCAAACAAGGTGGCAGATGCTTTGAGCAGAAAAGACCATGGAGTTCTGAACATGATGAGAATTGAAAGGGATCCAATTTTCATGGATCTAGTGAAGATGGACATGGGAATAACCAGGGAAGGTGAAACATCAATGCTTTTTCAAATGGTTGCCAAACCACCTTTACTAGAAAGGATTAAGAGTTCTCAGACCGATGATGAAGAATTTCAGAAGAAGATTAAAGCTGTGAATGATGGGAGATTGAGAGACTTTGCGTATGAAGGTGGAATTTTGAAATTCGGGAAGAGACTTTGTGTTCCCAATATACCTGATCTAAAAAGGGAATTGCTGGATGATGCTCATAGTTCCAATTTCTCTATACACCCTGGGAGCACCAAAATGTATAGAGATTTGAAGGAACATTTTTGGTGGGACAACATGAAGAGGGAGATTGCTGATTTTGTGTCAAGATGTATGGTTTGTCAACAAGTGAAAGCTGGAAGGCAACAGCCTGGAGGAGTCATGCAACCTCTTCCCATACCGGAGTGGAAATGGGACAATATTACGATGGACTTTGTCATGGGGCTACCAAAGACTCCTAGAAGGAACGATGCAATATGGGTTATTGTTGATCGTCTTACCAAGTCAGCACATTTTCTTGCTATAAGAGAAGATCTACCCCTGGAACGTCTAGCAAGACTATATATTAATGAAGTTGTGAGACTTCATGGAGTACCCCTATCGATTGTTTCTGATCGTGATCCCCGTTTTACTTCAAGATTTTGGAAAAGTCTTCAGAAATCCCTGGATACTGAACTTCATTTGAGCACTGCTTACCACCCTCAGACAGACGGACAATCAGAACGGACTATTCAGACCTTAGAAGACATGTTGAGATCTTGCTCACTTGATTTTCAGGGTATGTGGGATCAATATTTACCACTAGTAGAATTTTCCTATAACAATAGCTTCCATTCGAGTATACAGATGGAACCATATGAAGCGTTATACGGAAAGAGATGTCGTACACCAACCTGTTGGGATGACGTTGGTGAAAGAAAACTTGTAGGCCCAGAGCTGGTGGAGGAAACGGTGGAAAAGGTGAAAGTAATCCAAAATCACATTAAAGCAGCTCAAAGTAGGCAGAAGAGCTATGCCGATAATCGAAGGAAGGATTTGGAATTTCAAGTCGGTGATCATGTTTTCCTGAAGGTATCTCCATGGAAGGGAGTCATACGTTTTGGTAAGAAAGGTAAATTGAGTCCCAGGTACATCGGACCTTTCGAAATTCTAGAACGAATTGGGGCTGTAGCTTACCGATTGGCAATGCCGCCAAGTCTCTCCAAAGTTCACGATGTGTTCCACGTATCTCTGTTGAGAAAATACATGCCTGACCCAACGCATGTACTCACCTATGAGGAATTAGAACTGGAACCGGATCTGTCTTATTGTGAAGAGCCCGTCAGGATTCTTGATACAAGAGAACAAGTACTGAGAAACCGGACGACGCGTCTGGTAAAAGTTTTGTGGAGAAATCATAAGATGGAAGAGGCAACGTGGGAACCCGAGGAACTTATGATGAAGAACCACCCGAGTCTTTTTATGCAGTAATACCCTAGAAATTACGAGGACGCAATTATTTGAAGGAGGGGAGAATGTAACACCCCAAGCTTCTACGGTACGTTTCCCTTTGAATAATGCGATAGCGTGTGTTGTACGCAACCTCGAGTTCTAACACACACCACAACTAATTAAACTAGCCGTTGTGAATAGTAATACCTAATTTTTGAAATCATATATATTCTATATTTCAAAATGGACTTCATTTTTGGATTCGGAATATCAAAATTATCCTAGGGTGAAATTTTGGTACATTTCGGATAACTTTCATATTTTGATGAATAGTGAAAATTTCTAAATTTTAATTAAAAACAACTTTTTTAATCAAAATAATTAATAGTGATAAATTATGAATTTGAGTGGTTTTAAAGTATATTTAGAATATATTTTTACCATTCAATTTAATGTTTATCATTGGACATAATTTTACAATTAAACCGAACATAAACAAGTGTCAATCTTTTGATAGTTATTATCTCTTAAAAACACGCTTTTTGTTTTAACAGCGGGAATTAATTTTAAATTAATTTCTGCCACTTCTGTGTTTTGAATTTAGGAAAATGGATTCCATATTTGGAATCAGGATGTCCAAATTGTGTAAATAGGTAACTTTTATTTTTAGACATTTTGAATAGTTACTGTGGTAAATATTTTATTTACCATGGTTAAAGGGTAAATCCGGTAAATAAGGGTTAAAAAAATAATATTATAATAATACAAAATTACCCTAAAACATGTCCTAACCTTATTGGTGGACACATACCCGACCATGGGCATCCTTGGGTCAATTTGGGGACCCCTTGGAGCCACTTGTATGTGGTAGGGACACTTTATATTAATAAAGTTAAAATAAAAATAAAAATGGCATAAGCTTACATCTTTTAGAAGAACAATTTTTACATAGGGTTATACATGTTGGATTTTCGATTATAAATATTCATTAGAAATCTAAAAAGATTTCCTACATAATGATATTTTACTTATAATTTTTAAACATTAAATAATTTATTTTATTTATGACACAATGATGATGCAGTAATTACTATAATAGTGAAAAATTAAAATAAGTGATATTATAAATACCCAAATAAATATAATATGAAACTTTTAATGAATTAAACTAATTTTCTAGGATAATATGATATATTAGTATTGATTTAATTGACTTTGTTCGAAGTAATAAATCTGTTATGAGTTTCACAAAAATCAACTAATGAATAGTGTCAAAATTGACATAAAAGAATTCTTAAAACAAATATTATATTATTAATTGATATTAAATTCCTAAAAATCTAAGGTTCGGCCAAGAGACTTATATCATGATAGGTTAATCATTAATGGACCACTTGGGGGTCTCTTGGATGTATATAGTAAGTTTATTAACCATAATATATAAAATAAAAAGAGACATTATAAAAGTGAAACTAATTAACTTAGAGTTAATACTTAAAGATAAGGTTAATATAAGTACCCAAACCTGTCTAAATTCTATTGGATGAGTTGCTTTCGACCTATCCCCACCTCATCATTTGAATAGTCAACTTTGGAGCCTTTAGAAACCGAATATGAATTTATTATAAATTAATATTTCTAGCTTTTCCAAAGGTGCCCCTCACCCCTCTTATAAAAGGGCACTCCTCCTTCTCATTTCTTCACACCTTCAAAGCCTTTTGGTTCGGCCAAACTCTGCCCAAATACTCTCCCAACATCCCCCAATACAACCTAGAGGCCTTAGTTTGATCAGAAAGCCAACCTAAGGAGCCCTTTTGATCAAATCAAAAGGAAGAACCCGAAGAAGAGGTAATGATTTCACCACCCTTTTCTAAGTTCATTTCTTCTTCCACTTCTTCTTCCTTTGTTATTACCATTCTGAAATAATAACTCCAGTATCTCACATATACTGTGATGTTATTATAAATATGGTACAATCATATTCAGTATTCTATCCACCCTTTGAATAACATGTCACCATACGTGTGTACGTACGGCTTACCGTCTCCACGTCGTGGTGTAATTGTTATTCAATATAATATTATTTGGATGGGTATAATAATGATGTGTAACTCATGTAAATAATAAATATAACATGTTAATGATTCTGTATATATGATATACCATCCATTTATATATTATTTTAATATCAAAAGAATGATATTGTCGCTCGTGCGTACGTACGGACTACCGTCTCCACGAACGCGATGAGATTCATTCTCCATCGTAACCATTAAAGCGTAATTATCATTTTATGATTTAAAAATGATGTTTAAGGACTTGATATCATTCTGGATATGAATAATATACAACCTATCCTTTACAAACATGTCTTACGTAACAAAACATATGAAAGAAAACAAGTAAGTTAACACCCGAAACAACGATAATACTAAGATATTATTATCAAATCAATATTAAAAGATCATATATGATATCATATTAATGTATATGATTCTTGTATAATTTAATAACAATTATTTCACCATTATACAGGAGGTTAACCTACCACAACCAAGGAAAAGTACAAGGTAAGGGTTATTTCACAATCTCTTCATTATCCGAGGTTGTATTATACGTAATAATCTACTGGGATCTCTTTATCATCCACATCCATGTTTCTTCGAAATGTATTTCAAAACATTTTTACTATTTACAAGAATATGGGTTAAAGTCATTTATACCCTTGTTTGACTTTTTATAAGAGGTTTATAAAGGAATCTTTCCGTCGTTTTCAAAACAAGGTCCTTTTTAACCTTTTCGACAGAATTGAGGTAAGAATGTTTTTTTTAACTTATACGGCGGGTGCGGTTATTTTCCGCCGTTATAAAATCGTCGAAGCTTCCCATACAAGCTTATAAGAATATTTTCAAAGAAAATGTTTTATTTTATATGGATCTTAAATGATTTCAAAATAAAAGGAGATATTTCTTTTAAAAGAATTTTGATTTCATCTATGTCAACATCCTTTGATGGATTTTAAGATTATTTGAAGTTGATTTATTATGATACAAAACTTCTATATTGTATTGAAGGTTTTGTGATATGTTTGACTGTGGATGTGCTATTTTTATACCATTCATAGTTTATTGTGAAAGTATTGACATTTCGTATGCTAGTTTTAATACGAATGTTTATGTTATGTTTAAACCTTTTCATATGGGAATGCATTGGACTTAATAAGTGACGGGTGGAGCCCTCTATAGCTCCTCGATGCATCGGTAGGTCTCATGAGACAAACTAGTGTCTTGGCACAAGGCCTTGACAAAATCTTATTTGTAGCCTTGGCACGAGCCCTTGGCTATGTGGTTATGATAGTCTGGCATTATGCATTCCAACATTATGAAAGTGGTTATTGATTTTTGCATGTGATTATTCGATTAGTAGAATATCCATGTGAATAAGTAAATGGCATTATTTCATTTTACTTTTGCCATACCATGTTGAAGTTCAATTTTAAAAGGCTTTTGTTTTAGTAATGCATTGCCTTAAATGTTTATTCTTATTTATGAAAGTTCCCGCTATATTGTTATCCTTACTGGGCATTTGAGCTCACCCCTTTTCTATGTTTTATTTTTCCCCAGGATGTGAAGAAGTAAATTATGAATGACCTGCAGGGATATTATGAGGGGATAGTAGTGTGGATTATGGAGACATTATGTTGTTGTAGTAGTTTTTCATTTTATGATGTAATGTAAAACTTATGAATATATCTAGTGTTTCCAAGGCTACTAAACCAATCGGTCTTTCGAGATTTGATCTTTCTTGTGATCATGCCAATGTTATGTAATAATGCACCGACTCTGGGTAACTGGGGTCGGGGCGTTACATAGTTCTTGTGTGTCAAAGATGTATTAAGGTCTTTGTATAAATAAAATGCTTACTATTTATATCTTTGCGTTCAAAAATTTATTTATTTATTAAATTTTATTAATACATAAAACTTACTTTCAAACCTGGGGTGTTAGATTTTAAGAGTCATATCTTTTCCGAACTTCAAATATATCCTTGATCACATCAGCTTCCCCTGTATGGATTTAGTTTATTGGATGATATTTTCATTCACTCTCTAGACTATAATATTTCATTTTGTTGGTTTTCATATTCAATTTACTGTATTCAAATGGTGATTTATGAATATAGTTAACTACTCATATTATGGTCCTAGTGGTTATCCTATATGCTAGAGAACTCCCCCATGGTCCAGGGGGATGTGATTTTTCCAACTAGTCGATCTCTCAGAGTTATTAGTTCATATTTTTCTCTTCATAAATTAATTTGATAAGAAGGTGGAGCTTGAAATGGAACCTAAACCCTATTGGAAATTTCTTTGATGAATGGGCATGGCCATTCTGGTTTAGGAAATTATTCTTAGAATTTTCATCTCAAATACATGTCATCTACCTTTAGGATTCCATATAGGTTTTTCAATTCATTTTCGATCATCAGTTATATCTTATTAGAGAAATGGTTAGTTTCTGGTGCCCTAGTACCAATTAATTCCATCTATCCCACAAAAAAAAGTGGAATCAATCTTTGTGAAAGCTACCAATAAGGTAGGATATCCCCCCTTAGGGAGATGTATGGTGAGTTACTATAGTGGATGTCTGGGATGAACCTACATAAACTCCAATTTTGGAAAGGTAAATTCTAATAATTTTGAAAGAAAAGTTAAGGAAGTATCCAAATATGTGATCACTTGTATCTTTTAAGGATTTCATAAACATTTCTCTCTACTGCAACTGAGTTCGACTGATGACTATACGCCATCATCGATTCCCTTATTGATAGGTTCCTGAAAGTTCCAATTTATATTGGAAAATTATTGAAGTCGGGTAATATACCTTGTGGGATATTGGGTTAGAATAGATATATCCACCACCCATAGGCTAGCGGTTTTCATGGACATGATCTTGAATAAGTGGATTTTCCCAGCTGGGTATGCACATTTGGTAATTTAATTTGGCACATTGGTGATAGAAGATCAATTATAAGAGGGGTGGCCTATTAATATTTTCATATCAAATATTGTGTGACTATACCAAATTCTAATCTATATCTAATAGGGATACATCCCCTACGAGATTAGCGGTCCTTTACATTTTTTATTTGGCTATATAGGGGAGAATTTTCACTGATAAAAATCCCAAAACAATATTAAGATCCCAGATTCTTCATTCTTCTCCAAGATAATGATAATCTCTAAGGTTGAGTCAATTCCATTAGGCCCTAATGAGGTTTCTGACATGCTATGTCAATCTGATCATTTCAATTTCATTACTTATCCTACACTGTCTGGGATAATTTTTGATAATGGTGGTAGCTCCCTTGATGAATGGTCATAAAAAATATACCTTTAGGAAAAGGTTCTCATAGTCAATGTGGATGAGTTTATTATTTTAAATCTATATACCCAATACCAGTTCACTTTCCAATTCTTCTTCATCCAAAGAGTTTCTCCTATCCCCTTGGATGGCGTGCAGGGAGTACCGAATTCCAGTATTATCCTCCAATTTTGGCTTATATTGGAATGCGAGGATACAAATTTTAGGATAATCCTTATTCATGTTGGAGAACCTATCTTTCTATCCTATGATTATGCCCTATCTTGGGTGGAATCCTACCCAAGTGGTGTACTAGATAGGATAGCCCTTCAAGTGGACAAACCATGTTCTTCATTGACCCCCATGTCTTTAGCAATGATAGATTTGATTCAAGACTTAGGTGAGCCTTTGAGGAAGCTTTATCATCCTAGAAATGACCATCCAATTAATGGGGTGAATTTTTTTTAGGAATATATCCCTTCAATATGAGTAATGGAATATTCATCTTTTTAGGGGATGAAATTTTAGGTTTCCTTTGTTGCTTCTTCATCTTCTCAGCCAATTTCTCCCCCTTCTGATGTACCCACTCTAGCATTTATAGAGGATTAAACAAGTTGTTGGAAAATCTGGAAAAAATATTTATACCCTGATCATTGGGACTCCCACGGTAACATTTTTTGACCAAGAATAATTTCTTCACTGACACTTACATGATTTGGTGGTGGGTGGCTTTTACTTCTAGCCATAATATGGCATCATAAGACAGATTGGCAGGACTCAGCAATAGTTTGGTTAATATAGAGAGATGATTTCATGATCTCAATGATATAACTCCCCTAAATACACTAATGAGAGAGGTTTTAGATGCATTGGAACAAATTCATTAGATAATATCTGAGCCTCATTCCCAAATGGATGCTTTGATTGCATAGATAGAAAGACATGAGGATATTATAGCCTACTCAAAGTTTGATATCTTGGATTCATATTCATCATTAATGAATACTCAGAAAAGAGTTAATGTGTTTCCTTATCTCATTTATACCCTTATTCCTAGGGTATAAGTGGAAGAATTAGGGTAAGAGATGCTTCAGTTGTTAATCAGTGCTTCTCATTAGACTCTCACCAACTTGGAAAACTCATCTGATTAACACTTACTGTAGTCTGGTCACCAATGTTTTTGGTTTGATAAAATCCCCTAATAGGCTCTATAATGTGGATATTCCACCCTTTTTTCATCTATTCAATGAATTAATTAACTAAACTTTATATGTCATTTTCTAGTTTCCTCTTATTCATGATGTGCATGACAACTCATTGATCTAATGTTGGTTGAATCATCAATGATTCTCATTCTTTATATAATATCAAGTAATCCTAAATGCATGTATTTGAATTTTTAGACCATAAAATATTTTTCTCCATAAATTATCATGAATTCCCACCAATTTGATATTCTACATTGATGTATCTTCTTTAGTTGTCTTGAAATTACCAAGTTCACAAAAGGATAATTTTGGTAGAATATGTGACCCAGATCAAGAGTGATCTATCTTTGGATAAATTCAATGGACTTAGTTAGAATATAATTATTTTTTATATGGACATATGGTGGATTACACAATATTTATATCTCTTTATTCATATTTCCAGAATTTTTACCTAAGCTTCATATTGGGGAAGGCTTAGCGGGCACTGACTTGTATTTTTCTTAGGCCTCCCTCTTACGGGTTTTCAACTTGATAGGTTATGTGACTTTTCCATTTTATGAATTATTAGTATTTCTTGGAACATGAAAATTTCATGTCTAGTGAGTAGAAACTCAACGTTTTTTCATGGTTCCCAAATCATGTTTTCAACCTTGTGAGCATTGTGTCTCTTTCAGTAAATGGTTTTACATTCTTTGAAATCTAAACCACTGTTTTTTTTTCATTTAGGGTCTTCTAGATTGGACCATCTATTTTTGGTATTTTAGAGTCTTCCAGTACAAACTTCATGTTATTGGTAATATATTTTCCATAAAGTGTCATTATATATATCATTTAAAGTCATATAGTAAGGATATATTTTGTATAGTTTAATTGTCATGTGATAAGGGCATATTGAATGTAGTTTAATGTCATGTGATAAGGACAAAAATATACTATTTTAAGGTCTTGCTACCAATACCTGATTGATTATTATATAATGGGTAAAACAAGCTAGGTATGACCCAAAACACCCTAATGTATTGATCTTCTCTATGGTGTTTCCAGGGATCATGAGGATTTGTAGTTATTATATTGTAAGGAGTAGATGCCTCTAGTTGGTAGACCAAATCACATATGTGTCAACAACGTGGTCAAATAGAGATGTCCCCACTCTTTTCAAAGGGTTATGAAATATTTTTGAGATGATATGGATGGATGAAAAATTAAAGGAATCAAATTCCACATGGATAGTTTAAATGTGGATCAAGTGATTCATAACCTAAAGGATTAAATCAATGAATATGGAATGGGGAAGACATACCAAGTAAGACCCATAGTACCCTAAGGTGTCATGTTCCACCATAGAGTTTTTAGGGGCTCATGAGGATTGGATTTCCTTTCCCATAAGGAGAATATTACTTTAGTTGGTAGGCCAAAATCCTTATGTGTGATCCCATAGTTCTTAGATGCATTTCCAAGAAAATATTACCCCCATTATTTTCCAAGGGCCATGGTAAATTTGTGAAGACTCAAACATCTGAGTGATGAAGTTGGATATAGATTGAACGCTATCCAAGAAGGGTTTTGGAACCCTATATCATTTTATATTTTTTGGGGAGGCTCTATTCTAACACCATGTGGTATTTAATTATATGGCATGGTTCATCAAAAGGTTTAGGAATGGAGTGTTGCATTCATACTTTGATAAAGGGTACAAAACACGGTGACATAACATTGAGGATGTCAAATCCACTTGAATAGTTTATTTATAGGGATTTTAAATCATGGTCCAATGTTATTGTGTCATGAGGATGGCATATAAAATAGTTTCAGGATGACCCAAAACATCCTAAGCGGATGTGTCCTACCATGGTTATGTCAAGGCTCACAAGGATCAAAAATCCATTTTTTTAATTTCAGATGTATTTGGTTGAAAACCATAGGCACATATGTTGGAGCCATATGCATACATGCATAGTCAAAAAATGGGTCCCTTGAAGTCAAGTATCCTTTTCCAAGGTCCATGGAAGGTTTTAAACATTATAAGGTACACAAATAATGAAGTGTGGCTTAGGGAAAACATAATATTCCTGAAGGGTTCAAGCACTATAAAAGTTATTTCACCACTTAGTGAACATTTTATCACAGAGATAAGATTTGAAAACCCATCACTATAAATTCTTTATGTATTGGGGGGTCTAGAGAGCATGGATTATCTTTTACTCAGGACAAAATATGGGGCCCATGAGCTTTACTCCTTATTTATTTATTCTCTGGTTTTTTTCAAAACCCTAGAGATGAAGAGTTTAAAATCAAAGGCTTCAATTTTAATCGGACTACCCTTTTGGGGTTTTCAACCTTATATGTTTTATGTCTCTTTTACTAAAGGTTTTAGGGTCTTGTGATTTGGACTATCAATGGATAATGTATAAGGTCATAGATCACTGACTAATGAGAATACAGTTTAAGTTCATGACGCCCATGGACCTAGTATGAGGGGAATATTACACAATAGGCTAATTAAGATACCCATGATCCAGAGTAATCTAACATCCTTCCGATTGGGAGATGAAAATATTGTAAATCATAGATCTAGGTTATCATCTCATGATAAATGATAAGACACAATCATTTTAAGGTTGTCTCAGAACACCCTCTACTGATGAGTTCTACCATAGTGACGTAAGGATCACAAGGATCAGAAATCTCTTCTTACAAGATAAAGATTTATCTAGTTTTTAGGTCTAATATATTATGAATTTATATCATGGTCAAAGAGAGATATTCATTTTCCTTTCTAAGGCCCATGGATGGTTAGTAGAAATCATAGGTTCTCAAGACTTGAAGTGTGATTTATGGGATGAGGGTCTTAAAAAGATGACAGATTGTAACACCCCAAGATTTCATAGTGTGTTATTTCTTTAAAATAATAAAATAACTTGCACTACACGCAACACCGAGTTCAAGCACACCATGAATTACCAAACAAGACGTTCAAAAGAGGTTATGAATAGTATTAACTAAATTTTAAACTTTATATAATCCTTATAATTTTAGAATCCATATTATGAGTTTCTTAGACATAATGTAAGAACAAATTCATTTTCAGTATTGCACTTTTACCAAATTTTAATAGTGAACACATTTTAAATACAATATTTTAAACTTTTTGAGTAAAGGGGGACGTCAAAAAATTTAAAATGAAACATCACATGCTTCCATGGTACGCTTTCCTTTGAATAATACAGTAGTGTCTGTTGTACGCAACTTCGAGTTCTAACACACACCACAACCAATCAAACTAGCTGTTATGAATAGTAATACCTACTTTTTGAAATTATATATATTTTATATTTCAAAATGGACTTCATTTTTGGATTTGGAATATCGAAATTAGCCTAAGGTTAAATTTTGGTACATTTCGGATAACTTTCATATTTTGATTACTAAATTTTAATTAAAAACAACTTTTTTAATCAAAATAATTAATAGTGATAAATTATGAATTTGAGTGGTTTTAAAGTATATTTAGAATATATTTTTACCATTTAATATAATTTTGGTCATTGGACATAATTTTACAATTAAACCGAACATAAACAGGTGTCAATCTTTTGATAGTTATTATCTCTTAAAAACACGCTTTTTGTTTTGACAGCGGGAATTAATTTTAAATTAATTTCTTCCACTTCTGTGTTTTGAATTTAGAAAAATGGATTCCATATTTGGAATCAGGATTTTTAAATTGTGTAAATAGGTAACTTTTATTTTTAGACATTTTGAATAATTACTCCGGTAAATATTTTATTTACCATGGTTAAGGGTAAATCCGGTAAATAAGGGTTAAAAATTAATATTATAATAATACTAAATTACCCTAAAACATGTCCTAGACTTATTGGTTGATACATGTTCGACCATAGGCATCTTTGGGTCGATTTTGGGACCCCATGGTGCCACTTGTAGGTGATAGGGACACTTTATTTTAATTAAGTTAAAATGAATACAAAAATGACACAAGCATATATCTTTTAGAAAAATAATTTTTACATAGGGTTATATATGTTGGATTTTAGATTATAAATATTCATTAGAAAGATAAAACGATTTCCTACATAGTGATATTTTATTTATAATTTTTAGACATTAAATAATTAAATTTATTTGTGACACAATGATGATGAATTAATTACTATAATAGTAAAAAATTAAAATAATTGATTTTATAAATACCCAAATAAATAAAATATGAAACTTTTAATGAATTAAAATACTTTTATAGGATAATATGATATATTAGGATTTATTTAATTTACTTTGTTCGAAGTAATCAATCTTTTATGAGTTTCACAAAAATCAACAATTGAATAGTGTCAAAATTGACATAAAAGAGTTCTTAAAACAAATATTATATTATTAATTGATATTAAATTCATAAAAATCTAAGGTTCGTCCAAGAGACTTATATCATGATAGTTTCATCATTAATGGACCACTTGTGGGTCTCTTGTATGTATATAGTAAGTTTATTAACCATATTATATAAAAATACAAAGAGACATTGTAAAAGTGAAACTAATTAACTTAGAGTTAATACTTAATGATAAGGTTAATATAAGTACCCAAAACTGTCTAAATTCTATTGGTTGAGTTGTTTTCGACCCATACCCACCTTAAACTTTGAATAGTCAACTTTGGAGCCATTGGAAACAGATTATGAATTTATTATAAACTAATATCTCTACCTATTCCAAAGGTGCCCCTCACCCCTCTTATAAAAGGGCACTCCTCTTTCTCATTTATTCACACCTTCAAAGCCTTTTGGTTCTGCCAAACTCTGCCCAAATACTCTCCCAACTTCCCTCACTACAACCTAGAGGCCTTAGTTTGATTAGAAAGCCAACCTAAGTATCCCTTATGATCAAATCAAAAGGAAGAAACCGAAGAAGAGGTAATGATTTCACCACCCTTTTCCATGTTCCTTCTTCTTCCACTTCTTCTTACTTTGTTGTTACCATTATAAAATAATAAATCCAGTATCATATATATACTGTGATGTTATTATAAATATGGTACAACCATATTCATTATTCTATCCACCCTTTGAATAACATGTCACCATACGTGCGTACGTACGGCTTACCGTCTCCACGTCGTGGTGTAATTGTTATTCAATATATTATTATTTGGATGGGTATAATAATGATGTGTAACTCATGTAAATAATAAATATAACATGTTAGTGATTCTGTATATATGATATACCATCCATTTATATATTATTTTAATATCAAAAGAATGATATTGTCGCTCGTGCGTACGTACGAACTACCGTCTCCACGAACGCGATGAGATTCATTCTCCATAATATCCATTCAAGTATAATTATCATTTTATGATTTAAAAATGATGTTTAAGGACTTGATATCATTCTGGATATGAATAATATACAACCTATCCATTACAAACATGGATTACATAATAAAACATATAAAAGAAAACGAGTAAGTTAACACCCGAAACAACGATAATACTAAGACATTATTAACAAAGTAAAGTTAAAAGATCATATATGATATCATATTAATATATATGATTCTTGTATAATTTAATAACAATTATTTCAATATTATACAGGAGGTTAACCTACCCCAACCAAGTAAAAGTACAAGGTAAGGGGTTCTCATCTCACTCCTTATTTCCGTGAGATTCATGCCATATTGCCACCATCACCTTTTGTGTGGTGTATGTACTGCCCATAATTATATTCTTTGTGTAATACACTCTAATTTATGTGTATTTACATATTCATTGTATGATACCTATTTCATGGGTTGTATGTTTCATAAGTTACCAAATTGGTAAGGGTTTATTTCGCAATCTCTTCATTATTCGAGGTTGTTTATACGTAATAATCTACTGGGATTTCTTTATCATCCACATCCATGTTTCTTTGAAATGTATTTCAAATCATTTTTACTATTTAAAAAAAATATGGGTTAAAGTCATTTATACCCTTATGTGTTTTTAAAAGAATATTTCCATCATTTTCCAAACAAGGAACTTTTTACCTTTCGACAAATTTAAGGTAAGAATGTTTTTTTAAACTTATACGGCGGGTGCAGCTATTTACCGCCGTTATAAAATCGTCAAAGCTTCCCTTACAAGCTTACAAGGATATTTTCAAATTAAATGTTTTATTTTATAATTATGTTACTTTTAAATGATTTCAAAATGAATATTTTAACAATTTCATAAAGGTACTCTTTATCAAAATCAGAATTTCAAATGTTTTAAAGATTTATCTTTCTAAATCTTTTTAATTAATGTCAATGTCTTCAAAATGGTTTTTAAGGATTTATTTATATGGACATGAATGTTTTTAAAAATGTTAATTCCTTTCAAAAGTTTCAAAGTGGTATGGTACACTTTGATTCAAAAATCTCTTTTTAATTACTTCCTTTATAAATGTGTGACATTTAAATGATTTCAAAAAAGGAGATATTTCTCTCAAATAGTTTTTATTTCATCTATGTCAACATCCTTTGATGGATTTTAAGATTATTTGAACTTGACTTATTATGATACAAAACTTCTATATTGTATTGAAGTTTTTGTGATATGTTTGAATGTGGATGTGCTATTTTTATACCATTCATAGTTTATGGTGAAAGTATTGACATTTCGTATGCTAGTTTTAATACGAATGTTTATGTTATGTTTAAACCTTTTCATATGGGAATGCATTGGACTTAATATGTGACGGGTGGAGCCCGCTATAGCTCCTCGATGCATCGGTAGGTCTCATGAGACAAACTAGTGTCTTGGCACAAGGCCTTGACAAAATCTTATTTGTAGTCTTGGCACGAGGCCTTGGCTATGTGGTTATGATAGTCTGGCATTATGAATTCCATCATTATGAAAGTGGTTATTGGTTTTGCATGTGATTATTCGATTAGTAGAATATCCATGTGAGTGAGTAAATGGAATTATTTCATTTTATTTATGCCATACAATGTTGAAAGTTCAAGTTTTAAAGGATTTTGTTTTAGTTATACATTGCCTTAAATGTTTATTCTTATTTATGAAAGTTTCTGCTATATTGTTGTCCTTACTGGGCATTTGAGCTCACCCCTTTTCTATGTTCTATTTTTCCCAGGAAGTGAAGAAGTAAATTATGAATGACCTGTAGGGATATTATGTGGGGATATGAGTGTGGATTATGGAGACATTCTGTGGTTGTAGTAGTTTTTCATTTTATGATGTAATGTAAAACTTACGAATATATCTATTGTTTCCAAGGCTACTAAACCAATCGGTCTTTCGAGATTTGATCTTTCTTGTGATCATGCCGATGTTAAGTAATAATGCACTGACTCTGGGTAACTAGGGTCGGGGCATTACAGTTGGTATCAGAGGAAGTTTAGTACAAACCTTGGAAGCTAGATTTAGATAAACTCTGATTAGAGCACATAGACCTAAGATGAACTTTGAGGATTAGTATAGAATAACTTCCTAGAATTTTGGTATTGTAGAGATTTTGTGAGTTTTCCAAGAAATAAATCCCTGTCTGGATACGAGCAGGTAGAGGCGGCTCTGGCACAGATGTACCTAGGGGTAAAACCCGAAAACACCGCTTTGAGCTTGACTCGAATGGGAACTGGTGCATGACAACGGGCCTTGCTGCACTCTTGGTTATGACACTCCCGGGGGATATGCTTAGGATAACTCTCATTTTCTTTAAAAATCATTATGAAGGGTTTATGAGTATATAATTCCTCAAAGGAGACATTTTTATGATTATGGATTATATCCATAAACTATTCAATTTATGTTAGGTGTTTTACAAGTTTGGTATTAGGTATTCTTATTCATAAACTAATCTAATGTATGCCATTGTTTAGAAATGGTGCCCAGTAGAATGAATGAGAACTCCAGCAATGCACATGATCCAAAGAGAAAGAAGGATCATATCTTTCATGGCCTTAAGCCATAATTTATAAGAGAAATAGTCTCCCATTTATTATCATCATACGAAGAAATAATATCATGTGTTGATAAGATAAGTAAAGATTTTACTGAGTCCTATGGCTTTGAAGGGAAGCAAGAGAAGAAAATGATGGAAGAGAGAAATATGGATAAAGGGAAGAGGGAAAAGAATATTTTTCCCATATGTGATAACTGTGGGAAGAAACACCCTGGAACTTGTCTGAAAGGAATGGAAGTTTGTTATAAGTGTGGTGGAAAAGGGTACAAAGTACATGACTGCAAGGGTAAGAAAATGGTTTCAAATGTACAATTCTTCATTTGCAAGGAGTTTGGACACTATGCGAACCTATGTCCCAGTCATCAGAATATGCCGCAAATGATGTTATTGGATAATAATCAAGTTATGATACTACCACAGATGAAGAGGAATGATTATAGTTCTTATGTTGATTATGTCAATTGAGTGTTGTATCAACAATGTACTTGTTATAATAATTATGGAGTATATAAGGATTGCACTGCAGTACTATTTCATTAAGGACTTGATATTGTGTGGAACAAAGAAAAGTGACTCAATAGCAGGATAATTTTTTGGAAAATATATGGTTGAGAGAATGATAAACCATAATATAGTTCTGATACCGAGGTAGTGATTTTGGAATAATACACGATTGTTTTGGATAAATTATATTGGATATTCTTGACTAACTTGGAACTGATTAATGATTTGTATATTCCATCATTGTTGGGGTTTAAAACATTTTTGGATTAATGAAGTATATCCAGCATTCTATATGGAATAAGGGAGCATGAATGTAATCAATAAGGAATATTGTAATTCAGGATGTTTCAGTGTATTAAAAGAATACATGATGAAGGTATTCATATGCTATTATGGTGTAAAAAGGATCTACATTATGTTTACCTTCCTTATAAATGTTGGACTGTGAGTTTGGACAAAAGTATTTTGGATAGTTCTAGTTTGGATTATTTTGGATTGCCATAAAAGGACAACCCGGAGGTCGGGCGGCAACCTGTCGCGTCTGGCAAGGCTGCGAGACTTGAAAACGCAACCGAAGGGAAACAAGGGTGTATCACCTACCACTGGCCCACGATATGTCCTAGATTAAATAATGTAGTTTTTATTAAAAGATCTTGTAGATGCATTATAAATTCGTTTATTTTGGAACCCTATACGAATAGTGTAAATAGAATTTTTTTACGTTCTATTATCTTTTAGAGTGAAAGATGAGTTTGTGGTAGAAATTTATTAATGGACAAAACTCTAATTATAAAGTAAGTATATCTCCTTATGATCTTATCCAATCTCATAAATAAATTCCTCAACATTAAGAAAAGGAACTTAGAACAAAAATGTTGTCCTAGATGGTACCTTAAATCATCACTAATTTATGGCTTTGGGATTGTTGGCCTTTTCATAGCCATGTTCTCTACCACTCTCCATCAGATAATTGATGGTTAGATTTCTATTCCATATCCATATTTTCCTACATGGAACCCTAGTATGTGTTATTTTCGGTAATCTTCATACTTTCCACTCTTTATTTTAAATAGAGGCCTCATTAATTCATTTTTCGATGTGGGATTTCAACTAAGATATTTTGAAACGTCAAAAATGTGTTATCCTAATACCCTATGTTTTGTTGAACCGATGGTATTTCAAATCATCATAGATTGATGAGTTTAAGGACCTCAATTTTATACTTGTTTGTGATTGATGACCTCAATCACTACCTATAAATATTTACGTTTTTCCTCCAATTATATGTCTCTAATTGCCACCAATGTTCTCCTAATCGAGATCATAATTTGGTGGTGACCCTTTCATTTCTCTTTTCCTCATATTAAGACTAAATTTTAGTAACCCAATTTCCAATGTGGGTTTTCCCACAAAGATATTTTTTATTTTCAACCTTTTATTTTCGAAGAACAATTTCAAATTGCGAGGACGCAATTTATTGAAGGAGGGGAGAATGTAACACCCCAAGATTTCATAGTGTGTTATTTCTTTAAAATAATACAATAACTTGCACTACACGCAACACCGAGTTCAAGCACACCATGACTTACCAAACAAGCCGTTCAAAAGAGGTTATGAATAGTATTAACTAAATTTTAAACTTTATATAATCCTTATAATTTTAGAATCCATATTATGAGTTTCTTAGACATAATTTAAGAACAAATTCATTTTCAATATTGCACTTTTACCAACTTTTAATAGTGAACCCATTTTAAATACAATATTTTAAACTTTTTGAGTAAAGGGGGACATCAAAAAATTTAAAATGAAACATCCCAAGCTTCCACGGTACACTTTCCTTTGAATAATCCAATAGTGTTTGTTGTACGCAACTTCGAGTTCTAACACACACCACAACCAATCAAACTAGCCGTTATGAATAGTAATACCTACTTTTTGAAATTATATATATTTTATATTTCAAAATGGACTTCATTTTTGGATTCGGAATATCGAAATTAGCCTAAGGTGAAATTTTGGTACATTTCGGATAACTTTCATACTTTGATTACTAAATTTTAATTAAAAACAACTTTTTTAATCAAAATAATTAATAGTGATAAATTATGAATTTGAGTGGTTTTAAAGTATATTTAGAATATACTTTTACCATTTAATATAATTTTGGTCATTGGACATAATTTTACAATTAAACCGAACATAAACAAGTGTCAATCTTTTGATAGTTATTATCTCTTAAAAACACGCTTTTTGTTTTGACAACGGGAATTAATTTTAAATTAATTTCTGCCACTTCTGTGTTTTGAATTTAGAAAAATGGATTCCATATTTGGAATCTGGATTTTCAAATTGTGTAAATAGGTAACTTTTATTTTTAGACATTTTGAATAATTACTGCGGTAAATATTTTATTTACCATGGTTAAGGGTAAATCCGGTAAATAAGGGTTAAAAATTAATGTTATAATAATACTAAATTACCCTAAAACGTGTCCTATCCTTATTGGTTGATACATGTTCGACCATAGGCATCTTTGGGTTGATTTTGGGACCCCATGGTGCCACTTGTAGGTGATAGGGACACTTTATTTTAATTAAGTTAAAATGAATCCAAAAATGACACAAGCATATATCTTTTAGCAAAACAATTTTTACATAGGGTTATATATGTTGTATTTTAGATTATAAATATTCATTAAAAATATAAAAAGATATCCTACATATTTATAGTTTATTTATAATTTTTAGACATTAAATAATTTACATTATTTGTGACACAATGATGATGAATTAATTACTATAATAGTAAAAAATTAAAATAATTGATATTATAAATACCCAAATAAATAAAATATGAAACTTTTAATGAATTAAACTAATTTTCTAGGATAATATGATATATTAGGATTGATTTAATTGACTTTTTTCTAAGTAATCAATCTGTTATGAGTTTCACAAAAATCAACTATTGAATAGTGTCAAAATTGACATAAAAGAGTTCTTAAAACAAATATTATATTATTAATTGATATTAAATTCCTAAAAATCTAAGGTTAGGCCAATAGACTTATATCATGTTATTTTCATCATTAATGGACCACTTGGGGGTCTCTTGGATGTATATAGTAAGTTTATTAACCATATTATATAAAAATACAAAGAGACATTGCAAAAGTGAAACTAATTAACTTAGAGTTAATACTTAAAGATAAGGTTAATATAAGTACCCAAACCTGTCTAAATTCTATTGGTTGAGTTGTTTTCGACCCATACCCACCTTAACCTTTTAATAGTCAACTTTGTATCCATTTGAAACCGATTATGAATTTATTATAAACTAATATCTCTACCTTTTCCAAAGGTGCCCCTCACCCCTCTTATAAAAGGGAACTCCTCCTTCTCATTTATTCACACCATCAAAGCCTTTTGGTTCGGCCAAACTCTGCCCAAATACTCTCCCAACTTTCCTCACTACAACCTAGAGGCCTTAGTTTGATCAGAAAGCCAACATAAGGAGCCCTTTTGATCAAATCAAAAGGAAGAAACCGAAGAAGAGGTAATGATTTCACCACCCTTTTCCAAGTTCCTTCATCTTCCACTTCTTCTTAATTTGTTGTTACCATTCTAAAATAATAACTATAGTATCATATATATACTGTGATGTTATTATAAATATGGTACAACCATATTCAGTATTCTATCCACCCTTTGAATAACATGTCACCATACGTGCGTACGTACGGCTTACCGTCTCCACGTCGTGGTGTAATTGTTATTCAATATATTATTATTTGGATGGGTATAATAATGATGTGTAACTCATGTAAATAATAAATATAACATGTTAGTGATTATGTATATATTATATACCATCCATTTATATATTATTTTAACATCAAAAGAATGATATTGTCGCTCGTGCGTACGTACGGACTACCGTCTCCACGAACGCGATGAGATTCATTCTCCATCATATCCATTCAAGTATAATTATCATTTGTTGATTTAAAAATGATTTTTAAGGACTTGATATCATTATGGATATGAATAATATACAACCTATCTATTAAAAACATGGCTTACGTAATAAAACATATAAAAGAAAATGAGTAAGTTAACACCCGAAACAACGATAATACTAAGACATTATTAACACAGCAAAGTTAAAAGATCATATATGATATCATATTAATATATATTATTATTGTATAATTTAATAACAATTATTTCAATATTATACAGGAGGTTAACCTACCCAAACCAAGTAAAAGTACAAGGTAAGGGGTTTTCATCTCACTCCTTATTTCCGTGAGATTCATGCCATATTGCCACCATCACCTTTTGTGTGGTGTATGTACTGCCCATAATTATATTCTTTGTGTAATACACTCTAATTTATGTGTATTTACATATTCATTGTATGATACCTCTTTCATGGGTTGTATGTTTCATAAGTTACCAAATTGGTAAGGGTTTATTTCGCAATCTCTTCATTATTCGAGGTTGTTTATACGTAATAATCTACTGGGATTTCTTTATCATCCACATCCATGTTTCTTTGAAATGTATTTCAAATAATTTTTACTATTTACAAAAAATATGGGTTAAAGTCATTTATACCCTTATGTGTTTTTAAAGGAATATTTCCATCGTTTTCCAAACAAGTCACTTTTTACCTTTCGACAAATTTAAGGTAAGAATGTTTTTTTAAACTTATACGGCGGGTGCGGCTATTTACCGCCGTTATAAAATCGTCAAAGCTTCCCTTACAAGCTTACAAGGATATTTTCAAAGTAAATGTTTTATTTTATAATTATGTGACTTTTAAATTATTTCAAAATGAATATTTTAAGAATTTCATAAAGGTACTCTTTATCAAAATCAGAATTTCAAATGTTTTAAAGATTTATCTTTCTAATTATTTTTAATTAATGTCAATGTCTTCAAAATGGTTTTTAAGGATTTATTTATATGGACATGAATTTTTTTTAAAATGTTAATTCCTTTCAAAAGTTTCAAAGTGGTATGGGACACTTTGATTCAAAAATCTCTTTTTAATTACTTCCTTTATAAATGTGTGACTTTTAAATGATTTCAAAAAAGGATATATTTCTCTCAAATAGTTTTGATTTCATCTATGTCAACATCCTTTGATGGATTTTAAGATTATTTGAAGTTGACTTATTATGATACAAAACTTCTATATTTTATTGAAGGTTTTGTGATATGTTTGAATGTGGATGTGCTATTTTTATACCATTCATAGTTTATGGTGAAAGTATTGACATTTCGTATGCTAGTTTTAATACGAATGTTTATGTTATGTTTAAACCTTTTCATATGGGAATGCATTGGACTTAATATGTGACGGGTGGAGCCCGCTATAGCTCCTCGATGTATCGGTAGGTCTCATGAGACAAACTAGTGTCTTGGCACAAGGCCTTGACAAAATCTTATTTGTAGTCTTGGCACGAGGCCTTGGCTATGTGGTTATGATAGTGTGGCATTATGCATTCCATCATTATGAAAGTGGTTATTGGTTTTGCATGTGATTATTCGATTAGTAGAATATCCATGTGAGTGAGTAAATGGAATTATTTCATTTTATTTATGCCATACAATGTTGAAAGTTCAAGTTTGAAAGGCTTTTGTTTTAGTTATACATTGCCTTAAATGTTTATTCTTATTTATGAAAGTTTCCGCTATATTGTTATCCTTACTGGGCATTTGAGCTCACCCCTTTTCTATGTTCTATTTTTTCCAGGAAGTGAAGAATTAAATTATGAATGACCTGCAGGGATATTATGTGGGGATATGAGTGTGGATTATGGAGACATTATGTTGTTGTAGTAGTTTTTAATTTTATGATGTAATGTAAAACTTACGAATATATCAAGTGTTTCCAAGGCTACTAAACCAATCGGTCTTTCAAGATTTGATCTTTCTTGTGATCATGCCAATGTTATGTAATAATGCACCGACTCTAGGTAACTAGGGTCGGGGCGTTACACAGATGAACCCCATTATCTACTTGATCAGGGTCAGGCTCTCATGTTCCTTTGATAAAGAATGATTATGGGTGATGTCATGCACATTTTAACATCATATAGTGGGGAAATATCTATCAAAAATTTAATGTCCTATAACAAGAACATTTTCCTTGTAGTTTAATTTCATGTGGTAAGGATTTTCTTTCATGTAGTTTAATGTCGTTTGGTAATGAAAAATTCCTTATAGTTTAATTTTGTGTGGTGATGACATAAATTTTCTATGTAGTTTTCAGTCTTAATTCTATGATATGGTCACTAATCTAAAATATATCTTGATCTCATAGGATAAAGAAACTTTCCAAGTCCCATAAGGTCACATGAGTCATGTTCAGAATGAGAAACAAGGTGAAACTAGGAAATCAACTAAGTCACATATGAGTGGGTCCCCGATAAATCAATGCATAGGTCCTGCCAATTTTATATTGGGGGTGAATTCTTATCAATTTATATATTTTAGATGAACCCAATAATTATGATTCGGGTGTCCCTATAAATCATGTGATGATAGGAATCAATCCCTACATATTTCTTGATTGAGTGTTCCTTACACAGGTTTGGCCTATATGTGAGGATGGGGGACATTTTTCTTTTATCATGAATAGACCCAAGAATCAAAAATACAAGAATAATTATGTATCCTATGATAATAGAAATCCAGACACGTGTATTTATTGAATGGGAAAATCTCTACCTAGTCCTGACCCATACATAGAGGGGGGGCTTTGTTTCTATTTATTATTGTAGTCGGGCCTGAGATTAGAGATCTAGGCATCACTACGTATCCTTTTATGTCATGAATCAAGCCACATATAGTTCTTGAGAAATCTTGTAGTTTAATATCATGTGATAAGGATGTAGGCTCCCTAATGTGAAAAGGGAATATTTCAGTTGGACCCAATACTTGAGATATTGATGTCACTATATATCATACATTTAAAGGAATCAAGCCACACGTAGTTCTTGAATGGAAATCTCTCTATATAGGACTGACCCATCCTTAGAGGGTTGAATTGTTCCCATTAATTATCATAGATGTACCCGATATTGGAGATCTAATCATCACTACAAATCATGTGATTACTAGGATCAATACACATGTAGTTCTTGAATAGAGGCATGGTGTGATACCACCACCAATGATAGTGGTCCTCTCAGTAATGGTCTACAGTAATGTGAAGTTTTGTGTCATGCAAGAGACATCAACTTTGGAGGTTAACATCATGCAATGAGGACTAATTGTGTGAATTTTATGGTCTTTCATCTAAGACCATGTTAACCCTGTTGTGAACTAATATGGATTGTTCATGTAGGGAATCCCTTGCCAAAAATTTTAATCACATGTGAGCTATTCTTGGTGTCAGAAACAAGGAATTTAAAAGGTTCCTTTCACCACAAAAAGTTAATTAAAGTCATGTAAATTTTTTATTATATAGGGGATTGTCCATGATAGAGGATATAGGCATCCCTGTGTATCTCATAAAAATGATAATCAAGTCATATGTATTTCCATAAAACCTTGAATTTTAGTGTTATACAGTGAGGACATCTTCCATGTAGTTTAACATTATGCGAGAAGGAAGAAGGTGACTCTACATGAAAGAAGAGTAATATTACAGATGGTCCCAAGAATGGAGGTTTGGGTGTCAGTATGAATCCTTTGATGGCATGAATCAGTCCACACATATTTCTAGGAAACTGTGCAATTTAATGTAATTTATAAAATACATCAACTATATATTTTAACATCTTACAATAAAAATGAGGTTCACCCAATGTGAAAAAAATGGATTAACCATTTTTGTGTAGTTTGATGTCTTGTGATCATGAAAAATATATTATAGTTGGGCTTGGGATTGGAGATTTGGGTGTCGTTATGTACCTTGTGATAGAAAGAATCAAGCCATATGTAGTTATTGGTTGAGGAATTTCCTATGTGGATCTGAATCACACATAGGGACTGGGGGTACTTCATTTACCTTTTCCATAGATCTATCTCATATGAGATAAATCATTGGATAGATGATCGTTCTTGTGTAGTTTAATGTCATGTGGTGATAATATCTCTCATGCTGCTTAATGTTATGTATTGAGGACGTGATGTGCTATTTATTTTAATGTCTTACTGCTATGACCTCTTCTGTACAATTTAACATCATGTTGTCAAGATGAATTTGTGTATTTTAACTTCATGTGACCAAGATGATAGACTCTTGATGGAAACAATGAAAATTATTTCTTTATAAACCTTTCATTGGTGGGGGTTTGATATGTTCCCCATCCATTTTTTATAGTAATTAAGCTCTATTGTGATTGACCTTATGTAAGATATTTGGACCTTCCCATTTGGGTTTAAGCATAGGAGGATTTTTTTCAAGCATCATTGGGGTTCTTTGATCCAATACTAGTTCTCGTTGATGGAATGAGTTTAAGAGATCCTTTTTATTGGAGGCTCATGAAATCTTATTCTTCTAGACTTTAAGGTTGTGTAGTGTACGCAACCTTTTCTCATTGAGTTTCACTAATACATCCATCCTCTTTTTCATTTTATCATCATATGATAGTTTCTCATAGATAGCTATTCAAAGCAAGGAAAACTATACTTCTATTGGAAACACCGCCTTGGTTTTGTACACTAATGAATATGGAGTTTCTTATGTAGTTGTGTGCGTGGTGGTATGATATCCCCATAAAGCATAGAGGAGTTTTTTCACCTAGTACTTATTTTCCTTATTCATCATATTCTAGAGTATATTTTATAGAGTCTTATTTAAGGCCTCTATTTTTTCGTTTTCCACTACATAATAGTGGGAGCAGTGATTAGACTCAATGTTGTACTCCTTGTACAATTTGTTTAGATCCATAGAACAAAAGTGTGTGTTATTTTATGTTAATATCATGTAAGGGACTCAGAACCTGGATATGATATTAGACTTCACAAAGTTATTGATATTATTCACCTTTACTTAATTTATGCATGTTTCCTCATACCATTTAGAAAATAAGTTGGTAGCATTAAGGATGTGCTTAAACTACTTAGCTATGGCTGGGGGATATAGCCACACACCATATATTCCCCATACACCAAATGGATAGGAATATTTAGTTACATATAGAAATTATGGGGGCTAATGGATAAAGATTTAATGAATCTGGAATGCATGACATTTTCTATTTAATTCCATACTTTATTTTATCAGGGTTTTTCACTAGAAACTTAGCCTCTTGGTTTGGTGGGAGAGCCTGGTCCCATAGTCCTCAGTGTCATAGGTGGCTATTTGGACTTCTTTCATGATGTATGAATCTATCTTTATGTTATGAATCTAATTAGGATTCCATCAAATCCTCACTTATAGAGTTATTTTTTCTCATTTGGAATATCCCAAAGGTTAAATTTCGTTACTTGGCACTGAATAGATTCCCTTATAGATAGGGTATATGGGAGGATCTCATTTTCAATATTATCAATTATGGGATCCATTCATCCAAGGGTGTATTTTATTTCATCATTATATAGTGTGGTGTTGACCTGATTGATTTCTTTGATGTCATAGACAATGATTTATGAGACTATCCTTTAGTGAGTCATACAGAAGATCACTTTCTCCTAATATGGGTTTTCCATGACTGTGATTGCATTAGAAAATGCATCGGAATGTGCATTCAATGATTAAGAGATTTGATGCAATATGGTATCAAAAGAGAATTCCTCTATTATCCCTTTTACATAGTTAGTGAGAGGATCTAGTTATTCCTTTTTTGATATCATATTCCCCATTAATCTACATTATCACTAGATATGAATCCCCTTTGATGTTTAGGTAGGCCATCTGTATCTGTAAGGATAGTTCCAATATGGTAATGAGGGCTTGGTATTTAGACTCATTATTTGTACATCCTTCAGATAGTGAGAAATATTAAGGAAAATTTTTCTCTAGAGAAACAAATATAATCACCATGACAATCAGATTGAGTTTCAAGTTTTCTAGTCTTTTACTAACAGGTATCTAGGTGGAACCATAAAAATACATATCCCATGTATGGGGAGGGTAATGGGAAAAGTATACCTCCTCATATGGAAGTTATGTGTCCACTAGTGTACGTTATGGGGTGGGATGTTCCGTGAGGAAATCAGTCAGGGTGTGCCTCTCACTAACTTCTGTGACACGAAATGGATGTCATGCTATAGCAGAATGACCGCCCATCAAGCCAAATTCCTTATCCATATAGAAATTCTAAGGATGTACTAGAGTAGGTAAATACTAGGTACTGGGTGATATTTTTAGTTCTTCAAGTAATGCCTCATCTTTTTCACTACAAAGATGAGCACGAGGAAGTTCTTCTCGATATCATAATATCAGGTCTCAATTCCTAGAATCATCTAGCTGAGGTAGTAGATAATGTTCTCATTTCCCACATCATTTTTTAATATAAGGAGAGATACAAGAGATCGTTCCATAAAAGAAAAATACAATATGAGTGTCTTTCCCTCCACTTGCAACATCAATAATGGTTTGTGTAGAAAGTACTGCTTGAGACTCCCAAAGGCTTTTTGGTAGTCCACATCCCATTGGTAAGTGACTCCCTTCTTAATTAGATTGGTGAAGGGTAGGTATTTTCTGGCCGGGCTGGCTATGAAACAATGAATGTAGGAATGGATCCCTTGGATCCCCCTTGGTTCTTTGATATTTTGAGGGGGTAAAATTTCCATAATTACACTATTCCACAGTGTAATTATGCCTTCGACCTCTATGCCATAGTGGCATACCAAAAATCCCAGTAATTTCTTTAAAGTTGCCCTAAAAGCTCATTTCAAGGGATTTATCTTCAGATTATGCTACCACAACTTGTCGAAGACTTTTTGATGATTCGTGAAGTGATCATGCCACTTTTGAGACATAAACACCAGGTCATCAACATAAAATTTGACTATTCATCCCAAAAAGTGCTTAAAAATATGAGTCATGGAACATTGATAAGTAGCACCAACATTCTTTAATACAAAGGGAATGACCTAAAAGAAAAATATCCCCTGGGGTTCTTTGAGGGAAATGTATTCCTCATATTCAGGTACCATCTTTATTTGATTTTACCTTGATTACCCATCCATGAAGGAAATGACATGGAATCCATAAATTTCATAGATCAAGAGATATATTATTAGCAAAGAGAAATCATCCTTAAATCAATATTTATTAAGGTATTTTAAATCGATACATACTATAATATACTCATTATTTTTATTCAAAAATATGATATTGGATAGTCATATTGGGTATTGAACCACCCAATCAAAATTGGCTTTGATCAATTTGTACATTTTTTCCTCTATATTATTAGGATGATATGGTTGCATCCTCTTAGCCACCTTCTTGAAACCTTGATGGTAATCAGGTAAGCCTAAGTGGTGTGTACCCAGATATGGGTTTAATCCTGGAATTTATTTATAATTCCAAGTGAACACGTATCGATGTTTCTTTAGAAATGTAATGTACATCTCTTTCTCCTTGAGAGGCACGAAAGCACTAATAAATGTAGCTCATTGGTATTCCATTATTTCTAGATTTATCTTTTTAATCTCATCAATAGTGGTGGGAATTCCCTCATCAAATGTGGAATGTGTGTTTCTAAGGTCATCCTCTTCTTCTTCCATCTCTAATTCTATGGAGGAATTTTCAGATGGGGAAGGGAATCTAAGGGAATCACTATCACAGTTATAGTGAGAGAGGAAATGGGAAGATAAATTGTCATCCTCTATGGATAGTGTAGTTTTAGAGACACTCTAGAGATGAATTTCTTTAACACTATCTCTGGGAAAGAAGGATCTTGGACATCTGGGATTGAGTCTATTCCCTCAACTAGATTTATGGGTATCACATAATTGTTGTTGAGAATACTCCAAGGATTTGTAGGGGTGATCCCCAATCAATTGGGAGATGAAACTAGTATATTATCATCCATCATCGGTCTTTCCCTTCCCTATTATAGAATCCTACCTCCATATATGTGTCTTCACAAGAGTCGAAGGGAGCGTTGTAACTATGTTGTATGTCGACCTTCCCATCAATGGGATATTTGAAGCATTGATATATGGTTGGAGGTACCACCACATAGCTATGAAGCCAATACCTTTCAAGAAGTACATTATATGTGATGTATTATTGGATAACCATGAACTCAGTGCTATATGTGAGATCCCAAAATGAACATTTGAGCTTGATCTTCCCAATAGGTATTTATTCACTCTTATCATACACTTAAATGGTAAGCTTTATGGGAGATAAGTCCCCTTGGATATATCACAAACATTAGAGGGTCCTAATTAGGATTAGGTTAATCTTGAAACCATTTTCAATAAGATCCATTTTGATGTTTACATTATCGAGTCTACCTAAAACAAATATGGGTATGATGTGTCCCGGCATGACCTCTTCCTGATCCAGATATATTAATGCAATGGTGACATTGAATTCATATGGCATAGTCACCACTAAATAAATATATGCTATAGTGACTTATGTCTCAAAATCCTATGGACTTTGGAGGGATTTTATGAGTGACTCTTTGAGTTTATTTGAAAGATAGAACATGTCTAGGATTGATTTCTTGATTAGGATAACATGTTATCTGTTTCAGAATTTCATACTTTTGCACCATGGGTCAAAGCTTCCCAATGTGGGGTTACTCCTTATTATTCAATTAATGATATGATAAATCTGAATTATATTGTTATCAGGCTTATTTATAGGTCTATGGAGCATATTCTTCTAGTGGCATAGGTCAGGTTTCCCTTCCCCATTGTCTGGGATGATCAAATGATCACACCCCTTCCAGACAGTTGTGTAAGATGACCAGGTGTGGACAACCATTGGAGGGTTCTTGGATAAATCCAGGTATATTTTATAATTTTCTGAGTGTTTTCCCATGGGTCTCAGTGGCATATATTTTCTCTATGTGGATGTGACCAAAATATTATGTCAAACCACACCCGTGTTGTCATCTTTATCCTTATCTCATGCACTTTCGACCATCTGAATCCCTAGTCAAGTATGGGTGACTAATACTTGAATTCATATTCATCATTGGAGAAGGGTAATAGAAAGTTTATTGTGTTAACAGAACCAAATATGATCTCTTTATCTAATGAGGGTTCCATTTGGGGGGTGATTCCCATACTTCAGATGTTTTAGAAAATAAATCTAAAAGACTCGGAACTTGTGTCAGAGATGGATATAATTCATCCTAATATATTTATTACTATTTTTGATGATTATGTCCACCATTGGTAGGAATATTCAATGTTATATCCCTAGGAAAAAAACTATTATGGGTTTGTGAATTTTTTCCCTCAAGGTGGAATGAGCTCGGTCAACTTTATTTCTATTCATCTAGTTATTGAAATTCTTCCCACACCTAGCTGGAACTTTTTATAAATCGCATTATTCTTATATTTGGGTGATGGTTACAAAAGACATTTTTTCTAGGGATTTTTCCAACATCACATTTCCATATTCAACCATGCTTTAGCAGACATCTTTGAAGATGAATCAATACTAGATGTGGTGACCCAACCTTCTATAGAAAGGGAAGAAGTCTGGGATGTTTGTAAGGTTGACCTCATTAGGATTCTTATTATTGGGAAGCCATGATCTCTTTGTGCTTCTATTTAAGGGTGATTTTTTTGTTTTTTCTACTCTACTAGATTCGCTGGGTAATTCGGGGCCTTCATAGGTTCTTGGATGGGAACTGTTATTGGTTTAAGGGTAATAGTGGTAGTCTCTATCTTTCCAAGCCTTTTCCCCTATTGTAAGTGTATAAGTCAAGACTTAACTTGAGTCCATTAAATAGTGTAATCCCAAAATTGTTTTGTTTCTATAAACTCATAGAATGTTCCTTGATATTCATTAGGATCATGGGTGTCTTCAGAAAATCTGGGAGATTTTCAGCCCAAATTTCTAGTAATTTCTATTGTGAGAGAGGGATGTTGAGTGAATAGGTTAAACCTTTCCATATGGATATGGATTTAGACACTCTATCATTTTCTTGTTTCTTACAGGTTTTCAGGTTGATAATTTTCATTTTCCTCAGAATAGAGATGAAATGGTGAAGGAATTGACAAATTTTTTCTTCCCATCCTGCAAAGGATCCTTTTGGAAGACTATTATACCAAAAAAGGCTATATTAATAGGATTTTGTACAAAAAAACATCAAATTGGTCGACACCTACTGATCTGAAGGGCCCATCATTAGACCTCATCAGGATACAAAGTGTGTGATATATTATTCAGGGTCTCTCATGATGTCAAATGTAGAGAAGGTAGGATTGATGAAATTGGGGTAATTATCATCCACCCATTTGGGATATGGGTTTTTTTCAGTCTTAATAGTGGTGTGTCTCCCTTCCCTGTATTCCATTCGATTAGATAGGGACTCAATTGAATTGAGAAGTTCTATAGGTACTACTATTTAAGCCACCTCCCATTAGTAGGGAGTGGGTGATGCTTAATGAGGTGGCCCCATTTTTGTCTCTAACTGATTCGCAATTACATCTATTATTGAACGATTTTCTTAATGAGGGAGAGGTTTTCATATCAATTGAAGAAATCATGACTATTTTTGACATCCTCATTTATGTAGATCAGTTTCTGGGATCCAAATCTCATTCGACGCTCAGATGTAGGTCATTCAGGTGGATCAGGTCTTTACAAATGTATGGGAGGATAAATATTCATCTCAGTTTGAAGACAATATATAAGGGTAATATTTCCCCTGAGTAGCTTCTCATTGAGTTGTATGAGAGTTTTTTATCATTCTCATAGTGTGACAACTACTCCTCCATGGAAGAAATATTAGCTCTTCTGGGTGATGATTGGGATATGACCACTTCTTTACCTTTGTCTTTGGCATTGATTTTCCATAGAGGTGGAAACTCAATATTTTTAGGTGATAGGTTTTTTATTATCCTCTAGTTTTGAGTACGTGTAGCCTCATTTGGTTCATCAAGATCACCCTCCTCTTGGGGTATATTTTTTGTATTTCATCCCTCTATATTTTAATCTTGATCAAAATTATCTATTTTGTTGTAGGAGATGACATTTATAGAGGTGTATCATGAAATACTAGTTATCCCAATACTCTCAACACAATAGGATGATTTTTCACTTCCTGTATCAAGGTAATTTTTCAAATACTTTTCCTCTACCATGTAAATTCACTCCATATGGAACCTCACTCTCCTAGGTGCTCCCAACCTGTCAGCCCGTCTCCTAGGGTTTCGGCTTTCCCATGCAGTGATGGTTCCTCTGTGCTGCTCTTCTCGGGCTCTTCTTCTCTCTTTCCCATGTTGGGTTGTGATCTCATTCGGATTTTCACTCTCTATAGCTCAAATCTCCCTACTCTATTATGGAAATCTATTTCTCTACTCATCCATCTATTTGGGATCTATTATTGCAGTCCTTAGATTCTCTCCAGGTTAGATTTGGAACATGGTATACACTAAGGATTTGGAGAAACGATTGGGCAGACGAAAGATTTCCAAGCACTATAGGAGTCATTTCTTATTCCCAGGGTTTCAATCCCGTGCTCTATTTCAGGTTTTTCCCAGCTTTCATTTTTTCTAGTTCAGGTTGTTTACTGGTTACGGATCTCCCTCTATGTTCATTCTAGTGTTTCAATCCCATTTTTATTCTTCCTTGTTCCATGGTGGATATGGGTTGCGATTCTATTTCCGTTTAGTGGTTGGTGATGTTGGTCTCTTCATTTTTTCATGATGGTCATGTGTCTAGGTGGATTTTCAGTGTCGCAGAAGATGTTAACTTCATGCGGAATGTTTTTGTTTGTTATAATTTCAAACTTGTTGAAGGAGAAGGTCTCAAATCTCTGTGGCAGATTCAGTCACCCAAATATTCCCTGTCCTTGAGTCCAATTTCTCCTTCCCAATTCGGCTAGGAGAGATGGTTCTTAGGGGCTTTGGGAAGTGATGTTTGGGTGGCCAAAAACTTTCCAATAGATGATTTCTTCGCTCATAATTTTGATGTGATAGAGTATGTCTGTCCTAATGATGTCTTATAGGTTTTCATTTTTTATGGTTGGCGATGGTGTGTTCTTGTATGAATGACTGTGAGGGCAGTGAGTTTGATGGTGATTATGCTTCGATCCACGACGGTGAGACTGTGTTCGGCTTTGCCAAGGATGGGTTCGGCTCCTGTAATATTAATGATATGGTTGGCAGTGACTCGACTGACAGTGAAGGGGTGATTCGGGTGGCTCATGGTTCAAGATTGGTGGTGATTCAATCCTTTTGAATTTTCATTTTTGAATATTTTTTATCATGTGAGGGTCTTTAACTTTTTTGTGTGTTTTGGTTGGGATTCTTTGTTGGATTATTAGGGCACAGTAAGTTGGTGATGGATGATTTTTTGAATTTTGAAATCTGTAAGGTGAGCTGCATTTTTAGAGGGTTGGTATTTTGATGTAGGGAATTCTCTGTATGGTTATCACTTACCCATAAATTAGCTTTTTAATAAAATAAAAAGAGGAATTGTAGGTAAATTCACTCCATCCAATTTTCCATTTTGATCCTTTTTTTCTTACATCTCTATTAGTGTTTGATTACCTTTATTGTATGTTCCTCCCATCTTATCCTCTGAATAGTGTACTTAAGGGATTCTGACTGTTGAACAGGCCTTGAATAGAAGAGGTTTATCTTATGATGGGAGGAATTAATGGGATGTTTACCAATGATATTTACCTCCCTATTTGGAGAATACTGATTCCATATGTGGTGTTGATGATGATTAAAATGCCCCCAACCCTTTGGGATGGGGACTATTTGGGGTCGCCATTGGAATTTTTTTATCATTTTTTTAGGATCTAATGGTTCCAATTGAGGATTTTATGACTCATGGGACAATAAATGAGATATAAATTCCTTGAGTTAGGTTTGATGGGGTTGATATGGAATTGCCACTAATTTTCCTAGAACCATATTGTGAGGTGATGAATCCAGTGCTGGCGATTGAGATAAAAATTCCCCCAACCCAGTGGTCTGTGTTGGTTTTTAGCTATTTATGTTATGTCCTGAATACTCTTGTGGATTTATAACCCATGGGGTGGAGGTGGTGGTAGATATCCCCCCAGCCTGGTGAGCTGGGTTCACTCCTAGACAACTTCTATTGTGACCTATTTGACTTGGCATAAATATTCTTGTGTATGAGATGGGTGTAATGTAAATACATGATGGGAGTCATTTTCTACAAGAAGTTGTCTGGTTGATAGTGAATTTTACTTCCATGTCTAAAATGAATTCCCATTTCTTCTAGGGGACTAGTTAAAAGATAGGTGGGTGGTCCTCTCCCTCCATTAATGATGTCTTCGCATTATTAAAGTGGGGGAATTCTATTGTAGTGACTAACTGACTTATACATTACCTAGTCCCCGAATCATACTGGAGGCTATGACATTATAGGACATCGCATAGGGGGATTTATTTAATTCCAGTGGTGTGGTAAAGTTTAATTCTATATAGTTTCTCTATCCTTGGATATTACAACATGAAGAGGATTTAGTGATCATTTTTTGAAGAGTTGTGATTCAGTGGAGGAAATCATGTTGTAGATTTTTGATATGATTTTTCAATTTTGGGTCCCATCAATGGAGATAGAATCCAAGTATATATAACAATAGTTTATCTTGATAGTATGAATGTGACCTTCATATCCTAGATAAGGGAGGTGTCTATCCATCAATCATTGATGAGTAGACCATATATTTTGTCTTAGGTAAGGCATGCACTACTTCTTGGGCTCATCTAGGATCTCATAGTCAGAAGTGGAAAGGGTACAGAATATAGTGGGGATATTTTTTTAGATACCTCTCTTTATATGTCAATGTATTCCTCCTCTTCATTAGTCTTTCACACCTCTATATCATCAGACCCCTAGAGTTTCTTCTTAGGTTCTACTACTATCCGGAGTAGAGTGTTCTGAAAGTTGATAAAGAACTATATACGGTTGACCCTGATGTTTCGATCACCTCTCTAAATGAATTAATCTAATTTTTTAACACCCCTTTATACAATGGTGTCTGGTAAAGGGTTAATTTCCTTTTATGAGGTAGGTATCACTTTAGGGAGGTTGACCAAAGAATATTTCCGGAGTAGAGTCCCTACAATCCATCTTCACACTACCATGAGGAGAGTTATCATAGTAATGATAACCATATACTTTAGTTGAAGATTCGATGGACCCTTATGGTTTTGAGAATGTGTCTCAAACAACTTCAAGGAAACTCTAATTGAGAATATTAGGTACATTAGCCTCATTCTATGTCGTGGCCAAAATATGTCAACTTGCCTTTTGGTATTGTGTAGGGTTATGAGTCTTTTGTAGTACGGTTATCAAAATATGATGGTAACATTATAGTGATGTGGGATTATGAGCCTATTTATAAGAATATATTGGATTATTCTAATGATATTCTTTATTATCGATAGAAATATGTTCATGCTTGTAGGTGGTTGGTGGAATATATTGATCAACCCAAAATGAAGTGGGGATATGATTTCAGTTCAAATTTTCATTCACCTACAAAAAATGACGATGGACCTCTAGAATGGGATAAGGGATATGAGCCTCCTTCTACATGTCCTCTAAGGGATTTTAGTTCATTCATTCATCTGTGGAAGTATATATATGATCCTAGCTTCTGTGAGATACTATAATATGCCATATAGATTCACTGACAAGAATATGAGCCTACCCTAAGGTATGTTCTACTCTCACCTGGTGGTTCTTAATTGGAATCAGAATATGATCCTAGTATGCTTCCTTTGGAGTCTATTTCTAGTGTTTTTTTATAGTAATATGATCTTGTCTTGATTCATGTTCTTCTCTCACTTGGTGAGCCCTGGTTAGAATGGAAATATGAGCTTCGTCTGGTGCCTTTGGAGTATGTCACCAGTCTTTTATTATAGGAGTATGATCCTATATTAAGGCATGTGTTTCTCTCACTTGGTGAACCCCAGTTAGAATGGGAATATGATCTTGGTTTGATGCCTCTCCTTTTATCAAAATATTCTGATAATCCTCTTGGATGAGATAAACAATGTTCACTTTCTCTAAAGCAACCACTTATTCATACTGATTAGAGTGTTGTGCTTCCCTTTATATAGGGATAGTAGTATGTGCCTTTACATGCATATGTACTAGTTTCATAAATATACCAATGGAGTTATTCAACTATTGTGATAATGTAGGGACACTTTATCAAGGTGTGAAAAATAATTTAATCCTGTACATTTTCTATATGCGATATATTCTAGAATATGTATTAGATTGAAGCATGGATACGTTCCTACTTCTTTCCACATTATTATATCATAACATGTTGATGGGATTCATGCATGGGGGAAGGGATATGAATATCCCCCATGATTTTTATAGGAATATGTCCACAAGATTTCCCTAAGTGAGTAGGGATGCAAGCCTACCATCAGAATATGTTGATGGGATTCATTAGTGAAAGTGGGGGTGTAATATCTATCATGGTTACATAATGTTTCCATCACTAATGTTTCTTCCTTTTTTCCCATGCATGGGTGTTATATTTGGAAATGTGTTGGGTGTTTCCCTTAGTAGGAAACTGAAGGGAACCAACGGGATGGCACTGGTGGAGACTGTGGACAAGTGTCCTACTCGGAAGCTACTAAACTGAAAGGGATACATAGTTGACTCCATTATCCACCTTCATCAGATATTTAAGGTTATGATTTTCTTGATCTGGGGATAATCTTATGAAGAGGTTGGATCTGGAAATGAGTAGCAATGGTTTTTTTGTTAATTTCTTTGGATAGAGAAGACTCGTCAGTTTAAACATTTGGAGACCCTTTCATGTAGCTTCAAGGGTCAGAATCATACCATGTTAATGGTATTATCAGACTATTGTAGTTTCCACCTAACACTGAAGGTGTTGGGTGGGTGAGGTCTTTCTATGACTTTTGAGGGCTTATGTTGTATCATATTTTCTAAAATAGTACCTCGATGAATACATGACCTCAGGTCAGAGTATTGTTTGTGATAGTAGTATCCGCAGTTACAAATACAATAAGGAATAAGGTCACCAATAATTTCATCATTGTAGTAATGATATGTTCTCAATCATATATGAACTGGTACCACAATTTTCCTTTCTTATTCGTATTTTATCCATTCTACTCTTGTGGACATGTCACAATGAGGATGTTCTTATTTCAGGACAACCCCAATTAAAAAGGTTCAATTGATCAATTTTTATCTCTTAAATATTCACATTAGGTTCACTTTTTTTGTTTGTATAAGATATAAAAAAAATACCAATGCATGGTAAGCCAGACATTTTTTTTATGTGATAGATTCCCATCAGGTTCACCATTTTTGTTTCATTTGCAATACTACTTGCATAATAAGAACAAAATGACATGATAAGAACTGGATAGTTTATACATTTTTTCCTATAAAGAATATGTCATAATTAAATCCACCCAATAGCCTGAAGGCCTTCAAATTTTTTTATTATTCTAAAAAAAGTCCCCTTTAAGGGAAGAAAGGGGGAAACCAAAATAGACTCCATATAATTAAGACAAATCACACCCAAATGAAAAAAGTTTAAAACCAAACTGATAATAAAAAGATGCCCCTCCCTAGCATTTGATCATGATGAAGCTCTCCACCATTATAGGTCTATTCAGAAAACAAGTGTCCTATTTCAAAGAACAGGTGCGATCTGATGGCTGACAACATACCTTCTTAACAACCAAAACCTTAAAGCTCTATAAAGATAAACAACCGTCTCTGGATCCTCCTCTAGGGCATGTTCCAAGTGGTTGAGTCTGACTGCACTAATTTCTCACCTTCGGGATCAAAATAAGAAAAGTTGCAATTCCAAGTCATAATTAAATAATTTCACATCAGGTTCTGATTATCCACTAAATGAGGCTAATATTCATTATTAATATATATATTATTCTTGTGATTTATTATTCATAAACACTATTTTAGTGAATTTTATACTTCGAACATTAATTCACATTATGATTGTAATTCCCTCTTAAAATGCACTATTACATGGTACTTTTTTTAATACCTCATAAAATAAAAAATGATCTTGATTTTATTTTTATATTTTTTTCAAGTCTCTCATTATATAAGTAACAATTAATTCTTTTTTATTACTTGAATATTCACATTGTAAGACCACTAAAATGGGATTTCATTCCAACATATTTTTGGGAAATGTAAACTGGGTATAAGCCCAATAAAGAGACTGTAGCGGCCACTATCAAAGCCTAATGATTATAAAAATTCAACTGAAGATATAGGACATCAATGTCTACATTTCATTAAACAGTGTACAAAGCTAATTCAGTTGTTTGAATGGAGTTCCAAGTGGCCCAAGTTGAAGATGAGATATTGGGCCAGATTCTATAGCCCAAAAAACAAGCCCTAAATTTAATCATATGTCTCAAACCGTACACTATTCTAGATTTAAATTTTACAGCATGTCAAGGAATGTCAGTATCTTTATTTTTGTATTATATTTCCCACAATAATTCATCCATTTAGATGATTTTTTGAATGCGTCTGTCAATTCATGCAAGTTGTCTCAGATTGTTTGTTAAGGGTGAAAAAATCAACTCTCCCTCAAATTTCCACCCACTTATGGCCTACCACAATTAATTGAGGAGACTTTGAATATTTTATGCTCAACCCAAGGTTTCAAAAATTACTATTTATGGCAGTGTTGTTGAAGGGTTTGGGAATCTTTGGTTCTTGGTTTCATTGTAGTGTTATGTTGTCATTTTGTGTTTGTAATCGCATTTCTTTCTCATGTAAGTTGTTCAATTCACCTTAGTTTATTAATAAAAGATCTTCATTTTCTATTATTCTATTATTCTACATATCATATTGATACCGTTGCTTAAATTTGTGAATTTATTCACACCATACCTTGTGATATTTATCACACAATGGTGGAGTGATTGTTATTTTTTTGTTTTTACTTCTTCAATTCCACCCTCATAAGTCTACTTCCTGCTTCTATTGAGAACATGTAATCAATGGAGGTATAAATATTTTTTGGGTTGATCAAAGGGAGTATAAAGGGGATGGATTGGATGTTATTTCTCACTCTCTAAATGTTTATTAATTTCTTTTATTTATGTTTCTTTTATTCAGTGATTTTCTCTCTTTCTCATACATATTGAATTTATTCACCCCTCTTATATGTGCTAATATGAGTATTTACCTTGGAGTGCTCATGAAAATTATCCTAAAAGTGTATAGGTGACTAGAATGTGTTTTTGAAGGTGTTTAACCAGTAAGTTATGAGGTTAGTTTGATTTCATTGAATTAATCCTTCTCGAGTTAATGAAATTGAAATCATTAAAAAAGGAATTCATCCAATCCACCCCAAGCGATAACATTGGATAAACTCATTATCTTAATTTGAATTAACTTAAATCGATTAGGGAACCTTTAAACCAATCTAAAATCAACCCAAGTTTGGAAACTTCATAGCCAAAAAAATCCATATAATGTACATGTATGTAGGTTACTTCTTAGGTCTCCGAGGATTCGACAACCCAAGTTAAACAACAACCGACTGCTTAACCCTAAAATCCTGGGTAAATTTGGGTGATGCCAAATTTTGGTGACGTTGACGTGAACCCAATTAAGTTATCTCACCACCCATTATATTCTCCCCCATTTCTCTTTTCTCACCCTAAATTCTCTTATCTTTGCCATTTCTCATTTTTTTTCTTTTAGCGCTTGTCCCCTTACACCCGCGATAACTCAAACAGATTATTTAGGGTGGAAATTCCTAGGGTTGGGGAGTCAAGAACACATAGGGGTCTCTTCCCATTAGATCCAAATATTCCTAATACTCCGAATTCAAAAATTGATCCAATTTAAATGGAGGGTCTTCAAATAAATCAACTCATAAACCCGGGTGGGAACTAAAATGTAAATCCAAATGAGGTAGCCCAAAACATGTGGAATATAGTTGATCAAACCATGAATGAATACCTCACACCTTGTTGGACCAATTCACCCTATTACATTAGTAATGATTACCTTGGATAATCCCACTATTTTTTCAATCCTCATATCCTAAACCACCTTCCAACCTTCCATGTGATGGAGTCAAAAATATCATACCTTCATGTCAAAGAGTTTAACAACATTGTTGTAACCATGTGCCCACCACATCAACTTGAGTCAGCTAATATGAGGATCTTGTTGGAACCATAGCTATTCTAGGCATGAATTGGAGTTTGGTTTGTGTTTGTTTTCAATACTCAGGGGATGTTCCAAATGTGTGCCAGTAAAGTGATCATACAGTTCAAACAGACAACAGTATTGAAGGTGGCACCGTTTCCCAGTGTTTGCCAAATTTTTGGGCCTCAAAATCGGAAAATGAAGACATGGATTTTTGGTAAAAGAAGGCAGGTGTAAAGAAGAATTGGTGCGCGAAAAATAAGGGTTATGCGCGAAAGATGTGATTTGGGCGCGAAAAACAGCAGGATGCGCAAAATAGAGGATCGAGGTTTTTCGTGAAAACGGTGTTTCAGAATTAGATCGTCGAAAAATGGAAAAGGCATGGGTTGTGCGAAAAATCTGGAGATGTGCGCGAAAAATGATACTGACGCGAAATATTACACGCTAGATGAGTTGTTTTACACAATACAAGGGGTTTTTCACGCGGGGGTCTCAGACGCCTATAAATAAGAGGTGACCCCCTCAATCAACACGGTTGAAGACTTTGAGAAGATCTGAGGACTGATGTGTGAAAAAGGATCACGTAAAGGGGCTTGCACAAAATATTCTGGATTGCATGGAAAATTCTGGGATGCGTGAAAAAGGAAGAGTTGCGCGTAAAAATTGGGGTTGCGCGTAAAAGATTAAGTTGTGCGAAAAAGGGTGTTGTGGCGCAAAATATTTTTCCGTGTGAAAAAGTAAATTTTTTGCGCAATAGGAAGGTTTTGCGTGAAAAGGTTTGTTGTTGCGCACAATTGTCAGTGAATCTTGTCTGCACGTTCGGGTTATTCGGTTCAGTGGCTTTGTGTGTTCTAGTGCATCAATTCCAGACTTAGATGCAAGCAGAGTCTCATGCTAAGAATAGACAAAGACTTCAATGAAAATCTACTGAATATACCTTCACCTCTATAAACTGAGTGTGACTTCACCAAGGGTAGTGAGCCAGGGGGAGTCAATGGGAGTGACCCAAGGGAAGCAATGAGCTATCCCTAAACCTTTGTAAATGCAGTGATCCAGGGACAGAGTGACTGTTCTCGAACCTTTGTAATCCACAACTAGTGCAGATTAGTGGAATTTTGTACGACCGATAACTTGTCTGTGTATGCTCCTTGGACGTAGCCCTTAGCGGTGAACCAAGTAAAAATTGTTGTGTCATCTCTTTGCATTTGATTGTTTCATTGCTGATAATATTCATCATACAGGTTTAACCAGTTCCTACCAATGTCGGAACAAGATCCTTGTTTTCAAAAGAAAAAGTTGACACCCTAATTCAACTCTTCCCTCTCAGGGTGTCCTGAGGTCCTATAAGTGGTATCAGAGCGAGGTTACTGGTGTTGAATCTGTCCTTTGTCATCATGGAGAATACATTCAATGTCAGGGGAGTCCCTCTCTTTTATGGAAGTAATTTTCAAATTTGGATGAACAGAATGGGATCTCATCTAAGATCCCTTGGAATGGAAGTTCTGTTTTCCACTGTGCAAGGTATAAATGTCACGGATCCAATAGGGCTGGCTATGACTGAAGCAGACAGGAAAATTCTGGATGTAGATGCTAAAGCACAAAATGTACTCACCATAGCCCTTTCTGATCAGATCTATCTAAAGGTAATGATTTTCACCTCAGCTAAATCCATGTGGGATAAACTTGAAAATATTTATGAAGGAGATAGCAAAGTGAAGGAGGCAAAATTACAAGTCCTGCACAATCAGTTCGATGATCGGAAGATGCATCCAGATGAGAATGTAGACTCATTCTTTAATCGAATTACTGAAGTGGATGGAGCAATTCGGGGTCTCGGCGAAGAAATCAGAGACATTGATATAGTAAAGAGAATATTAAAAAGACTTCCACCCCTGTACAATGCAAAGGTGTCAGCTCTTGAGGAAATAGATATTTCCAAACTTTCTCTGGATGATATATTAAGCATCTTGGAAGAATATGAAATGAGATTCAAACAAGAAGATGTTATGACTCGTGTGATCAAATAAATAACGTTCAAGGCCATGGATAAACTGAAAATTTCAAAACATAGCAGCGGTGAAGATGATGAAGAAAAATAAATCCATTCTCTCATTGCAAAGAAGTTCTAGAAGGGAAAAAGGGAAATTTAAAGGGAAGTTACCTCTCGCATGTTTTCCTTGTGGAAAATTTGGTCACATTGCCTCTCAGTGTTTAAGAAAGATCAATGATGAAGATAGTGAAGATGAGAACATCAAGAAGCCTTGAAAAAGATTTTTCAAAAAGATAAACTTCAAATATGGAAATAAAATACAGAGGAAGAGGTTTTTCTATGAAGAGGAAGATGAGGATACTGAATTTTGTGAAGAAGAAGAACCCGAATTTAAAATGGGAAAGTATACTTCCATGATGGCTACGGTTGAAAAGTCAGAACCCTTGATCAATAAAGACAAAGATAATAAGATTACTTCTAATGGTGATTCAAATACTCAAATTAAGGATGTGTTTTCCAAGCTTCATAATAAATGTAGGAGATGCAATAAGTAGAAGGAAATGGTTGAAAAATCATCACAATATGTTAATGATCTTGAAGCATATATTGAATGACTAGAAGAACTAGTGAGAGTTCAGTCTCCAATCCTTGAAAGCGCAGATTATGTTATGGAACTAAGCTTTAAATTGAAGAATAAGAAAAGTTCATAAATGACCTTTCATCCAGACTGGAAGAGAATTCCAAGACTGTTGAGGGACTTGAGGAAGAAGTTGTTACTCTTAGAAGTAAAATTGAATGTCAATCAACGACAAATGAGGGAAAGAATAAAATTCCTTTCGGAAGATTCTCAGATGCATAATTACTAGCAAGATCCAAGTGTGGTTTAGATGGTGTTGAAAAAATCTTCAGTGATCAAAGACCTCTTGCATGGGAAAGAGTGGAATTGACTGTGAAGTTGAGACATCAACTACTGAAATAAAATAGAGCCAAAATAAATAAAAGATGAAAGTTGGACATGTTGAAACATTACCTAAAATGCTGAAAAAGAAACCCTCAATCCAAACTAAAAGAAGAACTGAAAATTATCCTCAAACTTTCAGAAATGACAGGCAGTTCGACTATTCTCCCAAGGAAGAAGGTATGAGGAGAAATTCAAGTGAAAAGGCATTTCCTCTCATGAAGTGTTATTTCTGTGGTTATCTGGGCCATACCATGTCATACTGCGAAGAGGCAAGGAGCTACTTGAATGGGGATGATCTGGGAAGTCAAAAAAGGAGACCGATTTCATATCCTCCATTTTATATAAGAAATAGATTCTATGGTTACTGTTTTAATTGTTTTAACTTTGGCCATAAAGCTATGTATTGCAGGTAGAGGTACGACATGAGAAATTCATACAACACTCAAAGTCGGGTCAGTTTTCATCTTCATGATGGTGTTGTTCTCACAAACAGTTTTCCCCTCTAGAAGAATATTATGGGTATGAAGAATTAGATTATGTGGAAGAAAGTATTAAAAGGCCATTAGTATCCTATGCTCAATCCAATATCTCATGAAAAGAAAAGAAGAAGATCGAGAAATCTAATCTGGAAGAAGTAGCCCTCAAAGCTACAAAGAGCAGCAGCACCTGGATTCTTGATAGTGGATGCTCATCCCATATAACGGGAAATGTGGACCTTTTGAAGAACATTGAAAAGAAGGTTGATGGAACAGTACGGTCGGTAATGATGGTGCTTTGAAGATTAAAGGCATTGGGAATACTGCTCTCGCCAACGGGGAGCTAAAGAAGTCTAAAGTTCTTTATGTGGACAGTCTGCGCCATAATCTCCTCAGTGTAAGTCAACTCTGTGACTCAGGGATCATAGTGACCTTCAATCAAAAAGGTTGCACTATAAAGGGAAAAACAGGGAATTCTCTTATGAAAGGTTGTAGAACAGATGGAAACTTATATCAGGTTGACAGCAAAGTGAACTCTTGCTATTTGTCTATTGAAGAAGAAAGAAATTTGTGGCATCAAAGACTGGGGCACATTAACCAACAAGACATGGAAAAGATATCTAAGATAAAGATAGTCATGGATATTCCCATTCTAAAATGTGAACGGGAAAAGTCTTGTGATGCTTGTATTCATGGGAAGCGGGTCAATAGTTCATATCACCCAAAGAATAAAAGGGCATCGAATATTCTTGATCTCATTCATATAGACGTATGTGGCCCAATAAATGTTGCTGGAACCCATGGAGAAAGGTACTTAGTCCTTTTCATTGATTATTATAATAGAATGGATTGTGTAATGGTGATTCACAAGAAGTGACAAGTTCTTGATTGCATGAAAACTTATCGTCGGATTGCTAAGAATGATACAGGATGAACGATAAAAGTCCTACGATCTGAAAATGGATGGGAATATAGGTCCATTGAGTTTGAAAATTACCTAGAAAAACATAGAATACAGCATTAGGTAGTTTTTGTGATAACGCCACAACAAAATGAAGTTGTTGAGCGTCCGAATCAATATGTCAACAATATGTCCAGGACTATACTGATCGAGAGTGGTATCTCTCACCATTACTGGAAGGAAGCTGTTGAAGCTGCAGTGCACATTCAGAATCGAACAGGGCTATATATGGGATAAATGAAGACACCATATGAATTGTGGCATGGAAGGAAGCCTTCATTGAAATACCTTCATGTTTTCGTAAGCAAATGTTTCATCCGTAACAAAGAAGGAAATCAAGGGAAATTTTGTGACAATGATGATAAAGGAATTTTTCTTGGGTATCCAATGAACAGTAAAGCCTACAAGTGTTTCAACAAGAGATTGGGAAAGATTGTAGTAAGCAGTGATGTTAAGATAATTGAAGATAAAACCACAAATGCTTCAAGGACGTCATGTGATGATGTGATAGAAAGTGCAGAAGAAAGTGAAGGTGGAGAAAATACAACTACAGAAATAGAAGAAGTTGTACAAAACACTCCGCAGTCACATCATGATGTTGACTCAGAAGAAGAATCTGAAGAAGAGACTGTGGATGGAGAGAATGTAACTGAACTGCATAGGAAAAATCGTAGAGCTGAGATTGATCCATCTAACATAATTGGGGATATGGGTGCACCCACACAAACAAGGAGGATGAGGAATAACACGTAGTCTGCATTTCTATCAGTTGTGGAGCTATCCTTATTTGAAGAAGCTACAAATGATGAATCTTGGGTGAAAACCATGAATGAAGAATTAGATCAGATTGATAAGAATAAGACATGGGATCTTGTCTAGAGACCCGGAGGTCACAATGTGATTGGTACAAAATGGATCTTCAAGAACAAGTTTGATGAGCATGGGAGTGTTATTATGAACAAGGCTCGACTGGTATGTAAGGGATATTCCTAGATTAAAGGTGTAGATATTGAAGAAACCTTTTCTCCAGTGGCTAGACTGGAGTAAATCAGGATTTTCCTTTCTATGGCACTCCAAAGAGGTTATAAAGTGTATCAAATGGATATCAAAACTGCATTCTTGAATGGTGTAATCGAAGAAGAAGTCTACATTGAACAACCAGTGGGTTTTGTTCTTGGTACTGATGATACAAAGGTCTGCAAGTTGAAGAAAGCTCTATATGGTTTAAAGAAGGAACCACAGGCATGGTACTCCTAGCTGGACTCTTATCTCAAGAAGCTGGAATTCAAAAAACGAGGAGTAGATCACAATCTGTATGTGAAGTATTCTCAAGAAGATCAATTCATGGTTCTTGTCTACACTGATGACATCATATTTGGTGGCAGTAGGCCGAAATCTGTGGATGAATTTTCCAATCACATGAAATCATAATTTTAAATGTCTATGATTGGAGAGATCACATATTTCTTGGGACTGCAGGTGATTCAGAAGAAGGATTACACTTTCATTTCTTAGGAAAAATATGCAAGAGAGATGCTGAAGAAGTTTAATATGCAAGACTCCAAACCAATGTCAACTCCGATTTTTGTTGGAACTAAACTTGGAAAACATGAATATGGGACCTCTGTAGATCCCACCATGTATAGGAGGATCATTGGGAGCCTACTGTACCTGACAGCAACACTGCCAGATATTGTCTTTTCCACATGTCTTGCGGCCCACTTTCAGAGTGATCCAAAGGAAGAACATATGGCGGCAGTAAAAAGAATCATGAGGTACATTCAAGGTTCACATAACTTTGGTTTATATCTTACTGTGGGCGGGGATAGTGAATTATCAGCATTTTCTGATGCTGACTGGGTTGGTGATGTAGTAGACAGAAAGTCCACTAGTGGTGGAGCCTTCTATATTGGGTATAAATGTGTTGGATGGTTGAGAAAGAAACAAGAAAGTACTTGTCTTAGTACTGATGAAGCTGAGTATATCTCTACAACAAAGGCATGCACTCAACTACTATGGATGAAGCAACAATTAACATATATTGGTGATGAGGTAAAGCAACCAATGGTGATTTATTGTGATAACAAGAGTTCCATTGATCTTACGAAGAATCCTGTTCAGCATTCCCATATGAAACATATTGAAATCAGGTATCACTTTATCAAAGAAAAAGTTGAACAAGGGGTGATTAGAATGGATCATGTGGGAACTGATGAGCAAGTGGCTGATATCCTGACCAAGCCACTGTCAGCGGCTGTGTTTGAGAAGCATCGGTTGAACCTCGTTGTTCAGCCACCTCCCAGTGCATAAGGGGTTTTTTGGGGGAGATACTATCCAGGGGGAGTATGGTTTGAGATGAACAATGAACACATTATCGGTCTTTGGGTTTCTTGTCAATGGGGGAGAAAGGAATAAATTCAAGGCATGTTCAGGCATGTAATGCTTTTGTGATGAGAAGGATGAGAAGGAATAAATTGTTTATGTAATGATCCTTGGGAATCATTGAGAATTCCAAAACACAGGAACCCAATTCAAGCTTTCTCTCTTGTTTTCTACACCGAGCATTGCTCACGTAGACTTAGAGTGTTGGCTGAGTTGATTCTTGCGTTTTTCGTTTGCTTGTGGATGGTGATCTTTTGAATTTATTTGGTGATTTCCAACAAACCCAAAGGGGAGATTGTTGGAACCATGGCTATTCTAGGAATGAATTGGAGTTTGGTTTGTGTTTTTTGTCAATCCTTAGTGGATTTTCTAAATGTGTTCCAGCAAAGTGATCATACAGTTCATGCAGACAATAGTATTTAAGGTGGCACTATTTCCCAGTGTTTTCCAAATTTTTGGGCCTCAAAATCGGAAAATGAAGACATGGATTGTTTGTAAAATCAGGCGAGTACAAAGAGGAAGTGGTGCGCAAAAAATAAGGTTTGTGCATGAAATATGTGAGTTGGGCGCGAAAAACAGTGGGATGCGCGAAATAGAGGATCGAGGTTTTTCGCGCAAACAGTGTTTCGGAATCAAACCATCGAAAAATGGAAAAGGCAAGGGTTGCGTGAAAAATCTGGATATGTGTGCGAAAAATGATACCAACGCGAAATATTACGCGCTAGATGAGTTTTTTTACGCGACATGGGGGGTTTTTTACATGGGGGTCTAAGACGCCTATAAATAAGAGGTGACCCCCCTCAATCAGCACGGTTAAAGACTTTGAGAAGATCTGAGGTCTGATGCACGAAAAAGGATCACGTAAAGGGGCTTGCGCGAAATATTCTGGATTGAGCGGAAAATTCCATGATACGTGAAAAAGGAAGAGTTGCGCGTAAAAATTGGGGTTGCGTGTAAAATATTAAGTTGCGTGAAAAAGGGTGTTGTGGCACGAAATATTTTTCCGCGTGAAAAGGTAAATTTTGCATGCAATAGGAAGGTTTTGCGTGCAAATTGTTGGTGTTGTGAGAAATTGTTAGTGAAGCTTGTCTGCACATTCTGGTTATCTAGTTCAGTGGATTTGTGTGTTCTAGTGCATCAATTCCGGACTTATATGCAAGCAGAGTCTCATGCTAAGTAGAGACAAAGACTTCAATGAAAATCTATTGAAGATATCTTCACGTCTATAAACTTAGTGTGACTTCACAAAGGGCAGTGATTCATGGGGAGTCAACAGGAGTAACCCGAGGGAATCAGTGAGCTATCCCTAAACCTTTGTAAAGGCAGTGATCCTGGGACAGAGTGACTGTTCTCGAACCTTTGTAATCCACAACTAGTGAAGATTAGTGGAATTTGGTACGACCGACAACTTGTCGGCGTATGCTCCTTGGACATATCCCTTAGCGGTGAACCAAGTAAAAATTGTTGTTTCATCTCTTTGCATGTGATTGTTTCATTGCTGATAATATTCATCATATAGGTTTAACCAGTTCCTACAAATGTGGTAACAAGATCCTTGTTTTAAAAAGAAAAATTTTACACCCTGATTCACCCCTTCCCTCTCAGGGTGTCCTGGGGTCCTACAGATCTTTCCTTTATCACTAAAGTATCAAGAAAAAAATTGGTTAAACAATATAAGACCTACATCAATCCACTCCAAGGACCAATTTCAAAGATAATTCTACAAAAAATAATTCCCTCATCACAAAACAATTTCAGTTAAAAAGAGCATCCAAAACATTTTTGAAAAATAAAGGGATTCATTTTATGAAACATGGTAAAGGTTCAAAGACACACTCAACATGGTACCTCACCATGTCTTTTCAATCCCAAAACAATTTAGAATATTTTATAAAGGGTTGTTTCTGGGAAAAAAACAATTCATTTACATGATGTGTAATGGAAGCTTCAAAAACAAAGCCCCAAATGATTCATATGAGTATCTAGAAGGATTGGCCGAAACAAACCAAACAAGGGGAACATCACCTTACTATTAGAAGCCACCCAAATCTGGTGGAATTCACACACATGGGGAAAAGGTAATCCTTATGGAGAAACTCGATGCACTCACTAGGAATTTCGAGGAGATCGATCTTAGGAAGGTCCATGAAATTCAAATGTTGACCCTGTTCACACAATTTGTGAAAAACATGACCACAATACTGACAACTACCCAACCATCCCTTCCATTAAAGATGTTCTTATAGGAGGACTACTAGTGGAGGTTAATGCTCTGAACATTCAAAATCTACAGTACCAAATCACTTTCAATATAAGGTACAATTATCATCCATGATTATGTTGGAAGGATAACAAATAACCCAACCAACGACCTAGTCAGCCACAAGGACCAAACCCCTACCCTCAAAAAAAATTCAAAACCATAACTAGTTCCAACCACAACTAGTCCAATACCAACACCTTATTATCCAATACCAACAAACCATCTCACAACCCATGCAACAACTAATCCAACAACCAAAGTATCCTTATGGGATAAACCAACCCTCATAATCCCCTACTCAATTTGTCCCTCTTCTAATACTTGAGCATTTGGGTAAAAAATGGAGAAAATGAACTCAGAAGTCACATCCCTTAAACATGAACTACAAAACATTAAAACCATGAAGGCACCCATGCCTACTCAGGCGGTACCATCCTCGACTTTAAGGGGAGAATCAAATTACACACAAACCTCTCATAAACAACTCAAAGTTGTGACGGTTTTAAGAAGTGGGAAATCCATTGAGAAACCTGAAAAATATATTATAGAACCATTAAAAGCTTAAAAGTCCATGAAAATGATGAAGAACCACCCTAATATTCTGAAAAACCCAATGAGAATGTGAAGGAACTACAACGACACCAAACAATCAAACAACATGCTCCCTTCCCTTAATGCATGAGAAGAAAATCTAAACTAGAACTGAATGAAACTTTGAGGGAAATATTATCTCAGGTTAAGTTAAACATTATACTTCTCAATTCAATCTAAACCATTCCTACCTACTCAAAGTACCTTAAGAACTTGTGAACTTTTAAAAAGAAATTTTCACATAAAATCCATGTCCTTTTGGCTGCTAATGTGAGTACCACCATTCAAGGGACCATTCCTCCAAAGTTGAAAGATCCAGGATGTCCATACATCTATGTTGAGTTAGGATATCAAAGTTGGAAAATCCCTTTGTGATCTATGATCCAATGTGAACCAAATTCCTTATGCCATGTATTGTCAGTTACGGCTCAAAGAACTTCAACCCACATCTATCACTCTTAAACTTATCGATCATAATGTTCGATTTCCTAAGGGGATCTTAAATGATGTTTTGGTGAAAATTGAAATTTTCATTTCACCATCTAACTTCATTATCCTAGAAAATCACCCAAGATTATATCATAGGTAGAAAACCCCAATCATCCTTGGTTGTCCCTTCCTTGAAACAATCAACTCTATTATCCGAGTCTGAAATGGGAACATGACTATCAACTTTGGAAACATGAGTCTAGACTAGAACATATACAATTAAATCTCTAAAATTGAGTATTATTAAGAGATTTATGAGGTTAATTTCATTGGTAGTTTTGATAGTGAACTCGAGGAACATCAAGAAATTACTGAAGTATGTTTAAGTCAAGAAGAGATTGATTCTATTTGTTCACGTGAGGGAAATTTTTATCCTTGGATTTAATCTCTTTAAGATAGCTCTATTTATGAATTTATTGAATCACCAATCAATTATAACATTGGTGAAATCAATAACATTGAGTCCATACCCAATCATGACACTAATCTGGCTAATTTATTAGATGAAAATTCTATTCATAAGGAACCCATTCTGTCAAGAAATCTGCAAAAATAAACCGAGTTCAATATAAAGTTACATCCTTACTTGGAATGTGATAACAAATATGTTATCAAATTTAAGGTCAAACCTTCATCACTCAATTATGATTTCTTAGGGTAAAATAGAGCCTTTCATGTTGTCATTTTTTCCTCTCTTGAATCCAATCAAGAGATGATGCTTCTAGATGTCCTAAGAAAGAATAAGAAAGCAATTGGATGGACCCTTTCTGATATTCTGGGGATTAGCCAACTCATTGGAACTCATAGGATTGTTCTTGAATCTAAATCCAAACCATGTCAGCAACCACAGTGGAGACTCAATCCAAATCTTATGGATGTGGTAATGAATGAACTTCTTAAGTTTTTTAAAGCAAGTATCATCTACCACATTGCTCAGAGTGAGTGGGTAAGCCCAATTCAAGTTTTCCCAAAGAAATTTTGAATCACATTGATCACAAATGAAGATGGTGACCTTCTCCCCACAAGGGTCAGTAGTGGATAGAGAGTTTGTATTGACTATAAGAAGCTCAACTCTTATACAAATAAGACCATTTCCCCTTTCCCTTTATTGATCAAGTCCTCAAGCGATTGGTGGTCATCAATTTTATTGCTTCCTAGATGGGTTCTCAAGGTATAATCAAATTGAGGTCTCCTTAGAGGATCAAGAAAAAACAACCTTCCCTTTTCCATTTGGAACTTTTGCCTTCAAGTGCATTCCCTTTGGGTTATGTAATGCCCCTGGTACCTTCCAGCGGTGCATGATGGGAATCTTCTCAAACATGGTGGAGGATTTTTTACAGGTCTTCATGGATGACTTCTCTATCTTTGGGGATAGTTTTGAGGGATGAATTTTGAATATTGAAAGGGTTTTCTCAAGATTCGAGGATATAAATATCATCTTAAATTGGTAAAAATGTCATTTTATGGTAAAGTAAGGACTTTTTCTAGTCATCTGGTCTCTGGTAGAGGGATTGAAGTTGATAAAGCTAAGGTTGACATCATTTTTCACCTTCCCTCTCTTAAAACTGTTAAGTAAGTGAGGTCCTTATTAGGACATGTTGGTTTCTATAGAAGTTTCATCAGGAATTTTAGCTCTATTTCTCAACTAATTTGTGCTCTATTGGTGAAACATGCTCCATTTTTATGGAAATAAATTTGTGAGGAATCATTCACTACACTCAAGTAAACTCTTATTTCTCCACCTATCATGCAATCTCCAAATTGGAAACTTCCTTTTCAGCTCATGTGTGATGTGAGTGTCTTTGTTGTAGGATCTTTCTTAAAACAATGGTGTGAGAAAACTCCATGTGTCATTTCTTATGCAAGAAAATATTTAAATTATGCACAAATCAACTACACCACCACCAAGAAAGAGTTGCTTCTTGTTGTATTTTATATAGATAAATTCATGTCCTATATCTTAGGATCACCCATAATTGTATTCACTGACCATTCATCCCTAAAATACCTCTTCCAAAAATATGATTCCAAGGCTAGATTGGTTAGGAGGGTCCTTCTCCTTCAAGAGTTCAATTTAACCATTAACAATAAAAAAGGGTTTTGAAAATTTTGTATTTGATCACCTCTCTAGGATGGAATTTAAATACAAATCACATCACCTTTATGTGTTTGATTCATTTCCCGATGAGAACCTCTATTTTGTGAGAGATTTCCCATGGTATGATGACATAAAAACCCATTTGGTGATAGGTGACATTTCAAAATTCTTAGGGACCCCAAGATAAGAGGAAATTCTTTTCTGATGTCAAACATTATGTGATTGATGATCCTTGCCTCTTCAAGGTTTTTCCTAATCAAAACATTAGGAGATTTGTTCCCAAGTCTAAGCAAGAGTCCATTCTAAAATATTTTCCTAGAGAGTCATGTGGATGACACTTTTCCACAAATAAAACCACTACAATGGTCCTACAAAGTGGTTTCAACTATCCTAACCTCACTAAGTATTCCTTAAAATTCTTCAAAAGTTGTCCTCAGTGTCAACAATTTGGATTCATTACCAAAAGGAATCAAATGCCCCTCACTCCCATTCTGGTCATTGAAATATTTGATTGTTGGGGAATTGATTTCAGGGGACCCTTCCCAAACTCTAGGGGATACATCTACATCCTCTTAGATATTGATTATGTCCCAATATGGGTTGAGTCCATTCCCACCAAGTCCAATGACCGTCATGTTGTGATCCAATTTCTAAAATAGCACATATTTTCTTGATTTGGAATTCCTAGGGCTATAATCAGTGATCGAGGAACCCATTTCTGCAACCACCCATTCTCTACACTCATATCTAAGTATGGTATTTCTCATAAAGATTCCACAACCTACCATCCTCAAACCAATTGTCAAGCTGAGTTAGAGAATATAGAGATTAAGAAAATTTTTGTAAAAACTATCAATCCCTCTAGGAAATATTGGTCCGAGAAACTCTTGGATGCTCTTTTGGCATATCATACAGCATTCAAAAGCTTCCTAATCATGTCACCATATAGTTTGGATTAAATAAAATCATTCCATTTACCTATTGAAATTGAGCATAAGGCATTTGGGGCAATCAAAAAAATGAACTTTGACATTTATTTGGCCGAAACAAAGAGTAAATTAGATCTTAATGAACTTGAGGAACTTAGGATGGAGGATTATAAAAATTCAAGGATAAATAAATCTAGAGTTAAAGCCTACCAATCTAGGAATCTCAAAGGTAAACAATTTGAACTAGGAAAATTTGTGCTCTTGTATACTTCAAAACATCATTTACACCTGGGAAAGTTAAGATCTATATGGTTAGTTCCATTCATAGTGCATCATGTGTACCCCCATAGGGTAGTAGAGATTCAGGATCCCCCAAGTGGCTACATTTTCAATGTCAATGGTCATAGGTTAAACCATTCATTGAATCATTCAATAAATTAGAAACAGAGGTTGAGTTAACTGATCCAACCTATGAACAAGGAAAAAATTGATAGATTTAGGATCCATGTCATGCTAATGATGTTAAAAAAAAGTGATGCATGGGAGGAAACCCATAGTTTTCCTAGTTTACAATCATTGTGAATCATCTTTATTTTTTTCAAATAGGATTAATAAATCAATTTTATATTTAAAAAAATTCTTAATCAATAAACTCGGAATATTATAGTTCCTTATATTGTTGAATTTTTCATCTATTATGAGTATGGATGGGTATAAAAGTGGAGTTCCATATTCATCTGTGTCACGTGGTGTGGTCCCTGAGTAATACCTTGCCCATAAATTTAAAAATAAGATAATGTACCATCAGTTTATTTTATTTTTATGTGTTTGTAGGTTAAAAAAATAAAAAAAATAATTAAAAAAAAATTAAAAGGACATGTCTTAGGTCATGGGGAAAACCCTGTCACAACTAGAGAAGCCACATGGACTCAAACTCGGGACTAAAGGGAGATAGATTTAGGATCCATATCGTTCTTTGGTATTCCTAAATAAATAGGTGCATTTTTTCTTTCCTTTTTCTTTTTTTTATTTAAAGGGACCTCAAGGGGTTTCCATTGTGTTCCAATTGTGTTAGTGTTTTAGATTTAGGGGATGCATAGTTGATGGATCTTTTTAGACAAATCACAGATATATAAATACAAACTATCATCATTAATGAGGCTTCTCTAAGTGACATGGAGATCAAGGGATTAAAAGAGAGCTGTAAGAACTTTAATTTCAAACACCAAGTGACTTCATTCAGTGATCCTCATTTTCAATTTCCTTTTTGAACTCCCTTTCTATACCTCTAACCCCTTCTAAATTTTATTTTCTTCAAACATTGGGGACAATGTTATTTTATGTTTGGGGGAGATGAAATAAAAAATTTATTTTGTGTGAAAAAAAAAATTATTTGAAAAAAAAGTGTGCCTTAATGGAAGGAAAAGTTCATTTAACCTTGAACATGATAATACATATTTCACACTTTGAAATTGAATATCAAATAATTTTTCATGATTTGATTCTAATTTTAATGATATTTTAAGTTCATGTGCATATATTTTTGAAAGTGCGGTTGTTCGATGGGATTTTTCACCATTTATATTTTCATCCATTTAATAACAAAAAAAAAAGAAATGAACATCCTCTGTATTATGGGGTATTAGTTTGAGTTAATGGGTTCCCCAAAATAAATAGCATAGTTTTGGTGATCATTTTAGTTCTAAAATGAGTATTCAATAAAAAATAAAAAAACAATAAATTTGTGCGTAGAGAAATGAAATGATCTAATGTGTGGCTTTCGACACTTGGGGATCATGACTCCATAGTTTTCTGGACTGGACTTTGTAATTTTATCTCTATTTGTGGTAATTTGAATTTTTTTTGATGGAGTTAACTTGATATGATGCCCAAGTAGGTGGGCCTCACTTGGTTCCCTAAGGTCTGTGAGCCGGGGATTCATCGGGAAAGTCTCACTACATGGGTTGACTATATTGAGTGAAATTTCAATTACCGTGGAAAAATTGAAAAAAAAATAAATAAATAAAACAAAAAAACAAATATATATATATATATATAATTTAATACTCATCTTAATGTTGAAATGTGATTCCACCTAGTGCTCCCATCATTTCCCCACTGAATAAAGATGAACCCCCATGTCTATTATGATACAAAACACTTCATCATGCTTAATTGAAATTGGATGAAATGTGGTGATAAATTTGAACAAACGAATGTTCTTGGGCTTGGTATATAATTTCATAACAATTCACTACATTATTTCACCCCTACATCACTGTTTTAAACGAGTTTTGTATTTAAAATTACAAATATTATCTCAAATTTAACATCCCATTTGATTCAATTATTAAATTTTTATCACTTTTAAAAAGGGAAATTATTCTTGTTTTGGGAATTTCTTTGTAGGAGGAGGTGATTTGGAGGGTCATAGATGATCCAGAAGGGAAATGGGAAAAACTGCATGGAAGTCCAAAGACATATGTCCACAATTTTTCACATTGCTAAAAATAATTGCCTTCACATAGGATGAAATTTTGGGGTCCACTCCAAAACATAATAGTATACATTTCATATTAATTAACCCAATCCTCATTCGGCCTCTAAAATGCCCATATGAACTAATCTTTCAAGGGAATCAAATCTGAACAAGTCAAAATAAGTGTTCTATATTTTATCAATATCTCTGTCTTTGATTATCCAAATACTGACAAACTTTTGGTGGATATATTATTTATATGGGTATACAACTATCTAGTTTTTTCTAAATGGTGATTTGACTGTCTAGTGGCCGAAAACTACAATCCAAGTGGTTTGACACAATCTATTTGCTCAAAACCACCTTCTGATTTGCCTATAAAAGAACACCTTGGGCACCTCATTTATAAGTTCATACAAGGAGTGAAGTGCTACCATTTTGTAGTTATATATGATTCCTCTCTCCACTTTATAGGTTCTAGAACTACTTATACTCATAGGGGTATCTCTTGAAGCAAGGATCCCTTCATCAAAGCCTTCATCTCTTTCTTACTTTGTAATATTTATGTTTGCATAATAAACTTCTTTATTCTTCTTCTATTTTTTATATTTTCTTCTATATTCCCCTATTTTCCACTATTTTATTCTTCTTTAATCTTTCTAATCGGGCTGTAATCAAGAGTAGAAATGATATTAGGTTTTACCCTTTCTAAACTTTTGCACACGAAAAACATTTCTATGATGACTACACCACCCATGGAAGAGTAGTTATTTTTAGTAATCAATCGACCTATATCCTTGTTCATTTACTTATTTTGAATAAATAAGCTACTGTAATTCACATATTATGATATATTAATTGAGTTTTTAATTTAAATGAAACTAATCAATCAATTAAACAATTAACACAAAACACGCGAGGATGAGATTTGTGTAAATTGTGAGAGAGTGAACTTAATTGATAATAAAAAACTATATTAGGTAAATTTGTAGTGTTCAAATATAATCTCTAAACTCAATTAATTCTAATTTACAGAGATAAAATGTTCCATAATTTTCCATATACCATAATCAAACCTTAGAACATCAATCAAATCAGGGTGTTGCGATTTCATGTTCCAAAGTTAGCTTAGGATTAAATTCACTTCATCTTTGTGGTAAAGTTAATTCTTATAGGGTTTGGGATTTAAAAAATTAAGGGATGATAATTAAGTAAATGTTAATTTAAATGATAATGATAAATAATTGAGTGAAGACTTATAGTTATATTGATTACACCTTTTAAAATATTTTCTAAAAAACATCTTCTTGAAGCGTCTTTTTAATAGAACATCATTTCAAAATTAAAAACAAAAAAATGAAATCATCTTCTAGAAACCTTCTTCAAGTTTTATAAACAATAAAACCCCCCGTCCTTTCAAGTATTGTTTTTATTCTCTGTAATTTTATTTTTATAATGCTTTTAAGAAGTTGTTTTAATTTTCTTCTTCCTTTGAAAGACGACCTTGGTCAGTCACTCTGTTGCACCCTAGTACCCCAAAAACCATTAATCATTTGAGGGAACCCACGACAGTGCCTTTCAAATTGGATTTGTTTCCAGGAAGGTGAGTAATTATTTAAACCAATTAAAAGTATTTATTTTATTTTACATTTTATTATCTTCCTATCTTCTATCTTCCTTCTTTACCCAATCTAAGTTTTTTCTTCTTCTTTTATTTTCTTCTACTTATTTTTGGACCATCAACTCAAACTTCTAATTTTTATTTTACTATTGTCCACTTTCCTTATTTTCATTTTTATTTGATTTATGACATGAACTAATCCTGAAGATCTCTTAGATCTTGACCCTAAGATTGAACGTATCCTTTGAGCTCGAATCAGACATTCTCAGTCTATGATAAGTTTCAACATTCAAACAGTTATAGAATTCATCTACTCCAATACTATTTAAATTGGAAACACTTATAATTCTAACTCAAAACAAGAACTAATATCTGAAGACAATAATAATGAAATTAATAGAACCATTCAATAATTGGTTGCACCTGATATTAACTATCAAACAAATTGTATTGCATACCTAAATTTCATATCATACTTTGAACTGAAATCTAGGATAATTTATCTTATTCAAAAGTTTCAGGGATTATCTAGTGAGGATCGAAACAAATATTTAAAATAATTTAATGTGGTTTGATCAACCTTAAAACCAAAAAATGTTTTTTAAGATCAAATAAAACTAAGAGCATTCCAATTCTAACTTGATGGAGCTATAAAGGATTGAATGTATTATTTACAACCTGAAGATGTAACTTGTTGGAAGGATTTGAAATGTCTTTTCTTACAGAGATTTTTTTCAGAATCAAAGACAACATCCATTCGAAAAAAGATCTCAAAGATCAAGAAATCACAAGGGGAGAGTACTGGGAGCGATTTAAGAAGTTGTACGCAAGATGCCCACATCAACAAATCAGTGAGAAACTAATCATCCATTACTTCTAAGAAGGAATCACAAAAATGGAGAGAATCATGGTGGATGTTGCAGCTAGAGGGGAATTGGTGGACAATACACCATTATCTGCATGTGCATTAATTGACAAGATGGCCCAAAACTCCCAATAATTTGGCGATCGAGGTACACTACATATTCGAGGAGTAAATCAAGTAAGTCCTTCTCTTGAAATTAATTTGATTGATACTAAGTTATAAGAATTTACAACTATGGTGAGGTAGATTTCATTTGCTCAAAAGATATCTCAACCCACTCCTTCAAGGCCTTGTGGCATTTTCGCTAAAACAGACCACCCAACTAACTGTTTCCCCCAACTATGAGAAACAGAATATTGTGCAGTAGTGTTTCCTAGGAGACCATATCAGCAGTAGTAACAACAACCATATCCCCAAAATAAGTTTTTTTTTCAATATATAACCAATTGTGGAAGGATCAATCATACATGACGTATAACTCTGGACAATAACAAAGGCCCCCTTTTCAACAAAACTTATAGTAGCCTCCACCTTACAAACAAGGTTTCCAACAACCCCAAAGGCGATTTGAAGCTTAAGCATCAACAAGTAAACAAAAAGGGAATTATAAACCAAAGGTATATTCTAACACTGATGATATTTTGTAGAAAATTGTTATTAATCAATAGATTGGGCTGAAGATTCAAGGTTTGGAGCTGAGGGAGTTGAAGACTCAAATGAGCCAGATTGCTACTGCCCACTATGAACTGGTAAGTAAGAACTCTAGAAATCTACCTTCCCAAACTACTCCAAACCCCAAGGAAAATGTCAGGGCCATCACATTGAGAAGTGAGAAGAAAACAACTGATACATCTATACCTATCGTTCCACCAGGATTCACCTCAACTCCGGAGAATCCCCATTCAAAATAAGCTGATGAGAAACCCAAGGAGAAAGATAAAGGTAAGAAAAAGATTAATGATGTTCCTCTTAAACCCCATCCTTTTCCAAACAGGGTTTTTCAAACTAATAATATGACTGAAGAGGCAATGAAAAAGAAGGTTTTGGACACATTCAAGCGTGTGGAAATAAATATTCCTCTACTTGAAGCCATAAAGAAAATCCCAAGGTATGTGAAATTCTTAAAATAACTGTGTACCAATCGAAGAGGGATCAAGGGAAATGGGAGGATCAATGTTGGAAGGAATGTTTCATAACTCATTACACCAACTCTAGTAATTCCAACAAAGTGTAGGGATCTGAGGACATTCATCATACTATGCACCATAGGGGAGTTGCACTTTTCTGATGCTCTTTGTAATTTGGGAGCTTCCATAAATGTGATGCCTCACTCTGTATTCTCTTCTTTACAGGTTGGTTAGTGGAAGCCAACGAGAGTATTGGTGTAGTTGGAAAATAGATCAACAGAATATCCAATGGGAGTCCTTGAGGATGTACTTGTCTGGGTAAGAGACATGATCTTCCCAGCAGATTTCTACATTCTTAACATAGAGGATGGTTAGTTAAGTTCACATGCTCCCATTATCTTAGGTAGAACCTTCCTCAAAACTGCCAAAACAGTCATAAATGTCAATAAGGGTACACTTTCCATGGATTTTGGTGATGAAGTTGGGATATTTAATGATATGGACTCCATGATGTACCCCTCAAAGGACTATTCTTCATTTTTTATCTCCCATTTTTAACCACTAAATAAAAACCCCATGGAATTTCATTGTCCTATGCTTAGGGAGATTATGAGTATTGGTTCTAGTTTGATGTCTAAGAGTACTTCCACACCTTTTTCTAATGTACAAGACTCTCTTAGATTTGTTTTTTAAATGGATTCATATTCTGATATTGATCATGTGAACTCTGATTATGACATGGTTGTTCAGTATGCTAATGGATTTGTTGAACTATTATCTGATTTTGATGATGTCTATTCTAATACTGATACCCTTTGTGCACATATTTCAGTTCCTTCACTATCTCCATCCATAAAACACCCCCTATATTGGAACTCAAACCATTTCCACCTAATATAAAATAATCATACTTGTTTAGTGGTAAAACATTACCTGTTATCATTGCTAACAATTTCTCTTTTGAACATGAATAAAAACTTTTGAATCTTTTGAGGGAGAACATTAAGGCAATGAGATGGACCTTGGCTGACATATCAGGTATTATGCCCTCCATTTTCATGCATAGGATTCTTTTGGAGGATGGGGCTAAACCCATTAGGTAGCCACAAAGGAGACTCAATCCAACACTATTGGAGGTTGTTTAAAAAGAGGTTGAAAAATTGCTCAATGCAGGTATAATATATCCCATTTCAGATTCTAAGTGGGTGGGTCCTTTTCAGGTTTTACCAAAGAAAAGTGGTGTAATTGTTGTTAAAAATGAGAAAGATGAGTTAGTTCCAATGAGGGTACAAAATAGTTTGCATTTGTGTATTGATTATAGGAAACTAAATTTGTCCACCCACAAGGACCATTTTCCCCTCCCATTTATTGATCAAATTATTGAGAGACTAGCTGGGAAGATGAATTATTATTTCTTGGATGGATTTTCTGGATATTTTTAAGTTCCTATTGCTCGATAGGATCAAGAGAAGACAACATTCACTTGTCCATTCGGTACGTTTTACTACTGAAGGATGCCATTTGGACTTTGCAATGCCCCAGGTACCTTCCAGAGATGCATGGTGATTATTTTTTATGATTTTATTGAGACCTTCATGGAGAGATTTATGGATGATTTTATAGTGTATGGATCCTCATTTGATGAATATCTAAGTAGTTTGGGAAAGGTGTTTAATCATTATATTAAGAAGAATCTAGTCCTGAGCATTCAAAAGTGTCATTTCATGGTAGAGTATGGCATTTTCTTAGGTCATGTAGTGTCAAAACATGGGGTAGAGGTTGATAGATCTAAGATAGACATTATTTTTTCCTTAACATATCCTTCATGTGTGTGTGATGTTAGATCTTTCCTAGGCAATGTAGGATTTTATCGGTGCTTCATCAAAGATTTTATTAAGATTGCTCTTCCTTTGTCATGATTACTTCAAAAGTATTCTGATTTTGTGTTTGATGATTATTGAAGGACTTCCTTTGATGAGATAAAGAAGTTTTGGACCACTATACTGATCATATAACTCCCAAAGTGGGAGCTTCTGTTAGAGCTTATGTGTGACGCCTCCAACTTCATAGTTGGAGTTGTCTTATCTCATATGGTGTAGGGACGTTCACATGTTATTGAATATGCATCAAGGACACTGAATTCAGCCCAATAAAACTAAAAAACCACGGAAAAAGAGTTTCTTGATATAATATTCTCTTTAGATAATTTCATTTCATATATATTGGGATCTAAAGTAGTTGTTTTTTCTGACCATGAAACTCTGAGGTACCTTTTGAAGAAGCCAGACGCAAATCCCAGGATAATTCAATGGATGCTCCTTATTCAAGAATTTGATATTGAGATAAAATACAAGAAGGGGTTAGAAAACTTGGTGGCAGACCACATGAGTAGGCTTACTTACACACCAGAAGATGGAACCTTGGACTAGGTACCACTTCAGGACACTTTCCCCGATGAGCATCTTTATTCCATCTCAGGTATGCATCCTTGGTATGTAGATTTAGTTAACTACCTTGTTGCCTTTGAAATCCATGAAAAATTAAAGAAACATCAAATCCAAAAATTAAAGAGTGCATCAAGATTTTATTTTTGGGATCATCCATACCTATGGTTCATGTGTAGTGACCAAGTTACTAAGAGGTGTGTTCCTGATCATGAGTTTGAGTCTGTTCTACAATAATGTCTTGCACTTTCTTATGGTGGACACTTTGGACACCAACTGATAGTTAGGAATGTTTTAGGCTCTAGATTATATTTTCCTAGCTTATTCTATGATTCTAATGTGTATTGTAAGCCATTCTCATGTTTCCAACACACGGGAAACATTTCTAAGAGACATGAGATGCATCAACAACCCATATTATTCTATGATATTTTTGATGTGTGGGAATCGATTTTATGGTTCATTTTCCTAGTTCCTTTGGTTTTTGGTATTTTTTTGTTGTTTTTGATTATGTGAGAAAATGGGTGGAGGCTAAGGCCACCAGGACTAATGATTCTCATGTTGTAGTAGACTTTGTCAAAGAACATATTTTTTGCAAGTTTGGAGTACCGAAGGCCATCATTAGTGACCAAGGGACACACTTCTACAATCAAAATATTTCTTCCCTCCTTCAGAAGTATGGGTTGACACACAAAACATCAACACCATACCACCCCAAAAAAATGGCCATGCTGAAGTTTCAAATCATGAGTTGAAACAAATTTTGGAGAAAATTGTGCTGGAAAATATAAAGTATTTGAGAAAGTGCTTGGATGATGCATTGTGGGATTATAGGATAGCATACAATACACCCATTGGTATGTCCCCATTTTGGAATTTTTTTGAGAAATCATGTCATCTCCCCATGGAGGTTGAGTATCCGGCTTATTAGGCTATAAAGAAATGCAACATGGATTTGGCCCAAGCTAGAATCCAAAGTAAGCTGTAAATTCAAGAGCTTAGGGAGATTTTATTGTCTTCATATAAGAACTCAAGGCTCTATAAGGAAATATCAAAATAATATCATGATATAATGATACAAAAAAAGAGAATTTCAAGTTTGAGAGAAAGTTTTTACCAATAGTTCATAACTGAAGATGATGCCTGGTAAGTTGTGTTCCTACTAATGTAGTGGATTTCATCACACTGCATGACCCCATCATCACTTGAGCATAGAAGGCTGTTCCTAACCCTTTCACTTTTATATTATTTGTCCTATTTAAAATTATGAATTTCATGTGCATATATCATATCATGGTTTAACATTGAGGAAAATGAAATATTTTAAGTGTGGGGGAGGGAAACTTTTAGTTTAGTAATTTCAATTGTTTTCCTATTTTTCAATGATTTAAAATAAACAAAAAAATTGTGTGTTTTTTAAATTCTGTGTGTCTATTTTTCAATTTTTTGTTTGTTTTTGAAACATTTCAGATGAAATTACTCTCATCACCATTTTTAAATCCATATAAATAAGTGAAAAAATTTATCCCTTGAAACTGAGCTTAAATGAATGTTGAAAATAACTTTGTTTAAAGTTCAAATATTTAGTAATTTCATGAAAAGTACTCTGAATTTTGAATCACATGCCACATCTCACTGTCTTTATATTTAAAATCACTTTCTTGTGAGGATTCTAAACCATTCTTTTCATATTATTTACATTTAAATCATTTCTTGAGAGAAACAAACCATTCTTGATTTAACCAGAATTTGATTTATTCTTGTAAAAACTTGAGGGTTTGAGATACTTATGTTTTAAGTGATTGAGAAATTTTTTTGGTATTAAATCCTCTGTTTCAAAGAATCCTTTTTTTTATAATGGAATACCTTGAACATTTAATCCTTTTATCCCTTAGAGTCCATGAACATCCAATTAGGTTTTCCACATTACAGGACAATTATCTGTATCCAACCAACTCTTGAAGTGAAATTGCATAATCTAGTTGAACTTAATTGTGGGAGAAACTATCTTGTATTGTGATACTACATGTTTTGATACTTTGGGTGGAAAATTAAATTCTAAAGAGATGTGTTTGCTGCTGATAAAATTAATTATTTTGAAATTTGTTCCTTTTATGAAGCTTTTATGACAAGTGATGTCGTGCCCTTCTGGAGATTCTAAAAACGAAAAAAAAAGTTGTTCCTATTTAAAGCTTTCACGAAAAACTACTTTGGAGAAGATTGACATTTTTTTTGTTGAAATTATGAATTGTGTAAACTTTACAGGATTTTCGTGATGATGGAGATTAATTGATGATAAGGGGATTGAGGAGGAGACCATATTTAAGTGAAAATTAGATTAATGCAATTTTTCTTCAAAAAGAGTCAAGCCCTCCTCATTCAGCCTCAGAATGTTTTTTCACATCTAAATCCTACCAACCAAAATCCACAGAATAACCCTGAAAAGTATTCATCATAAACATATATCCTTGACTTACATTGGGTGGCGATGTAGGAATTTATCAAGCCTATGGTGACACTTTTATGAGTTTGGATGAGAAATACATTGCAGAAAAATTGGCATTTTTGTGATTAGAGAAAATGAAAGCGAGGTAAGTGTTTTGTGTGCATGGGATGAAAAATTAAGTGGAAATATATTGAATATTATAAATGGATAACTTGAAATAATGGATTTTATGAGGCATGATATCATTTGTTTCTTGTTGTGGAATTATTGAATCTCAAGGATATGTGTTTTAAAATTTGTTTTGAAATTGGTGTTTACTTTTCAAAATTTTTTTGAATACATGATATGATCTTTTTTCCAAGAGAACAAAAGGGCAAGTGTGGGGGTGTGATCGCATCACAATTCACTACATTATTTCACCCCTACATTTCTGTTTTAAACTAGTTTTATATTTAAAATTACAAATATTATCTCAAATTTCACGTCCCATCTGATTAAATTATTAAATTTTTATCACTGTTAAAAAGGTTAATTTTTCTTGTTTTGGTGATTTATTTGTAGGAGGAGGTGATTTGGAGGGTTATGGATGATCTAGAAAGGAAATGGGAAAAACTGCATAGAATTCCAAAGACATATGTCCACTATTTTTCACATTTCTCAAACTCCTTATCTCCAAATTAAAGGAAAATTTTGTGTTCCACTCCAAAAATCCATGAGCGACATTTCATATGAAGGAATCCAAACATCATTCGGCCTCTAAAATTCCTATACAAACTAATCTGTCAAGGGAATCAAAACTGCATAAGTCAAAAGTGGTGTTCTGTATTTTATCAATATCTCCAGATGTGATTGTCCAAATGGATCCAAACATTTAGTGGAGATATTCCTAATGTGGGGCTACAACTTTCTAGTTTCTTTCAAAGGTATATTCTACTATATAGTGGCTGAAAACTATGATCCAAGTGGTTTTATACAATCTGTGTCCTCAAAACCACCTTCCAATTTGCCTATAAAAGAACACCTTGGGCACCACATTTAGAAGTTAGGACAAGGAGTGAAATGCTGCCATTTTAGAGTTATAGAGGATTCATCTCACCAACTTAGTGGTTTTTGAACTCTTTATACTCATGGGGGAGCTCTAGAATCAAGTATCCCTTCATCGAAGCCTTCCTCTCTTTCTTGCTTTCTAATATTTATGTTTTCATAATAAACTTATTTATTCCCCTTCTATTTATTATATTTTCTTATGTATTTCCTTGTTTTCCTCTATTTTATTCTTCCTTAATCTTTCTAATTGGTCTGGAATCATGAGTAGAAATGATATTGGGTTTCACCCTTTCTAAACCATTTCACATGTAAAACATTTCTACGATGACCACGCCACCCATGGAAGAGTAGTTATTTTTAGTAATCGATCAACCTCTATCCTTATTCATTCATTTATTTTGAACCAATGAGCTACTGTAATTTACATATTATGATCTATTAATTGAGTTTTTAATTTAAATGAAACTAATCAGGCAATTGAACATTTAACACAAAACACGCACGGATGAGATTTTGTGCAAATTGTGAGAGCGTGAACTTAATTGATAATATAAAACCATACAGGGTCAATTTTTAGTGTTCAAATATAATCCTAAACTCAATTAATTCTAATTTCTAGAGAGTAAATGTGCCTTAATTTACCAGGGACTATAAGCTAACCTTAGAACATCTATCAAAGCAGGGTGCTGCGATTTCATGTTCTGAATTTATCCTAGGGTTAAATTCACTTCATATTTGTGGTAAATTTAATTCTCATAGGGTTGGGGATTTAACAAATTAAGGGATGATAATTAAGTAATTTTTAATTTAAATGATAATAATAAATAATTGAGTTGATAGGTAGAGATATATTGATTACACCTTTTAAAATATATTCTAAAAAATATATTCTTGTTGCATCTTTTTAATAGAACTTCATTTCAAAATTAAAAACAAAAAAAAATGAAATCTTCTTCCAGCAAACTTCTTCAAGTTTTATAAATGATAAACAACCCCCCATCCTTTTAAGTAGTGTTTTTATTCTATTTTATTTTATTTTTATAATACATTTAAGAAGTTGTTTTAATTTACTTCCTCCTTTGAGAGATGACCTTGGTCAACCACTCTACAGCACCCAAGTACCCCCAAAAACCATTAATCATTTGAGGGCGCCCGCGACAGCACCTTTTAGTATATTACTTTGGACCAAGCTTGTTTTAAATTATTTTTATGGGTTTTATAATTTTTTTGTATGATGTCTTTTGGCGAGTAATGTGTATTAAAAAAAATTTGGAAAAGGGAATTCAAATTTCATGTTTTTTAGATACATTTTTCTCAAGACTTGAAAAACTCATGTTGGGGGTGTGATTATCCACTGAATGAGGCTAATATTAATTTTTAATATATATATTATTCATTTTCTTTATTATTCATAAACGCCATTTTAGTTCATTTTATACATTTAACATTAATTCACATTATGATTGTAATTCCCTCTTAAAATGCACTATTACATGGTACTTTTTTAATACCTCCTAAAATACAAAATGGTATTGATTTTATTTTCATATTTTATTTTCATGTCTCTCATTATATAAGTAAAAATTCATGATTTTGGAGTACTAGAAGATTCACATTGGAAGACCATCAAAATGGGCTTTCATGCCAACACATTTTAGGCAATGTAAACTAGACAGAAGCCCAGTTAAGAGAATATATCAGCCATATCCAAGCCCAATGATTATAAAAATTGAACTGAAGATAGAGTGTATAAAAGGAAACATTTCATTAAACATTGGACAAAGCTAATTCAGATTTTTTTAATGGAGTTACAAGCATCCCAAATTGAAGATGCAATATTGGGCCAAATTCTACATCCTAGAAAAACATCCCACAAATTTAATCATATATCATAAACCATACACTATTTGGGACTGACATTTTATAGGTTATCAGGGGACATCCATATATTCATTTTATTTTCTATAAACCACCAAAATTTGACCATATAGATTTTCATTTGAACACATATGTAGAGTCATTCAATTTGTCTCAGATTGTTGGTCAAGGGTGGAAAAATCAAATATCCCTCAACTTTCCACCCACTTATGGCCTACCATAATTAATTGAGGAGACTTATAATATTGTATTCTTGACCCAAGGTTTCAAAAATTTTTATTTGAGTCATTTTTGTAGAAGGGGTTTGGCATCTTTGGTGCTTGGTTTCATTACAGTGTTATATTGTCACTTTGTGTTTGTAATCGCAGTTCTTTCTCATGTAAGTTGTTTGATTCACCTTAGTTTCTTAATAAAAGTTCTTCCTTTACTCTTATTCTGTTCTTCTACATATCATTTTTATACTTTTTTTAAAGGTGTGAATTTATTCACACCATACCTTGTGAAATTTATTACACAACGGTGGAGTGATCATTATTTTGTTGTTTTTACTTCTTCAATTCCACCCTCGTAAGTCTACTTCCCGCTTCCATTGAGAACATGTCATCAATGTAGGGATAACTCTTTTATGGATTGATCCAAGGGAGTATAAAGGGGATGGATTGGATGTTATTTCTCACTCTCTAAATTTTTATTAATTTATTTTCTTTTCTTTTCTTTTATTCAATTATTTTCTCTTTTCCTCTTCTATATTGAATTTATTAGCCCCACTTTTATGGTCTAATAAGATCCTTTACCTTGGAGTGCTCATAACAATGATCCCACAAGTGTATAGGTGATTAGCATGTGTTTGTGAAGGTTTTTAACCAGTAAGTGTTGAGTTTAGTTTGAATTCATTGAATGAATCCTTCTTGAGTTAATGAATTTGAAATCATTAAAAAAGGAATTCATCCAATCCACCAAGAGTGATAACCTAGGATCAACTCATTATCTTAATTTGAACTAACTTAAATCTGTTAGTGATCATTTAAACCCATCTAAAATCAACCCATATTCGGAAACATTATAGCCAAAAAAATCTATAGAATGTATGTGTCTAAAGGTTACTTATTAGGCCCTTGAGGATTCGATAACCCAAGTTAAAATACAAGCGACCACTTAACCCTAAAATCTTAGGTAAATTTGGGTGATATCGGGTTCACCATTTTTTGTTTTATAGGAAAATGTGTGGAAGGATTTTCATGATGGATGATTGTGGGGGGGGGTTAATGTCTCGTACAATAACTTACATTTAGTTTATAATTTTTTAAACATCTATAGAAACTCCCAACGGTTCCCAAATCCCTAACTAAGTACATAACTTCTTTCAAAATATGGGAGGTCAATTCAATTATTAGACCCAATGGTGATTAGTAACTCATATTGGTCGAGAGGATGGAAGGTCAAGCTCACCACACCCTTTTGGGGGGATTTTTTTCTACATTTAGACTCTCCAATAGATTTTAAATAAGTTCATGAATCTCTTCCTAATACTGATATGGGACTAGTTACCCTAAAAATGACTGGGTGTTGAATCCTTCCATGTGTAAAGGGGGTATATAAATGAGTCCATATATATGTATCTGGGACACTTCATCTATTTCCCATTAAGGGGTAGCTGTATATATTTTAAATCCATATATCCAAGCACTTCAATGTTTACTACCATCTTGGTAGGCGATTAATATCTCAAGTATGAGATCTAACCTCTATGAGGTGTCTTACATATGCTTCTTGTAGTAGGAATTAAAACTAACATTTTTCAATGAACTTGTGTATTCACTACTACAAAAACGGCCTATATCAGCGCTAAAAAAGGGCTTTAACAGCGCTAAAAAGGCATTATAAAGCTCATCGCTAATATAGAGGGGTCCCTTTTATCAGCACCAAAAAAAGTGCAGATAAAGGCCCCTTTTATCAACGCTAAAAAAAGCACTGATAAAAGGCCCCTTTATCTGCGCTTTTTTTTCACGCTGATAAAAGGGGCCTTTATCAACACTTTTTTTAGCTCTGATAAAGGTCAAAAAAATAACAAACATTTAAAATAATGTAGGGAGTGATTTTATCAGCGCTTCACACCCCCCTTTTATCAGCGCTAGAATGTCTCTCGCGCGTAGCCCTTCCCAGGCATCCTCATACGCGCGCACCCCATTCGCTTCCACCCGAACTCAAACCCGGGACCTCCCCCCTTTCGCAGCTGCACCTTTACCACTAAGAAATTTCGTTTTGTTCTCTATTTAATGATATATCTATATATTTAGTTATATTTATTCATATATTGATATAGATTCATATTAATATAAATATATTTATTCATATATTAGTATATATATATTAATTCGTATATTAATATATTTATATATTTTTTTTAGTTATAATTTTTTATATGTATATTTATTTGTATATTAATATATATATATAAGATTAGTTTTAAATACATTTATGAAAAAATATGTTTTTTATGTGTGTTTATAAATAAATAAATACATACATACATACATACATAGATATATACAACCCACATACATAGATATATACAACACACAGACACACATAGAGACACACACACACACACATTTATATTTATGAATAAATACATATATATGTGTATTTGAAAACCCATAGAGTGTACATATAAGATTAGTTTTAAATACATTTATGAAAAAATATGTTTTTGATGTGTGTTTATAAGTAAATAAATAAATACATACATATATACAAATATACAACACACATACAAACACATAGACACTCACACACACACAGACACATATATTTATGAATAAATACATATATATGTGTATTTGAAAAGCCATAGAATGTTAAAATGACCATAAATTATAATCTAGAATCCCATTTCAATTCCAAAACCAATCAAATCAAACAAAATGAAACAATATTTGATATGATATGTGGTACAGGCCTAACGGACATCCGGATCTGAAGTTATACTTGTTTGAATGTTAACAAATTAGGGTATCCCGAATAAAAACTCAGTTTTGGAGGCCTTATGGGCCTTTTTTGGGCTTGAAAAATGTGACTGAGGCTTTTCCTCGGTCCCTATCGCATAGAGCTCGTCGCAGACTTCGATATGATTTGTTGTAGAGCTCAAACGGACACCCGGATCAAAATTTATGGCCATTTGAAGTTTGAGTTACATTTTCAACATATTTTAGATCTTTTATTAATTGTTTTGATTTTTTGTGTCCTCAAATTGTTATTAAATGATTTTTAATCGATAATAATTATAAAATTATTAATTAATAATATTATTTAAAAATATTTTGAATCCATTTTCACTAAATTTCTTATATATTAAATGTAATAGTCTATTTATACATATCTATAACATATTTAAAAAATATATATTATATTTATATCAATATAAATATACTTATATAAGAATAATTTATTTTTCCATTTTTTTTGAAATATAGAATTTTTCAGTGCTGATAAAGGGGTAGCGCTTCCCTTGCCAGTTTTTAGCATAGTGAGTTTAATATCATTTAGAAAGGATATATATGATGGAAATTAGGCATTAGTCATTAAGATTGATCCTCAAGAAGGATTCCTACATGTCCTGGTTATGGTAAGAATCAGAGCCATCATAGTTCAGTCATTCCCTTGGGACTTACCCTAAGTTGGATTCCCTTGTATGGGGTCAGCCATATTATGCCACTAATTGGGGATTACACACCGAGGTTTCCCGGGATGGTGGAGATTAATGATTTTAATGATATGATCATTGAAAATCCCTAATACCATGTAATGCATGCTCGGTATGAGAAACAATGGATAGAAAGTAATCAGTCTCACTACAAATAGATGTTGGACTTATGCATTGTGGAAGTCCTTTGGATGTTCTATATGAAACTAGGGCCTTAGGAAGGCATCTTATGTATCCTAGTTAAGGAAAGAATCAGAGTCATCATAGTTTAGTTACTTAATCATTCCATTGGTGGATGAAGAAGTAAGATAATCCCATGGGATAGATTGGTTTTTGATGGTTGGAATGTCGTAGACATGGGATACTTACACCAGGGTAGATTTCTATTTGAGATTAGTCATTAGGAAGGAATCCTACATTTCTTTATTATAGCAATAATCTGAGTTCATATAGTTTAGTTGAGGGTATTCCCAAATATATCCACTAGACCTGGTTATCATGTCCCAATATGTCTTCTTGACAAAGCCTTATTGTCTTCCATACATGTTTTATTATTTTCAGGACATGTTTGAGGATATCTAGACATGTCATGTTTGCATAGTGGACATTCCCAAAGAAAATTGCATGATTCCGTTGACTTTTCCGAAGGAAGTCACATAATATGAATGAAATTTTTGGATTCCATTACATCATGAGGGTTGACATTCCCAGAGGGTGTTGTATGATCAAGGATCCCATGTATGAAGGGTGTCATATGACTAGGCTAACATATCTAGAGGACGTATCAAGACCAGGCTGGAAATCCTAGATGATTTTTCAAGAATTTTGTGGAATTCCCAAACTAAATCATGAAACTATTACTAGTTGTCTTCCTGACATGAATGAGGATGTTTGGACATGTCTAAAGTCAATCACATGATATATGTTGACATGTCCAGAGGGTGTTCCATGACCTATTTGACATGTCTTGGTAACATCGTGAGACCTATATTATATGTCCTACTTTCACCGCATAACTTGGGTGACATACCTAGAGGACATCATAAGATTTGACTAGCAATCCTAGAGGACTTTTCAATACTTGGGTAGAATGCCTAGAAGGCATCGTATGACTTGGAAAACATGTAACGATGATGATTAATTATCTGGTTTACATTTCCAAGGGACATCGCATTATCAAAATGGCATGTCAAGGGAGTGTTTCATGGATTAGGAGACATGTATTGGTGTTGTCTCATGATCTAGTTAGATCATGAGAAGCGTATAAAGATTAGTGAATCTATCTTCACATAAATCTCCCATATTTCTCAGCCTTTTATTCTAGCCTTTATTACAAATTTTCCTTAGGTTTTTCTAGTTTTAAATTTTTTTAGGTATTGTGTGACCCTTATAACATGTGGTACCACCTTTTCATAATCCTTCTAATATGCTATAAGTCATTCACGTGATCTATAGACTGATCATGTGAATTTTCTATCCATGATGCATGGTCCATTAAGTTATTCCTTGGACATTACCTAGCATAATACCTTTGCAATCATGTGACTAGTCACTTTGAGAAGTCCTCTCTTATGCTCATATGTGTGATTAATACCTTTTTGTGCTAAGGGAGAGCGATATATATGCCTCTCCACCACAATTATTTGTCACCTTTCATGGCACATATCTTGTGGATTTTAGTTGGAGTCGGTGGAGGGTTTTAGTTTCTTTCACTTTGTATGATCCTATTCTGGGTCATTCATGGTCCTGTATGATGATCAATGATCATGAGAACACTCCTCCATCACCATGCTTAATAGACCCTAGCCTATCAAATTAATTTTTCCTAACCATTTTGATATTTCATCTTGATTTCATATGATTAGGCTGGCATGTCTAGGGGTCTTCCCATGATCAGGATTCCTGTGGGATGGATTTTGCGTGATCAAAGACCACTCAACTAGGGTCTTTTATGAGACTAAAGAGGCTTAATAAGGGGGATCTATGAGATAAATGGTGATCTACTAGGGAATATGAAATCTTTTTTGTGAATTCTAGAGTATCCTCACTCCACAAGAAGTTTCCACCTTCCCCGCCCCCTTTATTTCTTCCTTTATTCTATAAAGAAGGGATATATCCATTAATTTTACGAATGTTATCAAAGAAAACCACTCTCATTGTATGTGATGCATCACATGACCATTAATGGGTCTTGTGGGGATGCATGATATTTGTCATGGAAAACCCTTCTATTTGTCTATAGAGCTATAGGGGTAGCATATAATTGACTAGAAATTTCCAAAACCCTTTGTATAATGAGGGTGACATGTTAATAGGATCTTGTGCGAAAATAAGGACATGTCACCAGGGCTTCGTAGTGTCTTTCAAACCATATGAGATTGTCACATAAAAAAATGAATGCATAATTTCTCATCCTTTTGTATATTTTCGTCCCTTATTTTATAATTATTTTTTGAATTTTTTTTAGGCACCCATAGGTTGACATGTCGCATGATCAGAAGATCTTGTCCGACATCCTTTACATGATCATCAACAATTATCTAGGTGCCTTAATAAGAATGGGGAGGCTTTTCAAAGGGGATTCATATGATTAGATTCAAATCATTTATTTCACATGATTTATCTACATGACCTTCCAAGTTTCATACGATCTTATTTCCTTAAAAAGGTTAAGTGTTCCACGTGATTTTTCCACCTTCACTTCCTATTTTCAGGGAAAATAACACCCATACTTTGGGTATTTCATCCATTATTGATTTTTTTGAAGATCACTTGGCATGTGTCAACATCATTAAAACATAATAAGGAATTATGGGCATACAAAATAGTATTTAAAACTCCCATAAGGATTTATTCATATAGACTTATTTTTTGGAAAACTTTTATTTTTACTATAGATCTTAAACACAAGTAATTACGGGCTGTGAAATCCCTAAATTTTTATTTTAAATATATTGAAGAAATAATACTGCTTTAGTTGAGTGAGATAGATTAGATCAAGAGAGAGTCATATAAAAAATTTAGGATTTAAAAGGAGAGAAATAAATATTTTCATGATTCTTTCATCCAAAATAAATATTTTAAAGCTGGTTAAATGGTTTTGATTAATGATTTCATGCCTATACTTTATTTGGGATGCTCAAATACAAGGGTTCTATACCTTTCACCATTATTTGAGTTCTAGTTAATGGAGTTGTTGAGTTGGGAGGATAATAGAACTGGACTTTCTTGGTGAATGTCCAAATAATCAAACATTACTCTAAGGGGTATCTAAAGGGATCAGATTCTATCTCTCTCTTTGAGAAGTGAAAAATATTTATGCCTTGATGGTGAATTTAAACCTACAATTTCATGGGAGGTAACCTTGGATTTTCATTCTTTTATCCTTTAATTTTTTTTTAAATAAAATTTTTTCACTCTGTTGTATGTCTCAATTAGTTTCTGAACCAAAATTTCAAGATTTTTTTTTGATACCCACATGCATTTTATATTTCTTTTTTTTTTGGAAGTGGTTCGGTATACAACTCATGAGGTGAATATTGTCTTCATTAGGTGGAGTTATTATGAAAAGTGACCATGCAGTAGGTCAAATGACCCTGAAAAGAGGGAATAATTGGGTGTGAGATTTTCTTATTAGTGGTAGCAATTTTTAACTTCAGTTTCAGGATAAGATTCTAGTTGAGAAAAAGGGATAAAATTTTCTTAATATTTAACTATGGTTATTATTTTGGAAACTCATTATGATGTTTTCTTTTTGTAGGAACCTGAATTGTCAGGCAGAGAACTATTTCCTAGGAGGGAGGTGGCACCTTTGTTATACAATAATGAGACAAGATTATACATGTTTGGGGAGTAATTGTTCTGATTTTTTCGGAACTAATTTAATGTTTTAGGATGATTTATTGAATTAATTGCTTGAAATTTATTGATTAAGTTTTATTTAGAATTATACATTCTTTAATTCTTGATGGTCATTGTTATTATTTGATTTGCCACTATTTTTTGTGCAATTTCATGATCATCTTTTTTTATCTTCTAAAAAATAATTCTTATACTTAATTGGTTGTATACAAACTTTTGAAAATCATTTTTCTTCTTATTTATTAGTATTGGATAGTAGTGATCATTTGTGTTTGTATTTTTAACCATGATTATTTTGTGGAAAACTATTTTTTTATCTTCTGTATTAACCCTGAAAATAAAACCCTTTATGTGATGATAATATAATCTGTTTAAATCAAACTATTCAATTGTGTCCCTTGCTTTTAGATTTAGTATTGTGGACAATTCTATGTTTTAAGTGTAGTGTAGAGGGAACTTTTAAATATTCTATATCAATGATTCATTGTATTACAATCAAAAAAACCTTTTTTTTCAAAATCTCTCCTTGGTCAAGCATCATTTCAAAAAAAAATTGTAAATATATAAAAAAATATTTTGGAAAAATATAAAATCATTGTGTCCTACCTGGGTGATAATTGCATACTTAATTGATAGTTGTCACCAATTATGAAATTACTATAATTTTTTTACTACTGGGTGATTTCCTACTATTTTTAATGAAATTAAATTTAAGAACTCTATAAGGGAGTGTAATGGGAGATATTTTTATGAAATTGAGATTATAAAATTAAGAAAACTAGAAATTTAAAATTGAACCTTGGTGACACACCCATTTTTACTAAACACATCATGGAGAAAACCCAAATGAAACTCACTTAAGTCATTTTTAACTGGAGTAAAATGGGAAATCAGTATCCCACATTGAATATATGAGACTTTATGCATTGGGTGTGTATGTAATCCATTTATACATTTCCAATAAGTTCTTTTTCATATTGATTTTCACATACATGGATGGGAAAAATCCAAATAAAACAAAAAGTCCTTAACAGTAAAAAATGAATTCATTAAGGTGAGGGGAATATTGAATCTAGATAAAGACAAGGAAAATTTACTTATAAAATAATCATTTTAAGTTGAATTAATTAAGTGAAATTGAAACAATATTTTTGGAACCAAAGTGAGAGTGGTGAATTCAAGTGTCTCTGATTAAAATTTTAGTTCCATTTGTTTCTAATTTTTTTCACTCTTAAAACTAGGAATCAAATTTATAATTGAAATGAAGTAGTTAGTGGATTTCACATAGGATGATTGTTAATTTAGAGCAAGGGAGGACTCTTTGATTTCCTACGATTTTGCTGTAATTTATAACTTAGGCAAGACAATCGTTTCTTTTTAAGAGTCCTTGTAAATAAATAAATTTCATAGAATTTCTCGAGAGTGCAATTGATTAAGTGTGGTGGAATTTAATGTTACTTTTCCATTCTTTTCTCACATATAATTTACTTTAATTAATTTTGTTTTTAATGTAAAAAATAAAAAAAATCACTTGAATAATTTTTAATTGTTGATAATTTGGTGTTCAATAATTAAAAATGTTAATTTTATTGTCAAATTAATTAATCTAATGATTTTTTAATCTATTTTGTTAATTTATAGATTAATGAGTAATTACATTGTAAGACATCATAATCATTATTCTTATTTCCTTATTTAATGTCATTATTTGATTTTATTTATTCTTTATTCAATTGTATTTCAGACTAATAATTTTCTAGCATTTAATTTAATCTATATATTTAACATATTCATTCTTTATCTTAATTTTTTTAAAATTAATTAATTTAATTTTGTTATTATTTTTTTAAAATTTAATTTTTGTACTCAATTAATTAATTATTTCTCCTTGATTTTTAAATAATTAATTAATCCTTTCTTTTTCTGATTTAATTTTTCTTATATTTTTATTTATTTTGTAATTTTAATTTATTTATTTATTTCATGTGAGTACATATTGTGGTCCATCCATGCTACTGCTAACACCTACCACCATTCCCCTATTACCGCTAGCATTTACCACCATCTCTACCATTGGGTTTAGGTGCTTCTATTATTAAACATTCTACCTCTACCATTCTACCACCAAAATCTACCATCACTTTTGCTATTTTCATCTCCTACCACCATATTTACTCCTTCCACCAACACCTACTATTATATGAAACCATTATACCCATCTACAATCACCAATATAATACCATCCACTATTCCCTTCTACCTTAATTTCCTATAACCACAACCCACTTCCACTGCTGTCCAAATTTCTAACCACTGCCATACACCACTAATGTTGATCAAAAAACCGATCTTGACCCTTGAAGACACTAAAGCCAAGCATCAATCGTGAGGACCACAACCTTTACACCATGATAGTAGAAACCTTGAGCCATATATATATATATATATTCCCTCCAATGTGAATTGTTAGGGATGAAGAATAATAAGCTTCATTAGTTGAACCAGTCACTGCTAAAGAATCCAAAATAAAGATACTGAGAAATAAGATGACCATATCCCTATGCTGATTTAATAAATACCTCACTTGAGTGTTTCTTTGAAATACTATAGATGTGTTGAGAAATAAACGATGAAGAATACAACTTGAGGCTTGTTTAAGAAGAATTTGATGCTGCTAATTGAAGATTTGGATGGATTCAGTGCTTCCGTTGAAGAATTGAACACCTGCAATCCACTCCACTTGAAGCTAAATCTGATGCCACACCTATTGAAGAACCATCCTAAATCACCTCATTGAATAAAATGACATAATAACCACCTATATCGATGTTATATTCACTATCTGAGGACCCTTGTTTGAAGTATTGGAAGTCACCCTCGAAGAAGATGTAAATAATTGAGGTGATGATTTTATTGATAATTTGCATATGAATGTTCTTTGTGAGGAATAAGGCAATAAATTAGGGCTTCCAATTTTACACCTCCTTTATCCATAATAAGTTTGCACCAGGTATTCAATGAAATACCTCACTAAATTCATATTTGGATATTTGAGAGGTGATAGAGATATGATTTATTATTGAACTCCCACTGGAAATTTATATACTAAACAAAGCTAAGAAGAGATATTGAGAATTTATAGATGGATATTATTAGGACATGATACCAAATGAACACTCGATCTGAGCAGCATTGATATTGAATAGATGGTGATTGATTCCCTGAATGAAGTGATTTTTGGAAAATTGAATGAATCAAATGAGATCTTTGGTATCGTTCGATTATTGAAACAAGTTTTCCAATTATGAACAAGTAATTCCAATGGTTGTGTGTTTTTATATTGAAGATATTCTAATTTATTTTTGTGTGATGACTGAATATTTAATTTTTTTTAACATGGAAGCCATGAACCATAGGTTTGTGAAACTAATGAAGTAACTTAAATGTGTAATATTACTAGAAGTTTCTATAATTTTTCAGACATGCTCAAGGAAGTTTTTCAAATATGGGAATAATCTATACTGGTCATGTGGAGCTTAAAAACTATGGATAAAGAGTGAATTCATTTTTTTGGGTGTGGATTTGGTCACTATTTAGGACAATGTACAATGAAAAACATGCCATGTGGAAGATAGAAAGGTACTTTTGGAATATTTACTATGATATTGAGGTAGGGATTGGCATGATACTATAATATTAATTGAATAAGAAGGGTATAGAAAGGATAAACCATATGGGGTTAAAAAATCATTTATTTAGAGACTTATGAATGAGACTTCTAGATCTGACATAGAGTAGAGAAAGAATATGGGGCACATATAGGAGTTGTAAAATAATGGGAGACTCAACGCCTTCTTCTTATTTATTTTTCTCATGAACTATAATTTCGCATTGATGTATTTCATAATTATTTTTTATTAAAACTTTTATACAGGGAAGTTTAGGTTGCTCTAGTTTATCATTTTAACCTTTGTTCATGAAATCATCTCTAATTTTTATAAACTTATTCTTCTTATAAATTGAATGATTTTTTTATGTGATGAACTATAGAATAATCCAATTACTATTCAATATTCTCGACCGATATTTTTACTCAATTTTTTGTATGTTGATTCACTTATAACTTTAAAAATTGGAAATTATTTATAGACACAATCATAATTTTTTCTATATTTCATTCATATTCATACTCTACCCAAATTTCATTCCCACATTCTCTTTATCTCTTCAAAAATTCTTAAAACCACTCATATTTTTTTTCTTAGTTGGTCATTATCATTATAGTAATGAATTAATTCATATTTTATTATTTTATTTTATTTGTTTTTAGTCATTTTCTGGACATCCACCCACCATTTACTTCCTTATAGACATGATTCCCTGTATCACTACTTTCGAAGAGTTTTTAGGAAATTAATTTCAGATATTCAATGACCTATAATTCACAACTCAAAAGAATTAAAACTTTTGTACAAAAAATAATTATTCACTATTCATAAAAATAATTATCTAATTATTGAACAATATCAAATTACATCATAGAAATCATGAAAACTCTCCAGTATTGATAAAATTTAAAAATTAACCTAAAAATTTTCCATCTTGAGGATAAAACATCTTTGGATCTAGATACCTCATACCCCATAGTAAAATAACAAATCCATGCTTCACGGTTATTAAACAAATAACCATTTATGTGTTGCTAGAACTCAAGAGTGCATGCAAACCATGGGGATAGAATTTTTTTTATTGATATTTAACCCATGAATAAACATGTTTAAAATATAAAACAGGTCTTATTTGGATATTAATTCTAAATAATTATCCATGGTAAAAATAAATATGAATTTGAAATATTGTATAATTCCTAAAATCATAAAATGTAAAATTTATGCTCAATCTAAAGGAATTTTATGTTTCCAATAATTTTATAACATTAAAACTGACAAACAATATCCTATTGACTCAAATAATTATTTTCTTATTAAAATAGAATTTATTGAAATATATATAAATATATAGTTATATAAACATAGTATTAGTTAAAATTTGGATATATCCTATACATAGAAGGATTTTAAATTTTTGTATGTTTATTAGTTTAAGGGATAGTGAGATAAAAATCTATAATAATCCCCTTTATGGAATGACATAAACAAGTTTCTATAATTGTCTAATTCTCTTCATTTTCTATGATGATGTGTATATCACATTAATAGACCCATATTTATATAAAGTATTGACTCTTGATATCAAGTAAGATAAAAAAATATAAGGATAAAAATTTGGTCTATATAACTTTTTTCGTCGAATATATTAAAATTTATATAGTATACAGCTTCACAAATAAACATAATTAGTTAACACAAACAACACTAATGAACTTATTATCTTTGAATTAAATGTGAGAGATTCCAAAAAATTAACTCTTAGGAATATTAAATGGTGTGAGGTTGAGCAAACAACTTCGTGAAATTTCATCCATATTATAAAACCAGCTACTATTAATAACCATGATATTGAATATGTGGAACAATATACTAATGAGAACATAGAAATAAAATTGAAATTATGATGATTCTTTTTTTAATATTGAGATGTTATGACTTTTAAGCCACCTAGGACTTATTATTCATTAAAAGAATAAAAAAACTCCACCTATACTTTTTTCACATCTTAATCAACTAGATAATCTAAAAGTAATTTTCATAAAAGATTCATAACCCTTAACTAAACTAAAAGGTATTAAAATAAAGGATAATTCAAAAATTCTTCTCCATTTTTTGAGTAATGAAATTAAAATCCTGATAAGATATCCTAATTTTTTCCAATTTGATCCTCAAATAGATGTTATAAAAATTTATTTTATATTAAATAAAGAGTTTCTCAAAAAAATGTTTATGTGATAAGAAAGAAAATTAAAAAAATGAATATTTTTTTACAGATTAAATAAAATGAAAGATAAAAATTTAAAATAAATATAATAAATTTTTAACAAATTGGATAATTAATAAACCTTTTTTTTGTATAAATAATAGAAAATTATTCCTACCATGATGGATATCAATACAATTGTTCAGTAACTTTTTAGGTATATAAGATATTTTAGTGATATATTCCTTGAGAGGGGGTGAATCTAGGTAAAAATTATGTTCCAATTTAAACTACTTATTCCTCAAGCTCTCACCACCCTAAATGATTTTGACATCATTTTTTATAGGGTCACTCTTATGTTATTCTTTAAATAATTATCCAATTTTTATTTCAATTATATTTTAATTAATCCAATTTAATAAATTATTACTTAATCCATAAATTCTAATTTATATCATTCAAGTTGTAAATAAATCATTTATAGATAACAAAATAATTTTACTTAGTTCACATGCATTGGAATAATCCAAGGACCATAAAATGGTAATGTTTCTATGTAATAAAATCCATGTAATACACTATTTGATGGTGGGTTTAGAAAATGTCACCCTAATACTAGGGCCACTCCCCTTTAGAAGGTTTAGGTATAGTGTAAACACCTCCCAAGGGTCCCTCCCTCACTTCGTTCATAATGATCACTACTTCCATAATGAAAAAAAATGTTGGTATGCAATCCAAGAAAAGAACAATGTCAATATTTTCATTGACGAAACAAGTGTATATAAGTGACCTTTTATATCCATGTGTTACATATTCACAAACATTCTATGAAAATTCAATGTAAATAAATTTAGCAATGCTTCACAAAATTACCCTTCCTTTGGTAGGATCTTTAATAATATCTAAATATTATTCTCTTTCTCTTTTGTCTCTTTTGATAATTCACTCTCCTATGATATTTTTCCAACTCTATTATACTTCCTCATATATTACATAATGAAAATAACCACATCATTATATAGATAGATATCTCTATAATTTCCATATATAGAATCCTAATTTTATTCTTTAATAAAAAATATTTTTCCTTCCCTCGTTTTATATCATCAATTTTCTATTATTATAATGGGAATATTTTTCCATATTCTAGAATAAAGTGGTAGGATTGTGTGAAGTAATCACCCAAAATTATACAACCATAATGATCTAGATATTCCATGAATATATACTTCATTAATGGTTAAAAAATCATAGTCAAAAAGACCATCCATTAATTTCTACAAAAAAATATCTAGTCAAATAATCCATCATGAATAGATATCAAATATTCCATACGAATCTCAAACATGATTTTATATAATACCATTTCATAATTTTTTCTAAATCAAACCAAAAATATTCAACCATAATTGTGACTTAGAAATATTCCAAAAATATTGATTCAACCTCCCTCAAAATCTTCCATGAATTTCTCCATTTAAATCTTCACATATATCACATTAGAATATTTTAATTAATTCCCATTATATTTTTCTCATATGAAGAAAACACCTTCATATCTATCTTTAATCATTTTAAAGAAAAATGATTAATATGAAATGATCCCTACAACTATTGAAAGATTATTATGTATTAGATAAAAACTATAGATTAATATAACATATCTGCATACTTTTTCAAAACCATAATTGAAACTCTATATTAAATCTTATGTATGGGTCTCATGTATTAATTTGAACTATAATTTTAATCTTATGTATTTACAAGATTAAGATTATTTATTATTATAATTTTACAAAATCATAGTTGGTAATGGAAGCTAAAATTACTTATCGACAGGATTAATCTTACATATCCACTTATTCCTCCAAGTTAATATGATGTACAACCCAAAGTTATCTTACGTATTCCATTTTCTAAAAAACTAACTCAAAAATAAAAAAAAAATATTGTATATTATGATGATTATATAGTTTTATCTTATGTTTCTCCATTACTTTGTGGTTACTTCACTTGAGTTTCTTCTAATTAAATAATTCTAGGAATGATCCAATTCACTGTGTCATGACCTCTATTATTTAGAAATAAATTCCTTAGCTTCAACCATGTAACTCCAATATCCCATTCATACATTCTATAATCTATATGATAATTCCTTATTATTATAATGATCTTTTATATATCAATTTTCCACAAATAACATCATAAATGGAAACAATAATCATACCTTAATATTTTACCAATGAAAACTCCAACATCCACTTCATATTGATTCTATATTTTCATTGTGATTTAAAACAACTCCATGGTTGATGAAATATCTATAGTTAATAAAAACATTCAACTCATACTTATTTAATTGATAATAAATTAAACACCAATATCATTTCTCAATTAGATGTTAACAATATCACCCTTTATATTTGATGGAAACACTCATCATGAACACCATAATATTTTCTTCTTTAATACTAATGAATCTCCAATTAGACTTATAACCCACTCTTAGATTCATGATTTTTATCATCTCCACTTTTGAAATAAAATCCCAAAAAATCTTCCACCAAAAGTAAAAAATATATCTTTGGAAAACCTTTACCTTGGAAGACAATGCCATTATTATTAGCTTTTATATTATTTCCCCAATGTCTTATTTATGTAAAGAAACTCAAGATCCAATCTTATGATACTAATGTTTTCATGTAAATCTAATACTTTATTTTTGAAGATCATAGGAACATCATTTGTAGATCCTATCCCCTTTTTTCACTGCATTAATTTCACCATCATCATCAAAAGTATAATTTTTTATTAAAGTGTCAAACCCCAGAAGGGACTAATCAATGTCAAGGTGGAAGAAAATAGTAAATTTTAATAGAATTATCCTTAACTAAATCAGGACATTCAGGGGGAAGGGATCCCATTCTGAAAAATGAATTAATTGGAGTATCCTATGAGGCCCAATAAGAAATTAAAACCTTGATTTTGTTCCCTTTACACCATGTGTGGATCACCTCCACCATGTTGTTCAAAATGATATTGATTCTTCGAATGTGATAAATAATGGACCATGGATTAGAATAGGTCTCTTAAAAAGAGTTTTGGATGATCAAGGAATCTATTTCAAATAACTATAGCATGTGGTTACTATAAATGTATACTAGAATCCCATTGATCAGTGCATAGGCCTCTTCAAGAAGGGAATCACCATGTCTATAAGATCCATAAAAGTTTACAATGAATAAACCCCTCAAGTCATGAACAACACCTCCTCCCTACATTTTTTCATGAATACACAATACATCATAATGAAGTTTTAGGCATTTATTAGTGGATACATTTAACCCATATTCCCAAAGTATATGACCTCCGATTGGAGGGGAAGGATATTCTTCTAGCCATACACATTATCAGGGAATGAGAATTATTCCACGGATCAAATAGGATGCCCAGGTCAACCACCAAGCTTTGGGATTTGATCACCAATCCTAACTAAACAATGAAACCCCCATCATGCTTTGACTTGTTATTGGAACTCCAATGCACCAATAACCCATAGCTAAGAATATAACCCTTTATTTATACTCTTTAATATAGCCTCAAACTCCATGAAACTAGTTACAAAGGAAGTCTTCAATTGTGTAAATCTTAAAACCACACCTAAAAAATTCAACAAGATTCTCACATACCACAACTACCCATTTATATTTGAAAAGAAAATGATTATATGATTTTACATTGAATTTCCTACAATATGTACACTTAGAGGCAAGAAAAATCCCCTTAATCTGGACCTATTTTTTGTAGAGATAGCATGAGATCTAATTCTCCAAACAAGGAACCTATACTTTTCAAGGATGTCACAATAATAGAGGAACCCCCCACCCCCCCCCCCCCACGCTCATCTCTAACAAGGTTCACCTATATAATTAAATGATAATACTTAGAGAAAAATAAATCTGGTGAGGATCTTATGAAAAAAGTTTTATCCTAATTATTATTTAGTGTGATATTCTAGAATATGTTAAACTAATTTTGGTTTAGAAAATCTTAAATGAAATTTGGGTGCATAATTTCTTGGTAAAAATAGAGATCTAGAGTTATACACTTTAGAAAACCTAGCAAAACTCCCACTCAATTTTGGTTCAAGAAATTAATATCTCCACTACTAATAATCCATCCTGATTGATATTGGTGATTTAGAACATAAACATGAATCATATTCCACGGACCCAAGGTTCAACCCTTCAGTATATCTAGGTTAAATGTATATTTATGCATGATGAACTTGGCCCATATAGAATGACCCTAAAAATCATCCCATTCCAAATTCACTTGCATATAATTCATGGAGCCTTCAATGTTCCTAAAATTAATAACTCCTACCACTAATATCTCTTCCAAACTCTCCCGTGATACCCAATTATAGTGAATATATAAGTGTTCATCCTATATGAATTAATATATTATTTTTTTATGTTCCTCAATACAGCCTTCGGAACCCTAATGATAGACAAAAAATGAATGGGAATGGACATAATAATGTAGTTAACATGGTAAATTCGTCCTCCTAAAGAGAAAACATGATTTTTTCAATTGTTTATGTGGTTAATAATTTTACCAACCAACCCATAAAATTTATATATATGAAATCTACCCTAGGAAATTGGATCACCCACGTATTCTATGGGGAAATGCTTCCTAATAATACAAAGGGTGATCTCAATTTTTTTATCCCTTCTCTTCGTACATCTGTTTAGAATATAAAAAATTACTTTATCCTTATTAATAATCTAGCCACTACACTTACTGTACTCTTCCATATACTTATTAATATTTTTAATAGACTATATATTCTCATTTATAAAGAGTAATACATCATCTGTGAATAGAAGATGAGAAATACCATTAAGATTAGTCATGTACTAGAAAGAAATAATGGTTTTATTATTATTTCATCGAGTGATGTTTTCTAAGGGTGTCTTGCATAGGTATAAACACACTAGATAATAAAGGGTCACCCTATGTTAATCCTCAGACCATCATGAAGAATAAAAATTTCAATCTTGTAAGAGTATCAGATATCCATGGAGAACTAAAGAACTTGAAAAACAAGTCCACCACCTAGGAATAAATTCTATGCAATTCATTACCCTGATAATTAATCTCAACTCCATTCTATTGTATGATTTTTCCATGTCAACCATGATTTTAATTTTTTAACAATGGGTTTTTATGTTAGTATCACTAATAATTTCTTATTCTAAGAAGATAGTTGCTTTGGTATATCTCCCTTGGATGAATCTTTGATTTCCTCTAATACCTATTTGTAAAAATGAATTTAGATACTTCTATTGATAATTATTTTCAACACCTTGTATGGAAAATTTCACATTCTTAGTAAACCAAACTATTTAAGATAAGATTTATATTTATCCTTTGAAATTAGAACCAATGTTATCATACATGCCACCCTAATAAGGTCACCACCCCAAAAATAATCTTGAATTATGTCCACAAGTTCCCTCTTAATGATCTCCCATGAATCCATGTAGAAAGATCCTAAGAAACCCTTAGGTTTATGTGATATTTTGGGTTTAATGGAGTGGGAAACCTACAAAACCTATTAATATTCTGAAATTAAATTAAGGAATGAGCTGATAGGTTGAGATACCACATTGGTAATAGAATAAAAATGTATGAATAACCCCTCAGATACCCTACTTCATGCAGGGATTAGCATTAATAAGAAGAGATTTAAAGTGAGACTCATCCATACCTCACAAAATCTCCATATCATTCATGAATGATCCATCATCCATGATAATGTTGGGTATATAATTCAAGTTCTTATTTTTAATTCATGCATGAAATTTTTTTGTATTTTGGCCCACTTCATTAAGAAACATATCCTGGGACTATTCATGAGTAACTCTGTCTTCTTATAAGATCACTTCTGATAGATAGATTTTTTTCAATCAAGATCACTAAAAAACTTCTCATCCTATCTAACATCAAGTCTCTCAGCATCTAGATCTATACCATCTTTCACATAATCCAACTCTAGGAATCATGAGAGACGACTATTGTTCCAACTTTGTAAGTCATATTTTAACCTCCTGGGTTTATTGTGGAATCTGACCCATAAACACTCCTGCAAGGGATTATTCCAAGACATACACACCTCATTATGATATCTAGGAAACATGAAATTATGTTAATAAAAACATTATTTTCCATTAAAATTACTTACTTCTATAAGTTTTAACTATGAACTACAACTATATTTTACCATGAAACGCCCCATGTGATCTCAATTATGCTTCTATAAAATCATTAGTGAATAAAACATGAATAAAAAATAATTTTATTTATAAAATATTTATTTTTAATGGAATGGATTTAGAAAACAATTTTATATACCATATTTCAACTTTCTTTTATTGGGTGTATTTCCTTGGTTGATGGGGGTAACAACCCTTGTATTAAAATATCCCATAAATGTATCCACTATGCTACCAAATATAGAAAGGAAAATCATCATGGAGATTCATTAAACATCAAAAAGTTTTGATATACTAGGAATAGTCACATGATATAACATGTTATATAAAATAAATAAATCATGTGTTACATTTTTTCCACTGATTTACTATAAAATTTTCCTCTTCTATCCTAAAGTGTCCAAGAATACCAATTATTCTACTCATGTACCTACAATTCCAAATTTATTAAGACACTATTTCACTTCTTCTATGCCAATTGGAATTATAGATTATGCCTTGATATCACTTTAATTTGTCAATGAAATCTATCCATGGATCATATCTCCCTCTATGAACTGTAGCACTTCAACAAGGATGATAGCATTTAAATATATAGGGCGATTTGAAACTCCATTTTTTCCCAAGTTGAAAAAAAAATATTATGTCACTAACACCCACTACATTTCCTTTATCCTTTAATTTGGAATCCATTTTGAGATCTGATTTTTTTTATAAAATCCAATTTCTCCTTATCCTTGTTGTGAATATTCATCTCTTCATATCCTAATTGACATGTGTAACCTCCTTGGGTTCTCTTTTAATCAAGTATTTATCCATCATTAATGATTAGTATTTTCTTCTCTAGATGATTTTTCTATTTTATTTATCCCTACAATAATCATTATCTTTCACAACACATACATTTATTTAGTAAATCTCATTCACATGAGGATCCTTTGGACTGATTTTTCATTTAAAACCCCTCTTCTTGTCCTTTCAAAAACCTTTTTCTCAAAAAAATATTTGAAATTTCTATTTAAGATACTCTCTTTACCATAATATTCTTCAATAATCCCATTATATCCATTTATTAACATAATAGATTTACCATTAGATACATGATTATTTTTATCATTCATTCTAGCTAAAATTCTCCTAGGATCTCTGCTATAATCATTACTAGATTTTTAATAATTAGTATAGTAAATTAATACATCATTTTTTTAGTTTTTAACACCATTTTTAAAACTTTTATCATATTAATAGTAAGAAATAAATTCCAATACATCATAGAAAAATATATAAATATCATCATGAATTCAATAATAAAATCTCATGTCTCCATACCTTTCATTTTTAAACCTCATCCCTTTATAAATACCTCTTATTGGGAACTCATTATATAGATTTTATTACATCAGTTATTTTCCTATTGAACTATTGATACTTTCATTTCCTTTTTCCCAAATCCAATGAAGAACTTATTCTTCTCAATCTTTGGTAAGGCTTCATTATAGTCAATAATAGGTTTTCCCATATAAAATAGTGTCTGTATCACTATGAATTTATCATGTCTCTCCTATAATTTAGCATACTTTCTCTTCATCCCACTATTTCCTACCAAGGGATAATCAAATAATAAATGTAAATCACCCTTGGAATTTAGTTGTTCCACTTGTTTATTACCCAATATTAATTAATATTTTAGTTACTGGATATTTTTTCTTCTTTATGTAAGGTTATCATTCATATTTTATTTAATAATCTTTCCATTTAAACATTTAATCCTATACTTCATGGTAAAAATAATCCAACATGTCAATTTTTCCTTCATCATGGTTTTCATCCAAGTAATTTAATCCTTAAGGCTCACATTATATTTTTTTTATAATTTGACTATCCTCAACTAATTCTACCATGTTTTTAGAAATTTTATCCTTCTTATACTTCAAATTATGAACTTATTTTTATACATGACCCTTCTCCTTGGAACTGGAGTTAAACTTATTAATATTTGAGGACATATCCTCCAACTTATTAGCTTAAAGTCAATATTCTCTATTAAATCAGTATAAAATTCAAGTAATATTTTATTTATAATTTTTAAATTTTCTATTTCTATTTTTTGTCATCTAATGTGAATCCTGCATGCCTCATTCCACTTTATCAATTCCAATACTTTTTCTTTTTAGTCTTTGATATTTCTCCACTGATGAGTGGATATCTTCCACCTTTGGATTCCATGATATTTCAGTATAAATAGTAAATCTATCATCACTCAAGATATCAAGATCCTTATATAATCCTTTGGAATCATTGAATGAGTTAATAGATTCAAAATCAAAATCATTCATACCATCCTTTTAAAAGTTATGAGAATTTTTCATTTTAATCTCACTATTATAATACACTTTTCCATTATACAAAATTCTCTTAGATGTTTTCCACTTTTAAAAATCTTCTTTCTCCATGTCACTAAAATATTATAAGGGAAGAATTTAAAAAAAAAATGTAACTTTAAGAAATAATCAAATAAAATTAGAATAAAATGAATCAAACAATAAAAAAAATTCTCTAATACCACTTGTATGGTTCATAATAATTCTTGGTGATAAATACCCTGAGAAGGGAAGGGTGAATCAATGTATGAAACTTTTTCCAATTTAAACCAGTTAATCCTCAAACTCTAAACACCCTACATGATCTTAAACTCATTTTTAGAATTAAATATTATGTTCTTATTTCAATTATGGTACAATTATTATTTCCCTTATATTTTACATCTCTGATTTGATAATTGATTATGTAACCCACACACACTAAATTGTGTCTTTCAAAAATTAATTAAATAATACACTTACAATATAATAATTTTTCTTGGTCTTCCCACACTAGGATAATCCAAATATTATACAATATTTATGTGATTATGTAAGGAAATCCACTAAATACACTATTCAAATATGGTTTTAGGAAATTTCATTCTAAGTTTTATTTTAATCCTCTATAAAAGGTTTATATATGTTAGACACACCCCTAAAGGGTTACTCCCCCACTCCTCTCTCAATGATCACTACTTCAAGAATAAAAAACAACTTTGTCTTGTAATATAATATAAGAAAAATATAACCATTTCCATTGGTGAACCAAGTGTAGATAGGTTTCTATTGATCTCCATATGTTGATTCTTCATAAACATGTTGTGAACATCATTACAAACATAAAATCACCTTCTATGAAAATATCTATATAAAGGATTCATGGAATTATCCTTCCTCTGGAAAGATATTGAATGAGTGAAAAAGATTTATTTATTCCTATTTTCTCTCTTTATAAAATTCAATATTCTACAATATTTATGTATCTCCATTTTATTTACACATCTATTACATGATGGTAATCACCATATAATTATAAATATAAATATACCAATAATTTTCTCTTCTAAAATATTAATTTATCTATTCAATAGAAATTATCCTTCTTTACATCATTTTAGATCATAAATTTTCCCCAAGTATGATGGGAATATTTTTCCATATCTTAGAATCAAGGGATATTATTATGTAAAATCATAAATTCACATGTCGTCAATATAATTATTTAGATATTCCATGAATATATAATTCATTAATGGTCAAAAAAATATTGTTCAAATATTTCCTCCATTAATTTATACAGACATAATTAGTTAAATGTTCCATCATGAATAAATCTAAAATATTTCATTCCAAACTCAAACAAGATTTTCTCTAAATTTATTTCATGATTTTCTTTAAATCAATCGATTAATATTCACCCATAAATAGATCTTTAAAATACTACTCAAATATTGAGTCAATATCATAAAAAATATTTAATGAATTTCACTAATTAAATGTTCATATATATCATATTGGAATATTTTAATTAAATCTAATGATATTTTTACCATGTAACATAACACCTTCATTATCTTTGAAGATTTTGAAACAAACTATTTAATCTTATAATGGTCCCCACAAACATATAATGATTCTTTTTATGGGGTAAAAACTCTATCTTAATATCATGAATCTCCATACTTTTCCCAAAAAATAGTTGAAACTTTATATTTAATATTACATATGTATCTCATGTATACAATTTAACCTCTATTTTTAATCATATGTATCACATAAATTAATATTATGTATTCCTATAATTTTCCAAAAACATAATTGAAACTCCAGATTTAATCTTACATATAAATATCATGTATGCAATTTAACCTATAATTTTAATTATATGTATCACCAGGATTAATATTTCACATTCTCAAACTTTTCCAAAATATTTTTTGATATTAGAAGTTAATATTTTGTATCAATAATTTTATTCATCCATATCCACTTGTTCCTCTATGTTAATATTGTGTATCACCCAAATTAGTCATAATCCATTTTCTAAAAACCTCAATCATATTTATATGTTATTCTTAGATATTATGTTGAATCTATAATTTTCTATTAAGTTACTCAATTATGGTATGGCCTCTTCACTCATGGAAAGTCCATTCAAATAATTCTAGAACACTGAAATCCTATGATTTTTATATTGCGGTATGATTTACTTCATTGAGAAATGACCTTTGTTATTAACACTAATCTATCTCTGGTGCATCCCATTGTTATTATGATAATTCATCATTGATATAATGAGCCATAAAACATCGCTTTTTCATAAATAACTTCTTAATTTGAAACCTCAATTATATCTTATTGTTTTCCCAATGACAACTCCAACATAAACATCAATTTCATTCTATCTTTGATATGTGATTAAAAAAATCCTTTCTTAATAAAACCTCTATGGTGGAAAAAAAATACAACATATACTTTTATGGTTGAAAAAAAATCCAACATAAACATAAATTCTCAATAAGAAGATAACATATACAGAAAAGTGGGTCTTAGAATATAATCAATTTGTCTAATCAAATCAATCACCACTAAAATAAATTAGGTTAAATATTAGGTGCACCTAATTAATTTATAAAAAAATTATGAGTCCAAACTAAGAAATAAAAACAATTTACAAAATATAATAGAAAAAAATATAAAAAACATTATTTAGTAACAATTAGGGAAAAACTTAATAGTATTAAACTATTGTTTAAAATTAATTAGTCTCCAATGAGTAAAATAAATATGCAATTATAAATCCACATGAAATCCTGTCAAATTAATCTATAAACCTATATATTATTATTTAAATTAAATAAATTAACCAAAAATAGTAAGTATTTAATTCATGTATTCATTGTATCTAGATACCATATACACTGTATGAAAATAAATAACGATTATTTGGATTCAAAGACTATCATAGAAAAAATTATTATTAATAAAACTTTGTGAAAATGAATAAAGGTAGAAATAATAAGGGAAAAGTTTATTACCAAACCATAAATAAACCTTTAAGAGATTACTAGGGGATAAAACTGGAAATATTATAGCAAACCTAACTATTTTTGGGCTATGTACCCTAACCTACATATAAAGGGAAATCAGTTAAAATAATCATCTTATGAATATTAAAACATATATTATTGAAATGTTTATGGTAATAAATATAAAATCCTTAAAATGCTTCAAAAAATGATAATGTTTATACTTATAACAAAACTAAACAAAATGTATCAAATCATGTTATTTCCCAATATTTAACTACTATATTTACAAGCTAGTAAAAGGATAGTGCAATAATTAGTTAAAAATATGGTAGAAAATATATAAAAAACTTATAAAATATCAAATAAATTGAACTCATCAAAAAAATGGTGAAGAAATAGTAAAGCGTGTGGCCATGCTCATTTTGTTATAGAAAATCATTTTTTAGGAAATGCCTTAAAATTTAATGATAGGTCAATTGCACTTTTAACATATCTATAATACTGAAAATTATAATACTTTTTCTATTTAAGGATACATTTATTTAAAAATTATTACAAAAGGATAATTATATTAAATCATTTTGGAAATTGAGATTTATAGTAGGTTTACCATCAAATTTTAGAGAGAAAATTATGAATGAACTTAAAAAAATAGAAGACTATACCATATAATAAATTAACTCATGGTAATCAAATGAGTACCATGAACATTAAGTACTATCCATATGTAATAATTTTACACTAAAAGATAAAATAAAATTAGGTAATATATAACTAAACATGAACATAGAACATTCTATGGAAAATTTGGTTGTAGAAACATTAACCCTATGCCAATTTTTTATAAAAATAATTGTATTTATTTTATTTTCAAAAAGAAAAATAAGGAAAAAATTAATAAACTCAACCATCTATTAAATAATTATTACTATTTTACACAATTAATTTTGATAAAATACCAACTAGATATAATATTAATAAAACATAAAAATTATTTAAATTCGGAATAATATGATATTATAAATGAGGTTATAGAGTCCAAAAATAAATAAATTAACTTGAATTTGAAAACCCCAAATTATTTAAGGTATGATTAAGAATAAATCTAATAAATTATAATTTTTACTAAGAAGGTATTAATGTTTTATTGAAATATAACATAGATAAAATGACTTCTACTAAATCAAAATAGATCAATATATGAACTCTCGATCAATAATTAGTTTTAGATTATACTGAGCATGCGAAAGACCCTCAAATATGTCAATAATATTTAATTTAAACTAAATTTCTTCCTCCCCATAATGGAATCCTTTTAGTACCTTTCTAAACATATAATATTACATAAATACTTAAAGAAATTGAATATTTTAAGAATCCTAATATATTGATTATAATATCACTACCTGATCAAATCATACATTTAAATGATTAATTGAAAACTTTTAAAAAGGAAATATTAATTAGATTCACTTTAGTTATAAAAAATATAGAATAAAATTTATCTTTATTTTAGTAAAAATTAATTAACCCACACTAACATAATGAAATAACTTAATGTGAAATAACATTACCAAATATAGAATATTTAAACGGCATTACTAATATAAATAATATGTAAAGATTAGTATAATAATAAATGATGAATATCACATCACAAACTTTTTGTTTTTAGCTTCAGGAGAATATTTAAATTTTTTATAAAAAAATGTAATTCCAAAATTATATTTTTAACATGACATGGAAAGGTTCAACACCGATTGTGGATCTATTATTATGGTGAATAATAATAATTCCAATGTTAAAAATTTTGATGATGTTATCTTCCTCTTTGAAAATTTTATATTGGTTAAAAAATTTAATGTAAATTTAATTCTTGAAATAATATTTATATCAAACATAGAACCCTTTTTCAAAGAAAACAAGTTTATTATAGGTAATTTCTGAACAAAACTTATTTTATTTTATTTTAAAAACCAAATGTATTTTTGTCTTTAAAAAATATTTTATCCATAGAATCCCGAAGAATTAATATTTTTTACTTTCTTGATAAAGTTTTTATTCCCATTTAATCTAATTCATTATTTGAATCATACACATATTTCAATATAATTTAATTATCCTATAAAAAATTATATTTTCTCTCCAATTTATCCTATCTCCTCATATTATTCACTGATGTCGAGATATTTTTCAAAAAAGTTAACTACAAAACTCTTTCACATTACAAAACTAGTTATTTACTATCAAGGTGTTTACCAATACTTCATAATTCGTTACCAAAACCTTGTCATTGAAAATATTTCTATAGAATCATTTAAGAGAAACATCAATGTAGAAAATTTATATCTAATTTTTTAATTCACTAAAACCCTTATAGAAAAAATTTTTAACCTTACCTTAGAAGAACTATATACCATTATATAATCATAAATAGTTCACTATCATTACTAAAATAATGTTAAAATAAATGTATCCAAATTTTTTAATCAACAATGATACATTTTTCAAGCAATAACTACATACATGTGCATGTATTTTTATCAATATAACTACTCAAAATATGTATGTGATGATGAATATTTGATGTTATTTCAGTGAATCAACCACCATTAATAGATGAAACAATTTATGCAATGTAAAAAAAGTATAGGAGAACATTATTCACATGAATCTCATTAAATGTTATTTCAGTTTACATAAAAAAATATCATAGATTCCATTGGAAAAAAATCTAGGAAATTACAATAAAGGTTCATGTCACCTTATTCTATGTTGTGTTTCCAGAAGTCGGACAGTTGAGGAAAGCATATGGAAGGGCCATAACCCCTACTCATGCATGAAAATTTCAAATGGTAGGAAGGCCAAGACCTAGTGTTCCTACTCTGATTATGGATATGATTTCCACTTTTCATTAAATAGAAACATTTTACCAAGAAAATATTCTCATGGTTTGAAGAAGAGGGTCCGCTCATAAAAATTATAGAGTCACTTTATAGTTATAGAGAACCCCACTTAAAAAAGAAATATGTTCTCTAGAATAACTATTCAAGGATAATTTCATCTCTTAATAGTAGAGGATTCATATAAAAAAGGAAGATTTCCCTAACAAAATATGATTCCCTCTATTTATCAAAAGCATCCAAATCTATCATTAGTATTTTTAGATATGTCTCATTGGATTCCCAATTAAAATTAGAGTTTTTAACATCCCTGATTTTTAATAAATATTTTTATTAAAAGTTTCTATTAAATTTTATAAAAATAATTAAATTTTTTTCTTTTTTTAATGATATAAACCTATATTTTCATTAAAACTTTATTTAAATAGTGATAAAATTTTATGAAATAGTAATAAATTATTCATCTATTATCCTTAAAGAATGATTATATGATTTTTATTTCTAAAATTTATATTTTTACTTAAATTAATAGTGTATCATTTAGTAATTTTATATTTAATAATAAAAAATTAAATCATATATCATAATTAAATTTTATGACTAGTAATCTATTAAAAATGTTTTATGAAATATTTTTTATTATATTCATGGACCTTTTTATGCATATAGTTTTATTTGATAAATATAATACTCTTATTAATAAATTTATTTTCATATTGACATTTAAATAGATATTTATTCATACAAAATTAATTGCAAAAAAAATTTGGTACATGTTTTAAAAGTCATACAACTACAAAACATCACTATTGAAAGAAATGTGACAATTTGAAATGTGATATAACATTTTATGTGCATAATATGAAAAAATAAAAGCTTATATTATATGTTTACATAAAAAATTATTACATTATTCGTTTATAATTTGGTATAAAAATATAATGTTTAAATTATTGTTAGCATATTGTGTTTTCATGTTTTATTACTCGAAAATTTTCTTTCTAAAACATCAGATAACATGTTTTATACTAAAATGAAATTAGAAAATATTTATCTTTTTATTTTAAAATGAAATCCATCTTATTTATAGTATATTATTATCACTAAATGGTAATTATTTTTTAATAATATATTTTTTAGAAAATTAAAATGGTCATTGACATAATATCTTAATCATAGTATATATACTCATCACACTAAAACTATTTTCTTAAGTATGTATTTAAAAGATAAATTCCTCTTAATTTTAGGATGAATATTATAAAACTTATATTTTTTAAATTTATAAATAATTAATTATTAAAAATACAGTAATTAATAAATAATAACAAATGAAAATGTAATCACTCATAGAAAAATTAAATGTTTTTATTCCAAATAAATTATATATATATATCATATTATTTTATTTAAAAATTAAATAAATACTTTTTAAAATTTTAATTTGATATAATGGACTTATTTTTTTAAATCTACACAATTAAATTAACCTAGGGTGATTTTTTTATTTTTTAAAAAATTTAAATTTTTGGGAATAGTAAAAAATATAGTTTTTATGAATACCTTTTATGACATAACCATGATATAAATATGACCCTAAAATTTATAAAATATTTTTAATTAATTAAAATATTTTTAATGATTAAAATGATGTATTTAAATTTAATTAACATAATATTCAAACCGATAATAAATTTTTAAAACCCAGGTTATATTTTCTTCGGATAAAAAATAATTTTTTACTTCGTATAAAATATTTCCAATATGATTTCCAGTTTTGGGTCTGTTAGATTGTGAAATAAACCTTCATTTTATATTAATACACTAATAAAAGTCATAAAAATCAAATTATTCATAGAATTTGGACAAAATAATAAAATAATCAATATTATATTTAAAGATACCCCCTTGCCATTATAAACACCCCTCCTCCGTCCTTTTCTACTCACTCCCAAACCATCATACTTTTCTAAATATCTACCCAAATCCCTATATAAACTCCTCTATAAATGTCTCTAAAGCCCTATTATATCCAAAATCCCCTCCTATGAAGTTATTAAACTCAATCCAAATGATGTAACTTGAAGAGTGAGGTAAGGGTTCCTCATCCTCCCACTTTCTTTTGCAACTCTTATTTTAAAATAAATTTTTAAATTCCTATTAATATACTTATATTATTATAATTTCATATTATTCTCATTATTTTTTCCTATTATCAATGATATATCACTCATTACCTCTCATATAATCCTTTCCTTAAGTTTCTACAACATCAAAGTAAAGGTCCCCATATCTCTCTCTCTTTTTGTTTCTTATTTGATATTATTTACCTTAAAACATTTTTAAAACTCCTCCAATTTTTCTACCATTATTATATTCACTTTTTTTAATATCATTTTCATATATTATTGATGATATATCATTCATTCCCTCCTATAGAAACCTTTTCATAAGTTGTTATTATGTTAAAATACAGGTTTCTTAATCTATGTCTTTTCATTTCAATTTTCCACTAACTCCTTGAAAAAAAATAAGAAATCTATGAAATTGACTTTAAAATAGTTCAATTATTATTTAATATTTATATATAACTCAAATATTTAATATTTTTTCCTTATTTTGAACTCTTGAAAAATTATTGTTCACTCTTGGTGGTTTTACACTACCTAAGTGAATGGTGATGTTTCATTTTTCACCTATGCCTTTAATAGAAATCATTAAAAATTGATTAAAAGATTTAATATAATATTAATAATAAAATAATTAATTTTTATGATTCTATAATGATAAAGTAATAATGATAATAGTGTTATTAAAAGTAAATAATTGAATTCATTTTCATTGTTCAAAATAAGCTTATCAAGAAAGATTCTTTGAATTGCAACTGTATAATGAACTATTAAACTACCTCACTTATGGAATGACATTAAAACTATTCCTTAACACTTATTAAGATTATAGAACCTATGTAAAATTACCATTGACCAATATTGTATCATTCTTGTACCATTTCACCATCTTTTTTACCAAACTAGGTGTTGTATACCTCAAGCATGCCTCCCCGTATATCAGAGGTTTCCAAATAGTAGCAGGGGTTGGGATATATCATATGGAGACTATACCCTCTCTATTGTAGATAAACATATATTAGAGTGTATTTATTATGTGTATAAAAAACCATCACAATATAAATAAGAAATAAAATTGTTCATCATTATTATGCTCCAAATAAAGTAAGAGATATTATCCATACTATAAAAAATTATCAAAAAATAATGTCACATGGTCATAAAAGAAATAAAAAGGACTTAAAATGGGTTTATTGTTTATATAATGGTATAGAATTAAATAAAAGAAATAAAATTATTTCAAAAATAGTTCCTAAGTCTTCATCTTATCCCATCTCCATACTCCAACCTAGCACCTCTGATGCATCCATCCATAGCGGAAGATCATTTTCCCTTATTTGTGTCATGAAACATGAAAGTTACTCAAGCAACAAGGAACCTAAGTAGAGTGTGGGTAAAACTTCATAGGCCACCACCAATAGTAAACCTAGTCATATATAGTAAATATAAGTGAATAGTAGTGTAAAATTATGATGTAAATATAGAACCTCAAAATAACTATTTATTGTACCCTCATGTTTCATCATGACAACAAAAATAAATCATACCTTCTTCAAACAATGTTGATGTAGAGTTTGAACATTTTATATAACATAATAAAGGGTTAGAAGGATTTCCTCCCATAATATTATCTCACAAGTACAAAAATCACCAGTTCATATTATACCTTAATATGGAACCCAACATGACATGGTTGGAAGTATACCCAACTCATCCCAATAAAGAAACTCTGGTTAGAAATACACCAACCCAAAACAATAATACATATATGATTGTAATTACACCCTACCAATTATTCATGACATATCCATGGTTATCATTACACCCAACACATATATCATATGTGTCTATGGTTAGTATTACACTTAACCAACTTCTCAAATATATACATTAGTGGAATTACACCCAACATAATTCATCCATCCATCTATATTTGGAATTACACCCAATCTATATCACATAACTGCTCAAGGTTGGAATTACACCCAACCTTGTATTAACCACATACATAGATCAACATTACACCTAACCCCCTATCCATTTTCATAATCATTTAACATACCAACATGAACAATCATATAATGTAATCACTTCTTATAATTTCATAGGAATAATAAAATATTCTAATGAACACACATTTACCACATGGGTCAACATGGATTGGAAACATTATCAACTTCAGTATACACTTTACATTAGGTTTTTCACTCAATTGAAATGTTCTCCCAATTATGTTATATTTATGGCTACTGCCATTTTAGTCTTGAATCCAATACTTTATATTTCTAAAAAAATATTTGGGTACCTGATCAAGGTATATTGGGTCAAAACATAGCCACAGGAGCCTATAAGGATCCCCAACTACAATTTCTTAACACATTTAGTTTTTTTCAACCGCCATCAATGATTATTAATTATGAATCACACCCCATAAATTACCACTCATGACCTGAATAAAAATTTCCCACTCCCAAGGAAATATGTAAAAAAAATTATATTAATTAATGTTCAAACACACATGATTGTCATAATTGTATATCACGGGTGGAATAGAAATGAGCATAAACCATCAATAATAGTTAGAGACCACCTGCCTCAGTATACTAAAATCCTTATCATCAAGAATCACCATACAAATCATCTATAACTGAGGTATTCTGTAAAAATATAAAAAATACATATAATATGATGATATAGAGTGAAAACAAAATAATATATAGAGGTTTGATAATCTTACTGTAGGTGATCTCCTATTACAAACATGAAGAAAATCAGATCATTAATGAGAGAGATCTCTCCACATGTAGATTAGGAAAGAAGGACAAGTTATGGTGTGGCCTATGGCTAGAGGAAAATAAATTATATGGGGAGAGAGTTATGTTTAAAAAATTATTATAATTTAATTTATATAATTATTTTTTAAATAAAACCAATTAAGGTACCCACCCTAATCCTACTAGGTACACATACAAGGGTCACCAGCCACTCAATGTCCCTCACAGAACTACCGTTTCCATCTAGGAGTCTACTGGGTACCCAGTACCAGACCACCAGGTACCTAGTGAAGTCTATCTCTAATAAAAAAACTTATGAACATTATGTAGACTCCTAAAAATGACCCTAATCCCCCCATGAATACCTCAAATGCTCAAAAACTAACAAAATAAACAAGGTTTGGTAAAAACATTAGATCCAATTCATATATTAAAATAGATATTGTGTTAAATACTCCTAACCATATAGCATCTCTTTCCAAAGATGAACTAACGATCATCACTAATCCTCATTGGTAGAAATATCTGGCCATTGTGCCTATATATCATATTTTCTCTCCCATAACTCTTCTTGGATTTTCTTGTACTATCGTTTCACACACACTATTGATATCATTGGAGAAAATATTTGGATATAATGTATGTATATTATACTCTCTTCTCACTCTGATCCACTATATAAATTGGTTATTCCTTGAATGAGGAATCTGGGTCCATCTCGATGCCATCAACCTAGGTCACATTTGAAGGGTTAGGGTGGTATCTTATGAGTTTATATACATATAATATTTCATTAATGTCACTATTTCATTAAATAATCACTAAATTATATGAAACAACATTAATCCTCTTGAAAACATTATATTACCTTGTGAACAAGGGTGTAAACTTCCCATACCTATAAATATGTATGTGTCCCAAATGAGTTAACACTTATAAGAATACCTAGTCACCCACCTTAGATTTTAGGGGATAATGTCACAAAACTACATAATATATCAACTAACTTTGTGTATTTTCTAACTGCTTTTGGATCAAATTGATATTCTATAATATCTCCTATATGAAACATGATGTAACAATAGTCACCTCTATTTCCATTAACTAACATAGAGATGATTGGAACAACCTATAATTAAATTCCTTAAACTATTCCATATAAATTTTAATCTAATAATTATTGTTATAATTGAACTCTTAAAATGAAATGATACTCTCCATGATTCCTTGAAATTAAGGACATATTCTTGCAATGTTTCCTCCAACACCTAGATGGTATACTCAGACTTCTTTTCTGATTAAGGATGGTAATTAGTTCTCAATTTCACCTATGTATCAATAAAATTCTATAAATCCTACTAAAATTACAATGTAAAATAATTTTTTCAACTATATATATTTCTAATAGATACCCCATGAAGATGAGTTATCACTCAAACATACAACTATCCCTTCTCATCATTAGAATAGGTCTCTGAAAAAAATAAAATTTCATCAATCAACCCATGATAAACCATAAAGCATCACAACCCTAATGAGACCTCAAAAATATCATCACTATGTCAATCTTCACATCATCCCACTTCTACTTTGGAATGGGTAATGGATAAAAAAAATTATATAGATCGTCGATTCTCATATCTCACCTACTGATAGGTGAGCCATCATATAATGAATCTTGTTATGTCCTTCTTCATCCTAGGACACCCACACTACCTCTAGATCTCATGATTCATCTTGGTATGCCTTGGGTGAACATCCTCTCTCGAGGCATATTATTCCCATATTTTCTCCACATGCATGCTCATATAAACTACCACATGAACCTATATATAGAGTATATTAGTGGTATCTATGGACCAATAAAGAGGTTGATCCCCACCATATATATTTTCCTTCATCACTATACAATATAATTCAAATTACTAGATCTAATTAACCTAATAAATGGAGTGAGGATGAAAGACTAGAGTATGTCAGGGTCTCCTTCCATGATACTCATAAACATCCAGGTGTGCCTCAATGAGTAATCTTTTCAAATATCACTTCCTACTTGCTTCATGAACCACATAAGAATGATTATTCATATTTATCACATATGCTACAATATTCCCCTTCCTAGGGGTATATGGAATCTCAAAATCAAAGCAATATAGAAACTCAAACCACCTTCACTACTAGATGGTTTAGGTTCAAATGGAAAAATATATACATTTGGATCTAATGGTTAGTATCCACCAAAAACCTCTCCCCAATAAGTAGTGATACCAACACATCAATGTATGCACTACCATCACCTACACTAGATCATGAATCATATGATTACTTTCATGTGACCTCAACTGCCTTGATCTATGGGAAACTATATACCAATACTATATTATAATTTCTCCCAAACTAATACCCGATGCATCATAATATAGGTTATACTTCTTACCTGGCTTAGCATAGGCTGGAATCAGCATAGATGTAAACCTTCCCTTTTTCTTCTAAAAATATCTTTTATTATAATTCAACCACTTTGACTTCACTCCATTCTTGATCAGGTTCATCATTGGCACTTACAGTAGAGATAAATCCTAAATAATAATATTTTAATAACCTTAAAACATTATAAAATAATGAATCTTGAAGACATTCTTGGACCACTCCTAAGAAATCGTATCCTTGAACATATTAGGGTGTACTAATATACCTAAATTAGATATCAAATTACCTAACAAGAACACCTCGCTAATCTATAACTAACACATTGAAATATTTTTATATGACTAATTCTCTCTTAGGGTACTCAATATAATCACTAAATGTTGAAGATGATCCTCTCATTACTATAAGTATACCAAAATATCATAAAAAAGATCAAAAAAGAATAAATATATTGATGGAAACCCCTATTCATCATGGACATAAATACTACTAGAAAATTTTTCAAACTGAAAAAAAAAACATAAGATGCTCATATAGGTAATACCTACTCCTGAAAGTTGTATGAGTAATCTCATAAGTCATCACATGTAACTGATGATAACCTAACATTAATTCAATCTTGGAGAACCACGTGACTCCCCTAAAATAATGAAACATATCACCTATAAGAGGATGATGATATTGGTTCTTAACTATCACTTGCATCAACCTCTAGTAATTGACACATAGTATCAAATAACTATATGACTTCTTGGAACATAAAATTGGATCACCCCAATGGAATATAATTGAGAAAATGAATCCCTTATCCTCTAAATACTCTTACTCAATGTTGAAATCAATAATATCTATAGGATCCATCATTTATGGAAAATTTGATATATGATTCATACCTAGTATTATCTCAATCATAAACATGACCTCCCTCTTATGTGGAAAACTAAAATGTTTTTAAGAAATATATATTGAAACTATTTAATAACAGTATTAAAGATTGTCTTTCATATGTCCTATCAGCCAAAAAGTACTAGAAAACTTTGTTGAAACCATCCCTAGTTATCTATGGTCAGGTCCCAAATGACATGCCTATAAATCCCACTCCCTAACCTAGGTATAGAAATCACCCTCAACAGATATGTAGGATTCCCATCGGTGATATCATTTTATGTGTGTTCAATAACTATTCATTAAAACCATCTCAAGGATCACATAAAATTTTCCAATGTCTATCACAAAATAAATCTAAAGTAATCCTATATCCATTAATCAAGATAGTGTACTCAATAGATCTTGGAATTCCCTATGATTTCACCCCTAAGAACATATCAATAGACATCACCCCATGAAGATACTCTAAGGTCAATCCCAAAACATATACAAACTAAGAGGAAATTAATGAATATGATGTACCCATATTGAAAAAGATAAAAGGTGGATGCTACTAGAATCATACCTCAAACCATTAATAGCCTCATATTATAATCATAGAGAGTAAGTTTGATAACATGGAATTTTTCTCAACCATTTTCTTGAGCTTCTATAGTCTGGATCTCATGAGATTTTTGACCCTGATGATTTTACTACCCCTACCCTATGAGCACCATGTACACCTCAATGAACTGAACAACTAAAGGAACCATAGTTATCACTTTGTTATAGAAATCTTGGATGCACTCTAGAACCATATATCTAAAAAGATAATCTACTATTGGCTACCTATATATTTATCCTATAAAACCACTAAATGTTCCCCATATACCCATATAATTGGTAATCCATCGACTATTGGTGGTACTGAGACATCATGTGATAAGGACTGTGTCAGACCTGGTTTTTCTTTTCTTATTTTAAGTTCTGATTAATTAGAAAACCTAGTATTTTTCTCTGGTTTTGGGTGTGATGGGGGTTAAACTTTGAATTTTTTCCTTGTCTTTCTTTGTCTAGTTTTTTCCCCAAGTTTGATCTTTAGTTTTTTTGTGAGTTTTTGGAAGAAATCCATAAATTTTATCTCCAAAAGGCCCTACGCACATTTTGGCGCACGATTTGATAAATCATGCGGCCAAACCCAGGTAACCATGTGGCAGGTATAAAACCTACCACACTATTGGTTCATGGTTATACGGTCACTTAGGATTATCCATGAAGTCACTCATGTTGCTTCTATATGGTTTGGTTCATGGTTTAAAAAATTGTGGAGCCTAACCATATGAGGCTTCCCATAATTAAAAAATATGGTTTTCCAAGTTTTCCCCCTCAGGATTTTTGGTCCCAAATATACCCAAATATTCTTCTCTAAGTTCATCCAGACCTAGGGATCCTTCTCCATTTCTCTCCAATCCATTCCTCCTCCTCCTTTTTTGTAGATATAAGATATCTTCAAGTTGGGGTTAGATTTCTTAAGGTAATTCCTCTCTTTTCTCCTCCCTCTTCTTTCTCCTTCCAATTTTTTGGGGTTTTCTATTCTCCCCTAGTCATTATCAATATATGGTTTTATTGTTTCCATGTTTTTTATGTGGGTTTTGGTTCTTTAGGGTTTTTATTCATATATCTAGGTTTTGGAAACCCTTGTGGAGTGATTTCGGGAGTGCGTTGAAATTCCACCTTCATTTTGAGGTAGGTTTCACATACACTTGCCATTATAATTTTAGAATCATTGATTTCATGATTGTTTCACCTATATTGATTAGTAAATATTGATCTATGATCCTTGGATTAATTTTTTGGTGTGAAAACTAGTGGTTTATGGTTTTTTTATAACAAATAGTGTTTTTTTTGGAAAAAAATGGGAACACCATGTGTTTGAAAAAATGTTCTGTTGGATTTCACAAGTAGTTTTTGATATTGAAAACACGGTTTAGAAATTTAAATAAATTTATGGCATGAAAATTGGTGTTTATTACTTTTTTAGTGTTAAATAGAAATTTTTTTGTTAAATATTGCATGCCTAGTGTGTGATTAATTTCCCAGTTGGATTTTATGGGTTAATTGTGATATAAAATGATTGGTTTGGATTTATAAAAGTATTGAAAGCATTAGAAATGATATTTTGGGGTTCTTATATGGTTTACAAAGTGTTTTTAATTTTTTATATAGAAATGAGTGGTGGATTTTAATGTGTTTTGTCACATGTTATTGATGAATGTCCCATTTGATATTTTCATAAAAAAAATGGTTGTTCCTTGAATGTGAAATATGAATGTTTTAAAGATATTTTGTAAATGTTTTATGTGGAAAATGGTGTGATTACACCCCTTTATGAAAATTCGATTTTGTATATTTAAAAAATGTTGGTTTTGAAAAATGATTAAAGGCATGTTTGGAAAATTTGTGAAAATGATGAAAGTTTTTATTATGAAAACCTATTTTGGATGTTTCTCATTCCTTGTCTATATTTAATGGATGTGATGTCCTCACTGTGGATTCCTTGTGATCCATTATCAAAGTTCCTTGGTTCGGAATCTTTGTTTTTTATTTATTCTATGGCATGAGATCGGTCCTTGGGGTGGCTCGAGTGATGCCTATTGTTGATTTATTTTTATATATACTTTTGATTATATTCTTGGGTGGTATCGATTGGCTCACCCTCATTATACACATGAGACATTGGAAATTTTTGTATTGAGATAATTTTCAGAGAATGATTGCTACACTTTCTAGTTCACGCCCTAGTCGGTGGCCCATAATAAGTGGATATATTTGTGTTTATTGCTATGGGATTTTCCCCTCAGCCTATCCTAAGTTAGGGTGGTCGAGAGTTTTAGGGAAATTTTTGATTTCATCACATGTGGCATGATACTGAGGATGGAGTCTCATGTATTAGTATGTTCTAGATTATTCTTTATCTCTTGGTTTCACCTATGTCTATTGGCTCTTAGTTACTTACAGTGATGAATGTGATACTTGTATACTTATTTACAATTCCCTTGTTATATTATCATTATGGTTCCTTCTTTTGTAGTGTTTTCTTAGAAGTTATGTGTTGGTTTTATTAAGTGTTATTAAAAGTGTCTTTAAAGAAAAGTGTTTTACCCTCCTTTGTATAAGTTGAAAATGGAAGCATCACTTCCCTTTTTAAAATGTGAACATCACACAAATGGAACAAGCTTTGTTTTTTGAAATTAATAAGGGGAATGGGATGTAGTTTTTTAAGTAAAATGTGTAGAAAATATTACTTCTATATATTGTAGTTCAAACTTGAAATTGATGTTTATTTTATTTTAAAGAAAGGGAATTGGGAATATATAATCGGTCTAGCATACTGAGTTTTAATACTCATGCCTATAATTATTTTCTATTTTTATACCTTGTGCAGGTTTCATCTTGTGTTCAGTCACCTTGTGTGATGGTTGATCTTGTGTTGGAGAGTGACCTATGGGGTCACATAGAGATGGTGTAGTATTCTTGTTTGGATAGTTGTGTTGTGTAGCTTGGTTTTTGTTTTTTAGTTTCTTATATAAATGACATTCAGTTTAGTTTTATTCTTATATTGGGATTCTTGTGCATATTTTGCTGTTATGTTTTAATTATTTATTTTCTGGGAAAATCATTCCCTTTGTGTACTCTATTGATGTCTAGCACTAGTTGTTTGCCCATGGGGATCAGAAATGCCCTTCAGGCATGCCAAGTATTGGCTCAGGTGACTGGTTTAGGGTTAACCTGGGTTTTTTTAGAAAAAATGGTATCATAGTATGTTGGATCTTGGTTTACACTTCTTTTTAGAGCACCCTTTGTTACTTGGGGATGTCAAGGTAGATAGAGTAGGATTATCAGGAATTGTGAGGTAGGTGTGGGAAGAGTGTCACAAAGTCTTGATCGTTCTGATCCTCAGGTTTCCATGGGAAGTCCAGTTTTTTTAGTTTATTATTCTTTAGGGATTTTTTTGTGATTGGGATATGAAAATGGATCCATACTAGTGGTCTTTGTGAGCATTCATTGTATGTCAAGCCATGTGGATCTAGGGGCATGTTCTTAAAAGGCTCTTTGTGTTGGTGGTGTGTTTGGAATATGGACTCCAACCATATGGCCAAGTCACCCACCAACTCTAGTTCCCCTTATGAGTCTTTTTGGATCTCCTTTGAATTTTTAAAATAGTTTTGAAAAACCATTGTGTTGGAATTGTGGAAAAGGTATTTTGAGAATTAACCTTGTGGAAGACCTGAGAAAAAATAGTTTTGATAAAATGACCTCTTTGGGGGGGAATTGAAATTTGTTAATGAAATTGAGATTTATTAATCAAAACTTGGGGTTTATGTAAAGTGGATGTTTGTTTTGTAAGTTGTTTTAAATAAAAATGAGTGCTTTTTTAATCAATTTTTTTATTAAATGAGGTTTTTTTATATGATAGAAAATGTTTTGAATTCAATAAAAAGGATTTTGATGGAATTTTATTGGATTTTATTTTCAAGTGTAGTGAAATGGTTTGATGTGTGAATCTGAAATTGGTTTTGATTTGGTCGTTAGTGAGCCTTTTTAAGGCACATGATTTTTAAATTGGGTTGAATTATTTGTTTTATAAAATGATAATTATTTTTCTAGCCTTTGGTGTTCTCTTGGGTTCTTACATGCATTGTGGTATATGGGAATATAAATGGATACCTGGTATGGCATGGTGGATGGGTGATTGGGGGTGGCACAAAAACATGCATGTAAGTGAATCTCTAAGGAATACTAACGGTGAGTGTTTGACCCACCAATTTGGTTTTAAATTAAGGATGTTTTCAAAAAAATTGATGTTATAAAGGATTGTTTTCATATATTTAAAGCTTTCCACCTATGCGGTGTTTTTTCTTGAGGATTTTAGTTTTTGAGTTGGCCTTGATTTACATCTTAGATTTTCTTTGTTCAGTGGTTTCCCCATGGAGCATTTATGGGTGATCATAATTTGGATACGAGTGTATACTCGTTAACAGAATTTCCAGTTGATCAGCCTAAGGATTTCATTCTTGAGTTTTCGAAGCTATATCCACCTCTCTTTTATGGACAATAGGATCCTCTGGAAGAACAAGAGTGGATGCAAAATACTAAAAGGAACTTTAACCTCATTGAGTTTGCTATGTTTTTGAAGGTTAATTTTGCATCCTTCATGCTTGAAGGTTCACTATGGAAGTGGTAGAAGTTGGTGTCTCATAACAAGCCTCATGAATATCTTACATAGGAGTTCTTTTAGGCTTCGTTCATTCATCAATTTTTCTCTAAGAAAGAAATGGTGAGAAGGGGGATAGAGTTGGGTTTCTTGTATTAGGGTGTTGGATCGGTATCGGAGTATTTCCATCAATTTTTAGATATAGTCCCTTATGATCTAGGGTATGTTGTAAATGATTCCATGAAGGCTTTGTGTTTCATGGTTGGACTTCGTCTCGATCTACTGTTAAAGGTGTCAGAGTTCGATCTAACTTAGTTTTCTGATGTCATGAGGAAAAATTTTCATGTTGAGGTTGTGATGGTGGAAATTCTTGAGGTGGTCCTCCCTCCTTCAATCCTGGAAAGCAGTGAGAAAATTTTTGGTAAGGAGATGAGGAAATGGTTGAAAGTTGATGGAGAGGGTTGCAGAATCAAAAGGCCTCAGGATCTTTCTCCAACCTATTCTATAAAAGAGATCTTGGTGTGTCACTAGTGTGGTCAGTTGGTTCACAAGAAGATTCCATTTCCAAATTCTTTTATGCCCTTCCATGCTTGTGGACGCTTGGTTCACCTAAAATGATTTTTTTGAGGTGTTGTTCGAAATTATCATGGGTGAAATCCTCAAAAGTGATGTGACTTGGAGAATTTTTTATAGTTTATTTTTTTAAGTATCCTTCCAATGTAAGGGTTCCTTTTTCATGGTGGTTTTGCTAGTGGTGCCTTGGTTTTTTAAATGTAAAGAATGTCATGGTTTTTTTTATGAACTCCTAGCTTCAATGAAATTATGGGTTTCATTCCCTAAATTATGGTATTTCTTTTTATCTAATAGGGTGATTCATGTTCCTTTTTGGAATTATCAAAACGTTACTAGGATGCAACAAATGATTCATCCATCAGAGCTCCAGCCATAGGTATCGGAGTGAAGCTGGCACATAGTCAGGAATCCCAAGAGTGTGGGAAGTTTGGCTAAGCTTGTTCCTCTACCATTATGGTAAGGTAGTTCCTATGTTTCTATTGTGGTTTCTCTGTTAATGAAAGTTTTCGATCAGTTTCCTTATGTGGACCACCCATGTAAGTTGGATCTGTTTTGGTTTGTGGTCATCCAAGTGGTGAGTTTTGGGTGGTATCAGTTGTGGTTGAAGTGTTCCAATCATTGGTCCCCTTCCATCCCCTCCCCTGGTGGTGAGGGTTTTTGCTCCAGGTGGGTTGTTTTGGATTACTTCCTTTCCCCTCCATTTGGGAGTGGGTAGTTAAAATGTTCATGTTGTATTCTTCTTGGCCTAAGTTGATAGGTCATTATAAGGTAGTTTTGGGTCAGTCTATGTGGGAAAGTCTCTATGTTGGATCATGTTGAATTCTCTTATGGTCATTTTTATATGGTTTTTAATGGTGGGGAGACCCATTGTGGGTCTTGTTGATCATTTTTTAAGAATTTTTTGAGTGTAAGTTATTCTCTAATGGTGGGGAGTTTGTTCTTGGATCTTTTAAAATTGTTGGAATTTATGATTTATCTTGGTTTGGGTGATATTTTAGATCATTATGAGAAGTCCCACCAAATCTGTTTCTTAGCATGGTTATGGATGTGGTGGCTTAACCTTTCCTATTTGGGAAGTAGTTTTGAGTTGTGGCTCTATTTTGGGAAAGAGGCCTAAGTTCCATTGGTAGTGGGTGAGATATTTCTTATTTAAGAGGTTGGATCATGTTGATTGGGAATCCTTAGGAATTTATCAATCTGATAGAAAGTGTTATGGATTGCTAGGGGAAGAAAGCATTAATGGTGGGGAGAATTGTCACACACAGTTTTTCTTTTCTTATCTTAAGTTTTGGTTTGTTGGAAAACCTGGTCTTTTTCTCAGGTTCTAGGTGGGAAGGGGGTTAAACTTTTAACTTTTTCCTTGTCTTTATTTGTCTATTTTTTCCCCATGATTTATCTTCGATTCATTTGGGGTTTTTTGGAAGAAATATGGAAATTTTGACTTGAAAGGCCATCTGCACGGTTTGGTTCACCATTTGATAAATTGTGTAGCCAAACCCAAGTAACCATGCGAAAAGTATAAAACCTACTGCATGGTTAGTGAATGGTTGTGAGTTCTCTTAGGAGTAACTATGAGTCCACTCATATGTCTTCCAAATGTTTTTGCACATGGTTTAATAAACTGTGTGGCCTAACCATATGAGGCTGCCCATAATTAAAAAAATATTTTTTCTAGGTTTTCCCCCTCTTGATTTTTGGACACAAATCTACCCAAATATTATTATCCTAGTGTGTCTAGACCTAGGTATCTCTCTCACTTTCCCTATAATTCATTCATCCTCTTCCTTTGGTGTATATCAAATAGATATTCATGTTGGGGCTAGATTTATTAAGGTAATTCCTCTCCTTTATCCTCCATCTTCCTTATCCTTCCATTTTTTCTTGGTTTTATCTTCTCCCATAGTCATTCTCAACCTAGGGTTCTCTTTTACAATGCTTTTTATGGAGGTTTTGGTTTTTTAGGTTTTTTATTCATATATATAGGGTTTTTGTGACCCTTATGGAGTGATTTCAGGAGTGCATTGTCATTCCGACATGGTTCTGAGGTTGGTTTCCCATGTACTTGAGATTATAATTTTTGAATATATGATTTCATGATTTTCACACCTCTATTGATTATTAAATATTGATTTATGATCCTTGGATTAATTGTTTGGTATTAAAAGTAGTGGTTTATGCCTTTTCTTATAAAAATAGTGCTGTTTTGGTCAAAATGTTCACACCATGTGTTTGATAAAATGTTCTGTTGGATTTTTCATGTGGTTTGTGTTATTCAAAACATGGTTTTACAATTTAAATAAAATTATGGCACGAAAATTGGTGTTTTATACCTTGTTGAGTGTTCAATAGAATTTTTTTGTTAAATATTGCATGCCTAGTGTGTGATTAATTGTTTGGTTGTATTTTATGGGTTGATTGTGATATAAATTATTGGTTTGGATTTATAAATGTATTAGAAGCATGATAATTGATATTTTGGGGTCTTTATATAGTTTCCAAAGTTGTTTTTATTTTTTATAAAGAAATGAGTAGTTTATTTTATTGTGTTTTTGCCTATTTTACTAATGAATGGCCCATTTGAAATTTTCATAAAAATGGTTTGTGCCTTGAATGTGAAATCTAAATGTTTTAAATAGATTTTGTAGATTTTTTGATGTGTAAAATGGTGTGTCTACACCCCTTTATGAAAATTGGATTTTGTATCATTGATAAATGTTGGTTTTGAAAAATGGTTAAAGGCCCATTTACAAACTTTGTGAAAATGATGAAAGTGTTTATTATGAAAACCTCCTTTGGATGTTTCTCATTCCCAATCTACATATAATGGTTTGTATTTCCTCACTATAGAATCATTAAAATCTATTATCAGAGTTCCTCTATTCAGACTCTTTGTGTACTATTTATTTTATGGAATGAGATCAGTCATTTGGGCGGCTCGGGGTGATGCATGTTATTGATTTATTATTATATATAATTGTGATTGGATGCTCAGTTGGAATCATTTTTCTCACCCCCGTTATATACATGAGACATGGGAACCTGTCATATTGAGATAATTTTATGAGAATGATTGTTTCATTGGCTAGTTCGCGCACTAGTAAGCGGCCCATAGTAGGTGGATATATTTGGTTTTATTACAATAATATTTTCCCCTTGTCCTGTCTTGAGTTAGTTTGGATGATAGTTTTAAGGAGTTTTTGATTTCATCATGTGTGGCATACTACTGGGGATGGGTTCTCATGTATTAGTATGCTCTAGATTATTCTTGATCTCCTAGGTTCACCTATCTCTATTGTATCTTAGTTTCTTGCAGTGATGAATGTGATACTTGTATTCTTATTTACATTTTCATTGTTATATGATCATCATGGTTCTTTCTTATGTATTATTTTCTTGGAAGTGATGTTTTGGTTTTAATAACTATTATAAAAAGTGTTTTTAAAGAAAAGTGGTTTACCCTCTTTTGTGCAAGTTGAAAATGAAAGCATCAATTCCCTTTTTAAAATGTGAATGCCACACTAATAAAACAAGCTTGGTTTTTTGAAATGAATAAGTTCAATGGGATGTAATTTTTTTTAAGTAAAATTTGTATAAAATCTTACTTCTATATCTTTTAGTTCAAACTTGAAATTGACAATTCTTTTATTTTAAAGGATGTGCATTGGGAATAGATAATCAGGCTAGCCTACTGATTTTTAATACTCATGCCTATATTTCCTTTCTGTTTTTATCCCTTGTGAAGGTTTTATATTGAGTGTGGTTACCTTGGGTGATGGTTGATCTTGTGTTGGAGAGTGACCTGCAGGGTCACATGGAGATGGTGTAGTCTTGTTGTCTGGTTGGTGGTGTTGTGTATCTTGGTTGTTTTTTTTCAATTTCTTGTATAAATGATATTCGGTTTAGTTTCATTTATATATTGGGATACTTGTACATATTATACTATTAAGTTTTCATTATTTATTTATTGGGTGAAATCATTCCCTTTGTGTACTTTATTAATGCCCGACACTAGTTTCCAGCCCCTAGGGATTGGGAATGCCCTTCGGGTCATGCCATGAATCGGATCGGGTAACTAGGTCAAGGTTAACCCAGGTTGGATAGTGTTATACCATAAAACTAAAAGAAATATATAAAACCCATTCCCTAAGGTATAATAGATAAATCACCAATTTAGCTACTTTCCTTATTCCCTCTCAGGTGTGAGACAATAAATTTGTGATTTCTACTACCCAAAAACCAACTATTGGCTCCTGTAGTAGAATACAGCTTCCCATAGCCCATGAATTAATTTTGGTTTCTCTCAAATATGTGGTTTTTGTTTACAAACTCTGAAAATGATGTCAAGAAAATAAATTGTCAACCGAACTTGAATGGAATACCTCTTAACATCCTCAAAACATCTCACTCTATTTCACTGATCCCAAGACAAAATTGGATAAAATACATAAGATCTATTAAGTGTGTTTGGTAATCCATAAATAACATCTCAATATTAGTGAGATTCATAAACTACTGATACCTATCTACCTTAAACATATTTGGAAAAAATTCATAAAGAAATGAGTCTTAATGTCCTTCCAGTGAATCCCTGCTTATTGATCATCCTGAACTGGGATATTTTACCAACACTTCATTAGTTCTCAAATTATATATTTATCCAACTTCACCCTCCAATAATATGGTTTCTAAATATGATAAAATATTTTATGCATCATGTCGCCCAAAAGCTCAGTAGTCTAAGGTCCTACCTTTCCCATAAAGAGGGGTAGATGCTACATCTAAAACTTCCATATCATCTCAAACATATAATCTCTAGTATAAAGAGTATCTATATCTATATATTATATAACACATATAATACTCTCTCATAGCTACAAATCAGTAGTCAGTATCTATGAAGCATGGGTTTTGGCTCAACTACTAGTTTGTAATGCTCTTTTATACCGTCAGGGAATCCCATAGGAGGATATAATGGTTTTATTTCACTACAATGTCAAAGCAATATCTCAAAATATATATATATACAAATTTATTTTAAGTGGTAACAGCCATAGAGTCCCACTACTCTTCATAATCACCCCACATCATAATAATCTCATAACTCATGAACTCTCTATGGCCCATCTACCCACTCTTAGGGTAATAATGCACATAGGACCCACACAGTCAATCATCATATTATAATAAAAATATAAAACATGAGCTTGATTAATTATAATTCCATAATCATGTTATATAGGTAAATGTTATATAAGTTAGTACTAACACTTTAAATAACCAAAACCTATATCATATCCAATGAAATGAATCATAGAAAATCACAAGAATGTCAAGTCAATCCTGTATGCCCATAATAATTCATGAATGGACACCCTCTTTCCATCTCAGGAAAAAGGTAAACAATAAACCATAAATCAATAATTTAATTCATAATATTTGATAAAAATTACCCAAATGTAATAGAAATAACAAATTCATCAATCTCATCCCATGTAACATTGAATTCCCCTATATGTGGGTTAGATACTCTCAATCATAATGTCCATACCAAGATACAACAACATCTTATCTCATTCATATTATATCCAAATAGTAAGAAAAAATAAAAAAGGCTCTAATACCACTTTTTATTTTCACTATCACAGCTCAGCATATCTATGACCAAACCAGGTGCATCATACTTTAGGTGTGACTCCTCATACAATAAAGGTTTTCAACTAGAAATAAGTGTCTGAATATATCATAAAAATATTATACCCTCTATAGTAAATAAAATCATAGTAAAAGAAATACATATATTAGTATCCATCATAATATAAAGAAAAAAAATAAAATTTTTCATCAAAGATAAATAAAAAACATAGTAAGAAACAAAATCCCTACTATAAAAATGTTCAGTTTTAATGTCACGCACTCATGCAAGACTTAAAAAAACCACCCATGGGATGGTCTTATGCATCATGGTCCATAATTAAACAAATTAAAGGAGACTACATAAAAATTGGATTCTAAGTTTCTACCCATTCCCTTCTTCATACTCTAACCAATATCATCTTGCTCATTCATCCATGGTAGAAGGGGAATTTTCCTTTACCCATGTCACAAAACATGAAATTTTATTGGGTACATAGGTTCACAAGTAGAGTGCGAGTACAACTCAGTAGGCCTCCACAAAAAGTGTCCCTAAACATATCTAGAAAATACAATCACATGCTAGTGTGACATAATGATTCAAATTAATGACCTCGATATAAATACCTAATATATATTTGGGTTCCATTGAATCATCTAGGAAGGACCATATCTACTTCGATTGGTTCCAATGTTGAGTTTGAGCATGTAACACATCTTAATCAAGGGTTGACAAGATTTCCACGCATAATATTATCTCAAAAAATCATAATAAATAGTTAGAAATACAAAAAAAATACAAAACCGACATTTCATTGTTGGAAATACACCCAACTCATCCCTCGAATGAATCCCTAATTGAAAATACACCCAACCCAACCCATAAATCCATTCATAGTTTTAATTACACTCAACTCATTCCCCGTGACCCATCTATCATTGGAATTATGCCCAAACCATATCTTTTATGTGTGTGTGTGTTCAGTATTACACCAATCCCACTTCTCAAATATATACACATTTTACATTACGCAAAACCCAAGTCATCCATTTATGTACGATTATCTTTACACCCAACCTGTATCACATAACCACTCAAAGTGGGCATTACAGCCAACCTTTTATTTACCACATACCCAGGTCACCATTATACCCAACCCCCTTTAAATTTTATAATCATTTAATATAGAAAAATAAATAATCACATAATGTAATTAGTTCTTAAAAAGTCTTTGTTTCCCTCTAGAATTGGGGATGATCTCATTGATTTAAGATTCAAACATTCCAAGCGGATTCTAATGGGTTTGTTCGTAGAACCGGAAACATCCAATGATTCCATATCCATTTGAACCTACTTTCCAAAGGTAGGCGCTCATTAGTTGTGGACTGATGAGGCTTAGGAATTTGTATTGGTCGAGAGGATGGGAGGTCGGACTCATCACACATTTTTGAGGGAAATTATTGTCTACTCTGGGACTCTCTTTATAGATTTAAGTTATGTTCATGAATCCTTATTACATTACCAAGTATAAAAGGAGTTTTCCTTTAGATCTTACAATAAATGATTGATATGAAGGAAATTTATAGAATCTTTTATATGTATTCAAGGTTCTTCATCGATAGAGAATCATCTATATTTGTTTAGATATTCTTAGCCGATGGTATCCTTCAATACATGAAAGTTTCTTGGTCATTATGATGACCATACTGGTTTTAAATCCACTCAGTGGGGCTCTTGAAGTTTATTGTAATTCAGAAGGACATTGATTATTTCAGAGTTGGGATCATACCCGCAGATGGGCTACCTACGTATCCTTTGTTTTTGTAAAAGGAATCAGAACCCACGTAGTTATAGTAAGAGATTATGATGTTTATGCATGATTGATGACTCAAACAAAGATGTCATGATTAATTTTACACTCTAAGATCACGTGAGTCATGCTCGGTGTGAGAAACAAGAGGTATTGGTGAAACTAGACAATTGTGCCACAAAAGATGCAATGATGTCGGGCTTATGTGTGTATGACTGCCCAAAATAGATGAAGATTAAGATTTAATTCAGGGAAGAAATCCAAGAACAGGGTCCATAAAGGTATATGTGCTTCATGGAGATTTGGATACTCTAATCTTGGGGATTACTCCTAAGGAAGATTCCCAAGTTAGGAGGGGACTTATGATTGGGTTTTACTTCTGAAAAGGAATCCCAGATCAAAAATAAATTAAGACTGGTTAAGAGAAATTAAAACTGGGGCTTACGCCTGAGAAGAAGGCTCAGGTTAAGGGTTTTGAAAAAATAAGGGACTTGGGGCTTACTCCTAAGGTGGATGCCCACATTTGGGAACTTTAAGACTGGGATTTATTCTAGAAAAGGGAGCCTAGGTTAATGTAATTATGACTAGGGCTTACTCCTGAAAAGGAGGCCCAGGTTAATGGAAATCATGACTGGGGATTACTCCTGAAAAGGAGGCCCAGGTTAATGATGACTTGGGGCTTACTCATAAGAATTATGACCATATTTGAGAACCTTAAGACTGGGGTTTATTCCTGAAAAGGGATCCCAGGTTAAAGGAATTATGACTGGGGATTACTCCTGAAAAGGAGGCCCAGGTTAATGGAAATTATGACTGGGGATTACTTCTGAAAAAGAAGGCCCAGGTTAATGAAGACTTGGGGCTTACTCCTAAGGAGGATGCCCATATTTGGGAACCTTAAGGCTGGGGTTCTCTCATCTTAAAGGATGAGGTTGAATAAATGAAATCTCAATCTTTAGTGACATAAAGATTATGTGAATCACTAAGTTTTTAAGAGATGCTCCACATAATTCCTTTCAAATAACGAATTCAATCAAGAAAACATGACATAAATGGCTTTGAAGAATGTCTTGAAGATTGAATCTTGAATAGGAGAGGTGGAATGGTATAAGAGGGGTTAAATGGGCAAGAAGGGCACCCAAAAAGGTAGGGGCGCGCAAGTCCTGGAAGCCATGCAGGTACTACGTGGTCGCGCAAGTCCTGGTCGTGCAGGTATACCTGTGCGACATATGGTTACTTGCAATATTTTTAACCAGTAGGGTAACACTTGGGAGATCCTTGACCAAATCCTTTAGAATTATCCTAAGGAGATTCCAGAAGAGGGGCGTGCAAGTTTTGGTGAAGAAGTAGGGTGGTGCACAAGTATGTTCATTTCCCTTAAGGGTAAAACACCTTAGGCGCGCAAGTGTTAGTGAATTCTAACACCTAGACCTTACTCCTCTTGTTTAGACCTTCCATTCTAGGTAAAGAATTACCTTAGAAGTGTTCGGAAGACCTGAAGAAGAGACTTGGGCGTTCAGAGCTCTGTATCTGAATTCTGGAACAATTCCTCCCGAAATGGGGGGCCCACCGGGGGTATTTATAGGCTGGAGAAGACCTCGGGCAGTTATCACTTAGGGCGCGCAAGTCACTTGCGCGACCATTAGGTGGCGCACAAGTCTACTTGCACGACAATGAGGGAACTTGCACGACCCTTGTGAATTTGAAGCCTTGTTCATGCCTTTATCGATTTTTGAGGTTTTCTTCAAAGGATGAATAAATTTGTGCTAAGTCATTTCCCTTTCCATTCTTTAGACTCTGTGAAAAAAGGAGTGTCAACAAAAGTCCCCCCTCAGAGTTGGATCCAAAAGAAATGAGTATTTGACTCTGAGGAAATCGAGAATCAGAAGGAAATTGGGGCGCGTAAGGTATGGCGCGCAAATAATCTTCGATTAGCTGCTGATGAAGCTCGGGATGTGGTACGTCAAGTGAAGACTTATGTTGACAGTCTTTTGTAATTTCCTGAAAAAATAAGAATAGGCTCCAATATGTGGATTTCTCTCTAATTCTTGTGCATCAAATGGAAATAATGATTTCATCTTCAATCACTTGTGCACGTATTTTCCTGCTACCTGCTTTGAATTTTACCTAAGCCAATGGGCCTAGTAAGCATAGTTTGATTTTTAATTGGGTTATTATAAATAACCCTACAGACTTTGAATCTTTTAATTTCTCAATATTACCTAAATCATACAAAATGTATGTTTAGTGAGATGGAACTTGACTTTTATTCAGAGTTCCCTTGTCTTTTTTGGGTAGTTTAAAGTCATGCAAATCAGACATAAAGAGGCTAATGTTTAAGGTCTAAATTGCTTTGACCGAATGAATTAGAATTGACTCAATTATTTGAAAATTTATCTGAAAACATGTTACCATACTCAAGTTTGAAGGAAAATATGCAAATTATAACTTAAGAAAATTTGGATCTGAGGAATGATATGAAAAAGAGCTAAAAGGCATTAGAAGAAGTAGTTCCCAAGAATGAAGTTATCGTTATTTAACAAACACGTTAGGGGGTTGAATTATGCAAGGCCACCTAAGGGCACTGGCTGCATAGTCAAATAAATAGCATCTTTTGGCTGACAGGTCCGTTATGTAGACTACTTATGCAAGGCCACCTAAGGGCATGTGCTGCATAGTCAGGAAAAAGAACTCTCAGAAATTAACTTTTCTAGTGCTAAAAGCCAGTGAAAGTTTATGGAGATTCAAATTTTCCAAAGTATAGAGTTTTCTGTATGGAAAGAGGTACTTGAATATGGAGAAGATATTTCCAAACAATATTATCGAAGAATTGGATGGATATCACTCCTACGAAGGTCTGACCCAAACGTAGGGAAGGAGAATATAAACCATAGACTTGAATACTTTCAAATCATGAAAAAGGATATGGGACAAATATGTTAAGGATGGCTATTTTTTCAGATCCATACATATTTTCATTTAAGACAAATAAGGACAAAAGATACTTTCTTCCCAAGAATGAAGTTACTAGTATCTGACAAACTCGTTAGGGGTTGAATTATGTAGGGCCACCTAAGGTCATTGGCTGCATAGTCAAATAATAGTATCTTTTGGCTGACAAATCTGTTATGGAGACTATTTATGCAAGGCTGCCTAAGGGCACGTACTACATAGTCAGGAAAAAGAACTCTCAGAAGTTTGGCATTTTTGTGACTAGAAGTCAATAAAAGGGTTATGAAGATCTGAAAATATTTAAGGTTAGGATTATGACACATAAATATGGGTATTGTCCAATTAATGAAGAGATGCACAGATCAATGCTAACCATAATCATGTTGTGACTGGGTCCTGAATGGAAATGTTGGACTTCACTACGTATCCCATAAGGATGGGAATCAATCCATACATAGTTCTTGAACCACATTTTAACATCATGTGGGACAAAAGGATTGGAGATCTTAGTTTAGGGTCATAGAGCTTGGACCATTATAATAAATACACATTGTGTGCTTTCATGGGGACTTTTCAGCCAAGGGACTGAAATTGGAATTTGGGGTTAGGCTCAAAAATTCTTGGGGTTGGATTCTAGGGACACTCAAACGTTCCTACGTATCCCATAAGGATGGTAATCAAGCCCATGTAGTTCTATAAATACCCTTTGTACAGATTTGGTTCATACATGTGAAGGGTGAAAGGGGACTTTAGTGCAATGATGGTTTAACCCAAGATAAAAGGTTCAAGTATTGCCATGTATGCACGTAGTCTTTGAGATGAAACATGATTGAAAACAAATGTAAGTAATGATTCCCTATCAGGTGAGGGTATCAAAGAATATTGTAGTTTATTGTCATACTGGACAAAAGTGTTGTATAGTTTAACGTCGTATAGCAAGGAAAAAAGTGAACCAATGTAAAGATATTGATTCTAGAGGCGGTTTCATGGATCAACATCATATAAGATGAAGGTGAACCGATGTGAAGAGATTGGTTTTGGGATTGAACCTTGGTAGGTTGCCTACATACCCAGCCTGGAAGGAAAGGATCAAAGTCCGTGTAGTTCAATTAAAGAATGAATTAGTGATCAAGTTGTCCTTGGGGACAACGACCTAAAAATAGTGTTGGGACTTACACATGGTTAGTAGCCTAGAGAGAGTGTTATGGTTGAAGTTTTCTCTAAGATCACATGAGTCATACTCAGTGTGAGAAACAAGAGGTAGCAACAACCCTAACGATGCACAGTTTAATGTCATGTAGGACATATTAAAGGACTTTCTGTACAGTTTATATTCATGTAGTTAGGACGATGGGAACAATACAGTTTAATGTCATGTTAGAAAAAAAGAGGACTGTGCAGTTTAATGTCATGCAGTGAGGACAAAAGAGTACACCATTTAACGTCATGTTGGACATATTAGGGACTTTTTCACAGTTTAACGTCATGTTTGAACAAAAAAGGAACAACATAGTTTAGCGTCATATTAGACATAAGTGCGAATAGTTTAAGGTTGTATGCATGGACCGTTGGTTATGCAGTTTAACATCTTGTTGAACGTAAGGGACTTCTATATATTTTAACGTCATATAGCAAAGACGATGAAGGGGGACACAGTTTAACGTCATGTTGTATGAAAGTGAAAATAGTTTATGGTCATATGCATGGAATGTGGATGTTACAATTTAACGTCTTGCTGGACATGATGAGCAGTTTTAATGTCATGCAGGATAGTGGTGTAGTTTAAGGTCATACTGGACCATGGTGCAGTTTAAGGTCATACTGGACCATGGTGCAGTTTAAGGTTATACTAGACCATTGATGATATATTTTGTGTTTATACAAAATACTTCTTCAAAAATCTGGCATTCGTTGGAGTAGTGATGAGTTCTCTATCCATCAAGATTAATGACTAAGCTCAATTGGAGTAGACCCTATGTATTGAGTAAGTTACTTACCATTTTGGCTCAAGCTTGGGAGGTTTATTTCCTGATATCATTGGAGTTCTGAGATCTAATACCAATTCTACCTGAGTGAATGAACGAAGATGAACTTTTTTTTGAAAGCTCGTGCTATTAGATTCTGATAGACTTCCAAGTGGTGCAAAGTGAACAATCTTTTCTCATCTAACCTTTCCAATTCATTCAATCACTTTTGAGATTGTTCATCTGTATATGAATAATCACAAATGGATACTCTGAGTGGGGGTAGTTGAACTTCAATGGGCAAGATGGCTTCCATTCCATATACCAGTGAATATGGTGTTGACCGTGTTGCAGTGCGGGTGGTAGTCCGATAAGCCCATAAAGCATGAAAGAGTTTATCAGGCCATGACTTCTTATCTTTATCCACCATCTTTTGCAGTATATTGTAAAGAGTCTTGTTGAAGGATTCTATCTAGCCATTGGCCGCTACATGATACCGAGATGAATGATTGGATTTGATGTTGTATTCTTGATACAACTTCTTCACCACAGATGAACAAAAGTTGGTTCCATTGTCCGTCAATATGGTATGAGGGACACCAAATCTGGTAATGATGTTAGACTTGATGAAGCTAAAAATGCATTTAGAAATAACATCCTTGAGAGGTACTGCCTCTTCCCATTTGGAAAAGAAATTAGTAGTAATAAGAATATACTTAAACTGCTTGGCCATAGCTGAAGGGTAAGGTCCCACCACATTCATTCCCCATGTGGAAAATGGCCATGAGTATTTAGCTATATGAAGAAACTCTGGAGGTTTATGAATGAAGTTGACATGTACTTGTAATGAATGACACTTCTTTGTGAAATCTAAACAATCTTGTATCATTGAAGGCCAAAAGTATCCAAGCCTTCGAATCTGATCAGACAGTCTATGTCCAGACTGGTGGGCCCCACAGACTCCTACATGCACTTCTTTCATGACAGCCATTGTCTCTTCACCATCAATGCATCTGAATAGAACTCCATCAAAACCACGTTTGTAGGGAATTTTCTCTAGGTGATCTGGGATACCATAAAGAGTAAAATTGACCACACGTATTCGGATTTGTTCTTTCTCGGCTCTATCATGTGGAAGTGTTCCATTTTTAAGGTATTCCCTAATAGGTTACATCCATCCTTTAGTATGACCATACGGTTCAGGAATGGGACTAATTTCATTAATTTCCTCTGTTCTAGATCGAACATAAGGTGAAATTTCATGACGGTGGGCAATATTGATGGTTGTCTCGTCTCAATTTGGATCTGATAGAGCTGTGGCTATATTAGCCAGTGCATCAGATTGAGCATTTTGTGATCTCGGGACATAAGAAAATGTCGATTCTGAAGGGAATTCCGCCATTAACTCTCTGATGTAATCATACAAAGGGATTAATTCTTATTTTCTAATGGAATAATCCCCATTGACTTGTTTGATTACCAGATATGAATCACCTTTCACCTTTAAGTGATTCACTTGTGCTTGAAGTGCCAATTCCAAGCCTGTGATGAGATCTTGGTATTCTGCTTAATTATTGGTACCACCTTCCCATAATAAGAAGTAATAAGGTAATACTGCCTCTTCTGGAGAAATGAGCACAATTCCTAAGCCAACTTTTTTGAATTTAGGATTTTCCATTTTCCACCCTGTTGGACTTTTGGAAGCACCATCAAAATACATTTCCCATGCCTGAGGACTTCCATGAATAGAGAAGACTTCCTCATCCGGGAGTTCAATATCTGAAGATGTGTCTTCCACTAAAGGGTGTTCATCTAGGAAATCAGCCAGAGATTGGCCCTTTATTGCCTTTTGAGACACATACTGAATGTTGAATTGCTGCAAAATAACTGCCCACCTTACCAGACGTCCTGTAAGCATTGGATGACTAAGGATGAATTTGAGAAGGTTATTGCGAGATACCAATTGGACCTCGGGATGTTGCAGGTAGTGTATCAACTTATGAACTGCAAAGATTAATGCCAGGCAGCACTTCTCAATACTTGAATATCGGGTTTCTGCTTCAAGCATAGTCTGACTGAGGTAGTAGAGGTTGTTTTCATTCCCAGCGTCATTTTTCTGAGTAAGAAAGGCACCCAATGATCGCTCTAAAGATGTCACGTAGAGGATAAGTGGTCTTCCTTCAACAAGTGGCATGAGTACCAGTGGACTCAAAAGGTATTTCTTGAGAATATTGAATGCTTCTTGACATTCTTCAGTCCACTGGTAAGTGACTCCCTTCTTCATCAATTTGGTGAAGGGTAAACTTTTACCAGCCAAATTGGCGATGAAACACCGAATATAGGCTAAGTGTCCTTAAAGTCCTCTCAATTCTTTCAAATTTTGAGGAGTTTACATACCAAGGATTAAATTTGTCTACTCAGGATCGACTTCAATACCACAATGGCGTACAACAAATCCGAGAAATTTTCCTGAGGTTACCCCAAAAGCACATTTTAAGGGTTCAATTTCAAATTATGTTGCCAAAGTTTGCGGAATATGACTTCTAAATCAGAAAAGTGATTAGAAAGTTGTTTGTATTTAACCACCAAATCATCCACATAACATTCAACAAACTTCCCTAAAAAGGGTTTGAAGATACGATGCATGGCACGCTGATATGTTGCACCTGCATTCTTTAAGCCAAAGGGAATTACTCGGTAGAAAAACACACCCTGAGGGGCTCTAAAGGCTGTGGATTTCTCATCTTCTGAATCCATTTGGATTTGATTATATCCAGAATATCCATCCATGAAGGAAAGTGCTTCATATCCAGCTATTGCATCAATTAAAAGTTCTGTAATCGGAACTGGGAAATCAACCTTAGGACAATGCCGATTAAGATCTATAAAATAGATGCAAAATCTAATTTATCCGTTCTTCTTCTTTACAGGGACAATATTATCCAACCAATTGGTATATTGAACTTCTCTGATGAAGTTATATTTTATAAGCTTATCCACTTCAGCTTCAATTTTGGAAGCATAAGTTGGGTATGTTCTTCTCGCGGCTTTCTTAAATACTCAATGCTCTTCTGGTAAACCCAAATGATGAGTATAAATATCAAGATCAAGTACAGGCATCTCTGTATAGTTCCAAGAAAATATATCTCAATTTTTATTTAAAAAGGAAATATACATCTCTTGTTCTTCAAGAGTCATGGCCGCACTGATTAAAGTGGGGCATGGATCTTCTTTTGTACCCAGATTTATTTCTCTGAGTTCATCCACGGTGGTAGAGATACCCTCTTCAAATGTTGGAGGATCATCTCTGAGATCTTCCCTTTCTTCTCCATCATGTGTTATTTCTTCCATTTCTACTTGCATAGTAGATGATGAAGCAAAATTTCCATGATTAAGAGAGATATTAAAATTTGAACATCTTGAAGAAGAGGCTTCCATTTCAAACCCAATTGATGATGAAGGGTCTTCCTTGGGTAATGAAGAGGAGATGATGGATTGATAATCGACAACATTATTCACCTCCAATGTTGCTATAACATCTTCTGGCCTGATTGGAGAAGTATAGACTTGTTGGATTTCAGCAGATGGAATGAAGATGTCACCATTTGGGCTTTCATCGCTACTTGGTGGGTTACCAATTTCTCCCATGTTGTCTGGATCGATTTCCGTAATTGACATTATGGATCTTTCCATAAGAGTATTTTGATTTGGGTCTATCTTGTCAATTTGACTGATAGGCAACACATAATCTGTACTCACATGTGTAAATGGATTTACTGGAATCTTCTCCAAATCATATGGAGCATTAACTTTGGTAAGCTCCCTTGTTGTGGATTTATCCTTTCCCTTCATGTGATAGAATTCTGCCTCAATGTATTGAGACTCACATGTCTTGAACGGGGCCCTATCACCATACAATGTCCCAACTTTACCATCGAAACAATATTTGAGACATTGATGGTACGATGAAGGGATAACCGCATGTTGATGTAGCCAGGGTCTTCCAAGCAAGATGTTGAAGGCTGAGTCTTGATCAACAATCATGAAATCTGAGTTAGATACAAGATCTCCAAACTGAGTTCTAAGTGTAACCTTTCCTAGTGGTTCTTTTTCATTTTTATCATATCCTTGTAACATCATGGTAGAAGGAGATGAATCAGATTTCGTGAGGCCCAATCGATGAAGTGTACGAATGGGCATGAGGTTGACTCCTGAACCATTATCAATGAAAGCTCTTCGGACGTCTATGCCATTTACCTTGCCAGATAAGTACAAAGGTCTAATATGTCCATGAACGACATCATCTTCACCTTTATTAGTAAAAGATATCACTGCATGGCATTCTGCAGAATTATTCTCTATGTGATATACTTAAGCTGCAGTAATTTCAGTTTCAAACTCCTGAGCACTTGACAAAGCCTCAATGAGTGCTTCCCGGAGATCCTTTGATAAATTCAAAGCATCCAGAATTGATAACTTGGTCGGTACTTGGGACAGGTGTTTCAATACATCATACTTTTGATCCAAAGGTTTGTGTTTCCCAATAGGAACATGTGGTTTAGCAGGTGCCTTGGAAGAAGATACTTTTGAAGTTGATGCATCTTGTATCAGGATAGGAGTTGGAAATATTCCTGGCTTTGGAAAATTAGACTGATAAGATCGATTTAATTTCTGAGAGGAAGAGAATGGAACCTTCAACCGTTCTTCCAGGATAACTGTTCCAGGACTAAATTTGTTATTGGTGGAAGAACTTTCTTGTTCTTGTTGAGCTCGCTGAAGGGATCTTCCACGAGTTTCTACTGCATACACAGTTCTAGTAGGGGTAGAATTGGAATAGTGGCTTCTGAAATATCCATGTCTTCCCCTGTATCCTGAGCCTCTGGAACATCCTCTGATTCCTCTTTTTGATACAGGGAATTCAGGCTCACCGAAATCGAAACTGTGATTGGTATATGGATCTGTTAATTGAATCATATTAACAGAACCAAAGATTAAATCTTTATCTGATGAAGACTCTGCCTGATTATCCTATTTAGGCTATGCCGTTTGAGGGGACGGTGTCCATGGCTTCGAAGTAGATGGCATGAAATCTTCCAGAGTCAAAGACAGCTTAGGATTTGACACATACTCATCTTCTTATGATTGTTCCTCTTTCTTGGAACTGTGTCTTTTCTTTGAGGATTTTCCCTCTGATGAAGAGGGTTTTGCTGCGGCATTCATGACAGAAGTTACAATTGGTTTCTTCAATTGTGTTCAAAAAATAGCATGAGTTCGGTTGATCATCTTTCTGACCATCCAATCATCATATTTCTGTGCATTTTTTCTTTTGACATCTTTCCACTCGCCTTCCTCTTCTGGAATTGTAGCAGTAATACATTCTACCTAAGCTGAATAACCTTTCAGTTTGACTTGTCCCGAGTTGACCATCTTTTGCAGGAGTTCTTTGAAGAAAAAACACTCCTGGATGGGATGCCCCAACATTTGATGAAACGGGAAATATTTGGGATGGTCTTCATCTCCTTCCTTGTTTGGCCTCTTGGGCATTGTCAATTGAACCAAATTATTTTCCAGTGCCAAAATGAAATAACCAGGAACTTGTTCATTTCGGAAAGAGTAAACTTTTCTTTTCAAATCCTCAAATTGTTTTCGTCTTTGATCTCTTTGATTATCTTGACGAAATGGCCTCTGTTGTTGGCGCTCAGAAAGGGGATCCCTTCGAGAAGATGATGGTTTTGAGGTAGAAGCAGGTACAGGTTCTTGTTTAAGCATAACTGTAGCAGTTTCTGCTTTACCCATTCTCCTTCCTAGAGCTGGTGGAATTACATGAGATTTAGCCTTAGTCTGTATAAGAGAATCTTCAATCTGTTGAGCAATTGAAGTAAGGTCTTGAAACCCTCCTGTGTATTTCACAGGGATCAGTGTTGTGCGTAATCCATCATGCAAATTTTCCACACATATTGGCAATAGTTCCTCTTGAGGGAGTGCTAATCTTAGGGAATATGTTAATCCCTTCCAGCGAGCAATGAAATCTGAGACCCTTTCATTCTCTCTTTGCTTACAGTTTGTAAGATCGAAAACTATTGTATTTGGAAAAGTTGAGCTGAATTGAAGAAGAAATCATTGACAGAGATCTTCCCATCAGGTAATTGACCAGGATTTCAAGCTTATGTACCAGACAAAGGCCGGTCTTTGCAAGTTTTGCACGAAGCATCTGAGTTTCACTGCTTCTTGTTGTTTCGGAGTTCCTATCATAGGATCACAAAAAGACATGTAATGCATCAAATGTTGTTCAGGATCACCTGATCCATTTAAAATAGGGAATATAGGGTTCTCAAAACTTGATGGGGGGGAGACTGAATCTACCCATTCAGGGTAAGCTCTCTTTTCTGGTTGAACCTGTACACGCTTCCCTTCCATAGTCTCTAACTGAGCTGTTAATGACTCAATGGTAGTTATTAACATTTGAGAAACATCTGGTTGAACTTGGACTTCGTCAGGTGCAATGACTGGATTTTTGACAGGTAAGGCAGCTGGTGCTGCAACTGATGGCAGCACTGCCAATTGTTGTTGCACTTGACCCATAGGATTAGACCTGTGAGGGTGTACTGATAGAGGAGGATATTCTTGATCCATCTCAGTAGCTGCAACAAATTCGCTTGGCTGACTGACTCCAGCACGTTTAAGAAGAATACTTCCCTGAAGTAGTTCTACATTCAACCTCCTCAATTCCTTCATCTCTTCCTCCAGTTATACAAACCTTTGCTCTAGTGAGAGTGATTGGCCTTATCCAGAGGAAGGATATGTAACCTGATTCTTTCCATTCCCCTTGTTTGATCCCTTTCGGAGAGGGGTAAGTGGGTAACTTGAAGTATTTCCTAGGTTCTAAGTAATCCTTTGATTTCGTGTACGTACACCTTCTTCATTTGTGTCTATGCGTACATCTTCTTGAGCAGGAACCTCTTCATCTGAATCCCCTGAGTGAGTCTCATCTGGTGGATCAGTAACAACGGAATTGATGACATTGATTGATGCATAATGCATCGCATCCCTTATATCAGAATTTCTGTGATATTTTCTTCATCCATGTCTTTGATGAGACATTGCCTTTTGTTGATTCGATCCCTCAGGAACTTCTTGGTGAACCGTAATTTGGAGAGAATCTCCTGATAATTTGGCTCTTCGTTCCTCTTGATTCTTCTTCCCCAATCAAGAAAAGACTGACTTTCTCTGAGGAGGGGATTTATGATTTGAAAAAGTCTCCAGTCCGGTGGACTGGGGCTGTTCCTACTGCCTTTTCTCAACTCCTTTAATCCTATTTGTCGATTCTGAGAGTTGGTTTAAATGAGTCCTCAGTCTGGCGAGCTGGGGTGGCTCTTGACATGCTATGTCTGAGACTTTCTTAAAATCTCTCCTGATCTTGTGGACCTTTGTCCGGAAATTAGCTGGATGCATCAATCGACATCCACTTTTATCACCTGGCTCGAAAGACCGTTGGATGATTTCTGACACTTTTGTCACTTGATGATGTGCCTGCTCCATACAAGAGGCCTGTTCAATATTCTCATTTGCTTGATGCAGGAGTAATTCAATAACCTGTTCTCTGTATTCTTGATTTTTAGAGGAACTAGTTGAAGCCTGTTCTTGGGCAAGATTTTGATTACAAACAAATCTAGGTATTCGTGGCCGGCTATGGGCAATAACATTGCATGAGACCATTTTCGGCGGGCTTTGCTGACTGGAGATCACTGTGAAATGCAGTTCTCCATGAACACCCCATCCTATGACATGAATAACATATGGGGCATTGGCAATTAACTGGCGCAATCTTCTTAGTGCTCCAAGGCATGAATGCTAAAGGGATCTCTGCTGCTTTTTAGCCTTCAGATATCGAGAGACTGATAGAGATGTCAAGTCAATTTGGTGTTGTAACCCTTATATTATCTTAACATGATTTTCATATTCATCATAAGATAATACTTTCTTTTTCAACTGACAAAGAGTTTTCCATATGTTGAGATGAATATCATGAATTCCATCTTCTGTCAACATCTCTGGAATGTCATACAGAGAGTTGTCCAGAGGCCAAAACATAACTGGCACTTCACCTTTCGCCAGTTGTTTTCTCATGTTCATAATTTCCTCTTTATCATTCAATGAAGATTATTCTACCTGTTTTGACCAGATCTGGTGCTTCCTTGTTGCTTCATCGAATTCAACGAGATTGGTAGATAAATCACTGATCAAACTAGAAGATGCATGACTTAGGGGTGGTTCATAGAATGACCTACACCCTGGGCTATCTTCTGATTGAGAAAGTATTTCACCTTCTAGCGATGAAGCATCATACATGAATGGTTTCGCATTTGCAAGTGCCTCAAGATAGGAGGGATTCCTCGGCACTACATTGTCCACTGGAGCATTTTCCAGGCAATGTGCATCACTACTGTAGAGAAGACTTTCACAGCGAAATTCATCATCATGGGGAGGACCACCATGGTGGGTTACAGCAAAAGTTGAGATCTCTTGCTCCTTCGTCTTCTGACCACACAGAGGGTTCATGTGGCTCTCATCTGAAGATGAAACTTCGAGATCGACCAAATTGTCATGAAGCAAGACTTTATAAGGAAGTGTCTATTGAAGACCTTCGAAATTAATGTTCCCACTATTGGGAAATGAGGGAGTATAATCTTGCATTCCAATAGATAATTGTCTGAGGGCTTCAAGAACTCCAGCATTGAGCAAGGCCTTATTACAGATTGGCTCTTTATTTCTTGACTGTGTTGGGCAGGTCTTTTTCTAGATTCCTTCTTACTCAATTTAGCAGGTGTGTGTGCCTGCTTAGGAGAAATGATCAGGTTAGGCTGATTATCTCCGCTCAAACCAGGTGTATGTGCCTGACTTGGTTGTCCGTATGATAAGGAAGAGTACGCCCCACAACCCTCTTGGACTGGACCAGATGTGTGTGTCTGTTCCAGAGTGAACTGTTGATGTGTCACTCCACTGGTAGGGATAGATTTATGTGTCTTTCCCTGAGATTTTGCTGAAGTTGTTATAATATCCTGGAAAGCATCCAGAATATGAGCAGGGATTTGCTTTTGATCTTTCACCATTAATAGAATATGCTTGGTGACTTTATCTACCAGAACGGGCATATACATCCATTCCGTGCTTGGAGTAGGTGTATGTGCCTGCTCATGTCCTCCTTTTCCTGTCAGTGAATCCCGACAGTACTCAAGTGTAGGGGCAGAGAGTTGAGTCTGCCTCCTGTTTGTCGTCGGAGCTTTCCGACTGACTTGTCTGAATGCTACCATGAGAGACTGTTGGTAGTCTTGATCAGTACTAGAAGGTGTATGTGCCTGCTGATTGCACTTCGCTGAACGTGGTTGACAAGATCCATCATATGTAGTCAGAAGAGCCTACTGACTAGCTGATGACGTATAAACAGGTGTATGTTCCTGCCTATAATACTCCACCAGAATTGCCTGGTGGGATTGGCGTGATGCTTCCAGATGATTCTGCTGGACAGCGGAATTAAAACGGGCAGGTGTGTGTGCCTACTCGTTGCTTTCCACCAAGTTAGGTTGGTGGACTACTCCAAAAATGGCAGAGATGAGAACCTGCTCACTGTTAACCGGACATCGCCTCTGGCGATTTGTCTTGTCTACTCGGGTTCGAGGAACCTGAGCCGAACGCCTGGAGTCGGTACCCTCATCATGTTGAGGGTGCATTGCCGCACGAGTCTGGTGGTGATTGTTGATGGGATCCCTCAGGAAGGAATCTTGTCTCCTTGAATTAAGGCCCTGAGGGACCTGCTCATTAACCTCCTCAAAATATGGGAGTGAATGGTGATTGTGTTCCAGGGATAATGACCTGAAATGGTTGGAGATGGTGGTTAGCACCTCCTGCTTCTTGATCACTGGTCTTCATTGTCTGGACGACCGGTGTGAGTTGTTCACTTGGAGGGCTTATCGGGCATCCTCCAGAGTTGGAATGGTACCGTGTTGACGGTACTCCTTAACCAGCGTATTTGATACCCAGCGTTGAAGATGCTGAGTAGGTGATGTCGTCCTCAGAGCGGATGACGATCCAGTAGGAGTAGGAGCAGTGGTATTCGCAGCAGCAGTATTCATAGGTGTGAACTTGAGAGAAGCCATTTCTAAGAATGCAGAAAGTCTTGGAAAAGAGTTCTTGTTTGATATAATATACGTAATCAAGATAAATTAAGCCACTACATCTTTTGGATGAGCACATATGTCAATGATTTTTTTTTGGCCCTCTCATTGAGTTTTTAAATAGGGGCCTAACAAATAAGAAAAACATTATTTCAACTTGGCTAAGGATTCATGTCGGGTTCACCATTTTTTGTTTCCCTCTGGAATTGGGGATGATCTCATTGATTTATGATTAAAACATTCCAAGCAGTTTCTAACGAGTTTGTTCGTAGAACCGAAAACATCCAATGATTCCATATCCATTTGAACCTGCTTTCCAAAGGTAGGCTCTCATTAGTTGTGGACTGATGAGGCTTAGGAATTTGCATTGGTTGAGAGGATGGGAGGTCGGACTCATCACACCTTTTTTAGGGGAATTATTGTCTACTCCAGGACTCTCTTTATAGATTTAAGTTATGTTCGTGAATCCTTATTACATTACCAAGTATAAAAGGAGTTTTCCTTTAGATTTGACAATCAATGATTGATATTTAGGAAATTTAGAGAATCTTTTATATGTATTCGAGGTTCTTCATTGATATAGAACCATCTGTATTTGTTTAGAGATTCTTAGCCGATGGTATCCTTCAATACATGAAAGTCTCTTGGTCATTATGATGACCATACTGGTTTTAAAGCCACTCAGTGGGGCACTTGAAGTTTATTTTCATTCAGAAGGACATCGATTATTTCAGAGTTGGGATCATACCCGCAGATGGGCTACCTACGTATCCTTTGTTTTTGGAAAAGTAATCAAAACCCACATAGTTCAAGTAAGGGAGTATGATGTTTATGCATGATTTATGGCTCAAACAAAGATGTCATGATTACTTTTACACTCTAAGCTCACGTGAGTCATGCTCAGTGTGAGAAACAAGAGGTATTGGTGAAACCAGAAAATTGTGCCACAAAAGATGCAATGATGTGGGGATTATGTGTGTATGACTGCCCAAAATAGATGAGGATTAAGATTTACTTCAGGGAATAAATCCAAGAACAGGTTCCATAAAGGTATATGTGCTTCATAGAGATTTGGATACTCTAATCTTGGGGCTTACTCCTAAGGAAGATTTCCATGTACGGAGGGGACTTATGATTGGGTTTTACTTCTGAGAAGGAAGCCCAGATCAAAAGGAAATTAAGACTAGTTAAGAGAAATTAAAACTGGGTCTTACTCCTGAGAAGAAGGCCCAGGTTAAGGGTTTTGAAAAATTAAGGGACTTGGGGCTTACTCCTAAGGAGGATTCCAATATTTGGGAACTTTAATACTGGGGTTTATTCCTGAAAAGGGAGCCCAGGTTAACGGAATTATGACAGGGGATTACTCCTGAAAAGGAGGACTAGGTTAATGGAAATTATGACTGAGGATTACTCTTGAAAAGGAGGCCTAGGTTAATGAGGACTTGGGGCTTACTGCTAAGGAGGATGCCCATATTTGGGAACCTTAAGACTGGGGTTTATTCCTGAAAAGGGAGCCCAGGTTAAAGGAATTATTACTGGGTATTACTCTTGAAAAGGAGGCCCAGGTTAATGAGGACTTGGGGATTACTCTTAAGGAGGATTCCTATATTTGGGAACCTTAAGACTGGGGTTCTCTCATCTTAAAGGATGAGGTTGAATGAATGAAATATCAATCTTTAGTGACATAAATATTATGTGAATCACTAAGCTTATAAGAGATGCTCCACAGAATTCCTTTCAGATAAGGAAGTCAATCAAGAAAACATTCCATAAATGGCTATGAATAATGTCTTGAAGACTGAATCTTGAATAAGAGAGGTGGAATGGTATAAGAGGGGTTAAATGGGCAATAAGGTCACCCAAAAAGGCAGGGGTGCACAAGTCCTGGCAGGCACACAGGTACTGTGTGGGCACGCCAGTCTTGGTTGCGCAATTATACCTATGCGACATATGGGTACTTGCGCGATTGTTAACCAGTAGGGTAACACTTGGTCGATCCTTGACCAAATCATTTAGAATTATCCCGAGGTACTTCCAGAAGAGTGGCGCACAAGTTTTAGTGAAGATGTAGGGCGGCGCGCAAGTATGTTCATTTCCCTTAAGAGTAAAACACCGTAGGCGCACAAGTGTTAGTGAATTATAACACTTAGACATTACTCCTCTTGTTTAGACCTTCCATTCTAGGTAAATAATTACCTTAGAAGTGTTTGGAAGACCTGAAGAAGAGACTTGGGCGTTCAGAGCTCTGTATCTGAATTCTGGAAAAATTCCTCCCGAAATGGGGGGCCCACCGGGGGTATTTATAGGCTGGAGAAGACATCGGGTAGTTATCACTTAGGGTGCGCAAGTCACTTGCACGACCATTAGGCGGCGCACAAGTCTACTTGTGCGACAATGAGGGAACTTGCGCGACCCTTGTGCATTTGAAGCCTTGTTCATGCCTTTATCGATTTTTGAGGTTTTCTTCAAAGGATAAATCAATTTGTGCTAAGTCATTTCCCTTTCCATTCTTTAGACTCTGTGACGAAAGGAGTGTCAACAGTCACATGATCAATAAAACATTCTAATGAACACACACTTATTCAAAAGGTCAACACGGGTTGGAAACTCGCCCAACTTTTTTATACACATTACATTTTATTGATAACTCACACAAAACCTATTCCCAATTCCCATCTCATCAATGGATACCACCATTAAATCATTTTATCATGTACTTTCCATTTCCAAATTTAATTCTAAGGTACCCAAACAAGGTCTATTAATTCAAAACATATCCATGAACATCCATAAGGGTCCCCCACTATAATTTATTAACACATTTAGTCTAGTCCCACCGCCATATGTGGTTATTACATATGAATTACAATACATTGGGGGCCTATAATTTCCTGAATAAACCTTTCCCAATCCCAAGGCAATAATAAAAACCATTTAGATTAATTAAAGTTCAATCAAAAATAGATGGTGTGACTAAAAATTTCACATAGTGTGGACGTGATCATAAACCATTAAGAATGGTTAAGCACCACCTACCTAGGTATTCTAGAATCATTATCATTTAGAATCATTAAACTAATCAAATTTAATTGAAGTTTTACCTAATATATGGAAAACTCTTTAGAATTATGTATTTTTGGTGGAAGACGATGAAATAGTGAGAAAATATAAGAGTTGGTCGAAGGAGTCATAGAGTTATCGTTGGGGATATCCTACAATAAATAGAATTAAGATATATGCACAAATGGGGGAGATATTTCTACCAAAATAAGATTATGGAAGTAAAGAGTTGGTGTGGGGAATGTGGATAGAGGAAATTAAATGAGGAGTGGGAGTTGTGTTTTTAAAAAAAAATTCATTTCATTTAAATAATAAAATTTTATAAAAACATCGTAGTAACCTACTGGTTACTTTTTTCAATATTATAGGGTAATAAGTACTCACCAAGTACCCATCCAAGGGGTACTGGAAACCTATTTTTTCTCATAGAACAACACTCACCACCTAGGGACCCACTAGGTACCTAGTACCAAACCACTGTTTACTTGGTGGTGTCTATCTCAAGGAGACAAACTTTTGAGCCGTGTATTACTTCCAAAAACTAACCCTAAAGCACCATCCATCACCTAAAGTGATCAAAAAATACCAAAATACACAAGTATTTAAGAACATTATATCAAAATCATACATAAAAATGATGGGGTGTTATAGAAACTGTTACATTGAAATAAATTTGAAACCATGAACCTAACAACACCAAAACAAAAAATGCAGGAAAAATTGATCAAATATATGAATAAAAATTGATAATAAAATAATTAAAATAAATCATAAAAACAGAATAAACATTAATATATTCTTTAGAATCTAAATAAATAGTATATTTTTATTATATAAGAAGTTAGAAGAAAAACGAAGTGAGACGAAACTCATGGTGAGTGTTTCTTTATAAATCTACATTCTTTTCATGTATTTTTTATATATTTTCTATATTCACTTTTTTGTATTATATACATGGTAATAAATTTATAGAATTATATTTTGCCTAAATATATGATGAATTGAAAGTCTCATGTTATCCCTTATGAATTTATAGATCATACCAAACATTATTTATGATGGGTCATTCTTATTCATTCTCATTATTGAGGTTATGTTATCTATCTATTTATACTGCACCCATGTTTTATTTATAACTTTCTAATATGCTTCCTTTATGTTATTTATTCTTCCTTATCATTATTTTTCTAGGTATAATCATATCTTTGTTATCCCCTTCCTATTGTTTATTTAAGTCAAACCCTATAAAGTTTATAAGGGGAGATTTGTGTGTTACTAATTTACTCTCTAAGTTTCATTTTCTTTAACTATATTTATTTTTAAGGTTCCATTATTTAGATATTTTATTATTAAAATATTTTTTTGAAATTATTTTTAGCACTTTTTGAAAACCATTCTTTAAAGTGACTTGTTTTCTTATTTTTTGTGACATTGTCAACAAAAGTTATTAAAAATCTTTTCATTGTTTTTGTTCCATTTTCGTATATATTATTATCAATATTATTTTTCAAAGACTAGGATTATATGATATTACCTCTTCATTATTCATTTTAAAATAATTTTTTTCTTTTAAAATAATCTTATATTTACATCCTTCCTTAAAAATGGATTTTTCCTTATTTATTTTAATGTTGAATTAAAACTAACCAATTGTTTTATTAAAAACTTCCTTATTTTTTTATCTTTCTCTAAAAGATTATTCATTTCTATTAGTACTCTTTTACTTTCCATAAATTTAACTATTTTTTATGTTGTATTTCCTCAAATGGTATCTTTCCCATAAAATGATACTATGTCAAAATAATCCCCTAATTCATCATCCATGTTTCTATTTTTGTATAGTGTGGTGAAAATGAAATCTCTTTGAGAGAAATGATTTTTCACTACCTTTGTCTTCCTTTTTATCACATATATATATAAATATTATTTCTTCCAATGAATTTTCTTTTTGAATGACAAATACTTCCTTCTTTTGGTTGATGGTTGTTCTCTTTAATAGTCATAAATTCGATTTACTAGGGAAATTATTAACAATATTGTATGTTCACTACCAAAAAATAGGCTTTTAGACATGTTTATTAGCCTTGTTTTCTGAAAATGTGGATAAATTTTAATATATCCATGTTATTTTAACTTCATTTTAAAACGTCGCTAATTTAGTCAAAATTTTAAACATCACTAATTTAGATGTGTTTTCAAATGTCGCTAATTAGATGCATTTTAAACTATCGCTAATTTAGAATTATTTTAAAGCATCGCTAATTTATCAATGTTTTGAAACATTGTTAATTTTACCACATTTTAAAACATGGTTAATTTATCCACATTTTAAAATGTGGCCAATGAGTGTAATAGTTATTTTAAGTTCATTTTAAATGTGAAAAACATTAAATAAAAAATTAAAAGCCATTTTATATGTATATATTTATAATAGTATCACGATTAATTAATAATAACTAAAATTAATTAATAATATATACGTAACAACATTATAAATCACTAATTATATATATATATATATATAACTATATTTATAATAATTTAAATATATGTATATGCACATACAAATGAATTTATATATTTATATATATATTTTTATATGTGTGTATATATATATTAATTTAATATATATATATATATATATATATCAATATAAATATATAAATAAATATATAAATTTATATGTATTTATCTAAATTATCCATGTTATATATATATATATACAAATATATTTATACTTATTTATACATATATTTATACACACATATATAAATATATTAAATTTTTTGTGTGTGTCTATTAATTGATTATAATATATATATATATGTAAATTAATATTTTAATATATAAATAAATATATAAACTTATTAATATTTATATATACACACAAATATTTTAACATGTTATATAAATATAACACATTAACACACATAGATACACACACACATACATATATATAAACACGCAAACATAGAAGTTAAAACATAATTATAATTAATTAATAATAACTACATAGATGGTCATTGATATATAAATTAGTATATTTATATATATAAGTATATTTACATTAATTTATATATATATATATATATATTAATAATAACTAAAATAAATTATCAATAATGTGTGTGTGTGTGTACACACACAAATATATATATATATATATATATATTTATATTAATTTATACACACACACAAATTAAAACATAATTATAATTAATTAATAATAACAAAATAATTGATCATTAATATATAAGTTAATATATATATAATTATAAGTATATAATATATATCTATGTGTGTGTAAGTTTATTTATATATATTAATAATAACTAAATAAATAATTAGTAATATATAAATAAATATAATATATATTTATAAGTTTATTTATATATATCAATTTACACACAAACAAACATATATATATAAATGTGTATTCACATATTAATTAATATATAAATATATTTATATTAATATATTAATTAATATATAAATTTGTAACTATATTAACACATATATACACATAATAATATACATTTAATATATTACTATGCACATACATTCATATATATATATATTGTTTTATAGATCCAGAATACATTTCAATAGTTATTCAATACTTGGGGAAGCCTTCTAGTGTGTATGTGTGTGTGTGTGTTGATATATATATATATATATATATATATATATATATCATTGTATATGTATATGTATACATATTTTAGTTTACACACACACATATTAAGTATTATATGTGTGAGTGTGTGTTATACATACATACATACATACATACATACATACATATATATATATTAGTTAATATTAAGACTTATATATATGTGTGTATATTAATATATTAGTTTATGTATATTATTATATTAATTTTTATATAAATTTATGAATATGAATTTTATATATGTATATACATTTTTATATATATATAATAGTTTGTAATTTTGAAAAATATGAGTCCTTGGACGAGTGTTCCAAGAACTCCTTTGTGAAGCCACCAACATGGGATCGAATCCCAGCAGCTTTGAATTTCTTTCATCACATGTAAGGGTAGAAATGGTCTCAAGGGGTGGAAAATTTTAGGCAGCTTCTGGGGGTTGGGAGCGAGGGAAACAGTGGGTCGTGGGGAAGTGGGGGACAGTTCAGGTATAAAAAATATTTTATTAAAAATAAAATAAATAAATACATATATAAAATAAATAAAAACTAATTTTATCCAAGTTTGGATGAAACATGGGTAATATTTAACTCGCTTACCAGTATTTGAGAAAAATATTGGTAAATGATGTGTGGGTAAAATAGATGAATTTAACTAATGTAGTGGTCCAAAAGGGTAGCAATTACCATGAGAGGTGATAAGTGTACGCGGATTCAAGGGAGGTGGATACTGAGGGTGGACTATGAGGGTGGAAATGGCTGAGTATTAGAAAATGTAGGCGACTTTTGGGGGTTGGGCGTGAGAGAAATAGTAGTTTTCTGAGGAGAAGCAATCAGTTCGGGTGCAAAAAAATATTTTTTAAAACCAAATAAATAAATACAAACAAATTTTACCAACATTTGGATGAAACATGGGTAATATTTAACTCATTTACCAGTGTTTGAAATAAAATGTTGGTAAATGTTGTGTGGGTAAAATTAAGGAATTTAACCACAGAAATAGTTCTTGGGGGTGGAAACTACTGTGAGAGGTGAAAAGTGTAGAAAATTTTTGGGGATAGGGTGAGAGGGAATCATTGGGTTATGGGGGACCAATGGTTGGCTTAGTTACAAAAATATATATTTTTTAAAACCAAATAAATAAATACAAATAGAAAAATAAATATAACCAATTCTTACCCACATTTGGATGAAACATGGGTAATATTTAACTCATTTACCAGTGTTTTAGAAAAACTTTGGTAAATAATGTGTGGGTAAATTTGAGGAATTTTACCATGGCAATGGTCTATGAGGGCAGAGACTACCATGAGATATGATAAGTGTATGTAGCTTATGGGTACAAGGTGATAAGGAAGTAGCGGGTAATGGGGGAGCAGTGGTCAGCTCGGGTGAAAAAAATTATTTTCTAAAACCAAATATATAAATACATAAAAAAATACAAACAAATATTACCCATGTTTGGATGAATTGTGGGTAATATTTAACTCATTTACCAATGTTTGAGAAAAATCTAGATAAATGGTGTGTGGGTAAAATTGAGGCATTTAACCACATTTATAAACATGGATAATTGTTTACATTTATAAATGAGTCTAATTATATATGTTTATAAATACATCCAATTAGCAACAATTATAAACTGGTAAATTAGTTATGTTTATAAATGTGGCTAATTAGAATTTTTTATAAACACAGCTAAATTAATCATGCATTGTTTCCCTGTGTTTTTTAAAAATGTGGGTAAATTGATTATCCACATTTATAAACAAGGATAAATTAAAATTTTACTATAGTGTATCTTCATTCTATGTGTTTTAAATACCTTATATTTTATTATATTTATTTAAGGTTATTTACTAATATAACTACATTATTTATTTGGATTCTCATTTTATTTCAATAGTTTATTTATCATATTATTTTAATGTATTTATTATTTTTTTCATATTTATCTGGAATGTAATGTTATGTGCCCTCCCATTCTATTACATTTCAATTTTTGGTTGTGGGAGGTGTTTGTGGGAGGATCCAAGAGTTTTTGTGGGAGTTAGAGGTGCAGCAGAGTTACAGTAGAAAATACAAGTCATGTAAGTGTATTTCATGATGGAAAAGTTGGTTTCATGACTTTCCCAAGGATGGTTCACAGTGTGTATATTTTTGGGGTTAAATAATAAAAAGGCGATATGTTTTTCAGATAAATTGAACTATGAGGATTACATGATGTGAAAGGGGATTACACATCGTGTAAACCCCTGATGTAGTGCAGTTTTAAAATTGTTTTCCAACCAAATTTTCATTCACTTGATCCTGGATTCTTCTTCTTATCATTTTGGTTGAACCCTAGGCACCTAAAAGAGTTCATCAAGCACTCTTCCTCTTTTATTGATCTGTTGGTCTTGATGGTTGTTCATTGGAATTTCATGGTTGATCTATGATAGGTTTTTCTCCCTTCTTGGTCATTTTTTCATTCTACACCCAGGGATTTGATGCAGTGATGTTGTTATGGTCTTCTATATGTGTTTAGTTTAATGTTGGTGTTCTTTAGATGTGTTTTAGGTTGATCTATGTTTCCCATGGTGTGGTTGTGGTTTTCGATAATTCTTCTTCACCCTATGGTGTACAGAGAGTCGACAAGCTTCTTTGAGGTGGGATTTCCCTCGTTTCTCTTTATTGTATATCATGTGGGAGGGGTTTTATTTTGATTACCTATATGTTATGTTTTTTATGGATTAATTAAATACTTTTTTGTCTTGAAATTTAATGGTAAAGGGGTTTGTTTCTCATGCTTTTACACCTTTGATGTTATTTTGATATTGTGGATTGTACGGGCCCGATGGACCAATGAAAATTGTGGTCATTGGGGGATTTTTTTTCCCTTGATATATGTATAGGGACTATTTTTATTGTTGTGAATATTGTGATTTTTTTGATATCACCATAAATGGAAATTGATTAATTACTTATACTTGGATAATAAAATGGTTTCCCCAGGATTTTGGTTTGTGTGATATCACCTTTAAAATAAAGTAGAATGTGATAAGAGCCCTTTTGTAAATTTGTGAAATGATCTTTATATGTTTTGATGTGTGACCATTCTTGTGGTACAATGATGTGCAATTAGATAATGTGGGGATGATAGTTTTTTTTCATGCTTTTGGGTGGTGAGGAGGTAGTTTGTGCTTTTGGGGCGGCGGGGTGGTGGTTTATTTGTGCTATATGCCCAATCTGTGATGGAATAAATAAATAATTTTTCAAAAATGTTTGGAATTTCTTGGGTTGGTTTGGTTAATGGAATTAGAAATGGTTTTGTGTGGTTAAATTTTGTTGATGCTAAATAATGAAATTAATGGGTTTATTAAATGAAATTGGTTGGAAATGTGAAGTGGGGTTTGTGTCTTGATGTGTGGTGTTATGAAATTGAGTGGTGGTGGAAAAAGTGATGCCGTTATTAGTTGGTTCATTTGTTTGTGACCCAGTAGGTTGGGATTGAGTGTTTGATACTATATATATACTTGAATTTTCCTTGTGATTTCTATATGCACCCCACCCATGTAGAGAACTATTTGTCGAACACCTGCATAGTCATGTGGGAGGTGTCTTTCCCAATATCCTGGTAGGAGGATGGATTTTTGGCCACCCTCTCTTCCATGATCTCTCTTCTAGGTGATAGTGGCTTGGGTGCCTTCAGGCAAGTTGTGATGTGTGGTCCCAGGTGTCTTTGGGATGATAGGTGATATGTGTCTCAGATGTTTTCAAGATGAGATGAAATTTTTGAACCAAGTTTCTTCAGGATTGGATGTGTTGTGATAGCCCATGTGTGCGGGGGCAGGATGAGATGTGTTTTGATAACCCAAGTGTGTGCGAGAAGGATGTGTTGTGACAGCCCAGGTGTTTGTGGGCGGTATGTGTTGTGATTTCATTTTTGTGCATAGGCGGGATGTGATGTAATATATTCGGAAGAGGTGGGAGTGCCCAGACATTTTTTGTTGGGGTGTGAGAGCATCTAATCAGTGGGAAAGTGGTGTGGGCAACCCTATCATCGATTTTATTTACTTTATATTATATTACTTGATGTGAGTTACTTGGTGATGATGCCTTGGTGAGGTTGGGATGGTTAGTATGTCTGTTTAGGTGTTGTTTGGTTTTGATGTTTTCTCACAGGTGCATTAGTATGCTTCTTTCAAATGTTCATGAGAGACTTTGGTTTTTTTGTTCATGTGCATGTTTTTATTTTGTTTGATTACATATGATTTAACACTTGTTTTTTAATAACCCTTTATTATTTTGTTTGATTACATGTGATTTTATTTTAAAAAAATTCTTTATTTTGATGATATTTTGTGAAGTATATGTCGAATTTATTTGATTCTTGATTTTTTATAAATCTAATAAGTTTTTCTTTAAATAAGTATTTATTACCAAAGTTTCAATCTACTGTTTAGATCCCTTAAAAATTCGTTGAAATTTTTTAAAGTATACTATTAATTTCTACAAAGTATGGTTCAGCAACACTACATTACTGTTCATACCCTACCCTATGTTACTGGTCATACCCTATGCTACGTTATTTTTTATACCCTATGTTATATTACTATTCATTTTTATAATGTATGGTTGGGAAAACCTACGTTATTGTTCATACCTTACGCTACATTACTGTTCATACCCTACATTATGTTACTTTTCATTTCTAAAAAGTATGGTTGGGAAACCATATGTTATTCTTCATACCCTATGCTACATTAATATTCATTATCTACACTATGCTATTATTCATTCCCTATGCTACGTTACTATTCATACCCTATGTTACTGTTCATTCTATGTTTTTATGTTGAAAATTGTTTTTCTGCATATATATGGATTATATTCAACAGTATTTCTATTGGATAAATTCACACTAAATCTAAGGATTATGATTGAAGAGTTTTTAATTTTTTTGGTGTAATATATGAAAAGAAAAATTAATAAATTATTTCCATGTCTTTTTCCAATAAATTCGTTGGTTTCAAGTTTATTTAAATTAAAATATTCGAATTTACTTTTAGCTTGTGTTGGTAGTTTTTAGGAACTATTTTGACTAAGTTTAAAATGTTTTAATGGATTTAAAAGGGTGTTTTAAATCATTAAATGATGATATTATTCTAGAGATATTATTGGAAGAATCATTGAAATTATTTTTATTTCTTTGATTAGATATTTATTCTACAAAAATAAAGAGGCAATGGTGCTACGATTTTTAGGGAGATATTTATGATAGCTATTGAATTAATTTATTTTGAATATCTATAGGAAGAGGAGTTGTTTCAACTACTGAATATTTATTCTATATATATATTTTTCTCTCTTTCCTGTGATATAAAAAAATATCAATACACAAAATACATGGGATAACATATTTAATACTCTTTTTTCAAAAAGAAATTAATATGAACATTGAATCTGTTGTGAATTTGCAACATCCTACTACACTCTATTTTATCACCAACATGATCTCTAAAGGGCTGAATTACTTCTACGTTTATACAATTTTCTTGAATAGATGAGTTGATTTAAACCTCAACAACCTGTACTTGTGCTCTTATTTTTTATCTTTTTTCATTTGGTTTTGAGTCTGTAACACTTTTTCTCAACTCTCACATGCACTTTGTTTTTCTATTTATGATTTTACACAAAAAATAATTATTTTTTATTTTGTTTCATCAATTTGTGACTCCCATATTCTAAAGTTTGGATCTAAGGTTTGTGAATCCCTATATCTAAAGTCAGGACTATTCAGGTTGTGACCACATTTATTTAAAGTTAGGCTATAATGGTTTTGACACCCCATACAAAATTTAGTATCATGGTTATCCCTCCACTAAAAAGGGATTTTTTTAATTGGGTTATGATTCCTCCATAAAAATAATTTTTAGTTCACACATATCTCTCACCATTTAGAGAGGTATAAGAGTAAAGTAGGCTCACATCAGACCGAACTACTATAAAAAACATCCTTGTGTTATTTAATTTTTCCACTGCTAATAAAGCTTAATAATTAACATTGATAAATAATTTAATTAATTAATTTAGTTATTTAATTTTTTTAATATGGTATATTCATCCCCCTCTAGACCATCTTTAATTTCCCATTCCAACTTAACAATTGGTATCAAATAGAAATCCTTTTTATAATTGATTAGCTCTTTATTCTATTTTTGATACCCTTTCAATTTGTATCAAAATATTATTCATTTTGGAATTTTCAAATCCCTCTCTAGAGTCTGATTTTATTTTATTTTCTATAAAAAATTCCTATAACTCACATTCTAAGGATAAAGATCTTATAAGATGGTAGGATTGAACAAGAGTGATTCTTGGATTCCTCATAGGCTACCACAATTTGATGGAAATGATTATGGATATTGGAGATCCTGAATAGAGACTTACCACAAACAGTTAAGAATTGATAAATGTTCTGTCATGTAAAAAATAGTACACACTGCCTGAAGCTGACTCAGATAATCTTATCAAAATTAATGTTGCTAGATATGTTTTAAATTATAAAGTTGTTAATAATTTATATAGTGCTATTAAAAGAAGTGTTATTATTTATGTGTATTAATGTAATATAGATCATTAAATATGGAATATTCTACAAGTTACTCAACTTGGATCTAAAAAAATAATTTGTACCAAACTTGTAATTATTAGTGCTAAGTACTAAGACTTTAAGATGATTTAAGATGAAACTATAAACCAAATGTTCCATAGATTCACAAGCATTGTGAATGGAATGAATTCACTTGGAGAAGCTCTGTAAAACCCAGTACTTTTTGAAATAGTCTTATGGGAATTACCAAATAAATGTAATGAAAAAAGTTTGTCAGCGATGAAAGAAATAACTACAAATAATACACCCTTGATGGATTTATTGGATCACTACTCTAATATGAACTCGAACCGAATAACATAGGTGATGAAGAGACAAAAAAAGAAAAGGTTTATCTTTTAAATATATGAATTTTTTTTCTATTGACTCTTCTAATTCTGATCTATATGATTGTTAAAAAAAATATATGTCACAGATTGTGACTGGAGTTTAAAAAAGAATAAAAAAGAAAGGATTCAAGAATCGATTTAAAAGAAACCCTCAAAAATAAAAATATAAGGGACATAAGAAAGATGGTACAAATTTCAATGCATCATATGTAACTTGTTATGAGTGTAGGAAGAAATATCATATCAAGCCCAATTTTTCAAAACATAATAATAAAGAAAAATACAAAAATAAGGACAAAAATTCATTGACAACCAGTTGGAGTTGTACAGAAGAAACGGATTCCAGTGAGAAATATGGAAATGAAAAATAATCTGCTAACTTGTGCTTTATGGAATCACTGTATAAGGTTAGTAATTATTTTTTTTATTCTAGATGTTTTGATTGTGACTATTATTCTGAAAATTTGAAAGTTTATCAATTAAATAAAGAAATTGAAATATTAAGAAAATATATTTTCAAATCTGTTGATTTATATAATAAGATTAAAGAAAACAATGATAAACTTATTTCTGAAAATAAAATACTTTTACAGTATAATAAAAAACTAAGTAACAATGCTTCTACTTATCATTCAAAAGTTTGTGATAATTTAAAATATGTTCAAAATTTGAATGAAAATTTGAAAAATGAAGTTTAATGTCTTAAACAAAGTTTATCTTCTTTTATTCAAGGTCGTCAAAAACATCATGAGATGATTTCTTTGAAAAAAATTGATAAAAAAAGATGGTTTTGTATATGATAGAAGATTACCCTAGATGTATAAAACTCATTTTGTTAAAAGTAAAAAAATTTGCACTTCTACTATTACTTGTTTTAAATATGGCATGAAATGTCATTATGCAAATGAATGTTATCTTAAATTTAAACAATCCTTGGGATTTAAAAAAAACTAATATTTATAAATCCTTATTATCTATAGTACCATACAATATATGTTTAAATTCTGTACGAGTACCTAAAAATTGTATAACTAATCCCATTGGACCCAAAGTAGCTTGGGTACCAAAATTGTAAAGTAATTGATTTTTTTTTGGAAAAATTACTTGGTTGTATCAAGGATGACATATGGTACATGGAAAATGGATGCTCTAGGAATATGACTAGAGACCAATAAATGTTTACAACTTACAACACATGTGATGAAGGCACTATTACTTTTGGAGACAATTCCAAAGGAAAAGTAATTTTTTTGGTAAAGTTTGATTTCAAATTCTACTTTTATATCTAAAGTTTTATATGTTAATGGTTTAAAACATAATTTAATTATTATATCGCAATTATGTGATGGTGTAATGGAAGTTAAATTTCAAAATGATAAATTTTTAATTTTTAAAGATGATTCTATATTATTTTATGCTAATTGAAAAGATAATATGTATACTATTGATTTTTATAAACTAACTGTTCAACATGTTAAGTGTTTGAATGTTGTACATAATGATATCATCCTTTAGCATAGATGTTTAAGTCATTTCAATTTCAGAATGTCTCATAAGATCTCAAAACATTAGAATGTGTTACATTTTCTTTCCTTGAAGAAATAACATCTTCATGTTTGTGACGCTTGCATGAAAGAGAAGAAATGAAAAATTTATATTAGACCCATCAATCATGTAAGTACTAATAGACCTTTACAGTTGGTACATATTGATTTATTTAGTCCCACTCAAATTTTAAGCCTTAGTGGAAATAAATATACCTAAGTTATTGTAGATGATTATAGTACATTTACTTAGGTATAATTTCTTGCTCATAAAAATGATACATTTTCTAGATTTACTACTTTTTGTAAATTAGTTCAAAATGAAAAGGGTTATATGATTATTTATATTCATAGTGATAAAGGAGGTGAGATTAAAAATTTATATTTTGAATAATTTTGTGAAGAGAATGGCTATTTTCATAATTTCTCTGATCTAAGAACACTATAGAAAAATAGTGTCATAGAACGGAAAAATAGAACTCTTATTGAAATGGATCAAACTATGTTAAGCGAATAAAATTTACCTATATATTTTTGTGTTGATTACATTTTTTCTTCATGTTATATTTAAAATATAATTCTTATTAGACCTTTATATAAGAAAACTCCTTATGAATTATTTAAAATTAAAAATCTTAAAGTTGGTTACTTTAGATTTTTTGGTTGTAAAGTTTTTATTTTAAATTCAAAGGATAATTTAAATAAATTAGATGATAAGAGTAGTAAAGGTACTTTTATTGGATATTCTAATAATAGTAAAGCTTATAGATTTTATAATAAAATAATTATGATTATTAAAGAATACATTAATATTATGTTTGATAAAAATAATTTTAAATTAAATTCTAATTCTAATTTTATTGATGATGAGTTTAGAGATTTTAATTTATATGAATAAATACCTTAAGATAATATTGAATCAATTAAGGGGGTGCATCCTCTTTCTCAAAAAGATCTAAAATCATAGAATATTCACAAATATCATCATGTTGAAAATGTAATTGTCAATGTTGATTCTTGAGTTAAAACTAGAAATTCTATTTTAAATTTTTGTATTAATTCTAATTTTGTTTCTAATTTTGTTCCTTTTAATGTTAATGATGCTTTGAAAGATGAAAACTAGATTGTTTATATTCAAGAAGAATTAAATAAATTTGTTAGAAATAATGTTTGGACTTTAGTATAATTCTTTGAGGATAAGAAGGTAATTGGAAGTATGTAGATATTTAGAAACAAGATGGATGAATCTGGATAGATTTTCAAAACACATCTATAATTATTTCTCAAGGATACTCTCAAGAAGAAGGTAGAGATTTTAAATGTTCTTTTCACCTGTTTTTAGGTCAGAGGTAATTAGAATTTTATTGGATTTTTCTTGTTTTCAAGGTTTTACATTATATAAAATGGAAGTAAAAAAGTGCTTTCTTAAATGGTTTTGTAACTTAATGAGTTAATTTTTTTCAACCCCCTAGTTTTGAAAGTGAAAATTTTATTAACCATGTTTTTAAATTATCTAAAGCTTTTTACGATCTCAAGCAAGCACCTCGTGCTTGGTATGAAAGGATTTCTTTATTTTTTGTTAAATAATTATTTCAAGAAAGGAAATGTTGATCCAAATCTTTTTATTAAAATAACTTTTTATAATATTTTAGTTATTCAAATTTATGTTGATGATATGGTTTTTGGTTACTCTAGTGAAATACTTTACAATAATTTTTCTTCTTTGATGTCTTCTGAATTTGAAATGAGTTTAATGGGAGAATTAAAATTCTTTCTTGGACTTCAAATTCAAATTTCTCAATGGAAATATTGAATTTTTCTTAATCAATATAAGTATTCCAAAGAGTTGGTTAAAATATTTAGTCTTGATCATGATAAATCAATGAAAACTCTTATAGGTACTAATTGTAAATTTGATATCGATGCATCTGGTAAATCTAATGATTTTAAAGTTTATAAAGGCATGATAGGTAGCTTGATATATTTAACTGAATCTAGACCACACATCATCTTTAGTGTTTGTTTATATGTTAGATTTCAAGATGATCCTAAAGAAAGTCATAGTGAAGCTATAAAAAGAATAATTAGATATGTTAAAGGAAATGTTGACTCTGGTTTATTTTATCCAAAATATAACTGTTTTGATTTAACATTTTATTCTGACTCTGGTTTTGGAGGGTATAGAATTGAATGAAAAAGCACATCAGGTGTGTGTCATTTTTTGGGAAAAAGTTTAATTTATTGGTCACATAAGAAAAAACTATCTATTTCTTTATCTACTGCAGAAGTTGAGTATATCTCTACTACTAATACTTGTGCTCAAAGTTTATGGATTAATAAAACATTATTTTATTTTAGTGTTTATCTTAATAAAATACCTATTTATTATGATAATACTTTTGGAATTTCTATTTCTAAAAACCCCTAATAGCATTCTAGAACAAATCATATTGATATTAGATTTAATTTCATTAGATATCATATGAATAAGGGTGATATTGTTTTAAAATTTATACCTTTTGGAAATCAACTAGAAGATATTTTTACAAATCCTTTAGACTCTACTCAGCTTGAAAAAATTAAATTTGATCTTGCAATGTTGGAATTTTAAATTTTTATTAATTCATTTGTCTAGGGAGAGTTTGTTTCAACTTTTTGTTTATTTACAAAAATCGGGAGAAATAAATTATGGTAAAATGAATTAGTTTTAAATGTTTTTAAAATTGTTTTTAAACGGTTTTAATGTTTTTTTTTAATCAAACAAAAAAGGGGAGATTTTTTGTGCATGTGCTTGTTTTTTTATTACATATGATTTAACACTTGTTTTTTAATAACCCTTTATGATTTTGTTTCATTACATGTGATTATATTTTAAAACACATTTATATATTTTGATGATATATGGATCAGTAGATGTTGGATTTATTTGATTCATGATTCATTGGAAATATAATAATTTTTTATTCAAATAATCATTTCTGACTAAAGTTTGAATCTACCGTTTAGAGCCCTTAAATTTTTTTGATGTTTATTAAAGTATACTATTCATTTCTGCAAAGTATGGTTCCGCAACCCTACATTACTATTCATACCCTACCCAGCATTACTATTCATACCCTATGATATGTTACTGTTCATACCCTATATTACGTTATTGTTCATTTCCAAAAAAAATCGGTTGGGAAAACCTACGTTATTGTTCATACCCTATGCCACAGTATTGTTCATACCCTATGTTATGTTACTGTTCATTTATAAAAAGTATGGTTGAGATACCCTATGTTACTGTTCATACCATATACTACATTATTGGTCATTCCCTATGCAATGTTACTATTTATTCCCTATGCTACGTTATTATTCATTCCATTTTTTTATATTTTAAAATGAATTTTCTGCATATATATGGATTATTTTCAATAATTTTTCTACTGCATTAATTCACATTAAATCTAAGGATTACGATCAAATATTTTTTAATTTTTTTTGTAGAATATTTATAGATAAAAATTAATAAATTATTTCAATGTATTTTTTCAATAAATTCAGTGGTTTAAATTTTATTTAAATTCAAATTTTAGAATTTACTTTTGTCTTTTGCTGCTAGTTTATTTGAACTTTTTGAATAAGATTAAAAGGTTTGAATAGATTTAAATGGGTGTTTTAATTAATTGAACAATTTTATTATTATGGAGATATTATAGGAAGACTTATTAAAAATATTTTGAATCATTTTATTAAATATTTATTCTACATGAATAAAGTGGGAACAGTGATGTGATTTTTATGGAGATATATATGATATATCTTGAATTAATTAATTTTGAATATCTATAGGAAGAGGAGCTATTGAAACTACTGAATATTTATTCTTTATATATATTTCATTCTATCTTGAAGATGACACAAAAAATAGAAATACACAAAAGACACGAGCTATCATATTTTATACTATATTTTTCAAAAATAAATTATTGTGAACTTTGAATATAATATGAATTTTCAATGTCATGTTTCACTCTATTTTATCAAATACATGATATGTAAATGTCTGAATTACTTATTCTTTGACTGCGATTTTTTTGATGAGACGAGCTGATCTAAACCTCAACAACCAGTACCTTTGCTCACAATTTTTATCTTCTTTTTTCTAGTTTTAAGTCTGTAACGCTTTTTCCTATCTCTCACATGCACTATATTTTCCTTTTTATTATTTTAAACAAAAAATAATTATTTTTTTATTCTACTTATTTGGGTTGTGACTCCCATATTCTAAATTTAGGATCTAGGGGTTGTGACTCCCTGTATCTAAATTCATGATTGTTCAGGTTGTGACTCCCATTATTTACTGTCAGTTTGTAAGGGTTGTGACTCCCCATAAAAAAATTCAATGTTATGGTTATCCCTCTAATATAAAAGGATTTTATAATTGGGTTATGATTCCCCTATAAAAATCATTTTTAGTGCACACATATCTCTCACCAAGTAGAGAGGTATAAGAGTAGAGTAAGCCCACTTCGGACCAAACTAATGTAAAAATAGCCTTATGTTATTTAATTTTTCCTCAACTAATTAACCTTAATAATTAACATTGATAATTAATTTAATTAATCAATTTAATTGTTTAATTTTTTTTAATATGGTCTCTTCACCCCCCTATAGATCATCTTCCATTACCTATTTTGACCTAACATGGTTTTTTTAGTATACTTGTATGCTCACCCTACATATATAAAACCGTTTTTAGGTTTCTAGGAAAATTTCATGGACCATACTAGTTCAGATCCTTGATAGTTTTTGTGTCACTGTTTTAGCTTTACTTTTGAGTATTTACTTTAGAAACTTTTATCTGTATCATTTTTATTTATACATGCATGTGGGATGGTATGGGTTTCTCTTTAATATTATTTCTTGGGGTTGTTGTGGAGAATTCATTCTATATCCTAATATTGTTTTCTTATAAAGGGTAAATGCCTCCCATGTTGTGAGATTTGTATACCCTTGGTGCTAGTATCTAACCCGGGGCCGACTGGAGGTAGGATTTGGGGGTCATTATCTCTCTCCCCTCATTGCAGTATCTTTGGAGGAAGGGGGTCAAGATAGAGTGGTATCAAAGGTAATGGTTGAGAGATAGGATGGAGTTTAGAGTTTGGAATAGTGAGTGTTAAATGTTTTGGTATGGAAACAGTGCTAGTTGACCTTGGTATGTGACATAGGCCATAAAGACCATCTGGGAAACTGGATTTTAGGGCCCACCATGATCCGGGGAATGAAATCTAAGTATATTTAACAACCAATTGAGATGGACCTACTTGTATGGTAGATACCTAAAAGAGGTAAATGCATTATAATTACTTGTGTTATTGTTTTAATTGTGTTTTTTTGGAAAGTTTAATTGGATAAAAAATGAATTAAATGAGTTAAAATGAGTCTTAATGGAATTTCATACTACTCGGGCTTAAGAAATCCTTGTTTTCATTTTAGATATGGATCATGCTCATCGAGGGTGTGGGGATAAATTAGTTGAGGTTCAGTAGGCTGGTCTGATTGATCACCGTGCTCTTGATCTGGTTGAGAAGGTTGATCATTTGTAGAGGATTTTTCATGATTTATAGTGGCAGTATTTGGGTAAGTGTGAGGGTAGTATCTTATATTTGGAGATATAGATATGGATATAGGAGATTCAGATCAATTTCAGTTTGACATGGGGCCCGATAGAGTAATGGGTCCCTTTGGAATTCAGTCAGATGTTGGGAGTTGTATGTTAGTGGTGGACATTGTATCTGGAAGAGAGGATGGAGGTAGATTTTTTGTGGCACGACTACCTGAAGGATTTCTAGGTAGAGTTCATTTTGTCGATCATGAAGGTAGTAAAGAGGCAAGAGCTTCTTTCTCTTCAGTAGGGGAGCATGACAGTATGGGAGCTATGAATCAAGTTCAAGGAAATTTTTCATTTTTTCCTAGATATTTTTCTGGATGATGAGTCATGTGAGATATGTCTTCAGGAGGCACTCCTTCCTTCTATCCAGTATGCAGTAACTCCTTTTAAATTTCCAACGTATCTGGAGGTTCAAAAGAAGGAAGAGGTGATCGAGAAAATTCACTCATGAGTACATTTTATAAAATAGGGGAACTAGTAGGGTTCCTCTAGTGGAAAGGTTTTTAGTGGTAGTTCTCAGGCAGCAAGAACTTTGAGGTTTTGACTAGCAAGGATTTGACCTCATCAGCTTCCTTACCGGCCTTCTAAGGCTAATGGTTTCCATGGTTTACCTGGGAGTTTTGTGCCAATGTGTTTTGGTTGTGGGGTTCATGGACATCACCAGAAGTAGTTCACATTAGTTCCATGAGCTTAGTTTGGAGGAGTTGGATACGTTTAGTGGAAGCCTCAATAGCAGTTACCAGTGAGGTCATTTCAACAGTAGGGGCAGCTAATTTTTTCTCCACCAAGGTGAGATGGAGAAGGAAGAGGCTGACCTCAATATGTTTCTCAAGTTTTGGGACTATGACCTGAGAATGGTTTTGTAAGTTTTCATTATTAAATAGGTAGGGGATATGGGCATGGTCATTTTCATACAATAGAGGTAGTAGTTCCAGAGGGGCCAGAGATCATCAGAGGTACGATCAGTTTGTTTAGTCCCCTTGTTTGTGCCTTTTTTGATTTAGGAGCTTCACAATCCTTTGTTTCACTCACTCTATCCCATGCTCTAGGACTAGACCTAGAGAGGCCCCACATGACCCTAGTTTTGAGTATTCTCATTGGAGGTCAGACCAGTCTGTTTGATGTGTGTAGAGGGTGTAGACTAATCGTGGGGTTGCACCAGTCCCATGGGGATATCTTCTTATTACAGATGCAGTCATACGATTTCATCCTTGACATCGACTGGTTGTATTTAGTACATGATATTAGCTAATTATTCTAGAGGAGGGTCATATTTTTAAATTTGGACAACCAACATGTGGTTTTCATTGGTGAGTAGAGTTTCAAGGTGGGGAGTTAGCGTATAGATCCCTTTATTTCCTTGTTAGATGATTTGTTGATGGAATCAGCGGATGCTAAGATGATAGAGGTTCCCAGGGTTGTTGGGGGGTTCTATATGTTTTTTCCAAGGATTTTTTAATGATTCCCCCCATACGTGATGTTGATTTCAGGATAGACTTGTAGCTCGGTGCTTCTCTAATTTTTATAGATCCTTATTGGATGGAACCTTCTGATTTGTGGGACTTTAGGGTTCAAATAAATGATCTGATGTATAAGGGTTGTATCCATACTACCGTGCCACCATGGGGTGTTCCAGTGTTGTTTGCAAGGAAGGTGGACTGTAGTATTAGGATATACATAGACTAACAGAGGTTGAATCAGGTGACGGTCAAAAATAGTTACCCTCTTATGAGGATAAATCATATTTTTGACCAGCTAAGAGGGGAGAGTTTTTTTCTAAGATCGATTTGTGGTCTGCATATCAACAGTTGTGGGTGAAGGATAGCGATATCTTGAAGACTGCCTTCAGATGCAGGTATAGGTACTTTGAGTTTTTATTCTTTCCATTTGGTGTTACAAATGCACCAATCATGTTCATCGGTCTTATTAACTCTGTGTTTTTTGAGTTATTGGATCAATTCATCATCGTATTAATCAATGATATCTTGATCTACTCAAAGTTAGAGGAGAATCATGTCGAGCATCTCAGAACTGTATTGCATGTTCTTCGACACCGCTAATTCTACAGAAATTTATCCAAGTGTATGTTCTGGAAATGAGAGGTGCATTTCCTCAGAAATGTGGTGTCTCAACAAGTTATGGTAGTAGACCTATCGAAGGTAAAAGCATCTTTTTCTTGGGCATCACCCAAGAACATTGTAGAGGTTCAAAATTTCCTTGGTCTTACAGGCTGTTATTGGAGTTTTATACTTGATTTATATCGATTATATCCCCATTTATAGCTTTTACTAGTAAAGACCAAGATTTATTTGGGAGGGATCAATGCCAGATGGTGTTTTTTTACCTAAAGGGGAAGTTAGTCAGTTCTCTAGTGCTTCAACTTCCAGAGGAAGGTGTGTTTTTTGAGGTGTTTTTCAACGCTTCCTGACAGGTCTTAGGATGTATTCTGATGTAGCAGTGGGTAGTGATCTCTTATGCGTCTTGGAAATTACATCCCCAAAATCCTAACTATATGATCTGGATTTAGCAGCAGTTTTTTTTCACTGATGTTGTGGAAACATTACCTCATTGAGGATCACTTAATAGTCTTTACGAATCACAAGAGTTTGAGGTATTTCTTTTTATAGCATGACCTAAACTTCATACAGTAGAGGTGGATGGAGTTTATTCAGTATTATGATTTTGAGATCTCCAACCCCTCGGGAAAGGGGAATGTTGTGGCTGACGCTTTGAACAAGAAATCATGAAAGGGTGTTTTTTGGGAGTCTGAGGATTCTTAGAGAGTAATGAAGTAGTTGGTATCCTTACACTTAGATTCAATAGTGGATGATAGTAGAGGATGTTTTTTTCATATGATGGTGTAGTCTTCTTTTATGTAGTAGGTGTAGGAGTCTCATTGGGGATACTCATAGGCATAAGTGATGCACGATCATGTTGTCCATGGTGATGCTTTGGAGGGATGGTCGAAGGATTGTCTAAACCGAATGTTGTTTCATGGAAGTATGTTTTTTTGATAGAAATGTACATGTTATTTCTTCACAATTTATATATCTCACCCTTAGAAGTAGCCTTGGGAATTTCTAATGTGTATCATGGCTAGAGGATTCAATTTTGATAGCCCGAGATGAAGCGTGCAGTTGCAGAGTTTGTGTTAAGGTGCTTGGTTTTCCAGCAGATAAAGGAAAAGAATCATGTTCTTATTGGTTTGTTTCATCCCTTAGATGTTACCAAGTGGAAATTGGATGATATCTTGATGGATTTAGTCATAGTGTTACCCAGAGATCAAGGATTTTGTGATGTTATCTGGTTGATAGTGGATTGGTTGATGAAATCGGCCCACTTCATAGTGATCAAGGAGTTGGGTGTAGTGGATTGTTTTACTAATAGTTATATGGATGATGTGGTGAGTTTGTATAGATTTTTTAGGTCCATTTTATTGTACTAGGACATACATTTTACCTTATCATTCTGGAGGGGATTGTAGCATGATTTTGGCACTCATTTATACCTCAAAACTATTTTTCACCCATGGATAGATCGGTAGACGTAACAGACTATCCAGACATTGGAGGATATGTTGTGTGCATTCATCTGGGGATTTGTAAGATCTTGGGTATGACACTTACCATTGGTAGAGTTTTCTTATAATAATGGCTATCACTCTTCAATTATCATGGCCCTGTTTGAGGCTATGTATGGGAGACTGTTTCATTCACTATTTTGCTGGATAGATGTTTGAGAGATAGATTTTCTTGGTCTCAATGTGATGTAGAGAATGATAGAGAATGTTCATCTTGATCTCAATAGGATGAAAGAATTTTAGGACTGATAGAAGTCATATGTTGATCACAGGAGGAGGCCCTTCGATTTATAGGTTTGCGACCATGTGTTCTTGATGGTTTCCCCTCGACATGGGTAGTGGAGGTTTGGAATATGGGGTAAGCTTTCTCCCATGTTTTTTGGGCCCTTTTAGGTATTGGGGTGAGTTTGAGAGGTGGCTTAATGGTGGTCTTTTCCACCACAGTTGGAGAGGATCCACAACATTTTTTATGTCTCGCAACTTTGTTAGTATCTTCATTATGACTCCCATGTCCTTTAATGGGGAGAGTTGGATTTCGAGGATGACATGAAATTTGTGGAGTGGCCAGTAGAAATCCAATATCATTAGGAGAAGGCACTACGTGGATGAAACATTTCTTTGGTTTCTATGTTATGGAGGCATAGTGGCATGGAGGAGATTACTTGGGAGTAGGAAACATGGTTTTGTTCCTAGTACTCAGAGCTACTTTGATTTTTTCTTTACTCTGTTCTACATTGTGATGTGATGATTGATAAATTTTTGTTTTATGAGATGAGTTTTTTTCCTTGGTTTTTGATATGTGTTGTGTGATGTTTGATAAATTCTTGGCATATGAAAATGGTAAGACCATATTCCTTATTGAGATTCATTAATTTTGATGTGATTAAACCCATGCGGGTGATTCATTTCCACTGAGAGTGGATATTATCTTTACATGGAGGATGAAATTCCCTAATTTAAGTGTTTAGGCTGGTGTGGTTCATTGGTTATAGTGGTTGTTGGTTTGGGATGCATGGAGGTTGAGATGGTTGTGTGAGAGGAGGTAGATTTTGGTTATGGTTATTTGGTTATGTAGTGTATTTTGTGTCCATTTGGGTTGGTGTGTTTAGTTGGTGGTAGTGTTTGAGGTATGAAGAGATCCTTAATAGGAAACTCATGGGATGGTTGTTTATACCCCTTTACTTATAGGCTTGATTTTGGATTCTAGAGGTAGATAATATTTTGATAGGTATCTGATGTAATGATTCTTTACCTCCTGGTATATTACTTTTCCAATTTTGGTTGTTGGAGGTGTTTGAGGGAGGTTATCAGAGTTTTTGTGGGATTTTAAGGTGCAATTGAGCTGTTGTAGGAAATACACACCATGTAGGTGTATTACACAATGTGAAATTTGGTTTCATGACTTGTATATGGATGTTTCACAGCATTTATATTTTCAAGGTTAAATAATAAAAAGGGGATGCATTTTTTGGTGAAATTGAACCCCGAGTATTACATTACGTGAAATGGGATTTCATGTTGTGTAAACCCCCCGATTTAGTGAAGTTTTAAAGTTATTTTCTGAATGAATTTTCATTCATTTTTTCATAGATTATTCTTCCTCTGATTATGGGATAACCCTATTCACCCTAGTTAGTTTTTAAATCCCTCTTCCTCCCTCTTTAATCCATTGGTCCCGGTGGTTTTTTGTTGGAAATTTGTGGTTGATCGGTGGTAGGTTCTTCTCCCTTCTTGGTGGTTTTTCTTCTATTCTTCTATTGAGGATTCACTACAGTGATGTTGTTATGTTTTGGGTGTGTGTTGAGTTGTATTTTAATTATATTTGGTTTCAATTTAGGTTGATCTCAGTTCCTTTTGGTGCGGTTGTGGTTTGTGAGTGTTCTTTTTTGCCCTGTAGTGCATAGCGAGTCAGCAATCTTATTTAAGGTGTGATTTCCCTCATGTCACTTTACTGTGTATCATGTGGGATGGGCTTTCCTTCGTTTACCTATGGGTTGTGATTGTTCTGTATTAATTAAATAATTTTTTTCTTAAAATTAAATTGTAAAAGGAATTGTTTCGTATTCTTTTACATATTTGATATTATTATGATATTGTGGGTTGTACGGGCTTGATGCCCAGTTAAAAATTTTGGTTGTTAGGGGGTTTTTTTGCACTTGATATATCTATTGTTACTTTTGTTACTATCATGACTATTTTAATATCACACTAAATTTAAATTTATTAATTACTTATACTTGGATAATGAAATGGTTTCCCCGTGATTTTAGTTTGTGTTATAACACCCCTAAAATAAAGTGGAATGTGATAAGATCCCCTTTGTAAATTTATGAAATAATCTTGATGTTTTGTGATGTGTTATTATGCTTATGGGATGGTGATGTGTGGTTGGTACATGTGGGTATGATTGTTTTTTTCCATGCTTTTAGGGAATTGAGGAGGTAGTTTGTTTGGTCGTTATTTTGGGATGGCGAGGTGGTGGTTGATTTGTGCTAGATGCCCGAGTAGTGATGGAATAAATAAATAATTGTTCACTATTATTTGGAAGGGATTGGGTTTCTTTGGTTAATAGAATGGAAATTAATAATGGATAATTAAATGGTGGGTTGTGTGGTTAAATGTGGTTGATTCTAAATAATGAAATGAATGGGGTGATTAAATGAAATTGGTTGGAAATATAAAGTGGGGTTTATGGATTGATGTGTGGTGTTATGCATTTAGAGGTGGGATCAAAAGTGGAAGTATTGTGAGTTGTTTTGTTTGTTTGTGAACCTATAGGTTGGGATTTAGTGTTTAATACTATATATATAATTGTATTTTCCATGTTATTTTTATACACACCCCACCCACATTGAGCACTATGTTACAAATACTCGCATAGTCACGTCGGGGGTGTATTTCCCAATATCCCAGTGGGAAGATGGATGGTTGGCCACCAGATCTTCCATGCTCCCTCTTCCAGGAGATAGTGGCCAAGGTTTCTTATGGTGAGTTTTGATGTGTGGTCCCAAGTGTCTTTGGGATGATATGTTATATGTGTCATATGTGTCTTTGGGATGAGATGAGATATGTTTCCCAAGTGTCTTCAGGATGATATTTGATATGTGTCTCAGGTGTCTTTAGGATGAGATGTGTTGTGATAGCCCAATTCTTTGCAGGTGGGATGTGTTGTGATAGCCTAGGTGTGTGTGAGAGGTATGTGTTGTGATTTTCTGGGTGTGTGCAGGCAGGATGTGATGTGATATATTAAGTAGAGTTGGGAGCACCAAGACGTTTTTCATTGGGGTGTGAGAGAATCTAATCAATGGGAAAGTGGTGTAGGGTACCCTATCATCGATGTAATTTTCTTTATATTATATTACTTAACATACATTACTTGGTGATTGTGCCTTGGTGAGGTTGATCTTGAGTGTTTGATATTATATATATACTTTTATTTTCCATGTGATTTCTATATGCACCCCACCCACATTGAGCACTATGTGCCAAATACCCGCATAGTCACGTAGGGGGTGTCTTTCTAAACATCCCTGTTGGGATATGGATGGCTAGCCACCATCTCTTCCCTGCTCCCTCTTCTAGGTGATAGTAGCTAAGGCCTATTCGGGTGAGTTGTGATGTGTAGTCCTAGGTGTCTTCGGGATAAGATGTGATATGTGCCCCAAGTGTCTTCGGGATGAGATGTGATATGTGCCCCAAGTGTCTTCGGGATGAGATGTGATATGTGTCCCAGGTGTCTTCAGGATGAGATGTGATATGTGTCCCAGGTGTCTTCATGATGATATGTGTTGTGATATCCCAAGTGTGTGCGGGTGGGATGATATTTGTTATGATAGCCTAGGTGTTTGCAAGCAAAATGTGTTTTGATAGCCCAGGTGTGTGTGGGAGGTATGTGTTGTGATTTCCTAGGTGTGTGTGGGCAGGATGTGATGTGATATATTTAGAAGAGGTGGGATCACCATGATGTTTTCCATTTGGGTGTGAGAGTGGCTAATCAGTGGGAAAGTGGTGTGGGGTACCCTATCATCAATGTGATTTACTTTATATTGTATTACTTAACATGCATTACTTGGTGTGTGACTTGGTGAGGTTGGGATGGTTAGTATGTTTGTCACTGCTTCAGATTTACTTTTGGGTATTTACCTTGGAGACTTTTATCTATATCAATTCTATTTATACATGTATGTGGGATGGTCTGGGTTTCTCTTTTATATTATCTCTTTGAGTTTTTGTGGATAATTCATTATATCTCACAATCTTGTTTTATTATAAAGGGAAAATGCATCCCATATTGTGAGATTTATACACCCTTAGTGCTAGTCACCAACTCGGGGCCTACTGGAGGTGAGACTTAGGGGGCCATTATTCCTCTCCCCACATTGTGGTATATTTGGAGGGATGGTATTGTTACATGTCACACATATGCATGCCATGTTATTAGGATGAATGGGCCCAAAATTATTAATCCCCCAATCGATTGGGTATTAATTATATCTCATGAGATAATTATGAATGGTCATGTTGTAGTTCAATTTTTCCATTTTGTTATGACATATTAGTAGTGATCCTTAACTTATGTCTATGACATCTTGTTATTGATCCTTGACCAGTGTTTAAAAAAACATATCATTGAGCCTTGACATATGTTTATGATGACATGTCTTATTTAGGCGTCATTGCCATGACCTGCTACTATTGGGAACTCCACCTAGTCTAATAGTAAAAATGAGATTAACCCCCAAGGTCCACCTATACTATTTTGTAGGTTTGTGACTCACATTGAGGGTATATAACATGAAAATGGGAGGCATTACCCTCAAAAATCCCAGAAACATAATGGGAAAACAAGAAATCAACCCCATTATATTAATAAAACCAATGTACTAAAATAAATATAATGCATAAAATGTTATAAAAATTAAAATCTTCATAAAAAAATACCAAAATAAACTAAAATCCTAATTTTTAACTCCAATGACAACTCCTATCTCCAATATAGTAATGTTCAGTTCTGTCTTCGAACTTACCCATGAAACTTGAAACACACACACACACACAGAGATATATGTATATATGGGTGATCATACATGTATACTTAGTTTAATCCTCCTCAATACCTCCTATTTAATATAGAAGAGGCATATTGATACTTCTATGAATAAAAAAACAAAACCAACAAGTACCTACCTGATCAACTAACACCCCAACCTCACCAACGCTTTCTCATGAAATATCATATCCAAGTATAATAAAATTATAATAAAATAAAATGGAAAAGGGGTTCCCCACACCACTTCCCCACAAGTTTGACTCTCTCACATCCTAGTTTTAAATATACTAACACTCACATCCCTTCTATAATCATTCCAAAGCACACCATACCAATATTGTCACATCTTATGTTGGTCAGACCACATCCCTACCTATCCCAAACCATTCAAGGTCCAACACAGTTATTGGCACTGATATCATCTATTCTATAACCATAATCCCAACCATCTATCACATATGTACATATCTATATCACACCACAACCTCATCACATATCCATATTATTATGGTATCGGGAACATGAAGGACATCAACCCTTTTCCCTCACCCAACCATGCATGACACCCACTAAGTATTAACAAACCATCAACATAATCAGTCTATTTTGATCCATAACATCTCATAATACAACTAGAAAGTATAGTAGGAAAGAGGGAGTAGTCATTAATTTTTTCCCTTTACAATAAGGATGTTATGGAAAACACCCATAACCTAAAACCTTTGGGCAACTCTAAAAATATCTAACTCAGATGGGGGTATATGAAATTATAATAAAATACAAATACAATATAAACATACACAACCCCACCTAAAGGGTCTCACCAAAACAACACTAACACAAGAATATTTATCACCACACTTCTACTACCATACACTAATCATCATTTTTATACAAAAATCCATAATCCAAACCCCATTTAAACACAAAACATCCACAAAAACCACCCATATTTTCCCATTTTAATCATATCACTTCAATGTTTCTAAATTTACCATTTTACATTAATTATTCCATTTGATTATATATTTAATGAAAACCAATATTCAGGAACAACAGATATTTATTTCCATCCTTTACCCATTCATTTCAGGCATCAATATTTCATCAAAACACCATGGTTTATTCAATTTTAGCATATAACCATTATAGAATTTCCATTAAAACACATTCCACAACTATCATTAAATTATTAAATCATCCCCACATCACAAAAATCATTATCAAATAACTTTCCCATAACTCATGCTAACTAACCCCAAAACAACCATGAAACACCTCCATTTTCTTCACAACCAACCATATCATCTTCCCACATCCTCATCCTCTTTCCCTATTGCAAATTATTGTGATATAGACATAGCCTAGTAGTAAAATCCACGTGAACATCCCAAAACCATCCATAATAATTACCACACAACTGCACCCATAAAATCCACACAAACCACAATACTATAAAAATATTACAAGAAACACATAATAATAATTTCCAGCAATATACACTCCCACAATCACTTTTTTCAAAACATTCCATCACATTCATTTAACATCTATTGCTTGGTAAATAACACAATAATATTATACACAAATGGTTTGCTAAAATATTTACATGATTATCCTTTTATGAACTAGGGTTCTAGTAAATCAATCACAACTTCATGTTCATATACAAATCATTGGATCATCAAACTTGTAGGAGCAACATCTATAAGAAATTAATCATGAAAAATCATGTGAAATGGAATTACATGTGATACACCACCTTTCCTTTCAGTTTAATTTATTTTATACCATTATATTTGTTAATTAAATCCATATTATCCATTCAATAAAATAAATATCATGATAATTGAACATTATATATGAAATTGAAGGGAGTTCTCAAATCCCCAAACTCAATTGATGATTCCACAACCACTACATGATAATATAAGGAAAAGAGAAAACTCCAAGATCAATATCACAAAAGTTAAGCTTCAACAACCATAATCATTTCAATCACCTATCAAAATCATAACTTGATATCTCCCAAGTCAATCTAACATTGATTCCATAACCTACTGAGAAGAGAAAATAGGGAGATAACCAAAAAGAATATATAGGTGAGCTCGTATTAGATAAAAAATGGTTGATCTCTTAATACTAAGATTCAACAACAATCAATGGGTGTTCAAGGGTCTCAAGGTTAACATCTCTAGCTACCTATGTTTTGGAGAAATCAAGGAAAAATAGGTGAAATAAATTAGAATTATGAATTTATATCAGTATTGTAAACTATAGTGTTGCATTTTGGCGGGTTGTGGTCACACAACAATGGGATAAATTTACCAAACCTCTATAAATCACACCATGAATCACCTATATCTCTCCTATCTTAAACTCTACCAAAATACTTTATTTTTATATAAATAAATAGGGTTTGAGTAATAACCAAAGAACTTTAGTGATATGATACCTAAATAAAAACCATCTAAAATCAACCTACAATCCCCTATTCTATGATAGGGTTGTACATTCCACAACATCTAATTGGAAGAAAATTTTAATATAATAAACATTATCTTTAAACACATTATTTCATGATTAATTGAATAAAATTACACTTGGTACAACCCAGAAGATCAAGAAGCCTGGTGTATTTAGGAAATTAGGTAAATATAACATCAAGTTGATACATGTATATGACAACATTATTGAAAACTTCCTTAACATGGTTCAAAAATTACATATCTTTTAAAACTGCACGAGATAACCTGGGGACATATATACGAAAGGGGTGAGCTATAAAGACCAGTAAGAGAATAAAAAAAGAATAACTTGATGAAAGAATTTATTGTTAGTCAATATTCATTTCAATGGGACATAAAAGGTGTGAAAATAATAATCTTGAATAATGAGGCATGATATAACATGATAACATAAAGGCAACATAGAAATGTGGAAACAACATTCAACATGACATCATAAACATAGGTCAATTTTAACAACCAATACATCATAACCTAGTGGAAAAGTATCATAGTAGATTAGATTTACTACCTAATCTGATACATGATATCTCATGATACTAAAATATTACCCAATTCATTATAGAACTATATAATTCTAGGTGTACCCGTCGCTTTCATATCATGGACATGCATAAGTGTTCCACATGGATCATTCAATATAGGATCATATTTAATCACATTTAATACCATGATTAAGGAGTGTGGAATATATATATTGAATCCCACAATAAAATAAGTATAGTTTTGTCTAGGTGAGTATCCTTGAGTGTAAATGGTGATGTAATTCACAATATAAAGGTTTGGCATGGAAAAATCACAGGAATATTTTGACAGCATGGCATGGGTACATAATGAATCATGGGAGGGATTAATGAGAGTGAAATGAATATTTTATCACCTGAAAAAAATAATGTAAGTACTAGTGATATTTAATAACATAATCCAATATGAAAAATTGGGAATTCAAAGGCATAAGACAAAAAGGGTGCTTGAATAAAAGTTTGGCTTAGAAAATCATAGGATAATTTTAGCAGCATAAAGAGGGTACAAAATGAGTCATGGGAGGGATTAATGAGAGTGAAATAGGTCTATAATAGATTTTAAATCATAAGTAAATTAAGATGTATGTGTTATAAAATACATCAATGTGATCAAATGGAAAATCAAAGGCATAAAAAATGGAGGTGCTTGAATAAAAAGGAGAGGATCCCTTTCCTTGAGAGGATATTTTCAAAAGCCTGGAAGGAAATTCTCAATCACTTGGTGGAACCTTGGGAGGGATATAGAGAGGAAATGGAATCCTAATTTCGTCCACTAATATTTTTTAGTTAAGAAAAATGGGATCTTGTGTGTGTTTATATAAGAAAAGTGAGGGGGTTCTTTATTATTTTCCAAATTTAGGTTTTGAATTCTATACAATAAAGTGATCAACCACAAGAATTCCCATGATTTTTCCCATTTTTTCTACCAAATATTAGTTTTTTTAATTATTTTATATGGATATTAATTTATCACATTAAAATAATACCTTTAGTGATGTGGAAGTGATTCATGTTTATAAAGAATTGATTTTAAAACCTTAAAATATAATATAGGTTTTGGAGGATTCATAAAGGGTTTTTAAAATTAATAAAATAACATAAAAAACAATTAATTTTAAATTGGAAACATATATTTTGCCTTTAACACCTTTTATGGCATACATTACATCACTTTTTTGTCATCATGATGTTATAATACATACCGTATATTTATACAGTATTTAATTTTTTCTCAAAATTTGACTAACTCAGAAAATTATAAAACATTCACCATTAGATAATTTAGACATGATGATTATAAATATAATATTTATTTTTTAAAAATAAGTATCTAAATATAATAAATTTCACTTTTAAATTATAATCCATTTTTATTGAAAAATAATGGTTTTTTTTACGATAACAGTTTTCTAACCCATATAAAAATTACATTTTCACTTCATAAAATTATATTATCATTTATAGAATATTTAATACTAATATTTTATTAATATATAATTTATTTCAAATATTAATAAATTCATAAAATGGAATTTCTTAATTGAAATTTCATATTACCAAAAAATATAACTTGTTTTTATCATATCAAAATAAAAATTTATCAAACTCAATACTTAATCATTTATAAAGTAAAAAACAATAAAGAATAAAAAAATTATTATTTTATTGAAAATAAAATATTCATATTTATACTATTATTTCTGAGATATGTAGCCTCGTATTATACCAACAAACGCTCTAAGGTTAAGGTGTGAAACAATGATATTTTCTTATGGTGGTTCAAAAAACATGGTTTGGGTTGTGATCTTGATGAGCTTTAAATTATACCATAAATGGTTTTTCTTATGATTTTGTTTTTGAATATCTACTTTGTAATGGTAAGGGGAAAATCCCAATGATGTTATCTCCCTTGGAAACTTCGATAAATGGGCTTCATTGGGTATGATCCTACAGTTTGAGGTCATTGATTCTTTTTTCTGAGTCAATAAGACTTTATCATAACCCTTAATATATACTGGCCATATGATCACAATTCAATATCTATATTATCAATGATAATAATTCATAATTTTCTTTTAAATCCAACAAGATATAACCAAAGGAGTGCATGTGTTTTTTATAACTGCATTACATAAATGGGAACTTAATTCAACCACAAAGGGAATTTTATTTATAAAATTTTGGTCATTAAATTATTACCCCATTAATAAATTTCACATTCATATTTTCATTTCATACACTAGAACATATGAGGGTGCTTCTATTTCTTGAACTCTTCCAGATCCCAATTTTCTTCCTCAAACTTGTGGTTCTGCCACAACACTTTGACTGGGTGAGTTGTCTTGATTTATATAACTTTGTCTCTATGATCTAAGGTATTCACCGAAAACTACTCATATGAATGATAATTCTCCAATGGTACCACCTTTATATTCAGTACATCTTATGGGTCTGGTGTGTACTTCTTCAAGAGGGATACATGGAACACATCATGTACTTGAAATAGGTTAGGTGGGAGTGCCAGTAGATAGGCCACCACTCCAATGTGATCAAGGATCTCAAAGGGTTAGTTGTATCTAGGACTAAGATTTACCTTATTTCCAAACCTCATGAATTTATTCCATATTGATATATGAAGGAAAAATTTATCACTAACCTCAAACTCCACATCTCTTCGATGATTGTATAAATGTATTTTCTAACAAATTTGTGCAGATTTCATGTGCGCTAAATAGTTTGAACCTTTTTTTCATATCTTAGATAATATCAGGTCACATCATATTTCCCTCTCTAAATTCATACTAGCCTGTTGTATTCTGTAACCTCTTCACAAATAGAGTCTTATAATGTGTTATTTGAATGTTATAATGGAAATTGTTTTTATAAGATACCTTCATTAGGGGAATGTGGTGATCCCAACATCCTTGGAAATCCATTGAACATGATCTCATCAGATCTTATATAGTTTGAATGCTCCTTTTAGAGTTACCATACATATGAGGGAAATAATAAATGTTTAATCTCACTTCAATATTTAATTCTTGCAGAATTATTCTCTAAAAACGTGAAGTAAACCTTAGATCTCAATTGGATACAATAGATATTGGAACTTCGTGCAGTCTTACCACTACCCTTATGTATATTATGGTGAGTTTTCTAAGAGATAAATATTTCTTGATATTAATAAAATGTGCTAACTTAGTAAGGTGATCAACTACCAAAAAGATGGCATTATTTCTTTAAGGTTTCATGGGGATTCCTATGATGAAATACATGGTTATGTGTTTTCATTTCTATATTGGTATGGGAAATAGTTTCAGTATACCCTTAGACTTATTTCATTCCACTTTGACTTTATGGCATACCAAGCATTAAGATATAAACTCAAAAATATCTCTCTCTATGTTATCCCACCAGAAATTTTGCTTCAAATCACTATAAATCTTAGTGATTCCTAGATTAATGGAGAATGATGAAATATTCACATTATATAGAAGTTTCCTATTCAGTTCTAACTTTAACGGGAAACATATATAGGTTCTAAACCGTATAACTCCATCTTTAACAAATTTTAACTCCAAGATATTCTCTACATTCTTCTATAGTAACTCATAATCTTTCTAAGCCTCCTTGATCCTCTCATGAATTTATGGTTAAGAGGTTATTTGAGAAAGGTGGGATGGAGATTCTTTTATTATTCCCATATCAATCCTTTTCATGTCCAATAATATTGGATTCCTTTCAATCCTCATCATGTATAGAGTTGTGTTATCCTATCTACTAAGATTATTTTCCACATTTTTGACTTTACTAGGATGGTAATGGATTGAACAATCATAATCCTTGATCAGATCTAACCACCTCCATTGGTGAATATTAAGATCCTTTTGTGTGATTTTATACATGAGGCTTTTATGGTTCATATATATATCACACTTCTCTCCATAAAGATAATATCACCAAATATTAAATGTGAATATCACTAAATCCAATTCTAGATCATGAGTTGGGTAGTTATGCGCATGGATATTTAGTTGGTGGGAGTCATATTCTGTCACTTTTCATTTTTCATGATTACCCAACCCAATCCCTTTTAAAATACATCATCGTAGATCAAAAATCCTTCCCTACTGGTGGGTAATGTGAGTATAGGTGTAGTTATTAGCCTCTTCTTTTATTCCTTAAAACCTTCCTTGCATTCATCATTCCATAAAAACTCGACTCCTTTCTAAGTTATCTTGGGTAGGGGGCTTGAAAATTATGATATTTTTCTCAAAAATTGATAATAATACCCATCTAGTCTATATAAACTACAGATTTATATCATATAGGTTGGTTTGGGCCACCCTTCAATTGTCTCTATTTTTTAATGATCCAAAAGTATCCATTTACTAGTGATGATATATCCTAGAAATTTAACTTTCTACAACTAGAACTTGAATTTATTGTACTTTGCATAAATATTTTCTTTTTTCAAGGTCCTTAGTATAGTATTCAACATCTCCTCGTGTTCCTCCTTTCTTTTAGAGTAGATATGAATACCATCAATAAATAATACCATAAATTTCTCGAGGTAATCCCTAAAGACTATATTCATTAAATCCATAAAGTTTTTTGGAGCATTGATGAGTCCAAATGGCATCACTATAAACTCATAGTGACCATACCTTATATGAAAATTAGTCTTAGGTATATCCTTCTTCACCTTTACTTGATAATATACTGACCAAAGATCTATCGTAGAGAAATATTGGGCTTCAAAAAGATAATAGAACAAGTAATAAATTTGTGGAAGCTGATAATTTTTCTTTATCATGGTCTTTTTGAGCTCACGATAATCAATGTAGAGGTTCATTGATCCATCCTTCTTTTTAATGAAGAGGACTAGTGCACCCCATGGTAAATCACTTGGGCATATAAACCCTTTATCCAAATTCTCATGTAATTATTAATTTAGCTCCTCGAGTTCAATAATGGTCATTATATATATATTCTTGGATATTGGAAAATCCTTAGGTATAAGATCAATTGAAAATTCAACCTCTCAGCTAGGAGAAATTATATGAAATTATTTGGGAAACACATTAGCATATTCCCTCATAATGTACATGTCTTCAGGGATGATATTTTCCTTAGTCTCAATCATTTGATCTAGATATTATTACTCACAAGGAAATAATATCCAATATTAAAATGTTGGTACTAAATAATATTAATCCTCCTCCTTTCACCTATATAGAATTAGAGGTCGATTCATGATATAGATGGTGATTTCATTCTCACGGTAAATTATTTTTGATATATATATGGAAATAAAATCCATACCAAGAATTACATCAAACTTCTATAAAGGGAGTATGAAAAGGTTCGCTGGGAATCCCAGCCCACAAATTTGATAGGTAAAGAGTTGTATACTTTGGATGAAATAATTTCCCCATTTGAATTTTTCACTAACAGTTTTAATTTCATGAATTGTGGTGGTATTTGAATAGTTCTAATAAACCTTCAAGATACAAAAGAGTGAATAGATACATGGATGATAGCCCTTCATTTTACTATTTTATTTTGGTTATAATCATTTACTTCATCCAAAATAGACTTTTGGATGAGAATTCTCACATATAAATGGGAAACTTATTAGCATTAAAGGTTTAACTCATAAATAACATATATTCCTTAAGTTATGAATTTCTAGGCTTCAATATAAGTTTTCTATGATCTATCTCCTAACATAAAATATTATGGGATTTTTCTTATTCCCTTAATAATGGTTCATAATGATCTTGTGAATTTACCAAAGAATATCCCCTATGAGTGTCAAAGTGGGTGTGCAGTAAGGCTCATTTTTTTCACTAGTTCCCAATCGAGTCTAGCTCAATATGGTGTTTTTGAGGTTTTTACACCTAGGTATATCTATGCCAGAGCCACATCCACTTCTAGTATCCAGACAGGGATCTATTTACTTGGAAACCACTTACTCTATACTTTACCAAAATTTAGTGATTTTTTCTTAGGTTTAGTATTGAACCTAATACTTTCTCTATAGTTTTAAAATATTAATCCAGAAAATAAATAGACATTCCTCATATACCAAAGATGATAACCCTTGTCTTTTGAAAACATTATTTCATGATTTATTACATAAAATCATACTTAGTACAACCCAAAATATTGAAAATCCTAGTTTCTTTGGGAAAATAGTTACATTGAATAAAAAATTTATACATGAATGTGATAACATTATTGAAAATTTATTTAGCATGCTTATAAAATTCCATAGCTTTTAAAACTCTACAGACTAATCTAGGGCATACATAGAAAGGGTTGATCTATAAATCCTGATAAGGGAATAAAAAATAATCACATGATTAATTTATTACATGTTAATCAATATCAATTTCAATGGGTTGTAAAAGGGGTGAGAATCAAAATATTAAACAATGAGGCATGATACAACATGATATCATAAAGACAATAGGGGAATGTGTAAACAACATTAAATATGAAATCATAAACATAGATCAAGGATAACCTCAAATATATCATTAAATGGTATAAATATTCTCATATTGGATTAGGTTTACTCCCTAATCCCATAAATTAAGTATCATGAGACTAAAACATTACCCAATTCATTATAGCACTATATAATTTTTTGGAAAACTCATTACTTTCATATCATGTACATGAATAAGGGTGCCACATTGATCATTAAATATAGGGTCATATTCCATCACATTTAATCCAATAAATTTATATTATAGAATATATAAATTCAATTTTATAATCAAAGAATGATAGGTATGTCTATGTTAGTACCCTTGAGTGGAAATGGTGATTTTATTCACAATATAAAGGTTTTTCATGGAAAATCAAAGGATAATTTTGACATCATAACGGGGGTACACAATGAATCATAGGAGGGATTAATGGGAGTTAAAGGGGTATCTCATATCTTGGATGTAATAAAGGAAGTAATATGGATATGTGAGAATATAATCTAATAATAACAATTGGAATTAAAAGGCATAAGACAAAAAGGGTGCTTGAATAAAATTTTGGCATGGAAAATTTGTAGGGTTATTTTGACAGAATAATGAAGGTACATAATGAGTAATGGTAGAGATTAATGAGAGTGAAAGGGATTTATCATCACTTGGAAAACATAAGGTGAGTAAGATGGATGTGTGATAATATACCTCAACATGAAAAAAAGGAAAACAATTAGCATAAGGTTCTTGAATAAATAGAAGAATAATAGGATCCCTTACATTGAGAGGGTGTTTCCCAAAGATTGGTAGAAGATTCTTGAGATATTAGTGGGACCTTGGGAGGGATATAGAGATAAAATGGTATAGTAATATATTTATCCATAGTTTTTTAGTGAATATAAATGGGATATTTGGTTGTTTTATATAGGAAAAGATAGGGGAGTTCTTTATTATATTCCAAATTTAGGTTTTGGGATATATAAAATAAAGTAATAAAAACCAAAAACCTTCCCATGTATCTTTCCCATTGTTTTAGCCAAATAAGAGTGGTTTTCATTATTTCATAAATCCATGAATGGGTCACCTTAAAATAATACTCTTGGTAATGTGTAAATGATTCATGTTTACAAATAATTGATTTTAAAACCTTAAAATATAATATAGGTTGTTGGTTAGAGTGAGTATCTCAAGAGGGGGTTGAATTGATTACCCAATAAATTTTTTTGTAAATAATAGTTTAAATAAAATCCCCGAATTAATTAAAATAGCCCAGTTAATCAAAATATATCAATATAAGTTTGAATCTTTTAAAATATTTCTCAAACAGTGATTAAGTCTCAGTTAAAACAATATAAAAACTATTTTAACATTTGAAATAAATTTACTTAATCAAAACATTATATAAACACTAATTGATATTCTATCAAATTAGTGGTTCTGTTTATAGTTTAGAAAAATCAGTTTAAAGATTTGAAATAAAACAAAATATATATACAGAGGAATAAATACAAGAGGTTTAGTCTCAAATCAAGATCTAATCCTATCCACTTAAAAATCACCTAATGCTAAGTATATTATATCAAATAATCTTGATCCACAACCTGGATTGGGTATACACAAAATCTAACTAGCTATCTAGGCCATGTAGGGACCTCTTACAAAATAAACTTGGGAAATAAAAAAAGCATAGTCCACACAAGGACCTATTCCACAACACTGTGGGTAAAAATATATATAGACGGAGTGGGAAGATATCACATATCTTCCAGTTATTTCATAGGAGTCAAGGTGTGTTTAATAAATAGGGTAAATCATGCATGTCACGACCCGTCCCAGTGGGGCCCGCGTCGTGACTCCCTAAGCCCGCCTCCAATAGGCCAGGTGCTGGTGACTAGCACCGAGTAGGCATATCAATAATATGGGAGGCATTGCCTAAGTACATGTACACATGCACACATATCCAAGCCCACAAATGCTGAAATGTAAAAAAACCACTAAGGAAAAGAATGCATGCATACAACTAAACCCAACCAATAGAGTACGATGAAATGTAGAGTGCTGTAAAAGTAAACTGGGCCAGAATACAAGCCCACCAAAAACAAGAGTCTGAAAACTGCACAGTCCAACCTGTAAGCACAAAAGGTACTGGGACTGCTGCTCATAGCTGTAGGAATGCCTCGGCCTATAGGGAACTCAGAAAGCTCGGTCCTGTCCTGGTCCTCCCTATGAAGTTTCCCACATCTAGATCCCTGCGCCTGACGTCGGCTCCCTACTGTCGGGGTCTCTTCACCTGTCTTCCTGCTGCTGACTGCTGGCGTATGTCTCTGCTCTACCAAGAAGCTCTCAATCACCAAGGTCCGCTCGAGCACTCCAGTATAAGTGGAAATGCATAGAGGCACGACACTAGCTCGGATGTCACGTCGTAGACCTAGTTCAAAGGTATGAGCTCTGAAGTAATGATCCTTGACTATATCCATCGAGTACCTGGTGAGGTTGGTGAACCTCGAGGAATAGTCATCTACTGTCATACTGCCCTATTGAAGCTGAAGAAGCTCCTAGATACGCACAACTCTCAGCGTAACCAGAGAGAACTCCTCCTTGAATAGTCGCTCAAACTCCGTCCACGAAAGTGTCTCCTCATCGTGAGTCTGCGTGGTCAGACTCCACCATCGTTTTGCCTAACCCTGAAGAAGTCTTGCTCCTAGGATCACCATCTGGTCTACTGGTGTCCTCACTAGACGGAAAACTCTGGTCACTACCTCAAGCCAGTCCTCAACCGCCTGGGGTTCGGGCTCACCTAGGAACCTGAGGGGTCTCTGTCTCTAAAACTCATGGAGCGCGTTGAGCCTGCGCTCCTTGCCGGTCGGTACCATGGGTACTATTGGCTGCTCCACTGGTGGTGGTATAGTAGGTGCACCACCTGGTGGAAATGCCTGGGGAGCTGGTCCCTGTATCGAAGCCTCGTCACTAAGAGGGTCATCCTCATGATCTTGCTGCTGAACCATAGCGGGTATGCGTCATAGAGGCATCCTGTAAAAAAATAAGATGTACTATGGTCAATGAGTATATATGGATAGCTGACACAAAGGACATGGAAAACACAACCCATTCCTATATGATGCATGTACCTTTTATTTTCCTGCAACCAGTTTTTTCGTGACCTGAGTCGAAAAGTAGGTTATCAGAGTCCTGGTGTATGGATACGTCGGCCGCCGCACCAACACTGGGGTCTCTGGCCTGAAAGCTGAACCCGAAACACTCAACACTGTTTCCCTAAACCAAACTCACAGACTCTTGTTCCTAAGGTAGAACTGACCCCTCTGATACCACTCTATCACGACCCGTCCTAGTGGGGCCCACACCGTGACTCCCCAAGCCCGCCTCCAATAGGCCAGGGACTGGTGACTAGCACCGAGTAGGCATATCACTAATATGAGAGGCATTGCCTAAGTACATGTACACACGCACACATATCCAAGCCCACAAATGATAAAATTTAAAAAAACCACTAAGGAAAAGAATGCATGCATACAACTAAACCCAACCAACAGAGTACACTACTAAAAATAAGACAATTAGCGACCGCCATTGGCGGTCGCTAAAGGTCTTTAGCGGCCGCGCAGCGACCGCCATTGGCGGTCGCTGTTGCCCCGTCGCTAGAGGGCTTTAGCGACCGCCAATGGCGGTCGCTATAGAAGGCCGTCAGTTCGGCCTTCAGCGACCGCTTGGCGGTCGCTGAAGGCCCCCTGCCGGGCACCCTATAGCGACCGCCAATGGCGGTCGCTATAGTGGGCCGGCATGGCACCCTATAGCGACCGCCTATGGCGGTCGCTATTCAAAAAAAAAAAAAAATTTTAAAAAAATTTTATTGAATTCAATATAAATATATATATATATTTATGTAAAAATATTCATATATATACTATTAAATACAATATTTTAAATATATATATATATATATATATATATATTATATATTTGAAATGTTTTAATACATATTTAATACATATATAATATCAAATCATTGTGTTATAATAATTTAAATATTCTCTATATAATATATTTTAAATATTATATATATATAATATATTTCAGGTCGTTCGGAGCACGTTTGCTCCGAATCGGACCGCCGCACGCCGTTTTGTTTCCGGCCGCCGCGGTCACACGGCACCTCCGAATGAGGTGCCGTCTGGCCGACCATTTCACAATTCACGCCCCGGATGTTGTCGTCCGGTTTCGTGGCATTCGGAGGTCGTTCGGGTGGTTTTGACCCCCCAACGCGCCCTTTCAGCGCGCGCCGCGCTGCTGAATACGGCACAATCGGACGTGCCGCGCGAACCGCACGTCCGATGGACGTGCGGCCTCCTCCTGCATCTCAGGAATAATATTTCTATCGTTCCCGTGCGGTTTCAGGTCGTTCGGAGCACGTTTGCTCCGAATCGGACCGCCGCACGCCGTTTTGGTGTTTAATGGCGCCGGAAACGCGTTTCCGGCCGCCGCGGTCACACGGCACCTCCGAATGAGGTGCCGTCTGGCCGACCATTTCACAATTCACGCCCCGGATGTTGTCGTACGGTTTCGTGGCCTTCGGAGGTCGTTCGGGTGGTTTTGACCCCCCAACGCGCCATTTCAGCGCGCGCCGCGCTGCTGAAAACGGCACAATCGGACGTGCCGCGCGAACCGCACGTCCGATGGACGTGCGGCCTCCTCCTGCATCTCAGGAATAATATTTCTATCGTTCCCGTGCGGTTTCAGGTCGTTCGGAACACGTTTGCTCCGAATCGGACCGCCGCACGCCGTTTTGGTGTTTAATGGCGCCGGAAACGCGTTTCCGGCCGACACGGTCACACGGCACCTCCGAATGAGGTGCCGTCTGGCCGACCATTTCACAATTCACGCCCCGGATGTTGTCGTACGGTTTCGTGGCATTCGGAGGTCGTTCGGGTGGTTTTGACCCCCCAACGCCCCATTTCAGCGCGCGCCGCGCTGCTGAAAACGGCACAATCGGACGTGCCGCGCGAACCGCACGTCCGATGGACGTGCGGCCTCCTCCTGCATCTCAGGAATAATATTTCTATCGTTCCCGTGCGGTTTCAGGTCGTTCGGAGCACGTTTGCTCCGAATCGGACCGCCGCACGCCGTTTTGGTGTTTAATGGCGCCGGAAACGCGTTTCCGGCCGCCGCGGTCACACGGCACCTCCGAATGAGGTGCCGTCTGGCCGACCATTTCACAATTCACGCACCGGATGTTGTCGTACGGTTTCGTGGCATTCGGAGGTCGTTCGGGTGGTTTTGACCCCCCAACGCGCCATTTCAGCGCGCGCCGCGCTGCTGAAAACGGCACAATCGGACGTGCCGCGCGAACCGCACGTCCGATGGACGTGCGGCCTCCTCCTGCATCTCAGGAATAATATTTCTATCGTTCCCGTGCGGTTTCAGGTCGTTCGGAGCACGTTTGCTCCGAATCGGACCGCCGCACGCCGTTTTGGTGTTTAATGGCGCCGGAAACGCGTTTCCAGCCGCCGCGGTCACACGGCACCTCCGAATGAGGTGCCGTCTGGCCGACCATTTCACAATTCACGCACCGGATGTTGTCGTACGGTTTCGTGGCATTCGGAGGTCGTTCGGGTGGTTTTGACCCCCCAACGCGCCATTTCAGCGCGCGCCGCGCTGCTGAAAACGGCACAATCGGACGTGCCGCGCGAACCGCACGTCCGATGGACGTGCGGCCTCCTCCTGCATCTCAGGAATAATATTTCTATCGTTCCCGTGCGGTTTCAGGTCGTTCGGAGCACGTTTGCTCCGAATCGGACCGCCGCACGCCGTTTTGGTGTTTAATGGCGCCGGAAACGCGTTTCCGGCCGCCGCGGTCACACGGCACCTCCGAATGAGGTGCCGTCTGGCCGACCATTTCACAATTCACGCCCCGGATGTTGTCGTACGGTTTCGTGGCCTTCGGAGGTCGTTCGGGTGGTTTTGACCCCCCAACGCGCCATTTCAGCGCGCGCCGCGCTGCTGAAAACGGCACAATCGGACGTGCCGCGCGAACCGCACGTCCGATGGACGTGCGGCCTCCTCCTGCATCTCAGGAATAATATTTCTATCGTTCCCGTGCGGTTTCAGGTCGTTCGGAACACGTTTGCTCCGAATCGGACCGCCGCACGCCGTTTTGGTGTTTAATGGCGCCGGAAACGCGTTTCCGGCCGACACGGTCACACGGCACCTCCGAATGAGGTGCCGTCTGGCCGAACATTTCACAATTCACGCCCCGGATGTTGTCGTACGGTTTCGTGGCATTCGGAGGTCGTTCGGGTGGTTTTGACCCCCCAACGCGCCATTTCAGCGCGCGCCGCGCTGCTGAAAACGGCACAATCGGACGTGCCGCGCGAACCGCACGTCCGATGGACGTGCGGCCTCCTCCTGCATCTCAGGAATAATATTTCTATCGTTCCCGTGCGGTTTCAGGTCGTTCGGAGCACGTTTGCTCCGAATCGGACCGCCGCACGCCGTTTTGGTGTTTAATGGCGCCGGAAACGCGTTTCCGGCCGACACGGTCACACGGCACCTCCGAATGAGGTGCCGTCTGGCCGACCATTTCACAATTCACGCCCCGGATGTTGTCGTACGGTTTCGTGGCATTCGGAGGTCGTTCGGGTGGTTTTGACCCCCCAACGCCCCATTTCAGCGCGCGCCGCGCTGCTGAAAACGGCACAATCGGACGTGCCGCGCGAACCGCACGTCCGATGGACGTGCGGCCTCCTCCTGCATCTCAGGAATAATATTTCTATCGTTCCCGTGCGGTTTCAGGTCGTTCGGAACACGTTTGCTCCGAATCGGACCGCCGCACGCCGTTTTGGTGTTTAATGGCGCCGGAAACGCGTTTCCGGCCGCCATGGTCACACGGCACCTCCGAATGAGGTGCCGTCTGGCCGACCATTTCACAATTCACGCCCCGGATGTTCCCGTGCGGTTTCAGGTCGTTCGGAGCACGTTTGCTCCGAATCGGACCGCCGCACGCCGTTTTGGTGTTTAAAGGCGCCGGAAACGCGTTTCCGGCCGCCGCGGTCACACGGCACCTCCGAATGAGGTGCCGTCTGTACGGGGGGTGGCGGGGGGGCTGTACGGGGGGTGGCGGGGGGGCTGTACGGGGGGTGGCGGGGGGCTGTACGGGGGTGGCGGGGGGCTGTACGGGGGTGGCGGGGGGCTGTACGGGGGTGGCGGGGGGCTGTACGGGGGTGGCGGGGGGCTGTACGGGGGTGCGGGGGGCTGTACGGGGGTGGCGGGGGGCTGTACGGGGGTGGCGGGGGGCTGTACGGGGGTGCGGGGGGCTGTACGGGGGTGGCGGGGGGCTGTACGGGGGTGGCGGGGGGCTGTACGGGGGTGGCGGGGGGCTGTACGGGGGTGCGGGGGGCTGTACGGGGGTGCGGGGGGCTGTACGGGGGTGGCGGGGGGCTGTACGGGGGTGCGGGGGGCTGTACGGGGGTGGCGGGGGGCTGTACGGGGGTGGCGGGGGGCTGTACGGGGGTGGCGGGGGGCTGTACGGGGGTGCGGGGGGCTGTACGGGGGTGCGGGGGGCTGTACGGGGGTGGCGGGGGGCTGTACGGGGGTGGCGGGGGGCTGTACGGGGGTGGCGGGGGGCTGTACGGGGGTGGCGGGGGGCTGTACGGGGGTGGCGGGGGGCTGTACGGGGGTGCGGGGGGCTGTACGGGGGTGCGGGGGGCTGTACGGGGGGTGGCGGGGGGCTGTACGGGGGTGGCGGGGGGCTGTACGGGGGTGGCGGGGGGCTGTACGGGGGTGCGGGGGGCTGTACGGGGGTGGCGGGGGGCTGTACGGGGGTGGCGGGGGGCTGTACGGGGGTGGCGGGGGGCTGTACGGGGGTGGCGGGGGGCTGTACGGGGGTGGCGGGGGGCTGTACGGGGGTGGCGGGGGGCTGTACGGGGGTGGCGGGGGGCTGTACGGGGGTGCGGGGGGCTGTACGGGGGTGCGGGGGGCTGTACGGGGGTGGCGGGGGGCTGTACGGGGGTGGCGGGGGGCTGTACGGGGGTGGCGGGGGGCTGTACGGGGGTGGCGGGGGGCTGTACGGGGGTGGCGGGGGGCTGTACGGGGGTGGCGGGGGGGTGTACGGGGGTGCGGGGGGTTCTCCGGGGGTGCAAAGGCCATCCCATTGATTACAAAAGTGAAAAATAAAAGTGATAATATCTAATTAATACATATTTCTTTTATCGATACCATACAGAAATTTATAAAAAATATATTAATAATACATAATCTATAAAATATTTAAAAGACCACCATGGATGGTAATAATGCATTACTTAAATGAATAAATACAGTACATCAATGTCAACCCTACCAGTAAAAACAAAAAACATATCTCGTGAATATATGGTGCGTCACGTGTTGCCATCACTGCTACCTCCTTCTGGTGGGCCAGGTGCCTACAACAAATAAACATTATAAATATTTTAATAACAAAAATAATTTAAATTAAATAAATAAATACAGTATATACCTGCGTCGTATGATCCCCTGTACCATCAGCTCGACGCACATATTCTCGCAGTGCTCTAACCTCAGCTGTCAATTGCGCATTTGTCTCCTCGGAAGCGCGCAGCCGTGCCTCAAAATCTGACATCTGCTGTGTCATATGAGCAACAGCAGGACCGACAACCGCAGCGCGTGACACTACAGAACGAGGAATCCCTGCTCCATAGGTCAAACTATAGCCATGCCCGTCCCGACCAATAATGCGATGAAAGATCTCATCCCGTCGCATGGGAAGCTGTCGCTGGTCCTCTGGCAGCTGTTCTAACTCAGCTTCAAATTGATCCTGTGAAATATTTAAATATATATATGTTAATATATAGATTTATGTAATTATTGGTAAGTACAGACACTTACTATCAATGCTGCAACCTCTGGATCATTGCGATCACGAGTCCTTATCCACACCGACATTTTATCAGTTGCTGCACCTTGCCCTCGCAACTGTATATTAAAAGAATATAAACACAAAACCATATTAATTAATAAATTAAAAAATGAATAATATATACCTCATGTCGGATCTGAGACACGTGACGAGTCCCGAGCCTGTGAGCTGGTCCCTGCAACGCTCGATTCTCTGAATGGCGTGTTGACACCTCCTACATTCAATTCATTCAAATTTCAAACAAATCACATATTCTTGAAAATATATATACAGAAAAATAATTAATATACTAACCGCAACACCCTCAGTAGACCAATATGCAACCAAGTCACGCCACTGAGCTGGGAGGACACCTCTCGGGACCTTTTCCAAAATGTCAAGGGCACCCACATTTGGTATCCAGTGGTCCCTCTTCACTTTGCCTTTATAATCTTTCCACAGCTTACGGCATTTGCTCATACACACCGGCCGAAACTCTTCAGGGCATACTTTCAAATTTTGCTATAATGAAAATAATCAAACATATTAGTATTATTTATAAATAGAAAATAAAGTAAAATTATTTTCTTACCTGAACCTCCCTCCATAGACGATCTAATGTGTCCTGAGGGATAGAAGCCCAATCACGCGTGGTCAATGGAAATCGATGTGGGTCACGTATGATATGACCCAGCTGACGAATAAATGCCGGGGCATTCGGTCCCACGGGATGAAATACCTCATCAAATGAAACATCTGTCGTCGTGTCGGAATTCCATGATAATATGCCACGACCAGGGCCTCTCCTGCGAGAGGAAGAAGCAGCCGAGTCTGATCCTGTTGAAAACAATTTTATATATAAATTGACAAATGTTATATATATATATATATATATGTCAATTACATAAAAAATATAGACAATGACATTCAAACATACCTCGACCCTGAGACGTAGATGCCTCAGATGGATGATGTGGATTTTCTGCCTCTTCCCCTGACATGTCTGCAGTCATACAAAATATCAGTAATGAGTCCAAAGTGTTTAAAAGATAAATTGGATTGTTCTTAATAAATCAAACTTGTACAACTGTTAATCAAACAAAAAATGGATTGAATAATTAGTTGTGAATGAATTTTAAAAAATCAGAAAGTTAATCAACCTAAATATTTATGACTGAATTAACTTACAAAAGTGAGGATTAAAACTTATAAGGATTTATAAAATGATTAGATAATTTATGATATCCTAGGACATTCTACTGAATAGCGGGAAAACAATTATACCTTTCATTAAGCATGCAAATCGACCGTTTCTCCTTCAACAGCCGCTCTGACCCAATAAATATCTTCTTCACGTTGAACTACGGTATGTTGATCAAGTTGTTGGTAAACAAACGGAACAGTCTCGGGTTCATCTTCTTCAAATAAAAACACTCCTCGCCGAGACATTTTGACAACAACTTGCCAACTTGGATCCGAAGGCAAAGTAACGAAGAATACTTGTTCCGCTTGTGATGTCAAAATGAAAGGTTCATTCTCAACTCGTTCATTATTTCTGTATAACATATAGTTAAAATTCACCAATGAAAACTGATATTGATCGACTTTACATCCACGCACTGGATCAACCCAATTACACTTTAACAATATGTACTTCAAACTGTGTGTATATACAACTTCAATGATGTCTATCAATTGACCATAGTAATAACCAGAATCGACAAAGGGACAACCGATGCCACTGTTTTGTGTTGCTCGTTTGTCGTCAACATCTTTAATGCGAAATCGAAAACCATTAGCATCAATAGCTTTATAACGACGAGCCGTTATAGATGGACCCTCAGCCAGTTGGATAAATACTTCAGGTAGCGTGGGGTCCCCTAACTCCCTCAGCTTACGAACCTACATAATTTATAAAAATCAATACTGATATATGCAGAAAGAATTAGTTTAATACTTCACTCATAATGAAAATCAATTTATACATACATAATCCTTGAACCAATCATGAAATGTCGCATAATGAGATTGTTGAATTTGCAACTCAGTCGCACGATGCATCTCTTCTTTTATCTCATTAATGTGTTTCCTGCAAATGATTACGCGATGTTTAAAAGATCAACTTATGCAAAGAAAACATGTAAAAGTTATACAAGCACATTGATAAGATACTTACTGCATTAATGGTGCAACTGATGGAGTATTGAACAAGATATATCGATGTGCTTGTATCCACTCGATGTTGTCCATATCAAATGTGGTTCCTTCTCCAACTGGACCATCATGAATCCGAGAGGGCTTATCTAATTTTGTTTCAACATCCGTAAGATATTCTGCACAAAAGGTAGTACACTCATCCATCAAATAACCATTGGCTATTGATGCCTCTGGACGAGCTCTGTTGCGTACAAATCTTTTCAATGTACTCAAATACCGTTCAATAGGATACATCCACCTGAATTGCACTGGACCAGCAGCCATTACTTCATCAGTTAGGTGCACTGTCAAGTGGACCATAACATCGAAAAATGAGGGGGGGAAAAGTTTCTCAAAGTGACAAAGCGTAAGTACAATTCGGTCCTGCAAACTTTTTAAATCACTCATTCGTTGATTTCTTAAACAAAGCTGTCTAAAAAAATTACTCATCTCAATCAAGGGCTGAACAACATTGGGGGATAAACAATCACAAATTGCGATTGGAATCAACTGCTGAAGTAATATGTGATTGTCATGACTTTTCAACCCTTGCAATGTCTTGCTCGTCAGATTCACACACTTTGAAATATTAGAAGAGTAACCATCAGGCACCTTGACCATCTTCAAAATGGAAAGAAATGTATTTTTCTCCTCTGTAGTCATCGAATACTGTGCAGCAGGCATATATGCCTTGTTTCCCTCAGCTAACTGTAAATGCAACTGTTTCCTTAAACCCATTTCTTCCAAATCACGGCGTGCATTAACATGGTCCTTTGACTTTCCACTGACACCTAAAATGGTCCACAATATGTTATCACAAACATTTTTTTCAATGTGCATGACATCCAAATTATGCCTCAACATGTTAGTTTTCCAATACGGAAGACTATAAAAAATACTTTTCTTTTTCCAATTGTGACTGCGCTGCCTACCCGCAGCACGAATATTACGTACTGGAGGAGCCACCAAATCCTGAATTTCATATACCGTGCGAATGTTTTCTTCCTCAATCTGCGATAACATTTCGACTCCTGTCATGATCTTTGGTGCTGGGCTGAACTCTCTAGAACCATCAAATGCCACTCTGTCCTTTCTGAACCTGTGCTGGGGAGGGAGAAAACGCCTGTGACCCATGTACGCCCATTTTTGGGAATGTTTAAGCCATACAGATTTTTTACTTTTATTGCAACAAGGGCAAGCAAATTCCCCTTTCGTACTCCAGCCTGATAAATTTGCATAAGCTGGGAAGTCATTGATTGTCCACAATAAAGCTGCATGCAGTTTGAACATTTCATTCGTTTCGCAGTCATAAGTCATCACACCATCGCCCCAAAATTCATTCAACTCATCAATCAATGGCTGAAGGTAAACATCAATCTTATCCCCCGGACTTTTAGGTCCATAAATAAGAGTGGAAAGTAATATAAATTGTTGCTTCATACAAAGCCACGGAGGAAGATTATATGGAACCAACACCACGGGCCATGTGCTATGAGTTGGCACCAACCATAGACTTGAATGGATTGAAACCATCTGCTGCCAATCCAATCGGACATTACGAACATCTTTAGCAAAGTCGGGATGTCTCTTATCAAAATCCATCCTTCCATGCATGAGAGTCTGCCGGGTGGGTTAACATGTCACTTTCATGAACTCTTTCTGCATGCCATCTCATTAAATTAGAAACTTTAGATGACATAAAAAATCTTTTCAACCTCGGTTTAAGGGGAAAGTAACGCATTTGCTTTACGGCAATCGGTTTCCCCTGTATCGCAATCTGACTTTGATGAGTCTTATTTCCCCTGTTCTCTTTCCACCCTGGAAGCGCCACAAACCGTACAAATATCCAAATGAGCAGTTTCATTTCTAAACAACATACAGTTGTTTGCACATGCATCTATAGTCTCATATGTAAAACCTAAGTTCTCTGTCAACTTACGAGCATAGTAATACGACTCAGGAATCTTAGCGTCGACAGGAAGAACTTTTTTCAATAAAACCAAAAGCATGTCGAATGATGTGTCTGACCAATTATTCAAAGTCTTCAAATGCAACAACTCCACGATAAACGACAGTTTATTGTAAGAAGTACATCCAGGATATAATTCTGTTTTCGCATCATCAAGTACTTCATAAAACCTCCTCGAATCACGATCTGCACCAGAGCGAAGATTTATCTCACCGGTCTCAAGATTCTGGATGTCAATGCCTTCAGGATCAAACCCACGTACCATTTCAGTAAGCATTTCATGCATTGGATCAGTCATCCTTGCATCAACATCCATCTGAGCTGCATCTGTATTTTGACAACGAACATATTCTTCTCCATGACGAGTCCAACTCTTATAATTTTTTCAGAAATCCATTAAAGAAAAGGTGCTCCCTCACAGTATCTCGTGTGAATTGATATCTGTTAGCACATTTTCTACATGGACAACTAATATAGTCACTTTCAAATCCTCTCGTGAACTCAATAAACTGCATAATGCCATTGAAATATTCTCTAGACGTTCGATTTGGAAGATCAATCCAACTCTTATCCATAATAATATCTGTATAACAAACATTTTACACAATACTTATTAAATTTACATTTTTCAAATCAACTATATTCAAAATAAATATTAACCATTTTATGAACCATTGATAAAATAATAATGTAACTGAAAGCTCATGTTACCTGATTGAGCTACAAACCTGAAAGGGAGGGGAGCCGAAGGCTGTGCTGCGAGGGAGAGGAGGCAGCGAAGGGGAGCCGGAGCCAAAGGCGGTGCGGCAAGGGAGGGGACGGGCGGCGGCGGCGGGGAGCTGGAGGAGAGGAGGCGGTGAGGGGACGGGGGACGCGCAGCGAGGGGGGGGGGTGTCCGGGGTCGGAGGGGGCCTTCCGAGGTGCGGGGAGGGGTGTCTGGGGTGTCGGGGGCCTGTCAGGGGTGCGGGCAGGGGTGTTCGGGGTGCGGGGGTGTCCGGGGTGCGGGGGAGGGGGGGCTGTCTGGGGTGCAGGGGGGGCTGTCGGGGGTGCGGGGTGGGGTGTCCGGGGTGCGGGGGGCCTGTCCGGGGTGCGGGGGGGCTGTCCGGGTTCGGAGGGGGGGTGTCCGAGTGCGGGGGGGGGGGGGGGGGGGGGGGCTGTCCGGGGTGCGGGGGGGCTGTCCGGGTTCGGAGGGGGGTGTCCGAGTGCAGGGGGGGGCTGTCCGGGGTGCGGGGAGGCGTCCGGGGTGCGGGGGGCGGTCCGGAGTGCGCGGGGGGGTGCTGTCCGGGGTGCGGGGAGGCGTCCGGGGTGCGGGGGGCGGTCCGGAGTGCGCGGGGGGGTGCTGTCCGGGGTGCGGGGAGGCGTCCGGGGTGCGGGGGGGCGGTCCGGAGTGCGCGGGGGGGTGCTGTCCGCGGTGCGGGGAGGCGTCCGGGGTGCGGGGGGCGGTCCGGAAGTGCGCGCCGGGGGCTGTCCGGGGTGCGGGTGCCGTCCGGGGTGGGGGGGAGGGCCGAGAGGCCGGAGGGCGGCGGCCGGAGGCCGGAGGGCGGCGGCCGGAGGCCCGAGGGCGGCGGCCGGAGGCCCGAGGGCGGAGGGCGGCGGCCGGAGGGCGGATGGCAGGCGGCGGGGGAGGCCAGGCGGCCGGGGAGGGCGGGCGGCGGGGGAGGGCGGGCGGCGGGGGAGGGCGGGCGGCGGGGGAGGCCGGGCGGCGGGGGAGGCCGGGCGGCGGGGGAGGCCGGGCGGCGGGGGAGGCCGGGCGGCGGGGGAGGCCGGGCGGCGGGGGAGGGGAGGGCGGCGCGAGGGAGGGCGGCGAGGGAGGGTTAGGGCGAGGGATCGAGGGAGAGGAGAGTGCGCGGGGGGGGGGGGGGGGGGGCGCAGAAACCCCCCGAAATTTTTTATTCAGCTTAGCGACCGCCATTGGCGGTCGCTAATGCTGACCTATAGCGACCGCCAATGGCGGTCGCCCGAGTCTGGGGGGCTCCAATGCCCCCTTTTCTAGTAGTGGTACGACGAAAGGTAGAGTGTTGTAAAAGTAAACTGGTTCAGAATAAAAGCCCACCAAAAACAAGAGTCTGAAAACTGCAATGTCCAACCTATAAGCACAAAAGGTACTAGGACTGCTGCTCGTAGCTGTAGGAATGCCTCGGCCTGTAGGGAACTCAGAAAGCTCGGTCATGTCCTGGTCCTCCCTGGACTCTGTCAAAAGGTTGCTCATCTGCACAAGACACCAGACGTGCGGGCAAAGCCCGTGCAGGGGTGAGTATAACAATACTCAGTAGAGGACCCCGAAAACCACAAAGCAGTACACAAAGTAAAGGTACAGTCATCTATGCACAGTACATGTCTACAGAACATATAGAACAAACCAGATATACTCAAAACCTAGACCCGTGGTCTAGAGACAAGTCACACAAATGCATACCCCCGTAAGGGATTCTGTTCGAGGATTCCATGATGCACTCATTCTAGGAGAACATACTCCACAAGTCTTATAGATATGATGACGTCTGTTCAAGAAGTTATGTTCATCGGGAACCATCACAAGAGACAGCTACACTCATTACGGGAGACACACTCTTGAGTGCAAAGGTTACGATGGATAGAATCACTCATTACGGGAGACACACTCCTGGGTGGGAAAGATCACGATACACAGATGAGGATCTCTTCTAGGGCCATGGTGGATACCGCGACTCATCTGGATTCACCAGTTAGGTGATACACCAGCTAAGTAGAGGATCAATGATCAGTAATGTTGGTCACGTCGATGCCTGACTCTACCTAGGGTCAAGAATGGATAGAGGTTCTCGATCTGGGCTTCTCGGATGGATGCCTGACTCTATCACAGAAAGTCCTGCTGAAGGGATCATACTCCTGAGTGGGAAATGATGCCTGACCTTCAGGGGAATAAGAAGAAGGGGCGCTAACTCAAACTAAAGATGTCCAAGGTACGGTGAATGAAAGGACCGTGTCGTTTTCCAAAAAATACACGATGTGTAGAAATGATACATGTCGTGTTGTCTGACCCCGAGTAATACTCGTATACAACGGCCCGTGTCGTGAGTCTGGTCGTGTAGGAAAAAATAAGTACACGGCATGTAATATTGTGTACATGTCGTGTCTGGGTAACTGGGGTTGGCTCTGTGTACTCTGGCCATGTGCCCGTACACGGTCATCAACCCGTGTACACCAACCCGTGTAATCGCCATATGGGGTGACCCATGTTACTAGCCTCGCCTGGTCGTGTGATAGATTACATAGTCGTGTACTCCATCCCGTGTCCACGTATCCGCGAGATACTCGCCGAGCTCCGCCTAGGCGCTTCTATTGCGTTGTACACGCTGTGTCTCCTGAAGCCGTGTAGCTCTTCCCGTGCACGTGTACTACCCAAAGTACACTCCGAGCTTCAGGGAAAGTCCTACATGCCGTGTGACCAGGGTCACACACCGTGTTATTCCTCTCTGACCCCGAAACCCTAGTCTTCCCCGCCAGTACTACACGGCGTGTTCTTCGGAAGTACACGCCGTGTATTCGGGAAATTTCCAGAAACGGCGCCTTTCGCCGGTGCGCCTCCCGTGCTACTCCGATCATTGATTCAGCCATCTGATCACCATGAAACCTTCAGGTTTTGGTCGTCATGACGCCACGAAGCCACTTTCGGTGTTTTTGGACCTCCGATCGGCTCTAAAAACGTGATTCGATCTTCTCGCATGAAGAACACTCGAAGGACGCCCTTTCCGATCTGGTTCGATTCATCCTCTGCCATCATCATCACACCTCCACCAGGTCATTGCGGTGTCAAACCTTTGATTTGGGATCGTTGCATCGCGGAATGGATGTGCAACGATCCATTGTTCGTCTCCCCATGAAGAACGCAAAGAACGTGCGAGGAAAGAAGGGGGAAGAAATCCAAATGAACAAATTAAAGAATGAACCTCCACCGTCGTTCGTCACGGCATTGATCTGCTCTCGTTAATAGGCTTAAACAGAGTGATAATCAACAACAACATAAAGCATGGATCAATTCCCCATAATCTTCCCAAAGAAAAATCCCTCCTGCAAGAACGTATGAATCCGCAGATCAACTTGTTCGTGGTTGATCCGCGTTCGTCGTTAAAGTCAGAAACAGGGAAAAGAAATTGAAATAACAACCCCTACCTTTAGAAATGATTGATCATTGATGAAGGCGTCGTGCTACCATTGTTGTCAAGATCCTTCAACGTCGGTGCAGTGATCCTCAATCTCGATCCATCATTGTTCGTTGCCGAGAATTCTCTATAACGCCTCACAGATTCAGCAGAGATTCCTCTCAAACGTTGCCAACGATCAACAATTGCTTAACCCATTAAAAAGGGAAACATGTTGTCATTTAATTACGAGGCATCATAATGACATAGACTCACCATTTTGAAGTTATTATGATGCACCATTAATTTAGGAAACAGTTGTGTCATTTCCGCGCTACAGTGGATGTTTCCTTAAATGAAATGAAATAAACTTGTTTATTTATTTTATTTTATTTTACTTAAAACGTCCGAAAATAAACTTTCTCCCTCGACCCGCACCGGTCGAGGTTAAGCTCATTATTAGGTAAAGTCGTCATCTTGGACGCAATGGTGCCCTCATATTTTTAATCTGGGCATCCGTTTGGAAACTGCCACAACAGTGCACAAGCGCCGACTCACTTAACTTTTTTTTTAAAAAAGTTCAAACCACCATTCCGGGCTGACTGGACCTCAGAATGATGTGTCGTCTTCGCGCCTGATCTCAAAATAATTCTATAATATTTAAAATAATAAACGGAAATATCTGAGACATTACAATGCACTACTCAAAATATAAATGCAAAAAACAGAAAGATCAAGTGTTAAGATAAATAAAGGACTGTGTTTCTTGGTCTGTTGTGATTTGAAGCTTAAGACTCCTCAGATATAACTTGGATAAGAGCTCGAGTTGAGTTTCTGAAAATTTCAATAAAATATAGCATCATAAGATCTCTTGTTTTGTCTGTAGGAAATTATCTATATGTTCGTTATACTCTACTTTCTATCAATGGGGTTTAGGTAAGATGCAGTGTGTAATATATTAGTAAGTGGCACACTTTGTAGCACTCTTCTGGTTCTTGTAATACAGTGCAAGATTAATTCACATATGTGTCTCTATGAACATGAGGGAGTATACTTCTTAATTTCATAGCAGTATTCTGGAGTATCCATTTTAAGAACAAGCATCTGGATCTTCTTCTCCTCATACTGAACACTAATATAAAACTTTAATGCATGTATGAAATACTTTAATAATAATCATTACAATAATTCTAAGAATTAAATTAGATAATATAGTAGTTAGGAACAATTAATTTAAATATCCTATAAGAAATGATGGTGAATATTTTGGTGGTGACTTATGCTGATGGTGGCTCAGGACAACGGTGACTTAGACTGGTGGTAGTTCATTTAAACACTTTTCCAAACATCCATCCTGACGGTAGGTAAAGTCCGATGGTGGATCATCTAGCGGTAGTTCTTTTCTATACTTAGCCAAATTTCTCAGTGATAGATAAAGTTTGATGGTGATTCATCATCAATAGTGACTTATTTCTCGTGGTAGGTATTTCCCATACTTATCCAAACTTTCATCCAGAAGGTGGCTCATCTCCGATGGAGGGTATTTACAATAATTTTCCAAAATTTTATTCTAGTGGTGGTTCTTTTTGGTGGTGACTTAGATTCAATGGTGATTCAGTCTATAAAGCTTCACTGGGAATCAAGCTAAAATGATGAAAGGCTAAAACCAAGCAGGCAAAGGAACATTGAGATATCAGGTAACACCTAGTCTGAAAAGCTCAAGATTAAAAGCTGGAGGAGTGAGATAATAAGTAACTTGAATGGAATCCTGATCCACTATTGTAGCTCCAAAAACATGAAAAAATGGATTCATCATATTGATGAAGTCCCTGATGATATTTCCTTCTCTTTCTATAGAATTGAAAAAGTTCTTTTTCTCTTCCATAAATAACTTGAGCATAGGATTCATCACTTTCAACTGATTGACCTATTCTTTGAAGGATTGAATCACTGGAGTCATTCAAAAGTTCTCATCAAGGGACTTTAAATGAGAGTTGATCTTATTCTTAGTATAAATCCTTAAAAGTTAATACTCTATATACAGATTTGATCTCATGTTTAGTATAAATCCTTAAAAGTTAATACTTTATAGCCTTTGCGATGGTCTCTTTATACGCTTTCATATCCTTCATATATTATCTAATAATCATATGCACATGAATACTATTATGTTGTATTTTCTCAAATTTTCCTAAGGTATATTAGGAACATCACCTGAAAAACAGGAATCACTTCTCTAAAAACTGACCTGGTCAACTCAACATCCAAAGAAGGAGGTGGAGCACAGGAAGTAGAAGGTTCTGAAGGCATTCTCTCCAACTTATCTAGAAAATCATTAATACTGGCAGCAAATATAGTCTGCATCCCCTCTATCATTGATCTCATATACTCTATCTCACTGGTAAGGATTCTATTTTCTATTTCCAATTCTTGAATGTGATGCATCATTTTAGGCTGAATGTGATGTATAACAAGATCAAATAAATATCTTTCATCTTATCATTAATCTTAGTAACAAGTGGTGATTTATTCCTCAATAACATTCCAAAATCAGAGAGAAGCATCTCTTTGAATGAATCTATGTCAGCTTTGGTGACTTTATCTACAGTTACAGATGTAACAGTTGGTGTAGGGAAGGATTTATAAGCAATGGTTGGTGTCACAACAGCCTCTTCTGGCTCGGATCTGGAAGTAATATCTAAATAAAACCCCCTATATCACTCCAGTAGCATCTATTTGTTTGACCAATGATCCCTTAGTATCTATCTTTACTGTAATAGAATATATCTCATTATCTGATTCAGTGTAATCCAGAACAAGTTTGACATACCCATGGTACTTCTCCTATTCCTCAAAGGATGTGACATCCAACCTAGTTGAAGATACAACTTGAGGCTCAACTATTACTAGCTCAACTACTATAGGCTCAACAACTGCAGGCTCAACATCCATCTATTCAAAAATAGTCTGAACAACAACCGTCTTCTCATCAACTGAAGGCTTAGAAAGTACTCTATCAATTGGATCAAGAGGGTGACTAGCCAAGCTTGGGGATCCCTCCCCCTCAATAGATGCTTCCATATCATCTCTTTCATTTCGATCAATATATTAAACTAGGATTAGTCTCTCCTCAGACCTAGAAGAAGCTAATAAACCTATAGAAGAAACAAGTACTTGGGGAATCTCAACATCTTCAGTACCAATGAAAGCATCGGGACAATCATAGTCAAAATCACCATCATATTCATCATAAATATCTCTCTTATCTTTTTTATCTCCATTTTATTCTTCACCTACTTCTTCACCATTCTCACCATTCTCATCATCACATCCATTTTCTATATTTTCATCATATTATTTAGAAGATATTTTAAAATGTTCCTCTCTAGAAACAGAAGTTTCTTTCTCTTCACCTCCTTCTTTTAAAAGATACTCTTGGGTAGGGAGATATCTAGAAGGGCTAGAAGCACCATGAGAAATAGCATGAGGGGTCTTGGGAATATCTGGGTTACTACCCTAATCAACCCAAAACACTTCCTATTCATCTCCTAATGTAGCAGCCTCCTTATCTTCTTCCTTATATCAGTATAAAACCACCTCATCTAGCTCCAAGCCAGGATCCATAATATTCTTCATCCTAGTCAGGTGGTCAACAAGATTTAAATCCTCATAATGTATGTTAGCATCATCAACCCACTGCCACTTATAAGGGTTCCAACTTATCTTTATTCTTTTACAAATTACTCTTGCAAGGAAAAACCAACAAATTTTACCATGGTTTCTTCTTCTCTATTAACTAATCCCTTAGCTTCCATCATGGTCGAAATAAACTTGGGATAAATAAGAGAGTTTGATTTGAAAGATGTCTTGCACATCTCCATCATATGATTCATTAGGTATTTGTACACATTGATCTTTTATCATATCTTTATAAGGAATAATATATATATATATTGATACCTCATTGTGGTTAAATCACCTTTCATTGGACACAAAATATTCTAAATAAACTTGAAAAGAAAATGGAATTCACCATCAAGCTCAGTTGTAGCTGGTCTTCTTTCAATTCCATACTCGGTCAGTTCAGCCAATGCATCCTCATATACAAATTTATCAATTCCACTTGGAATAGATATGTGGTATTCATTTGATACACCTCCATTAGGTAATTTCATACATTTATCTCATTTTTTTGAAGATAAAACAAATTTTCATCCATTTATTCTTCTTCTTGCCCGGTCTTCATCTTCCTCAAATATTAACTCGACATACTAATAAAAAAGGTGAACTGGCCTAGGATATCAGGGCCTATTGCTATTAGATAACCAATATACTCATCCATAGTCTTTCATTACTTTCAACACCAAATATTTTCTTGAAATAAACCATTCAGTGTGAACTTTCTTTTTAGGTACCACTATCTAATTTGTGAGACGTGGGTTCTCTGGCTTGATAGGTGGATAGATGGATTCTTCTTTCTGATTCTTTGAAGGATGTGACTCTTCCAGATAATACTCTATGGATCACTTCACTCTAACCATGGATAATGATTCATAAGGTTCAAATGATTTTGAGGGAAGGCTAATAATCATAAGAGAATGGTTTCAGTGAGGTTCAAAGGCAAAGGCATGATGGAGTAAGTGAGCAATGGAATTATCATTGGAATACCTAACTAAGTCAAATTCTTATCCTTTGGGTAAAAAATCCTAAATTGGTTGTATACTTGAGGTATTTAAAAATTATTTTTAAATAAAGTAAGTGTGAATATTTTGGGTTTAATTGAAAATTAACACAAATACACACACTAAACATAATGTTAGGTTAGATATTCATTATGTAGAGAAGTCTTCCAATCATTCCTATGTAACTGGTTTGGTCCACTGATTTATTAGCTTCATCAAGATCCAATTTATAGGTGGTACTCATAGGAGTGTCACTTCTCTTAGTCCTATCCAAACCAAAATGTTTTAAAATATATTTAGTATATTTATATTCATTTAAAATAAATCCTTTATTTTGAAAAAATATAAAAACCAAGAAACAATTTCAGTTCACCCATTAAACTCATTTCAAATTCATTTTGCATCATTTTTAAAAATTTAGTACATAAAATTTTTTAGAAGATCCAAATATAATATCATCTACATAAATTTGAACAACTAAAATATATTTTAAAATTATTTTTATAAAAATGGTAGGATCATCTATACATTTTCAAAATCCTTTTGAAATGAGAAAAGAGTTGATCCCATCATACCATTCTCTCAAATCTTGTTTTAAACCATATAAATCTACTTTTAATTTAAAAAAATGATTTTGAAAATGTGGGTTTCAAAATCCATGGGGTTTTTCAATAAAAAAATCTTCAACTATATACCCATTTAAGAATTCACTTTTTACATCCATTGGATATAGTTTGAAATCTAAATTTTCTACACAATATTGAAATATTCTAAGGGATTCATGTCTAGATACAGATTAAAGATTTCTTCATAGTCTATTCCCTCTTCTTTATTATACCCTTGTACATCTAATCTATCCTTATTCATCATTATTATGACAGTTTCATCAAAAAAATTCTAAATTCCCATTTAGTGCCTATAGTCAAGTTTTATTTGGGTCTATCAAAAAGTTCCCAAAATTTATTTCTTTCAATTTGATTAAGTTATACTTTCATATACATTACCTATAATTCATCATTAGTTTCATTCTTTATGTTATTAGGTTCAAGTTGTGATAAGAAATCTTGATGTTCTACCTAGTTTCTTATAGAAGATATAGTTTGTTTATCTCTATCTAATTCTCCAACTACTATATATAAAGGATTGTATTTAAGAGTCCTAACATCTCTAGAAAAAGAAGGGTCAGTCACCTCATGGCCTTTTATAGGTTCTAGTTCAAGTTCAGGAATTTCCTCATAACTGGGTATTTTTTTGCATGTTTTATAATATAATCATAAGGTTTGGAATTTATGTTCAAAGTAGATAAATCATACTCAAGGTTTTCTAAAGGAGTCTTAGGTTCATGTGGATCAATATCATTAAACTTTACATGGATAGACTCTTCTATATTATTGGTTCTTCTGTTAAAAACTCTATAGAATTTACTATAAGTAAAATAACCAAGAAAATTCCTTCATCGCTTTTGGAGGAAAACTTGTAAATATTATGATTATTGTTAATAATAAAGACTTTGCAACCAAAAACTCTGAAGTAATTAAACTTATGAATCTTTTTATTCCATAATTCATAAGAGGTTTTCTTCAATATAGTTATAATTAAAACTCTATTAATTATATAGCAAGTTGTGTTCACAGCCTCTGCCCAATACTAGACAGGTAAGTCATATTCACTAAAAAAATTTCGGGCTATCTCTTGAAGTGTTAAATTTCTTAAATTTAACACTCCATTCTTATGAGGGGCCCTAGAATTATATAATTTATTTCTACATAATTTTTTTGAGAAAAATGATTCAAAGCCTTTATTTTCAAACTCATGGCCATGGTCACTTCTTAAGGTGTTAATTCTAAGTCCACCTAGGTTTTATACATATTTATAATACTTGATAAAATAATACCAAACCTCACTTTTGTGAGACAAAAATAATACCCAAGTATACCTAGAAAATTCATCTAAAAGTGCGTAGACATAGTGCTTCCCATTTAAACTAGAAACTCTAGATGGTCAAAATAATCCCATGTGAACCAAATCAAGAGGTTGATAAGTTGAGACTTCTTTATTTAATTTAAAAGAAATTTGGTGTTGTTTCCTTTTTTGATAGGGGTTACAGAATTTATCCTTTGGGAATTCAACTTTGGGTAGATCCCTAACTATACCTTTCCTAATAAGAATTCTAAGTTAGTGGATAATACAATGTCCAAGTCTCCTATGCTAAAGTCAATATTTTTTATGAAAGGCATTCAATTAAGAAACATTTTGTGAAATTAAAGTATTAAGATTAACAATATACACATTCTCATTTCTCAAAGTAGTAAATTCTAATACATTTTTAGAATTAAAAACATTATATGAAATTGTTTTCAAATTTCACATGAAAACCACTGTTTCATAGTTGTGATATTCTAAAAATATTATATTTTAAACCATCATCAAAGAGTACCTTATAAATTAAAACTGAATTTGAGTTACTGATTTGGCAATAGATAATTGTTTTTCCTTTAGAATTATCACCAAAGTGACATGACCACCATCAAACTTTATCAAATTCTTGATGCTTGAGTAATCTCAAATCATATGTCTAGGACAGCCACTATTGAAGTACCATGGATTTCTATAGGATCTCTTCAAGTAGTTTTCCTATAAAAAATAATTCCAAGAATAATTTTGGAACCCATATTTTCATGGGTCTAGATATGTTAGTTATTAGGGATTTAGGAACCCTAATTTTCTTGATAGATTTACTATAAGAATATTGTAAACACTGTGAAATAAAAACATTATTCAGTCCACTTGAATAAAAATTAGATGTATAATTTCTAGAATTGGATTTATAAATAAAAGTGCTCTTAATAACTCTTCTCTTTTCAGGTTGGTAACCTAGACCAGTAAAATATTTATGAGCACTTTTTTTCATAATATTTGAGTTCTCTTTCCAGGTTGGTAATCTAGACTAGTAAAATATTTTGGATCAATTTTTTTCATAATATTTGAGTTATAGTTTCTTTTCCATTTGTAAATCTCTCTAAGTATTTATTTAACTACTCCTTCGTGAGAAATCCTGAAAACCCACACACATAGGTGGGTTGAAGCCTGCTGGGTGGAGGGTGATGTAGATGATATGGGTGTTGACCTCGTTGCTAACTCGAACCAACGGCAGCCATATAATAGATTTTATACTGGAATTCAATGTGGGATGCAACATTTTCAAAGGGACTGGTTCTGGGTCGTTTGATCATACCGCTCGACAATCTGCAATGTCTGATCTAACCTCCCACTAATCCAAGTCATCCACTGAATCCAGTGCCTTGTGAGATTGAATCAAGTGATCCCGCATGTTGTATGACTTTTTTATTCAACCTTCTGAAACCCTGGTTCAACACACACTCGGTGCTCGTATGTCATCACTGACACCTCTCTGATACTTTGCTGATATCCAAACAAGTCTACGATGACTAGTACGAATCAACCGCGAGACCCAAACCATGGGTTTCAGTGGTTTTTGCAAGATCTTTTTTAATAAGTTTTTAAAAAAAATATATTTTTGAAAAACCTACTGGGTTAAAAATATTTTTGAAAATACGCCACAAAGGCGGCATCAGTGAAAGGCGGCATCTAGGATGCTGCCTTTCCCCTAAAACCAAAAAACCTCTATATATATATTTAAATTTTTTTTGTCTTTTTTTGTTTATATATATATATAAACAAAATAAAAAAATCAGCATGATTTATCTGCTATTTAAAATCCAGTAGTACTACCATTACAGTAGTCTGGATTCTGACAGAAGCTCTCACCTAGGGCTCCCTTTTATAATAGGGCTTACCCTGGAAATCATTCTGCATTTCCGATGTGGGATTCTGGTTCTCCCTCTCCTATGCATAACATTCTGCATTTCTGATGTGGGATACTCTTTCAAGTATATGACTTTGAAAGAATATAAAATATAAACTATAAGACCAATATAAATTAAACTTTAAACATGGATTAAACATTTAAGAAATCATTTAAAACAAAAATAATTTCCAAAAAAATTTGATGGAAAATAATTTATAAGGTTTCAAAGACACCTACTTGAAACTTAAAAATGTTTCAAGTACATGACTTTGAAATCCTATAAAATATAAACTACAAGACCAACATAAATGAAAATTAATACCTAGATTAAACATATAAAAAATAGTTAAAAATAAAAATAAATTCATAAAAAAATTAGGGAAAATAATTTATAAGTTTTCAAAGACACCTACATGAAACTTAAAAATGTTTCAAGCATGTGACTTTGAAAGCCTATAAAATATAAATTATAAGACCAATATAAATGAAACTTAAAACATATATTAAGCATATAACAAATATATTAAAAGAAAAATAATTTTGTAAAACAATTCATGAAAAATAATTTATAATCATTCAAAACCACCTACTTGAAACTTAAAACTGATTCAAGTGTGTGGCTTTGAAAGGCTATAAAATATAAACTATAAGGTCGATATAATTTAAAGTTAAAACATATATTAAACATATAATAAATTATTTAATTAATATTATTAATAATTAATTAGTTAATAATTAATTAGTTAATTAGTAATTATTAATAATTAATTATATAATAATTAACTAATTAGTTAGTAATATAATTATTACGTATATAATAGTTAATTAGTAAATTAGTAATATAATTGTAAATTATATTTATTCATTATAATTAATAATTAGTTATTACTAAAAATTATTATATAATAATTAATTAGTTAATTGGTAATATAATTATTAATTCAGAATTTTCAGGCTCATGTGATGCAATGAAGTGAAGCAAAGGCGTAGCATGATCAATTGAAATGATGTCACAAATGAATATCATGCAATGAGATCTTCACTGTATCATCTGGTGCATGCATCCCTCATCCCAGAAAAAGTGACTCCACCTTTGGCCACACACGGTCTATATAAACCTTTTCATAAAAACCCATGTAAGGGGAGAAGGAAAAAGGGGCTCTAAAAAGCGGGGGAAGTCGATCACTGCTTGCAAAGAAGTCATTGATGTGTTGAAAGGATCATGAGATTGGCTGTTGACATACAACAACTCAAGGATGAGTCAGGTTGATCATATGACGGCATATAGTCATGACTATTTTGATCATGTGCAGGACCCGAGACATGTCTACCTCATCGCATGGGAGCCCCCCCCCCCCGAGTGCATCCAGATAACTCTGTGGTGGTCTAAGGGTAGACATATGGAGTTTCCCACGACATGCTTGTGCACTCTCCACATGACCCATATCAGTCACATGAAGCATCATCAAAAAAATTGAGTAAAAATTATATATATTACTCATACAAACTCGCATAACCCCTAAAATTTTAAAAATAAAACAAAGGAGATCTAAGGGGAGGAGGTGAGTGGTACTCACAGTCGCTGAAATACATGCAGTGCGCCCAGGGAGTCCACAACGTGACCCTACGAGACCTCCTGAAAAGTTATCCAAACCTCCTGTTTTGATCATGCACAAGATCTCAGATAGGACCACTTTGATCAGGCGACAAACCATTGACATTTCCTCTTTGATCAGGTAAATACATCCTGACAAGTTAAATGATCATGCGTGAAACTCCTAACATGCCCGCTCTGGTCATGAGAGGCACCTTAGGACATGTCTTCCTTGATCAGGTGAAGGTATCTAAGACAAGTCAATTGATTATGTGTAAGACTCCAGAAATGTCTACTTTTTTCATACAATGTCATCCAAGACAAGATGGTTGATCATGCATGAGTCCCCAAACATGCCATCTTTGGTCATATGAAGCATCCTCAACATGTCTTCTCCACCCATATAGAGACATCCAAGGCATGGTAATTGATCATGTAGATACCCTTGGATAGGTTTTCCACATCAGAATGGCTCCCAAACATATCAGGAAAACAATCAATACCTTCCTAGTAGATGACCAAGACATGTCAGGCAAATTCCTTATAACATGGCCACTTTTTCCGACATGCTTACTTGGACTCATTCCATATGGACCCAAGTAAATAATCTTCAGCCACATCTCCCTCTTACAAGATAAGTGTCCTTGATGAGCTAGGTCTATGCCCACATGTGACCCTCCTGATATCATACTCTCAGACAAGCCATCATGGTCTTTATTGCCTCTCTTTAATCCACTGGTGGATAAAGAATGAGTGGACTACACAGTAAACCTCAGGTTGTAATTCTCGACCACACGGGCCACCTCAAAGTGTAAGCCCTGACCACTCAGTCAACCTCAGAGTGTAATCCCTTAATACTCGAGCAAACTCAAGTTGTAAGCCCCAACCACTCAGGCAGCCTCAGAGTGTAATCCTTAACCAATGACATGATATGAGTACACCAATTGGGCAGGCTTAGTGCGTAATCCCCAACTACTATCATAATATAATATGTCCTCGATCAAGAGGGACTCCACCTTAGTACAAGTCCATAGCACACCTAAAACCCCAAGGGTATCCATAATTCATTCAAGTGTGACCATCCACTTTAACCCATCAATGGGTTGAGGGATGAAATAAACTACGAGAACTCTGATTCCTTCCATGACTGGGATAAGTAGGAAGCCTTATTAAGGCCTGAGCTCCAATAGGAATCCACCTTATATAATTCCCTTCCCATTGTAATTATTCCTAACTTATGAGATTAAATCCTCCCATAGGTCTTCTATCCTCATTTTTTCATTAGCAGACAAGAAGATGACTCATGCACGGGCATCATTCTAGGTATAATCTCTGATTATGCTCCCAAGTACCTCAAATCCATCAGCAGGTTTGGATGAAATGAACTACGAGAACTCTGATTTCCTCCATAACCAGGATACATCAGAATCCTTCCTAAGGCCCAAGATCTATACCATATCCTCCATAAGATGGGTGATCATTCCTCTAAATGGTAAACTTAAATGTATAAGCCCCACATGGATATGATCTCATGTAATGTGTTCAATCTGTCACTATATATTATTTTCCACACCGAGCATGGATCAAGTAGGCTTAGATACCAATGATGATTGTACCAATGGAATGAAGAGACCCCCTCCTCCAATTAGGGATCTTCACCGTCGAGATGCAAGTCTGATTACATCCCCTCACAGTTCAGATGGTAACATCCCCGAAGAAGCAATCTAGGGAAGTCTCATATGCATAAGTCTCGCCTAGGTCCTCTATTTTCGTATCTATCACATCACAAACGATCGTATCAATAACTATGTGGAATCTGATTCCTATCTTAAATAGGATACATAGGACGCCTCATTGAGGTTTGAGCCCGATATTCATGTCCTTGTCATATGATTTTAAACTATATGGATGGGTCCAGTCATACAACTTTCAACTGTGTCAAAAAAATTACATGGGTTTTGATTCATGTTCTCACAGGATATGTAGGCTTCCTCATAGAGGTTCAATCCAATTTCCAAGACACCATCCATCTCCCTAGATAGCAATAAACCCCAGAGTGCTCGAGCACGGACATGGTTTGAAGCATCATAATTAAATAAGAGAGTGATAGAGAACATGTGATATACACACGACATTCTACATTGATATATGTTTGTAATAAATTCATTGACACAGGGGTAACAAGTCTTGTATCGGGGTCTGGGAAGGATTTTGTGAATATATATTTAATCTATAAGAGAGTCACATAGTAGGAAACAATTCCCCCCGAAAGGGTGCGATGAGCCTGACCTCCCATCCTCTCAACCAATGCAAGTCCCTAGGAGTTGTTAGGCCTAAAAACCTAGATGATCACTGACCTTTGTAAGGAAATTATGTATGATGCTACAGTTGGGGGAACCATTGGGAGTTTCAGGGAAAAGGGAAAATGGTAACACAATGAGTGAAACCCATTCCACACCATATTTCCTGACGAAACAAAAATAGTGAACTCGACTTGAAATACTTTAACTGTGCCATCCCTTTCACGGATCAAAAAGGATATATTTACTTGATGCCCGTTAGGCCAATTTATGTTGTGATCATTGAAAAACAAAATAGTGAACCTAACATTTTTATTTTAACCACACTAAACCTTGCATAAAAATAAGGGATCGCCTCTTTATCCTTTAACTATGAAAGTAATTGATTGAACATGTACTATTATATATGATGATGCACTAATAATGCTTCTTTTTTTCTTTCCATCAAGAATTATCAAGATTCCTTTCAATCAAAATGATGTCCCCAAACATACTGATGGATCCTGAGATTGATGTATAAGTTTCTTTGGCCTTGAGGCCCTGACGTACATTATCACCAACACACCACTTTCATCATCAGTTGGTGAATTTCTTGGGCTAGAAGTACCATATAAACGGATCTATCATGACTTTAGAATTGGATCATGAAATCTTTTAGAGGATGGGTTCCCATTGGTAGCCATTCCCATGATAAGTCGTAGGAGAATAAGTGACCCTTATCGCCACATTCAACCACTTTGGGAGCCTATCGCTGGAATACAACAATGTGAACCTTCCCTATGTTAGGGAGGTGGATGAGGATGGTCAACATGATAACTCAATCACATAGAAGATTCCTAGAAGGGTTCCCATCCATTAGGATCATTATCACCGATATATGGCCATAATCCCACAAGGAGCTGCAGAGGAGGTTGTGCCGACACCAACTATCTGGAATGGGGCACCCAGCAGAAGAGACCATCTAGGATATCCAAATAATGTATCTTCAAAACAAGCTCATAAATTTGCTGCTACCAATCTGATTGAGGTCCACCAGTGTGACTCAATAGTGGCCCAAGATCAATCCCAGATCACTGTCAGTCAGGAGCCTATGACTTCACCTCAGTTAACCTCAGTGACTATAGAATCTTAGGGAACACCCTAACCCATAGGGATAGCGAAAATTTTACCATATTTCACTATGGTATCCTCTTCATCATGGGAAAAGACCCCTCAAATGGAATCATGGGCACCAACCCCTCAAACGGTATATCAAGTACCGACCTGTCAAATGAGAGACTCCGTCAAGGATGATCACCAACCTACTTATGTATTATTCAATATGATATTTTTCAGATCTAGATACTCCTAATCAGACTCGGAAAACATACTATTAAAGGGTGCAATCATACCCTCTGGTAGTCATTTGAGCCACAGCAGGTTGTCCTACCTTTTTCTAATGGCATAAGATCAGAAAGGATCAGCAGCATCCACCAAACATCTACAGGAGGTGTTACTTATCATGGTGGAATTTTAGTGGATAATAACTATGGATCACATGAATAGTGGAAGCACTAGATTCAGTTCCTAGGGTCCATGTCAGATTTCCCCCCATCATCCACTCACCCTAACATCGATAGAGGAAAGGGTGTTTTCATGGAACCTACTAGATAGCCCCATGAGGATGACATGAAAATTTCTACAGAAGAAAAGATTGCTAAACTCTAACAAGAGAATGGGAATATTTGGGAGATAATTGTGGAAATAATCCTTAGATATTCACCTAAGAATGGTGTTCCCATGTCTGCTTATGAAATCCCACCTTGCATTGAAGTGTCCCAGCCCATAGGGATGGGGGCATTTTTATATTTTTCATACCATCATCAGAAGAAATCCAGACACTGCTCCACCTTACCTCATCCCATAGGGATAGGGCCATTTCTATATTTTCCACCTCCTCATAAAGGATATTATGGAAATCATCTGTCCTTAGGAGTCTCCACAAAACCTTTAGGAGAGTCAGAATCATTTAATCAATGGGAAGCATCGGTATCATCCAAGACCTCCCATGATCCAGAACCTACCCCTGGACCAATAATGACTGAGATTATGTACCCCAGACTACAGATTCAATCACGAACCCTCACCAATGGTGGAACAGATAGCATGTGGGAGAAGCATTCTGGTCTCCCATCTCTTGAAGACAAGCAGTGAAAAGTATATTCCTTCCAAGACAAACATTTTCCATGATATTTCAACTATTCCATATATAATGGTTTGATATATCTCTCGATGGAAAGAAAACCAAGTGAGTTGGGGTTGGTAGTCCATGAAAACTATTTCCCTTACCATCGAAATCTCAGGCATACCATAGGAGGTCGCTTTTCCTTTAAAGATTGAATTCAAGTGCAGATGGACATGGAAATATTGGAACCACCAACACCTAAATCCCCACTCCAGTAACCTGATCACTTTGAACAAGATGCACCAATTGTGTAGTGGATCATGAGCCACCCGCCTCCCAAGGATCAGATATTGTCTCTCAAGTCAAGATTGAACAAACCCTATTCTTTCCAAATAAAGCATGTCTCCAAATATTTCGACTGCACCATGGAAAACAGTTTGATGGAACTCCCAATAATGAGAAAGCCACATGAGGTAGGGTTGATAGACTAGTACAACTATTTTTCCTACCATTGATGTCTTGGGAACACAATAGGAGTTTGATTTATATTCAAAGATTGGTTGGAGGAACAAGTATCTACAGGCTTGATAGAGTTAAAAGAGCATGAAATTCATACAATATGCATCAGAGTTTTCTAACCTCTTCCAGAATGGGAATCCACATCAGAGTAAGCCATGTCATTCATCCTAACCACATGAAGTTAAACTGTACAGAGCTTGTCCTTACCATAATACATTAAACTCCATGGATCGTATCCTTACTGCAAGACATTAAACAGCATGGACAATGTCCTTACTACAAGACATTAAACCACATGGATCATGTCCTTACCAAAAGACATTAAACTACATGGCCAATGTCCTTACAGCAAGACATTAAACTGTATGGATCATTTCCTTACCACAAAACATTAAACTTCACATCTAATTTCTTTATTGCAATACATTAAACTACATAGATCATGTCCTTAGTGCAAGACATTAAACTGAATGGACAATTTCCTTATTTCAAGACATTAAACTTCATGTATCATGTATTTACCACAATATGTTAAACTACATGGAGAATTTCCTTACTGCATGATGTTAATCTACACAGTTCCCTTAGAACTACGTATAGCTTGATTCTCATTTTCAATGAGATGCATAGGGATGCCTTGATCCCAATCTTGTCCTAGGTACTAAACAACATAAAATAATCATATCATATCTTTCATTGCCTCTGAATGGTGAATGGAACCCTTTTAATTCCTTATTTATTATACTGAGCATAGCTCACGTGAGCTTAGGAATTACGGTAAGGGTTTCACCACACAAAACAAGGAATGGAGGCTTGAGATAAGGTCATTTCAGTCTTGATGAGCCCTTGATGCATGACATTAAACTGTGTGGTTAATATACCTTATATGACATAAAACTATATGTTCCTATGAACCTCATCTGACAGGAGCACTGTTGTTGGTGTTGGTCTCCTACCGCATCGATATTCCATAACTACGTATGGATTGATTCTCATCCTTATAGGATATGTAGTAACACTCAGACACTTTGTTTCTGGGCCAATCCATAGGTCTACATTGGGAACGTATATCATGGAATGAGACTTCATGGTACTTATTCACATCAGGTTATAGTAGGTCATGTCATGAATACCCCTTTGGAGGTACTCCCCCGTTACATCTTTACCGTGTGATGATAAATGGCATGGCCAACACTCTTACCACAAGATGTTAAACTGCATGGTCATCTCCTAACCACGTGACATTAAACTTTATAGGGTTTTTCCTAACCATATGATGTTAAACTGTATTGAATTCATTCTTACTGCAAGATATTAAACTACATGACTAATGTCCTTACTGCATGACATAAAACTACAAAGATCCATAACTCCCCTTACCTTTCACATCGGGTAATCTATCATCCTTACCACATGACATTAAACTTAAGGGTTCCCTAAGAACTACATATGGCTTAATTCTCATCTTCAATGAGATACATAGGGAGACTTTGATTCTACATCTTGGTCCAGTGACTACATCATATAAAATGCCCTTGTTATACCCCTCTGTTGTCTCTACACTGTAGGGAAACCCACACCGCTCCTTGTTTCTCACACCGAGCATAGATCACATGATATTAGGAATCATGGTAGGGACTTTTCCTCATAGTAAAGGCACATATGTTTTTAATGGATCCATTACAGTCTTGAATGAAAGACCATAAAAGGAATACCATGAGTCCTAGTCGTACGACATTAAATTACACGGTCCTCTAATAACAAAGAACTATGTGTGGTTTGATTCTCATCCCCATTAGATACATAGTGATTCTCGGGATTCTAACTTTGGGCCTAACCACAATGTTCCCACTAATTCATATCGATCCACCTTCATCCTCACCGCATGATGTTAAACTATATGGAACTTAGAGAAGTATGTGTAGCTTGATTCTTACCCATACATGATATGTAGTGACACTTGGATATCCAATCCTAGGACCAACTACAACTATCAATAGAAATAATGCCCACCTTTACATATGGTTCAGATCTACATAAATTATTTCCTCTTCTAGAACTACGTATGGATTTATTCTCATCTTCATGATATATGTAATGATGACTATACATTTTGTCTTCAGGCCTAGCCACATCCATAACCTTTTTTGGCACATTTTCCTGAGTTTTCTTGGAAAGGTGTGTAGTGTGGAAAAGAACTCTTTAGTCCTCATTCGCGTTGGGTTGCTTCATGGAACCAAAATGTGCATATCCATGTTTGGAACTCCATATTATAATTCAGTCGATATGACCCTAAACTATCTAATTATGTCCCTATAACATGACATTAAATTGCATCGCATCGTCCTAGCTGCATGACAATAAACTACATCACAACCATCATCCACACCATAAGACATTAAACTGCACGGTCGTCCAAAACTACGTGTGGCTTGATTCTAATTTTCATGGAATATGTAGTGATTCTCAATATATCGACTTTTGGCCCATCTGCAACATTACCACTTTTCACATTGGTTCCTACACCCTTCCTGTGTGATGTTAAACTACATGGAAATACATCCTTACGATGTTAATCTACATGGAAAACATATTGGCCGCGTGACATTAAAATTTCAGGACAAACATCCCCACTACATGATGATAAACTATGCAGTCCATCTACCATATTTCATTCCTTATCAAAGGACCACAAAAGAATTACCCCAGTCAACCAGAGTAAGGGGTGCTTCTACCATCTTTTAAAATCACCTCAATCCATGTGCCACACCTCACATCTTGTATGCCTCATATTACTGTAAGCCTTTCATTTCCCTTGAAAACAGAAAAGATATCTCTTAGTTGGCTATTCTACTGATGCAAAAGGGATTTAAACCCACCAACCAGTGATATCTTGGTCCAATATAAAGGGCCTCTTGATTCTTGTGAGCCTGATGTCACCACGACAGAACCTATCACCCCATTCTGTTTTAGGTTATCCCCAAAATGATTATCTCATAACATTTTTCATGATCTGAGGAACTCCAGTTGTGGTTTACAACATATTTATCCCCCACTTGGAAATATTTTGGAATTCTCTTGACTCTAGGTAACCTTATTAGCCTCTTGTAAAACTTCTCCCATATTAGGTCCATGTGAGTCATGACCATAAACTACCCACACCTTGGTCAAAATTGTATGACCTTAAACTCTATCCTATAATGGTCCAAATCACAAGACCTTAAACTGATAGTAAAGATATGCATAACTTATCAGGTTAGAAACCCAAAAAAGAAAACCTAAGAAAAAATAAAGTCTTCTCCTACTAAAATCTTCATCCCTGGATTTTAGGAAAAAGTTAGGGTGAAAAAATAAATAAGAAATAAAGCTAAAAGGGTCTACTTTGTAGTCCTGGTAAAATAAAGGCTATGCTCTCTGGACCCCCTTCTCTAGGAAAAAATTAGAGAAATGATTTTTCATATCTCATATCTATGAGAATATGTTTGACAGGTGGTGGCATAGGTTTTAGGGTGCTCAAACCCTTCTTGGATATTACATTTTCCATAAATTACGCTTCATGATCTAAAGAATCTCAGGTCATCACAAACCTTTCATTTACCTTGAATATGATAATAGATCTTTTGTCTTGGCCTTTCTACTGATGCATTAGGTCATAGACCCACCAACTAGAGACATCTTGGCCCAGTATAAAGGGCCTTCTGATTCTTGTGAGCCTAGAATCATCACGGTGGAACTTAGAACCCCATTGTGTTTTAAGATATCCCTGGTGTGATTGTACCATACCATCCTCATGACCTGATCACTATGATTTACAGTATTTGTATAAAACTATTCAAGTGGATCTGATATCCTCAAAGTTGCATCGCTGTGTTTTTCACCCTTTCTCAATGTAGGGATGTGACCCTTCATTCTTGAACCTTTTGGTGGCCCACACCTCATGATTCGAAACCACAAGGCATAGGGCTCGAGCAGTTCCGTAGGAGCTAAGTTTCCCTAGGGTACCATAACCTATCCTGGATATCCCTATTTACATAGATAACTTAATCATCTAGATGTTTGATCCTTGACAAATACTTTATATCCCCTTGAAAGGAAAAGAGATCTCTCAGTCCAACCATGCTACCGATGCAGAGGATCTCAGACCCACCGACCGGAGACATTTTGGCCCAACATAAATTATTTCCTAATCCTTGTGGGCCTCAATGATGCCGCATTGGAACCTGACACCCCGTAGTGTTAAGGGACATACTCTAAATATCTACCCCATTCCACATTACTTAGCTCAGACTTTTTGATTGTGACTTAAATCACCCACATCCCAACTATCAAGGTGGGCCTAGATTCCATACCATTTCTCCCTTAACCATAATCACCCCATAATCCTACCATATCCCTTGGAAAAGAGTGGATATCATCTTTATGTTTCCATGATATCGATGCATAAGGGATTTAACCCACTAACTAATGGCATCTCCTCCTTGTGAGAAAGGAACTCCAATCCTCGTGAGCCCTAGCAGCACTATGACAGAACTTAGCACCCCATAGTGTTATGAGTCATCCATGGTCTTCCAGTCCTATATTCCATAAAATTCCTAGTGGTAAGACATTAAACTACATGGAATACCAAAGCTCTGAGCTAGAATATAGTACTCCTGAGGTCCGGACTCAAAGACTCTATAACTACAGCAGAATGATGATCTAGATTACGGGACCTTAAAGAATAAAAATACATGATACTCCTAATATGAAACTCTTGATAAGGTAATACTATGAAAAAATTCAAGCCTACGCTCACTGTACATGAACTTTTTGTGATCTAGACAATATTTTCCATCTATAAAATGGAAGTGGCATAAAAACTTGTCGAGTTGAAAACCTATAAGAAGGCGGTTTGAGAAAAAGTCATGTCCATGCCCACTAAGTTTTCCTCTATATGAAGCTTAGGTGAAAGTTAAGGAAAAGTAAATAAAGAGATAAAAAGCTTGTGGGGCCCATCATATGGACTTAGAAAAAACAAGCTATGCTCACTAAGTCCCTTGACATAGGCAAATGTTAGAGCATTCGAGAAGGATACCATGTCCAAATCGTCCTTCTAAATTAGAGGATCTTGAGACTACTGAAGTAAGGGTTTAATGTTGGTAGGAATTCATGAACTTTCATCAAAGAGAAACTTTTTGGAAGTCAATAACTCAAATCTAGGAAATTGAATCGGTTTGGTATTGCATACAAAGGAAAGACACCGTAAATGATCTGATCAACATTTACACCAAAACATGGATCTTCACCAGGGGTTTCATCACAAAAAAAATAGTGACATCCCCCCCTTACATACGATCTAAATCTATGAAGGAACCTTCATCATATACCTGTTGGAAACCACAGAATGGCTTTTATACTAGAGGGAATAAGGCATGGGAATTCAATGTGGAATGCAACATTTTTGTGGGGACCGATTCTGGGCCATCCGATCATACCACCCAACAATCCGCATCATCTGATATCACCTATCGCTAATCCAATCCATCCACCAAATCTAGTGCATCACAAGATCGAATCAAGCGATCCCATGTGTTACATGACCGCCATCTTCAACCTCCCAATACCCTGGTTCGACACACACTTGGCTCTCTCCTATCATCACTACCACCTCTCTGGTACTTTGCTAAAATTCAAGAAAGTCCAAGATGACCGACACAAAGCCAATGTGAGACCCAAACCGTGAGTGAAAGTGGCTTTTTCATGCTCCCCTAACAGCGATCAAGGCCGTCGCATGATCATTCTTCGATCATACGACCTAACTAAGGATGAAGGATGAAGGCATCACAAGTTGTTTTAAGACTACAAACCCCTTCCGTCTCCACATATTTTCCTCCAATTTAATTCATAATTTTTAGGGAGACACAATGCAATGAATGGAAACATAGGTGTTGCATGATCAGATAAAATGATCATGTGACGTCACGAATGGAGATCATGCGATGAGATATTTGTTGTGGTTTGTTGACCACAAAGAGAGATAATATAGAAATAAAATAGAAGAAAAATGGGATTTATTTCAACGTGAATAAATCTTACAAAAACTTCTCTCTACACCTATCACATGGAGCTCTCAAGTCTCTCTTGGCTAGAAGAGATCTCTTGGCTCAGATTTGATGATTTTAAGGAAGCTCCCTTGGCCCTCCTTAAATAGCCATGGTGGGAGGTGTCAAGTTTAACACAACTCCCACCAATCCTCCACCTACCATGGACTTCTCCCATGGCTTCCAAAAATAGGGACTGCATGTGTAGAAGCCATGTTTGAAGTCCATGGTTGGTGAGGTAGGTGCACCAGCCACATAACATGCAGCTGGACAGTTCCAAAAATTCTCCCCCTCTAGCTGCAATCCGCTAGAGCATCTACAAAGGTCTAGCTTCTCCCGAGAAACCACATTTGTCAACATTTTTTCTGTGTTCTCCTTTGTGTGGGTATTCACAAGTCATAGCAGCTATTGATTCATCACTTCACGCATCCAATGATAGCGAATGATGATGTGATTCATCTGGGAATATTACATGGAGTTCTTTCTCAAGTCCAAATCACTTTGACTATCGCAATGAACCTTGTACTTATTCTGGATGAATCTAAGCTCTTGGAGAAAATGCTTTAGCCACAACATCTCCATGCCAGCTTCCGAAGAAGCAATGTACTCTACTTCCGTCATGGATAAAGAGACGCACTTCTACAACCTTGACTGCCATGATAATGCTCCTCCTATAAAAGTATAGATGTATCCTGATGTAGACTTCCTACTATCAGGATCTCTAGCAATATTCTCATCTGTATAGCCCTCCAAGATAGGTTCAGCTCCCCCATAGCACAAACATAACTTTGAAGTACCTTTAAGATACCTCAGAATCCACTTGACTGCATCCTAGTGCTGCTTTCTAGGATTAGAGAGAAACTGTCTCACCATTGCCACTGTATGGGCAATGTCAGGTCTCGTACTCACCATAGCGTACATTAAGCTTCCAACTTCTAAGGAGTATTAAATCATCTCCATAGCCTTGAATTCTTCCTTGGACGACGGGCATAAACTCTTGCTCAAATTCAAATGACTGGGAATAGGAATCCTCACTGGTTTGGCTTTGTCCATGTTGAAACGTTTCAGAACATGTTCAACATACTTCTCCTGAGATAGCCACAACAACTTTCTCTTTCTATCACAAATGATTGCATCCCCAAAATCTGTTAAGCTGCTCCCAAGTCTTCCATATCAAAAGACTTGGATAACTCCTTCTTCAACTGACTAATCTTTACTGCTTCCTTTCCAATGATCAATATGTCATCAACATAAAGTAGAAGGGAAAAAAAGTTACCATCCTGAAATCTCTGGATATAGACACACCGGTCTGCCTGTGTCTGCTTGTAGCCATGACTCACCATGAATGAGTCAAAATTCTTGAACCACTGCCTAAGAGCCTATTTCAGTCTATACAAGATCTTATTCAATTTACAGATGAGGTTTTTCTATCCAGAAACCTCAAATACTTCAGGCTTCTTCATATAGATCTCCTTAGAGAGGCCACCGTGAAGAAAATCTATCTTCACGTCCATCTATTCATGCTCCAAGTCCAAGTTAGACACTAATCTGAAAAAGACTCGGATTGAAGCCATCTTCACCATGGGTGAAAAGATATCATCAAAGTCAACTCTTTCTTCTGAAGTAATCCCTTGATAACTAACTGAGCTTTGTGCTTGACCTCACTTTTGCTGCCATTTTTCTTCAGCCTGAACACTCATTTGTTCTCAAGTTCCTTCTTACCTTTGGGTAATTCCACAAAATCATATGTTTGGTTCTTCAACAAAGAATACATCTCATCTTCTATTGCATGTAGCCACTTGAGTTTTTTAGGATGATACATTGCTTCCTAGTATCCTTCTGTCTCTCCCTCGTCAGTCAGCAAAAGGTAATCTGACTCTGAATATTGTGTTGATAGAATCCTTCCTCGTGAAGATCTTTGAACCTATGAAATGTTAGGTTCGAGAGGCACAACATCACCTACCTCCTATGATGGTTCTACAACTTCTTGTGGAGAGGATTGAGTCTCCCCTTGATCAATATCCTCCTCTACCGCCTCCATCCAAAGTTAATTTTTTTTATTAGAAAACAATTTTATGGAAAAAAGTGAGAAACCACATGTTCAACAAGGGACAATACTATAGAAGATATTGGAATTATTGAAAACCAACTTAAAACTACTAGAAGAAACCTCCCGAAATAATTTCCAAGACAATATTGATACCTTTATATCTGGTTTGGTTTTGAAAGTCTCTTCGAATTGAGAATCCAGATTGTCCCACGCTAGAAAGAACTCCGCCATTGATATCTTCTTCTCGTTGAATCCTCAGGTCATAATTAAATATTGTTTATCAATCCAATCTCCCAACTCCCTGCCTAACTCAACTTGAATTGGTCTTCCATTAATCCTTTCTACATCCTCTTTAAAAGCATGAATGATCAAAACCTTCTCCAACATCTCTTCCACAAATTTCATAAGAAGGTCCCATGATTTCTCCATGGTCATAGCATCAGCAACCTGTTGCGGATCCACCGAGATTGTCAAAGGAGATTCAACAATTTCAGCCTCCTGACCTGATAGCCCCTGTTGTCCCTCCTTGGGGGAAAGAGCAAGCTGCAAGGGAACCACCTCCCCCACTTGCCGATGCACCTCCCCTTGATGACCCCCCACCATCCCGACTTCAGCTCCTTGAGGAGCTGCCAATGCTACAGAGCTACCTTCTGCCATAAAGGACTTTTTGGCTGGATCATGAGACTCGATGTCTCCCACCAACTGGACCTCCTTATCTTCCACTGTCTGGGTCCCATGAACCTTGTGAATTCTATCTTTTTTAGTCGATCAATTCTCCATAGGCTTCAGAATATGGGAATAGTCTTTACGCCCCCTTTGAGTTCGGCTTGCTGGAAACAATGCATTTCCCCATGTCCATGTTCTCTTTGTTCCCTTTATTCTTTCTGAGATTGTGCACAGATGAACAATCCCCACCTAAAACATTCTCATCCCTGAGTTTTACATCCCCATCAGATTCAGTTCCAGATGGACAAATAGAGTTTCCATCACTCCCTCCCTCATTACTCAAGCTGTCAAAACGGTTGCTCAAATTGAGACCTTCCAAGGCCTTCCTCATTTCCTGTCCAGGATCTACCTACATACTTACACCATGTGGTGTTTGTTCCCTCTTCGGGGCATCCAGAGACTTATTCTTTCTAGACGAAGGGTTCACTCTCTCTGAGATATTACTACTCCCTGCTCGCACAACCATGGCGTAGGTGTAAGGATTAGAGGCCACATTGTCCTTATCCTTTGGAACATCAACATCGGGAGACTCCACCAGAGCTTGGGTATCGGTCTTGTCTTTATCTAAATTAACTATAGTCACTGCGTAGGTTATTGCATCCCCTGGTATTGAAGAGTCCCTAGGAGGAATTGCCAGATCTCTTTTTAGCCTATTGAAAATTCCAACAACACTTGGTTCATGAGGTACAACCCTCTCTGGTTTTTGATTCTCTAACCCTCCCAAACCCGACTTGTCGTCTGCCTTGCCTGTGACTTGACCCGGGCCTTCACAGCCATCACCAGATACTTCTCCAAACAGAACCAGATGCATGCCATCATCCCCAGACGCCTACACCTTCAAAGCCGCTCCCTGATACCCCAGCCTTCACCTATATCCCGTCGAGACATGTCCCAACTTCTTGCACGATAGGCAGTAATCACACCAAGACTCAAAAATAACACGCTGCTTATATCTGAATTCTTCACCCATGGAAATCCAAAAGGACTCAACTGGAGCCTTCAATACATCCACTTCCACACACACCCTTGGAGAAATTGGATGGCACATAGCCCTAGTTCTACTATCAGTACAGAGAAATCTCCCTACCAGATTACCAAGCATACGAAGAATTGAGAGATTTTGGAAAGGGAGAGGGAGTTCTGGAAATCTAACCCAAATCGACAACTTGGAAGATTCGCGTTTCATGTGATGGTCATATTACCATTTGAAGAGGAAAAAGAGAGTGCCATTGCAGGTTCGGGGAGCGCTCGACCATGCAAGAACAATGTCTTCTTCAGAGGCGAACCTTATCATAACATGTCTGGGGTCGAGGAGACCAACCGTAGCCTACTCCTGAAAACCCCATGATTCGAAGATGCAGCGATCGAAGAAATCCACTGATGGTCGGTGCCTGTTGAAACGAGCTATCAGGGTGAAGTGCAGCAGATAAAATTCCTCAGTGAATTTGGAAGTTGAGATCAGTAGAAGGGGGAGGCCTTCGAAAAATTCTGGAACTTTTGGGCTAAGGGAAATATGAGGAAAGGAGGGAAAGAAGTCGGGGTTAGAAAAGTGGAAAAAGGGAGGAGCTCGGACGTCTGAGAGAGGTGACGGAGGACCCCCCTCCTCTTCAATGACAGGTTGTGCTGGTATAGGTGTTGGATCATGAATTAAGTCCTCAACTCTTTCCCTTCGAGACATTCTAGGATTTTGAATGTCCTCAATTATCTTGTTCTCATGGAACATGACATCTATACTTCTTGTAATAACCCGGTTTTTGGCTGTAAAAGACTTTGGAATATTCTTGATGTTATTCCAGAGTAGCGCCTTCAGACGGCGTGCGATTCCGAGCCCCGGTGTGGCCGGAATTATGTTTTCAGTGCGTTCACACTGGGAAAGCCAAATAAATGAGATAAATCCTAAACGGTGCTTCAGATCAGATATATGAGTGCATGTATGGGTCTGGAATGGGGTTTTACCCTAGGAATGACATAAAACATGTCGGTGCGGGACATTTGGATCCCTCGCTCGCTTTCGGAACGTGAAACGGATAAATTAAATAATTAATTTATCTGTTTAATGGTTAAACTCAAGTATCTATTAAATGGTACCTCGTATTGGGAAATTGAGGGAACCGTTGAGTCCGGAACATGCTATTTACCCTAAAAAGGGTGTAGGTTTCGCGGGGGCGGGCCTACTGTGAAAAATGGCCCTAGGGGCGTTTTCGTAATTTGGCGGCCTCTGGCGTTGAGTTTAATAACTTTCAAATGGAGGCTCGGATTAAAATTATGATACCACCGTTGTGCTCGAGAGTCGAGTGTTTCGGAGGTGGGTCCTTTCATGGGTAATTAATAAAAATTAATTAAATTAATTTTTATTTTCTACTTAAGCCAAACCCACTCCCCTCCCTCCACCATTTTGCACTCCCCTGGCGAAGCCTCTCCCTCAACCTCCTCCTCTTCTCCTCCTCTCAAGGCAGTTGTGGATTCAGTCGGCGGATCTTCGTGAAGCGATGGGATAATCCCCACCAGGTAGGATCTTGTCTTCTCGTTTTTAATTCCCGCACATGTTCGATTCAATTTTATGGCTTTGAAACTCTGTCTAAATCACTAGAAAATACCATATCTGAATAATTCGTATCTTGAGCTTTCCAACGCAATTTACGCTTTCAAAATTAGAGTTTGGAGTTGTCTGCAGTCGATCGCCGAAGTTGGGAAGTTTTTGAATGTTTCCGGCGGTTTTTGGGGCGTTCCAGCGAGCCAGTGCGGCGGCAGGCGGCGGTGGGTGCGCTACGACGGTGGCGGCGTGAGGCCAGGCAGAGGAGGACAGGGACGGCGGGGTTCCCAGGGCGACGCGGCTGGCGGCCAGGGTCCACGGTCGAGCGGGGAAGGTGGCAGGCGGTCGCGGTGTCGCGGTGGAGCGGAGGCTGGCGGAGGCGGCGTACGGCAGGTCTTCGGCAGCAGGCGGCGACCCCGGGGGAGCAAGACCCACGTGCTGCGGGTCTCCTTTGACGCGGCGGGCGATGAGGGGAGACCGGCCAGGGTGGCCGGTCCGTTCAGAAAACCGGACCCTAGGCGGGTTCGGTGCTTTGGAGGGGGGCCGCGGCGAACTAGACCGGACCCGCGGCTGGGCCGCGGGCCGGTGGTCTGAAGTGGGTCGGCCGAGGTGGACCGGCCCGGTTAGGCCCCCCTTGCATTCAGGGGGCCGTATCTCCTAAACGGCACGTCCGTTTGACGCGCTGTCTGCGGCAGTGGAACTGTATCGACGAGATGGACTTTTTGATATGGTTTTGGAAATTTTTAATTCTCGAAACAAGGGACCTCGGTGGGACAACACGTACTTTAAGGGAATTGGCGTTTTTCTAGGGTTTTTTTTTTGGGCAGCGCGGATATACCCGATGTCCGTTTTGAGTGCCGTCAGTGGCGTTGCGACCCAGGCGTTGAGCCGGAGTTTTCTAGTGTGGTTTCAGGCGTTGAATCCGGAGTTGAGGCATGGGCCCCACGTCCCATCTTTCGAGCTGTACGCAACTTTTTGTAACTTTTTCATCGGACGTCCGTTCGGGGCGTGCGAGCAGTCGATTTTGGGTGTTTTTCCGAGGGCATTGCATTGGCACAATCCACCCGATTTAATTCTGCATGATGGTGCGGGCCCCACGGTGGCCATTTCGGGAGTTGGTGGTGATTTCCAGCTTTATCACCGGGTGTCCGTTTTGGACAAGTGAATAATCCATCTTGTGTACTTTTCCTAGAAGATCGCAACGGTGTGATCCGTTCGTGGCGCTTCAGGACTGGGATGTGTGTCCCACGTAGCAACGCCCCTGTGCGGTGCGCCGAAACGCATCTTTTTCTCCGGATATCCTTCCACTCAAGTGAGCAGTCCTTTTGACGTGTTTTCCTGAGGGGATTGCAATGGTGCGACGCACCCGACTGTTTTCGGGGCCGAGGCTCGGGATCACAGGACGTTGTTCCAGCGTAAAGCAGTGTTGGCGACTTTTCCGTCAGATATCCATTAGAGGTGAGTAAGTAGTCAATCTCGCATGTTTTTCCATGAGGATTACAATGGTGTAATCTGTTCAGGTGCGTAGAGCTTCTTAAACAATCTTATTATGTGTGTAAATATGAAAGGTGTACCAGTGGAGGTTCTTCCTGTGGTGTTTGCAGAGAACCCTTGACGTGTGATCGCGTTCACTCTTGGGAGAGTAAATTGAATGCTTGAAGAGATGTAGTTGGTCGTGCCTGGGCAGATGAGGTGGAAAGTTGGAGTTGTTACATTTACACCCTTCGTGTTGACGTTGGGTGTCGTGTGATTCGTAGCCTTTGGGCTAGATATGTGGTATACTCTGGGAGTATACGGGAACACTGGGAGGTATATGTGGATGTTGGTACCTGAGAATGTTTGTGTTCTTGGTTGGGGTTGACTTGGGGTCACACATCATGCGGGACCCATGTGCGTGATGTGTTCTGCTTTACGTACTTTTGACCTCTCACAACGTAGAGGGCTCCTCGGTTCTCGACTATTGACCAGCAAGGTTGAGTCTTCCTCTGGTTCTATTCTTGTTTGTTGACCAGTAGGGTTGAGTCTTCCCCTGGTTCTATTCTCGCTTGTTGATAGGCAGGGTTGAGTTTCCCCCTAGTCTTGTTCACAATGGTTTCGACCAGCAGGGTTGAGTGGTTTTCCCCTAGTTCTGTTCTCGATGGTTTGGCTAGCACAGTTGCTTCGTGTTCCCTGGTAGAGTTCTTGTGGATCTCGGTGTGACCAACACTTTACGCGGGCACCGATCCTCTACCCAGGAGGTTGTTTCTAGCAGGGATGGCCAAGAGGTTGTTTCAAGTAGGGCTGGCTAGTGGGGTACCATCCAGCAGGGATGGCCAGAGAAGTACCATCCAGCAGGGATGGCCAGTGGGTTACCATCCAGCGGGGATTTCCAGTACAACAGTGTTCACCGAGCAGTACCATCCAGCCGGGATGGCTAGAGTGGTTCCAGGTTTACCTCCAGCGGGGCTGGTAAGTGGTCCCCGGTGCCGAGTTTACCTCCAGCTGGGCTGGGAAGTGGTCCCCAATGTCGGTTTTACCTCCAGCTGGGCTAGGAAGTGGTCCCTGATGACGGTTCCAAGCCTCCCTCCAGTGGAGTACCCTTTTTTACGGGACAGGTCATTGGGACTCATCGACGAATTTAGTCGGGTCGCCCTCCAATGGATTTCCCTTTTATGTTACTGGGTAGTGTGGCAGCCGTCGACTCTTTTCGGGTCTCCCTCCAGTGGGAAACCATCGACTTCCAGGGATTACCCTCCAACGGGGCTGGGTAGGGGGTCGCCTGTCGACTTTGAGGAGACCTCTCGACTGCGGGGCAGTGACGAGGTGTGGATTGACATTACCCTAGAACTCTCAAGTATCAGGGGCGCTTTCCCCACCGAGACGCATCCTTGTGACGCGACCTAAAACCATGCGGGCGAGTCAGTTCCGCCCAAAGCAGATAGTTTTGATGTGCGGTGATTTGAGCCCTTGAATTGTAGTTCGGAGCAGACGTGCGGGATGCTGGGCATCGATGGTGTTCACTTCTAGGATTGTTGGCTACTCACTTTTTTAGGCTGAGCTACGGGATGGAGATCCCCTTACAATCTTGTTTGGGCTTCTTGATTGAGCATATATATATGTATACATAGTTCCAGTTCCCACTTCTTGGGCTTGGTTACTCTCCCTCTAGGAGAGGTGAAGACGCGTGGGGTATGCCACGTGCTTTCGGTGTCTAGCTTCTCGCAGTTGGACGAGTCTACTCCCCTGCTATAGGTAGCGAAGACTCGAAGAGAATTTCATCTTCTCACCGTTTCCAGCTCCTTGTGTCTGGATGATTCTACCTCTTTTATCTTGTTGGGTTGAGATGGACTCTCTACTGCTACTCTACTGCACTCCTTGTTGTACTCTTTACTGCACTTTCGGTTGTACTTCTTTACTTTTCCCTGTTCGATCTACTGCTCACCCTTAGGTACCTCCTTTTTTGCTCCCTCGAACCTTCGGGGTATCCTACTGAGTATTTTTATACTCACCCCTACTTGGGCTTTGCCTGAACTTGGTGTGCCCTTGCAGACGACAGACAGGTTGGTCTTGACTTCAGCGGAGCTTAGGAGTTCGGGAGCTTGGACCATGTGTGGTGTTCAGGTTCAGGTTCTAGGTGGGGGACCCTTCTAGCTATGTACGTTTGTTTACATGTTGTCGGGATGTGGCACTTTTCTGGTTGGGTGCATGTTTTTTCCCTTTTATTTTCAGTTTACTTTCAGCACTTTCTTTTTACTTTTAGAGGTCGATTCACATTGTGGTTTACTTATATCAATTGGTACTTTGATTTTCTTTTTAATCTGTAATCTTTCATTGAGTGTGCTGCATGTGTGTGTGTACAGGTACTCAGGCAAAGGCCTCCCCGAGTTTTTGTTCCTTCGGTGCTGGTCGCCAACCCCTGGCCTATGGAGGCGGGATTGGGGTATTTGCGGCTCGAGCCCGGGTAGGGTCGGGTCGTGAAAAAGTGGTATCAAAGGTGGTTAGTTCCTTGGGACGCTGTTCGGACGTCCCTAAAATAAAATAATTGGTTGGGATTTAGGGCAACAGTGTTAAAGTGTCTCGAGAGTGGCTCTCCGGCCAGGGAGTCCAGTGATGGTGCGACAGCCGGCGTATCCATTCACCAGGACCTTAATAAGCCTCTTGTCGACTCGGCATGCTAAGAAACTTGTTGCAGGGAAAATTGGTATGTGCATCACATAGGATTGAGTCTTTGACTGTCCTTCTTGAGTCAGCTCCCCATCGTTGTTGTTGTTTTGATATACATATATGCTCATCTGACCGTGGAAATCCTTGATAATATTCAGGATGTCTCCACGAAGATAGCCAGCCAGGATACCAGATTTGGTTCGTGACGATGACCCTATGAGATACGAGGCCTCAGGCCAGGACCCATCATGCAAGACCCTTTCTTCGGGTGGGCCGGTAGTAGCACCCCCTCCTGTTGAGCAGCAGACAACTCCAGCAGAGCAGACTGAGCTTGAGCACAGGTTGAGCGCACTACGTGAGTTTCAGTGTCAGAGACCACTGAGGTTTAGTGGTGAGCCAAACCCTCAGGCATTAGAGGTTTGTCTAGAGATAGTGGTTCGCCTTTTCAGGATTGTGCAGACGTAGTAAGATCTTATGGTGGCTTTGGCTGCCAACCTTTTCCATGGACCAGCTTAGCGTTGGTGGAGTCTGGTGACTCAGTTTCTTGACGAGTCTTCGATTTCGTGGGGCAACTTTCAGTTATTGTTTAGTGAGGATTTTTTCCCCTCCTGCTTACGCTCCATTCAGATTCATGAGATACTACAGTTTCAGTATGGAGGGATGACGGTGGCCGAGTACGCGGCTAGTTTCGCAGACCGTGCACGGTTTTACCCGGACTTGGTCCATGATGACAACATCTAAGCGCGGAAGTTTGAGTAGGGTATTCATCGAGAGATTCGTGTTGTCATAGTACCCTTGGGCATTTCCACATATGTCAGGGTGCTAGAGCAAGCGCTGGTGACAAAGAGCTTCCTGTAATGTTCTAGAGTTGGTGGTGGTGGCAGGCACGTTGGAGCCGAGACGTCTGCCGCAGCTAGTGGGTGTCGGCAAGCAGAACCTCGACGTAGGTGGATTTCTAACAACCGGACTCAGGGGCGTGTTCGTACACCACAGTGGTGCTGGAGGGTACCAGTGCAGCCTGAAGAGAGTCAGTGCTATGCTTGCGATGGGCGAGGTCACCTGGCGCGGGACTGCCCAACCAGGCATGCTGAGAATATCGAGCAGGCAGTAGGTGCACCACCACGGCAGAGGCAGCGTCGTGATCGGAGTAGCGCCCCAAGAGGTGGTGCTAGCAGAGGAGCAGGAGGATCTGGCAGTGGGGGATGACTTTACGAGGTCTTCCCATCACCACTAGGCGGTCCACATCGGGCTCCGAGAGCTGACAATTGGGATCGCGGACAGCCGTGAGCTTTGGATGTCTATGATCCTGCAGAGCATGTGGTGATAAGAGGTACGATCTACAGCTCTTCTACTTTTTTCAGTAGAATTTTTAGACTCTGTGCGTGAAATGATTTTTCTCCCTGCTCCTTGTTTGAGTTGTTTTCAGGGTGGCATGGGGCGTCAGTGTAACCCTGCGTTGGTAGGGTAAAAGGCGTATGACCTTTTTCTTTAGTCGATGGTGTCGACTCCATTGATTTCCGAGCGTGTAAGAGAGTCTTGGTTGTGAGACATCGACTGTGAAACCTTGTGTGACCAGATATCCTTGGGTGTTTCACCATATGGATATTCTGAAGGAGGGAATCACCGGGCCTTGTTCCAGGTGCGGGCGGTGATTCCAGTCGCGGCATGCGAGGTAGGAGTTCGGTCGGGGAGTTGAGCTACCCCCGAGAGCCTTCGGGCTGTTTGAGACCGTGCGAAGGGATGGAGAGGTTCCCTACCGCCTTGCCCTAACCCCAAAGTCAGGAGTGGGTGCACGACATCTCCCGCATGATTAACCTGAGGAGGTGTGTGCGTGATCCTATACACGACATCAGCGAGGGTAGACCTCGCATGAATAAATCAAATCATTTGGTTTGTGTGTGGTGGCTCCGAACTGTGCAAGAGTTCTTATGGGTACAGAAGAGCCAGGTGTGGGCTTAGTACCCTAAGTTGTTCCCTGGTTTTGCTTTTCGGGGAAGAAAAGCTTGAAGAATTGAATGATTTAAGAACCCGGTTTTTGGCTAAAAAATACTTTGGAATATTCTTGATGTTATTCCAGAGCAGCGCCTTCAGACGGCGTGCGATTCCGAGCTCCGGTGTGGCCGGAATTAAGTTTTCAGTGCATTCACACTAGGAACACAAAATAAATGGGATAACTACTAAACCGCTCTTTGGATCAAAGATATGAGTGCATGTATGGGTCCTTAATGGGTTTTTTACCCTAGGAAAGACATAAAACATGTCGTCACGGGACGTTTGAACCCCTCGCTCGCTTTCGGAACATGAAACGGATAAATTAAATAATTAATTTATCCGTTTAATGGTTAAACTCAAGTATCTCTTAAATGGTAACTCGGATTGGGAAACTGAGGGCAGCATTGAGTCCAAAATGTGTCGTTTACCCTATAAAGGGTGTAAGTTTCACGGGCGTGGGCCGTCTGTGAAAAATGGCCCCAGGGGTGTTTTTGTAATTTGGAAGCCTTGGGCGTTGAGTTTAATAACTTTCAAACGGAGGCTCGGATTAAAATTCTGAGACCACCTTTGTGTTCAAGAGGTGGTTTTTACCCTCTGGGAGGTTTAACCTCGACCCCGTCGAGTGTTTCGGAGGTGGGTCCTTTCGTGGGTAATTAATAAGAATTAATTAAATTAATTTTTATTTTCTACTTAAGCCAAACCCACTCCCCTCCCTCCACCATTTTGCACTCCCCTTGAGAAGCCTCTCCCTCAACCTCCTCCTCTTCTCCTCCTCCTCCAAAGGCGGTTGTGGATTCGGCCGGCGGATTGTCGCGAAGCGACGGGCTAAGCCCCACCAGGTAGGATATTGTCTCCTCGTTTTTAATTCCCACACATGTTTGATTCAATTTTATGGCTTTAAAACTCTGTCTAAATCCCTAGAAAATACCATATCTGAATAATTCGTATCTTGAGCTTTCCAACGCAATTTATGATTTAAAAATCAGAGTTTGGAGTTGTCTGCAATAGATCACCGAAGTTGGGAAGTTTTTGAGTGTTTCCGGCGGTTTTTGGGGTGTTCCGACGAGCCAGCGCGGCGGCAGGCGGCGGCGGGTGCGCTACGGCGGCGGTAGCGTGAGGCCGGGTAGAGGAGGCTGGGGACGGCAGGGCTCCCAGGGTGAGGCAGCTGGCGGCCGGGGTCCGTGGTTGAGTGGGCCAGGTGGCAGGCGGCCGCGGTGTCACGGTGGAGCGGAGGCCAGCGGAGGCAGCGTGCGGTGGGTCTTCGGCAGCATGCAGTGACCCCGGGGGAGCAAGACCCGCGCGCTGTGGGTCTCCTTTGACGCGGCAGGCGACGAGGGGAGACCGGCCAGGGTGGCCGGTCCGTTCAGAAAACCGGACCCGAGGTGGGTCCAGTGCTTTGGAGGCAGGCCGCGGCCAGTGGGCCGCGGCGAACTGGACCGGACCCTCGGCTGGGCTGCGGGCCGGTGGTCTGAAGTGGGCCGGTCGAGGTGGACCGGCCCGGTTAGGCCCCCTTGCATTCGGGTGGGCCGTATCTTTTAAACGGCGCGTCTGTTTGACGCGCCGTCTGCAGCAGTGGAACCGTATCGACGAGACAGACTTTTTGAGATGGTTTTGGGAATTTTTAATTCCCTAAACGAGGGGCCTCGGTGGTGCGACGCGTACTTTAAGTGAATTGGTGTCTTTCCAGGGGTTTTGTTTTGGGCGGCGCGGATATAACGGATGTCCGTTTTGAGCGTCGTCAGTGGCGTTGCAACCCTATCATTGAGCCGGAGTTTTCCAGTGTAGTTTCGGGCGTTGAAGACGAAGTTGATGCGTGGGCCCCATGGACTGTCTTTCGATCTGTACGCAACTTTTTGTAACTTTTTCATCGGACGTCCGTTCAGGGCGTACGAGCAGTCGATTTTGGGTGTTTTTCTGAGGGCATTGCATTGGCGCAGTCCGCCCGCTTTAATTCCACACGATGGTGCGGGTCCGACGGTGGCAGTTTCGGGATTTGGTGGTGATTTTCAACTTTATCACTGGGTGTCCGTTTTGGACAAGTGAATATTCCATCTTGTGTACTTTTCTGAGAGGATCACAACGGTGTGATCCGTTCATGGCACTTCGGGATCGGGATGCGGGTCCCATGTAGCAACGCTCGTGTGCGGTGCGCCAGAACGCATATTTTTCTCCGGATATCCTTCCACTCAAGTGATCAATCCTTTTGACGCGTTTTCCTGAGGGGATCGTAATGGTGCGATGCGCCCGACTATTTTTGGGGCTGAGGCTTGGGATCATGGGATGTCATTCAGGCGTAAAGCAGTGTTGGCGAATTTTTCATCGGATATCCATCGGAGGTGAGTAAGTAGTCGATCTCGGATGTTTTTCCGTGAGGATTACAATGGTGTAATCTGTTCAGGCGTGCAGAGCCTCTTACGTGATCTTATTAAGTGTGGAAATATGAAAGGTGTACCAGTGGAGGTTCTTCCTACAGTTTTTGCAGAGAACCCTTGGCGTGTGATCGCGTTCACTCTTGGGAGAGTGAAGTGAATGCTTGAAGAGATGTAGTTGGCCGTTCCTGGGCCGATGAGGTGGAAAGTTGGATTTGTTACGTTTACGCCCTTCGTGTTGACGTTGGGTGTCGTGTGCTTGATAGCCTTTGGGCTAGAGATGTGGTATACTCTGGGAGTATACGGGAATGCTGGAAGGTATATGTGGATGTTGGTACCTGAGAATGTTTGTGCACTTGGTTGGGGTTGACTTGGGGTCACACATCATATGGGACCCATGTGCGTGTCGTGTTCTGCTTTACGTTCTTTTGACCTCTCACGACGTAGAGGGTTCCTCAGTTCTCGACTATTGACCAGGAGGGTTGATTCTTCCCATGGTTCGGTTCTCATTTGTTGACCAGAAGGGTTGAGTCTTCCCCTAGTTCTGTTCTCATTTGTTGACCAACAGGGTTGAGTTTCCCCCTGGTCTTGTTCACGATGGTTTCGACCAGCAGGGTTGAGTGGTTTTCCCCTGGTTCTGTTCTCGATTGTTTGGCTGGTAGAGTTGCTTTGTGTTCCCTAGTAGAGTTCTTGTGGATTTCGGTGTGACCAACACTTTACACGGGCACCGATCCTCTACCCAGGAGGTTGTTTCTAGCAGGGCTGGCTAGGAGGTTGTTTCCAACAGGGCTGGCCAGTGGGGTACCATTTATCAGGGATGGCCAGAGCAGTACCATCCAGCCGAGATGGCCAGAGTGGTTCCGGGTTTACCTCCAGTGGGAGTGGGAAGTGGTCCCCGATGTCGGGTTTACCTCCAGCTGGGCTGGGAAGTGGTCCTCGATGCCGGGTTTACCTCCAGCTGGGCTGGGAAGTGGTCCTCGATGACAGTTCCGAACCTCCCTCAAATGGAGTACCCTTTTTACGGGACTAGGCATTGGGACTCGTCGACGAATTTTTCCGGGTCGCCCTCCAGTGGATTACCCTTTTATGGGACTGGGCAGTGTGGCACCCGTCGACTCTTGCCGGGTCTCCCTCCAGTGGGAACCCATCGACTTCCAGGGATTACCCTCCAGCGGGGCTGGGTAGGGGGTCGCCTGTCGACTTTGAGGAGACCTCTCGACTTTGGGGCAGTGACGAGGTGTGGCTTGACGTTCCCCCAGAACTCTCAAGTACGAGGGGTGATTTCCCCACCGAGACGTGTCCTTGTGACATGACCTAAAACTGTGCGGGTGAGTCAGTGCTGCCCAAAGCGGATAGTTTCGAGGTGTGGTGATTTGAGCCCTTGACTTGCAGTTTCTGGGTAGACGTGTGGGATGCTGGGCATCGATGGTGTTTACTTCTAGGACTGTTGGCTACTCACTTTCTTGGGCTGAGCTACGGGATGCAGATCCCCTTACGATCTTGTTTGGGATTATTGATTGAGCATATATATATGTATACATTGTTCCAGTGCCCACTTCTTGGGATTAGTTACTCTCCCTCCAAGAGAGACGAAGACGCGTGGGGTATGCCACGTGCTTTCCGTGTCTAGCTTCTCGTGGTTGGATGAGTCTACTCTCCTGCTATAGGTAGCGAAGACTCTACGATAATTTCATCTTCTCATCGTTTCGAGCTCCTTGTGTCTAGATGAGTCTACCTCCTTTCTCTTGTTGGGTTGAGCTGGACTCTCTACTACTACTCTACTGCACTCCTTGTTGTACTCTTTACTGCACTTTCAGTTGTACTTCTTTACTTTTCCCTGTTCGATCTACTGCTCACCCTTCGGTACCTCCTTTGTTTCTCTCTCGAGCCTTTGGGGTATCCTACTGAGTATTTTTATACTCACCCCTGCTTGGGCTTTGCCCGCACTTGGTGTGCCCTTGAAGACGACGGACAGGTTGGTCGTGACTTCAGTGGAGCTTAGGAGTTCGGGAGCTTGGACCGCGTGTGGTGGTCGGGGTCAGGTTCCAGGTGGGGGACCCTTCCAGTTGTGTACGTTTGTTTAGCTGTTGCCGGGATGTGGCACTTTTCTGGTTGGGCGCATGTTTTCCCCTTTTCTTTTCAGTTTACTTTCAGAAATTGCTTTTTACTTTTAGAGGTCGATGCACATTGTGGTTTAATTATAGCAGTTGGTACTTTGCTTTTCTTTTTTATTCTGCAATTTTACATTGAGTGTGTTGCGTGTGTGTGTACAGGTACTCAGGAAAAGGCCTCCCCAAGTTGTTGTGCCTTCGGTGCTGGTCGCCAGCCCCTGGACTATAGAGGCGGGCTTGGGGTAGTTACGGCTCGAGCCCGGGTAGGGTCGGGTCATGAAACTTATGATCACCTTCTTCTCCTTCAGGTCCCAAAGCTTGTATCTGAACTCCTCATCTCCATAGCCGATGAAGATGTATGGAGTATATCTATCGTATAGCTTCTTCCTGAGCTCCCTGGATACATGTGCAAATGAAAAACATCCAAATACTTGTAAATGAGAGTAAGAGGGATGTTTACCATACCATCTCTTCTGTGGAATCTCAAAATTCAGAAGGACTGATGGTGATCGGTTGATGAGGTAGTAGGAAACCTGGACAGCTTCTCCCCAGAATGGATTAGGGAGCTTAGCCAAACTCATCATGCTTCTGACCTTCTCCATGATGGTTTTTTTCATCCCTTCTATAAATCCATTGTGTTTTGGGGTGCGAGGGACCGTCCTCTCATGTCAGATTCCATGACTCCTGGAATAGGCATCAAATTCCTTGGATGTGTACTCTCCTCTGTTGTCTGAGCGAAGACACATCAGCTTCCTTCTAGTTTCACGCTCCACCATGGCATGGAACATCTTGAAGTAGTCTAGTACTGGGTCCTTCATTAGTAAGAATAACACCCACACCCTTCAAGATGCATCATCAATAAAGGATAAAAAATATTTGTTACCTCTGAATGTATCTACCTCCATGGGTCCGCATACATTAGAGTGCACCAGATCTAACAACTCTGATTTCCTTGATGAAGCAGTATTGAATGAAACTATATGATACTTCCCATACAAGCAATATTTATAAGGATCAAGTGATGCATCCTTGTCAGTACTGATGTACTTTTCATCGTTAGGGTAGATAACCCTTTTTCACTAATGTGGTCGAGCCTTCTATGACACATATTGGATGAAATTTCTCCTTCCACCGTGTTGAGGCTTTCTGCATATATCTTCACATGAGTTTTGTAAAATATACCACATATGTGTCATCAGGCGATGATGATGGCTTCTTTTTTCATCTTCCATGCTCCATTGCTGAAAATGTTGTCGTAGCCTTGTCGATCAAAGGCTATACTTGATAACATGTTGAGATGAAGACTTGGAACATGCCGAACATACTTCAGGGTGATTTTGTATCCAAAGTTTTTCTTGACTTGGATATCACCCATGCCAAAAATCTTTACCGAACTGGTATTCCCCATCTTGACTGCACCAAAGTCACCAACTTGATAATTCAAGAAATACTCACAATGGGGTGTGACGTGGTACGATGCTGCAGTATCGACCACCCATTCTGTGTCTTGGCATGATGTATGAATACATGTCTCTTATTCATCTTTGGAGAAAAGAATAACTTCTCTGGTGATTCTCACATGTGAATCTTCATTTCTTCTTTGTTGGTTGCTACTTTGACTTTTTTCTTGTAACAACTTTCGACAGTTCTTCTTCATGTGTCCCTCCATGCCACAATGGTAGAATTTGTATGTTGGACTCCTTCCATCTATAGATCTTCCTCTATTATTTCTTCGAACTATGGTTCCTACCCCACGAACTCCTCCTTATTGTCTTCCTTGCTTCTCCAGAACAAGAGCTTGTGTCTGGTTAAAACTTGCATCCTTCCTTCGGTCCTCTTCGTTGAACAGTGCATCATTTACCATCGCCATGGTGAGTTTGCCTCCGGGCACCGAGTTGCTGAGTGAGATGACAAGCATATCCCAACTATCGGTAAGTGTCAAGATTAATTTGTTCACCTGATCTTCATCATTTAGAGTCTTACTGGCAGCAACCAACTGGTTCACTAGGTTTTGGAACTCGCTGGTGTGTTCGTCTATAGAGTTTCCACTCTGTAGTCAAAGATTCATCAACCGCTTCAACAAGAGGATCTTGTTTTGAGCAGTCTTTAACTGGTACATATTTTATAACTTTTTTCAAAGTTCATATGCACCATTTTCTTGAGAAACATGGTGGTAAACGCTATGATTGATCCATTTACGAATTTGGCCAATTGTATTCTTGTTCAGTTTCTTCCACTCCGCCTCCTTGGTGGAATCAGGGTTGACTCCCTCATTCTCAATGGGGTCAAAAATATCCTTAGAATTGAGGAGATCTTCCATTTGAGATTTCCAAATAGAGTATTTTGAAGAAGTCAACATGATCATCCCTCCCATGGATGATCCCTCCATTGGATTTCAATTTATTTAAAATTAATATAGAATCTAGAAAAATGGATTTCACCGTTGTGTCTGTAACGGTCGAAAATGGTGGAATCGACTCCTATATAATAAAAATCGGATATCGATTGATCAAGTTATGATAAAAATAATATCAACGGCCAGGATCATCTGATGACGTGGTGATAACGTATCGATGATGTGGTGATGATGTGGCTTGCCAGAGCAGCGGCTGGAAAATCGCTGGAAAAGTTGCCGGTGCCAAAAAAGTACATTCTTCTCTGGCAAGGAGGTACTGTAGCACCTGAAGTTTGACCAAACTTTGATTGGGCCTAGGAAGCTCGTTTTAGCTCCGTTTTTTATGTCGTTTGAGCCATTGGAATCATATCGACAAAAGATTTCAGAATATGTCTTCAAAACATGATTCTGAGTAACTTTAATTTTCTAGTCACCAGAAAATTTCCACTACCTGTCATCGTTTCACCAGAACCACCTCTGATACCACTTGTTGTGGTTCTCTAACCACAAATAGAGATAATAGAGAAATAAGATGGAAGAAAAATGGGCTTTATTTCAACGTGAACAAAGCTTACAAAAACTTCTCTCTACACCTCTCACATGGAGCTCTCAAGGCTCTCTTGGCTAGAAGAGCTCTCTTGGCTCATATTTGATGATTTTAAAAAAGATACCTTGGTACTCCTTAAATAGCCATGGTGGGAGGTGTCAAGTTTGACACAACTCCTCCACCTACCATGGACTTCTCCCATGGCTTCCAAAAATAGGGACTACATGTGCAGCAGCCATGTTTTAAGTCCTTGGTTGGTAAGGTAGGTGCACTAGCCACCTACCATGCAGCTGGATAGTTCTAACAATCTTCATCGTGTCATATAGTGCATGCATCCCTCATCCTGCACAAAGAATTTTCACCTTCAACCTCACGTGCTCTATATAAACCCACTCCCATTAAAAAAAAACATGCGCAAGGGGAGAAGGGAAAAGGGGCTCCAAAATGGTAGGGGAAGACGATCACTGCTTGTTGGAAAACTCCTCATGTAATCACTAAGGTCGGACACATGATATTTTGAGGGTTAAATGATCGCATGACAAATAGAGTGCCATGTGATACTTGATCCATATGTGATATTCACGTGACCACATGATACTCTAATGGGTGTGTGACTTCGTCAAGGAGAGCCTCCAAGGGTGACGTGCATGACAACCCTTGGGTATCATGCTCCATGAAGGAGGACCTTTGGGGTCACATAATATCTCTATGCGTCCATCTATAGAAGACCCTTGGGCTTGATTGGAACCCATGAAAATGGCTCGAGGTGTTCATATGCAATTTTAGACCTTTCGCGATGCCACTAGCCTTCATTATCATGATGCTTGCACGAATCCCCTCATGCACGAATCTCAATCTCTTCTCATGTAGTGTATACCCATGCTGTGAAGGTCTCAACACACATTCCCCCATGCATGACCATGAGACCTATCACAATACCCCATCCATGATCGTGTGGGAAACCTTCATGTACCGCGATGTACGAATGCGACTTTATAAGTGGCCACCTCGACATCGAGGATCCTTGCGGATTCCCTTGGTATGAAGGAAAAACAGTGAGGACATGTGACCCATAGGTCATGAACTCCTAGCCATGTAATGATCTTTACTTATTCAGGCTTTGATATGTGTCCTCCCTACGCATGAGTGAGAAGCTCATTACGAGACCACGTGAAGTTCATGCGAACCGCAAAGATTCGGGCATCATGCGATGTCATGGAGACACTACCTAGTATACAATTGTCTAGTAGGAAAACCCTTGTCTTCATGCATCATGGATCCTTGTCCATACTGTAAGTGTCATGGGGAATCCTCTACACATGTACATAGGCTCAGGAGTCCCTTATGAACCCACGTGAATCGCATGAAAAAAAAGCATCATGTAGAAGTCCTCTTCATGTGCACACGAGCTTACAGACAGGATCTACCTCTAACATGTGCACTAGGGTATATATGCCTCCCATAAAACTTGGGGCATAATCCCATTTGGATGAATACTTGTGGGACTTAAATGGATTCTAGAATTTAAGGATATTCACAAGACCTTGTCATGTTAATAGTTCAAGGACATGTGATCACAAGACTGTAACAACTGGGACCCAATGACAGAACAGACACCCCGCCTTAACATGGTCATTGGGTCCTAGCCCACCAGGTACCACCAGTTGCCTCGCAGACATGTGGTCCCCACCCGGGGGCCCACCCACATGCTAGAATGGGTCATCTAACTAATGATAGTCCTCACAGGCCAACACATATCCTTTCTAGTGTTCTTTTTCCTCACTCACACACACCATAAGAAACTTCCCAGAAGGTCACCTTTCCTCACTCACACACACCATGAGAAACTTCCCAGAAGGTCACCCATCCTGATCACTACTCCAGGCCAAGCACACTTAACTGTGGAGTTCTAATCAGATATACTCCCGAAAAGGAAGGTGCACCTTATTTACATGAGTCATATCATTTAGTCATTTAACTCTTTATCATTTGGGGGTGTTACAATCACCCCCCCCCCCCCTTATAGCACAATGTCCTCGTTGTGGGCCCTACATCTCAACCCAGACAGTGCACCGTACTTAAGGCTGGGTACCACCTTTGATACCAAATGTAACAACTGCGACATGGTCGTCGGGTCCTAGCCCACCAGGTACCACCAGTTGCCCCGCAAACATGTGGTCCCCACCCTGGGGCCCACCCACATGCCGGAACGGGTCATATGACTAATGATAGTCTCCAAAAACCAACACATGTCCTTTCTAGTGTGCTTTGTCCTCACTCACACACACCATGAGAAACTTACCAGAAGGTCACCCATCTTGATCACTACTTCTGGCCAAGCACGCTTAACTGTGGAGTTCTAATCAGACAGTATTTCGAAAAGTAAGGTGCGACTTGTTGACATGAGTCATATCATTTAGTCATTTAACCCTTTATCATTTGGGGGTGTTATAGAGACCCTTTGATGGTTTCGCGATGTCCTTAGGCAATATTGGAAATGTCATTTTGATCGTAATACAAGTCGCAGACAATATGGGAAGGTCTCGCGACATCCCTTTGACATGCCACCATTGTCATGAGATGACCCATAGGGCAAGCCAATTTGATTAAGTGAAACCCCCTTGACACATCATCATTATCATGAGACAAGCACTGGACAAGTTAGGATAACCTTGAGAAGAATTCATTAAAGTGTTGGAAGGATCATGCAATTGTTTGTTGACATGTGAAAACCTGAGGAAAAATCAATTTGATCATATTACGACATATATTCATGACTATTTTGATCATGCATAGGACCCCATACAATTCCACCTTTCCATATGGGACCCCCCCTAGTGTGTCCAGACAACTTCACGGTGCTCTAAGGGTAGACAGACGAATCTTCCCCTGACATGCTTGCGTACTCCCCACATGAACCATATCGTTCATGCGAATAATCATTGAAAATTGAGTAAAAATAATATATATTACTCATAAAACTCACATAAACCCTGACCTTTGAAGAATAAAACAAAGGAGATTTAATGGGAGGAGGTGAGAGGTACTCGTGGTCACTGAAAGATATGCGGTGTGCCCAGGGCGTCCACAACATGACCCCATAAGAACTCCTGACAAGTCAGCCAAACCTTCTGTTTTGATCATGTGAAAGACCCCAGACATGGAATCCTTGATCAAGTGATAACCCATTGAATTTTTCACTTTGATCAGGTGAAGACATCCTGACAAGTTAGATGATCGTGCACAAAACCACTGACATGCCTATTATGGTCATGCAAGGCACCCCAAGACATGTCCGCCTTGATCAGGTGAAGAAATATAAGACAAGTAAATTGATTATACATAAGACTCAGGAAATGTCTGCTTTGATCATGTTAATCCATACAAGACAAGACGGTTGATCATGCGTGAATCCCCAAACATGCTAGCTTTAGTCGTATAAAGCATCCTCAACAAGTCTGCTCCACCCATATGGAGATATTCAAGGCATGATAATTGATTAGTCAGATACCCTTGGATGTGTCTCCCACATCATATTGGTGCCCCAACATATCGTGCAAACAATCAAAACCTTCCTAGTAGAAAACCAAGAAATGTCAGTCAAATTCCTTATAACATTCCCACTTTGTCCGGCATGCCTACATAAACTAATACCATGTGGACCTAGGTTAAGAATCTTCATCCACATCCCCCTCTTACAAGGTAAGTGTCCTTGATGATCTAGGTTCATGCCCACATGTGACCCTCCTGATATCATGCTCTCGGATAGACCATCATGTTCATCACTACCTCTCTTTAATCCACCAGTGGATAAAGAATGAGTGGGCCACATGGGAAACCTCAGGGTGTAAGCCCCGACCAATATGGGAAACCTTAGAGTGTAAACCCCGACCACTCAAGAAACCTCGAAGTGTAATCCCCAACCACTCAGGAAACCTTAGGGTTTAAGCACTAAGCACTCGGTCAGCCTTAGAGTGTAAGACCCAACAAATGACATGATATGAGTGCAACAATTGGGCATCCTCAATGCGTAATCCCCAACTACTGGCATAATATAATATTTCCCTGCTCAAGAGGGTCTTCATCTTGGTACAAGTCCATAACTCTCCTAAAACCCTAGGGGTGTCCATAATGCCTCCGAGTGTGACCATTCACCTTAACCCATCAGTGGGTTGAGGGATGGAATAAACTACGAGAACTTTGATTCCTACCATAATCGGGATACATAGGAAGACTTCTTAATACTAGAGCTCCTATAGGAATCCACCCTAGCATAAGTCCCTTCCCATTACAATTATTCCAAAATTATGGTATTAAATCCTCCCATAGATCTTCCATCCTAATTCATCCATCAGCGGACAAGAAGAGGACTCATGCATGGGCATCATTCTTGGTATAATCCCCAGTAATGATCCAAAGTACCTCAAATCTATTAGAGAGTTTGGATGAACTGAACTACAAGAACTCTAATTCCTTCCATAACCAGGATATGTAGGAAACCTTCTTAGGGACCAAGCTCCATACCTTATCCTCCACAAGACGGGTTATCATTCCTCTCAAAGGGAAACTTAAATTTGTAAGCCCCGTATAGATATTATCTTATGTAATGTGTCCAACCCATCACTATCTCTTGTTTCCCACACCAAGAATGGCTCACATGGGTTGAGAGACTAGTGATGATTGTACCAATGGCATGACAAGAGCCCCTCAATGTGGGATCTTCACTATTGGGATGTAAGTCTGATTACATCCCCTCATAGCTCAGATGGTAGCATTCCCAAAGAAGAAATCTAGGGTAGTCTCATATGCATAAGGCTCACCATGGGCCTCTATTGTCATATATCTCTCAGAATAGACACCCATCTCAAGAACTACGTGGAATCTGATTCTTACCTTAAACATGATATATAGGATGCTTCATCGTGGTTCGGGCCTAATATTCACATCCTTACCCTATAACGTTAAAATGCATGGATGGGTCGAGTCATATGACTTTCAACTGTGTTAAACAAACTACATGGGTTTTGACTCCTATTCTCACAGGATACGTATGACGTATTATAGAGGTTCAATCCCATTTCCAAGACACCATCCATCTCCTTGAGAAGCAATAAAACCCATAGTGATCAAGTACGACCATGTTCTGAAGCATCATAATTAAATAAGAGAGTGATAGAGAATCCATGATATACACACGACATTCCCTATTGATACATGTTCATAATAAAGTCATTGAAACAGGGGTAAATATTCTCGTATTGGGGTCTGGGAAGGATTTCAAGAACATATCTCAAATCTATAAGAGCACTCCGGAGTAGGAAACAATTCCCCCCAAAAGGGTATGATGAGCTCGACCTCCCATCCTCTCGACCAATGCGAGTCCCCAAGAGTCTATAGGACTAAAAATCTAGACAACTCCCAGCCTTTGGGAAGTACTTTTTTACCCAGCTACGGATGGGGGAACCATTATGAGTTTCATGGAAAAGTGACAATGGTAATGTGATGAGTGCAACCCATTCCATGCTATATGTCCCGACTAAACACTCATTCATCATCAACTTCCCAATTAATTCCTCAAAAAATAGTTTAATAATGTCACAAGATTATCTTATTGAAACTGATTTCAATCTCCATCTCTCTAGAAGACATCTCAGTAGTCACATGATTTGATCTTTTTCTAACACTGGATTCCCTAAGGAGATCATGATATTCACTATCTAATTAAACCTAAGATACATATCAAAAATCAAATAATCAGGTTTCATCTTGAATGTATCATATTTAATTTTATAATTATTCAATCTCATTTCTTTCACATAGTAGTAACTTCATGAGAAATAGATAATGTATCCCAAATTTCAAAAGAAGTTTTACTAGAAGATATGTTATTAAATTCTTCATATACTAAGGCACAGTAAATATAATTCATGTATTTTTAGATATTGTTATAATAATTTTTTATAGCATCATCCCATGTATTCCAAGTAGTCTTAGGTAATTCATATTTATCATCTCTGGCAGACCATATTTTAAAAAACATGCTTTAAAAATGAATTTTTATTTTTATTTTCCATTAATCATAGTTATTTACATTAAATAAAGGAGGTATATTGGTAGAAGAAACTTCTTGTATATTATACATTTAAATAACAACATTTATAATTGATAGAAATTTAAGATCTTTAAAACAAAACTAAAATCATAGTTGAAATGATTTTGAAAACACACTAATATCAAATGTTGGTCGAAGTGATTATCTCAAGAGGGGGTGAATTGAGTAACCAATAAAAATAATTTTTAAAACAAGTTTAAATAAAATCCCCCAAATAATTAAAATAACCCAGTTAATCAAAACATCGTATCGGTATAAATTCTAAAATTTTAAAATATTTATCTGAGAGTGATTAAGCCTCAGTTAAAATAATATGAAAACTATTTTAACTTTTAAAATAAATTTACTTAATAAAAACCTTATATAAATGCTAATTAATAATAGATATCAAAGTGGTGGTTTTTCATAGTTTAAAACAAATTCAGTTTAAATATTAAAATGAAACAAAAAACATATAGAAGAATAAATACAAGAGGTTCTATCTCAAGCCGAGACCTAATCCTCTCCACTTGGAAATCACCAAATTCCAAGTAGATTATATAAAATAATCTTGATCCACAACTTGGATCTAGTATACACAAAATCTAACCAGCTATTCAGGAAATACAGGGACCTCTTCCACAGTAATTCTAAGAAATAAAAAAGCATAGGCCACACAAGGACCTATTCCACAATACCATTGGTAAAAAAAATATAAAGAGAGAGTGAGAAGATATCAACTATCTTCCAATTATAGAACATGAGTCAGTGTGTGTTTAATAAATAGGTTAAATCACACACTGCTTGAAATTTAAATGCAACAAATGAAAAGGAAAATTGTAAAGATAAATAAAGGATGGTGTTGATCAGTTTTTTTTTTGTGATCTGATGCTTGAGGCACCTCAACTATATCTTGGATAGGATCTTAAGTCAAGTTTATAAAAATTTTATTAAAATAGAGAGTTGTAAGCTCTCTTGTTTGATTTGTATGAAAGGATCTATATGTTAATTATGATCCTCTTTCTCTTAGTTGGTTGTAGGTAAGATGAAACATGTAATCTCTTAGTAAGTTTCACACTTTTCATCACAAATCTAGTTCTTTTAATGTTGTTCCAGCTTACTTCACATGTGTATCTTCGAACATAGGAGGGAGTCTACTTATTAATTTTACAGAAGCATGTAGGAGTATATTTTTGAAGAATAATCATCTAGATCTTCTGGTCCACATACTGAACACTGACAAGAAGCGTTAATGCATGTCTGTAATAGTTTAAGAATAATCATTAAAATAATACTCAGCAATAAATTTGATAATATAGCTATTAGAAACAATTAATTTAAATATCTCAGAAATATCGAAGGTAGATCTTCTGAAATTCAGTTATCCTAGTGGTGAATTAGGTTGGCATTGATTCAACCCAGTGGTGATTTAGGTTGATGATGGTTCATTTCAACACTTTTCCAAACTTCCATCCTAACGATAGGTAAATTCTGATGATGTATCATCTGGTGGTAGGTATTTTCCATACTTAGCAAAATTTATCAATGGTAGATAAATTTTGAAGGTGATTCATCATAAATGGGGACTCCTTTCTAGTATTAGGTCTTTTTCATACTTATCCAAATTTTCATCTTGATGGTGACTCGTCTCTGATGACAGGTCTTTCCAATACTTTGCCAAAATTTCATTCTGGCGGTGGGTCTTTCTTGGCGGTGACTCAGCTTCAATGGTGAGTCGTTTTCTTACGTAGCCAAATTTCTACCAAAATTACTTATAGTATAAAATTCTATCATAAAACATAAAACTCATAGATAACATAATAAACATGATTTTGTGATCATTAAAACAAGGGTGCCAACATAGGTCTTGGAAGATTCATAAAGGGTTTATAAAATTAATCAAATAACCAAAACAAAACATTATTTTAAATTTAAAAATATATTTGGTTTTGGGTACCTTTAATTTCATATATTACATTACTTTTGGTTCATTACTATGTCATAATGCATCCCGTATATTTATATCGTATTTAATTTTTACCCAAAAATTCAATTATGTTGGAAAATTATGAAAAAATCACCATTGGATAAGTTCAACATTCTAATTCCAAAAATAATTTTTATTTTATCAAAATAATTCTCTAAATATGAGAAATTATACTTTTAAATTAAAATCCTTGTTTATGAAAAATAGTAGTTTTTTATAATAACTATTTTATAACCCTTATAAAAAATACATTTTCACTTTATAAAATTATATTATAATTTATATACTATTTAATAATAATATTATATTAATATATCATTTATTTCAAAAATTCATGAATTTATAAAAATAAATTTTTGGCTGGCGAGGAACAGGTGTTTTCATGAAGGGGTGGTTTTCAACCCCAAGGCTTATTTGGCTAGAATTTTTTCTGCTCTTCAGACTGTTAAAATCCCTCAGAAAGTGTACTATTGGAACTCAATACATGACTTCTTTGTTCTCTGGTGTTTCAATATTAAGGGTAATTTTTAGCCACTGATGGGAAATATGGAGCTTTTCTAGCAATCTCCTTTTATTGGTTGGACTAAGATTAACACTGATGGTGATTCTGGAGGTAATCCAGGTTCTTCGGGATGTGGGGCTATTTTTTGGAATAGTTTTGGGGATGTGGTGGGTTTTTTATATGTTTCTTGTGGAATTGTTTCCTATTTATAAGTGGAGATTCTAGGCGTTATCATTTCTTTGGATCATGCTAATGAAATCTGTCTGGATAGGATATAGTTGGAGTGTGATTCTACAATTATTGTTCATGCGATTAGATCAGCCTCTGCTCATATTATTTGGTGATTTGTTAATTGATGGATTTCTTGTTTACATTATCTCTCATCTATTGATTATATTTTCACTCATGTTTTGAAGGAGGTAAATGCTTGGGCTGAAAGTCTTTCCAACAAAGGTACTGATGGGAACATTCTTATTTGATCTGATCATCTTCCTTTGGATGTTTTCCCTTTTTTATTAGGGACAAATGTAATTTTACCTCTTTTAGACTTGTGTGATTTTTGGTTATTTTTTTAATATAATATAGGGGCCCTGTTTTCTGGTAGGTGTTCATTTTATTCAAAAAAAAGAAATTTCATAATTAAAATTACATATTACCCAAAAATATAATTTTTTTATCATATCAAAATTGTAATTTTTATCAAACTCACTTATTAATCATTTATATAGTAAAAACATTAAAAAATAAATATAATAATTATTTTATTAAAAAAAAATATAAATATTCGTATTGTTAGGATCGAGATATATAACCCCTTATTACACTAGTGAATGCTCTAAGGGTAAGGTATGCGATGGTGAGATTTTCTCAAGGTGGTTCGGAAAACATTGTTTGGGTCATGATCTCAATGAGATTGAACCCATACCATAAATGGTTTCTCTCATGCTTTAGTTATTGAATCTCATCTTGGTATTCTTCAATGGAAAATCCCAGTGATACTATCTCCCTTGTAATCTTAGTTAAATGGGATTTATATGGTATGATCCTACTAGTCGAGGTCATCGCTTCTTTCGTCTGAGTCAATAAGACTTTATAATAACCCTTAATATATGTTAATCATGTGATCATTGTTCAATGGATATATTATCAATAGTCATGATTCTTAATGGTATTTTAAATATGAAAGGATATAACCAAATAATTGCATGTATTTTCTTTAACTACATTAAATAATAGGACACTTAATTCAATTACAAATGGAATTTTATTTATAAAATTTTGGGTCGTTATATTGAATTCATCCTCCATGTACGTATTCCATGGAATCTAGTAATTAATTATGATTCCCATCCATAAAAAATCTCACAATCTATCTAAGATACTCTTCAATTGCAAACCAAACCTCTACGATGTGACCCAATAATCAATAAAGACAAGGTTTCTAAGGTTATTCAAAACTTTATAAGGTTTATTTCCATGAATATAATGTTCCTTTACCAAACAATTACCCCTTAAACCCTTTACACCTGACACATTTATATCATGCCACTACCAAGATTCTAACACAAACACCAACTCTTACAGTCCTAGCCTTAGGTCCACAACACCTCTTCTACACCATGACACACCGCCTATAAAACCATAATTTATAGTAGTCATACCTTTGTGTTGTGACCTTCATATACATGTTGTGTCTAACCTCCCTAGGTATAATCTTAGCTCCAACGACATCTATCTCCCTTCAATCTCCTTCCATCACCTCCAAATTTCAAAATACGTAATGTAATGGGTCAGAAAGGTCTAGTTTGTTGCATTAGATGCATCTTAAATTATTATATTCCTTGAGAATCAAAACCAAATTGTGAAAGAAACTAACAACTACCAACCCAAACACTCCCTTAGTAAATTCATCTCAAACACAACAATGTCATCACCAAGATGCAAAACAAAAATAAAAGAATCACCCTCAAACAAAATATCTATAAACAATTATATAAATTAATCAATTAATAAATCGAACATATCAAAAATTAAAACCTAAAAAGGTTCAAAACCATCTCAGGGTACTGAGCACACATCTACGACTCTCATTCCCAAGTACATTTATCCAAACCAAGATGGCTCCATAAAACATGACCTAAAGGAATAAGACACCTATGAAATATTGTCTCCCATCAATCCTTAATCTTGATTAGTTTCTCCATGAATGTTGCATCATCCTATACATATAAATTTAACCAATATAATAGTGGGGGAAACACATTAAATACATCATGGATCCAATATAATAGTGGTGGAAACATTAATTGATACAATATCTAGACAACACACCCCAACACCTCTAAAGTGACAATAAAGTGGGGATAAAACTTACTACCTCGGCTAAACCTCTTCTTACAATGATGATCAAAAACCCTCAAGAACACACAATCAAAAACCAAAAAATATAGGGGTCTCCTCCTATGATCATCATAAGACTTCTAACATTCATTCACCTTTTTTGACACTCCTTTTGTGATGTGAGGATGGGAGGTTTCAAGGGGAAATCAATCAATAAATAGATAAGTGAAAGACATAAATTATCCCATGAATTATCAAAAGTAATCCCATGAAATTCCCAACCAAAATTTTCATGTGGGTCTAGGATATGTGCCTATCATCACCGTGTAGGTCTAGGATATGAACCCAACATTTCTGCATAGGTCCCAACTTTTCACCCAACATCATCGTGCAGGTCCAAACTATATACCTAGCATCATCGCATAGACCCAAACATGCATGACCAAGAAACTCACATAGGTTACACCTGCATGATACCTAGTATTAAATACCTATAAGAGTTAATTACTTAACCTAGGGTCCCAATTTTTTCCTATAAATAGGACTCTTAGGTCCTCATTCGATATGGAAGACCAAAATAATCCTTGATTCTTTGCTCACCCTAGTCCTTAACCCAGGTCCTCAAAACATTCCAAGTAGTTATCCAAGCCTCAAGTAAAGAGGAACTTAAGGAGGGTAGTTATATTATAGTTCCCTTTGTGTGTGAAACACAAAATACTTGTACATGAGGCATTTTTCACTAGTTAGAAAGTACTATGTTGAAAACCCCTTTCCAAGTCTGGGACTTGCATTAACCGATTCCAGAAGCTCCTGAGGAATCCCCTAGAGGTTTGAGAAAATCCTCTCCATAAAGTTGTTTCCTATATCACTCCTCATCCAATATTTCCCAAACATCACCTGGGATAAGAACCTTAATCTTTCTGATCTATCATCTAGATGAAGCACCTTCATCTCTCCTAGATCTCACCCATATGAGCCACCTTCTGCTAACTTAGCCCTCACCTACGTGAGACATTATATGAGCCCTATTTCATACCACCAATGTAGAGAACCTCGTTCCTAGGATCCCTAGACTGAGGGGGGGGAGTCAAGGCCTTTTCCAAAGCCTCCAGATATGTATGATCATATCATAGGGAACATCATCGTGTCCTATTGATTATACATTCCCATAGTACTGGAGTCCTACATTTATCCTACCTAATATGTGGGATCCTTGGGGTTTTTTATTATAAATTTCCATTTCAATGAGGATATAAACCTTAGGGATAATGATGGGACCCTAGAGTAAAATATAAGAGAGGAAATGGGCACATCAAATCCCTTTCTCTCTCCCTGATTCCTCTGAGGAACTCCACCCTCATTTACCAGTAGACTAAGAGTAAAAGGTCTTAGTAGAGATTCATTTTACGGATCCTCATCTTTCCTTCCCTTAGGGATTACCTCATAGAGTAAGGCCATAGTATTTATTATGGAGTATTCCCCTACCTTTTGTAGCCCCATCCTTGTCCATTGGTGGATAAAGGAGATTGTGTGGTTTTCCAGATATTCCATTTCCTCATGTTTCTCACACCGAGCATGACTCGCGTGGGCTTATAGGTTAGTGATGATCATGAAATTTTAATGATCAAATGCCTATCTAGGTATAGATTCATTATAAAGGATCTTACTATAACCTTGAGATATGCCTCCTCCTATAGGTATAATCCCCAACCATATTATCACCACCTCAAAGGGACATATTCCCAATGAGGAAACCACTTGGACCTTTTGATTTCCACTCCCCCATAGTAGTGTTTACACCTTGACCCGCCTAGGGGAACATGGGAAGTGAACATGTAATCCCTAAAGGTGGAATCACTAAGGAGAATTAAATACTTGACTCAATAGAGAGTACGTTTTCAGATCAACTTCTGACATTGACATAGGGCCTCCTCCATAGGTGACAGCCCCAACATTCCAAACTATGTGGGATTTTATTCCTATTCAAATGGGATATATAGGAATCCCCATTTAGGATCAAACCCAATACACTAAACTCACCCTAATATTATCCGGGCCACATTCTCATTAGGGTCATATAAAACCTAGTAGGATGAATCCATTCTAGGTCCCTTGGTCTTCTTCAGCATACGTCCCACATCAACCCTTGATTAGGAACCTTTCACCAAGGCATCCTTACACCACGACTTTAAACTACATGTTTTAGTCTTTATCACATGATCTTAAAAGGTATGATTTGTCCTATTAAGTGGCATTAGACTACATGGGTTATGATTCCTTTCACAAGGATGCATAGGAGGATCTTATCATGGGCCCAATATTGACACCAAAACATCTCTTGTATTCTTGGATGATGATAAATATTAGAGTGCCTTACTATGTGTCTTAAAACTAGAATCATAATAATACATGTCATAAGAATATGAGATATGCGCACAAAAGTGTGCCATCAATGGAGAACCTCAGATACATACAAATATATCCATGAATGAAGAAAATTGGATACATATTGATGATTCTAATAAAAATACATGCTAATAATTAATTTGTAACTTAAGGAACACCCGTTTATATTTGGGATTTAATAAAGGATTTAAGAATATGTATTAAATCTATAAGATTCAGAAAGTAGGAAATAATTCCCCCTAAATGGGTGTGATGATCCTAATCTACCATCCTCTCCACCAATGTGAGTCCCTAAGTGTTGTTGGAGACATTTACCAGTAACCACATGCCTTTGGAAAGTAGGTTCATGAAACATCTCGAATAAGGGAATTTTTAGGTTTTTCTGATTCCATGAACAAAATATGGTGAAAATAGCCCATAAAGGATATGGAATATGTGTTTAATGTGAAGCATAATGCCACCACAACCACAAAAATACATTCACACCCCCACATAGTTTTTCAAGAATGAAACAAAAATGGTAAACCTGGTATGAATCCTTAACCAAAATGACTATGTCACACACATGTTAGGCCTCTTCCACACTCTCGAAAAATGAAAGAGGGGAAAACATGAATTTAAAACAATTGAATATGCATGGGTTAATTTATTGAGATGATAATTTGATAGGGTTTAATTATTTTTTATTTTTATATGTATCCAGTAACTTTCAACAAGAGTTCTCTACAATCAAATGGTATCCTTTTAGCCAACATGAACATACGCATCAGCTGCTGCCCAAGCTGGGTACTCACCTAACCTAAGGACACCATCGCCAACCTAATGTCTTCAATGATAGGTTTTAAACACATTGATTTGTAAATACCACCTCAATGGTACTATCCTAAATATTAACGATACAAGACAAGCCCTATATATCATGAATCCCCACTGACCATCTACTCAGTGATGGTTGATGGAACATAATTCAATGGCAATGATTTTCATTTCAAACCATTTCGAGAACCTATCTCTAAAATGAAAAAAAATGATCCTCCATTATCATAGGGAGGAAAATCAATAGGTCACTAATGGTCTCATACTGACAACACAAGGGTCCCACCAAATGGCTCCTACCATCAATCATCGCCACTAATGTTGCATGGAAACAAACCCTCAGCATGATGAGGGTGTTTTCCTCAGGAGTTCATCCCAATTCACTCAAACCCAAGCACTCAAGACATCCCATCGAGGGTAGTGGATAGAAAATAGGAAATGTATCCATACCTTTGTTTCCTCTAGATAAGACTATTATCCAAATACGGTGGAAAATTGTGAGTAGGTGGACACACCTGCCCGTGCCCACCAAACCTTCCAACTCAATCTAGCAGTACTCAGGGAAACCATCAAGAGAATCCCAGAAAAAAAAAATAAGGAATAACTATATCTCTTCCCCTACACATGAATAATATTAGTATATATTAAAGGAAATGGAGGATAGGAGTAGACCCATACCCCTTCTACAACCACGAAATGGGAACATATCTCGATTCATACCAATTAAGTCACTCATCATATCCTGGCAATGATGAAATGGAAAATTTAAATTATTTTACACATCCTATAAACCTACCCAAATATAAGGAAAATAGAAGTGGTTGAGGGGAATACACACAACTCTATCCCCTCAATTAGGGTGACTCACCAATAAAATACAAAGTTCACTCCAAAGTAGATTCATATCCCTACTCCCATCCAAGAGGTCCATGGGGAAAATCTCATGATATATAGATATTTGGGTCAATCCCATACACTCATTCTAAATAGAGGTCATCAACCTATCATAGTGGCCACTCCTGGGTGGGTATACATCCCTTAAAAAATTCCGAAAAAAAATAAAAAAAATGGCAACAATATGGGATCTAATCAAATAGGCTTACGTATATGAATGTTGATATCTATAGAAAGTATCCTTAGTCTCCCATAAGAGATCGTTAAAAAAGAATCCTCACCAAAGGCAATTGGAAAATGAAGATTTGGTCGATGAACTTTCTCTTATCAATGCTATTGTTCTTTAATCCCTCAAATGTTTATCTATGGAGACTCGAGATCCCACTCATCCATTACCAAATTAAGTAAATAGTAACTACAATTTAGAAGGTCCCCCCAAAAACTGTGCTTCCAGCAATTCTAGAGGCCCTCCCTAAACATCTTACCATAAAGGATTACTTCATGTATACAATATGATCGATCATGAGAGCACATCTCATGATCATCATCACATAAATCCCCCATGTGGACAGAAACAACAAGGAAGACCTCCTCTTATAATCATCCTCCCTAAAGGCCCTCCCTAAGGTATACACTGTAGTAATTCCCCTTGCAGTCAAACATCAAGACATGATGATTGTCCATGATGGTATTTACTATGAATGTCCCCCCCAAAATGACACTTCACTTTGTGAAAGAGGTCCTCCCCTTGCCAAATTAACTATGAGAAATTCCTTCTATCATAAATATATCCCAATGCAACCGTCATTATCTAAAACTACCATGGATCACTTTCCTTCCAATATGATAGAGGAAATATCTACCGATCCTATTGTTTACAAAAAAAGAAGTAGGGAAACATCTACTTCGGTCGGATCAGGCTAAGGAACCTCTTACCAAATATGAAGAAGGAAAATTTCTAATGAGGAGTCATTTTTCTAAATAAAATATACCAGTCATGTTCTAGACTTTATCCAATCCAAGATATATAATTCCATAGTAATTGTTAGATGATTTTGTGTATGAAATATACTTAAATATATAGATTACTCTTCATCACCTAAAAAGTATTTTATTATGACTAATATCCAATCGACATCAAGATAATAGAAGGGATACACCATCAAATTGACTTAGTGGCCCTCCTGGATACAAAGATCCCAAAATTGGGAAAATAGCAAGGATCCCTTTAATACATATTCCTTGATGCATTGAAAGAGTTGTGTCATCTGATCAATAATACCCCATCAAGTGTTTATATTAGATAATGAGACGAAAATGGGGTGTTTCATTTTACCTCGCTCCTTGATCATCAAGTCCTGAAAAATTTTACATCATGTATTGTCATATCATCAATCTGGCTTCATGAAAAGAGCTCTTCCCACAATAGATGGTATGCTCAGTAAAAATTTTCCCTGAATGAATCTTCAAAACATCAATCCAAAAGAGATAGATCCATCAAAATACATCTACATAAAGCATTTGAAAATATTGAACAAGCCTCCCACTTAAGGGAATCCAATCATCAAGAATTGCCAATATCTTTGGAATCAACTGGATCAGGTATGAATCATATGATGCACCCAGACCATGTTCGAACAAAGTTCCATAAAATAAAGAGATATTTTGTAATAACAGTAGTCATGAAAATCTAGGAGTAACCATATCCCATAAGAATGGGGTATTTTTTAACACAACCTTCAAGATCGAAAAACCAAGATTGAAGAGTTGTGAAAATGGAATGGGAGAATCCCCAACCCATAGGGATAGGGGTTTTACCTAAATCTCCTCCTTAACAGAAGACATTATTTTCCTATTTAGGAAGAGGGTTGAAGAAAAAATCCTCTCAGTTCTTCCTATCCTATGACTCAACATCCTCACTTGGAACATGCATGAAAAAAAAATTCATAGATTCCATTTGGATCACCCTTCATCAAACGATTACAAGAGGACTAGAAAATGAGAGTATGAGGCCTCGTGGTAGACAAAAACATAATAAATCTCTCAAGGGTATGATTTCTCTTGGAAATCATAGTTCTTTCAGAAGATATCCTTAAAATAACCAACACTCTAATCATTCAGAGGATGATGAAATGCCTGAAACACATTACCCATTAGTGAATTTCATCAGTACCACCCCTTCAGATGCAACAAATCACAAGGACGGTACATAGGAGTAGGATAAAGAAGTTTTTTTTCATAATATAGTCCACACTGAAATGATTGATGAAGGTATGTGTACCCAAAATTAGAGGCTTTATATTAATTTTTGGATTCCCTTGACCACTCCACTACTACCTCCTGAGTGAATATCCACCAAAGAAAAGGGTAAAGGTAAGGTCATACCTCACCCACCTTCCAAATAAGTTAAAAAATTCACACTTGAGGAAAGTCTTGCTCGATAGAAGTAAAAGATGAAGGAGTTGAGAAAAATAAATGCAGAACTACTCTGAGACCATATCCATACTGGATATGTTCTATAAGTATATCCTCACCCCACACTCCTAACCGCTACACCTCAACATAGGGGGGTTTTCCCAGAAGTTGAAATGGATTTGGAGCATCTTCTCAATGTGGGGTGCTAAAAATTAATATATTTGGACCCCATGGAAGAAAGATATCAATATTTCCATCCCTTGGGTACACAATTGGAGCTAGTTCAGACACATCCTCACATACTATCCCCTGTAGGATACCCACCATGAGTATAAGCAGAACTGTCATAGCTAGCCCAACCTATTGTTCCCCTTTCTTAGGATCCTGCCCACTTTTTCATTCCTCCCTATATCATCAGCACTATTTAAACATTGGAAGCTTGATTAAAATCTATGGAAGGACGATGTTCACTATTACAACCAAAGAGAAAGACTTACCCTGAATGGGTGGATGCAACTCTTCCCCCACCAAACTTTGGGGATCTTATGTTCCCAACATTCAATGGTTCAAGGGGTCAAGAAAAACATCTGATACACTTTTTTTATAGGTTTTCCCCATTATTGGTACCCTAGAGTAGAAAGAAGTTTCTTAGCTTAGTTTTTTATGCATAATTTAGAATGACCAGCATTCACCTAGTATACCAGTTCAATAGTTGAATCAATCAAAGGGTGGGAAGATCTTCACTGATAATTCCAATATCAATTCATCTCTGCATTTTAGAAGAAATAATTCCTTAGTCTCTCAAAATTTAAACAATAAAAAAATGGGAGGGTGTTGAATTTCATTGTCAGGTGGAAGATTTTGATTTATTCCCTTAACTTTTAGCTTCCTCAAGAAGATTTTTTAGGACTTTTCATTGAGAATATTTACAGTGATATACAAACACCGCTTATTATAGTAAAGTATCTAGGTGTATTTTGGGATCTTTCCTCAGTATCACAAAGTTTGAAAGATTATATTTTTAGAACCAAGTATAACTCTCATCTCGTGCTAGTTTCTCAAGGGAAGAGGATTGCTAGAGTAGAATATGCAATGGTTATGCTGAAAATGGCCTCTACACCATCTCCAACTCTAAAGACTACACATCCTCATAGTGTACCTCCTCCTAAATAGTGTCATAAGTAGTAGTATCCTTATCATGATAAAAGGAATTATCTAAAATACTCTCATTATGGAGACAAGAAGAACAAATTCCACTCCTTATGAAATGTGAAGGTTCCTGGATACTTCTTAGAAGCCTTGGAGAACAACCTACTAACTCTACTGGAACCTGAAATACCTGACCAAGTTGGCCTTGATGATCACCCAGATTATTTCCCCTTTCAAAAAACATTGGGTCACACCATCCTATAATATTTTATTTTAAAATATTTCCTAAAAAATATGGTTGATTTTGGGCAAGTGAAACTGGGAAAACCACTTTTATAGGTAGCGTGTGTTTCTTCCACCACTCCGGAGGAACAGGGTGGATGGAGGGAAGTTATCGATAGGAATGCACAAAATTTCAATGGTTTTATGACTATAAAAACAATCAACCAGACTCATGTTATCCTATGATCATGGTTGAAACAACCAACTATGCCCCCAGTCTCTTTCACTATAGTACATACGACTCCTTCAATATAGCAGCCCTCCAATGGAAGGTATTCTAAAAATGACATGGATGAAAGGGTATGAAACAAATTGTAGGAATATGAACCTGTACCATGTCCAGTTTTATATTTGACTTTCTTAGACTTCATGCCTTCAATCCCAAGACCACATGCACCATTCCACCAAATGGTACCACAAGATTTGGCCTAAGAGACAGAATCCTCATCAGGTGAAGAATTGAAATTTGGATCCATTAATGTCATTCACTTAATGGATTCATTATCTAATGCTGAATATGGACAATAATTCAAGTTCCTTACACCTGATTAGGGAATTGGAGGAAGTGGCTACCAGAGAAGAGGATTCTAGGGAAGACACAGTCATGGTAGAGCTCAATATTATGGCCACATTCCTGCTCAGACTATCTATACTACCAAAACTCATGATAAATCCCTAAAGTGATCCCAACAAAAGAAGGGGAGTTCTCCCACATATTCTAGAGGTTACCCTGACCTAATCATCCCAGAAGACCGATTATAAGGGATGTAATTATTCTATCGGCCCTGAAAATTAAATTGTCTTGTTCAGCCTAACCCACCAAGGATAGGAGCACCTTTAACTCCTATTATAGGGGGAAATATTCCTACATAAAGTAATTATGATATTAAAGAGCCTATTAAATAGAAGCTTTATGTTGGGAAGTGAAGACCTTTAGCCCAAAATTATGACATTATAAAGAAATTTTCCATGGTTCCATCCAGGCTATCGATCCTAGATACTCTATATCTATTTAAAGAGCTCTAAGAATCACTCATAGAGGCATTACTGAGCACTTAGGAGTTTGAAGTTAAGGTTGAGGCTGCTGAAATATATTGTGCAGAGAATGATCCTATAGAATGTCACATGATCATCTATTTTACAAAGAAAGACAATGATTCCATTATACAGGGGCACATGAAACCATTGTATGTGTCTATAAATATTAATTAAGTTGATATCTGATGTGATTTCATTGAAAATGGTTCAGGATTCAACCACATTCTAGTCCGAATTTTTCTTTATATGGGTTACAGTGAGGCCCACATGTCCCCTTCTTCTCTAACTCTATAAGGTTATGACAAAGGAGAGAAAAATTACCTTGGTAGAATCAAGATCATGAGTTAGTTTTAGGACCTCATATATGACTTCAAATTCTATTTTTTAGTAAGATGTGACCTTCAACATTCTTATGGGAAGGCATTGGTTTCATCATCATGCAATAATCCCTTCATCAGACCACCAATGCCTCATATATTACATTAATGATCAAATTAGGACATTACATGGGGATAAATCGCCATTTGAATCTTTTGAATCACAATATGTTGATGCAAGATTATACCATATGGAAGATAAATAGCCCATGGATGATGGTTTCACTCGATTCACTACCCCAAATGGTCTAGAAATGACCTCGGATGATTCCTTCAAATAGATCAGTGAAGAGAATGTGCTTCCCATCAATCAGATCAAAAATTTGGGTAAAAATTTAGGTGCATGTTAAACAGCCTTCATGATATCAATCATGAATACTGATCTTGATAGTGCTGAAGAGGACATCAACATTTTTAATAGTGGTAAAATCTTTGATAAAAATACCCTCATTCCATCCCCTGAGCTTTAATAGGTCCCCAACTCATTATCTGGATCTAAATAAGTTTTCATGGCACTAGAAGTGAGTGGAAACACTCACTCTCAACCCCACTTCTCCCCTATATATATTCAAAGAGACCCCATTTTGTTAGTTAGTTTGGAGGAAGCTACTTCATATTCCAGAAGTCAAAATGTTGACTCCTCTCCTAACTCTGAGAAATTTTCTTCATAGCTTACTCCACCTAAGAGTGAGGTAGAAGAGGAAGAGGAATATGAAGATGAAGAGGAAGATAAATAGGAGGAGGACCTTAGGAATTACCCTCTTGAATTATAGGAATTTATCTCTATTACTATTGATAAACTCATAAAAATAAATCTAGGTATATAGGAGGACCCACGACCCACTTTGATTAGAGAAAAAATTTCTTCCAAATAAAAAAAGAGTATATTCTACCTTTATGAAGAAAAATAAGGACGTTTTCCTATAATTACATAGAAATGTTGAGCCTCGATCCCGAGGTGGCCACCCACCACATGGGATTTCCAAAAAAAAATGAGGATACAAATAGGTAGCAAGAAGGATGCACTCATCTCACACCGCCAAAATTGAGGTAGATGTTGGAAAATTTCTCATAGAAAATTTCATTTTGGAAGTCCAATATCTGAAAAAAAAATATCTAAAATATTATTAGTAAAGAATAAAAATGGTAAAATCATGGTCTTCATCGACTTCATAGATCTCAACTGGCATTGTCCAAAAGATGATTTCCTGGTCCCAATCATAGAATTACTGATTGATGTCACAAATAGGTATCAATACCTTTACTTCATGGAAATATATTCAGGGTATATCCAAATATAGATGGCCCCTAAAGATGATGAATATACAACTTTCATATCACCCCAAGGGGTGTATTTCTATCGGTCAATTACCTTTGGATTAAAGAATTTTGGTGCTACATACCATTGTGTCATGCATCCAATCTTCAAAACCTTTTTGGGAAGGTATTTAAAATGATAAATTTAAGTCATGAAAGTTTTCTAACCACCTAGATGATCTTGAGAACATCTTCAATGAACTGTGTTAGCATAGCCTGAAGATTAACCCCTTGAAATTCACTTTCATAGTTACCTCAAGAAAGTTTCTCATCTTTGTGGTATGTTATCATGGGATGTGCCTAGTTTCTCTTTTATCAACAACTGGGGTTGCTCGAGTTTTATTTTGTTGGGTCCTTTGTTGATGACGGAGGAGCTATTTGATATTTTCTTTCATCGATCGATTTTGTGGTCCACCTGTGCCTCGCAATGCTTCCCCCTTCGGTTTTGATCTAGTTTCAGATCTTTGCCTTTCCAATATGTGTGCCCGTTCTCTATGTGGCGGAAATATTGTTGGGTTACCTCTTCCTGGTATCATCAAAATGAAGGTATTATAGGATCAATGAAGGGAATTGCGCTTGGAGGTGGTCCATTTTTTAGGAAGCTCAGTTTCAAATTGCATGGATTTTTTGGGAGCTTTTCCCCTAGTTTCACTATTGATGATATTTGAATGGTTTAGTTTGGTTCTTGAGGTTCTGGGTGGAGGCCGAGGGATGTGCCTTGTTTTCTACAGTGTGATCTTGACATTGGTTGTGCTTTCTTCTATTTTCATGTTTTCATTTTTCTCCTGCTTGTTCATGAGAAGTAGCTTTCCTTGTGGGTTTCAGTTCTCCTTGTTTCATTTGGAACGGCACTGCAGTAGTTTACAGGTTTTTTTGGGTGGGAGGCCTCGAAAGAGGTAGGGATGTGATTACATCCTTCATCCTACCAAGCGACATCTCTTTGATGGGTGATGGGTGCCTTGCCATGTCATTTGTTCAGTGATTTTTCAGATTTTTTTGCATTGCATCAGGTTGAAATTGTTGAAGTTATCTTCATGCTTTGTCAGGTGGGTGGATCGCAAGAGAGAAAGGTGTGATGGCACCTTTCATCTGGCTCTCCTCCACATTGTTGGTTGGGGAGGTTCTCTGACACATTGTGCTGCTAGCATAGTGCAACTTCTGGGCAGAGGGGGCGATGCAATTTCTTGATGGGACTCACTTTATAATACTTGTAAAGGGGGGCGATGAGGTTTTTTGATGTCCACTTGGATGTTTGTTTCTTTGGACTTTGTAGTTGCATTTGGTTTTTTTAAGTATTGTTACCTACTTTTAATTGTTTTCCTCTTTCCCATTCTAAAAGAGGGTTTTTCTTTCTTAATTAAAGGGGGCTTTCCCCTCACCCTTCTTTTAAAGTGTTTTACTTTCACTAGGTTGATAAAAAAGGGGTCACATATTAGTGGACTGATGAATTTTAGGAATCATTCGATAGTATCATGAAATATATTTTGATTCCACTAGTGTTGATGTCTCCTATTGAGGGTAAGCTTCTCATATTGTATGTGGAAGTCTTAGAAAAATCATTGGTTTCTTTCCTCACACAAAATAATGATGTTGGGAATGAAAAAAAAATCTCTTTTTATCTCAGTTGAACCATTCTTGATATCGAGACTCTTTATTCAGATATCAAAAAAATATTTTTGTAATTTATCTTCATGGTTCAGAAATTGAGACACTACCTAAATAACTTCAAGGTCTATTTGGTCTCTCATAACAACTCACTCATATATATCCTCATCCATCCTATATTGACTAGATGTTTGGCATTATTGGTGGTCATGTTATAGTATTTTTACATTTAGTTTGTGCCTTGAAAGGGTGTAAAGGGACAAGAATTAGCATATATCCTTATAGAACAACCCTCTGTATAAACAATGTCATTAAATATGAAATTTCCTGATGAATAGATCTTTTTTATTCAAGATGGACCCCATATATGAGAAATTTATTCTAGTAGTACATCCATAGGACCAACAACGAAAATAATGGAAGACCTCAAGCTCAACAAAGTCGGGTTGGGAATCATACTCATATATCTAGAAAACGAAGTCTAACCTTACCCATTCATATTTCCAAAGGTATTTACAAACAATGAGGTGGAATATCAGGACCTCATTATAGGGATATAACTGGTGCTCCAAATTCCAGTGGACCACTTGAAGGTAAGCGGTGATTCAAAGACGGTAATCAAGTAGATCAATGGTTATTGTACTATAAAAAGGTAAAATCTAATCCCCCTTTTTTACTATGTGTTAGGACTAATGGAAGTCCACTCATATATGACATCGACTCTCATCCCAAGATCATATAATTCTTAGGAAAATGCATTAGAAAATTCAACTACAGCTTTGGTGGATCTAGACCAAGTTGAAATAGTCATCGTCATTATACACGGTTTAATGGTGTCACCTTTTTCTCATGTCGGCATGGAATAAATCAATGAGGTTAATTCCATCCCTGAACCATATGGAACTACAACTATTTAGAGGGTACCCATTGTGGAATACCTTCAAAATGGATTGATCCCTTTAGACAAAGCTGGAAAAGAGGAAACCCAATGATGAGAGACCAACTTTACTCTTTATGATGGCCCAAGTCACCAAAAAATCCCCTAATATCTGGGATTCAATGGAGTCCTTCCCAGGTTCATTGATGGAGAATAGACTATTTCTATCATTAAATAAATAAATAAAGTTGCCTATGGTGCCCACCAGTCTGGGTGCAATCATTGTCATTAAATCTGGAGGATTGGATACTTCTGGCCTTCAATGATATAGTATTTCACAAAATTCACCAAAAGGTGTCACTCCTTCCAAGTGCATGCCAACTTCATCTATCAACCCCTGGATTTTCTACACACCGCTAAAAACTTATGACCATTTTCTATATGGGTAATGGATGTTGTAGGTTCATATATACCACTACAACCAAGTAGTTTAGGTTCATTATCATGGCTATTAACCTCTTATCCAAATGGGATAAAGTAATACCCCTTAAAAAGTTCAGACCAAAAGAATTGTTAGCTTTTTGAAATCCAACATCATTTCCATATTTGGTGTCCATCATACAATACTGACATACAATGGCACCATTTTTTTGAGTTGGAGAAGTTGTATCATTAGTATAATATCAAATCTAACCATTCATGTAAATACCTGGAAATTCAATGTAATTTTTTTTAATTAAATAGGAATTTTATGAGTTCACGAAAATTGACGGTGCATGATTCTGAGGCCCGGTGTGCCCGTAATGAATTTATGAACTTTTTTTCAGGTACATTCAGTAAATGTACGATTATTTTTTTGTAACTTTTAAATCGGTTCTTGAAATTGAAATCTAAGGGCACCATTGAACTCGCAGTACTGGTATTCGCTTAAGGAGACCTTCACCTTGACCGCAGTGGGTCGAGAGTGAAGGATAAAATTTTGGGTTTTTTTGTGGAAGAATAAAATAAAATAAAAATGTTTAACATTTTTATTTTTGTTTAAACCTACCATGTGGATGTTATAAAGGTGGGGAACACCTGAACTAAAGCCTCCCACATGGGTTATGGTGGTGGGGACCACCTGAGCCTAAACCCCCCAAATTTTAATTCAAAGGCGGGGACCACCCGACCCTTGAACCTCCCACTTAAATGTGGGGAACTCTCTTAAACTTCCTCCACATTAATTGTGCCACACCCTCGGATTAATTATTCAAATTAAATGATTCCAACTTAATGGTGCCAACAATTAAAATGTTAAATAATATTTTGTGTTGGAACCTCATTATTTGAGAGAGGATTTTTGGGTTGGCAAAGGAGAGGGGAGAACTTGTGGAAGAGATTCTCCAATGAAGAACTCTTCTCCTTCGAAGAATCTTTCTCCAAACTCCATCGAAGGATCTCCAATGACGAACGAATCGATGATCGAGGAAACGCCATCGTCACTGACTTCATATTTTTCCTCTCCTCGATGACGTCGTTGGAGGAGACTTGTTTCGGGATCGACAAACGCCAATCCGTCTCAATCACGGACAATATTCAACTTAACCATTGAGGTATGGTTTTTATTATTTGTGATTATGGATTCCCATGTTCTTCCCTTATAAAACAAAGAACGTAGATCAACTCTCTAACTAGTTGATCCGCAGATGTTTTCTTTTGTGGGTTTGTGAATAATCCTTACAGGAGGTTGTAGGGTTTGATGTTCTTCATTCAAGATTTTTTTTGAGCTGCTTGCTACCGCTCTAACATGGAGGGTGTGAGCCAAAAAAACATGGCCCGACCCCTCCGTCGTTCTTCTTGAATGGTGTGTTCTTCGTGATGGAAGAAGGTGTCATTGTGACATGATGATGAACGGATGCGGCGGCCGGTACACCGCCGACCATGATAAAGGCGATGGCCCCGCAGCTCCTCGCCGCCCTGCGGCTCCTCTCCACCCTACGGCCTCCGCCGCACTGCGGCCTCATGCCTCCCTCGCGGCCTCCGCGCCGCCCCATAGCGCCCCACAGCCTAGCCGCGTCACGGCCCTCCGTGCCGCCCCAAAACCTTCACGCAGATCCCACAGCCTTGCACCGCCCCATGACCCTTCGCGCCGACCCCGCGTCCTTACACCACCCGCGACCATCACCGCCCTGTGGCCTCCGCCGTTCGCGGCCCTCTGTGGCCCCATGGCCTCACCACCCCGCAGCCCTCCATGGTCCCTGTGGCCTTCATAGCCCTCATGGCCTCGCGCCTCGCTCGCGGACCCCACAGCCCCGCCGCTTCGCAGCCTCACGCTTCGCAGCCTCACGCTAACACCGCAGCCTCCACGGTCTCCGCCACCCCACGGGCCTCGTGGCCCCCATGGCCCCCGCATCCCCTCGTGGCCCTCGCGGCCTCCACTCCACCCCACAGCCCCGCCGCTTCGCAGCCTCACGCTAACACCGCAGCCTCCACGGTCTCCGCCACCCCACGGGCCTCGTGGCCCCCATGGCCCCCGCATCCCCTCGTGGCCCTCGCGGCCTCCACTCCACCTCGCGCCTCCCCGCGTCCACACCGCACCGTCCTGGCCGGGCCGCCAGGCCGGGCTGCCTAGTGCGGGTCGGGCTACACCACTGGCTAGGCCAGGTCGACCCAAACCGGGTCAGCCCAGGCCAGGTCGGGCCGGGTCGGTCTGACTGGGTGGGACCAAACCCGAACCCACTTCGACCCATTTTCACTCTTTTGGCCATAACATTGGCACTGAACGTCCATTTGATGAACTTTCTATGGCGCCAGAAACCTTGGAGCGAGATGGTCCCTTTGGTATAACCCCACTAGCGTTTTGGGTAAAGTTGTTGTATGGTCAGGTTGGATCGAGCACAAATCCAACTGGCCCCTCGGGACTAAAATTCTAATAACTTACAGATCGGATGTCCTATTGATGCACCGTCTATTGCGTTGAGACCCATTTGACATGGCCGACCTCTAGAATACTTCTTCATGGGACTTCGTGGTAGTTGGAGTATCGACTAGTGGCTTGAGGAGCAGACCCTCCCAGAGACGAGCAAGCCTAGTGTGGGAACCCAGTAGCTGGTTGTGACGTGAAGAATTAATGGTGATCCTGTCTGGGTCAGTACCAAGCGATCCTGTGTGGGTCAGCACCTAGCGATCCTGTGTGGGTTAGCACCAAGTGATCCTGTGTGGGTCAGCACCGAGCGATCCTATGTGGGTTAGCACCGAGCGATCCTGTGTGAGTCAGCACCTAGTGATCCTATGTGGGTCATCATCGAGCAATCCTGTGTGGGTCAGCAGCAGAGCCTCTTAACAGAGTAAGATGATTCAGTAGTTACATCTAATAATCTCTACTATTGTACCTAAGAAATACCTAGTGTGAGCTAAGTTCGTACTTATATGGTACTTTGCTTCTTAGTAATACCTTGGTGGTATTATTTTATTTGGCATACCTAGGTGGTACTTACCTTCGTGGTATTCCTTCCTTTGTGGAACAGTTGTGCTTTGGGATTTTGGGTTGGACCCTATGTTTTCTCATGATTGATATGGGTATACTTGATAACTTAGGTATATGTATGGGCATATACCTAATTAGGGTTGAAAGTTGACTTCATTCTTTGTGTTTTATCCTTTGTGGGTCTTGTGAGACCTTGAGGGTCTCGGGGTCCCTATTGAGTATCGTTATACTCACCCTTGCATAGGCTATGCCTGCACCTCATTGTGTTAGGTGTAGATGATGGATAGCACTAACTGAGGAAGAGAGTACCAGGACTGGAGGTAGCTCAGAGGTGGACCTTAGATGAGGCGTACCATAGAGACGACTGTTCGAGAGTTGTACCTACCCTTCAGGTAAGATCCTTGGCGGGTGATCACATGAGTTGTTCTAGTTTATTTGTAATTTAAGTTTCTTGTACTTTCTAATTGGGCTTGTATTCTGGCCCCTTTTTCTTACTGTACTCACTCTATTTTACTATACTTTTGTTGGTGTTTGTATCTTGTTGTGTACTTGGTTCCATGATTTTACAGGTTATAAAGGCAATACCGTCCCAATTTTAGGGAATACGCATTTGGTACAAGTCTCTAGCCCCTGGCCTATGGAAGGTGGGCTTGGGGTAGTCACGGCACGGGCCCCAGGGGACGGGTCATGATAATTCATCTCGCTATCATACAATATCTAATGGATATATATAGGAATTTTAAAAGACCTTATCAAACATACTCTAAAATATGGTAGATAAAGATAAAAAGTATTAGTCTGGAAAGCTCTTTCATGACTTGTGGGATTACCAAACTATAACTCGCACCGCCACACAGGCAGCCCCATATTCATTAGTATATGGGACAGAAGTAGTCATGACCATTGAGATCCAATTTCCCTTACTATGTGTTTTCATATATGATCGTTTATCCAAGGAAAAGAAATCCCAAAAATAATTGGATTAATTGTAGTGAATTGATGAGAAAATACCACATAGTTTTTATCACATGGAGTTACACCAAAATCGAATAGTGTAGGATTTTAACAAGAAAGTTCTATTTTGCTCATTTCTCTAAGGAGTACTAGTACTGGTCTTTAGTAACCTAACGATACCAGGGAAGAAACCTCCAAATATTGAGCTGAAGTGGGAGGGACCTTATTCCATACATAAGTTCCACTACAATGAATCTTATTTCTTGATCTTGATGGATGGAGAGATTGTTACGACCCATACCAATGAAAGGTTTCTTAAGAAATATGTTGTGTAATCATCAAGCATGTTCTTGGGTGCAAGACCTTAAAAGGAACACCAAATGGTATTCATCGTATGAACTTAAAAGAAATGATATATAGACCTAGTAATATGAAATAAAACTAAAAGACACCATTGTTTGGGTTGTAATACTCAAAACTACGCAACCCATTGTCCTAGTTGTAAGATGTTAAATTGTATGAAAAAAATCTTACTACATGATGTAAAACTACATGGTTTACATCTTTGGTGCACAACATAAAATTGCATAACATTTCAGTCCATGCTTGAGCAGATCACAATCCTCGGTGCTTGTCTCCCATCACACCTCCACTCCAAAAATATATGTGTCTTTATTCTAATCTTGATGGGATATGTAGTGATTCCCATACCTTATGTACTGTTTCCATCCACTAAATAAATACCCCCCCCCCCTCCTATATAAAAACAAATATCTATGCAGGAGATCTTAATTCAGGTTCCCTCATTCGGGATCCCATCACAGAAACAAAATATCCCCTTTCATACATATGAGCTAGATCTATATGGGGAACTTCACACTCTATGGCTAGTGCTGGAATAAATACTTCCTTTGTTCTCAAAAACATCCTTTCCAGGAATCATACTCCTTGTCCTAGGATATCTAGATCTCCATAATCTTTCCTTGACCATCAATGATAGAATGTTTGATTCTTGAGAATGCCTTTATTTTGACTATGCATTGATATTCCCCAGTCTAGATATGCATAAGTCTCCCTCAAAAAGCCTATCAACCAAAGGAACATTCATCCTTAAGAGAAACCTCTTCTATCTCCATAATCCCCAACAACATCATGTTGGAAACCTCTTTTCAAACATGATCTATGGTCACTCCTTGTGTACTTGTCCCATATCACTTTTCCTTATTTGATGACCCCAAATATCATGGTTTTCAATTTCCTTCTTCATGTATGATGTATGTCATAAAATACTTGTCCTGATAATCCCTATATCACTCATCATTTCCATGATGTATGGTCCTAGTCGTATGACCTAAAGCTAAAAGACACCATGTCATCCTAATCACATGACATTAAAATACATGATTTGACTTTTTCAAACAACCTTAAAAGGAATAAACCTTGTCATAGTTGTCACAATACATTAAAATACATGACAACATCCTCAACACATGAAGTTAAAATGCTATCTTATCCAATATAAAAATCATAGGTTGCCTTGGGTAGCTAGTTCCAGAAACCTGGTGTCACAAACATGAGATGTCTATTGTAAGATGATTCCATGAATACCTGGATAGCATTTATGGGATCTCATTCCTTCTTTTTCACATTGTGTGACCTTCATCCTTGTCACATGAAATTAAACTACATGGTTTCATAGAACTACATATGGATTGATTCTCACCCCTGTGAGATAAATAGTGACACTTGTATCCCACATCACGGTCCATCTACCACATGATAAAAATTACCGAATCCTTTATTTGAATCACCAATGTCTAGTGGAAGAATAATTTACTACTTCTTGTTTCACACATCAATCATAGTGCATGTGGGCTTAGGAGTTCTGGTAAAGGCTTCCCCATATGATGAAGGCATATCAGTTCATGTCATGGTTAGCATGGTCCTAGATGCGAGAACTTAAAAGGCACGCCAAATGTACTTATTGTAATACATAAACTTCATGGTTGACATATATTTCATGACATAGAATTGTGCATTACTATGTCCCTCTCTTGAGAGGACTACTATCTTGGGTTTTGGTCTCCCACCAAACCTCCATCCAAAGAACCACATGTCAATTGATTCTCACTTTGTAGAGATATATAGTGACACCTAGATCCTACATCATGGTCTATATTGTATAGAAAAACATCCCCACTCTTCTATATACAATCAAAATCTACATATGAGGGTATAGTATGGGTTCTCACCCTGATCGTGAGCCTGTATTCAATGAAAATTTCCCACCCTCCACACAAGGATTCAATCAGTATAGGAAATCATTTCTAGAAATACGTGTGGATTGATTCTCACTTTGATGAGATATATAATGATTCCTAGATCCTATTTCTTAGGTCCAACCACAATATAAAAAATTCCCCCTCCTTGTGTATGGTTCAGACCTACATAGGATACATTTCTTCCCATTCTTGGGTAATTGTAACATGAAATGATCCTTCCATGATCAGGAACCTTTCTTATACAAATCAAACTCTTTGTTTGGGGAAATATGAATCTTTATAAGAATTCCCTATCCATCGATGGTAGAATGTCTGATTACTAAGGATTCCTTTGTTTTGACTATGCATTGATACACCCTAGTCATTCATTTCATAAGTCACCCTTGAAAGGCCTGTCAACCAGAGGAATGCTCTTCCTTAGGAAAAACATATTCACTCTTTGTAATCCCTGAAAACTTTATGCTAGAAACCACTTTTCTAACATGGTCCATGATCATTCCTTACATACCTGTACCAAGTCACTTTTTGGATCTATAATCCCTTGGATTAAAGCTTGCAATTTTCCCTCATCATGCCTAAAGAGTGATGGAAAATTCTTGGTTAGATCACCGTGAAATGGAAAATAACTAATCCTTAAATAAAATATAATGGACCATAAATTATATCCCTCAACATCCTTTTAGTATGATGATAAACTACATGGTCCACATCCTATTCATACAACATTAAACTTCATGATGCTTCAACCCTCATCAGGGAGGACCCTTCTATCCTGATGTTGGTCATCCACCGCATCACCCCAAATAACTACATATGACTCGATTATAATTTCATAAAGACATGTTGTGATTATTAGATCATCAATTTTAAACATATCTTCTATAACATCCAAAATGTTTGGGTTTCTCCATTCATGTACACAACCCTGATTTGGGTGGGAAGTTCTGGATTTCTACCAGGATACCTACTTTGTAATCTTGCAGTCGAAATAGAATTCCCCTTCCATTATATACAAATAAAAATTGTATATGAGTGGTTCCTAATTCATGTTCAATTCCAACCTAGATTCTTCCTTCATTATTAGACATAATCCCTTCACAAACCACCCTTAGTGGTCTTGAAAAATCAAGATCCTCACAAACTCCCCTAGCCATCAGTGATAGAATGTATGATTCATGAGGACACCTTTTTTTGACTATGCATTGATATTCCCCAACATAGATTTTCACAAGTCTCTCTCAAACTTATTTTCAACCAAAGGCACATTCTTCCTTAGGAGGAACCTATTCTATCTCTGCATTCCTCAACAATTCCATGTTGGATGCCTCTTTTCATACATGTTTTGTGGTCACTCCATGTATACTTGTCCCATATCATGTTTCAAATATGTAAATAGAAAAATTATGACTTAAAAAATCCCTTTGAATAATTTTGTAACATTATTATCTAGAAATCCCTTCTTGGTTCATCATCCCATAACTCACGTTCAAAGATATTCGATCAAAAACACCAGTTGCATTTTTCCAGCTTGCATGAATCTAAACTACTCATAAAAAGACACATAGTACTCACCAGGTTGAAAACCCACAAAATGTAACCCCAGGAAAGATTATAGTTTCATCTCACTAGATGTGCACTTTTTATAGTTTAGAAAAAAAATGAGAAACAAAAATAAAGAGGTATAAAACATGTTAGGTTGAAAACTTGCAAAGGGAGGCCTAAGAAAAATCCAACTTTCACCTGATAAGTCTTATTAATATCTGAATTGGGAAAAACATAAAGCAATGACACAAAAGACACAAATTTTATAGGGTCTTTCATATGACTCTAGAAACAGTCAAACTATGATTTTTAGTTCCAATGACCTAAGGAAAAATTAGAGCAACCTCGTATTCCTATCATTATGATTGTGACACATTGATTCAAGGATGTTTAGCTAAAAACCATCTTCAGTGTTATGTTATAATTATAGAGGAAAATAGGGATAAAGAAATAGATGATTTGGAACAAAATCATGTTTATTCATAGAGAAAAAGTCAGAGGAGAATCCACAAATTGGAGTCTCTCTATCATATTTTACAAAATACCATCAACATAACTCTTGAGTTATTGAAGGGTCTTTATAACATCATCAATGACCTATCAAAGATCGACTAGATGGGTATTATCAACCTCCTCACCAAGGTAGAGTTTCTCTATCATGGATACAATGGAAGTATTACCCTCAACTTGAGCCTCTTCCAGCTAATTATGAAGTTGTACGAGCTCCTCTCTAGCGGTATCCATCTCTCGATAGAGGCACAATATCTGAAGGGACTTTTCCTTAATCTGTTTCTTTCACCCCTCCAATTTCCTTCTATGGTTGAGCTCCACCTATGATAATTCATCTTGAAGATCATCAGTTTTGGTGAGCATCCATGCTTTGATAAGGATATATGGTGACTCATGTTATTGCTCATGTTGATGAATGATCTCCTTCGTAGTAAGGTAAACCATGCGGTAACCGAATACGACATACTCCAACATATTAAACACGATTTGAAGATGATGGGGTCATGAGGGTTGGTCCAATATAGGTTTTCTTGAGACTAGCTCCCAGATGTACTTCCATATGAACTGGTGGAATGCTTAGAAAGTATCTTGGGTCTCTTAGCTTGTCATGGAGATGGTTTCAAGAGGAGCGGTGTACTTTGGAATTAGTTCCCTTATGGGAGTGACTCGTTTTATCTCTTATGGAGAAACATCACCCTCTCCTTGTGTAGATTGTTGAGTTAGGGTGGGGGCTACCTCTATTGATTTGACCATTGAGGCTAATGACACTGAAAGACAAGTGAAATAAGTCATCAACCTTAGAAGATATATAGGAGAAATGAAAAAGGGGATCAAAGAAGTTAATGTAACTCACTCATTAATGGATTATCTACCAGGATTGATGCCTCCCTAACATCCCTATCCTTTTCATTTTGAATTGGTATTTTCTATTGAGTAATATTCTCCTAAGATTGATCAGGGCCCAGGATGGAAGGATCTCGAGAATCTCCCACTTTGAGGCCTTCGGTTTTCATTCACCCAACAAAAGGAGTAGGATAGACCCCAACTCCTTATTCATGGATCACCTTAGAAGCATTTTTTAAATAGAAATATACACTAGTCAAGATCATTGATTTAATTCACTGGACATAAGAAGGTCAGTCATGGGGAAAACATTAAAGAGAGAAACACACATCTAACCAACTCTTTATTAAAGTCCCCAAACTCCTCCATGGATCTAGTAATATCAATATCATGATAAATTTATTCCATTATTTTATTATATAATATGTCAAATCTCATAGTATCCTCACCATTAAGGGTATCTGAGATACTGGGATCAAGGCCCAAATTGTCTCCTCCATTAGTATCATCCACTATCCTCTTAGCAGGAACAAACCTTATAGCCCCCAATAAATCAGTATTAACTCCATCACCTTCATCGGACGATCTGAGGCCTATTTCTGCCCATCTTGGGGTGGGTGACCGGACTAGCAGCAGTTGTCACAGGGAACTCCAATGTATGTGATGGATCTAAAATATTATAAGGAATAGAAGTTAGTAATTGGATAATGAATCATTGTGATGTTTATTTGACATTAACAAGATTATCCTCCATAATAGGAATGAATGTGGTCTCATCCCTTAACACTTATCCTATCAAAGGGATGGACTTGCATGAAGGAATATATTCCTTTTCTGGATCATCCCCCTCATTTTTCATAGGGTCAGCTCGGAATCCCTTAAAAGAGGAGAGGGGAGTGGATCCTGCAACCCAAAAACATGATAAAACATTTATTCTGTACAAATCAAGAATAGATGATGTCATGAAAAATCACCACGAATAACATTATGCTTGTCCAATTGATTCACTATTCATCATTCCTTTACTTTTGTTAGAGAAAGTCTAGCACTTTCCTCCTCAAATATAGGCACTAGAGGTATAAATCAAGAAGAATCTCCCACTATCTCCTCTTCCATCATCCTCTATCTTGAGGAAAGTTCTCCCGATTCAAGAGTTGATCCCTCATCCTAGATAGGGGTGCCTGTCAAGGCATATCTCAGTGATAGGATCTCAGCTTATTCTCGCTTTACTCGCTAGAAATTAAGTTCAAACTTTTCTAAGTAATGGCATTTTTAAAAAAATGAATAGAATTAATAAGGAAAATATGATAAAAAAACTTATAACCTGAGGATCAATGAAGTCAACCCATTAATTAGAGGACTATTCATTAACCCTTTTAGTGGCACCTTGATACATCATATCCTCTACTAACCTTGTAGAGAGTATCTAATTATTGGTGTCATAAATAAACATCTCCAGATCCCATATGTGTATTCGCACCTGAACATGGTTATCATAAAAGTGGTGGTCGGGTAGGGCTCAAGAATCTTCAATTTGTAGAATTTGTAAGTCAGTGAGGAGAAATGACAAAGTTACTTAGCATCAAAAGTCTTTTCCATCCAAAATTAGACCACCTTATACCACAAATAATTAGATGTTGCTTCAGACTACTATGAAGTAGACCTAACACTACTTGATTTTACTGTATTACAAGATCTCTCCATCATAGTTGAAGGGTGGGTATCTAGATCCTAGATTTTATCTTTATTGTGGTGGATAGACCATCTAGTATCAACCTCATCTTTCATAGCCCTTCTAATTCTAACTGGGTAACTAGAAAATGTATGAGGTCACTTGGGAGAGATTGGATCCTCACCACTATCACTCTCTAGAATGGGTTGAGCCTTTCTACCATGCTTCCCCCACCCAGTAGTCATTATAGCTTTGAACTGATGCATGATCATTTTCAAAATACCTTGAGGGTATGACGCAATCTAGGCTTCTACATACCAAGTGGTCAACCCAATGGATTCACTTTGTGGAGGTAGTTTAATTTCCACCAGGGTTACCTCCAAATACACAAGGACCCAGAATTATTCATCCACCATTGGGTGTTCCTCTAATCAAACATGAATGGGAGTGGATACTATTAGTTTCTACAAAAAAATAAATTGGAATGTAAATTTATAAGTATAATAGGCTTCATAGATAACATCACTGTCAATTTGGGCTGCTAGAATGCTGTATTTGAAGGAAATATTGTATAATCTCACTTCATCACTAGATTTTCTATCATTGGAAAACATCCCAGTGAGCGGATCCCCATATGGAAGGAAGTTGAATTCTATCAATAGATTTGGTTTCTTTAAGGTTGAACTGTACTTTAAAGAAAAGGGTTAAATACCATAAATATCCAGAATGAATGGTTAAAACTGGTCTCTAAGAACTCTAATTTCACTCAGTATGTAATAAGAGTTAAAGTGTGTTATATCCCATCCCCATAACACCTGAAATGACCCTAAAATTCATAAGGTTTCTTTCCTCACATACGTATGAAGCAAACACTGGTAAAGACTTTCCAAGATGGGAGCTTCCAACCCTATGTTCCTCCCCTCTACTAACATGTACACCTCAACAAATTTAACTAGCCTTACACCACCATTTTATTCACAAACCAGCAGCATGTAAATGCTTAACCACATAGCTAAGAGACTTTTCTGGTGTGACTTGGTAGGTGCGTCGTACTTGATTTCATACCCCTATCGATTGTACTATCCTTGCTCTAATGTGGGATATAATTGACTAGGAATGCCCTGATTTTCCATGGAAGGACATCCTGTTGGATTTTTTCATGTGGGGACCTCTCCCTTGGGATCCAAGAAAGAATTCATCCACGCTTTAGAGTGGACATCCCCCTTGGGAGAGGGTCATCATTCATGATGTCTCAGACTACCTATAATAGACCATGAGATAGAATAGGTATTCATTCAGTATCATCCCACATCGCTTTTGGTGAGATAAAATCATCATACATCTCTCCAATAATGGGTGCTCCCAAGACCTTGTAGACATCTTACAAATTTCCAAATTCTTCATGTGTTAGATGTAAATTATTCATCTTCAGGCTCCATTATATTAGTAGCTCAGGAATAATATCTAGATTCTTATACACATATTTCTAGGACAGCTATACTTCTATAAAGATATTGATTGCCTTCATCTTGGACCCAAATTCAGCATAATTTTGGCACACCTAGTATGGCCACATCCATTCTAGTTTATCATATCCTCCAAGATATAGGTTCCAATCTTACTTATAGCCTTTTTATTGGTCTATATTGGAAACATGAAATATGGGGGGGTAGCAATACAGATTTGATTCGGTAGTGTGTGGTTTTAAATTTGGGGCACAACTGCTATGATTCATGATGCAAGCAGAGGGTATCTTTTTCTCATTGATATATACACCATTGGATGAGATATTATGAGTGATGAAATTTGTGTATTCTTGAAACTAGGAGAGCGGAAGGTAATTATTAAACTTTGGAATGAGCACATCATTGAGGATCCTATGACAATAAAGTGGAAGTTGGTCATTATTGGGGTATTCACAGTGATATTTCTTTATATGATTTGCTAAGTCCAAGAGAGTGGTGTCACGTTCTTCATAATAATATAGCCCAATGACATCTAGAATCTCCTTGATGTGTTGACTTTCATGTTCATCATAAACTCTAACCTTATGATTATCCATTGGAAATCTGTAAGGAAATACCGAGATTTTCATTAGAGTTAAAATCTGGATTTGGAGAAAAAAATCAAAATTTTGGAAAAGGATTGGCCTCATTCGTGTCACTCGCCCAAGTGACCTCATATGGGTCACTTAACTAAGTAACCTCATGACAATTTCTCACCCAAGTAACATCACATAGGTCACTTTTCTTGGTGCATGTGTCACCCAGATAAGGTCATATCGGGTTTATGTGAATAGAGCTTTAGCAGACAACCTTTGTGGAAGACTAGTGCGATGAGAGTGGAAATATGACAGATCAATGAGAAGGAGAGAATAAGAACCACTAGGAAATCAATATTATTTATAGATATTGGGACCTATAAATGATATTCTTATGTGTAATAGCTATGAAATCGACCTATGTGACCCACTTGTGTGATATAACTGTGTGGTCCATCTTATCGCACCTCCTTTATGCGGTACTCAAGTTATAATTATCATCAAGACTGAGCATGAATGCACACAAACATGTAGAGGCCAATGAATGAAGGATCCATCAATGCCCATTTTTCTCTACCATGGGATCAGACCCTCTTCTTTTGATATAATTCAATCTTGAGGGGGGGTTTGTTGACACTCATTTTTTTCATGTTTGGATGATGGATTTAAAAGGGAAATACCACAAGAAATAGAGAATTGAAAGACATCAAGGATCACATGCATTAACCCAAGTAATCCCACACAAGGCCAAACCAGTGTCATAGTAAAAGTCTTGGATACACGACCAACATTTCTACATAGGTCCAAGCTATGCACCCAATGTCACTTTACAGGTCCATGCTACATTCCCATCATCATCGCATAGACCTGAACATGCATTCCCAAGAAACTCATGTAGGTTACACCTATGTGAGACCTAGCACAACATACCTACCGGGTCTAATTCCTTCACCCAATGTTCTAAGTTTTCCTATAAATAGGACCCTTAGGCTCCTCATTCAACATGAATAGAATACTAGAAGAATCCTCAATGCTCTTCTCACCATAGTCCTTATCCCAAGTCCTTGGAACATTATAGGTAGCTCTATAATCATCAAGTAAAGAGGAAATTATGGAGGTTAGTGAGATTAGAGTTCCTTAAGTGTGTTAAACATGAAAGACTTGCATGCACTGACTTTTCCCCTAGTCAAAAAGTACTTGGGATAAATCCCCTTCCAAATTTGGGACTTGCGCGAGACCCATCTAGAAGATCCCGAGGTCTCCCCTAGAGGTTTGAGAAAAGCCTCTCCCTAGTGTTGTTTCCCAAGTTGATATTTTTGAAATATCTTCCTACCATCACCTGGTAAAAGTGCCTTAATATTTCCCAACCATCACCTGGGTGAAGCACCTTTAGCTTTCCTAGACCTCACCTACGTGAGCACCATCTTCTCGCCCATCCCTCACCTGCATGAGCCACCCTTTGAGTCCTCTTTCATACCACTAATGGTAGGGAACCTCTTTACTTGGATCCCTCATTTAAGGGGGACCAAGTAAATGACTTCCCTACAACATCCAGATATGTACGATCAGATCATAGGTCACATCAGTGTGTCCTATTGATTATAAATTCTCATCATAATTGTTGGGAAAAAATTCCTCAAGGTATCATTGAAGCATTTTTGAGGTAATTTTGTTTGTTGAAAAATGGTCCTCCATGTTGTGTTGGTTGACAAAGTAGACCACGATGTCCAATTTGTTGATAAAGGGGGTTTAAATGGGGAATTTTAAGGTTCAAGAGATGTTGTTAGCTATCCATGTTTGACAGAAGAACCTCAACAAAGGAATAGATGATCTAGAGGCGGTACAAAAATAGTAGATACAAGTTGGCACCATTTTCCAGTGTTTTCCAAATTTTTGGGCCTGAAAATTGAAAAATAGAGAGATTTGTTTTTGGAAAAGGGAGGTGTGCACAAAATTAGAGCAGTACATGAAAAATAAATTGGTGTGTGAAATATTGGCATGGTGCATGAAATAGAGGAATGGAGTTTTTTCACAAGAGGTGTTTTGAGATTAGAAGCTCGAAAATTGACAAAGGCATGATATGCGTGAAAAATTGGAGCATTGCGCGAAATATGGTGTTGCGCGGAAGATGTGTTTTTTGTGATCAAATAGGATTACACACAGAAGGAGGGTTTTTCACACAGGGGTTGATTTTTACTATAAATATGAAGTGACCCCCCTCATTTGAAGTAGCTCAAGACTTAGAAATCATCTGATCTCTGGCGCGTGAAATTGGAGTATGAAAAGGTGTTGCGCGTAAACGTCAAGTTTGCGCATAAAAGAATTTTTTTCATGTAAAGAAAAGGTTTGCGCGTAAAATAATTGTTTTTTCATAAAGAAAATGATACTTGTAAAATAATGTTGTTGCATGTAAAATAATTGTTTTCACATAAAAGTGGTGTTGCATGAAAAGTGTATTTTTTACAAAATCAGGGAATTACACGCAAGGCCTAGTGAAGGCTACGCATAAAAATTGGGGTTTCCCGGTACACCTAGTGCAAATAGAGAATCATCATTGGATGAAAGTTGGACTTCATTATAGAATCTATATATAGTGGAGGATGCATTAATCAATGAAAATGAAGAGACCTACAGGTCTATAAACTATGAATAGATCCCTTCCAAGTGTAGTGAGCAGAGGAAGAGGAAGAAGGTTATCCTTTCTACCAGAAGTGATCCAGAGAGAGAGAGAAAGGGAGTGACCCTTGGGAATGCATTGAGCTAACCCTAAACATTGTAAAGGCAGTGATCCTGGGCATAGAAGTGATCTAGCATGAACATTGTAAATTGGAAGTGAGATTCAGTGGATTTGTTACATCGGCACATTATCGTTGTATGCTCATTGGACATAGCCTAGTGAGGGTGAACTAATTATAAATCTTTGTGTTTACCTATTTTCATTCATGCATCACATTCAAAGAATCATCATCATCAGATAAATATGGGGTGAATAAGATCAATAGTAACACATAAGTGCAAACTAAGTGACCCTTATAATATTGAGGTCAAGATCTAGTGGGGAAGGAAGAATTTTGGAATAGAATATCCATACCCTAATTCACCCCCCCCCCCCTCAGGGTATTTAGGCCCCTTTTGTTCTTAAAAATTGGTATTAGAGGGAAGGTTTATTTTATCATATTTGTTTTCTCTAACTTGGTTCAGTTGATTTCTCAAGTTAAATATTCAGTCTACTCTTATTTTTTGTGCCATGGAAAAGGGAAAAACATCAAAGATGAATTAGAAGTCAGGTGGTATTTCTCAGTGTGGAAGTTTTTACGGAAAGAGTGTGATTCAGTTAATGGAATCATGTAGTGAACATAAGAATGGTTTGGATTAATCATATAGTGAAAATACTTACTCATTCAATGATGCTGAAGGAATGAGTGAAGAACCAGATATTCCAAGTGATGTTGGAACCACTAATGATGAAGAAACTCCGAGAAGTCGAAAAGTGGAAATTGTCCACAAGGAAAAGGAATTGGATCATAAATTGGATGAAGTGATGAAATCTAAAGATATCCGGATCCAAGTAATGGAAATTGAGGTTAACGAGATAAGAGGATTAAATCAAAGGCTTATTGATGTGGATACTAATCTGAGGGAGAAGAATGATTCTCAAGCTGAAAAACTGAAAAAAATTTCTATACAGAGAGAAATGCTCAAAGTTGATGTTAAAGGAAATAATTTGAAAGCCAAAAATTATGATCTTGCTACACAGCTATCTAAATTAGTTCAGAATAATCAAAGGATACAATAAGATAATGCATGTTGTTATGATTATGTTGCTCAGGAAAAATTGAAAGTGAAGGAGAAACGTGATATGGTAGAAAATCTTACACAAGAACTGGAAAATGATATGATTAGTGGAAATAATATCATAAGAGAACTCAATGCTCAACATGAATCAAGAGGTAAAAAGATTCTGCAACTGGAGGAAGAGATAGAGTTAGTCAAGAAATAAGTGGAGAAATCCAATGCCAAAGGAAAGTCTAAAATTAAGGATTCCCTACACTTAATATTTTATTATCCTTCTATAGGAGATGATGAAATGAAAAGCAAATATACTATTTTTGAAAAGAAACAAGAACAAATTTTCTCATCTCAAAGGCCATACATTCTGGGAAAATCTGGTATTGGATATGATGATCCCCATACCATGCATGATAATAAGAGAGATGAGAAAAGTTCCAAAGAAAAGAAAAATCCTATAGGTTCCAGAGACAGACCTAAAAATACTTTCATATGAAGTAATGAAAACATGTGTTATTTCTGTGGAATCCATGGCCATACTTCAAGATTTTTTTTAGAGGCTTCGGAATATATTTCTTTCTATGAAGATGGAAACATTTCTAAATCTAAGAATAAGAATAAGAATCTTGAGAAGTCTGAAAGAATCATATCTCAGAAGAGAGTATCCATGAAGTGCTTCTATTGTTGAAGAATGGGGCACACTATGAGTATGTGTCATGAAGCTTAGGAGATCAATGTTAGAATAAGAACTCAATATGCATCAACATCTCATCTTAGAATTGATGAAATTAAGTATTCCATTGATGAAAAATGTTTTATATGTTCGGATTATGGGAATTTTTCAAGACATTGTAGTAAGAAGAAAGCAATTGAGGAAAAGGAACTCAAAAGGAGATTCTCGACTTTCGTGGTGTATAATGAGAAATCCTACACTGGAAGACAAAGTGGTAAATTTAAAATTAGGTTTACTACCTTAGGGGAATCACAAGTAGATAAATGAAAGGTGTATCAATCACCTTCTTTATCACACTCACAACAGATCTCATGGAGAGAATGTGAACAAACATGAAAGATTGAGGGGAGATCTACTCTAGCTGTGAGTAAAAAGAATGCACATTCATTGGAGGACTCACCACCAGTGAAAAACAATGTGGTAACTCAGATATTTGATAAAAGAAATATGAACAAATAATGTCATGAAAAAATCATATGTCACACCACACAGTGGGAAGTGAAGGCAACAGAGAGATCCCTCCAATGGAGGAACAAGAAAGAGAATATGGCTAATAGAGATATTCCTACTCAGAGAAAGAATCATGAAAAATGGAATTCGGGTGGAGCCTAAAAGAATGATATTTTTACTAATGGGTATAAACCCCAAATTCTGAATAAGGCCAAAACCACATAACCCAAATATCAGAAGATGGCTCAAAATGTGGGTAAAGAATGCCTAGTCATATGGCCAGAACAGTTGAAGTTGGCTAGGCAATTGGAGTAGGAAAGGGATGAGTGCAATGCTTTGAAAGAAAGAATCAAAGTTTCTACCCATCAGGATCAACCACAATCCTCTTCTTGATGATTCCAGAATATACCCCCTCTCTATGTTTATAAATGTTGTTTATTGATGAATCATGTGTTTCAGGTTTTAGGGAGATACGATCCAAGTGGAAGTGGCATCTAAATATGAAAAGTGAGGAAGTGATATGATTTAGAATGTTAACTAATTAAAATTAGTTACTAGAGTTAAATAAGGTATCTGGATGAATTCCATGAATGGAGTTAATGTTATATGGATGCACGAGACAAGTGGAAGTAATTGAGCACAACAGATAGTGATTGTGTTATTAACTTTATCTCTTGTTTCCTGCACCGAGTTATAACTTAGTAGGCTTAGAGATTTTGTTGATAGCTTATTTCTAAGTGGTGAATTCTCCCAATGATTTTCTCATTGATATTAGTGAGCTGGAGAAGTTTCTCAAACCTATAATCACATGTGATGAAATGATGCAGGAGAAGAAGAATGTTTATGGGTCTAAAAAATAGGCCTTATAACTAGAAGAGTTGGACATCATAGGGGGAGAATTATACCTTCTAATCAGATGAAATTTATCAAAGGGATATAATGGTTGATGAAATTACTTGAGAATAGAATGATCAGAATAGATAAATCTCACATATGATATCAGATTCAACAAGTTCTATTACACAATGGTTCCATTGTTCAAATCTGTCTCAAATGGTTGTGTTCTATAGAAATAGAAGGTGATATGATAAAGAGTCTACATTGTAAATGAAGATCTATCAATGATATAAATGGATGATCTAGTGGTTCTGAGTTGCATTGAATATATATCCATTGGTGTCATGCCCCAGTTTAAATTTTATGTGTTAGTTGTCCATCGAGAGAAGATGGATTGTAGTGAAGCAGCAACAATCATGCATTTCATGATTATCTATTTTATTCTAACAATGTGGTATCAGTTTACTATTTTCAGGATACCAAGAAGATGTGAGAGAATATCAAAAATTGTTCAATAAGAAGCTGAGAAAAGAAGTTGAAATAAATGAAATGACATTGTGGCAAGATGCTTGTTGAAAGTAATGAAGTGGTAAGAGACTCATGGGGAGAATAAGTGAAAAATTCTGATTCTAAAGTAAATAAAGACAATGAGCATGAGGAAGTCAAGTCTATATCTTTAAAGATGCCAAATATTCGAAGACTATGTTTGCTTCCTAGATGAAATAGTAAAAGTGTGATGAAGGCAATGCGGTTAATATCACAGAGTAAAAGCAAATCTTTGGAAGTCTACTGTATCTGACAGCAACATCACCTGACATTATATTTTCCACATGCTAAGTAGTGAGATATCAAATTAATACCAAGGAAATCCAAAGGATTGTAGTGAAAAGAATAGTTTGGTATATCAAAGGTATGGTGGATTTCAGATTAATATATAATGACAAATCTCAGTCAGAATTATTGGGATATACTGATGCAGATTGGGCCAATTCAGCATATGATAGAAAATCAATGTTAGGAGGTTCTTTTTATCTTAGTGGGTTTTATATTTCTTATCTGAGCAAGAAAAAATATTTTATTTCATTGATCACTGTAGAAGCTGAGTATATTGCATCCACTCATGCATGCATGTAGTTATTGTGAATGAAGCAGCATCTTTATGATATGGACTTGGCAGTGTAGTCTCTGATCAGAATTCAGTGTGATAACTCAAGTTCTATAAATCAAATAAAAAATACATTCCATCATTCTAGGACCAATAACATTGAGATAAAATATCATTTTATCAAGGAGAAGTTGGAACAAGGAATCGTGAAGTTGGAGTATGGGTCTACTAAACTACAGGTTGCAGACATTCTGACAAAGGTCTTACCCAGGAAATCTTTTGAGAGGCATCGAATGGATCTGGGAGTTCAGTCGACTCCCCAAACTTGAAAAAGTGTGAATGTGGGACCCCCCCCCCCCCTCTCCCTGAGGTATGGTGTGTTTTCCTTACTGTACTAATATGTGCTCTCTACTCTGTTTCAGACAAAAAAGGAGTGACCTTTGGGTTTGATGACAAATGGGGAGAAAGAGTGACTCCTAAAGGGGGAGAAATTGTGGCTAGAAAAGGGAGACAATGTCTTTTTCTAAGACACGGGGAGAATCTGATAGGTGGAATAGTGAAATAGGGGCAGTTGAAAGCTGAAGAGGATTTGAAGCTATAAGCAGACAGGCGGAGTTTTAAATATAACGATTCTAGAAGTGATCGATCAAAGAGTAGATATCATGACAGCTGAGGATCATGATAAAAGTAGAAGAGTGGTTTTGGAATGGTGCTAGAATGTTTCCAGATATCACCAATTGGTATCAGTGTGGTATCAATAATTGGTATCAATTTAGCAATTGGTATCAGTTTGATGTCAAAAGTTGGTGTCTGAAATGAATTGATTCATTGATGATCTTTTCATTTACTCTTGTTTCTCAAAGTGACCATTTCCCATGTGGTCTTAAGAGTATGTGTTGAGTGAATCCTTGATCGTTATCAGAATCGCAAGAGGTGAATGGTGGTAGCGGTTGGAAGAAGCTTTAATGAGGTATCAAAGTGCAGATAATTTTTATGAGAAGAGTTTTCAACAAACCCAAAGGGGGAGATTGTTGGTAAAAAATATCTCAAGGTATCATTGAAGCATTTTTTAGGTAACTGTGTTTATTGACAAAGTGGGACTCTATGTTTTGTTTACTGACAAAGCAGACCACAATGTCCAATTTGTTGACAAAGGGGGTTTACATGGTGATTTTTTGGGTTCAAGAGATGTTGTTGGCTATCCATGTTTGACAGAAGAACCCCGACAAAGGAATGGATGATCTGGAGGCTATACAAAAAGATCATATACATAGTGGCGCTATTTTCAAATATTTTCTAAAATTTTTGGCATGAAAATAATAAAATGTGGAGATGTGTTTTTGGAAAAGGTAAGTGCGTGAAAAATTAGAGTGGTGCACGAAAAATAAATTGGTGCGCGAAATATTGGTGTGGTACATGAAATAGAGGAATGGAGTCTTTAACTCAAGAGGTTTTTCAAGATCAGAAGCTCGAAAATTTGCAAAGGAATGAGGTGCATGAAAAATTAGATCATTGCGTGAAATATGGTTTTGTGTGGAAGATGTGTTTTTCGCACTCAAAGAGGATTACGTGCGGAATGAGAGTTTTTCGTGCAGGGGTCGATTTTTTCAATAAATATGAAGTGACCCCACTCATTTGAAGTAGCTCAAGACTTAGAAAGCATCTGAGCTCTGGCGTGCAAAATTTTAGTATGCAAAGGTGTTGGGTGTAAACGTCAAGTTTGCATGTAAAATAATTGTTTTCACGTAAAGAAAAGGTTTCACGTAAAAGAAGACTATTGCACATAAAAAGAAGTGTTTTCATGTAAAGAAAAGTTTGTACTTAAAATAAGGTTGTTGCACATAAAAGAAGTGGTTGCGCCTAAAAGTGGTGTAGCATGAAAATTGAATTTCACGCAAAAGCAAGAATTTCTCGCAAGGCCTGGTGATGGTTGCGTGTAAAAATTAGGGTTTCCTGGTACACCTAGTGCAAAGAGAGATTCATCAGTGGATAAAAGTTGGACTTCAATAGAGAATATACATATAGTGGAGGATACATTCATCAGTACAAATGAAGATACCTATGGGTCTATAAACTATGAATGGATCTCTTCCAAGTGCAGTGAGTAGAGGAAGAGAAAGAATGTTATCTTTTATACTGACAATGATCCAGAGAGTTCAGTGAGATGACCCTAAACATTGTAAAGGCAGTGAGCCTGGGCATAGAAGTGATCTAGCCCAAACATTGTAACTTGGCAGTGAGCTTTAATGGATTTGGTACATCGGCACATTGTCGTTGTATACTCCTTGGACATAGCCTAATGAGGGTGAACCAAGTAAAAATCTATGTGTTTGCCTCTTTTCATTCCTGCATCGCATTCAAATCATCATCATCATAAGATAAATAAGGGATGAATAAGATCAATAGTAACATATAAGTGAAAACAGCATGAACCTTATAATATTGTGGTCAAGATATAGTGGGGTAGGAAGAATTTTGGAATATAATATCCATATCCTGGTTCAACCCCCCCCCCCTCCCCCCTCAGGGTATTTAGGCCCCTTTTAGTCCTAACAATAATGGAGGTCCTACATTTATCCTTCCAAATAGCTGGGATCCTTGGAGTGTTTTTTATTATAAATTCTCATGGTAATGAGGATATCAACCTTATGGATAATGACGAGACCTAGGGGTTGAAGATAAGTGAGGATATTGGCACATCAAATCCATTTCACTCTCCATAATTCCCCCAAGTAACTCCACCATCATCTATTAGTAAATGAGGAGTAAAATGTCTCAATAGAGATTCCTTTTACATATCTTTCTCTCACCTTCCCTCAAGGAATCCCTCTTGGAGTAAGATTCTAGTCTTTCTTCCAGGCATTCCCCCAACTTCCATAGCCCCAACCTCGTCCTCTAGTGGATAAATGAGGTTTTTTGGTTTTCCAGATCTTCAATTTCCTCTTGTTTTTAAAATTGATCATGAATCACATAGGCTTAGAGTTTAGTGATGATCATGACATATGCACGATAAAATACCTATCTAGGTAGATAGTAATTATGAAGTATATTCCTCTCACCTTGACAGGGGCCTCCTCCTATAGGTATAATCCCCAATCGTGTTATCTCCACCTCAAAGGTCCAAATTCTCAATGAGGAAACCACATGAACCACTTGATTTCCACTCCTCTACGATAGTATTTACACCATTCCCCGCCCATAGGTGAATGGGTAGTGAACATGTAATACCTAAAGGTGGAATCACTATGGGGAAAACATACTTATCTCAACATAGATTCCTTTTTTGGATCTTCCTCTTGCCTTGAAATAGGGCCTCCTCCATAGGTGTAAGTCCTAATATTCCGAACTATGTGGGATTTGATTCCTATTCAAATGGGATATGTATGAAGCCTCCCTAATGTTCAAACCCAACACTCTAAACTAAACCTAATAATATCTAGTAAATATTCATAATAGGGTCTTATCCAACCAAGGAGGATACATCCCTTCTAGGCCCTTGGTCTGCTTCGGCGTAAGTTCCACACCATCACTTAACTAGGAACCTTTCACCTAGATTTCCTTATCGTGTGACTCTAAACTACATGATTTGGTCCTTATCACATGACCTTAAAAGGTTTGATGTATCCTATTAAGTGGAAATGAACTAAATGGTTTTTGATTCCTTTCAAAAGGATATATAGGTAGCCCATCTCATGGGACCGATCTCAACACCAAAAAAACTCTTGTCTGCCTAAATGATGATAAATTCCAGAGCGGCCCACTATATGTCTTAAAGCTAGAATTTTAATAATAAACGACATAAGAATATTTGATTAACATGAAAAAAGGTTTCCATAAATAGATAAACTTGGATACATACACATGCCTCCATCGATGAATAACCTCAGATAGATGCACATGATTCTAAGAAAAATACATGATAACAATTGATTATTAAATTAAGGGATACCTGTCTATATTTAGGATTTAATGAAGAACCCAATAATATGTATTAAATATATAATAGAGTCCCATAGTAGGAAATAATTCCCCCAAAAAGTTTTTGATGATCCTAACCTCCCATCCTCTCGACCAATGTGAGTCCCTAAGCATTGTTGGGTTTATTTCCAAAAAACCACATGCCTTTAGAAAGCTAGTTTGTGAAACATTATAAATAAGGGAATTGTTGGCTATTTATGGTTCCATGAAAAAAAACATGGTGTAAAACACCTATAAATGATGTGTAATATGAGTTTTATGTGAAGGGTCATTCCACCACCACCACAAAATTCCATTCACACAGCACATGGTTTTTAGGGAATAATATAGCCACCTTCATCTGCTTCAGAATCATCTAAACCTTATCCATCATGATTTATACTACATATAGTCCAAATAATGCAGAATTCTTAACCTCAATACAAAAAAAACATAGATCTTCATGGACACACATAAAATGCCTTGAATTTATCCTTTCCAATGGAAGAGTAATAAATTTTTATGAGTATAATCAAAGAAGAGTAAGTGATTCACACATGATACATGGTGTAAGCTTGTGGTATATCCCCTAATGAATTAATGGTATACTTTTTTCACCCATCCATATAAGGATAAATAGCAGTACTGAGACATAGTTGAGAACCAAAATTATGTTGGATGCCTCCCCAGTTTCATGAGGTGAAATGAGGATCCTAATAATATATGATGGTCCTTATTAACCTGTAAAACCACACAACCATATATACATACTACCTTAAAAGAACATCCATAACACTGGACTCTTTGATTGATAAGAAGTGGGCATAATTTTTCATCATATCCTTGGTCAACTAAATGGAACCATACCCTCCCTGTTATTGGGGTAAAATGTTGACGAAATCCACCAAGATTTCTTCCCATTCCCACTTGTGGATATCTAATGGATGCAAAAAACTTCCTAGAACATGATGATCTATCTTCACCTGCTAGAAGATCAAACATTGTGACATGAACTCCACTACCTACCTCTTCATCCCGGGTCACCAAACCTGACTCTTCAAGGAATGATACATCATGAATATACCAAGATTCACTACCAAATATGAGTTATGAAACTCACAAATAACCACTTCGCACACCATTTAGAGGAAAACCAATCTCCCTCGATACGCCATAAGATGTGAACCATCCTCCAAAAATCCCTCTAGAGTATCACCATGAATGAAAAAATCATAAATTAACTTTACCTCCATATCTCTACATTGATACTCCTCTACCTACTGCATTAAGGATGATTTCACTTTCATTTGGAATAGAAAAACTCTACCACCAGTATCATCCACATCAAGATTCATCACTACAATCTCCTCCATCACTCTCTAAAAATCTCCAGACTCCCAAATGATATCTCCTTGTGAATTTTTACTCAACACAAAAAAAAACTACATTACCTTTATTCTGGTTGTATGAGATCTCAAAGTCATAGTTCTGTAAGAAATTTATCCACCACTGCTAAATCGGATTTAGATACCACTAAGAAAAAATATAGCCTGGTATCTTATGATCTGTGAAGAACATAAAGCACTCACTGATAAGGTAGTGTCACCAAATCTTTAGATAAATCAATACTATTTCTAACTCTAGATCATGGGTAGCATAATTATGATTATGGGGATATAAATACCTAGACTCATATGATATCACTACCCTCTACTGTATCAAGATGAAACCCAAACCAAGATAACAAGAATAAAAAAACTCAAACATTACTCCCTCCTCTAGAAAATAAATAACAGAAGAACTAATAAACCTTCCCTTTATGTGGTAAAAATATTATTAACATTTATTAGTCTATATAAATTAATATTCCTTCGTGATCAAGGTTGTAACAACCCCGACTCTAGTAAACCATAACTAGTGCCAAATTTATTACACTGGCATATATACAAGGGGTCAAATCCCAAAGGACCAATAAGTTTAGTAGTATTTGAGACCTATATATATAAATGATGCTTATTTTAAATTAGGGATAAAATTTAAAACATATTAATAGAAAACATTCGATATACTTGAACTCATTAAAAGAATTCTTATTTATATCTTAGGTAAAGGAAATAAAATAAGGATGATCTCAAATGATCTATAAGGCTTATATATAATGGAATATATCATGAATAAATAAGAAATAATCAATATAAAAAGGTAAATAATTGAAAACACGTGTCATTTAAGCAACAACTTGATCATGAAGAGTAATATGGTAAGAATAAATGATGATCAAATAATTCTATAGAAATAATCACTTGATCTTGAAGCTAATACATGCATAATATCAAAATAGTAATCTCATATATAATAATAACTAATTTCTCAATGAAGGAAATGATTAATATTGGATTTTAGTATCTCATACATCATGATATTTATTCCATCAAGATCTTGTACCAAGAAAATTTAAATTTATAGGTAAAAACCCATTTAATTTATCCATTTGATTTGTCTCATAAGACCTATTGATGCAATGAGGGGCTATCTGTAATCGGTCCCCACACACCACTTCATGTCTAATGCATTACTCATATATTGAATCATAAATTAAATTTATAAACAATATTCCTTATCAATAAATGTTTGTATTGAATAAAGAATATGAAATATCAATATTTCCCTAATCAATCAAATAACATTCAAAGTGAAATACCATATGTAAAAATGATATATAGTTTAAGAAATAAACATATCCATGATAAAGGATATGGATAATTAAGGGAAATGTAATGTACTATAATCACAATAAATTTAATGTTTTAAGAGAAATTTAACGACCATAAAATTAATAAAAGGAAAGAGATAGCCATCAGTTCCTTGGGAATATAGGTTTTATAAAAAAAATTATGTCCATTGGAAGAATAAAGGGAATGGTAGTGAAATATTATAGTAATATTTGACAAAATATTTTTCTTTGTAAAATAATTTAAAATGTGTAGAATAGTCTATAATTTTTAAAATGGTTATGATAGTGGGGAAGTTTGTTATCATAATATACATTAAAATCATTCCTTTTAACATTTTAAAAATAAACTAGAAAACATATCTTTCAGAAAACATAAAAATATTCCTTTAAAACCCATTTTAAAATTCATGGATAACTTAAAATTTCCTTAATAAATCATTTTATTAAATAAAAGTACTTTTTTATAATTTTGAAAAACATGGGCATAGAAGAAAAATATATCTGGTTTAGAGAGAAATAAAATAGGCTTTTATTTTAAACATTTATTTTCTTGATTCAAGTACCAAAGAGAGGAAAATTTGGAATAAAATATGTAAAATCCTTAAATATCTATTTTATAAGAAAATTACTAGATCTTATTAAGTATAAATGATAAGATTCTTTTAGTGAAAATAAAAGCAATCACAAAAGTGAGATTATAAAATAGATTCTTACCTCTTTGGTAACTTTTAAATTGTAACTCATTGAAAGAATATACATGAATTGAAACATTAATCATCATTAATAAATATTTATTCATGTTAAATACATAAAATGGGTAGTATATACACGATATAAAATTAAATAGGTTAATAATATCAAATATGTCTAAATATAGTGGAAATTGAGACAAAATTTATTACTACACACTTCCTTTAAGTTGAATGTGATTTAAACTATTGTATAATGGTTTTAATAATGTTATTAATTTATAATATAATATAATTCATATTTATAATATAATATATGATTCTCTTATAACATCTTACCACCCATTCGTTAATAATATTTCAATATTACCATTTTTTCAGGTGTTAAACTTTCATTTTCTCATGCATGTTTTGTTATGGAAGTTATGGTTCTTTTGAATATGATATTGATCCATAATATTCATAATGATATTAATTTTATAAATACCACATTTATTCATCAAATAAATTTTTAGAACCAATCTTGATAGTTGGAGATGGAAAATGAATTGCATCACTTCGTGGAGATGGTAGGTCATACGTATGCACGAGCGATGATATCATTCCATTAATGGGTGAAAGGTTAAGGATGTGTATGATATATAAATTTTAAATAATTAATATCATTTAATATATATCATATATAATCATTATTTCCATCATTATTACTATCCATGTGATTCGGTGATGGAGAACAAATTACATCAGTTCGTGAGGCGGTAGTCTGTCGTACACATTAGTGATAGCTTTGTTTCCCATTTTATGGTGAATGAGATAGATAAATATTATACCATAAAAATGATAAAATATATGTATATGTTAGATAATAGTGTCATTATATTTAAAGTTTTAATACATAATTGAAGGTGGAAAAATAATAATTAAAAAATAAAAAAAACTTACTAAAGAGAATTACCTTCGCTTAGAAGAACCTCCTTTGGATATCTTATTAGGGACTATAGGGTTGGTATTTTGGGAAGAAAAACAAATCTAGAACATGTATACAGATTTTGGGGATATATTTTGGTAGGTTTCGATAGATATAAATTGATTTAGAGGTGTGAATAAGAGAGGGGAGGGGTGTCCTTTTATAATTGAGGAGTGGCATTTTCATAAATACCCAAAACCATTTAATAATGGGAAGTTATCTCAACCCAAGGGAATTAGAAATTGATAAATAAATTGTCTTAGGGATGATAAGGTCTATACACACCTCCAAAACTAAAAATAAACATTTTTTAAACATTTTTTTCCTTTACCTTAAAGGTTACTTACTTTTACCATTTTTTGTTTTCAATACGGTAACTAGTTTTTTAACCTAGGTAATTTTTCCATTAAGACTAAAATAAAATGATCCTTATTAGAAAATTTTGACTCAAAGATTCAAAATATGAAACAAAATTTATCAAATATAAATTCTATATTCATGGAAAATTAATTTTAACACAAACTTATGTAACACACAAATCCCCATTTTAACCTTAACTATAGTAATTAATTTTTACTATTTTTACTATTAATTATGACAAAAAATTAAGTTAAAATTATTAAATAATATTTATTATTATTATTATTATAATTAAAAATATGGAGTCCATTTTATCAAATTTGAATCAATTTTTTTATAATTTATTTTAAAAATAAACCCACAAATCATGTTGAAAACAAGTTTTCAAGATATGCAATTCTCAAGCATAAGATGATCTTATAATGACTATATGACTATAAATAATCATAATATTGATTTAAATTAATATAATTATTTTTATAATATTTAAATTTAATTGAAATAATTCATTATTAAATATTATTTTAATTTATTTAAATGGATAGACATTATTCCTTTTAAAAAATAGTTTCTAAACAAAAAAAAATGTTTTCTGAAAAATATCCATTTTTAACTTCAAATGATATTATTGTTATTTATATAAAATTTTCATTCAATAAATTTTTAATTCAACATATTATCATACATTATTATAAATAAAAGTTATAATAGTTAAATACTACATTTTCAATTATTCATAAAATATTATTTCTAAGGGAAATTTTTTAAAATTCATTCCAAGCTTATTTTGACCTAGTAATTTAAAAATAAATATTCATCCTATAAAATTAGAATTTTCATACCATGAAATACCAAAATTTTAATTTTTCTATATTTTAAAAAAAAAATAGAATGTTTACTTACTATAATTGAGACTTGGGTGTTACATTTCTTCCTCCTATAAAAATTTCATTCTATAAATTTTCATGGATATAATTTTCAAAAAAAATGAGGGTGGTTATTCTTAATAACATTCTATGGTTCCTATGTCACTTACTCCTTTATATTATTTCTCCAAAGTACCTTTATTAATCAATTCATCTAGTTCCTTGGTACTTTTTCTCTCAAATCAAGAATCTGGATTGGCTCTTTATAATAAGATAGATCAGGTTCCAATTCTATTTTTTTAGAGGTGAACACATGCATTGGGTCTAGAATATACTTCTTTAACAGTGTTATATAGAACACATCATGTACTTTAGAGAGTTTTAGTGGAATTGAAAAATGGTTATCCATAGTTACAATTATTTCCAAAATTTCAAAAGGTTTTATGTACTTTGGGATCAGTTTTACATTATCATCGAACCTTATGAAACCATTCCATGGCGATACTTTCAAGAAAACGTAATCTCCCACTTGAAATTCCAAATATTTCCTCTGATTGTCGACATAACTCTTTTCCTACTTTGAACTAATTTAATATGATCCTAAATATTATTTTCTTTGTTCATTGTCTCCTCAAAATGTTCTGATCCTATAAGTTCCCTTTCCCCAACTTCATCCCAACAAGTTGTAGTATGACATCTCTTATCATATAATGCTTCATATGACACTATCTGAATACTTGAATGTAAAATATTATTATAGAAAAACACTACCAAATGTAAATAAGGATCCCATATACCTTTAAAGTCAAGTGAGAACAACTTTAACATGTCTTTCAATGTTTTAATAGTCTTTTAAGACTATCCATCAGTTTGAGGATGGTAGTAGGTGCTCAAATAAAGTTTAGTATCAAGATCCTTTTGGAGACTCTTTCAAAATTTTGATAAAACAGGGATCACTATCAGAAACAATTGAAATTTGTGCACCATGAAATGTTATAAATTTATTAATATATATCCTTAAAAGGTTATCAATATGAAAATATTCTATTATAGTGAGGAAATATGCAGATTTGGTAAGGTGATAAAAAATAACCCATATTTTATCATTCCTTATATGAATGTTTCATAATCCAGTAAAAAATTCTATATTAATTTCATTCCATTTTTACATAGGAATATAAATATGTTGCATGAATCCTCTAGTATATTGTCTCTCCACCTTCACCTATTAGAAAACTAATCATCTTGATACATAATCAGTAATTTCCTACTTCATGTTATCCCACCAAAAATGTTCCCCCAAATCCTTATACATTTTTCACTACTAGAGTGTATAGATAAATTTGATCTATGATCATCATCCAAAAAATCCCTTTTAAAATCAGGTATAAATGGAACACATACTATCTTTACAAATTTTAAAACTTTATCTTTACAAATGAAGTCTACTAATTTCCCATCATTCACAACTTTAATTTTCTTCTAAAATTTATCATCATCATATTGATAACTTTTTATCTTTTCCAATTAATACGGTTTTACAATCATTTGAAAAATGATTTATGTCTCACCTTCCTTAATAATTCCCATATCCATCTTTACTAGATCAATGAACATAGGATCCATCTCAATCATCATTTGGGTCAAAACTCTGTGATCCTTATTAATTAATGCATAGTGTCACGACCCAATCATGGGGGTCCTGTCCCACACCAGCAAGAACATCAAAGTTACGATTAATCTGGTTTGTCTCTATCGAAGAGATGGGAGTCACCCCGACAAAGAGGGGGATGATGTGTGCCAATATTGACACCACTGGTTGAGAGTTGGGGCCACTCTCCTGATGAGTCTGTGGTAGGACGAAACCAGTGAACCTCACATATGACGAGCTGGACGGCTGAACCTCGCCCGCCTTGGAGGGGGTTGGGGTGCCGCACAGGCGAACTGCTGTGCTGAGACGCTTAGTTCGTGACAAGTGATATCCGAGGGAATGTGCCTCATGGTGTTGTGGATTTCTACCAAACGGACCTTGGTGGTGGGAGCGGAGTCCCAGGGTGTCATGCGGAGGTGACACGATAGAGAAGGTCGCTCTCAAGAGAAGTCTGAGGCAGAGATGCCACTATGAAGGGTGGGTCTTGTGGAGGTGGTTTTCAACCCTGAGAGAGAGGGTGGACCACGGTGGTTTGCGACCCAAAGAGTGGATGGGCTATTGATTCCAATGATAAGAAAGGAGTGTCCCTTGAGGCCATGCTTGGTAGTCGGTTAATTGGAAGCACCATTTCGCGGACACACAAAAGGCCACAATCCTTCATGCACAAGGGCATGCATGGAATGGTGGTGGGAGAATGTCATGACCCAATCATGGGTGTCCTGTCCCACACCAGCAAAAACATAAAAGTTTCAGTTCATCTAGTTTGTCCCTATCGAAGAGATGGGAGTCGCCCCGACAAAGAGGAGGATGGTGCGTGTAAATCTTGACACCACTGGTTGGGAGTTGGGGCCACTCTCCTGATGAGTCCATGGAAAGACAAAACCAATTAAACTCACATATGAAGAGTTGGATGACTTAACCCAGTCTACCTTGGAGGGGGTTGGAGTTCCGCACGGGTGAACTACTATGCTGAGACGCTCAGCCTGTGACAATAGGCTACCTTATTTACCTTTCACGAGTGATAGTGTATTTAAAAAACATAATTAATGAGTAATTATAGCCATATAATTTTCCCCATATTTAGATATTTCTATGAAAAGATGTATTTTAGTCTTTTTTAGTTTATTTATATCTCGCATCTTTCACCACAGAGATAATGTTTCCATATCTTCAAAGAAAAGATGATGGCTACCAATTCAAGATCATGGGTTGGATAGTTCTTATCATGATTCTTTAACTACCTTGATGCATATAAAATATATTTATCATTATTCATAAGGAAATAACCAATTCACTTTTTTGGTACATCTCTATATATCACAAAACCATTATTTATTGATGGTGGAGTCAAAATTAGATTATTGACCAATCTCCTCTTCAATTCTTCAAAACATTATTCACATTACTTTGTGCATATAAACTTAACCCATTTATGCATAAGCTTTGTTAATGGGTTATCTAATGGGGAAAATTATGAATGAATCACCAATTATAACATGTAAAACCAATGAAACTTTGTACCTAAATTGTGTTCATTGGTATAGGTCATTCTTTGATTATATTTATTTTCATAGGATTAACTAATATTCCATCCTTATAGACAATACGGATAAGAAAAGAAACTTTTTAAAGCTATAATTCACACTTTATAAATTTTTCATATAACTATTTTCTTCTAAGAGTATCAATAGTGTTTCATAAGTGCTTATCATAGTCCCCATAGATTTTATAATACATGAAAATATAATCAATGAACACCACAATGAAATTATCAACATATTTCTTGAATAAACTATTCATTATATCCATAAAAACTAATGGTGCATTGGTCAATCCAAATGGAATTACTGTAAACTTGTAATATTCATACCTCATTCAAAATGTTATCTTTGGAATGTCTTCCTTCTTTACTTGAAATTGATGATACCAATAATGAATTTAAATCCTTGAAAAATATTGATCTCTGTGAAGTTGATCAAATAATTTATCAATGTGAGGCAGATAATACTTATTCTTTATCGTAATAACATTGATTTCCCTATAATCAATTCACATCCCCATGGATCCATATTTCTATTTAACAAAGAGAACATGGGATTCCCATTGTGAAAAACTAAACTGAATAAATCCATTATCACATACCACCTCTAGTTGTGTCTTAAACTCCACTAATTCCATAGTGGATATTCTATAGGGATTATTTGAAATTGGTCTTACATTAGGGATTAAATAAATGGAAAACTCAACTTTACACTCTGGTGGATTTCCAAGTAATTCCTTATGAAATACATCAATGTATTCTTGTACAATAAGTATATCTTCAATTTAATGATTAATTTTTTCATATATAGATTTTTTTTCTATTATTTCCCAAGAATATCATTTATAAGTGCTACTGAGGGTGGATCTACACATGACTCAGATGATGAAGCCTATGCTCTAAAGATAAGGAATTCCACATCTTTATCATGAATTGTAATTTACTTCTCTTTGCAATAAATTTTTTCATTATAATTTTAAATCAAATATATACCAAGGATTATATAAAATTCAACCATAGGAATGATAATAAAATTTGAAAATAGATAATATTTATGTGTCATAATGGGAACTGTCTGACACATCTTTATCACTAGGAGTTTTTATTGATAAATCCCTTCTTAAGGTACTAGGGAAATATCTAATTTCTTGGAAAATGTAGAGTATATAAAAGTTTTTGAAGATCCAAAATCAAATAAATCATTGGATAAATTAGAGGATATGATTAAAGTACCTTCCACCATATCATTGGGTACTTTCACCTCAACTGTATTGATCACATAAGCTTGGTCTTATCCCCTCGACATCTTTTGTGGTATGTTACCTTTACTCTTGGGGAATTGGTGTGAATAATGATCTATTTATTTACAGTTTAAGCACTATAAATCACTGATTTGTTCTCTACCCTTTCATTCATTATCCAGATGACCAGTATCACCACACTTATATCAAACCCCAGTCCCTTCAAACATTTTCCAGGATGTTTCTTCCCAAAAATTTCACATGATGGAAGTTAATTCATTTTATTCTTATACTTTGATTCATTACCTTTTTCATAGTGTCCATCTGGCCTCTTTATATCTTGATTCCCTTTTAATATATAGGATCTATAAAATTTATTATCTATTTTGATGTCACATAAAACTATTTCATAATGTCATGAAAAAAAATTAAAAACTAACTCCCTTCATATAATTAGATTAAGAACTTCAAATAAATGGTCAATATTGTATTTTGTGTTACATATATAATCCATAGAATACTTGTATAGTATTTTAAAGGTATCCTCATACTCCATAACACTTTATTCTTCATTTTTCATTAAGATGAGGAACTTTATCTTCATTTCAGTTCATTACTCATGAGGGAAATATTTTCCAAAGTCTATTTCTTTAAAATATCTCCATTCCATGTGTTATATTTCTTATTCCTCCCTATTATTTTGGATCAAGTAACACCATTGATCAACATATCTGTTAAGAAAATATAATATAAGTATAACCTTTTTCTTTTCATTACATCCCAATTCCATAAATATATTCTCAAGGGACTTAATTCATTGCTCAGCTACCATCGAATTAGTAGTCCCACTAAATAATGGGGGATTTTATCACATGAAGTTATTTAACATAAGATAATCACATTATGGAACATTAGGTTCCTCCATTTATTTAAGGTTATTTTATCATAGCCTATTTAATATTCCCTAATATAGCCATAATCTGCTCAGTTCCAATACTGGTTATATTGGCTTACTTAGTAGGGGAATTTCTACATTGACCATGAGTTTTGATACCATTATTTCTTATAGGGACTATTTATAAAAATTTAAATATACTGTATTATCTTAGGAAATTATGAATTTTAAATCATAACATATAATTCTAAATATGGTGTAACACTTAACATAAATCAAAAATCAATGCATTATTAATATCAAATCATAAATATGGTTCCTTTGGGAGTATATTTAAATCCTAAAATTATTTTCAAATCATTTATAATGGTTTTTAAAAAAATGGATTATCCTAATCATATCCCCCAAGAGTGTAAAACTAGGTGCATAGTAAATCTGGTTTGGTGCACTAGGTGATGATCGAGCCAAATCCTAGTGTGCCCTTTTCAGATTTATTACCCCTAGGTATATGTTTTCCAGAACCACATCTACCTGTATTATCTAAACATAGATGTATTGATAGGAAAAAACACATAATATTAACCTTACCAAAAATTTAGGATATTATTCCACAATTTTACATATCCTCAAATTATATCATGGTTTTAAGTTCCCTAATATATATTTTTTCCAAAATATAGTTCCCAAGGTTTCTGATAAAATTTCTCTAATACCAACTATAACAAGACTGACTCTAATAAACTAGCTCTGGTGTCTACTTTATTATATTGTAATAGATGCAATAGGTCAAATTTTTAAGGACTAATCAATTTAGTAGTCTTTGAGATCCAAATACATACTTGATACCCGTTTTACATTGGGTTTAAAATATAAAACATAGTAATATAAAACATTGAGCATCCATGAACTCATTCAAAGAATTCGTATTCATATCCTAGGGAAAGAAAACAAAATAAGGCTAAGCTAAAATACTCATTAAGGGTTATATATAGTGGAATATATCATGAATCAATAAGTAATAATCAATATGGAAAGGTAAATAACTGAAAACACATTTCATTTAATTAATAATATGAGATCAAAGGGTAATATGGCAGGAATAAATGATGATCAAATAATTTCATTTAAATAATCACATAATCTTAAAGATAATACATGGATAATATCAATACAGTGATCTCATGGATAATAATAACTGAATTCTAAATGATGGAAATACTTAATATTGGACATCATGATCTCAAACATCATGATATTTATATAGTCAAAACCTTGTTCCAAGATAGTTTAAAACTATGGGTAAAACCTCATTTAATTTGGCCAATTGATTTGTCTCATGAGACCTATCAATGAATTGAGGGGATATCTATAAATGGGGCCCAACCATCACTACATGTCTAATATATTCCTTATATATTTAATGATCAATTAAATTTATAAACAATATTACTTATCAATAAATATCTGTAAAGTATAAATAATATAGAATATCAATATTTCCCCAGTCAATCAAATAACTTTAAAAGTAAAATACCATATATAGAAATGATATATGGTTTATTAAAGAAGTATATCCATGATAAAGAATATGGATATTTTAGGGAAATGTGACATACTAAGATTACAAGAAATTGAATATTTCAAGAGAAAGTTAACAACCATAAAATTAATAAAAGACAAGAGATGACCATTGGTACCTGGGGAATATAGGTTTTGAAATAAAATTATTTCCTTTGAAAGAATAAAGTTAATGAGAGTGTAATATTATAATAATCCTTCATAGAATAATTTTCTTTTTAAAATCAATTAAAATTTGTAGAAGAAGCTAAAATTCATAAAATAGTTACGACGGTGAGGAAGTCTGTTATAATCATATATATTAAAAAACATTCCTTTTTAATTTTTGTAAAGAAAGTTGAAAACATTCATTTAAGAAAATATTAGAAATATTCCTTTAAATCCCTTTTTAAAATTAAATTATAACATAAAATTTCATTAATAAATCATTTAAGTAAAGAAATTACTTTTGTAAATTGTTTTTTAAAAATCATAGACATGGAAGAAAAATATATCTATTTTCAAGAGAAATTAAATAGATGTTTATTTTAAAAATTTATTTGCATGAGTCAATTACTAAATATAGTAAAATTTGGAATAAAATATGGAAATTACTTAAATATCTAGTAGATAAGAAAATTACTGGAGCTTATGAAGGATTAATGATAATATTTTTTCAACAAAAATAAAAGCAATCCCTAAAGAATGTGAGATTGTAAAATGGATTCTTAACTCTTTGGTAACTTTTAAATTGTATCCCCTTGAAATGATAGATGTGAATTTAAAAATTAATCATCATAAATAAATATTTATTAATTTTAAATACATCAAATTGGTGTGATATACACCGCATAAAAGTAAACAAGCGCATAATATCAAATATGTCTCAATGTAGTGGAAATTGAGATGAAATCTATTGCCTCATACTTCCCTTTAGTTGAATGTGATTTAAAATAATGTATAATAGTTTTAATCATGTTATTTATTTATAACATAAACATATTCATATTTATAATATCATATATGATCCTCTTACAACACATTACTACATGTTCATTAATAATATTTAATTATTATTATTCTTTCAGGTGTTAACTGTTTCATTTCCTCATGCATGTTTTGTCACAAAAATTATGGTTATTGTGAATAGGATATAGATAAATCATATAAATAATTATATTAATGTTATAAATGTCACATATATTCATTAGATACATTTTTAGAATGAATATTTATATTTTGACATGAAAAATGAATCGCATCACTTCATGGAGACGGTAGGTCATACATACACACAAGTGATGATTTCATTCCATTAATGGATGAAAGGGTAAGTAATTTTATGATATATTAATTTTATAGAATTAATATTTTGTCATATGTATCATATATATTCATTATTTCTATCATTATGACTATCCATGTGAGTCGGTGATGGAAAAAAATACATCGGTTTGCGAGGTGGTAGTTCACCGTACACACGAGCAGTGGATTTGTTTCCCATTTGATGGATAAAGATATGGATAAATATTATTCCATCCATATAATAACATCTAAATATATGTTAGATAATTATGTTATTATATTTTAATTTTAAGACATAATTGAAGGTGGAAATAATAATTAAAAAAGAAAGAGCTTAGTGAAGATAATTACTTTCGCTTTGAAGAACCTCCTTTGGATCTCTTATTAAGGATCCTTGGGTTGGTATTTTTGGAATACCAAAACTTATATAACATGTATAAGGATTTTTGGGAGAGATTTTTTCAGGTTTTGTTTGAGTCAAATGGCTTGATAGGTGTGAATAAGTGAGAGGAGGGGGTTTCCTTTTATAATTGAGGAGTGGCATTTTCATAAATACCTAAAACTGTTGAATAATGGGAAGGAACTATCAGCACAAGTGACTCAAAAATTTATAAATAATGATTTTTAGGGATGATAAGGTCTATAAAATACAAAAAACTAAAAAAATTAAACAATTTGTTTCATTTACCTCCAAGGTTACTTACTTTTAGCATTTTAGTTTTCACCATGATAACTAGTTTTTTAACCTAGGTAATTTATACATTAAGACTAAAATAAAATTAGACTTATTAGATAACTTAAACCCACTAATTTTAAATATGAAATAAAATTTATCAAATATAAATTATTTGTACATGTATGATTAATTTTAACACAAACGCATATAACGCGTAAAACCTCATTTTAACCATAACTGTAGTAATTAATTTTTTCTATTTTTAATATCTATTATGACAGAAAATTAATTTAAACTTATTATATAATATAAATTATTCTTATTAAAAATATTTAATTCATTTTACCAAATTAAAATCACAAAATTTGTAGAAATTTGTTTAAAAATAAACCCGCAAATTGTGTCGAAAAACAGTTTTTTAAGAAATGCATTTTTAAAGCATAAGATGATCTTATATTAACTATATAATTAGTAATCATAATTATATAGATTTAAATTGATATAGTTATATTTATAATCTATATATTTAATTTAAGTCATTTTTCATTAATGTTTATTTTAATTAATTAAAATGGATAGACATTATACCTTTTTTAATCAAAAATAGTTTCTGAAAAAGAACAGTTTTATGAAAAATATCCTTTTTACCACTAAATGGTCATATAATTATTTATATAAAATTGTTCATCAATAAATTTTTAATTCAACATATTACAATACATTATTATAAATAAAATTACTAATAATTAAGTACTACATTTTCAATTATTCATAAAATCTTATTTCTAATGGAAAATTTCAAAAATTTATTCTAGTCTTATTTTGATCGAGTAAGTTCAAAATTTATATTCAATATATAAAATTATAATCTTTGTGACATTAAATATTAAAATGTGAGTTGTTTTACAGTTTTATTAAAATATAATGTTCACTTTCTATAATTGAATCTAAGGTGTCATAAATGTTGTCAACTGACCTTCAATATGAGAGAATTAAAACTCAAACCTTTGATAATGACCTGTGAGATTGGAAATTAGAGACCTATGAAATATTATTGGGTGTTTAATAAGAAAAAATTGCTTCAATATTTGAGGGATCAACTGCTACTCCCTACTCGGACACTACATGCCCAAGGAAATTCACCTCATCCATTCAAAGACATTCACTTAGACAATTTCCCAGAGAGGGAATGGTGATGAATGTACTATAAAACAAACCTAAGATTATTGACATTATCCTACTATGACTTCAATTATATTATGTTTTTATCAATTAAAACTACCATGAACTAATCTAGGAACACACAAAACATTGAGTTTATGGGTTCCATAAAAATATTTAAGGAATTCAGGACATTGAATGAAATAACCACAAACTCAATGTTACTATAGTGATGCCTGAAATTAGTCTTAAATATATAATTATTATTTACATTCATATGATGGTATCTATATTATAGATAAATATTTGAAAACTATATGGCACCCTTTATCTGGTTGAGAATATTATATATCCTTGGTAGGGGGTGATAATTCTTGATTATCACCTGATTCAGCCACCGGTAATCTATACACAATCATGGACCACTATTCTCTTTCTTGGAGAATAACATTGGGTTGCCCCATAGTGATAGACTGTCTAGATTAAATTCTCCTACATCAAATCTTTAACCCTTATCTTCAACTCTTATAGCTTATAAGGTTCCATCTGATAAGGATCCTTAAAAATTAGGAGGAACCTAGCTGTAGATCTATCCCAAAATTGATGTCACGTTGAGGGGGTAAGGTCACAACATAATTGAAAAAACATACGATAATTCCTCAATGACCTTAGGGAACTCCACAACCTAAGCTTCCACTGATTCCAATGATAGAGTTGGTAACTGAAATAAAACAAGATCTAAATTCCTACAACCCATCTAATGATATCACTCACTAACAAACACTTCATGTTGGAATTTAACATCACATAAAAATATATATAACAAAAGAAATAATTAATTTCATGAATAGAATACAATTATTCAATTCCAAGAATTACATCATAGGTTTCTGTTTATAATAAGAATAAATTATCAAATGATCCTCAGCCCACAACCCTAGAACACATAAAATCGACTTGATTAATCTCTAACCAATATATTAAACACAAAGGGTGTGGGAAGCCTCTTCACCTTGAGTAACAAGGAAAAGACCAAGTTAGGTGAAAACACTCAAAAATAAAATAAATTATAAGTTAAGGTAGATTATAAATATATGGTACCTTGGATGATCTCTGACCTATATGGCACTAGAATATTCATATCATGAAACTATCCTTGTTTAGTTTCTATGCCTTATTGCAGAAGACCATATCCATGGATTTGTTTGTCCCTATATCCCTGGTGATGAGGGAAAATATAAATGTGGCCTCTACCATCTTTATATCCTATCAAAGGAACATAATCCTACCCTCCTAGCTATTGATATGGTCTCAAAGAAAACTACTATTGGGGATGGTAAGGAATCAAAACTACCATACCATGTTGGGTCTCAATAGCGGTTGGGAACTAGTATTGTCAATTTCCATAGCCTCCATAAATAAAGAAAACTGGAATAGATCTCCTAGTAGAAACATGATAATTGTTAGATCCAAATAATTGAGAAAAAAAGCACTAATGTTAACTCCCTGTCATTTAAAACCTTGGAACCTCTGACACCTAATATCCTCTAACAACAGATCTTCTCCCCAGGGAACCTAATGACTCCCCTCTTGAGATGACCCTAGTGACGCATGTATCATATCAATCCCTTCATCCTTCTTCTACACCTCTAAATATATAGGAAATGTTAATGGGGAGACTTTATATTAGATAACTAGGTGTAGTGCCTCCTCCAAACACCATACTCTATAATCCTCATTAGGTAAAAGATTAGGGGAAAAGTAAAGAAGGTAATTCAACCTAACCTAGATCCACTTCATGCTCAAGATCTCCTACTAAAGGGAGAGAAACTACATTCTATCTGTTTCTCTCATCATCCAAAACAATAACTCTACAAAAAAAATGATTTTAAAAATCATCATAGGAAACCTTTGCCTGCATTTTCTCTTCAAGATACAAAATTCACCACTAGCATGCAACCCCTCACATCTGGATAGCCTCCAATGGAACTTAATACTCTGATCTGGATTAGATCACACTAAAGGTGACCTAAAGCTTCTCCAACTAGTGATTTATCTCTAAATAAAATACACTCCCCTCATACTTCACAAATCACTGATACTGGAAGCCACACGACATCTTCCTCCAAAACCTATCATCCTCGGCCAAATCAACCCTCTAATGATAAACTAAACTATCCTGCCAAAACTCACCAACCTAAACTACACACAAACAATGACTACAATCATTTATTCAAAAAAAAATATTGGAGATATGAAATTCATTAAGGATCATTTTATTCAATTCATTTAATTTTTCAAAATCACCATAATTCAAACACTAGTATAAACAAGTATAATACATGCACCTTCGCTAGGTCTATACCCCTAAATTAGAATCACCTTACCTAGGGTGTTTAGTAAGATTAGGGTCCTTATATTGGATGGTAGGGGTCCATAATTTCATATATTCTAGCTAATCTCCCTTTCTAAATTACATATTAAGTTTGAATAATATTGTTTTCTTACTAAACTCATGCAATCCTCACTAGTTCCTAACTCATATCCTCTATCCTATCTCTCAAATAATGTTTGATACAACTTTTCCATGATCTACCCCCACTGGTAACCCCTCTTAAGCAATAATGGATAATGAGAGTGATGCCTGAGGCCCACCTCCAATAGGCCTCGAGTTAGAGACTCGCACTAAGGGTATAAAACAAGAAAATGGGAGGCATTACCCTCAAAAATCCCAATAAAATAATGAGAAAACCATTAATCACCACCATTATATAAATTAAATCAATATCCCATAATAACAATAATGCATTAAATTCCATATAAGTACATGTTTCTAAAATAAAATACCAAAAAAATAAACTCCTAAGAAGCATCTATAACCACAACTCTTATCTCTAAGATAATAATGTCCAACTCAGTCTCCAAACTCATCCTAAAAACCAGAAAAACATATTTTTATATATTGGTGTGAGAATACATGTATATATAGTAGTATCATTCTCAATACCTCCCTTGAAAATGTAGAAGAAGCATATTGATGCTTTGGTGAATAAATAATATAACTAATAAGCACCTACCAAGTCATATAAAACCCCAAACTCATCAAGGCTCACTAACCCAATATCAAATCCAATTATAATAACATATTAATAAAAGAATATTAAAAAGGGTACCTTACACCACTTCCCCACTAGTTTTTCACTCTCACACCCCAACATCAAACATCATGGTGATCTCATCCATTCTACAGTCATACCAAAACACACTATACCAATCTCATCACATTTGATGTGGGTCAGATTGAAGCCCTACCTACCAAAACCATGAAGGGTCCAACAATATCATTGAAACAATTATCAATTATGCCATAACTATAACTATAACCATGTGTCACAAATCCAAATCCCTACTTCGCAACAAAACCTCATCACATATCCATCTCAGTAGGGTATCGTGAACATGAAGGACATTTACCTTGTTCCATCCTACTACCGTGTATGGCCCTACAAAGTATCGTCACACCATCCACATAACCAATTTACAATGAGACATCATAGTCTATACCACACCCAGAAGGGAGAGAATGGAAGAGATATTAGTCAGGTATCTATTCCCTCACTAACTTGTATGTTATGGAAAACACGCAAAACCCAAAACATTTGGGTGGCGATAAGGATATATGACTCAAGTTTGGTATGTATGAAATCATAAGAAAATATTGGTATAATACAATCACACACAACCTAAATTAAAGGGTCTCACAAAAATATCACTATTGTGACTATCTCGATCACCACACTTTTGATGTCATGCACTAACTGTCATTGTCATACACAAATCAGCAAACCATCCCACATTCCTACACAAAATAACTACAACAACCATACAGATTTTTTCCATTTTAATCATGTCATTTCACTATTTATATATTTTCCATTTTAACATTCATTTCATATTCATTATTCCATTAAATTATATATTTAATGAAAAACCATTCTCAGCCACTACCCAGGTTTATTTACAGCCTTTACCCATTCATTTCAAGCATAAAAAATTAACTAACAATCCATAGTTTATTCAATTTGAGTTCACACTAATTTCAATATTTCCATAAGTAATCGTATTCCATATCCACCAGGCAATTATAACATCATTCTCACATCACACAAACTTCTATTGAATAATTGTCCCATAACTCTAACCAACATCCCCTACAATAGCCACACAACACCTCCACATTCCACAAAACCAACCATATCATCGCCCTATACCCTCAACCACGTACCCTCTTTCCAGGTATATCAAGGTCGCAAAATCTCTTCTACACAATCCACGACAACAACTCAAAAATAGGCACAATAAGTACCACACAACATCCCTAACAAAATCCACAAAAACTAGTACTACAATAAGATTTCAAGCAACATAAAATAACAATTTACAACAATATGCACTCCCACAATATGCCTTTTTAAAACATGCCATCACATTCATTTAACATCTCTTTCATGGGAGATAACACAACAATTTCATATTCAACACAACAAGTTTATTATATTCTTTACAATATTATACATTTATGAATTATGGTTCCATTGTAACATCCTGAACCCGGATACCACTCAATAGTTCCCTGAGCCTAGTTGGCTGGATTGATTCAAGTGAATCTCCCCAAACTCTAGAGGTTTCCGACTAGCAATGAGGGCCTAGGTATGTTAATGGGGAGACTATACCCTCATTACTAGAGTATATTATAATGAAATACAATAACAAATAGATAGCAGAAGCAGTAAAACAAGAAGATAATATATACATAGCAGGAATAGATAACACTCTCAAAAGATGACTCATATATAATGATGCAGATGATACATGTATCTAGAAAATAGCCAAAATAGGTACATAGAAGTACAGTACAATAAAAGTATCCCAAAATGAAAAAAATACCAAAAGTACCTATATCATTGCAAGACTCATATTAGTCACATGCTCCCCTGCTCCAACTAAAAGATAAAAAACCTATGTTAGGGTGTTTCCCCTATTATCACATGAAACCGTATAATATTTTTAGGTCCCCAAGGAGTCCCAAATAGGGTGTGATATAACATCCTAGTAGATAAACACCCAAAAGTGTATGCAGTTCTAAACAGCACAAGGAATATGCTAAAAAAGTGTAAGTAAGTAGTAATGTCAGTGTGAATTCCCAGGGCATATAACTACTGAAAAAAAGTAAGTCCAAACATCCTCTCAAGGTTCCATATAACAAGTGTATACTCCTAATAAGGAATCTATAATAAATATAAACAAACAACATGGCCTCGTTGTACTCCCATACATATCAAGTCACCATGGTCTTACTATATACTCTGAATGAATCAAATTCCCATGACCTTGTCATATAAACTAATGTATCATACCACACAAGGGTCAGATCCAAGGTTTCAAGAACCAAGGAATCCTTATCAAGTCCTATAAGCATCTCAATGGAAACTCAGTATAGGCACTGGTTGGAGTCCTAGGATCATGTCATACCAGAAAAGTCCTATGTGAGTCCAAGAAAGTCGGATACGAGGGTTAGAAAAGCTCAAGGAATCCCACTAAATCAAGACCCAAGGGGAATACTCTACCCAAGGAATCCACTATCACATTCTATATCCATGGAGAGTCATCCATTGAATCTATACAAACATACATTCATTCATACCATTCTGTACTTCAATTCCATATGAGTCTAACCACTCATATAATCACATTCATTCAATTCCATATAATGTTTATACCTACAAATTTAATAAAATTTATACCAAAAAAGTCTCATGAGTATACCCACTCATGTATTCCCTTTCAATTTAATCAAGTCTCATGGGTATACCCTCCCATTTTTCACCATTTCTCATTTAATCAATTCGCATGGGTATACCCACCCATTTATCACCATTTTTCATTTAATCAAGTCACATGGGTATACCCACCCATTTATCATCAATACTAATTGAACATATCACATGGTTCTACCCACTCATTAATCACAATTGCTAACAAAACCATTTAATAAATTTAAAACAACTAATGAGTATACCCACTCATTTAACCAATTCTCATTTAAGCTATCTAATCAAGTTAGGCATGGAATATCAACATGGTATAAAGAAAGGAGGAAACAAATCTCCTAACAAACTATTCAATTTCCATTTTATCCATTGAGTTAAAATCATTAACATTCTATGGAGTCATCCCATCTTCTATTCCTTTAATTCATTTCAATTCATTTATTTAAGAGATTCCTCTAACAAGGCAAGATTTAACTCACCCCATGAGTGGTTCAACATGGAATAAACAAGGAATATTTATAAGTTTCACCCCATGGGTGACCCTTGTTTGGGAAATGGGTATCAACGCATCATAATGGATCGTATGGTAATCTCTAATAAGTTTGATTACATTTATTGTAAGTAACCAGCTCAAAATCGGGGTCGTGCCAGAAAGTTCAGCGAGCGGCATAATGGTATATAGATCTAAAAATCCCCAAAGTCTGAAGTAAAAGTATATATCACCTGCCTTATCTCACTACTGAAGTGATCTTCCAATATCAAGTCCTGATTCGACTCGGTTTAGTATAAATCTAAAGAACATGTGAAAAACAAGAAATTAGGGCATATGATCCTAAAACCAAATAGCACAATTAATATCCAGATGAATCTAGAATGGATAAAAAGGAATTTAGATGTTACTAATGTGGATATGATGATACAAATTTCACTTGAATCAGAGTTCTTATGAAGAACTAGGATTAAATCCTAATTTAGCCACCTAAGGAGATCTCTCAAGCTTTTTCTCAGATGTGCATAGAAGTGAAAATCTAATTAAGTTTTTATAAAAGATTTAATTTAAACTTAAAATTATAAATATATATATATATAGTGGTTTCATAGTTTACCCACATGGTTTCTTGTAGGATAAGGGGAACCCACATGGTTTCCTCACATGGTTTCACTAACTGTGCGAAAACCGTGCATTAAGCCTCTATCAAAATCTACAAAAACTGCAGACATGGCCGCATAGCCATGTGACCCATTCCACATGGTTTAGCCTAACTATGTGGACTATACAGCCTCTCTGTCCAGCCTCACACTATTTAGTCAAACTGTGGTGCCTGCCCTACAATATTTTCACTAATTGTGCGCCATGCTATTTTTCAGACCAAAACCTATTTTTGGGCTCTGAACAAGCCCTAGACACCTCCAAAACACTTGTGAACAAGTTGGGTACTCAAACAAGGCCATATTTAAACATTAAAATTGAAAAAAATGGATCCTTACCTGATACTAAAATCTAGGTTCTTACAATCTTCACCCCTTATAGCAATTCCTCCCTAAATTTATCTCTGTAGGGTGGTTAAGATTTGGTTGAGAAAAAATCTTGCTACTAAGCACATACATCGGTCTCCCTCTCCCAAGTCTCTTCTTGTAAATGGTCATGCTTCCATAGAACTCATACTAGAGGAAATGATCGGCCTTATAGAACCTTCATGATCCTGTCAATGATATGAATCAGATGCTTCTTAAAAGATGAATCAATCTAAACCTCAACCTCCTCGGGCTGTAAGGATGAGACTAGTTTGAATGATAATGGTGTATCTGAGATACATGGAATATGTATTACATGTCTCAATACCTCTGAGGTAACTACAACTGATAGGTTACTGAACCAAACCTCTACAGAACCTCGAATGACCCAAAATATCACGGTGAAAGTTTACCTTGTCTCCTGATCTGTCTGTGTCACAACCTTGGTGAAACATATAGAAAGACCCGATCCCTGACCATGAACTCTATAGGTCATTTGCGGTGATTGGAATATGATTTCTTGTGATAATTTGTTGTATCTTTCCATTTCTAAATCAACTGGACCTGCTTAGAAGTCTCCTGCATAAGACGTGGTCCCAACAAAGCTACCTCACCTACCTCTAACCAGTATAGGGGAGATCAGCATGGCCTACCATATAAATCCTAAGTTCCATATGTATAGTCTCTTGATAAATGTTATTATAGGTGAACTCATACAGGGGTATATGCTTCTCCCAAGATCCCCCAAAATCTTGGAAACATGCTCGTGTAAAGTCCTCAATAACATGTATCATACGTTCTAACTTGCCATCAGTCTGAGGGAGGTAAGTTATGCTCAGAAGCACCTTTTTACCCAGTGCCCTCTGAAAACTTTTCTAGAAATGAGATGTAAAGAAGGCATCCCTATATGAAATGATAGAATGTAGGACCCCATGAAATGGTCATGTTGTGTCTCCAAACACCTAACAAACCTCCTATCACTTCTCAATCATACGACACTTCGGCTGTTAAAACCCAAGTCAATGCTCATTTCCCAACTGAAACACTGAGATGGAGCTTACCCGAGCTCATTAAACTAGAGACATGATCGTGTCGTTGTCTCTTCAAGCATCTATCCAAATTTTATCCCCACCTAGTCTTTAACATTAGAAAGGGGGTCTAATTCCAATCCACAACACTTCAACCGTTGAAATTTGCTTCTAAAGAATGCTCTGGGTTTTTAAACTAGGTCGATCCAACTTTTCATAAAAAGGCTTGACCGACACATACCGTACTCACCTACACCTAATGATGCTCCTAAAAATAGTCCCTTACCGACCATAAATAATAAAAAAGAAGGAAAAATTTTAAGATACTTCTACTGACTATTCTCAAATGCTCGTCTTAGAAGACTGACATATTCCAGAAAAACTATAATGCCTCCTTCCAAGGAATTCTGCATTTATAAAAAACGCATCCACTGAAGTTCATACTTGACTTCTGTTTTCAATCACTTATCAAACCATATCATGTTTATTTTGAACTATCGTGCCTCAACATGAAAAAAGGTTCAGCCTGGATCCATATCACTAGAACCATTACCCATTTAAACATCACCTTTGAGCCCATAAACCAAACTGGGGTAACCTCAGATCGAAAAAAACTAGAGTTCAAGGAACTACCAAAGGTATTCAATACCCTATATTTACAAAATAGAAGTTGTTACAAAACCAAAATGTCCATATTAGAACACAAGATAATCCTAGAGAGGCATATGTCTGGAAGTTATGTCTGAAGTAAACGATTAGTGTCCAATATTCTATCCAAGGCATTCCTACATGAGAATCCAAGTATCACTTCAAACTAACCAAACCACTAAAGAACCACACATCCAATGTAAATCACATATAGAGACCACTTATCAAGCCTAACAAATTTTAAAACTTCAGTGTGGCGTAAGACCGACGCTCTCTTAGTGAATCAAGGATGATGTTAAGATAGAGGAAATAATGATCTCTTTCAAAAGAAAATACTAAGAGGGAACTTAGGGAACCGAAAGAAAAATTTTCAATCCACCACTGTTCGACCTCTTAGAAGAAGATCATCTTCACCCTGTCAATGAATCACCATTAACAAATCACAATTTTTTACTACCCAAGGTGTCTTGTGATCGCTTAAGATTAACCACCAAAGTACCACCAAGACCAATGGTGTTTCCAAAGGTTATATACACAGACAACCACACCAATGTATTACTATTGAGAAAGCACCTAAATTTTCAAAGACCAACAGCACCAAGGGATTCTAAGAAAAACCAACCATTTCCAAATGGTCCCCTTCAGTTGTTCTCTTTCTACTTAGAAGGATTCGTTCATTAGAACTGATGTGATGCTCCCTAAAATTGGAGTGTTCTAGTCATTGAATGAGGGATAACTCGACCACTAAAAAGTGTGCTAGTTCTAATTCACCTTAAATGAATGTGTGACGCTTCTCTGAGCCACGATCACCACATCAAAGCATTTGGCATGAAATCTAAAATTAAACTGATTGGTGTGTAAAAACACCTGAATCCCATATAGTCTTCTTGAATAGTGGGACGAACTTGTTTCATCGATGCCCAGGTCACTCTACTCTAGAGTTAACCCAAGGTTGTACTCATCATCATAAGGCTTAATGATTTTTACTAAACTCAACCAGTCTATTAAATCATTTAACACTCAATTGGTATTGTGTATTCCAACATATACTACCCTGATTTTACAAGAGAAAATGGCACATCCTGAATAATATCCATAGTTTGTTTGCCCTATGTAATCAAGTATCAGATATCTCACTCATAAACTAGATCAAAAGTTCATCATCTCATACAACCATTAACTTGGATGACGATGTGTTGATTCTTCCATCACCGAAGAAAAGAAAGGTTTATATACCTCTTAAATAGATTATCATTCCTAAGGCAAGCCTAACATGCTAAACTGAGCATTCCTCGATGCTCACTCCCATATCAAGGGTCACGATGCAATCTCCACCCATCCAAACAGGGGTGTTGTTTCAAGATTTAAGGTCCTACAGGGGACTAAGACACCTGGGTTACACCAAATGTCAAAAATATCATCGAATTTTCAAGGTATATCAAACTCTAAGGGTGATACCTACCACAGGCTAGCCCCTTGCGAATCATAAGTGTCGACCCTATCACTAGGTCATGCAAAAGAGATCTCACTATGCTCAAGAGCCCCTTTCATTTATGCCAATGAAAAAAAAGGAAAACAACATATGGAAAATTCTCACACTTCCATTCCAAGGGAAAACAAATATACTTCAAAATGACCCTTACATGAGGGTTTGAACAAAAGACACCATTATCGCTTCCATTTTCAAGTCATCTCATTGTTTTACACTCAATATTTTAGCATCTAAAATATTTCAAAACTATTTCATCAAGTACCAACTATAAATAGATTCACTTGGTAAAAGATAAGGAAGGTAGTAAAGTCTTATAATATATCCTTTTAAAACATTAAAGATTCACTAACATTCTATCATGATCATGCAATTTATCATATAAATTATTTTTAATAGATAAGGAGACCTACGAGGGTCCCAATAATCCAATCTAGGTTCTTTAGAAAGAAACCCAATATCAGTTACTTAATTAAAGTTTGAAAACACCCATAAAGGGTAATCACATAGGAACATGCTCCCAACTAACCTACTTTGGTCCAATTGTGAATTAAGAAAACAACCATTTCATTTCAGTTCCAAATTTAATAACCTTTAACTTTTATCAAGGGTCTCTAGACACATGAAAAGCTCGCAGCTCAAAGTGAAGGATATGTAAAAACCCTTCGATAAATGATTCAAAACCATAGCTTGCTTCGAAATTCAAGATTGTATAAAATGCAGTCAAAGGAGATCATAAGAGACACTACCTCTTGTCCACTCAAAATCTGGGTCTAGGTCAAGTTTCTACTATAAGCCATTTAAAACTTGTCTTGTTTTCATCTAAGTTCACATTAATAATAATTGAATTGATACCCATTCATGTTTATCACATTCCTTCTAAAAGGTTAAATCAATGGTATGCCAAATTCTGATCCATGGGGGCCCATACTCCCCAGAGATCAAAGCTTAGCGCCCACCCACGACACATCACAACACATTTCACTTAAATGTTAAACCATGATCCACCAAATTCTGATCCAAGAGGGCCCATACACCTCAAGGACCAAGTCATAGAGTCCATCCAATCCATATTGTAACATATCCCAATATAACTATAACAACAATAGGAATATATGTCCTGACATCCATCACAACAACATTTAATAAGTAATGCTCTCTAGCCAATGAGCCCGTACCCGAGTGGTAAGGGCTCCTGCTTGGCATCCAAGAGACCCGGGTTCAAAACCAGGTGGAGACGAATTTTCGGGTACTGTAGTAGCACTGTAGCAGTCACTGTGGCAGTCACTATAGCAGTTACTGTTCGGTACTGTAGTAGTCAGAACTATTCACCCGATTTGGGCCTTCGGGCCACCGGTTTGGGCTTACGGGTCTCTAGGGACTTCTGGTCATCAAAGGCCTTCAGGCCATAGGGCCTTTGGGTCACGTAGACCATGGAGTACCCAGTTCACACAGAATAGGCCCCAGAAGAGGATCAGAGCAATAGGAGTAGTAGCCACCAGATGCAGAGCTAACCGGATTGGAAGAATGAGAGGGTATGGTAGCCGCCATCGGGACTAGGCGTCGTGCAGCTTTGTACGGGTTAATGCTAGCCGATCAACAATGCAAGGTGAGGAGTTAAGGAGATCAATGATTCAAGACGCTGGGGAGTGGCAGTTCTAGTGGGCTGGGCCTATGGGTCATGTAATGGGAATGGTATGCCTCTGGGCCTTTGGGTCATGTATTGCAGGTCATGTCGGGCCTTGTTCCTTGGGCCTACGGGTCATGTAAGGGTTCACCTTCAACCCTTAAAAGGGTGATTATCTAAAATAAAATAAAAAAAGGCCTTCGGGCCATTCAGGCCTAGTAATGCTCTCTAAATGGAATGATAATAATGCATGGCATGTGATTTCTAACAAGTGCCTATATGATGCATGAGATAGAATGCCCTCATATCATTGGGTTATAACATAATAAAACCCCAAATTCATATCAATAATAATAGCATAAATCAATTTCATCACCCAATAGTGGAATCAAATCATTTGTAATAGTAATAATCTAGAAAACAACAATTCAATTCAAGGTAATTTGGCTTCTCCCTATACACGGGTTAGCTACACTCAATAAAAACTCATTACCAAACTCCATTTCCTTCGTATCCATGTTTATTATCACCAAATAGTAAATAAAACTAGAAAATTTTCCTCTTATGCCACTTTGTAATGTCTCGGACCCAGATATCACTCAATAGTGCCCCAAGCCCGGTTGGCTACATGGACTCAAGCACATATCCCCAAATGCCAATGGCTATTGACTATCAGCGAGGGTCTAGGTGTGTTGGTGGGAAGACTATGACCTCATTATTACAGTATATCATAGAAAAAGTCAACAACAAATAGATAACAAAAGCAGTAAAACAAACAGACAACATATACATAGCAGGAATAGATAACAGTCTCAAAAGATGGCTCATATGCAATGATGCAGATGGTACATGTATCTAGAAAACAACCAAAATAGGTACATGAAATTATAGTACAATACATGTATCCAAAAATTAAAAAAAGACCAAAAGTCTATATAGCATCTCAAGGCTAAGCTTGGTCTCATGATCCCCTACTCCAAATCAATGATCAGCAATCCATGTTAGGGAATTTATCCTATTGTCACCTACAATAATATAATCTATTTGGGTCTCCAAGGAGGCCCAAACAGGGTGTGATATAACATCCCAATGGGTTACCACCCAGAAGTCTATATAGTTCTAAGTAGCATAAGGAATATGTTAAAAAAGTGTAAGTAAGAAGTAATGTCAGTGTGAATGCCCATGGCATATAACTACTATAAAAAATTAATACCAAGCAACCTCTCATGGCTCCCTGCAACAAGTGTCATCTACTAACAAGGCATCTATAAGAAATATAAACAAACAACACGGCCTCTCCATACTCCCATATGTAACAAGTCACTACGACCATATCGTATAATCAGAGTGAATCACATTTTCACAGCCTTTTCATATCAACTAAAGTATCAGACCACACAAGGTTCATATCCAAGGTGTCAAGAAGTAATGAATCCTCATTGATTCCTAGGACCATCATGATGGAAACTCAATATAGGCACCGGTTGGAGTCATAGGAGCATTTCATACTAGACAATTCCTATGTGAGTCCAAGCAAGCTAGATCCAAGGTTAGAAAAGCCTGAGGCGTCCCACAGAATCAAGACCCAAGGGGCATACTCTATATAAGGCGTCCACTACAGCATTCCATATCCATGGTGTAAGAACCCGGTTCTTATTTTTGAGGTACGGGTTTCTTCTTTTTCCTTTTCCTTAAGTGTTTTTGAGAAAATATGGGAAATGGGAAAGAATGCTAAATTTTGAAACTACACGCCGTGTATTTTTCCACACGCCATGTACTTTTGGCCATGTTGGGATAAGTACACAGGGCGTGTAGCCTCGCCGGCGACAGAGGGTGTAGGAATCGACCACATGCCGTGTAGAGGTCCTTTACACGCCGTGTAGTCAGTCGACAGGGTGAAAAGTAAGGCGGTGGAGTCGCTGCCAGCTGGGTGACAGTACACGCCGTGTACTTGGGAGTACATTCCGTGTACTCTTGTCGGCAGATGAACAGTGTGGTGGTGCCGCCAAATGAATAGTTAAATCAAAGGAGTACACGCCGTGTACTTTGAAGTACACGCCGTGTACTTTGTTTTTCGGGCTTAAAACAGGTAGTAGCCTCCTCATTTGGAAGAGGAGGCGTTTGAGCCGTTTTGGAGCCAAAGGAGGAGGCCGGATCTTTGAAGAACCACCAGGCGTTTGTCTGGAATCCGATTCTGTCTCGGATGATCCCGTTGGAACCGCACGGGTAAGGGCTTCCACCTCCTTGTTTGGTTCTTGCCAATTCTTCACCTAACGTAAGTTATTTATGTTTGAATGGTTTTTGTTCTTCATTAGATCTACGTTGTTCTTGAGCGTTTCTGGAGTCGGCATTCGGGTATAGCATTCGTTGGCGTTTGAGGTAGGTGGCTTGGTGTTTATTTTCCAACTGTCGTGCGTTTTTGTGCGTTTTCGTGCCACGAACCCATGTTGGGGTGTCGTGTGGCTGAGGCCGTTGCTATATTTAATGCCTAGAATTGCATAGGTGATTAAATTTTGATAATAAATGCTGATTGGGATCGTTTCTTAGATCCGGAACCACCCCTGGGGTGTGTTTCTCTGTTTAGCCGTTTGGCCAGGATACCCGAGGGTATGCCTTCAATGTAGTAATTGTAAGAATTGCCTTGAGAGGAATTGCTTGTTTACTGCATTTTGATATGTTGGGCATGGCCCGGTTACCTATATTAGCCTGAGGGTGTGACTATATTATCCTGAGGGCGTGACTATATTAGCCTGAGGGCTTGACTATATTAGCCTGAGGGCGTGACTATATTAGTCTGAGGGTGTGACTATATTAGCCTGAGGGCATGACTTCTGTGCCTGAGGGCGACACTTCGTATGCCTGAGGGTGAGAATTCTGTTACAATGCCTGAGGGCGAGATTCTGTATAGCCTGAGGGTGTGGTTCACTATATTAGCCTGAGGGCGATATACTGGTTGGACTGAGGGCGTGGTGCTGTTGAGCACAGAACGATACTAAATTAAATAAATTAAATGAATAATAAAATGGCAATTTAATTGATAAGTTAGTTACTTTTGAGTACTGCTTACTTTATTGCATTTTACTATTGCACACTGTTGTTGCATGCTTACACGCAGTTGGGCACAGGCCTTTGGTGGGTGCCTACTGAGATATATTTCTCACACCCTGTTTGGGTCATGCTTTTCGGCCCAAACAGATTACGTTTATGCAGGTATGGATAGGGGAAAGAGTCCCTATACAGGTACTTGACTGTTGCTGTGGAGTAGGAGGGCATGGGACCGAGCCTAGGCTCGCGATGCTGCTGCCAGCTGTTTACTCGTTTTGTTGAACTTTGCTTTTGGTTGTATCACATTGATGTATAACATGTTCTGGCTGATTTCTTAGAATTTGAAACATGTAGAATCATCATTCATATACTGTTGGTTATATCCACTGCTGTAGTTTATTTCAGTTGTGTGTGTTTACTTCTTCCGCTGATTGTTGTATGCTTATTTTAGTATTCCGTTGCGCTACACTTTGACAAATGAGGTCATAGTTTCCCCATGATCAGACTTGGGCCCTCGCTGCTAGTCGGCAGCCTCTGGCGTTTGGGGAAATGCGCTTGAGGTCATGTGGCGAACCGGGCTCAGGGAACCCGTTGTGTGGCACCCGGGACCGGGACGTTACAAAGTGGTATCAAAGGGGTTTCTTTTCTTTGACTTACTATTTGGATCCGTAGTCAGGGATAGGACGAAAGGTAGTTGGTAATAAGCTGTGCCCAGGCGTAGCTAACCCATGTACAGGGAAAAGCCAGTCTACCTCGTATTTTGCATTCTTTTGATTTTTCAAATTATACGGTTGATATGTTTTCACTGTTGGGTGACCCACTTGGATTGTGTTGTTTATATTTTATCTATGGGTTCTATTTAGTTGCAACCCGATGAGATGAGAGTATGCCATCTCATGAATCATATAGGCATATGCTAGATATCACATGTCATGCATAGTTTCCATGCCATGTAGGTGCATTAGAAATTTCATGTTGTTGTGATAGTTGTTGTGCTAGAAAGGCATGTTGTTGTGATAGCTGCACTGATAAAAATACCTGCTATTTGATAGGGTAATTTTTATGTGAATTGGCTATAGAATGGACGCCAAACTTTGGTTTTTGGGGAGTATGGGCCCTCATTGACCGGAATTTGGTGGATCATTGACTTTTTATGTTGTTATAACACAGATAAGCTGTCAAACTTTGATTCGTGGGGAGTATGGGCCCTCGCGGGTCGGAATTTGACACTTAGGTGTTGTTTTTCAGTGTTTTATGGGTTCCGGGGAAGTTTTCGAGGCATACTGTCCAGAAACCCAGTATACACGCCGTGTAGTATTTTTATACACGCCGTGTATGTTCTTCTGTTCGGGAAGGAAAATGAACTTTTTGAGTACATGCTGTGTACCAGGAGTACATGCCGTGTAGCCTCATCCCGTGTCACAAATTGTGTGGAGGGTGACCCGGGGTAGAGAAAGACTTGGGTAAAACACGTCGTGGCAATAATGAACAAGCCGTGTAGTGTGACCTGGGGACTCAGCCGTGTAACTAACAACACGGGCAGGTTTCACCTCTCCCTTAACACGCCATGTACCTTTGGGACACGCTGTGTAGTCTTGTACGAGGACAGACCGTGTGGAGTTAGCCGTGTGGTTTGGAAACGGGATAGTGTACACGCCGTGTTCGGGTGTAACACGCCATGTAGAGTAAATCTGAGTAGTCGTCCGTGTCACAGACGACACGGGCAGTTGTAAAATAACACCATACACGCCGTGTAGATATTATACACGCCGTGTAGTTTTGTTGAACGAAAGTCGTGTGGCTTAGCCGTGTAGAAGGACCCGGACAGGGGAAAGGAAGTCAAGTACACGTCGTGTAGTCAGTGTACACGCCGTGTAGTCTTGTTTTGAAAATTTTGAAATGCCTTCTTTCTCTTGTTCCTTTGTGGTTCCTTTGTTTCAATCTTAATAAACTTGAATCTGAGGCGTGCTTTTAACCTTGTAGTGTCATGCCGCCTAGACGACCGCGAGTTGTTCTCCAAGAGAGCGACGACAATTATACTCCAGAGATGGTGGGCCATGGGCTACCAGTTGATCCACCAGCAGAGCCAGATGCGGCACCAGCTGTTATACCGGACACGGGCGTGGAGGCACAGTTCCGTGAAGGCTTATTGCGGTTCATGCAGACCTTTTAGGGAGCACCGCAGGCTGCCACATCTATGGCCGAGCTGACACATATCTTTCAGCAGTAGCATCCGCCTACGTTCTCTGGGGATGGAGGACCACAAGATGTGGAGTCTTGGCTAGGATCGATGCAGACTATTTTCGAGCATCTAGAGACGCCTCCAGGGCGGAGGGTCAAGCTCGCGACTTACATGCTGCGTGATTCCGCCAAGAGGTGGTGGGATGTTACCACCCAGTCAGAGCATCACAGGGACATGGTGTGGGAGGATTTTCAGATAGTATTTTATGAATTCTTCTTTCCCAAGATGCTGAGGGTAGATAGAGCTCGAGAGTTCATGAATCTGCAGCAGGGCGCTATGTCGGTGATGGACTATTCTGCTCGTTTTACGGAGCTTCAGTGCTTTGCACCTGTGCTGGTGGGTGATGAGATGCTGAAAGCCAGACGTTTTGAGGATGGTCTTCGGTATGAAATCCGAGTGCTGGTGAATGTTTTCAGGTTACCTACTGTACACGCGATTGTGAACCAGGCGTTGATTACAGAGAGGAACTTGCGAGAATCTAGTGGTGTGGGCTAGGGAGGTTCGGCACCAGTTACTGGTACTATTTATGTTGGCAAGAGGAGGAGACAAATGGACTTCTCTCAGGGTGGCAGTACCAGCCAGGCAGCTTCTACAGGTGGTCCGATCAGGTGCTACGAGTGCGGTAGAGAGGGGCACAAGAGGCCGTAGTGTCCACGAGACCCAGTGGAGTGCCGAGCTTGCGGCAAGGTGGGTCATCTGCAGCGCTGTTGCAGGGCGGTTCTACCAGTGGCTAGTGAGAGGGGTTCTATGCAGACTCCTCATGCGGGAGCAGGACCAGTGGCTTCTTACCAGTCAGGGAACTGGAATACGTCAGGGCGTGCAGGCAGAGATGGTGGTCGTGGCCGTGGTAGCCAGACACCAGGATCATAGAGGCAGCAGGGCGAGACAGCTCAGGGTAGCCAGGCTGTGTTGCAGGGTCGCGGCACTGGGCAGGCATATGCAGTGCAACAGACCCAGCAGAAGCATGATCCCGGACCTTTGACAGTCAGAGGTACTATTTTAGTAGCTTCTGTCTTTTCTTCAGTACTTTTTGATACAGGTTCTACACATAGTTTTATATCTGTACCCGCGGTGGAGAGCCTTGGGCTCTGTGTTTCTACTTCTTCCGATATCTTGATGCTAGACACTCTGTTGGGGATGAGAACGGCAGGTGTGAATCAGTGCAAGGAGTTCCCCCCTTGAGGTTGGAGGGTGTCACTTCCTTTGGGACCTCTATGCCCTGGAGATGATGAGTTATGACGTCATTCTCGGGATGGACTGGTTGGTTCCCTTTCGAGCCTTTGTAGACTGCTATCGTCGTAGGGTGCGTTTCACGTCACCAGAGGGTGGGGAGTTTCTATATAAGGGTGAGTGGGATGTTCAGGAAAGTCGAGATGGACCAGAGCATCATGGGCGAGGTGGAGTCATAGCCCAGATTGCGAGCTTATATTTGGATGACCAGGGGACTTGTCAGACAGATTTCCCTCCAGTTGTCGATCGTTTCAGGGATGTCTTCCCGGACGACTTTTCAGGTCTACCTCTGGTGCGTGAGGTGGATTTATCTATCGAGCTTTTTCCAGGAGCAGCACCAGTGTCCATTCCTCCTTATAGGATGGCCACGCCTGAGTTGCAGGAGCTCAAGAGGCAGTTAGAGAAGCTACATGTGAAGGGTTTTATCCGACCCAGTACTTCTCCTTGGGGTTCTCCAGTCCTTTTTGCGAAGAATGTGGATGGTACCCTTAGTCTTTGTGTGGATTATCGAAAGCTGAACCAGTTGACGGTTAAGAACTGATATCCCTTGCCGAGGATTGATGATCTGTTTGATCAGCTTCGTGGAGCACGAGTGTTCTCAAATATTTACCTGAGATCCGGATATCATCAGCTGCGCGTTAGACCATCTGATATACCTCTCACAGCTTTCAGGAGCAGGTATGGTCTATATGAGTATACGGTTATGCCGTTAGGACTCACGAACGCGCCAACAGTTTTCATGGCTCTGATGAATCGTGTGTTCCATCCATATCTTGATTCATTTGTGGTAGTATTCATGGACGACATCTTGGTGTACTCTCACACTCGACACGACCATGCCACCCATCTTGAGATCATATTGAGTACACTGAGAGAGCATCAGTTATATGCTAAGATCTCGAAGTGCCACTTTTGGATGGACCAGATTCACTTCCTGGGTCATATCATCTCAGAGGCAGGAGTTGCAGTGGACCTAGAGAAGGTGAGAGTAGTAGTTTCCTGGGATCATCCTAAGAACGTGTTTGAGATACAGAGTTTCTTAGGTCTGGATGGTTACTACAGGCGCTTCATACAGGACTTCTCCCGCTTAGCAGCACCGTTGATAGGTCTGACTAAGAAGGGTGTGAAGTTCGTTTGGTCAGAAGCTTGTGAGATAGCTTTTCAAGACCTGAAGGGAAGGCTGACATCAGCACCGATCCTGATACTCCCAGAGCAGGGGAAGAGCTATACAGTTTACTGTGATGCATCAGGGATTGGGCTGGGAGCCGTTTTGATGCAGAGCAACCGAGTTGTTGTGTATGGGTCTCGGCAGTTGAGGCCACATGAGAGGAATTACTTGACGCATGATCTCGAGTTGGCTGCAGTTGTGCATGCGTTGCGCTGTTGGAGACATTATCTATTAGGAGAGCATTTTGTGGTTTTCACCGACCACAAAAGCCTCAAGTATATCTTTACTCAGCGTGACCTGAATCTGAGGAAGAGAAGGTGGGTTGAGTACCTGCAGTCCTTCGATTTTGAACTTGCCTATACACCTAGTAAAGGTAATGCAGTAGCCGATGCACTGAGTAGGAAGACTCAGATACAGGCAGTGCAGGAGGCCAGTGGTGAGTGGCAGCTTATGGCTTTGTTCTCTGAGATGCATCTGGAGGTGCATGACAGTCAGGGGCAGACTTATCTTTCCTCGTTAGCTGTGACTTCTACCCTCCTGGACAGAGTGAGGATAAGGCAGCTATCAGTTTCAGAAGTCCTAGTTCTACGGGAGTCGGTGGCAAGTGAGGACCCTCCTCCCGGTTGGGTGAGAGGCGACGACGAGGTTTTGCGTTTCCATGGATGAGTGTGGGTTCCAAGGGATATACGCAAGGAGCTGATGGGGGAGTTTCATGCTTCAGCTTGGGCAGTTCATCTCGAGGTTACCAAGATGTACCGAGACTTAAGACGTCAGTACTGGTGGCCGGGTATGAAGAGAGAGATAGCTGGTTTTGTTACGAGATGTTCCACCTGTAAGCAGGTGAAGGCAGAGCACCAGAGACCAGTTGGGCTGTTACAGTAGTTGCCCATTCCGGAGTGGAAATGGGATGATGTCGCGATGGATTTCGTGACAGGTTTTCCGAGGTCACCTCGAGGCAATGACGCCGTGTGGGTTGTTGTGGACAGACTCACGAAGGTAGCTCACTTCTTGCCGATCAAGGAGACCTTCGGTGTGGACGAGATCAGAAGGCTGTATATCCGAGAGATCGTACGTCTTCATGGGGTCCCTCGTTCTATCATTTCAGATAGGGATGCCCGCTTTACGTCTCATTTTTGGAAGAGTTTTCAGAGGGCGCTGGGTACACAGGTGCTTCTGAGCACAGCATACCACCCTCAGACAGATGGCCAGTCAGAACGGACGATACAGGTGCTAGAGGACATGCTGCGCGCATGCGTCCTAGACTTTGGGGGCTCTTGGGAGAAGCATATACCCTTATTCGAGTTTTCCTATAACAATAGTTTTCATGAAACTATTGAGATGGCACCATATGAGGCTTTATATGGTAGGCCATGTCGATCACCTTTGTGCTGGTTAGAGGCAGGTGAGGCAGCCTTACTGGGACCACAGCTCGTGCAGGAGACATCTGAGCGGGTCCAGTTGATTCGGAAGCGGATGGCTACCGCGCAGTCTCATCAGAAGTCTTATGCTGATCGTCGCAGATGACCTTTGGAGTTCGTGGTCGGAAATCAGGTTTTCTTGCGTGTTTCGCCGAGGCTGGGATACAAACGAATCAGGAGATAGGGTAAGCTTTCACCGAGGTATGTGGGACCATTTGAGATTCTGGAGAGAGTCGGGCTGGTTGCCTATCGGTTGCAGTTACCGCAGCGGTACCGAGCCATGCACGACGTCTTCCACGTGTCTCAGTTGCGTCGCTATCATTCATACCCGTCTCACATCTTTCAGCCAGAGGAGGTTGAGCTTCAGCATGATGCGTCCTTTGAGGAGCATCTGATCCGTATCGTGGACAGAAGCATGAAGGTTATCTGAGGCTGGTCAGTTCCTCTCGTACGGGTGCTATGGCATCATGGCCGAGTGCAGGACGAGACCTGGGAGCGGGAGGCTGACGTACGTGCTCAGTGGCCAGAACTGTTCTGAGCTTTATTTTTTCCACCCTGGAAAGGGAAATTCGGGGACGAATTGCTATAAGGGGGGAAGGTTGTAAGAACTCGGTTCTTATTTTTGAGGTACAAGTTTCTTATTTTTCCTTTTCCTTAAGTGTTTTTGAGAAAATATGGGAAATGGGAAAGAATGCTAAATTTTGAAACTACATGCCGTGTATTTTTCCACACGTCGTGTACTTTTGGCCGTGTTGGGATAAGTACACAGGGCGTGTAGCCTCTTCAGTGACAGAGGGTGTAGGAACTGACCACACGTCGTGTAGAGGTCCTTTACACGCCGTGTAGTCAGTCGGCAGGGTGAAAAGTAAGGCGGTGGAGTTGCTGCCAGCTGGGCGACAGTGCACACCGTGTACTTGGGAGTACATGTCGTGTACTCTTCTCGGCAGATGAACAGTGTGGCGGTGCCGCCAAATGAACAGTTAAATAAAAGGAGTACACGCCGTGTACTTTGAAGTACACGCCGTGTACTTTGTTTTTCGGGCTTAAAATAGGCAGTAGCCTCCTCATTTGGCAGAGGAGGCATTTGAGCCGTTTTGGAGCCAAAGGAGGAGGCCGGATCTTTGAAGAACCGTCGGGCGTTCGTCTGGAATCCGATTCCGTCTCGGATGATCCCGTTGGAACCGCACGGGTAAGGGCTTCCACCTCCTTGTTTGGTTCTTTCCAATTCTTCACCTAACGTAAGTTATTTACGTTTGAATGGTTTTTGTTCTTTGTCAGATCTACGTCGTTCTTGAGCGTTTCTGTAGTCGGCGTTTGGGTATAGCGTTCGTTGGTGTTTGAGGTAGGTGGCTTGGTGTTTATTTTCCAACTGTCGTGCGTTTTTGTGCATTTTCGTGCCACGAACCCATGTTGGGGTGTCGTGTGGCTGAGGTCGTTGCTATATTTAATGCCTAGAATTGCATAGGTGATTAAATTTTGATAATAAATGCTGATTGGGATCGTTTCTTGGATCTGGAACCACCCCTGGGGTGTGTTTCTCTGTTTAGCCGTTTGGCCAGGATACACGAGGGTATGCCTTCAATGTAGTAATTGTAAGAATTTCCTTGAGAGGAATTGCTTGTTTACTACATTTTGATATGTTGGGCATGGCCCGGTTACCTATATTAGCCTGAGGGCGTGACTATATTAGCCTGAGGGCGTGACTATATTAGCCTGAGGGCGTGACTATATTAGCCTGAGGGCGTGACTATATTAGCTTGAGGGCGTGACTTCTGTGCCTGAGGGCGACACTTCGTATGCCTAAGGGCGATAATTATGTTACAATTCCTGAGGGCGAGATTCTGTATAGCCTGAGGGCATGGTTCACTATATTAGCCTGAGGGCGAGATACTGGTTGGCCTGAGGGTGTGGTGTTGTTGAGCACAGAACGATACTAAATTAAATAAATTAAATGAATAATAAAATGGCAATTTAATTGATAAGTTAGTTACTTTTGAGTACTGCTTACTTTATTGCATTTTACTATTGCACACTATTGTTTCATGCTTACACGCAGTTGGGCACGGGCCTTTGGTGGGTGCCTACTGAGATATATTTCTTACACCCTGTTTGGGTCATGTTTTTCGGCCCAAACAAATTACGTTTCTACAGGTATAGATAGGGGAAAGAGTCCCTATACAGGTACTTTACTGTTGCTGTGGAGTAGGAGGGCATGGGACCGATCCTAGGCTCGCGATGCCGCTGCCAGCTGTTTACTCGTTTGGTTGTACTTTGCTTTTGGTTGTATCACAGTGATGTATAACATGTTTTGGCTGTTTTCTTAGAATTTGAAACATGTAGCATCATCATTCATATACTATTGGTTATATCCACTGCTGTAGTTTATTTCAGTTGTGTGTGTTTACTACTTCCGCTGATTGTTGTATTCTTATTTTAGTATTCCACTGCGCTACACTTTCACAAATGAGGGCATAGTTTCCCCACGATCAGACCTGGGCCCTCACTGCTAGTCGGCAGCCTCTGGCGTTTGGGGAAATGCGCTTGAGGTCATGTAGCGAACCGGGCTCGGGGCACCCGTTGCGTGGCACCCGGGACCGGGACGTTACACATGGAGATTCATCCATGGAATCTATACAAATATACATTCATTCATACCATTATAATTCAATTCCATATGAGTCTACCCACTCATATAATCACATTTATTTAATTCCATATAATGAGTATACCCACTCATTTAATACAATTTATACCAAAAACATATCTTGAGTATACCAACTCATGTATTCCCTTTCCATCTAATCAAGTCTCATGGGTATACCCACCCATTTTTCACCATTTTTCCTTTAATCAAGTCACATGGGTATACCGAACCATTTATCACCATTTTTCATTTAATCAAGTCACATGGGTATACCCACCCATTTATCATCAATACTAATTGAACATATCACATGGGTCAACCCACCCATTAATCACAATTGATAACAAAACCATTTAAGTAATTTAAAACATCTAACGAGTATACCCACTCGTTTAACCAATTCTCATTTAAGTCATCTAATTAAGTTAGACATCACATATCAACATGGCATAAAGCAAGGAGTCAAAACATCCTCTAACAATATATTCACATTCTATTTTATCCATTGATTCAAAATCATCAACATGCTATGGAGGCATCCCATATCCAATTCCTTTAATTCATTTCAATTCATTTATTTAAGATCTTCCTCTAAGATGGAAAGCTTCAACTCACCCCATGGGTGGTTCAACATGACATAAACAAGGAATTTTCATATGGTGCACCCCATGGGTGACCTTGGTTCAGGCAACGAGTACCAACACATCATAATGGATCATATGAGAATCCCTAATAGGTCTGATTACATCTATTGAAAGTAACCCGCTCAAAATCGGGGTCATGCCAGAAAGTCTGACGGGCAGCGTAATATTCTATAGCTCTAAAAATCACCAAAGGCTGAAAGAAAAGTATAGACCACCTACCTTAGCTCAATAGTGGAGTGATCGTTCAATATCAAGTCCTGATTCGACTCGGTTTAAGATAAATCTGAAGAACAAATGAAGAATGAGAAATTAGGGCATATGATCTTAAAACCAAATAGCACAATTGATATCTAGAATAATCGAGAATGACTAAAATGGAATTTAGATTTTACTGATGTGGATCTGATGAGACAAACCACGCTTGAATCAGAGGTTGGACGAAGAACCATGATCAAATCCTAGTTTAGTCACTTAAGGGGAGCTCTCTAGCTTTTCCTCTTCTATATGTAGAATTGAAAACCTAATTTCTATTTTATAAAAAGATTTAATTTTAAACTTAAAATTATAAATAAAAAACTATAGGGGCTTCATGGTTTTCCCGCACGGTTTGTCAAATTATACGAAAACCGTGCATGTTTTCCTATAAGACAAGGGGCACCTGCACTGTTTCACTAACCATGCGAAAACAGTGCGCTAAGACTCTGTCAAAGTCTGCAAAAACTACAGACATGGTCACACGATCATGCAACCCATTCCACATGGTTTTCCTTAATCGTGCAGCTTATACCACCCCTCTGTCCAGCCTCGCATGGTTTAGTCAAACTGTGCAGTTTGCCCCGCACCATTTTCACTAATCGTGCGCCGGACCATTTTCATCCCAAAACATGGTTCCGAGCTCCAAACAAGCCCCAGACATCTCCAAAACACCCGTGAACAAGTTGGTTACTCACACATGGCCATATTTAAACATTAAAATAGAAAAATAAGGGATATATACTTGATATGAAAACTCGGGATCTTACATCTATAAAATCAATCACAACAGCATGTTCATGCAGAAACCATATCAACATTAAACTTACAAGAGTGACAGCTATAATCCATCAATCATAAGAAATATCATGGAAACATGTAATCACATGTGATACATGCCCTTCCCCTTCAATTTCCTTTAGTTAAATTCATTATCTTTATTAATACAATCCATGTTATCCACTCAATGAAAGAAAGATCATGATAATTCCAAATTATACAAAAAATAGAAGGGAGTTCTCACATCTCCTACCTCAAACGATGCTTCCCCAACCACTGCATAAAAATCAAGGGAAAGGAGATGACTGCGAGACTAAGATCACATAAGGTAAGCTTCAATAGCCTAAATCATAACAATTCCCTATAAAGACCATGACTTAACATCTCTTAAACCAAGCTAACATTGATTTCATGACCTCCCGGGAAAGGAAACAGGGAGAAAACTAAGAAGAATGGAGAGGAGAACTCACCTTAGATCATAAACGATCAATCTCTTGAAGTCGAGAGCTGACACCAATCAATGAGGGTTCAAGTGTCTCTAGGTTTGCACCTATGGTTGCCCATGGTTTAGAGAAATCAAGGGAAAATAGGAGAACTTTGATGGAATTATGAATTTATACTAGCATCAGAAACTATAGCATCGCGGTGCGACATGTCGTGATCATGTCACGATACTCTAAATCCATCGAACCCCCAAAATTCATGTTGTGGATCCCCTGTATCTCTTTCCTCTCAAACTCAATCAAACCACTTTAATCCAATATAAACAAGGAAGGGCCACACCACGACCAAAGAATTGCAGAATGATGACACCCAAAGTAGATCCATTAGAAATCAACCTCTTAGCCACCATGTCGCGACAGGGGTGGACACACTATGACATCCAACTAGAAGAATCTCTAAATTCAGCCTCTTGGTCTCTACGTCGTTACATCTAGGAATGTTTCATGATTCCCATCCATGGGAAATATCAAAAATAGTCTCAAGTACCCATGTGCCACGAACAAACCTCTACACTATGACTCAAGAATCAAAAAAGGAAAAATTTGTATGGATCATCAAAACATCATAAGGTTCATGTCGTGATCTTTGTGGCCACATCACAACCAACCTCTTCCAGCCAAAATCTCCACTCCAACAACACCTCTCTCCCCCTGATCTTCTCCCATCACCTCCAACTCCCAAAACACATAAAGTAACGAGCCAGAAAGGTTTAGTTCATTACAACCACATTCATATCTCATGAAGAAAGTGCTACCACTGGGGATGATGGTAGGAGTCCCACTCAAGAGGTGTAACCACCCAAGGAGTGCTTAGATATGTATATGGTACGCTTTTAGGATCATTCTTTTTTTTAGATTTTATGCCATGATTTATGATTATGCTCTCATATCTCATGATCATTTTTTATGATTTTACTATCTTATTTCATCAATCGTACCATTTTCCCATGATTATGTCTCTCACTTGCTTATGATCTATTGGTAATTCCATTATGTCTCGTTGATAATGTATTGCCACATACTGAGCATTTTACCTCATTCCTTTGATATGTTTCTCGATTTCCCTAGGTGATCATTGGGGTTAAAAAGATTTTGATCGGATTATAAGAGGTATGAGATGAAAGATTTCATTAAGTCCTATAAGTTGATGATGTAAAATTTACTTGGTTCCCAAAGACACCGAACTTTGAATTATGGGAGTTAGTTGTAATTCTTATTATGTGTAAAAGTTATGTATGTTTAGCAATAGATCTAAAGGTGTGGGCCTGGGGCGCTTTAGAGTCCCCAAGTCCCCATGGGTTGTCAATGGGGGGTGAAGGTAGACGGTGAAGGGGGAGGCAAATCGGGAGTGAAGAAGCCCCCACTCTGACCAACTCTCTAACTCGCTTTGATTCTCTTATCCTCTGCCCATCCAATCTCCTCCCATTTATCCATTTTCGTTGTCCATCGCCTCCGATCAAAAGTTGTACCCACTCTTTCAACCATAAATAACAAAAAAGTATCGTAAGTTTAATTTCCTTGCATTTTAATTCAGTTATCAATTTATGTTTTGAAATTATGATTGTTTTTAGTACAATATATCCTATCTTGAACTCTTTTGCATACACGTCACTTGAAAGCACTACACCACTCTTACATCCATCACACTATTGTTTGTTTCATAATTAATACCCACGATTACACTCGTATAGTATCACAGCCATGATGGTGTAGAGTTGAAGAATTAATAAGGTTTAATTTGGGGTTCCCTATTAGGGTAACACATTTTTTGTTGGACAATGTTAGCCAGTTTATGTCGTGATTTGGCTTTAAGGTGTTGCTGAAATTCGAGAGCGCTTGCCAACCAAGGAACTAGACTTATGTTGCATATTGATCTTCAAACCTTCCATCATGTTTGAAATATAAGAAGTCTCACATTGATATTAATTCTACATAATTAAACATGAGAAAAATCTATCAATTTTTTTAAAATTTGATAATTTTTAAAATTCCAAAAAGTCAAAATTACACTTAAATCGAAAAAAAAAGTGGTAGTTTACTTGAAGACTCGGAGAGTAAGATAAAAATCTAAACCACTATATATTTAATAAAACAATCTTTAGGTGGAACGACTCCATCGTCCCCAGACAACGCTTTTGCTTCGTCCCGCCCCTGCTGGTACGCAGCCATTTCTCTCGTTGATATCTTCTTCCTCTTCCATCCTGGGGTGGCCCAGATCTTGATCGAAAGAGCAGGCGCATTGTTGCCTTTACTGTCCCGCACCTATTCGACTCCGTTTGCGTTTTGCACGGCTAGATCTGGTCGAAGGTCGTCGCTCCCGGTTTCAGAAGAGTTCCCTTACCTGAAGATCACCGAGTATATTTGGAGAAAGGCGAGTCTCCTCCCATCGTTTCTTTGATTTCTTCTTCTCCGGGTGTCGGTGGTTGTGAGAATCTTGGGACTCCGATCTGAATTGAATTGGGCGTGGGTGGGGGCGGGGAAGAGAGAAGGTAGAGAGGATGAGCATGTACGGGAGAGATCCGTGGGGTGGTCCTTTGGAGATAAACGCGGCGGACTCGGCCACCGACGACGACCGTAGCCGGAACCTGCAGGATCTGGACAGGGCGGCGCTGTCGTCCAGACCTCTCGACGAGACGCAGCAGAGCTGGCTGCTGGGCCCCTCCGAGCAGAAGAAGAAGAAGAAGTACGTGGATCTGGGGTGCATCATCGTCAGCCGCAAGATCTTCGTATGGACTGTCGGTACCATCTTCGCCGCCGGTCTACTCGCCGGCCTCATCACGCTCATAGTCAAGACCGTCCCTCATCATCACCACAAACACCCTCCGCCTGACAATTATACTCTTGCCCTTCACAAGTCCCTCATGTTCTTCAATGCACAGCGCTCTGGGAAACTTCCGAGGCATAACAATGTTTCATGGCGAGGTAACTCTTGTTTGAACGATGGAAAATCAGGAAAAACCTCGTCTGTCATAAAGGATCTAACTGGTGGCTATTACGATGCTGGGGATGCAATTAAGTTTCATTTCCCTAAATCATTTGCCTTGACCATGTTGAGTTGGAGTGTGATCGAGTACAGTGCAAAATTTGAAGCTGCTGGGGAGCTCAACCATGTGAAAGAAATAATCAAGTGGGGAACCGATTATCTCCTCAAGACATTCAATTCCTCTGCTGATACCATAACTTCAATTGCTTCACAGGTTGGGAGTGGGGATACTTCGAAAGGAACAACTCATAACGACCATTATTGTTGGATGCGTCCTGAGGACATTGATTATGTTCGACCTGTTTTAGAATGTCACAGCTGCTCGGATCTTGCTGCAGAGATGGCTGCCGCATTGGCAGCTGGCTCTATTGTTTTCAAAGATAACAGAGCTTACTCACAGAAACTTGTTCATGGTGCAAAAGCTCTCTTCCAGTTTTCTCGGAATCAGAGGGGCAGATACAGTGCACATGGTACGGACCCTTCACTTTTCTATAATTCCACTAGTTACTGGGATGAGTTTATATGGGGTGGAGCCTGGTTGTATTTTGCAACTGGTAATTCTTCCTACCTCCAGCTTGCTACCACTACTGGCCTGGCCAGACATGCTGGTGCGTTTTGGGGAGGCCCGGATTATGGTGTGCTTAGCTGGGACAACAAACTTACTGGCGCTCAAGTGCTTCTAACCCGTTTAAGATTGTTTCTGAGCCCCGGATATCCTTACGAAGACATGTTGAGGAACTTCCACAATCAAACAGCTATAGTCATGTGCTCATATCTCCCACATTTTAAGAGCTTTAATAGTACAAAAGGCCGCTTGATCCAGTTGAACCATGGCAGGCCTCAGCCTCTTCAATATGTAGTCAATGCAGCATTCTTGGCAACATTATACAGTGATTATCTTGATGCTGCGGATACACCTGGGTGGAATTGTGGACCCAATTTCTATAGCACTGATGTTCTTCGTGATTTTGCAAAGACCCAGATCGATTACATACTTGGCAAGAATCCTCGGAAGATGAGCTACGTGGTTGGGTTCGGCAATCATTACCCGAAACGCGTTCACCACCGAGGCGCGTCCATCCCCAAGAACAAGATCAAGTACAACTGCAAAGGGGGGTGGAAGTGGAGGGACAGCAAGAGGCCGAACCCGAACACGATTGTCGGTGCCATGGTTGCTGGCCCTGACAGGCATGACGGGTTTCATGATGTCCGAACCAATTACAACTACACTGAGCCCACGCTGGCAGGCAATGCTGGCTTGGTGGCGGCGCTCGTGGCACTGTCCGGTGAAGACCACAACATTGGGATCGACAAGAATACTCTTTTCTTGGCTGTGCCCCCAATGTTTCCCACTCCACCACCTCCACCGGCACCTTGGAAACCATGATGAGCTGATCGGATAGGTTTTTTTGGCTGCTGGGGCATGGATGGTGAAGAATAAGGCGTTTCAAGGTACAGGGATAGATGGTGCTTGTTGTGACTGAAAAAAAAGATTACAGGGTTGGACGTTGTAAACACTCTTATTTTCATCTTCTGCCTTTTCTCTTTATCCCTTTTCTCTTGTACTGTGCTTTTATTGATGAATCCAAGATGTGGAAAAGATATTTTTTTAAACACAGTCATTAAGTCAAAAGCATAAAAAATATAGTTATCTGCGCGTAGGATTATTTCAAATTGGGATACATCCTATTCATAGAAGAGGATTAAGTTGTTGTATATTTGTCTGTTCAAATTGGAGTTTGTTTTGAATAGGGCTGAATTCAACTGCCTGCTGGTTGGTGAATGGTTGTGCAGCATGCTGGTTCTTGGCTGATTTGTAACTATCTGATTTGATGCTTCAACTTCAGCCTGTGTCGTTGCAGTATATGTGGATGATCTGCTGCTGACCTGTCTGGATGTTTTTCAGGTACTGTCCACATGTTCGTTCTTGTTTCTGGAAGTCTTGAACAGTTGACAATTTAATTTCCTTTGGAAGTGGTTAGTGTGGTATTTGTTGCGGAAACGTCGGAAGTTACAACGATAGATAGGTTTGTAGATGAAGAAAAGACACATCGATTTACATGGTTCGGAAAAAGAAAAAGAAGATGGACACGAACACATCGATTTATGTTGTTCGGGAAAAATCTTCATATTCATAGAGAGCCAAAATCACTTCACTAGAATTCTAGAGCACAATTACAAGGAGATCTGATTTTCACACACAAAAATCGTAGCTCAAATTAGTTAATAAAGAAGACGAAACATCATTTCACCAACCACACAGTAAGTCCACTTTGTTACAGTGAACGGTGGTTGGAAGTCCACACTGCTACAGTGCTGCAACCACTTAAGTCCAAGCTGCTACAGTGGTTAGTGGCAAGAAGTCTGTGAAGCTATAATACCAGTCTTCAAAGTCCAAGATGTTACAGTAACCATGCCAAAAGTCTGCACTGCTACGAAACCCTGTTAGTGTTGTCTGGTCAGCTTTGCTACAATCGGTCAAAAGTTGATATAGTACCCCAAAATTTGGGTCAGACACCTACAACCCCCAACGAGTTCACCACAAAACTCGATCCACGAGAGTTGTGGTCTTGTGTTTAGTATGAACCGCTAGCATTCGACCCAACATCATCCAAACAGTTCGAGCTACATCAATCCAACAGTATCTGGTTTTGTTATCTGGTTTTGTGATTTAAGGTTTTCCAGTTAACTGTAAAGTGGGTTTTATTCTGAAAAAAAAACAATTGGAGTGAGGGACAGGAAGATAAAAAAAATATAATGAATCCATTTATAGCAAGACATAAACATGTTTATATAATGGCCATACTCACTTCTATTGTTATCCTGGTATGGATGTTAGATTAGCATATTCAAATTTATAGTCTTTACTCTTGATATCAAGTTAAATAACTATGATTGGGATAACAATTCAATTTAACTCTATAGTCTTTACTCTTGATATCAAGTTATATATAACTATGATTAGGATAACAATTCAATTTAACTCTATCGAATATATTACAAGCTATGCAGTATAAAGCTTCACACATTAACACATTTAGTTAACACAACTTCCAATGGTAAAACTATTCTGTTCTAATCAAATGTGAGAGAGGCTAACACAACTCCTAGGGCTATAAAATGGCACGAGGTTGACCGACCAACTTCATGGAATTTTACTCGTATAATGAAACCAACTACTATTAATAACAAAGTTATTAAATATATGATACAACATATTGATGATAATGTAGAATTAAAATTTCAACAATGATAGTCTTTTTCTATGCCTCGAGAAAAAGCTTGGCTTTAATGTCACAACGAATTCTTGCTCATCAAGAACATCAAACAACCCACATAGAATTTCCTGGTCATCTAGATCACCTAGCAAAGCTGAAATTTGTTATTATCCAGAAACTTAAGATCCCTCTACGAAACTAAAATTTATTAAAATAAGGGACAATTCATTGATTTCTTACCCCTTTTATAGTAATGAAAGTAGTAGCATGGTAGGACTTCCTAATTTCCCCCCCAATTTGATCCACAAATAAATGTTATACAAAGTTAGTTTATTTTAAATTAAGATTTACAAAGAAAATATATTAATGATATGAAAAATAGTTTAAAAAGACAACTGATTTTAAAAAAATCACTAAAAATGAGACAAAAAATTTAAAAGTGTTGTAAAAAAATTGAAAGAAGTAAATGTTGAATATCGTAGAAAGATGAGCAGAAATGAAGAATAAGATTTTAAATTTCAATATCTCCCTTCTATCAGCACCTCTCCAGGGAGGGTTGCACTGCCCTTTTATAGTAAGTGCAACATGGTAGGTTGGGATGGACAACCCACCCTCATTGAAGAGTTGCAGCCGCCTAACACTCCCCCTCGGGATGTACACCCCTACTAAAGTCATACGTGTTTTGATACCGTCGCATTAAAAACCTTTTATGGAAAAACCAAGTGGGATAAAAACTAAAATAAGGAAAAGAGTATAGTCACATAAACTCCCCCTGAAAGTTACATTGAATTACAAATTTGGCAATCTATGCATCCATATATCATGTACAAGCTTTCTCAAGATAACGGTTGGTAGTGCCTTTGTAAATAAATCAACAACGTTGTCACTGGATCGAACATATTGCATGTTGATATCTCCGTTCTCCATTAACTCGTGTAAAGGTGAAAAATTTCGGTGGTTTGTGTTTTGTCTGATCAGTATTGATGAAGCCTTTAATTGTGTGATGCACACAGTATTATCTTCGAATAATATTGTTGGGCTACAATCCATAGGCAATCCACTTGCCGCTCGAATGTGTTGAGTCATAGACTGCAACCAAATACATTCTCGACATGCTTCGGGTAATGCTATTACTTCGCATGATTTGAAGATGTTGCAACGAGTGTCTGCTTTTGTGATCTCCACGATATGACGGTACCTCCAATTGTGAACACATAACCAGTTTGTGATCGCACATTTTGCGGATTAGATAAATAACCCACATATGTAAAATCAGTCATCTTCTTTTCTAATTTGTTAGAATATAATAATCTCAAATCAATAATGCCGCAAAGATAACGAAAAATATGTTTAATTCCATTCTAGTGTCTTCGTGTAGGGGCTAAACTAAATCTTGCCAATAAATTAGTAGAAAAAGATATATAAAGATGAGTACAATTAACAAGATACATTAGTGCTCCGATAGCACGGAGGTGTGATACTTATGGACCAACCAACTCCTCATTTTCTTCACATGGCCAAAATTGATCTTTCTCGGTATTTAAAGACCGAGCAACCATTGGAGTACTTAAAAGATTCGCTGTATTCATATTAAAGCATTTTAAGACATTTTTAGTGTAATTTGACAGATGTAAAAATATATCGCTTGACATATGTTCAATTTGTAATACAAGACAATACATGGTTTCTCCCAGGTCTTTCATTTTAAATTCATCCTTTAAGTTTCTCAATGCTTCATTGATCTCCTCTGGAGTTCCGATGATATTTAAATCATCAACATAAATTGCAATGATTACACATATGGATGTTGTTTGCTTAATAAAAACACATGGGCATATGAGGTTATTTACATACTCTTTATTTAACAAATATTCGCTCAAACGATTATACCACATATGCCCAGATTGTTTTAATCCATACAAGGATTTCTGCAATTTAATTGAATATAGGTCTTCAGATTTTATTTCAATACTTCAGGTTTTTTGAATCCTTTAGGGATTCTCATATATATACTATTGTCAAGTGACCCATATAAATAAGCTGTAACAACATCCATAAGACACATATTAGTCTTCTCAGCTACTGAAAGGCTGATTAGATATTGAAAAGTAATAGCATCCATAACAGGAGAATATGTCTCCTCATAATTAATTTCAGGTCTCTGAGAAAGACCTTGTCGACAAGACGAACTGTGTATCTTACAATCTCGTTTTTCTCATTACGCTTACGCACAAAAACCCATTTATATCCGATATGCTTCATAACTTCTGGTGTGAGCATGATATGTCCAAAAACCCTTCACATATTAAGTGAATTTAATTCAACTGGCACTGTGTCTTTCCATTTATTCCAATCAGGTTGTTTTTGACATTCCATAACAGACCTTGATTCATGGTCTTCATTTTCTATATCATGTGACATATAATATGAAAATATTTCATCAATATTTTCCACATTGTTTCAATTCAATACATGATCTATATTGGAATAATTAAGAGAGATTTCATTATTTTCAAAACCTTCAGGATTTTCTATATCCTGTGAATTCTCTTTATGATTCTCACAATGAGTTTCTTTAAGAACACTTAAATTACGCGTTTCTTTTGGAACACACGCCTCCATAATGAGGTTTTCAATTATACTCATTCCTTTCCTTTTCTGATGATTTCTATCCTTAGAGCCAATTGGTCTTCCACACTTCAAGCGTGCTTTTGGGATTTCTATAACATCATTATGTAATTGTGTCTTCGAGACATCAATTATAACCAGTACATTTACAGTTGGTACGTGTAATTTAGTCATGCCCTTCGAATTAGTAAATGCATCGTGCAATTGATTTTCTAGTTCTTGAAAATGTAATCATTTTTTTTACTTCCATCTCACACTATGGGTGGTAGGATCGAGAAAAGATAACATTTGCACATTCCAGGAAATCTCCTCCCTTTATTTCTCCCCCCTAATGCTGGAAATACCTCTTCATTGAAGTGACAATCAGCAAAACGTGATGTAAATACATCACCAGTTTGTGGTCTAAGATATCTGATGATGGATGAGGATTCATATCCTACATATATTCATAACCTACTTTGAGGCCTCATCTTTGTACGTTGTGGGGGAGCAATTGATACATATACCATACGATCAAAGATTCTTAAGTGGGAGATGTCAGACTCTTGGACAAATGCCGATGGGAGTGGAGAGTGTTTATGATATGCATTTGGTTTGATGTGAATTAATGTCGAAGCACGAAATATTGCATGACCCCATACGGAGCTTGGCAACTTTGTTCTCATTATAAATGGTCTAGCAATAAGTTGGAGTCATTTTATTAGGGATTCAGCTAAACCATTTTGTGTATGCACATGAGCGAAAGGATGCTCCACAGTAATCCCCATTGCCATACAATAATCATTGAAAGAATGAGAGGTAAATTCTCCCACATTATCAAGCATTACTTTCTCGATGACATAATCAGAGAATTATGCTCAATTTAATTATTTGAGTAGGAAATCGTGAAAATGCGACATTGCGTGTTGAGAGAAAACATACGTGTGACCATCTGCTAGATGCATCAATTAATTCCATAAAATATTCAAATGGATCTCACGATGGATGAATTGGTCCACATATATCCCTATGAATTTGTTCTTGAAAAACTGACATTTCAGCCTTACTTTTAGCTAGAGATGGTCTAACAATCAGCTTTCCAAGCAAACAAGGCTCGCACGGAATTTTTCTTAGTGGAGAGATCTTATGGAACGTTATTGAATGTCCATGAGAACATTCAATTATTTTTCGCATCAGTCCCAAACCAGGATGACCTAATCAGTCATGCCACAAATTAATGTTTTGTGGACCATTTTTTACTACCATATGTGTTTTGATTGCACTTATATACACACAATGCAGTCTAGATGATACTTTTGGTAGTTTTTCTAGTACACGACTCTTACTAGACTTATTAATGGTAATGCACATGTTCTTTTCATTTCTCTCAGATATTGTTTGAGTATCATACACATGTTTGTATATATCATTGAAACTTAATAAGTTTCTTTTGGACTTTAGGAAAAAAAACGCATCTCTGATAAAAAATTGTGTCTCATTTAGTAAAGAAAAACTTGTTTTATCAGTCCCTTCTATTAGATCTGTAGGACCTGAAATAGTATTCACAACTGGTTTTGTTGGTTTAAGATCAGAAAAATATTTTTTATTCTTAAGAATTGTGTGTGTTTTTCTACTATCCGATATGCAAATATCTAATTAAAAAATCCATTTAAATACTTCATAGTAAAGATAATAATATTATAAGAAACACATTCTGAAATTTAAATAATACAACATCCAAAATATAAATCATATGAAACAAAACAACATATCATATACCACAACTACTGTAATTTTTTTGAATTATTTCCAGCTATCATCTAATCAAATTTACAAATAAAATCACCCACTTCGAGGTAAGTGAAATCATCATTTGATGGAATGTGATTCTCAGTAAAATTCACCTCCTTTTCTATCATTTTATAGGATTTCTCAAAAAATTATGGTTCATTCTTCTTTTCTTTAAGAGATGTCTTATAGAGCTTATAAAGATGTTCTGGGGTTCGACAAACTCGAGACCAATGTCCCTTAAAACCACACCTATAACAGGAATCTTTAGAATTCCTCAGGGCGTTGGAGCTAATATTTTTTTGACATTGATATTCATTTCGAGCAGGCTCATGGTTACGACCATGTCCTTGACCGCGTCTGCCACCAAAACCACGTCCACCACGAGAATCACGTCCTTGACTTCTTTTGTGATTATTTTCTTAAAATAAAACATTTTCTTCAAGAAATGCTACTCCTGAACCAGTAGGACAGGACTAATGATTTTTAATCAAAATCTCACTATTCTTATTTGCTGCAAGTAATGATGATATGAGATCAGAATATTTGATATATCCTCTCAAGTGATATTGCTGTTGTAGGGTGATGTGAGATGCATGAAATGTCGTATATGTGTTTTCAAGTATATCAACATCTATAGTCCCAATACCACAATACTTTAGTTGTGATACAATTCCATACATGGAAGAATTATAATCGCTAACCATTTTATAGTATTGGAAGCATAAAGTATTCCATTCATCACAGGTCACTAGAAGAACAACCTCCTTTTGATGATCATACCTCTCTTTCAAACTATTCCATAGCTTACATGAATCTCTTTCTATGAGGTATTCACATTTCAAACCCTCAGTGAGATGTCTTCTGAGGAAGGTCATCACCTTCACTTTATTTTGGAGGGTTTGTGAATTATTTTCTTTAATTGTTTCCGTGAAATCCATCGATTCGAGATGCATTTCAACATCCATCATCCACAACATGTAATTACTTCCGGTAATATCAAGAGTGGTGAATTCGAGTTTTGAGAGATTTGACATGATGATATTTAAGAGGGAGAGAGAGAGGGAAAAAACTTTATTATTATTCAAAATAAGAATACAACAATAATTTATATTTGGGTTAAAAAAATAAAATGGTAGAAAAAAACATTAAAATCAGGTTAATATTATCATTTAATATTATATATATATATATATATATCTCACCTAAATTGGTTATTAAATCTTTCATGTGAGGATTTGAAATAAATAAATCAATACACCGCATTACGTGTTTAAAAATTTCTTATGTGTACTGATTTATTAATTAAACCATCCAATCAGGCGGTGCAAAATAATGAAATTAAAACCGTTCGAACAGGTGGCAACCTGATCATACGGAGGTAATTAAATAAACCACATAATCTGTTCAATCTGATGATAAATATATAAGGTTTAAGATAAAAAGAATAAATAATTAGAACTATCCAACTAGGCAGTGAAAAATAAGAATAAAAACACACATTTCTCCCTTTTGAGTGTTCGTGCTGATAATGTGTTGTGAAAACAAAAATTGAAAGGAGTAAAAGCTGAATAGCATAGAAAGATGAGTAGAAAGGAAGAACAAGAATTTTATTGATACATTTGGTATATCCATTCTATCATCAGTACCTCTCCAGGGGGTTGTACTACCCTTTTATAGGCAGTGCAACTTGGTAGGTGGGGCTGGGCAGCCCACCCTCATTGAAGAGTTGCGATCACCTTTTCCATTGTCTACCTAACAAAAACCAATATAATCAATTTTTAACAAATTTCGGAATACATATACCATTTTATGTTTAATATGAAGAATTCAAAAATCATCACACCTCAAGAAATATTTCTATGGCTGAACAGTATTCTAGAACGCGAGTTTTAGAAAATAATCAATCTATGCAATATATCATTTATTACCAGAATATATTTGGTAAAATATCTGTGTTTGTCTAACAAAAAACCAATATTATAAATTTCTAACAAATTTTGGAATGAATATACCATTTTATATTTAGTATGAAGAATTCAAAAATCGTCACACCTCAAGAAATATTCCTATGGCCGACCAGCATTCAAGAACGTGAGTTTTAGAAAATAATCAATCTATGCAATATATCATTTATTACCAAAATAAATTATGTAAAATACTAGGCACACCCATGTCATTGCTTCCATACTGATGACCACAATTTATACATACTTTTTTTAATTTAATTTCATTAATTTTAGAATTTAATTGATTTATATTCTTTATGGGCAGGATATATTTTAAATGGAATTTGGAAGAAAGAAAATATATTTATGTAAATTTGAAGTGAGTTTTACAAGGGAAAAATTTATTTATTTTTAGGGGCCAACGATGGTCAAACCACCAGCCAAGGAGTACATGGCAAAGCAGGACCAATCACGGGTAACTGAGCCTGGTGTGGGTCAGCGCCATGTGCAGGTGTTAAGAGAACCAGAGGGAAGCCCGACACAGGTCGGTGTAGGGCAGGAGGGTCTGGATTGGGCAGTATGAGGCTGCCCATCTATACAAATACCCCCGCACCCTAGTATATGAACTAGCCCTTGATCCGCAAAAGGATTGGTGTGAGATTAAATAACGCGGGCCACTGGTATAAATAAAACAAAAATTTTCAGCAGAATGTATCTTCTATTTAATATCTGTCAGCACTACCATTACAGTAGTCTGGATTCTGACAGAAGCTCTCACCCAGGGCTCCCTTTTATAAGAGGGCTTACCCTGAAAATCATTCTGCATTTCTGATGTGAGATTCTGGTTATCCCTTTCCTACGCAGAACATTCTGCATTTTCGATTTGAGATTCAGAACTGTTTCAAGTACGTGGATTTGAAAGACTATAAAATATAAACTATAAGATCAATATAAATGAAACTTAAAACATGGATTAAATATATAATAAATAGTTTAAAATAAAAACAATTTCATAAAAAATATTGATGAAAAATAATTTATAAGCTTTCAAAGGCACCTACTTGAAACTTAAAAATGTTTCAAGTAGGTGCCTTTGATAGCCTATAAAATATAAACTATAAGACAAATATAAATAAAACTTAAAACATGTATTAAATATATAATAAATAGTTGAAAATAAAAAGAATTTCGTAAAAAATGTTGATGAAAAATAATTTATAATCCTTCAAAACCACCTACTTGAAACTTAAAAATGTTTCAAGTATGTGGATTTAAAAGAATATAAAATATAAACTATAAGAAAAATATAAATGAAACTTAAAACATGTATTAAACATATAATAAATACTTGAAAATAAAAAGAACTTCGTAAAAAAAATTGATGACGGAAATTTATAAGCTTTCAAAACAACCTACTTGAAAATTAAAAATGTTTCAAGTATGTGGCTTTGAAAGACTATAAAATATAAACTATAAGACAAATATAAATGAAACTTAAAACATGGATTAAACATATAATAAATAGTTAAAAATAAAAATAACTTTATAAAAAATGTTGATGAAAAAAATTTATAAATATTCAAAACTACCTACTTGAAGCTTAAAAATATTTCAAGTTAGTGGCTTTGAAAGACTATAAAATATAAATTATAAGACAAATATTAATGAAACTTAAAACATAAATTAAACATATAATAAATGGTTTTTTTAAATACGTTTTAAAAAAATTATTTTATAAAAAATGCCTAGGTTTAAAATAAGATCTAAAGGCGGCAACCCCATTGCTCCCTATCTACTAAAAAAAATTACTATTTTTTTTGGTTTAAAATTCTTTATTTTTTTTTATTTTTTTGTATATATATATATAAACAAAACAAAAAAAAATAAAAATAAATTTTTCAGCAGAATTTATCCACTATTTAAAATCTAGCAGTACTGTCATTACAGTAGTCTGGATTCTGACAGAAGCTCTCACCCAGGGCTCCCTTTTATAAGAGAGCTTACCCTGTAAATCATTCTGCATTTTCGACATGGGATTCGGGTTCTCTCTTTCCTGCGCAGAACATTCTGCATTTCCAATGTGAGATTCTGTTTAAAGTACGTGACTTTGAAACACTATAAAATATAAACTATAAGACCAATATAAATGAAACTTAAAACATGAATTAAATATATAAAAAATAGTTGAAAACAAAAACAATTTCATAAAAAACGATGATAAAAAATAATTTATAGGCTTTCAAAACCACCTACTTGAAACTTAAAAAGTTTCAAGTATGTGACTTTTAAAGCCTATAAAATATAAACTTTAGGACCAATATAAATGAAACTCATTGCATGGATTAAACATATAACAAATAGTTGAAAATAAAATGAATTTCATAAAAAATGTTGATGAAAAATAATTTATAAGTTTTCAAAGACACCTACATGAAACTTAAAAATGTTTCAAGCACGTGACTTTGAAAGCCTATAAAATATAAACTATAAGACCCATATAAATGAAACTTAAAACATAGATTAAATATATAACAAATAGTTGAAAATAAAAATAATTTTGTAAAAAATGTTCATGAAAAATAATTTATAAGATTTCAAAACCACCTACTTGAAACTTAAAAATGATTCAAGTATGTGGCTTTGAAAGAGAATAAAATATAAACTATTAGACCGATATAATTTAAAGTTAAAACATGGATTAAAAATATAATAAATTATTTAATTATTAAATTATTAAATTAATATTATTAAATTAATATTATTAATAATTAATTATATAAAAATTAATTAGTAATTATTAATAATTAATTATATAATAATTAACCAATTAATTAATAATATAATTATTCAGTATATAATAGTTAATTAGTTAATTATTAATATAATTATAAATTATATTTATTCATTATACTTAATAATTAGTAATTATTAAAAATTATTAAATGATAATTAATTAGTTAATTGGTAATATAATTATTAATTATATAATAGTTAATTAGTTAAGTAGTAATATAATTATAAATTATAATTATTCATTATAACTATTAATTCTAATTATTCATTATAATTACTAATTATAATTATTCATTATAATTACTAATTATAATTATTAATTATTAATTATTAATTAGTTAATTGATAGTATAATTATTAATTATAGAACTATTAATTGTATAATAATTAGTTAGTTAATTAGTAATTATTAATAATTAATTATATAATAATTAATTAGTTAATTAGTAATACAATTAGTTAATAACTAATATAATTATTAATTACTTAATAATTAATTAGTTACTTCGTAATATAATTATTAATTATATAATAATGAATTAGTTAATTAGTAATATTATTATTAATTATATAATTATTATTTATATAATTTGTAATTAGTTAATTAGTAATTATTAATCGTTAATTATATAGTAACTAACTAGTGAATTAGTAATATAATTATTAATTATATAATAGTTAATTAGTTAATTTTTTTGAGAAAGATAGAGCCGAGACGCTTTTTATAAATAGTTAATTAGTAATTTAATTATAAATTACAATTATTCATTATAATTATTAATTAGTATTTATTAAAAATTATTATATAATAAGTAATTAGTTAATTGGTAATACAATTACTAATTATATAATAGTTAACTAGTTAATTATTAATATAATTATTCATTATAATTATTAATTTGTAATTATTAAAAATTATTATATAATAATTAATTAGTTAATTAGTAATATAATCATTCTTTATAATTATTCATTATAATTATTCATTATAATTATTAATTATTAATTATTAATTACTAATACAATTATTAGTTATATAACTATTAATTGTATAATAATTAGTTAGTTAATTAGTAATTATTAATAATTAGTTATATAATAATTAATTAGTTAATTAGTAATATAATCAGTTAATTAATAATATAATTAGTTAATTAGTAATATAACTATTAATTATTTAATAATTAATTAGTTACTTAGTAATATAATTATTAATTATTTAATAAATAATTAGTTAATTATTAATATAATTATTAATTATATAAGTGGTAATTAGTTAATTAGTAATTATTAATCATTAATTATATAATAACTAACTAGTTAATTAGTAATATAATTATTAAATATATAATAGTTAATTAGTTAATTTTTTGAGAAAGATAGAGCCAAGACCCTTTTTATAATTAGTTAATTAGTAATATATTTATAAATTATAATTATTCATTAAAATTATTAATTAGTATTTATTAAAATTTATTATATAATAATTAATTAGTTAATTGGTTATATAATTATTAATTATATAATGGTTAATTAGTAATATAATTATTCATTATAACTATTAATTAGTAATTATTAAAAATTATTATATAACAATTAATTAGTTAATTAGTAATATAATTATTCTTTATAATTATTCATTATAATTATTCATTATAACTATTAATTATTAATTATTAATATAATTATCAATTATATAACTATCAACTATATAATAATTAGTTAGTTAATTAGTAATTATTAATAATTAATTATATAATAATTAATCAGTTAATTAGTAATATAATTAGTTAATTAATAATATAATTAGTTCATTAGTAATATAAATATTAATTATTTACTAATTAATTAGTTACTTAGTAATATAATTATTAATTATTTAATAATTAATTAGTTAGTAATATAATTATTGATTATATAATTTGTAGTCAGTTAATTAGTAATTATTAACCATTAATTATATAATAATTAATTAGTTAATTAGTAATATAATTAGTAAATATATAATAGTTAATTAGTTAATTTTTTGAGAAAGATAGAGATGAGACCCTATTATAATTAGTTAATTAATAATATAATTATAAATTATAGTTATTCATTATAATTACTAGTTAGTATTTATTAAAAATTATTATATAATAATTAATTAGTTAATTGGTAATATAATTATTAATTATATAATAGTTAATTAGTTAATTAGTAATATAGTTATAAATTATAATTTTTCATTATAATTATTAAATTGTAATTTTTAAAAGTCATTATATTACTAATTAATTGGTTAATTATTATATAATTAATTATTATTAATTACTAATTAACTAGTAATAATTAATAATTAATTATTATATAATTAATTATTAATAATATTTATTTAATAATTTAGTAATTTATTATATGTTTAATCCATGTTTTAACTTTAAATTATATAGGTATTATAGTTTATATTTTATAGTCTTTCAAAGCCACATGAATCATTTTTAAGTTTCAAGTAGGTGGTTTTGAAAGCTTATAAATTATTTCTCATGAACATTTTTTACAAAATTCTTTTTATTTTCAACTATTTTTTATATGTATAATCTATGTTTTAAGTTTCATTTATATCGGTCTTATAGTTTATATTTTATAGGCTTTCAAAGTCACATGCTTGAAACATTTTTAAGTTTCATGGAGGTATCTTTGAAAACTTATAAATTATTTTCCATCAACATTTTTTATGAAATTATTTTTTTTCAACTATTTGTTATATGTTTAATCCATGTATTAAGTTTCATTTACATTGGTCTTATAATTTATATTTTATAGGCTTTCAAAGTCACGTACTTCAAACTTTTTAAGTTTCAAGTAGGTGGATTTGAAAGCCTATAATTTTTTTTATCATCATTTTTTATGAAATTATTTTAGTTTTCAACTATTTTTTATATGTTTAATCTATGTTTTAAGTTTCATTTATATTGGTCTTATAGTTTATATTTTAGAGTGTTTCAAAGTCACGTACTTGAAACAGAATTCCACATCGGAAATGCAGAATGTTCTGCACAGGAAAAGGAGAACCAAAATCCCACATCGGAAATGTAGAATGATTTTCATGGTAAGCTCTCTTATAAAAGGGAGCCCTGGGTGAGAGCTTCTGTCAGAATCTAGACTGCTGTAATGACAGTACTGCTGGGTTTTAAATAACAAATAAATTCTGCTGGAAAATTTATTTTTATTTTTATTTTTATTTTGTTTTGTTTATATATATATATATATATATATATATATATATAAAACAAAAAAATAAAAATAATTTTTTTTGTTTTGGTTTTAGTGGAAAGGCGGCATCGTAGATGCTGTCTTTCAACAGACGCCATAGGCGGCATCTACGATGCCGCCTTTGAGGCGCAATTTTAAAAATATTTTAAAACCAACCGTTTTTTACAAAATATTTTTTTTAAAAACGTATTAAAAAAAACTCTATAATAAATAGATAATAATCAATTAGTTAATTAGTAATGTAATTATTGATTATATAATTGTTGATTATATAATAATTAATTAGTTAATCAATGATATAATTATTAATTATTAATTAGTAATTATTAATTATATAATTAATCAGTTAATTAGTAATATCATTATTAATTATATAATAATTAATTATTAACTATATAATTATTAATTATATAATAATTAATTAGTTAATCAGTAATATAATTATTAATTATATAATAGTTATTTAGTTAATTAGTAATATAATTATTTATTATAATTATTCATTATAATTTTTAATTATTAATCATTAATAATTAATTATATAATAATTAATTAGTTAACTAGTAATATAATTATTAATTATATAATAATTAATTAGTTAACTAGTAATATAATTTTTATTTATAATTATTAATTATTAATTATATAATTAATAAGTATATTACTAATTAACTAATTAATTATTATATAATAAATAATGAATAATGAATAATGAATAATTATATTACTAACTAATTAATTAATTATCAACTAATTAATAATTTATAATCAATAATTGTTAATTATAATTAATAATTATATTACTAATTAATTATTATATAATAAATAATAAATAATTAATAATTAATAATTATATTACTAATTAACTCATTAATTTTTGTATAATTAATAATTAATAATTATATTACTAAGGAACTAATTAACAATTATATTACTGAATAACTAATTATTATATAATTAATAATCATATTACTGATTAACTAATTAATAATTAACTAATTAATAATTATATAATTAATAATTATATTACTAATTAACTAATTAATAATTATATAATTAATAATTATATTACTAATTAACCAATTAATTATTAATTATTAATTATATTACTACTTAACTAGTTAATTACCATATAATTAATAATTATATTACTAAATGACTAATTAATTATTATATAATTAATAATTATATTACTAATTAATTATTATAAATAAAAATTATATTACTAATTAACTAATTAATTATTATAAATAAAAATTATATTACTAATTTAGTAATTAATTATTATATAATTAATAATTATATTACTAATTAACTAATAAATTATTAACTAATAAATTATTAATAATTAATAATGAATAATTATAATTGATAATTATATTAGTAATTAACCATTTAACTATTTTATAATTAATAATTAACTAATTAATTATTATATAATAAATAATTATATTACTAATTAACTACTTAATTATTATATAATTAATAATTATATTACTAAATAACTAATTCATTATTTTATAATTAATAATTGTATTACTAATTAATTATCATATAATTAATAGTGATATTACTAATTAAAAAAATTAATTACAGAATTAATAATTAATAATTAATAATTATATTATTGATTAACTAATTAATAATTATATAATTAATAATTATATAATTAATAATTATATAATTAATAATTATATTAATAATTAATTATTATATAATAAATAATGATATTACTGATTAAATAATTAATTGTATAATTAATAATTACTAATTACTAATTAATAATTATATTACTGATTAACTAATTAATTATTAACTACTTAATAATTATATAAATAATAATTATATAATTAATAATTATATTACTAATTAAACAATTAATTATTATGTCACGACCCGTCCTCGGGACCCGTGCCGTGACTACCCCAAGCCCGCCTTCCATAGGCTAGGGGTTGGCGACTAGCACCAAAGGCGTAAATCCCGGTAAAAGGGAAGACATTGCCTTTATAAAAGTAAACAAACACAACAGAGTACGCAATTGAAGTAAGCACTAAGCAAAACTGAGTACAAAAGTAAGTGCTGGAAAGTAAATGGGCTAGTATACAAACCCAACTGAAAGTACAGTACAACTGAGAAAGAAAGTACAATAGTTGTAAAGTAAAGCAGCAACCACCGAGTCATCCTCCGGGAATCCCACCTGAAGGGTGGGTACAGATAGTCTCGTTGGTACCTCGGGTTCGTCCGTCCGCTCCGTGTACGTCCCGCCAGGTGGTCCACCTCCAGATACCGTCCAACTCCACAAGCCTCAACCATGATCAGTTTTGTCCGTCATCTGCAACCAACACAACATAGTGCGGGCATTGCCTATGCAGGGGTGAGTATAACGATACTCAGTAGGGACCCCGAGACCCCCGAAGGTCTCCCAGAATCCACGACGGATAAACCACAAAGAAAAGATACAAACACGAAGTATCGACCAACTCTACTTAGGTATATGCCCATACATATACCTAAGTCATCAATCTCAGTTTGGCTCCAACTTCCGAGCCCAAGCACAATCCGGTCCACACAGGAAAGAAGTCAACCACATAAATGATAATGATTGAAAGACAAGACTCAGCTCACACAGGTATACTACTCACGAGGTGGGGTAGAGATGATTAGATGTAGCCTCTGAATCATCTCCTCTGCCGAACCCATGTAGGATCCAAGTACAGAAGTCATCGCTGCCGAACCCACGTAGGATCCAAGTACACTGCCGAACCAACGTAGGATCCAAGTACAGTCGTCATCGCTGCCAAACCCACAGAGGATCCAAGTACAGTCTTCCTCGCTGTCGAATCCACGTAGGATCCAAGTACAGTCGTCATCATTGTCGAACCCACGGAGGATCCCAGAACAGTAGTCGTCGCAGTTGCAGCCAGCTATAGGGTTCCCGCACACAGCGTACTCGATTCCGGGAGGGTCCACTCCTCGAGTAAGGGGTCGATACATCAACTGTCACTAAGTCCTAAGTTGATGTATCCCGAAGTTCCATCTCGTCAAAAGGAACCCAACGCGACAGACGGCACGTCAAACAGACGCCCGATCGGAGAGATATTGGCTTTTCCGTTCCAGGGGTCCGGTTGGAAATATGCTCGTTCCAAACCCTACCGTTTACCAAAGTTTTCCAAAACCCACTTAGCGTATCGCAAAAGCACCGCCTCGTTGATAGGGTCCCAGTGCCGCAGATGGAATGTCGATCGGACGCGCGGTCTTTAAGTTATTCATGTTTAAGTGAATAACGGGCCCGACCCGTTAAGCCCAGTGGGCTGGCGAGTCGTGTCACCCAGTTTTGGCGGGTCCGACCCGGTAGGGGGTGTCGGACCGGCCTGAAGATTCCCGCAGCCTGGCCCGAAGTGGCCCGGTGCGGCCCGGCGTGACTCGACCTGGACCGGCCCGGAAGGGTGCGGCCCAGCCCGGCTCGGTGTGGCCCATCGTGGCCCGGCCCGGCGTGGCGCGGTGCAGCCCGACTCGGCTGGCTCGACTAGCTGGCCGAGCGGTCCGAGGGGGGGGGGGGCTCCCCAGCTGCCCGAACCGGTGGCGCCAAGCAGCGCCGCCCTCCCTAACCGGCCGACTGAAGCGGGCCACGGTTTTTTCCGCACAGCCGACGCGACGGCGCCAGCTTCCTCCGCTGCATTCCCTGCACGGCGTGACGGCACTGTGCTTCCTCCGATGTGGCCCACTTGGCGGCGACTTTCTTTGCGTGTGCGACGGTGGCCCTTGCGCCGCCGGCTTCTACCACATTCCGCCTCCGGTAGTCGATTTCAAAAATAAACAAGATCAAACGGAGGGTCGTCGGGCCGTGTTTGTTAGGCCCGCGCCCTCCGCGTTAAACGATAGCAATAGGCCGAGACAATCCAAGATATAAAAGGATGAACGAGGCACAATTTTAATCCATTAAAATTGAACATAATCCCCTACCTCGATAACTGATGTCGTACGTCGAGCGTCGCGGAAGACGGCGTCACGGGGTGAGGATTCGTAGACGACGTCAGAGTGCGTCCGAGGAGGAAGCGACATCTCCTCACTTGTCATAGAGAAGAGAAAGGAATGTGCGTCGTCATTCTTCGTGGAACCGGCGTTCTTCGTCGAAGAAATCGCCGTTCTTCATCAGAGAAGAAAACTATTCTCTCAAGAGCTCTCTCCCCCTTCACACAACGAAAGCTCCCCCAAAATAAAATAATAAGCTACTCCTATTATTTTATTAACACAAGCCATTTAAAATTCAAACATTCAGACACTTAATTAATAAATTGGAGGATTCAATTTACTAATTAAGGCGTTGACATGAATTAATGGGAGAGGAGAAGGTGTAGATATCTCATAAATATTGGGAGAGGTGTCAACATTAAACAAGGGAGTTTAATGGGGGTTTATGAGAGTTATGGGAAGTTCAAGGGTTTAGGTCACGTGTGGGACCCACCCCACAAATATCCTCTCATGGGAGGTTATGTGGGTGTGGGACCCACATCTAACTCCCCTTCGGAGGAAATAACCACCATCCTTAAAATAAAATTGTGCTCCACCAATTTTATTCATTTTAAACTAATTCCCCAAATATTAATTCTCAACCCGCATAAAACGCAACTACGGTAAAGGTTCCCTTAAGCAATTACCGGCGCTCCAAGTTCATCAGTGCCCTCAGATTTCAATTCCGAGCACCGGTTCAAAAGATAGAAAAACCCGCTCGTTCTTTTACTGAACGTACCTGAGATAAACTTCAGAAATTGATTCCGGGCACACCGGGCCTCAGAATCAAGTGTCGTCAGAAGCCACAGACTTTTAAAATTCCAAAGTATTTAAGAAAAAATTTTCCTTGAAATTTCCGGGTCTTTACATTACTCCCACCTCAGAGATTTATGACCCCGTAAAGCTACAACATAAACTAGGGAAACAAATGAGGGTACTGAGCACGTATCTGAGCCTCCCGCTCCCATGTGCTCTCCTAGAGGTTCCTGTGCTGCCAACGAATGCGCACCAGAGGAATCAATCATCCACGTAGGACCCACTCCTGTCGATCCTCTATCTCCACTGGGACCTCTATGAATGTAGCCCCGTCATCGATGTACATCTCCCCATGATCAATGATATGGGTCGGGTCATGCACGTATATCCTCAGCTGAGATACGTGGAAGACATCATGCACCCAGTGCAACTGAGGTGGAAGGGCCAGACGGTAAGCCACCTCGCCTACTCTGTTGGGGACCTGGAAAGGCCCGATGAAGCGCGGAGATAACTTGCCGCCCCAACCAAATCTCCGTAATCCACATTGAGGTGATACCCATAAGAAAACTTGGTCTCTATCCTCGAACTCCAGTGGTCTCCGTCTCCTATTATCATAGGACTTCTGTCTGCTCTGTGCAGTCCTCATCCGCTCCTGGATGATCTGCACCTTCTCCGTCATAGCCTGAACCATCTCTGGTCCTACAAGTGCTGACTCCCCAGGGTCAGTCCAGCACAGAGGTGATCTTCATGGTCGACCGTACAGTGCCTCATAAGGTGCCATCCTGATGGTGGAGTGGTAGCTATTTTTGTACGCAAACTCCACCAAGGGTAGGTGATCCTCCCAACTGCGACCAAAGTCAAGGACACGTGCACAGAGCATGTCCTCGAGAGTCTGAATGGTTCTCTCCATCTGGCCATTCATCTGAGGATGAAAGGCGGCGCTCAGGCATATCTGCGTCCCAAATGCCTCTTGTAAACCCTTCCAAAGCCAGGATTTAAAGTGAGCATCTTGATTAGAGATGATAGATGATGGCACACCATGAAGCCATACGATCTCCTGAACGTAGATGCATCCCAAGCTCTCTACTGAGCCCTGCTCTCTGATCAGAAAGAAGTGGGCCGACTTGGTGAGTCGGTCGATGATCACCCAGATAGAGTCGTGTCCCCTGGATGTACGTGGAAGCCCCATTACGAAGTCCATAGATATCTCATCCCACTTCCACTCCGAAACCTCTAAGGGTTGTACCAAGCCTACTGGTACCTGGTGCTCCGCCTTCACTTGCTGGCAAGTGAGGCATCATAAAATGAACTGTGCTACAACCTTCTTTATACCCGGCCACCAATGATGTCGTCTGAGGTCCTAGTATATCTTCGCCACTCCAGGATGTACCGCTAGAGGGGAAGTCTGAAACTCCCTCAACACTTCCTCCTACAGTGAAACTGGTACCATGGTACCTCCCCTGAAGAGGATGATGTGTTATCCTCCTTCAGAAAATCCATCAGGTGCCTGCCTTGTGAAAATCTAAGCACATCACGTCTCACAGTCAACGTCCCCACGCTGTGCCTCTCTGACCTAATGAATTAGTGGAGGAGTAACTATGAGGGACTGTAGAAAAGTTTCCCCATATCTATCCACGAAGGATATCTGCATAGCGGCTAACTGCTCCGTTGCCTCTCCAAGTAGCTGAATTCCCAATCTCCTGCTGAGAGCATTATCTACTATGTTCCCCTTCCCAGGAGTATAGACTATCTCAAAGTCATAGTCCTAGAGGAACTCAATCCATCACCGTTGTCTCAGGTTCAGTTCCTTATGCAAGAAAATGTACCTGAGACTCTGGTGGTTAAAATAGACTGTAAAGCACTCGCCCATCAGATAATGCCGCCACATCTTTAAGTCGATGACCACTGCTGCTAACTCTAGGTCATGGGTAGCATAGTTCTGCTCATGTTGGCTCAACTACCGTGAACCGTAGGCGATCACTTCCCGCTTCTGAATCAGGACACACCCAAGTCCGGTCCCTGATGCATCGCAGTAAACCACGTACCCAATGCCCTCCTCCTCAAGATGAGCGCACTGGTCAATCTCTGTCTCAGCTCCTGAAAGCTCTGCTAGCATCTATCTAACCACACGAAGGGTTTCCCCTTCTTCTTCAAAGATGAAAGTGGTGCTGCAACTCTGGAGAAGTCCGGCACAAATCTCCGATAGTACCCAGCCAGACCTAGGAAACTCCGCACCTCCGTTACGCTCCTGGGTGGCTCCCAAGCAAGTACTGCCTCGATATTCATAGGATCCATAGCAACTCCCGCCTATGAGATGACGTTCCCCAAGAAGTGAACCTCTCGAATCCAGAACTGGAACTTCGAGAGCTTAACATAAAGCTGATGCTCTCGAAGTGTGTCTAGTACAAACCGCAAGTGGTAGGCGTGCTCCTCCTCAGTAGTCGAGTAAATCAGTATGTCGTCGATGAATACTACGACAAAACGACCAAGGTAAGGCTGAAATATCCTGTTCATGAGACTCATGAACACTACTGGTGCATCGGTTACGCCGAAGGGCATAACCAAGAACTCGTAGTGGCCATACCGACACCTGAAGGGCATCTTCTGCACATCCTCATCTCTAACTCTGAGCTGATGATAGCCTGACCTGAGGTCTATCTTCGAGAACCATAGTGCTCCCTTGAGCTGATCAAAGAGGTCGTCAATCCTTGGGAGTGGATACTTGTTCTTCACAGTCACCTGATTCAGGAAACAGTAGTCGACACACAGTCGTAAGCTCCCATCCGCCTTCTTGGTGAATAAAATCGGAGAAGCCCAGGGTGAAACACTGGGTTGGATGAATCCCTTTCCCTGCAAGTCCTCCAGCTGTACCCGCAACTCATGAATCTCAGTGGGTGACATCCGATATGCTGGAGTAGACATAGCTACTGTCCTGGGGTACATGTCAATGTAGAAATCTACCTCTCTGCGAGGAGGTAGTCCTGGAACGTCGTTAGGAAAAACGTCTGCATACTGATCCACCACAATAGGAAAACTCGGACTCCGCACATCAACCAATCCTAGGATAAGACTATCCAACTGATGTGTGATCGGCTGCCCTCTCCTCTGCATAAGTCCATCCTGAGCTGCAAAGGCTCCCTTCTCGCCGGTGAAGGTGAACACGCTCCCATCTATGCGGACACACCACACTTTGTGCCTAATACAGTCGATATGAGCATGAATTGTAGATAACTAGTCCATACCCAAGATGACGTCGTAAGGCCTTGACGCCGCTACAAGAAGATCCCAACCGAAGCTCTCGCCTCCTAGAGTAAGCTCACACTACCGGAACCAGTGCATAATCATCGAGTCTGCATCTGTAGGAGTCTTTAGTCGTAAGGATCGAGCCAACAACTCCGTCAGAATCTCCGAGCTCCGAACAAGGGCAGTGGCAATAAAAGAATGACTCGCTCCTGTGTCTATAAGAACTGAAGCAAGGGTGGAGTAGACACAGATAGTACCTCGAATAATCTCAGGTGTGCCGTGGTCGTAGGCCTTGACTGCCTGGAGCTGAGCCTGCCCTTGTCTGCCAGCTCCCTATGGTCGGGGTGGTCCTCCTGGTGGTGGTGGTGGTAGAGCCTCGAAGCGTCGTCCACCACCCGCTGCTCGGCCAGCTCCTCTGCCTCGTCCGCCTGCTCCCAGCGGACCGCCCCAGTCGAACCTCTGCCTCTACCTGGGAGGTCCCTCTAATATCTACTGCTCATCTGCATGGTGGGTCGGGAAGTCACGAGCCATGTGGCCCTTCCCACCGCATGCATAGCACTGCCTACCCCTCGTATGGTTGGCTCTTCTATGTGTGGCCCGCACATCCGAACCAGTATCCTGTGGTCACCCACCTGATGGCCTGGTCCGCTTGGACCTCTACGACATCTATCTACTGCTGGATGCAGAAGAATCCATTACGTGTTGCCCTGCGGTGGGTCTCGCTACTGGCGTCGGCACAACAAGAAATCTCTCCACAAAAAAGGGCTCACTCCAGTACTCCTGCCTGCGTCGGAATGCTAAGAGAGATCATTGAAGCCCTGATCTCATGCCTCATTCCCTGCTCAAAGGTCTGGGCCCAGAAGAATGGGTTCCATACCATGTCCGTGGAGTAGCACGAGAGATCGGTAAATCCCACCGAGTACTGAGATACTGTCATACTTCCCTTCTGCAGATGAAGTAACTCCTGGATGCGCACCGCATGGAGGGTGGCTGGAACAAACTCTGAGCGGAAGAGAATCTCGAGGTCTGTCCAAAGTAGAGATGCCTCGTCGTACACCTGGAGCATCAGCCTCCACCATCTACCTACTGCTGCGTGCAGTAGACTCGCGACAAGGATCACCATAAGGTCAGTTGGTGTCCCTACTAATATGAAGACTCTGACGATAGCCTCCAGCCAATCCTCAGCTGCCTGAGGGTCCATCTCTCCACGGAACCTAGGCGACCTCTATCGCTGAAACTCGTGAAATGCACTCAGGCGGCGTGCACTCTCTGTTGCTGGGGTTGGTGGCATCAGTGGCTCAGTAGGTATTGGTACCGTTGGTGCCTCTGCTGTAATGGGGCCCTGCACCGAGGCCCCGTCGCTCGGTGGTCTGCCATCTCGCACATAACTAGGAAACCTAGATGGCTGCCTTCGTAGGGCCATCTTGAAAAGAAATAGGTGCGCCACGGTCAAAAAATATACCTAGTGAGCTGACAAAAAGTAATCACAAATAAAACTTTTGAAACACACATGCAATCAGTGTTTTCGAGCATTGAGTCATAAATCAGAAGTCAGGGTCCTGGTGTATGGATACGTCGGCCGCCACACCAACACTGGACTCCCTGGACTAAAAACCACACTCAATAATCTTAACACTATTGCTTCACAGAGAATAAATTATCAGAGTTTTGATTTCTAAGGTAGAACTGATTCCTCTGATACCAATTTGTCACGACCCGTCCTCGGGGCCCATGTCGTGACTACCCCAAGCCCGCCTTCCATAGTCCAGGGGCTAGCGACTAGCACCAAAGGTGTAAATCCTGGTAAAAGGGAATTCATTACCTTTATAAAAGCAAACAAACACAACAGAGTACGCAAGTGAAGTAAGCACTAAGAAAAACTGAGTACAAAAGTAAGTACTGGAAAGTAAATGGGCCAGTATACAAACCCAAATGAAAGTACAGTACAACTGAGAAAGAAAGTACAACAGCTGTAAAGTAAAGTAGCAACCACCAAGTCATCCTCCGAGAATCCCACCTGAAGGGTGGGTATAGATAGTCTCGTCGATACCTCAGGTCCGTCTGTCCGCTCCGTGTACGTCCCACAAGGTTGTCCACCTCCGGATACCGTCCAGCTCCACAAGCCTCAACCACGATCAGTGTTGTCTGTCGTCTGCAACCAACACAACGTAGTGCGGGCATTGCCTGTGCAGGGGTGAGTATAACGATACTCAGTAGGGACCCTGAGACCCCCGAAGTTCTCCTAGAATCCACGAAGGATAAACCACAAAGGAAAGATACAAACACAAAGTATCAACCAACTCTACTTAGGTATATGCCCATACATATACCTAAGTCATCAATCTCAGTTCGGCTCCAACTTCCGAGCCCAAGCACAATACGGTCCACACAGGAAAGAAGTCAACCACATCAATGATAATGATTGAAAGACAATACTCAGCTCACACAGGTATACTACCCACAATGTGGTGTGGAGATGATTAGATGTAGCCTTTGAATCATCTCCTCTGCCGAACCCACGTAGGATCCAAGTACAGTAACCATCGCTGCCGAACCCACGTAGGATCCAAGTACAGTCGTCATCGATGTCGAACCCACAGAGGATCCAAGTACATTCTTACTCGCTGCCGAACCTACATAGGATCCAAGTATAGTCGTCATCGTTATCGAACCCACGGAGGATCCCAGCACAGTAGTCGTCGCAGTCGCAGCCAGCTCTAGGGTTCCCGCACACAGCATACTCGATTCCAAGAGGGTCCACTCCTCGATTAAGGGGTCGATACATCAAATGTCACGAAGTCCTAAGTTGATGTATCCCAAAGTTCAGTCTCGTCAAAAGGAACCCAACACGACAGATGGTGCGTCAAACGGACGCCCGGTCTGAGAGATATTGGCTTTTCCGTTCCAGGGGCCCGGTTGGAAATATGCTCGTTCCAAACCCGTCCGTTTACGAAAGTTTTACAAAACTTACTTAGCATATTGAATAAGGACCACCTCGTCGATAGGGTCCCAGTTCCGCAGACGGCGCGTCGATCAGACGTGCGGTCTTTAAGTTATTCACGTTTAAGTGAATAACGGGCCCAGCCCGTTAAGCCCAGTGGGCTGGCGGGTCGGGTCACCCAGTTTTGGCAGGTCCGACCCAGTAGGGGGTGTCGGACCAGCCTGAAGATTCACGCGGCCCAGCCCGAAGAGGGCGCGGCCCGGCCTGAAGTGGCGTGACCCAGCTCGGTGAGGCGCGGCCCTTCTCGGCACGGCCCGACGTGGCCCGGCTCGGTGCGGCCCAGCGCGGCTTGGTGTGGCCCGGCCCGACGAGGCGTGGCGCGGCCCGGCACAGCCCGGCCCGGCGCGGCACGGCCCGGCGCGGCGCGTCCTGGCTCGACGCGACGCGGTGCGGCCCGAAGGCCGAGCGGTCTGGGGGGGAGGGTGCCCGAACCGGCGCCGCCCTCCCTAACCGGCCGTCTAGAGCTGGACGAACTTCTGGGGCAAGCGGCCCGCACGGGCGGGCCGCGGATCATCCAGCGTGGCGCCCTGCTGGTGTCGCGACTTCCCTCTGCCCTGCTGGCCGACGGGCCGGCTGGTCCTTCCGCAGAAGCGGCCCGCGAAGCGGGCCACGGTTCTTTCCGCACGGCCGGCACGACGGTGCCAGCTTCCTCCACCGCATTCCTGGCACGGCGTGACAACGCCGTGCTTCCTCCACCGCGGCTTGCTTGGTCGCGACTTTCTTTGTGTGTGCGACGACGGCCCTTGCACCTCCGGCCTCTACCACGTTCCACCTCCAGTAGCCGATTCAAAAAATAAACAAGATCAAACGGAGGGTCGTCGGGCCGTGTTCATTCGGCCCGCGCCCTCCACGTTAAACGATAGAAATAGGCCGAGACAATCAAAGTTATACAACAACGAATGAGACACAATTTTAATCCATTAAAATTGAACATAATCCCCTACCTTGACAACTGATGTCGTATGTCGGGCGTCGCGGAAGACGGCCTCACGGGGTGAGGATTCGTAGACGACGTCGGAGTGCGTCCGAGCAGGAAGCGACGTCTCCTCACTTGTTGCAGAGAAGAGAAATGAAGGTGCGTCATTGTTCTTCATGGAACCAGCGTTCTTCATCAAAGAAATCGCCGTTCTTCGTCGGAGAAGAAAACTATTCTCTCAAGAGCTCTCTCTCCCTTCACACAACGAAAGCTCCCCCAAAATAAAACAATAAGCCACTCCTATTATTTTATTAACACAAGCCATTTAAAATTCAAACATTCAAACACTTAATTAATAAATTGGAGGATTCAATTTATTAATTAAGGCGTTGGCATGAATTAATGAGAGAGGAGAAGGTGTAGAGATCTCATAAATATTGGAAGAGGTGTCAACATTAAACAAGGGAGTTTAATGGGGGTTTAGGAGAGTTATGGGAAGTTCAAGGGTTTAGGTCACATGTGGGACCCACCCCACAAATATCCTCTCATGGGAGGTTATGTGGGTGTGGGCCCCACCTTTAACTCTCCTTGGGAGAAAATAACCACCATCCTTAAAATAAAATTGTGCTCCACCAATTTTATTTATTTTAAACTAATTCCCCAAATATTAATTCTCAACCCGCTTAAAACGCAACTGCGGTAAAGGTTCCCTTAAGAAATTATTGGCACTGCGAGTTCATCGGTGCCCTCAGATTTCAATTACGAGCACTAGTTCAAAATATAGAAAAACCCGCTCGTTCATTTACTAAACGTACCTGAACTAAACTTCAGAAATTGATACCGGGCACACCGGGCCCCGAAATCAAGTGCCATCAGAAGCCACAGACTCGTAAAATTCCAAAGTATTTAAGAAAAAAATTTCCTTGAAATTTCTAGGTCTTTACATATTAACTATTTATCATATGTTTAATCCATGTTTTATGTTTCATTTATATTTTTCTTATAGTTTATATTTTATAGTCTTTAAAATCCATACACTTGACACACTTGAAACATTTCTAAGTTTCAAGTAGGTGGTTTTGAAAGCTTATAATTTTTTTCATCAATATTTTTTATGAAGTTTTTTTTATTTTCAACTATTTATTATATGTTTAATCCATATTTTAATTTTCATTTATATTTTTATTATAGTTTATATTTTATAGTCTTTCAAATCCACATATTTGAAAAAAATTTATGTTTCAAGTAGGTGGTTTTGAAAGCTTATAAATTATTTTCAATCAATATTTTTTATGATTTTTTTATTTTCAACTATTTATTATATTTTTAATCCATGTTTTAAGTTTCATTTATATTGGTCTTATAGTTTACATTTTATAGACTTTCAAAGACACATACTTGAAATATTTTTATGTTTCAAGTAGGTGCCCTTGAAAGATTATAAATTATTTTTCATCCATATTTTTTATGAAATTATTTTTATTTTCAACTATTTATTATATGTTTAATCCATGTTTTAAGTTTCATTTATATTGGTCTTATAGATTATAATTTATAGTCTTTTAAATCCACGTACTTGAAACAGTTCAGAATCCCACATCAGAAATGCATAATGTTCTTTGTAGGAAAGGGAGAACCAGAATCCCATATCGGAAATGCATAATGATTTCTAGGGTAAGCCCTCTAATAAAAAGGAGCCCTGGGTGAGAGCTTTTTTCAGAATCCAAACTGCTGTAATGGTAGTACTGGTGGATATTAAATAACAGATACATTATGATGATTTTTTTTGTTATATATATATATATATAAACAAAAATAAAATAAAAAAAATTTTAAAATACAAAAAATAGTAATTATCTTTGTTTTGGGTTTTAGAAGAAAGGAGGAAACAGGGTTGTCGCCTTTCACCAAAACCCTAAAGGCGGCAGCGATGCTGCCGCCTTTAGTGCATATTTTTTTAAAAAATTTAACCTATACCTTTTTCTAAAAAAATCCCATAAAACATATTAAAAAAAACTCAAGATGATGCTGCCTCGGCTGGGTACCACCGTCCAACTGTGTCTCTCTATTAGAGAACTTCTATTGTAGTCAGTTGGATTTGGATCTTGAGATCACCTCTAAGAAGACCTGAAAAGCATGAGACCGCCACATGAGCTCCCTGGGAGCTAGGGATAGCTACTGTAAAGCCACTACGTGGTCGAAGCTTTAAGCTGAGACCGCTGAAGAAGAAAACATGAATTGATATGTCTTGGGGGGCATGAGAATGGTTGAATGGGATCTTCAAACTATGAAAAAATGACTGAAATTCCATACCGAGCATGGTGGATGCCTTGGATAGATATTGAAGATGAGGGAGTTTGATGCATGGATAAAATGACCTGTGAAATGTGGATGAAAATGATGCTATTTATAGTGGGGAAGGTGTAAGTGGCATGCATGGAAGTTTGAAACGATTGGTGCTATGTCGTAGAAGGTGATTTTGTGACTTGTAGAGATTTACCAAAACCAAAACGTCCAGGGTTTTAGCATGTCAGTGTTCATGGTGTTTCTTACATGAGAGAAGAGGGGTAAGTTACATGAAACACTCATTTCCACACCCACAATGAGTTTAGCATGCCATTTTGAGGAGTTTCATGTTGGTTCAGGAGTTTGGTATGTTGTGGAGGAGGTATTATTGCTGTGGTGTAGTGTGAATTATGAATCTAAAATGCTCATGGTGGACAAGGTCATGTCATGTCTATGATGTCTACAACAAATTGAATATTTTTTTATCCTCCACATTTTGATGGTCTATTTTTGGGGAGAGAAGTGATATCCCATGTGGGATTTCATGCCTCTTTTGAAACAATTTTAATGCAAATGAAATTAGAGGATAATTGAGATTTTAGGGGGACTCAATGCCTATAAATAGATGGCATCATTTCACTATTCATAGTAGGATAACCTGGCAGCTTAGTCTACATCTTCTTAGTTGGAGTTTGTTGCTACTATGGTTACACTACTACACATAAGGCCTCTGACAGTGTTATAATAGATCTTTATCAGTATAAAAAAGCACTGATAATCAAAGAACCTTTAAAATCCCTTGGCCTTTATCAGCGCTAGAAAAGTGTTGATAAAAACCACCTTTATCATCACTTCTTTATGTGTTGAAAAATGACCCCATTTTGTAATGACTCAAAATTTTATCAATGAAATTTCCTTCTTATAATTATGTCATAAAACACATACATCAAATAGAAAACCCAATAAAAACATTATTCTCATAAATGAATAATAATACATTATTTATAAAATAAACTAATAAGAATTCCAAATATTATAGCGTGATAATAAATAGAAAAATAATAAGAATGATAAAATTTGGATCTTCTTGATCCACTAGAATAACTACTCTCATGAACAAAGTAGTAGAAATAAAATATAATGTTAATAATATAATATTCATTTTCCAGATAAAATTATAAATAACCTTAAGAGAAAATATAAGTGAATGAAGAATGAATGAAATAAGAAGTATTTATAGAAATTAAGGAACATCAACTATTGTAATAGTAACCTGACCAATAGGAATTTTAATATGGTCATTAGAATAGTAACCTCACATATGAAAGTATAAATAAAATTTAGGTATCTTATAAATGAAAATATGATATATTTATATCATGGTATAAGTAAATAAATGTTTTAAAAATGATCAACAAAGTGTTGGTACTTTTTTAAAATGTAAATATTTATTTACAATTTTATAATTAATATAATGTTTTAAAAGAAAATTTATTTTCATAAAATAGATTCATAAATTAATATTCTGCTGTATTATAATTATAATAAAAGTTTCTGTGACCTTAATTAAATTTTAAAAGGGTAAAAAAATCAATTATAATATTAAATTCGGTTTTTTTTAATAAATGATGATTTTCTTTAAAAATTAATTTTATTATATTTAGAAAATTATTTTCATTAAATGGAGTCCATTTTTGAAATCTACACGTTGAAATGTTATTATTTTTATGGAATATTCATCATCAAATCTCTTATCTTCTCCTTTTATTCTAAAAATGAAAACACCATCCGTGATATGTCGGTTCATCACCTTCATGGACGTCGAGTTTTCATTTTCTATCACTATCTTCATGTTTGGTCATAAAGCCATTTTTATGGTTAAACCAAATTGTAATATGTATGTTACAACTTATTTCATGTTATGGAGCTAATATATGGACATAATATTAAATAATAAAACACAACTAGTTTGTGATGATAAAAAAACTACCAAAATAAATCAAACATTTATCATTAATGTTTTAACTCATAAATTGTCCTCTTACCAGAAAACAAAATGATATACGAGATTATTTAAGCTTATGGAAGTTCATTAATACCATATAATTTCACTTATGGAGAATTTTTCTCATTGTAAAAGAACTTTCATAATTATATACAAGTAAACCATCCATGAAACCATGAAAACGAATGCTCCCAAAACGATGAAATTTAACTTCACATGTAACACATCGAAATTCTAAAGTACAACTTTGTATTCAATAATGTTTATGAAATGCAACACCAAGTGCAAAAAGGGAATATATTAACCTGATACATTATAATATTAGATAAATATAATATATTCTATATATTATAATTAATGCAAGACTGAGTTAACTTGCATCATATGTAAGATATATTTTCCTTGATATCTTGCATTACATGAAAGAGCTACCTTCCTTGATAGCTTGCGTTACACACAAGACCAAGTTTCACCAAATAACAATGTATTATTAAAATATGATTATTTAATATAATATGATATAACCTAGCCATTATGTTAGTGGTTATGAATAATATTAATTAACATATAAAAATTTATGGTTTATATAAATATAAAATGAATTCATTGGTTACCAATTAATGAGAAACGAAAATAAGAACCAATCAGATAAAAAGGATATATTATTATTTTTATGCTTCCAAATGAGTTTTATCTTAATAAACATAATTAATTATAATTAGTGAATGATTTTAATGAAATATATTTTATATATATTCAATCAACCATTTTTGATATTCATACATTATGTTTGATAGGTATAAGATAAAAACAAACCCAATTTCAAACATAAAAACCTATATTTTTATAAAGGCAATTTTACTGTCTTTTAACGGTGAACACATTTTAAATATAAATTTTGATACTTTAATTGATTTAATATGTCAAAATTAACTTCATATTTAAAATAGAAACATAAAAATTAGGTTAGGGTAGATTTTTGATATTTTTTGGAAACATATCATTTTTTAATGAGTAGTTAAAAATACTGAATTTTAGTTCAAAACTATTTTTTCATCTAATTTATTTGTAAGATTAAATTATAATTTTAATTGGTTTTAAAGTTTAATTAGATCATATTTTTATCAATTAATACCATTTATGTTATTAGAATCAATTTCACTTTGAAATTGATTATAAAAACATAGCAAGCTTTCAAATGTTTTTACTTTAAAAACATGCATTATCGTCCCAACGATAGGATTAAATTTAAATCAATTTCTTCCACTTATATGATTAGAATTTTGAAAAATTGATTCCATATTTTTAATCAAAATAATTTATAATGTATAATAATACCAACTTTTTTTGACTAAAAAGATTAGTGAAAGTGATTAAAATTAATTACAACAATTAAGATTAATTTAAGATTAATAAGGGGCTAAACCTTAACCTTAAAGCCTAAAACGACCTATAAAATTATACAAGAGCTATTTTATATCCATATATAGACCCTATAATCTCTTGGATATAATTTTTTCCATCATTGGATCCACTTGAAACATGAAAAACATGGTAGGAATTCCATTGTCAAAATATTACAACAGTGCCACTCCTCCTCCACTATAAAAGGCCACCACTTCTCCCCATTCCTCACACCTATCAAACCACTTATATTCATCCAATATATTACCAATTAAATTCCCAAAATCCCTCCTCTAGACCTTGAGGCCTCCCTTTTGGAATAAATCTTTCCAAGTAAGCCCTTTAGTATAAACCAAAAGGAGTTACCCATTTTTTAAGGTAACACTTTCCAACGATCTCTTTTATTTTATTTAATCCTCCACCCCTTAAATTATTTTTAAATCATGATTATATTATGAAACTAATATCCTCAATATACTGTTATGTTTATATATTAAGGGTTATAACTACACTAGAACACACTTCTATCTAATGGGTAACGAACATACTGTTTACGTGTACGACGAACTACCGCCTCATGAAATGATAATTGTTCATTTTTCCTATTACCACCTCTCATGGTGGAAATTATGATGGAAACACTATTTATGTATGATATATATATGATATTTATTATGTATTTATACTTCTGTAATACTTTTATAACACATAACTTAATATTTTCCATTTTGTGTTAATATGATAACATCGTTTGAGGAAGTGTGGACTATCGCCCCCTCAAAGCGATTTGATTTGTTCACACTATACACAGAACATATAAAGGATGGTTTTAATTAAATATATGTGACATAAAAAAACTATATATGATATTTATGACATAATTATCTTTCTGGAAATATAATAAATATCAATTTCTTTGTTACCCTTTCACACACTTAAAAAGTGATAACGTTGTTCGTGGACATGTGAACTACTGCCTCCTTGACATGATGTGATTCATTTTTACATCACAAGAATTATATATATAAGTATATATTATTAAATAAAATTGTCTTTATGATATAATGATCATTATGGAAAGATATGGTGTTACTTACCATCTTTCTATAACCGTTATTGAAAAATGGGAATGCTACTCATGCGTACGTACGACCTATCATCTCAATGATTGAAATGTTGATTAATTTTTCATAACCATATTTAATTATTGGTTTTAAAAGTATAATTGATGTATAAAAATAATAATTATGTCATTATTATTATTTTTTTGATGTTATATAATTACCCCTTTCACCATAGTTACCATATTAAAGTTGTTTTTGACATATAAACCACATTTGGTCAAAAACACCCGATGTAAACATAATAGATTAAGTAGTTGTATGAAACATAGTAATAAGTGAAATAAAAGTAATGATAAACATGAAAAATGTTCTCAAGAAAGTAAATAATTAACTTTAGTTTATTATACATGAATTTAAAAGACGTTCACCCAAAAGGAAACACAAGGTAAGGGATTCTTGTCTCATTTTCTTTCCCTGAGGAATACTTAATTTTTGTACACCTAATTTATTTTATATAGTGTATATACTGCCCATATTGATATGTAATATCATGAATAATTCTATCTTCATCGTATTTTTATTTTTAAATTTAATTATTTCTTCTAAGGAGATTTGAGTTAAAAGTTACCAAGTGGAATAGAATTGCATAAGTAAATTTCTTTTGATTGAGTTATATTACTTCCTTGCTGTCGTTAATATTATAAGATTATATGTAAAATCACTTTTTATGATCTATTTTTGTATTTACAATTTCCTTATGTAGATTTATAGTTGATACACATAATCTACTCATTGATTGATTCTCACTTCGACGTTATATCCTTTTCAAGGGTTTATTTCACAACCTCATTTTATTCAAGATTGTTTGTACTTGAATTTCCATTTGAAGAAATTATTTGGTAATTGTTCAATAAACCCTTTAATTTTAATCTTCTATGGTCATTAATGACCTTTATCAAGTATTAGTACCATTTTTTCACTCTTTGGTACACATATGTTTCAGAAAATGTTTTATGAAAACTCGACTTCATTTCTCTATTTATTCAGAGAACCTATTTTCTTCTAAAAATCAGGTCTTCTAAAAAGGTTTTCAAAATTTTTAACCTTTAAAAAATGATTTGTTAAATACGTTTTTACCCAATTTTTTCATTTATGAATGTTTTCAAAGGAATTTTCTTATCGCTTTCCAAACAAGGAATTTTTTTAACCCTTTTTACCTTACAAAAGGAATTTTTCTTTTTTACTTCATACAACATGTATGGATTTATCCACTATAATTTAATTGAATATTAATTTTCAATTTTAAAAGATTTATTTTTAAATAAAATGTTTTTAAAATCTATTTTTAAAGAAAAATATTTTCAAAAGGTTTTTCAAAGAAAAGGATATTTTCCTTAAGAATATTTTTTAAAGTTATTATTTTATTTCATTAAAAGAAACAACCCTCTATTTTTACTCCACTTGGGACATTTTTTATTGATACCATCCATATACTTTCTATGAATGTTTTTTGATTTATTTTTCGAAGGAAATTATTTATATTCACTTCCTTGAATTCCTTGTTAGTCCCCTTGAAATATTCAATTTCATATGATCATTGAGCATTGAATTTCCTCTAATTATCCACATCATTTATCATGGATATTTGTATTTTATAAACTATATACCATTCTACATATGATGCTTACTTTGATAGTTATTTTATTAACTAGGGAATTATTGATAAATCCATATTTCTCATTCAATACGGTTATTTGATAAGGAATATTATTTATTTTGATTATTAAATACGAGGAATGATTTAACTACAATGAAAGGTGAGGACCAAACTTTATATAGCCCTTTGATGCATTGAAAGGTTCTCATTAGACAAATAAGTTTCACAAATTGATTGGGTTTCTACCCTTAATTTAAATCATCTCATGGAAGGACTTGATGGTATAGGTTTTCATGTGTCTGAGACATGACATCAAATAATTAATCATTTCTATCATTTAGACATAGTTATTATTATTTATGAGATTTTATGCCGACATATCTATGGATGAATTTAATTATCAGTTTATTGATTAATGAAATGTGTTTCAGTTTCTTACCTTTCCATATTTCCTTAGCCTTATATAGTTATTTGAATGGAATGTGTTTTCATTTATTATCATGCCATATTATTTATCATTTTAGTTTATTGATTATATGGAATATGTTTTCACTTATTTAAATTTATATATTAATTTATTCTCATTGATTCATTATTGCTTCCGATATGATTTACTTAACCTTACCAAGCATTTGAGCTCACCCTTATCTTGTTTACTCTCCATAAGAATCTAAGAAGCTCACCAAGCAAGATTTTAAAGGATATGATAAAAGGAATAATGTTTTAAACCTAAAAAGGAAAAGTAGAAGAAACAAATTATGTTGTAATTAGTGTATTATTTTGTAATAAAAGGCTCATTTATGTGTCTGATTTACCAAGATTACTAAAATTTTCAGTCCTCCAGGAATTGATTCCTTATAATCATGACAATGTAATTGATAGTAGACACTAGCTCCTGGATTCTAGGTCCAGGTATCTACAGTTTGCATTAAAGGAAGTTGAGTAGAAACCTTGGGAACTGTATTTAGGAAAACATAGGTTAGATAACATAACCCTATGATATAATTTGAGGAAAATTATAGAATAACATCCTAGAATTTTGTTATGTTAGTGATTATGTGAGTCTTCCTAGAAATACATCCCTATCTAGATAATACAAGTGGATGTGGTTCTGGAACAAATATACCTAGGAGTAATAACACTGACAAGGTGTTCTGAGCTTAACTTGGAGTAACCTAGTACAAGACAACGAGTCTTACTGCACACCTGATTTGACACTCTCGGGGGATATTTTTTTAGGATAATGCACATTTTCTGTACAAACCATTATGATAAATTTGAATAGATAATGAAAATGAATATCCTAGGTTAAACCTAAGGTGTTTTAGATTGAAATAAGGTGTCATGATTTAGAATTCCTACAAATGATATTATGGATAAACTCTAGACCAAGTAAGGACCTTTGTGGAAATAAATGGATGAAGTATTTATGTATTAGGATTGTATTGAAAACTTTAGTTAAAAGTCTATTTCGTAATTAACCTTATTTCAAAGATGTCCATTAGATTTATTTTAGAAATTATATTAATATAGTTTTAGAAAAGGAAAACTTGTATTCCGGGTGAAAACCTATCAAGTCCGGAAAGGATGTGGGTCTTGAAGCCATGACCGAAGGACGATAAGGGTTTCACACCAACCACTGACCTACACAATTTCCTGGTTATTTTTTCATTTTTTTAGTTAAACAATTTGATGAATAAATGTTAATGATGAACCATCAATATAACTTTTGAGGATGAGAGATTAATCTATTAACCATATTGGTTTTGAAAAATAGTTAGAGACAAATATTTAGACTCGTCACTCTTTTACAGGCCTTACGATCCTTTAAAAGTTTCTTTTAGTGATTCAGGCATAAAAAATTCATTATTGGTAATTAATTTCTGGGAGTAAAGGGATGAATTAGAATTTGATCAAATCATAACCAAAAGTTAGGATTTTTCATATGAAATTGAAACCTATCAAGTAAGAATATTTCATTATATTCTTGGTCTATAAAATAATTAACCAACATTATAAAAATGACTTCAAAATAAAATGTTGGACTAATACCTTAATTTCTGTTGAACTGATGGTCTCTTAAATCATCAAAGATTTATGGATTTCAGTCCCTCAACTTTCTATTGATCATTCACTTTTTTTGTGATTGATGACCTAATTCACTCCCTATAGATATTTACGCTTTTCCTACAAGTATGTATTTTCACTTTACACTAATTCTCTCCTACTTAGAGTCCCAAGTACATGGTAGTCCATGTAATGTTTGTACTTACCATTCTCTCTTTTCTAGAGGATGTTTTAGAAACCCTTATCATGATGTGGAATATAGGTTTACGAAATATCAAACAATATATTACTAAGATTGAGTTTAAATTGAAAGGAAAAAATTTAATTAATGTGGGGATAATGTAACACCCCAAAATTCTAAAGTACAACTTTGTATTCAATAGTGTTTATGACACACAACACCAAGTGTAAAAATAGAATATTTTAACCCGATACCTTACAGTATTAAATATATATAATATATTATATAGCTTGAAATGCACAAAACACTGAGTTAGATTACATTTAACACAAGATAAATCTTCCTTAATAGCTTGTGTTACATGCAAGAGCGACCTTCCTCGATAGCTTTCATTACATGCAAGAATGAGTTTCACCAAAATAACAATGTATTATTAAAATATTATTATTTAATATAATATGATATAACATAGATGTTATGTTAGTAGTTATAAATAGTATCAATTGAATAATAAAAATTTATGGTTTATATAAATATAAAATGAATTTATTGGTTTCCAATTATTGAGAAACAAAAATAAAAACCAATTAGATATAGAAAGAAACATTATTATTTTTATGATTCTAAAAGAGTTTTGTCTTAATAAATACAATTAATTAAAATTAATAGATTATTTTATGTAAATATATATGTTATATATTAAATCAAATACTTTTTATATTCATCCATTAGGTTTTATAGACATAAGATAATAACAAACCCAATTTCACACATAAAAACCTATATTTTATAAAGGCAATTTTATCGCCTTTTAATGGAAAACCCATTTTCAATCTAAAATTTGACACTTTAATTGATTTAATATGTAAAAATAAACTTATTATTTGAAATATAATTATAAAAATTATGTTTGGGTGAATTTTTGATATTTTTTGGAAACATATCATTTTTTAATGAATAATTAAAAATACTGAATTCTATTTCAAAACAACTTTTTCATCTAATTTATTTATAAGGTTAAATTATAATTTTAATTGGTTTTAAAGTTTAATTAGATAATAATTTTATCAATTACTACAATATATGTCATTGGAATCAATTTCACTTTGAAATTTATTATAAAAACATAGAAAACTTTCGGATGTTTTTACTTTAAAAACCCACATTGTCGTCTCGCCCGTGGGATTAAATTTAAATAAATTTATTCCACCTCTATGATTAGAATTTAGAAAAATTGATTCCATATTTGGAATCAGAATAATTTATAATGTATAATAATACCAAATTTGTTTTTGACCAAAAATATTAGTGAAAGTGATTAAAATTAATCACAATGATTAAGGTTAAATTAAGATTAATAAGGTACTAAACCTTAACCTTAAGGCCTAAAACGACCTATAAACTTGTCCAAGAGCTATTTTATGGAAATATATTTAACCAATACTATATTTTATCTATTTTTTCCATAATTGTATCCAATTTCAACATGAAAAATGTGGTAGGAATTCCTTTGTCAAAATATTTCAAGAGTACCACTCCTCATCCACTATAAAGGCCACCACTTCTCCCCGTTCCTCAAACCTATAATACCAACTAGGTTTTTCCATGATCTAAAAAAAGTCACTTAAAAAAATTCCTCAACTCGACCTTGAATCCTCACTTTCTTATGGAATCCTTCCAAGTAACCCCTTTAGTATAAACCAAAAGGAGTTATACGATTTTTATGGTTTCACTTTCCAACTATCTCTTTTCATTCATTTACTCATCCACCCATTCAATTAGTTTTAAATCATGCTAATATGAGGTAAAAAGTATCCTAAATATACTTTGATGTTTTTTATCAAGGTTTTGACCTATAATAACACACACTTCCATATAATGGGTAATAAACATACTGTTTACGTGTACGACGAACTACCGCCTCACGAAACGATGATTGTTCATTTTTCCTATTACCGCATCTCATGGTGGCCATTATGATGAAAATTTTATTTATATATAATATATATGCTATTTATTATGTATTTATACTTTTTTAATCCTTTTATAACATATACCTTTAATACTTTTCATTTTGCGTTAATACGATAACATCATTTGAGGAAGTGTGGACTACGACCCCTCAAAGCGATGTGATTCATTCACACTATACACGGAACGTATAAAGGATGATTTTAATTTAAAATATGTGAAATAAAAAACCTCTATATTATATTCATGACATAATTACCTTTCTATAAATATAACATATATCAATTTATTTTTTAACATCTCACACACTTAAAAAGTGATAACATTGTTTGTGGAAGTGTGGACTACCACCTCCTCAACACGATGTGATTAATTTTTACATAAAAATAATTATATATATATATGTATATATGATTTAATAACATGATATTTATTATATAATTATCATTCTATAAATATATGTTGTTACTTACCTTCTTTCCATAATGATCATTGAAAAATGGGAACGTTATTCATGCGTACGTACGTACGACCGTCTCCATGATTGTAACGTTGATTCATTTTTCATGACCATGTTTAATTATTGGTTTTAAAATTATAATTTATGTATAAATATGATAATTATGTCATGATTATTATTCTGGTGATTTTATATAATTACCCCTATGACCATAGTTGACCTACCAAAGTTGTTTTTGACACATAAACCAAATTTGGTCAAAAACACCTGATGTAAACATAATAGATTAAGTAGTTGTATAAAACATAACAATAAGTGAAATAAAAGTAATTATAAACATGAAAAATGTTATAAATAAAGTAAATAATTAACATAAGTTTATTATATAGGAATTTAAAGGACGTTCACCCAAAAAGAAACACAAGGTAAGAGATTCTTGTCTCATTTTCTTTCCATGAATAATACTTAAATTTTGTACACCTAATTTATTTATATGGTGTATATAATTACAATTTTGATATATAATATCATTAAAAATTCTATCATTATGTTTTTTTTGAGTTTCAACATGAATTATTTATTTTAAGGGGATTTGAGTTAAAAGTACTAAGTGGAATAGAATTGTATAACTCAATTTATTTTCATTGAGTTATATTATTTCCTCATCATCATTAATATTATAAGAATATATGTGTAATTTTTTTACTATCTATTTGTGTAATTCCACTCCCCTTATGTGGATTTATAGTTGATACACATAATATACTCATTTATTGATTCTCACTTCAACGTTATATCCTTTTCAAAGGTTTATTTAACAATCTCATTTTATTCAAGATTATTTGTACTTGAATTTCCATTTGAGTAAATTATTGGGTAATTTTTCAATAAACCCTTTAATTTTAATTTCCTATGGTTATTTATGACCTTTATCAAGTATTAGTACCATTATTACATTCTTTGGTACTCGAATGTTTTAGAAAATGTTTTATAAAAACCCAACTTCATTTCTCTATTAAGTCAGAGAACCTATTTTCTTATAAAACAATTTCTTATAAAAATGTTTTCAAAAAATGTTTTTAACTTTTAAAAAATTATTTATTAAACACATTTTCCCCTTTTTTTCATTTATGAATGTTTTCAAATGAATATTCCCATTGCTTTCCAAATAAGGAATTTTTCTAACCCTTTTTACCATGTAAAAGGAATGTTTCTTTTTACCTCATATGACATCAATTGATTTATCCACTGTTGTTTATTTGAAGCTTAATTTCCAAGTTTAAAAGGTTTATTTTTAATAATTTTTTTTAAAAAGGTATTGTCAAGGAAAAATATATTCAATAGTTTTTTTAAAGAAAAGGATATTATTTCTCAAGAATATTTTTTAAGTTATTATTTTATTTCATAAATGAAAAAACCCTCTATTTTGACTCCACTTGTGAAATTTTGTATTGATACCGTCTATATAATTTCTCTAGATGGTTTTTGATTGATTTTTACAAGGAAAGTATCTATATTCACTCCCTTGACTTCCTTGTTAGTCCCCTTGAAATATTCAATTTCATATGATCACTAAGAATTGAATTTCCCCTAATTATCAATATTTTTTATCATAGATATTAATATTGCCTAAACTATATACAATTTTACATAAAACATTTATTTTGATAGTTATTTGATTAACTGGGTAATTATTAAAAATTCTTTATTTCTCATTCAATATAGTTATTTGATAAGGAATATTATTTATTTTGATTATTCAATATGAGTAATTCTTTGGAATGACAATGACGGGTGGGGATCAGACTTTATATATCCCCTCATTGCATCGATAGGTTCTCATGAGAAAAATAAGTTATGTAAATTGATTGGGTTTCTACCCTTAATTTAAACCATCTTGTGAAATGTCTTGATGATATAATTTTTCATGTTCTTGAGACATAGAGTCCAATAATTAAGCATTTCCCTCATTTAGACTCAGTTGTTATTATCCATGATATTTTGTATCAAAATATATATGGATGAATTTAATTCTCATTTTATTGATTAATGGATTGTGTTTTAGTTTCTCACATTTTCATATTTACTTTTCGTTTCTAGTAATTTGAATGGAATGTGTTTTCATTTATTATATTTATATATTATTTATAATTTTAGTTTATTGATCACATGGAACGTGTGTTCAGTTATTTACCTTACCATATTAATTTATCCTCATTGATTAATTATTTCTTACACTATGATTTAGTTAACCTTACTAAGAATTTGAGCTCAAAATTATTATTTTTCCTCTCCCCAGGAATCTAAGAAGTTTACTAAGCAAGATTTTAAGGATACGATAGATGTAATAAAATTTTTAACCTAGAAAGAAAAATTAGAAGAAAAAAATTATGTAGTAATTAGAGTATTCTTTTGTAATAAAAGAATCATGTATGTATCTGGTTTACCAATATTACTAATATATTTGGTCTTTTAGAGATTTATTCCTTGTAATCATGCCAATGTAATTGATATTAGACACCGTATCCAAGCTTCTGGGGTCGGGTCGCTACATCACAACTCATAGAAATGACCATAAATGAACTTAATAAAATTATAATAAATAAAATACATGTATAAGAGGTTATGAATTAATTAATTAATGAATCTAATTTGATTATCCTTGAAATTAATTACAATTATAGAATGATTTTATACATAAGATAAGGGATCTCTCCAAACCACTATTTTTTCCTTTAGGTTATGATTTCTCTCTCTTTACCCTAATTCATTTATTCATTATTCTTATATAATTATTCTAAATTATGTATATATTTTTTAAACTTATGTATCTAGATCAATTCATCCTTCTCTAATGGGGAAATATATATTTTTATAGGTTCCCTTTTCAATTCCTCTCAAAAAGCATACCCGATTAAAGGGAACTTCTTCGTTTCTTACCCATTTGCAAGTATTCTCCCTAATTTGTTTTAACACTACTAAAAATAGGGCTTTCAAAAGCGCTAAAAACCACCTTTAACAGTGCTATAAAAGAACTATTAATCACGGAGAAGATAAAGGGAGCCTCCTTTAACAGTGCTAAAAAAGTGCTGATAAAGGGTTCCCTTTATCCGTGCTAAAAAAAAGCGATGATAAAGGTTCCCCTTTATCAGTACATTTTTAGCATGGATAAAGGTAGCCTTTATCATCACTTTTCTGAGCACTGATAAAGGCCCCCTTTATCAGCGCTCAATTAGTGCTAATAAAGTCCAAGTTTCCTAAGCAAACCTAGCACCTGCACAAAACCTACACACCTGAGACAACACCTGCACACACAACACAAAACAACAACTACACATAAAATAGCTGCACAAAACAACACCTACACACAAACAAAGCATATAAGAACAAAACAACATGCATAAGAGTTTCACAAACAATGCTATATAAATTTACTTTAAATCATGAATACAAAAAAACACACTACTATATACATTTCAAACAATGTTTTATATGGTTAAAATTACAATTATCCAACAAACAGTTAAAAACATTAATGTTTTATCCTTTTTTCATCTGTGACCCCCTCTCAAAAAATTGTCGTCCATGGTATTATTTTTCGAACAAAGCATCCGAACTCAGGAAAAAAATTCCACCTATATAAGAAAACAAATATTATGTTAGTAATACAATAATGAAATAAATTAGACATTAATATGAAATAATACATTAATAAAATGTCAATTTTTAATAAAAAAGACACATTTGGGTAGGTAGGGGGTCATAAGACTAAATGATACTTGATACCTGACCTTGATATAGGTAGGTAAGCTGCCATGTTAAGCTACTAGAGTAATGAAAAGGAAAAAAGTCCACGAAGTACAACAATTAATGATTTTGAGAGGTTTCTTAGTGTATGGGATTTCCCACTTTCTCTTCTTAGTCCTCTTAGAGGAATGAACTTCAAAAGATAACTTGAGGTTCCAAAGGTGGTGCTGATGGAGGCACAAATGGTGTTTCCTTTGGATCAGAAACAACCACATCCATGAGCTCCATTTGACTTGGACAACCCTGATCATTAGCCTCTTAGTCACTTTTTAAACCAACTTTGGCCATCATGTCCTTGGGAAAGTAAAATAGAGAGGTGGGACGTGACCAAATTTTACAAGCCTCTTGAAATATCCAAGAGAAAATAAAGTTCACCATAGTCCTAACAATATAAAAGAATATATGAAAGTGATGACCAAACTTATCTTACCTCTTCACTAGAGCCATCACAGTCTTCCTTATCTTCACTAGTTACCATTGTGCTAGGAATTATCATTCTCTAAGCTAGGGGTGTGTAATGGTCTTGTCCTTTGACATAATTAATCACCACACTAAGTTCTTGGAGAAGTGATTTGACTTTAATGGGCTATTGTTCAGAGAATATTCCTTTTGGAGCGATCACACTTCCAAATCCCTCTAGCTCTATTTTCACTTAACACAACACTCTCTAGACCTCTATGGTCAATGTCTTCCTCCTTTAGTTGTCCTAGTATTGGAATGTGATGGGAAACACCACCATAATTATAGCATATCCCCCACCGACTGGAACTTCTTTCATGAGAACCCCATACATTGTTACCAAATCCGTCGACACCCTCCTTGTTGATGGTGTTGGATCTATGTGCCTCATTTTCTTCTAAGACATCTAGAGAGTTGTGGGTCTTATGGAAGATTTTTTTTTGTCTGGAATCTAACTTTTTGATGATTCTAGAGCCCCTGTGTCCTCCTCCTCATCCACTATTAGAATATCTATGCACTTTATCACCAATATAGCCAACTGAACATTCAGGTATGATTGAACCAAGGTATCGACATAAGCCTTGGAGAGGCCAAAACCCACACTATCTATAGGGAAGGTCACCCAAACCTAAGTTTCCTTTCAGGTGAACATTATCCACAATTTGTGATCCACCATGGGATGCATTTCTGAACGGATGTGGGGAGGAGTGGGGCATTTCATCTAAATGCACTAAACTATCTCCCAAAGTGGTATGATGCATACCACTCATAGAATATATTTCACTTAATCCAAGTGGATAAAACACCCTCACATATGGCTAAAAGATAGTCTTAGGCTACAAGACTACCCTTTACATTATTGGTAATTTCACAGGTTGGTGCTCCATATGGTATAAAAAAACTGATCATACCGGTTCACTTTTCTCTTGATCTCCTAGTTCTTTAGTGTGATTAGCCCGACCCCACTGATACATTATAGAAATTTCCTAAAATGGTAACTTGGAATGTTGTGAGTATTAAGTAACTCATATCCACTAATGTGGCCCCCATCCAACCCCACCGTAGTTGGAAGGGGATGAATATTCTGAATGGGTCATACCCCTATAGATGTGGCGAATTTGGTAATATAACTTAGCCAACATGGGAACAAACAAGATGATAATTATAACACTTGTAATAACCTCTTCCATCATTAAGGCAGAGACCATAACACCACCTTTTTTTCTGCATTGGGAATAAGTACCTGCTTAGGTACATTGCTAAGAAGTTTACTAGATGAAGAAGGTGATAGTCCTGGGAGGTGACAGACCATTCCTAGTCATTGAATTGACACTATTAAACTATTTTAAAGTGATAAAACTCTTCCCTGTAGGATTCCAATGATGGCCAAGCCCTGGTATTCTTATTCAGACACTCATGGCGAGTCTTCTTGATGAATAATTCAGCCCATTTCTTAAAGGGGGTGTCAACCTCTGGATATGGGTCCTTCCCAAGGGATGTTCTGGCCAGATTGATGAGATCCTTCATAATGGGAGGATTCTATTCTATGTCATGCTGATTATATGTGGGATGAATTTACTCATCATACTTTTCTCCTAAAATCATCGCACCATAGATCATCTTAATGTCCCATATACTGATGTTGAACTCACCATACATAAAATAAAATGTTTTCATGTATTGACTCTATAAACTAAACAAGTCTACCATCAGAATTTTTTTGCAATAAGTAAAGGTTTGGTAAGCTTAAATAGATTCATAAAACCCTATCTTTTTCAGCTCAACCACAAACTCCGTGGAAGTACACTGAACTAAGAAGGGAAAACCCCAGTTTATCCCAAAGCTTCCACCTGATCGAATAACCCAGCCAAATAACCACCCAAAATTCTAATTTGATATAGAATTATACATTTTTGATCTATAAATATGGGTTTTAAGCTCCAAATCATGTTATAACCCTTTAAAATCAATCCGCATAGGCCTCAAAATTAAGTGCATTACTTGTTCAAATTCATGCGGTCACACGACCATAATAAGATCACGTGATCAAATGAACCTAGGAGATTTATATGATTACATGAACCTTGAGACTTTATACGATCGTGTAAATAAGACAAGAATACACGAATCATGGTTCAAGTGAATTACTTTTGATCATGTGATGAGATCACATGATCAGTTCACATGAATAATTCATACAAAGGAGCTCATGTGACATGATCACATGAAGAGGCTTATGAAAAGTAGAGAAAAAACCTAAGAGTTATCGTAGGGCTATGAAATATTGATTCATTAGTGAAATAGATTCCCCATTACTCTCCTATATGTAGAAAATTTCACATAATACCAAGAGTATCTTAGAATACTAAAAGAAAAATAAAATCCCAAGGGAATCAGTTGGGTATTCACTTCCTTATAACAAAGTCATTTTTTCTTCTTCTGGAATTTGTATGTGAGGTATGTATGCATCTGGGTATTGATGTGATGCAGGTTCTATATGTGGTGCGTAGGCACCCAGATTTTGATGGGCATGCATATGTATATATGATGCGGGTTTATTAGAGCAATTATTGAGATGCAAGATCTATGAACAATGATTTTACTATAAAAACATCAAGATTACCTCTATGATTGAGCAGACACAATGTCATTGCTCTTTCTATAAATGCATGTCACATGGATAGAAATCTTCTAAAATAAACTAACCCTACAAGGAATAATGAAAATTAAATCAACATTTAATTATATAAATTTTCATTAAAATAGACATATTATATCATAACACTACCTTTACATCTTTCCAAACAGTTTCTTTGGTCCAAATATAAGATAATAAAAAAGCTACAGATTCTTTGTGCAATTTAACACTATTGGTTAACTACCACTTAGCATAACATCTGATCTGAACTTTCGATCCGACATCCCCATGATTCTATCATCCGACATCATCTCTATGATATCATCATTCATTGTTCACTTTTACTTCTCTTCCTACACCCATTTACCTAGTAAATGGGTGCAGGAAGAGAAGGAAAAGTGAATGGACAATGATAATATAATAGATATGGTGTCAGATGAGAGAATCACAGGGAATCCAGATCAGAAGTTCATATCAGATGCTATGTTAAGTGGTAAGTAACCAATGGTAGTAAAGATTCCTTAGTTTTGTTATTAAATTTGTGCGTAGTGCACAACCAATATTTTTCCAATGCACTACATCAGTAGAAACAACTACATAAATGACCAAAATAAAGAATATAAATGATCCATGCCATAATATTTTAGGTATAGTGATTTTTGGAAACATGGAAATATAAAGAACTAGTTCATAAGAGTCCCTCATTAAGTTATGCTTTACTAAAAAGACAAATCATTTCTAAAACCATTATTCATAACGTAAGGATATAAAACATAATAAAGGGTGACAATATATGCTCAATAAGTATAAACAAGGGAGATATCAATGATCATATAAGGATAACATAAGTAGTATGAATTCACCTTCATCCTATTTGTGTACAATATTCCATCAGGTATGTTGCCCATTCATTTCTAAACACATCTATATCATCTTGTGAATATGAGTTTTTGCGACAGTCATGGTAGTACTAAAAAAATATAAATAAAAAAATATTAATAAATATTTTAAATGAATTTGTAATTATTTTAGGAAATACCTCTTTATAGGGATGCTAGTTTTTTGATGAAATACGATCTCTTTCATAAATTTACAAACATAATAACCACAATCCTTTCCATTTGTTTGTTTTGAACACTACAAAAACATCAATAAATACAAGTAATTTGTTTTTATATGTGTTTAGATAGTGAAATATTATTATATATACCATGATATTTGTTCATTTGTAGATCTTGTAGGCGTTCTTGTCCTTAGGCCTTGGATTCAATCCATGAAGTAGAAGATATTGATACACCGCCCTATCATAACAGAATCCCCATTAAAAGATAATATAAATTATACAACTAGATGTTTAGTTCTAAAATGTTGGATCTAGTGTATTAAAAATTGAAAAACTTTATCATGCATGGTCGTTTTGTTTCATATCCATGCATTGAATCTAGAAAATAAATATTTGGAGTATCCAAATTGACTGCAATCAGCATCCAATGCTGCCTAAAAACAAAAAAAAAAGAATAAGTAATGAAAGAAATGAAAATATAGTTAATATGATTAAATTGTAGAGTTTTACCCCTAAATCGTTGGTATTAAAAAGAGTCTATCATCTGTAATTTTGTTTTCAAATGATTTGAGAAGGGATGACATTATTTCAGCCTCTTTATCAGAATTTATTTCTTCTTTTGAATAGGTGATGTGAGGACTAACGAGTCCAAATTTTTGTTCATGGGGAAATCACTTCAATTATTTTTCATATATACGCCTGTAAAAAATATAAAATGTATTTAGTAATAATTATTATAGTATATCATCTTTTGTAAAATCAAATCATGAAAACATAACTCATTTATACATTTACAACTAAGGCACCTAGCCATTCATACTTGAGGATTTAATTTACATTTTCAGCACTAATGAAATCTGATTTTTCTTCTCCCTATATATTTTTTTTCAAAATCAACTGTGTGATCATTTCTATCTATCAACTTTTTATCCACATGAGTCTACAATGATATTAAATGTGGATATAGAATGGGTAGGGTGAATGTTCTCTTAGTAGATCGTTTCAATCGGTTTGTTGATCCTTGAGATAGTTTTGAGCTGATATTTAGTTTCACCCCATTCTCTTTGTTGTTCTGTAATAACATTCATCAGTTCAGACCTTTTTTCATTAAATGTTAAAGGTTCAACTTGAAAAATAAATTAGAAATTGATACCTCCTTATCAACATGTTTTTACAAGAATTGATGGCCATGCGATGAACGTTACAATACCTTTTTCGACTATATGAATGTCATCATTATTATTTGGAATAGGTAGATCGACACTTGGATCATTAGCTATGTTAATCGACACTCTGAAATGATATGTTATAAGTTTTCTGTTGTGTAGCATGTCGTTCTGCATATTGAACATCGTATCCCTCCCTAAAAGGCGATAGGTTGGAGTTGATATATATAAATCAAAGTCATTTTCACCCTGTAGAATATTAGCACAGGAAAGGTATCAATGTCTGTGTGATTCCCATTTCATGTAAACAATTATTATAACATTTATTATCTCATCTAAGTCAGGTTTTTGAGTGGAATGGATCGCCTCAAAGTTGGGGGGGGGGATCTTCATGAACAAGTTGTTATTGAGTTGTTTATTCTCTTTGCCTCCCCCATCAAACTTGCTATCATCTCTCTTTGGTATTGTAATTATTCTTGAAACATAGCTATTTTTTCTCTCATCTTTTTCATTTCCTTAGTTTGATCCTTCACTTGTTTTTCTTTCTAAAAATATGTTTGGGGTGTCACCCCAAAACCCGCACCTCTGATGCGACCATATTGTTCTGGCTGCTTCAAGGCCGTTAAAAGTATGTCTACATCTGGTGCGGGTGTGGTTGATTCCTATGACTATGTTAGATAGAAAATATAGGAAAATAAGTAGTCATTGTTATGTAATAGAGATTTAAAGCAAATAAAATTTATATTATATCATACTTATACATGTTTCCCACACTTTTTGTGTGTTTTCATATATTAGTATCCCCTCTTTATTTACACGAGACTCCTTCCATAGCGCATGGAGTGGGATGGAAGTGGCTTTAAATTTCAATTCATCAATTTTCATATAAACCGAGGAACATGGTTATGGTGTTATTTTATGTCACATAAAATTATTACGGTAGATTTAAAATACGTACCATTTTTTTCTCAAGTGAAGTATACCCCATCCTTGTTTTACGATAGGGGTATGCTGGTTTTGTTGCCCATTTTTTATTTTTAGCACTCAGTTGCTATTTCATAAATAAAAAACTGTCAATCAAAGTGATGAATACAAGCAACGTCAAACAATGTATTACCAGACACAACGTACCTAAAAAATATTCTCCCCAAGATGGTTGCTAAATGCATCCCATGCTCCTTGGGATATCAAGTGTTCATAAAGAGGAGGTGGTGCAACTTGATTTTCCCATCAGCATCTTTAAGATGATATTTCGTTAAAATTGTGCATAATCCTCTATGAATCCTTCCTATAACTCTTAATACATATTCCTTGTTCAAGGCATCTACTATAAATGCACTCTGCAATGGATGATGAAGATTAAGTCAATGTTTTAGTATTTTATTTTATTTTAATAAATTAAAGAAATGATATCATAATGTTACCATAATCTCTTCCCACATTAGTGTCTTAAGCTCAGTGACAACATGGTGCCACGACTGTACATCAATCAGCACGCGTTGCCGAATGACGATTCCAATGTATCTACTAAAGATGGATTTTTTTGGGGTTAACATTTGGCCTCTCTTATTCCATCCCACCTCATATTTTATGACTTTTTCTTTTTTGATTAAGGATTTTGGCTAACACAGTCAAACTACGATGCTCTTGTTTTTTTTTCACTGTTAGGGTTTCATTTCCTACCATTTACTCATAAGCATCATCATTATGTTCCTCTAGAGTGTTAGAATCGACACTGGGACTAGAAACAATAGGTTGAGAAACCTTTTGTACCTCAGCACTAGGACCAGCAACAACAGTTTGAGAAACCTATTGTTGCTCTGCACTGGGATGAGCAACAGCAAGTTGAGAGACCTATTGTTCCTCAAGATTGGGTGCATCTGTAGGTGCGGAATTCATTATCTGCAGGTGTGGTTTCACATTTAATTTAGATTACATAAAAGCAACAAAAAATAGATAATAAAATAATGTAACACAATGTATATTACAATAAACAAATAACATGATTATTGAACTCTTTTTTTAAATTCTGGAGAGATTTGACCCCTCTATCGACTATATAAATCTCTTCATTGTGGTATTATATGACATAAAAAACTCCATCTACATTGGGACTACTACGAAATTATTGTGAAGTCCCAATGAAAGGGTCATCCTCCATTGAACTTTCATCTGAACCTTCAGTTGTTTTGGTCGATAACAGAACAATTGACCAGTTTCGGTTTGCAGGATCTAGATCATAAAATACTTGTACTACCTGTGATGCCATTATAAATGGTTCATCTTTATCCCCTTACTTAAATCAACCTTTATAAATCCCAATTCATCTATTTTAATAGCACTCCTATTATCAACCCACTTGCATTGAAAAATTGGCACTTGGAATTTCGTATAATCCAACTCCCATATTTGTTTGATGATTCCAAATTATGACATATTCACATAAATTGGATTTCTATCCTTAGCACCAGAAACATGCATCACTTTAGCCACAAGTGAAACCCCACTATTATGAATGGTACTATCTTCATCATGTTCATTAGTATAGAATGTATAACCATTAACTACATAATAATTGTAAGATAATACATACACATTTACTCCTCTGGCTATCCATCAAAGTCATTCTATAATTGAGTCTGGATTTTCATCTAACTTCTTAAAAATATGGTCCCAAAACCATCCTGTAAACTGCCAATTGTGTATATCTGATATCCATTTTCATCCATATATGGATTCAAATGTCTAATAATTTATTTTTGGGTTTGAACATATGGGTCAACGTCGAAACTGTTATGCAAAACGTAAAGGTGGGCCTCCTCCTGATTTGTAATATTGGTTGTGACAACCTCTCTTCTAGAAATTCCTTTACCCACAAGCTACCTAGTGTGAAGAGATTTAGGTAGGCCAATGATTTTCACACCATATAGGTATTTGATATAGAATTCAATAGCTTCCTCAACAATATATTGATCCACAATACAGCCCTCAGGCTGACTTTGATTTTTGAAATACCCTTTCAAAATCTTCATATATTGTTCAATGGGGTACATCCATCTATAATGTATAGAGCCACATAGTCAAATATCTCTCACCAAATGAACCATCAAATGAACCATAACATCAAAGAATATCGGTCAGAAGAACATTTCCAATTCATATAATATGATGGAAATTTCTCTTTCCATAGTTGGCAATTTCGCTAGGTCTATAACTTTGCTGCATATAGATTTGAAGAATAAACGGAGCTTCGTAAATGTATGGTGGACATTCTTGTAAAAAATTCAACGTAAAGCTATAGGAATTAGATATTGCATCAAAACATGATAGTCATGTGATATTAAACCCTTTAACTTTAAATCGCTCATTGACACGATGTTCTTGATATTTTATGAATACCTCTATGGAAACTTTATTTCATTCAAGAAGTTGAAAAAATGATATCTCTCCTGCCTGGAAAGAGTGTAAGTAGTAGGAGGAAGAAATTTTCATTTTTCACCCTTCACTATTGCCAACTCTTCTCGTATTCCCATCATAACCATGTCCAATCTATCCTTAATTTCATCCTTTGTTTTTCCGAGTGAATTTAGCAATGTGCCGCTGACACTATCACATAAATTTTTTTCAACATGCACAAAATCAAGAAAATTTCTAACATACAGACAATTCTAGTATGGTAATTCAAAAAAAAACTGATCTCTTTTTCCAACTGGTTTTCATAAGGTTTTTCGAAAATGGTTTACTAAAAGTAGTGTCCAAATATTTTACTTTCGCAAACAATTGATCACCTGTTAGTGGAGATGGTGTTGTACATTCTTCTGAACTCCCATCGAATGATGTCTTCCAAGATTGGTATTTATGTTGTCGGGGTATAAATCTGTGATGTCCTAGAAACACGGTTTTCGATGAATGTTTCAACCTAATTGACTGTGTACCTTGTTCGAAAATAGTACACCCTTGAGTTCCTTTAATGTTATATCCTGAAAAAATTCCATAAACAGGAAAGTAATTTATCATCTCATACAACATGGATCTCAAAGTGAAATCTTCATTTTTTTAAGCATCATACAACCTAACACCTGAATCCCACAATAATTTCAAATCCTAGACCAATGGAGCCAAATAAACACCAATATCATTACCCAGTTATTTTGGTCCGGATATAATCATAGATAACATGATGTATTTTCGTTTCATGCATAAACATGGTGGTAAGTTATAATTTAACAATATAAATGACCATGTACCATAAATTCTACTTTGAAAACCAAAAGGATTCACTCCATCTATAGATAATGCAAGATGAAGGTTTCTCGGCTCATTTCCAAATTCAGGATAGTCATGATCATCTCTCTTCCACTGAGGAGAGTCTGCCGGGTGATGTAGTTTCCCATATTTAATTCTTTTATCTGCATTCCATTTCAATTGTCTTGCAGTATCCTCACTTACATATAGGCGCCTAAACCTTGGAATGATTGGAAAGTACCATAAAATATTCATAGGACTGGATTCATCTTTCTTATATCGAGAAGCCCTACACTTTGGGCATTATTTAAGTGATTGGTGGTCCTTTCGAAACAATATACAGTCATTCGAGTAGGTGTATATTCTTTCAGAGATCATACCCATCAAGTGTAGCATTCATTTGGCATCATATGTTCATATTGAGAGTTCATTATCTTCTAGGATCATTTCATTTAGGAGATCAAGTAGTTCCGTAAAACTAGCGTCACTCCACCCATTGCCTGTTTTCAAATTATACAGCTTCAATAAGGTTGAAAATGCTGTATATTTAGTGTAACCAACATACAATGGTGTCTTCGCACAAATCTTTAACTTCTAAAACAATTTTGGGCAATCATGAAGTTCATCTTCAACTGTCCTTGTCATTTCCTCAATAAGATCTTCATCATCATTCACATCTGTAATCACATCCTCCATACAAATGTCTTCATTATTCATGCTTGTAATCATATCAGATGATCCATAAAATGTAGTGCTATCACAGCCACTACCTACATTCATTCTTCCCTGTGTTTATTCTAACATGTATAACTTCGATCTATTCCGTGACAGATCAGGCGTTCTTCCAACTCCTCCAGACTAATTTTTCTTGAATAACAACAGTGTAAACATAGACAAAGGATTTTAGAAGGGTCATATGCATGATCTTTTGCAAACTTGATAAACTCTTTCATGCCATCTTTATAATCTTTTGTCAACCGATTGGAATTCATCCATTCTTTATTCATATTCATCCTATTTGATACAATAATATTAATATTTAACAAAATAATTACACAATAGATGTTCAACTAGGGTCATCATCCAACTATAATCAATGGAACTAGCTATGGTAAACAATAACCTTACCTCTCCATGCATTACTTAGGACCAAAGTAGATCACACCCATCTTCCCAACCACCTGATCAATGAAACTAGCTATGAGAAACCCTTTCACTAGAATGTTTTAGTATCCCACATGTGATCTATATTCATTTTTGTAAACCGATTTTTTAGTGTTTCTCTAGAAACATAATGTCTCTAGTCAAGAACTATGGTACTAAACTAATAGATGGTAGGATTTTCAATAGAGTTCTTGTGGGTGGAAGGATTCGTTACATGTTTTGTTATGGTTATTTGGCTAGGGTTTCCATAAAGTGTCTCATAGATTCCTCTAGTGAAGTGGTTTTCTAAGATTCAGTGGAATTGCTCTAGTAAAAAAGCGGTAGTTCCATTGAAATGGGTAAAGTTTGGATTGATATTCAATGGTGGAAGAAATAAAACATGAAAAAATGGCATACCAATCTTTCCAACAACCACAACACCATTAAAACACACAATCATTCTCACAATCGCAACACCATACAAACCAAACAATCACAATTTCAGATTTTACGAAGCATCCCTTATTCAATTCTGTTTGTTAATTTAGGGGTTATCGTAGAATTTTTATCATCCTGAGTCATTCATTCATTATTTAGTATATGTAAATTACCAATTTTTATATTCAAATGTTCAATAGGAACCAAACAACATGCAATTCATTTAGTGCGCAAACAAGGACCACCAACAACCACGATTTTAAGTGGGGCATTTAGACCATACATTTCACAACAGAACCATCAATATCAAACAGTAATAACATGATAAAAAGAGAAAAAAATGAGTAAGAGGAGAAAACTCACCGTGAAGGTGTCGTTTAGTGAGCAGTAGAGGTGTATTCGCGGTAGAGGAGAGGCACGCGCCAGAGGAGATTTCCAACTAAAAATAAAAAATAAAATGAGAACTCACATGTTAAATAATTTTATTGGTCAATAGTGGGATTTTATTTTCCATCTATGATATCTTCTTCCTATTTATTTATTTTTTTCATATCTATTATTTTTCTAGATGTTCAAATTATGAATGGGACATGTCTGCTTTTTAGGAGAAAGATCAATTTTAATTTACTCTAATTTAGGGGTAAAATATTCCACATTAATTTTATTTTTTTCCCAGGGGATCATTGATATCCCATAGGGATCATGAAATCCTCTTAGGTTAGTTGAAAGCCAGGTCAGTTATTGGTTATGATACCAGCCTGGGCCGTATCATTACATTTCCAATTGTAATTGACCCATGTCTATTTAAATATAGGATTGGGGGGGGGGTCAGACACTAATATATAGAAGGAATAAGAGAGGTAAAAATTATCCTAGGCTCTCCAATACAAGTAATGAAAGATGAAACATACATCGGGTGAGGGAGAACCACCAAAGAGGAGAGTAGGGGGAGGTTGGCGTAGCGCGGAGGGGTTCTGGATGAGAAAAGTGAAAAAATCTAGTAAAACATAAAAGGTTCAAAGGGGAAGGGGGGTTGGATGTCCGGGGTGGGGGTGGGGGGGGCTGTAGGGGTGTGGGGGAGGGGGTGTGGGATATCCAGGGAGGGGGTGGGATGTCTAGGTGGGGGGGGGGGGCTGCAGGGGTGTGGGGGTTGGGGGTGGTGGGTTGTCCATGGAGGGGGAGGGGGGTTGTACACTATGAAATGACCATTAGGGATCCTAAAGAGTGAATTATGAGAGATGAAAATTATGGGGAAGAGGAGTTTGGGTGATGGGGTCGAGTGACTAATAAGGAATAGGGTGACCTCGTTAAAAAGACTAAAAAAATCACTTTTCAATTCAAGAATAGGGTACATTATGGTTTAGCCTAAGGGTATATTTCCTAGTGCACCCTATGATGTCACATTGTTGAATTACCACAAGGTATACACTGCCACACTCATCCCCTAGGTAGAACCATTAAATCTTGAACATAAATTGTGATGTGACTATATGCCTTATGGAATAACATCCACCCCCCCAAAAATAGTATGGAGGGCATAACATGTCCAACCTCCCACATGATCCAAACCATTAACATAAGGCGGGTCCCATGGATAAACTCACATAAATAAAGGAGGACCTAAATAGGAATAACCAATATAACCTCTAACACAATCTAAATCACTAATACAAGTTATTCTGCATGGCTAATAATATATACTAGAAGTGGATCATGAGAAGGTCATAAAAGAGAAAACTTACTGCCAAAGAAGGACTACCAATGTAAGACAGATCCCTTGGCTAAATGAACATTCATAAAGAAGATCCTAGGGAGGGTATAACCTAGATAACCTTCAAAAAAATCTGAACCACTAAAATAATTTATGGCTTTTGGAAAATTGAATATACCCCATGATGTATATCCAAACATAAAATTTAAATTTTTTGAAAGAATGTTCACCTTGGAGGAATATCCCTACATTGCAATCTCAAGGTCTTTAGGCCTCATCCTCATCATAGATATATAATAACGATTAAGATATAATGAAAAATCATGGAAGATGTAAGAACCTGGTTCTTATTCATAAGGTATAAGTTTGTTCTTTTCCTTTTTCCTTAAGTGTTTTTCAGTAAATAAGGAAAATGGGGAAAAATCCCAAAATTTGTGGGTACATGCCGTGTACTTTTCCATATGCCATGTACTTTGGCCATGTAGGTTGAGTATACAGGGTGTGTAGGCCTGTCAGCAATGAAGGGTGTAAAAACTGACTACACTTTGTGTACTTAGTATATACACCCCGTGTAATCAGTCAGTAGGTGAACAGTAAGGCGGTGGGAGTGTCTACCAACGGAACGGTAGTACATGCCGTGTACTCAGAAATACACGCCGGGTAATCATGTCGATAGATGAACAGTGTGGTGGTGAAAAGTAGCCACCAGAAAAACAGTTAAAAAAATGGATAGTACATGCCATGTACTTGAGAGTACATGCTGTGTAGTTATGTTTTTTTTCTTAAAACACTGGGAAGGTGTGGGAGAGAAGGCCAGACCATGGAAGAGCTCCTGACCGAACACCGGGACTCTGATTCCTTCGTTGACGATCTCGTTTGAACCACGCGGGTGAGTTATTATCTCTTCATGAACATATCTTTCCAATTCTTTCCTGAGGGGAAGTTATTTGGGTTTGAATGGGTTATCGTTCTTCCCAGATCTATTTCATTCTCAGACATTTCAGGAGACGTCATTCATGTATATCGATCAGAGGAGATCGAGGTAGGTGGTCTGGTGTTTATTTCCAACCGTTGAGTGTTTTTGTGTACCGTTGTGCTACGCACCCATGTTTGGGGTGTCTTATGGCTAAGGCCTTGACTGTTTAGATACCTATAATTGCATAGGTAATCTAATAAATATATATAAAATGCTGTTTGGGATCGTTTCCTTGATCCAGGGCCACCCTGTGGGTGCATTTCCCTTGTTTAGTCGTTTGGCTAGGATACCTGTGGGTATGCCATGATTATAGCATGATTTGAGTTTTCTTGAGATAAAATGTATATAAATTTCTTGCTTATGTGTTGGGATCGGCCCGGTTACTTACTTAGCATGAGAGCAGTGTTTTGTTTAGCCCTAGGGCAATTTTTCTCATGCCTGTGGGAAGTAGTTTTTGTGCCTATGGGTGACATCTTGTACGCCTGAGGGCAATATTCATTATGCCTATGGGCAAACACCTGTGGGTTTCGATTCTGATTACCTGAGGGTAAGGATTTTCATGTCTGAGGACACTGTTTACTTTGAATATTCACTATGGTGATCTCTTGTGTTATACCTGCCAAGCTAAAGCACATGCTTGGTATTTCTATTACATTCTATTTGTTAGATAGCATGTTCTAGTTTTTGTTGCGGCACTATAGTGGAGATTGTAGGCTGATGATGAGTCTCAATAACTTATAGTTCAATTATATGGAATTTTTAAATAATAATTAAATGGTAATGGAACTAGTAGGAGTAGCTTCTTTTGAGTACTTTCTATCTTACTACATTTTATTATTGCACACTGCTGTTGCACATTTTCACTGACAGTTGGGCACAGGCCTTTGGTGGTTGCCTACTGAGATTTATTTCTCACACCCTATTTGGGTCATGTCTTGGGCCCAAACAGATTATATTTCTGCAGGTGTTGATAAGGGAAAGAGTCCCTATACAGGTACTTGATTGTTGTAGAGGAGTGGGAGAGCATGAGACCGAGCTTAGGCTTGCGATGCTGCTGAGTTCCTACTGCACTGTTTTGTTTTGCTTTCCTATACTTGTACCTTGTATTGTATTATTCTATATTGCAGCGTATCCTATTTTGGCTACTTTATTATACTTAGGGACATATTGCATTATCATATATATATGACTGCTGGCATCTTTTACTTATGTATTGTTGTCCATTTTATTTGGGAATTGTTTACTGCTTCCGCTTTTGTATGTTTATATCTATTTTTGCTATGCTACACTTTGAAAAATGAAGTCATAGTTTCCCCACTATCAGACCTAGGCCCTCGATGCTAGTCGGCAGTCTCTGGAATTTGGGGAAATGCACTTGAGGTCATGTGACCAACCGGGTTCGTGGCATCCGTTGAGTGGCACCTGGATCAAGGATGTTACAAAGTGGTATCAAATGGTTTCTTTTATTATTGAATTACTGTTTGGAGCCTATATCTAGGGTTAGGATAGAATAGGTACTTGGTAATAAGTTGTGCCTAGAAGTAGCTAACCCGTGTACAGGGAAAAACCAATTTACCTCGTGTTGCAATTTTACGGATTTTGCACTTTTACAGTTGATCTAATTTTCTCCATTGGGTGACGCACTTGTGGTGTGCTGTTATATTTTTATACTTGGGTTATATTTAGTTGAAACCCGATGAGATGAGGGTATGCCATCTCATGCATCATTTAGGAACACGTTAGAATCACATTCCATTCATAGTTTACATGCCATATAGGTTCATTAGAAATTGTATGTTGTTGTGATAGATGTTGTGATAGTAAAGGCATGCTGTTGCGATAGATGCCTTGATAAAATACCTGTTATTTGATAAGGTATTGTTGTTTGAGGTTTTTTAGAATGAATTCCAAACTTTGGTTCTTGAGGAGTATGGGCCCTCATTGACCGGAATTTGGTGGATCATTGACTGTTTACTTTTTTTATAACATGTATAAGATTCCAAGATTTGATTCGCGGGGAGTATGGGCCTTCACGGATCGTAATTTGGCACTTAGGTGTTGGTTTTAATGTTTTCTGGGCTCCGGAGAAGTTTCTAAGTCTTACTGTCCGGAAAAACCTAGAATACACGCCGTGTAGTTTTGACTACATGCCATGTACCCTTCTGTTCGGGAAGAGGTGGAAAAAAATTTAAGTACACGCCGTGTAGTTGCTACCCGTTTCATAGGACGTGTGGGCAGAAACATGGGGTAGTGAAACTTTGAGGGCACACGTCGTGTACTGATTGTACACGCCATGTTATGTTGACCTTGTGTCCGTCGTGTAACTAACAACACGGACAGATAAATCTGAGCTTATACACGCCATGTAAATGACGCACACGCCGTGTAGTTGAACCTGGGGATCCGGCCATGTAACTAACAACACGGGTTGGTGTTACCTCATCTAGTACACGCCGTGTACCTGTGGGACACGTCGTGTAGTCTTGGACGGTGAGAGACCATGTGTAGTTGGCCATGTGGCTGGGGAAACAAGGTGGTGTACACACCGTGTGTGGGTGTAACACACCATGTAGTGTCATCCGAGTAGCCAGCTGCGTCACTGAAAACATGGGCAGTTAGAATCTAAGTCGTACATGCCGTGTCCATCTGGAACACACCGTTTGGGGTGATCTATGTACCCGACCATGTCACGAACAACATGGGTCAGTGAATCTCATCTAATACACACCGTGTAGATCTCATACACGCCATGTAGTCTCATTCAAAAGAGAGCAGTGTGGATTATCCGTGTAGAAGGACTCGGGTAGGGGAAGAAAATTTAAGTACACGTCGTGTGTGTGTGGACAACACACTGTGTGTTTGGGGTGTTACACAATCAGTTTTGGCAGGAGTACACACCCATGTGAAAGACTTAAAGGAATACACCGTGTAGTTATTATACACGCCGTGTAGTCTTGTTTTGAAAAACTTGAACGTTTTCTTTCTCCTGCTCCCTTATCACGTTTCCAGTTCTTAGTCCATGATAATCTTAATCAAAGGAATGTGTTTGACCTTGTAGAGTCATGCCACCGAGACGAACACCAGTTGTTTTCTAAGAGAGCGACAACGATTATACTCCAGACATGGTAGGCCATGGGCTACCAATGGATCCTCCAGCAGTGCCAGATGCGGTGCTAGCCGTTATACTGGATGCAGGCGAGGATGCACAATTCCGTAAAATATTTTTGCAGTTTATGCAGACCTTCCAGGGAGCACCACCGGCTACCACATCTATGGAAGAGCTGACACGTATATTCCAGCAGCAGCATCTGCCTAAATTTTTCAGGGATGGCGGACCATAGGCTGCAGAGTCATGGATGGATTCATTGCAGACTATCTTTGAACATCTTGAGATGCCTCCAGGGAGGAGGGTCAAGATCACTACTTATATGCTGCGTGATTCCACCAAGAGATGGTGGGATGTTACCACCCAGACTGAGCATCACCGAGACATGGTGTGGTAATATTTTTAGTTAGTCTTCTATGAATTTTTCTTTCCAGATACGCTGAGGGAATATCGAGCTCGAGAGTTCATGAATTTGCAGCAGGGCGCCATGTCAGTGATGGATTATTCAACCCGCTTCACCGAGATACAAATTTTCACACCTATTCTAGTGGGTGATGAGGCGTTGAGGGATAGATGCTTTGAGGATGATCTTTGGTATGACATCTGAGCACTGGTGAATGTTTTCAGGTTGCCTACAGTGGATGCTATTGTGAACCAGGCACTGATTATCGAGCGGAACCTGCGGGAAGCTAGTGGTGCATGCCAGGGCGGTTCAGCACCAGTATCTGGTACTATTTCTACCTGTAAGAGGAAGAGGTAGATGGATTTCTCTCATGATGTAAGTACAAGTCATAATATTTCTTCTGGTGGCCCAGTAATGTGCTACCAGTGTGGTAAAGAGGGGCACAAGAGACCTCAGTGTCAACATGACCCATTGGAGTGCTGAGATTGTGGAAATATGGGTCATCTTCAGCGTTTTTGCAAGGAGTTTCCACCAGTGTCTAGTGATAGGGGTTTTCTACACACTCCACATATAGGAGCAGGTCCATAAGCTTTTTACCAGTTAGGGAATTGGAATACATCAGGACGTTCAGGCTGAGGAAGTGGTCGTGGCCATGGTAGCCAGACACCAGGATCTCAGAGACAACAGGGTGGGTTATCTTAGGGTATCCAGGCTATGTTGTAGGGCCACGGCACTGGGAAGACATGTGTAGTGCAACAGACCCAATAGGAGAAGGATCCCAGACCTTCCACTATTATAGGTACTATTATAGTTGCTTCTGTTTTATCTTCAGTACTTTTCGATACCGGTTCTATGCATAACTTTTTATCTGTGCCCGTTGTGGAGAGATTTGGGCTCTGTGTTTCTTCTTCTTCTAATATCATGACGCTAGAAACTCTGTTGGGATGAGAACGGTTGGTGTGTGTTAGTGCAAGGAGTACCCCCTAGAGGTTGGTGGGTGTCACTTTCTATGGGACCTCTATGTCTTAGAGATTACAAGCTATGATGTCAGTTTAGGGATGGACTGGTTGGCACCCTTTCGAGCTTTTGTATATTTCTATCGTCGTAGGGTGAGTTTCGCGTCACCAAAGGGATAAGAGTTTCTATACAAGGGCGAATGGGATGTCCAGGCAAGCCGAGATGGACTCGAGCATTATGGGCAAGGTGGAGTGATAGCCCAGATTGCGAGTTTATATCTGGATGACCAGGGAACTTGTTAGAAGGATTTCCCTCCGGTGGTTGATCGTTTCAGGGATGTCTTCCAGGACGACTTTTCAGGTCTACCTCCTGAGTGAGAGGTGGATTTCTCTATTGAGCTTGTTCCAGGAGCTGCAGCGGTGTGCATTCCTCCTTATAGGACGACTACACCAGAATTGTAGGAGCTCAAGAAGAAGTTAGAGGAGTTACAGGCAAAGGGTTTCATCTGACCCAGTACTTCTCCTTGGGGTTCACCTATCTTGTTTGCGAAGAAGGCAGATGGTACCCTCAGACTCTGTGTGGATTATCGAAAGCTGAAACAGTTGATGGTTAAGAACCAATATCCCTTACCAAGGATTGATGATATTTTTGATCAACTTCTAGGAGCACGATTGTTCTCAAATATTGACTTGAGATTAAGATATCATCAGTTGCGTGTTAGACCATCAGACATACCACTTACAGCCTTTTGGAGCAGATATGGTCTATACGAGTACTTGGTCATGTCGTTCAGACTCACAAATGTGATAGTAGTTTTCATGGTTCTGATGAACTGAGTGTTCCATCCATATCGGGATTCTTTTGTGGTATTCTTCGTGGAAGATATCTTGGTGTACTGTCACACTCGACACGACCATGCCACCCATCTTGAGATCGTTTTGAGTACACTGAGAGAGCATCAATTGTATGCTAAGATCTCAAAGTTCCACTTTTTGATGGACCAGATTCACTTCCTGGGTCATATTATCTTAGAGGCAGGAGTTGCGGTAGACCCATAGAAAGTGAGAGCAATAGTTTCCTAGTAGCAGCCTAAGATGGTGTTTAAAATACGGAGTTTCTTGGGGCTGGATCATTACTACAGGTGCTTTATACATGACTTCTCCTGCTTAGAAACACTATTGACGGGTTTGAAAAATAATGGTGTGAATTTCTTTTGGTCAGAAGCTTGCGAGACATCCTTTCAGGAGATGAAGGGAAGGTTGACATCAGTACTGATCCTAATACTTCCAGATAAAGGGAAGAGCTATACAATTTATTGTGATGCATCAGGTTTTGGGCTGGGAGCAGTGTTGATGTGGGGGGATCGAGTAGTTGCGTATTGGTCTCGGCAGTTGAGGCCACATGAGAGGAATTACCCGACGCATGATCTCGAGTTGGCTTCAGTTTTTCATGTGTTACGCTGTTGGAGACATTATCTCTTGGGGGAACATTTTTTGGTGTTTATGGACCACAAAAATCTTAAATACATCTTTACCCAGCATAAACTGAATTTGAGACAATGAAGGTGGATTGAAAACCTTCAGTCCTTCGACTTTGAGCTTGCCTATACACCTGGTAAGGGTAACGCAGTGGCTGATGCACTAAGTAGTAGAACTCAGATACAGGTAGTACAGGAGGCCAATGGTGAGTGGAAGCTTATGGATTTGTTCTCTGAGATGCATTTGGAGGTGCACGATAGTCATGAGAAAACCTATCTTTCATCTTTAGCTATGACTTCTATCCTCCTGGATAGAGTGAGGATGAGACAACTATCAAATTCATAAGGCCTAGTTCTACGGGAGTCAGTGGCAAGTGAGGACCGTCCTCTTTGTTGGACGATAGGTGATGACGAGGTACTGCGTATTCATGGACGAGTGTGGGTTCTAGGGGATATACATGAGGAGTTGATGTGGAAATTTCATGCTTCATCTTGGGCAGTACATCCTGTAATTACTAAAATGTACCGTGACTTGAGACGTCAGTATTGGGGGTCGGGTATGAAAAGAGAGGTAGATGGTTTTGTTATGTGATGTTCCACCTATCAGCAGATGAAGGAAGAGCATCAGAGGCTAGCCAGACTGTTACAAAAATTACCCATTTCGGAGTGGAAATGGGATGATGTTGCGATGGACTTCGTGACAGGGTTGCCGAGGTCACCTCGAGGCAATGATGCCGTGTGAGTTGTTGTGGACAAAATTACAAAGGTAGATCACTTTTTTCCGATCAAGGAGACCTTCGGTGTTGAAGAGCTCAGAAAATTTTATATTTGAGAGGTAGTACGTCTTCATGGGGTCCCTCATTCTATCATTTCAAATAGGGATTCCCATTTTACGTCTCGTTTCTGGTAGAGTTTTCAGAGGGCATTGGGTACACAGGTGCTTCTGAGCACAACTTACCACCCTCAGACTGATGGCCAGTCAGAGCGTACAATACAGGTGCTAGATGACATGCTGCGTGCATGCTTCCTAGACTTTGGGGCCTCTTGGAAGAAGCACATACCTCTGGTCGAGTTTTCCTATAATAACAGTTTTTAGGAAACTATTGAGATGACACCTTATGAGGATTTATATAGTAGGCCATTCCGATCACACTTGTGTTGGTTGGAGGCAGGTGAGGCTGCTTTACTAGGACCATATATTATGTAGGAGACTTCAGAGCAGGTCCAGTTGATTCGAAAGTGAATGTCTACTGTAGAGTCTCATCAGAAATCTTATGATGATCGCCATAGACGACCCTTGGAGTTCGTGGTCGGGGATCAGGTTTTCTTGCGCATTTCACCGATGTTGGGACACAGGTGGATCAGGAGATAGGGTAAAATTTCACCGAGGTATGTGGGGCCGTTTGAGATTTTGGAGAGAGTCGGGATGGTTGACTATCAGTTGCAGTTACCACAGAGGTACCGAACCATGTATGACGTCTTCCACGTATCTCAGTTGTGCCATTATCACTCAGACCCGTCTCACATTTTTCAGCCTGAGGAGGTTGAACTGTAGGTCGATGCATCCTTTGAGGAAAATCAAATTCGTATTGTTGATAGGAGTACAAAGTTTCTCCAAGGCTAGTCAGTTCCTCTCGTATGGGTGTTATGGCAGCATGGCCGAGTGCAGGACGAAACCTGGGAGTGGGAGACTGACGTACGTGCTCAGTTTCTAGAGTTGTTCTCAGCTTTATCTTCACCACCCTTAGAAGGGAAATTCAGGGACGAATTTCTTTAAGGGGGGAAGTTTGTAAGAACCTGGTTCTTACTCTTGAGGTATGGGTTTCTTTTTTTCCTTTTTCCTTAAGTCTTTTTGAGTAAATAAGGAAAATGGGGGAAAATCCCAAAATTTTTGGGTGCACGTCCTGCACTTTTCCACAGGCCATGTACTTTGTCCATGTAGGATGAGTATAAAGAGAATTTAGGCCTGTCGGTGATGAAGGGTGTAAAAACTGACTACACGCCATGTACTTAGTATATACACACCATGTAATCAGTCGGCATAAGAACAGTAAGGCTGTGGGAGTGGCCGCCAATGGAACGGTAGTACACGCTCTGTACTCAGAAATACATGTCGTGCAATCATGTCGACAGATGAACAGTGTGGCGGTGAAAAGTAGCCGCCAGAGGAACAGTTAAAAAAATGGAAAGTACACACCGTGTACTTGAGAGTACACGTCGTGTAGTTATGTTTTTTCGCTTAAAATAGGAAGTAGCCTCCTCTTTTGAAAGAGGAAGCTTGGAATGCTTGGAAGATGCGGGAGAGAAGGCTGAACCTTGGAAGAGCTCTCGACCAAACACCGGGACTCCGATTCCTTCGTCGATGATCTCGTTTGAACCGCGCAGGTGAGTTCTTCTCTCTTCTTGAACCTCTCCTTTCAATTCTTTCCCGAGGGGAATTTATTTGGGTTTGAATGGGTTATTGTTCTTCCCAGATCTATGTCGTTCTCAAACGTTTCGGGAGACGTCATTCACGTATATCGACCACAGGAGATCGAGGTAGGTGGTTTGGTGTTTATTTCCAACTGTTGAGTGTTTTTGTGTAATGTTGTTCTATGAACCCATGTTTGGGGTGTTGTATGGCTGATTCCTTGACTGTTTAGATACCTAGAATTTCATAGGTAATCTAATGAATATATATAAAATGCTGTTTGGGATCGTTGCCTTGATCCAGGGCTACCCCGTGGGTGCGTTTCCCTTGTTTATCCATTTTTCCAGGATACCCGTGGGTATGCCGTGATTATATCATGCTTTGAGTTTTCTTGAGAGAAAATGTATATAAATTGCTTGCTTATGTGTTGGGTTCAGCTCGGTTACTTTCTTAGCCTGAGGGCAGTGTTTTGTTTAGCCTGAGGGAAATTTTTCTCATGCCTGTGGGAAGTATCTTCTGTGCCTATGGGTGACATCTCATACGCCTGAGGGAAATATTCGTTATGCCAATAAAAAGGTAAGTATTTACATTTATCATTTTAAAGGTGAATCTGAACAGTGGTGGTTAATGGTCAAGAATATTAGGGATAGATGGGATATTGATGCCTTAGAATGGGATGAATTTAAAATTATTTTCCTTGAAAAATATTTTTATAAGGTGGTGTGACTTAGGATGGAGAAGAAATTAATTTAATTTAATACAAAAGGAGGAAGATTAAGTGGGTATGTATGAGGAAAACTTCACCCTACTAGTGAGGTATTCTCCAAATCTTATTCTAAATCTTGATAAAAAAATAAACTGCTTTTACTCGGGATTAAAGGCAAGGTATCGTAGGGAATTGGCCTCATGTGAATGAAAAAGTTATGAGAAACTTGTCCAATGTGTTGAGAGGGAAGAGATGGAGTTTGGTGATGATCAAATTCAATTTTACAACAATGATAAGAAGATGTCCAGATGGCAAGTGACAGGTAAAAATCAATCAAAGAAATATGATGGTAAGAAATTACAGTTTCTAGTTTGTGAAAAGTGTGGAAAAAAGAACCTTGGGGAATGCCTTACCAAAACTGGGAAGTGTTTTTGATGTGTTAAGTTTGGAAATATGACCTGATATTGTAATGAAAATGATCCTAAGACTAATCCTAATAAGAAAACTATTAAGTGTTTTAAATGTGAAGAGACAGGTCATTATGAAAATCCCTACCCAAAGAGAGATCTGAATGATGAAAATAAGATAGATTATAAGAAGAAAGGTGTATTGAGATCCTTTGTGACTACATCAGCAGACGTTGGGCCATCTAATGAAGTTTTTTTAGGTAACTTGTTTGTTTACTCATATTTTTCTTGAATTTTGTTCAATACCGGGTCTACACATTTCTTTATTTCTGAGGAATTTTCTAGTAAATTGGAATTATCACCTCAAAAAATGAGATCAAAACTTATTGTTAAAACACCAGGGGGAAATATGATAGAAAATAGGAATTATAATAATCTTTCTATTATGTTTTGTGGAAATAATTTACCTAAAAACCTTGTTGTTTCTCCCTTAGTAGAGTTTTATGGCATTCTGGGAATGGATTGGATTTTTGTTTATCATGCTAAGATTGATTGTAGAATGAATGAAGTTGTTTATCAGAAAGAGTTTCAGTTTGTATATAAGAATAAACCCATGCAATTGATAACATATCAAGAATATGAAAAACTATGGAAAGATGGAAATAAAAGTTATCTTTCTCATATTTTTGAAAACAAGGGAACTATTCAGATTAATGATGTGCCAGTGGTAAATGAATATCTTGATGTTTTTTCTAATGAGTTACCTGATGTCATACCTGATTGGTAAGTATAATTCACAATTGATTTATTTCCTAATACTAATCCAATTTCAAAACCCCCATATTAAATGGCTCAAATGGAACTTATTGAGTTGAAAAATTAGTTGCAGGAGTTTCTTCATAAAAGATTCATTCATCCTAGCACTTCACCATGGGGTGATCCTACTTTTTTATTTAAAAATAAAGATGGTTCCATGAGACTTTTAATTTATTATAGAGCCTTGAATAACATCACCATTAAAAACAAGTATCCTTTTCCTCACATCAATAACTTGTTTGATCAGTTCTATGGAGCTCAATACTTTTCCAAGATTGACGTGAGATCTGGATACCATAAGTTGAAGGTGAATGAGAAAAACATCCTAAAAAAACTTTTTATACTAGATATGGGCATTATGAATTTATTTTTATGTTGTTTGGGTTAACTAATTCACCTTCTATATTGATGAATCTTATGAATAGTATATTTCATGAGTTCTTGGATAAATTTTTGGTTGTGTTTATTGATCAAATTTTGGTATTTTATAAGAGTAAAGAGGAGCATGAAAAACATCTAAGGGTTGTTTTGAAAACCTTAAAGGAAAAGAAACAGTATAGAAAATTTAGTAAGTGTGATCTTTGGTTTCAACATATTTATTTTCTTGGGAACATTGTAAATAAGGATGGAATAACAGTTGATCCATAAAAAAAGTGGTATATGAATGGCCAAGACCTACAAATGTAACAACGATTCATAGTTTTATTAGATTAGCAGGTTATTACTGATGGTTTGTTAAAAATATTGCATGGTTATCTAGCCCGCTAACTAAGTTAACACAAAAAGGGGTTAAATTTATTTGGACAGAAGAATGTGATTTTTTTTCAGGAACCAAAGAAAAGATTATCGAATGATCTAGTTTTGGCATTACCTTCCCGAAATGGTGAGTTTTTCATCTATAATGATGCTGCATTGAAGGTAATTGGTTATTTTTTAATGCATAATGTTCAGGTAATTACTTATTCTTCAAGAAAACTAAAACCTCATGAGTTAAATAATCCCACACATGATTTGGAATTGGCAGCTATGGTTTTTTGCTTTGAAAATTTGGAGGCATCATTTATACAGAGCTAAATGTCAAATATACACTGACCATAAAATTATGAAGTATATATTGACTCAAAAGGAATTAAACATGAGGCAGAGAAGATGTATTTAATTGATAAAGGATTATGATTTCATGATCAATTACCATTAAGTAAAAGCAAACAAAGTGGAAGAAGCCTTGAGTTGAAAATATCATGCATCATTAACCATGTTACGTTTGGAACATGATCCCTTGATTAATGATTTGATGAATTTTTGCATATAAGTTATTGGTGCAGGAAATACATCTATTTTGTTTCAGGTTTCAATGCAGTAATCATTATTATACAGAATAAAGCAAGCACAGAAGGAAGACCGTGAGCTACAGAAAAAGGTAGAATTGGTTAAAATGGGTAAGTTTCCTGAATTTAACCTTGATAAAGATTATGTTATGAGATTTATAAAAATATTGTGTGTAAATTTTGATTCTCATTTGAAGAAAGATTTGTTGAATGGAGCTCATAGTTCTCCATTTTCAGTTCATCCTGGTAGTACTAAGATGTATATAGACCTTCAAGAGTATTACTGGTGGGATGGAATAAAAATAGATATTGCAGATTTTACTGTGAAATATTTGACATTTCAATAGGTTAAAGAAGAGAAATAGTTATCAAAGGGGATGCTTCATCCATTTCCACTGCCAGAGTGGAAATGGGAAAATGTATACATGGAATTTGTGGTGGGACTACCAAAGACTACTCAAGGTAATAATGCAATATGGGTTATTGTTAACCAGATGACTAAATCTACACATTTCCTTTCTATTCGAGATACAATGTCTTTAGACCAGCTTTCTCAAATGTACCTTAAAGAGATTGTTAGGTTATATGGAGTTACTCTTTCCATTGTATCTAATAGGGATCCCAGGTTCACTTCTAACTTTTAGAAGGGCCTCCAGAAGTCATTGGGCACAGAATTAAATTTTAGTACAATTTTTCATCCTCAATCATATGGGCAGTCAGAATGAACGATTCAGACATTGGAGGATATTATTTGATCTTGTTCAATGGACTACCAGGAAATTTGGGATCAACAACTTTCTTTAGTAAAATTATCTTATAATAATAGTTTTCATTCTAGTATACAGATGGTGCCTTTTGAGGCATTGCATGGGAAGCGGTGTAAAACTACAAATTTTTTAGATGAAGTCAGGGAAAGGAAATTGATGGGACCAGAATTAGTAGAGGAAGTTCCTGATAAAGTTAAGATGATATAGAAACACATGGGGACAGATTAGATCAGGCAGAAAACATGTTTGATGGATTTGACGACGTTATAGGAAACTCTTTCATCACCTACCCAAAAAATAAGCTCCCCTTGGTGAACATCGATCAAGACCTTCCCAATTTCCAAGAAAGGCCTTCGAAGTATAATAGGTTCTTCCTGGTCATCCCCCATGTCGAGGATGATGAAATTAGCAGGGAGAATCATCCTACCCACCTTGACCAGTACTTCCTCAAGTAGTCCCTTTGGGTGTTTGATGGATCGATCAACGAGTTGAAGGGCGACGCGGGTAGGCTTGAGCTCATGGAGTCCCAGATTCTTGAAAACTACGAGGGGCATAAGGTTCACGCTGGCCCCTAAGTCACAGAGGGCCTTCCAAAATTCACAGGATCCAATAGTACAAGGAATGGTGAAACTACCTGGATCTTGGAGTTTGGGAGGAATGGAATTTTGAACCACCACGGAGCACTCCTTCGTTAGTGCAATAATGCCCAAATCCTCCATCTTCCTTTTATTTGAGAGGATTTCCTTCATGAATTTGGTATAGGTTGGAATTTGTGTCATGGACTCCGCAAATGGTATGTTGATGTGGAGCTTCCTGAACACATCCATGAATTTTCTAAATTGGTGGTCCAGCTTCCTCTACTTCAATCTTTCCGGAAAGGGTAAGGAAGGCTTGAATGGTTGGATTACTTCCTTTTATTTATTTTTTAAAGCCTCCTTCTGTGGGATATTGTATGAGGAGGGGTCGGTATTGGTACCTTTTTCTTCAACAGTGGGTGTGGATGCACCTTGCTGTGCTGATTGGTGGTCCTGGTGGAGCTTTTTTCCACTCCGGAGCATGATAGCATTGGCCTCCTCCCTTGGATTCTTTTCGGTGTTCCCTGGTAGTGTACCGGGCTGCCTCCCTAAGAGTTGATTTGCCATCTGGCCAATCTGATTCTCCAAGCCTCGAATCGAGGCTTCCTGATTCTGGAACCGAGTCTCAGCAGTAGATATGAATTTAGTCATCAAATCCTCTAACCTTGAGGTGTTCTCCTGCTGAGGTGGTTGTTGAGCCGGTGGAGGAGGTGGCTGTCGTGGCTGCTGTGGACGAGAGTTTTGATATCCTTGTTGCTGATAAGGACCCTACTGGGGTTGTTGCGTCCTTTGGAATTGGTTCTGATATGGAGGTTCGTTGTAGTTGGGTGGTCGCTGGGGCGGAGGATTCTGTTGTTGTTGGCCCCAGCCTGTGTTCTATTGATCTCACCATGCCGGGTTATGGTACTGCTGGTACTGGTTGGGCCCTCGATTTTGGGCAACATAACTCACCTCGCTCATCGAGGTGCCTCCAGTTGAACCCGGGCATTCTCCCATGATGTGGTTATCACCACAGTCGCCACATGCTGGATGGTGCGCCGCATGAACTTGAGATGCTCCTTTGAGGTTCAATGCGTCGATTTTCTTGGACACAGCGTCCAACTGAGTAACCAACATTGTGGTAGCGTCAATATTGTGAATACCTCGCTTTTGAGTCCCCTGCTCGGAATGCCACTGAAAGCTGTTGGCTGACATATCTTCCAGTAGTTAGAATAGTTCTTCGGGGGACTTCCGCATCACCGTACCTCCAGTAGTAGCGTCCACCACGGACTTGGTATTTGTGGTAAGTCCTCCATAGAAGGTCTGGACTTGCATCCAGAGTGGGAGTCCGTGATGGGGGAATTTTCGTAACATCTCCTTGAAGCGTTCCCAGGACTCGTACAACGACTTGGAGTTGTGCTGCTGGAAGTTATGAATCTCTATCGCTGAAACTCGTGAAGTGCGCTTAGCCCTCACATCTCATCTACTAGTACAATGAGTACCATGTGATACTCCACAGATGGTGGTATAGTTGGTACACCACCCGGTGGTACTGTCTTTTATACAAACCCCTCTACCCATCTAGTCACCCCAAAAATCATCCTTGTGATCACACGGTGGAATCCTAGCTGGCCGTCTATGTTGAAACATATTGAAACAAAAAAATATGTACCATGATCAATATACTATACCTGGTGAGCTGACTCAAGAAGGACATAGAAGAATCAAACCATTCCTATACGATGCATGTACCATCATTTTTCCCAGAAACTAGTGTTTTCATGCACCGAGTTGAAAATCAGAATTCAAGGTCTTGGTGTATGGATATGTCAGCCGCCACGCCAACACTGGATTCCCTAACCATAAAACCGAACTCAAAACACTTAACAATGTTTCCCCAAACCAATATCATAGACTCTAGGTTCTTAAGGTAGAACTGACCTCCTCTAATACCACATTTTCATGACCTGTCCCCCATGACCCATGTCGTGACTACCCCAAGCTCGCCTTCCATAGGCCAAAGGCTGACAACTAGCACCGAGTATGCATATCTCCAAAAGGGAAGGTATTTCCTTTAAACCTACACACACACAAAGCTCAAACTATGAATAGTAAACACAAGTTACACCACAACTATCACTAAGACAACTACTGAGAGTACAATACAAACTGAAAGTACAAAGGGTCCAGAATACAAGCCTAAAACCACAAAGGAAAGTACAACTACCATGGTCCGTCCACTCAAGGCCCTACTTAAAGGGTAGGTGAAGGGTAGATTCTTATTTCCATAGAAGTATGCATGTTCGTCCCATATCACTGAGCACTACTTGGTCCCAAACAACCAATGTCTCTGTTGAAGCGTCGATCACCTTCACGAGACACAACACATGTGGGAGAACCCCATGAAGGGGTGAGTAACAAAATACTTAGTAGGGAACCCGAACCACAAATGAAAGACCAAAAAGTAAGACCAAAAAGAAAATAAAGCTCACACCATGTATAACTCAAAGTATATAAAGTAATATTATCATTCGTAAAGTTGAATCATCTTATACTGCTGAGGGACTCATCCATGATGAGTCACTGAAGTTCGCTCGACTACTGGACCACTAAGTTCTGCTCAGCTATTGGAGCATTGAGGTCCACTGAGCTACTAGACCATTGAGGTCTACTCTTCTATTATACCACTGAGGTCCACTCGGTTATCTAACTATTGAGTTCCGTTGGGCTACTGGACCACTAAGGTCCTCTCATCTAATAGACCACAGAGGTCCGCTTGGCTACAGGACCACTGAGGTCCGCTACACTACTGGACAACTGAGGTCCGATGAGCTACTGGACCACTGAGGTATGCTCGGCTACTAGACCACTGAGGTCCACTCAGTTACTATACCCCTGAGGTATGCTCTGCTACTGGGCCACTGAGGTCCCTCTTGTCATATCCTTCGTGTCATAGATAGTTGTAGGATTTCCTCTCTTGAGTGCACTTGATTCTAGGAAAATATACTCCTCAAGACAATATTCATATCTATACTGCCACTAAAACTCACTTAGAGTATACCCAAAGTATCTTCTCGTCGCAAGGGTCCCAACATCGTAGATGGTGCGTCAATTAGACTCTCGGTCTGAAGGATATTGGCATTTTAGTAAATAGGAGCCGGTTGCATCCGGGCTTATTATAACTTGGTCAGACTGACCCGAACAATCCAGCTTGAGGGTACCACATGAACCAAACTATTTTGGATGAACTAACCCTACTCGGTTGGGTCTGGGCCGAACCGGTCCGGCCTAGCCCAGTGGCCAGGACTATTGGGCTTTGCTGGACCCAACCCGCTTCGGCCATGGGTCCTGCCCACTAGGTCGCCAAGCGACCCGATTATCATTCTGTTAGGTCCGAATTAGTCCGACCGGTTCTGACCATCCAGGCTTCCCAGTGGCCTGATTTCCCATCTGGCCCGAACAACATTTTGGTCGGCCAATTCTTCTCCAATTCGGGCCACCCAGCAGCCCGATTAACTCCATCGGTCTGATCCTCATCAACATGCCAACTTGGTTCTAGCCCAGACGCTTGTTGGTGTCCGGTTCATGTAGTCATGTGGATGGCTGAGGCCAGACACCTCCCTTCGCATGCGGTCCAGCATGGACCGCGTGCCAGCACACGTCGTGGCCCACCCTACGGGCTGCTTGACCTGACGCGATGCCCAATCGATGCCACCACCCTGCACCGCTGCGACCCTTGTTGTCCATGGCCTCCACCGCAATGACACAATTCCGTGGCACTCTGCCTCATGCATGCAGCCACCACTGGCACAAACATGCTGATGGTCTCCTCCACGAGCCACCAAACTTGCTCCAGTAGTCCGTTTCTTGATCTGTGTGAACTTCGGGGCTTCTTGGAGTGTCATTGTCACTGTCATGTATTTATCGTCATTTTAACATTGCTCCAGGTTCTGACCTCATTTGAAATACCCCTCAAAAAATATTCGACGGGACCTCGTGAGTTTGTTAGTAAAGAACAAGGAGAGAGAGAAAGAGGATCACAGAGAACACCCAATGAACAAACCGACCTTTGTTCATGTTAGCCCAAAATTGTTCTTGTCAGCAAGATCACGAAGCATAATTCAAATCACCAATATTTAATTCCTGATACAAAACACACAATAATATTTACCAATCCTATAAGAATAATTCATCTGTGTATTAAATAGTTAGTTAGTTGATCCTACGTTCTTCGATTATAAGGGATGAACAGGGGAAAAACAATCACTCAGATTTAAACCCCTACCTAGGAAAAAGGAGATTGGTCGAGGATGATCGTCCGTCATTGTCCGTTGATCTTCGGTCCCGAATACTATCTCCCATGGTGTTTTCACCACTTCCTGATTCTCCAGTGTTCTTCGTTGGAGAGGTTTCCTTCATCGTTCGTCAGAGGAATTCCAGTGTTGTTCGCCAACCCTGAATCCCTCTTTAATTAAAGAAGGAAGATGCACTGTAAGTTACAGATTTACCACACTGATTCATTAATGGATTCAGCTTCACCTCATCACTGTACCACAGTGCTGACAAGTCACTGCATAACGATGAAGAGAAAAATAATAAAGTAACTTTTTAAGTTATTTTATCTTTCTTCTCAAAGTCTGAAAAACTATCTTTTTTTGGTCGACCCATGTTGGTTTATGTTAGGACCCTCCTAGGAGAATACCAATGCTCTGAGTTCAACAGTTCCCTCATATTTTTGATATGGGAACAAATTTAAAAGTTAGAAAAACCCGCTCTCATGATTATTTAATGAACTTTAAAAATATTTCGAAAATACATTCTGGCCACTCCAAGGCTCAGAATCACATGCCGTCTTAGATCCTGGTCTCAAAATAATCCCATTTAATTTTTGAAAAATTTTACATAAAATTATAGTGTATTACAGGATAGGATAACTATACATTTATCTACGATTTTATTTATTGTTGATAAAGGATCCCTTTATCAGAACTTTTTGTAGCATTGATAAAGGGTAATACTACTGCAGTGTGCTGTTAAAATTACAACACACTGCAATGGAAAATACAAGATAAAATAAAAAATTTAATTGAAAATAAAATTTACAACTCAAATACAAGAAAAAAGGCTATATTGTATACATTTCAAACATTAGTTTTTATAATTAAATGAGTAAGTACAAATTTTGACAGACATTCAAAAACATCAATGTGCCTTTTTCTTTGGCCTCTGAGTCCTGGTCATGCTATTAGTTTCTGAACTAACCACCACAACTAAAGAAAAACAATACACCTATATAAAAAAAACAATTATTATGTTAGTAATAATATAAATAAATAAATTATACACAAAGTGTCAATCTTAAAATAAAAACATTTAGTTTAAGTCATACCAAGCACACCGTGTATCAGATTGAGTTGTAGTTGTTTTTTATACATCACATTATTTCCTGTTATCAAAATTAGGTGCTCTTTAATTGGATCACATCTATAATGATAAAAAAATCACTACAGATGTGATCCAATTCAAGATCACTTGATTTTTGAGAACAAGACTTCAACTGTCACACCATTTCTTATCCATCTTAAAACATCATCTATATGAAAATTAAATAAATAAGTATAATATAAAAATTATAAGTAAATTAATTATGTAATAATAGATAAAATGAAAAAAAACAATATGACATTGTTATGATCAGTTTTGCCTATGTGATATACGTTTTAAACTAAAATGACACTTTTGTATTGAAAACACGAACTTCAGTCATACCGAACACATCATGTGTCAGATTCACATGAAATCAATTTATATATGTTACAAAATAATTATTGATCATTTTTCTAAAGTTTGAAAATAATACAATCTTGTTTCTTGGTTTTGGATATTTGAGGCCTGTTTTAAACTAAAATGATACCATAATTTTGAAAATGCACATTTCAAGTCATATCGGTTACATCATGCATTGGATTGATGTGAGGTCTATTCTTACACATAAAAAATGAACAATGGACTATTTCCCTAATGTTTGAAAACAATCTGAGCTTGTTTGCCTAGTTTTGTATGTTTGATGTGTTTTTTCAACTAAAATGGAACTTTTATTTTGAAAACACATACTTCAAGTCATACCAATCACATAGTGTATCATATTGATGTGAGATCAATTACTACATGTGAAAAAATAACAATATATCATTTTATTAAATTTTGAAAACAATATAAGCTGTTCATGCTCAGTTTTTCCAATCTAATGCTTGTTTTAAATTAAAATGAAATATTTATATTGAAAATGGGAACTTTGAGTCATAAAAACCACATCAAGTGTTGAATTAATGTGTGGTTGAGTCATACACATCAAAAATAAATTATCCATTGTTAAAATAATGTTCGAAAACAACATGATCTTGTTTGTTGAGTTTTTTCTATTTGATTTGTGTTTTAAACTAAAATGACACTTTTGTATTAAAAACACACACTTCAATCATAGCAACCAAATTGGGTATCAGATAGACATGTGGTTGATTCCAACATGTCAAAAATTAATTATGGATTATTGTATTAATTTTTGAAAACAATCTAAGCTCGTTTGATTAGTTTTGGATAAGTGACACGTTTTAAACTAAAATAACACTTTTATATTGAGAACATATAATTTGAGTCATACTGACCAAATCATGTGTCAGATTTGTGTACGGTCAATTAATACACCTGAAAAATGAATTATTGATCATTTTAATAATGTTTGAAAAAAATTCTAAGATCGTTTTCTCGGTTTTTATGATGTGACACATGTTTTAAACTAAAATGACACTTTTATATTGAAAACGCGCACTTCGAGTCACACCGAGCACATCATGTGTAAGATTGATGTGAAGTCGATTCCTACACATTAAAAATAAATTATGGATTGTTTTTATAATTTTTAAAAACAATATGATTACTTTTTCTTGATTTTGGATATTTGATGGGTGTTTTAAACTAAAATGAAACTTTTTGTATTGAAAACACTTATTTCGAGTCATACTGACCACATCAGGTGTTAGATTGATGTGAGGGGAGATTCCTACACATTAAAAATTAATTATTGATTATTTTAATAAAGTTTGAAAATAAATTGAGATCATTTTATTAGTTTTGGTGACGTGGCAAACATTTTAAACTAAAATGACACTTATATTGAAAACACACACTTCAAGTCATACCGGCTGCATTGAGTGTCATATAGACCTGTGGTCAATTCCTACATGTAAAAAATTAATAATAAATTATTTTTCTAAAGTTTTAAAATAATAAGATCTCGTTTTCTTGGTTTTGGTTATTGGATATGTGATCTAATCTAAAATAAAAAATTTGCATTGAAAACATGCACTTTGAGTCATACCGACAAAATAAGGTGTCAGATTGATGTATGGTTGATTACTACATGTCACAAATCAATTATGGACCATTTTCATAAATTATAAAAACAATACAACCAAATTATCTTATTTTCAGATATGTGATATGGTTTTAACAAAAATGTCACTTTTATATTGAAAAAACATACTTCAAGTCATACATACCACATCATTTTTTGGATTAGCATGCAGTCAATTCATACACATGAAAAATGAATTATGGATAATTTTTCTAAAGTTTAAAAACAATATGAGCTCATTTTATTAGTTTTGGTGATCTGACATGTGTTTTAAACAAAAATAACACTTTATATTGAAAACACACACTTTGAGTCATACCAACCACATCAGGTGTCAGATTGACATGCAATCAATTTCTACATCTCAAAAATGAAGTATCAATCATTTTATTAATTTTTTAAAGTAATATGAACTCATTTACTAAGTTTTTTATATTTTATGTGTGTTTTAAACTAAAATAACACTTTTGTATTGAAAACATGCACTTCAAGTCTTACTGACCACATTGTGTGTCAGATTGACATTCAGTTTATTCCTACATGTGAAAAATGAATTATGGATTGTTTTACTAATGTTATAAAACAATATGAGTTTTTTTCTTGGTTTTGAATATGTGACACATGTTTTAAACTAAAATGAAACTTGTATATTGAAAACATCGACATAGAATCTTACCGACCAAATCAAGTTTCATATTGACATGTGGTCGATTCCTACACATCAAAAATGAATTAACGATCATTTTTTTAAAGTTTGAAAATAATTTAAGATCCTTTTTTCAGTTTTGGATATGTGATTTGAGTTTCATACTAAAATGAAACTTTTTTATTGAAAACATGCACTTTGAGTCATACCGACTACATCATGTGCTGGATTAATATGATACCAATTTCTATACATCATAAATGACTTATGGACCTTTTTTATAAAGTATCAAAATAATTTGAATTTTTTTTATTTGTTTCAATCATGTGAAATGTGTTTTGAACTAATGCGTAACTTTAACAAAATAAGTATCAGATAAAAATGATAATGAAATTAACTAAAAAAATTAGACAAAATGATGAGAAAATTAACTAAATAAGTAGTAGGAAGTCACATATTCATAATGTCTATATACATTTTGACGCCATATATTCTTTCAATTTGTTTCTAAAAAAATGATTTTTTCCATTATACTCCTCCTCGAGAAAAAAATCCAAAATAAAATATTAGCATTCTGATACTAATGCTTAATATCCCAAATATATTTCCATGTTAATAGACCATAATAGATCACAAAATTAATATATAATCACCTAAATTTGATGTTGGAAAACATTCTGACACCATGTAATTTTCCCAATCATCTCTAGACAAATTTACTTCCTCTATTGAGTATGTACATTGTTAATAATATTGGTAATATTGGGAAAATATAGACAAAAAATGATTAATAAATATTTTTAATGAAATTTTAATTAAATTTGGAAATTACGTATTTATTGATGATAGTATTTTGATTGTATATGATATCTTTCATAAAAATTTTAATGCAATATCCACTATCATTACTGTTATCTTGATTTGGACACTGCAGAATCATTGACCAAAATAAGTAAATTGTTTTGAAATATGTTTTGATAGTTAATATTTCTATATATACCTTAATATGTTTCCATTTGAATAAATCCACAGGTTTCTTATGTTTAGTGACCGACCTAATACCATGATTTAACATATATTTATAAATCACCCTATCATAACAAAATTCTCATTAAAACACAAAATGAAACATATAATTCGAATTTTATCAATAAAATATTGATTGTAGTGCATTAAAAATTGACAATACACTTTATGTGTGGTCAATTTGATAAAAATACATGCATTGGATGCCAAAAAATAAATATTTGGGGTATCCAAATTGATCTTGATCATCATACAGTGGTTCCTAAAAAAATAAAATAAGTAATGAAAATGAAAATGGAAATATATTTTATATGATTAGATTTTATATTTTTAACCCTATATTGTATGAATCAATAAGAGTCGATCCTATGTTATTTTCTTCTAAAATTCCTATTTTCTTTCATCTTTTTTCTTTTCAATTTATTTCTCTTCCAATGAAATTTCTTGCATAAAAATGATACATTGATTAATGAATCCAAATAATGATTCGTAGGGTTTCCCCTTTATATAGTAGTAATATAAATACCTATAGAAAATATGAATAGTTATTAACATTAATGAATATAGTAGATCATTTTTTGGACATACATATTATGAAAATGTACCACATGTATGTATTCACAACTAAGTATCCCTTATATTAAAACTTAAGAATCTCATTTATAATATGAAGACCAACCACGTATGTAATAAAATTTACACATATTTCTTTGTCATATTGAATGTTTGACATATCTGTATCTTTGAATGTGGTGTCTACATGAACCTATAATGTTAATATATGCTACAGTGGAACTAGCGGGCAGAAGGTACTCTCGAAAGATCCTTTCGTTTTCATGGTCGATTCAATGGATTGTCTTGATCCAACCATCCATTTCCCCATTTTTTTATCCATATGTAATACCATACCTAACTTTAGAATTTTTTTTATCAAATGTTAAGGGTTTTTCATTTGAAAAAATTGTTATGGAAATACCTCATGTATCTTTATAATATTAGACATACATGCTACAAAGGTTCCAATAGTATCATTTACCGTTGTAATATACGAATCATTAAGTGGAACATGAAACTCAATGCTCGACTCTTGAGCTACTTCAATCCTCGCTCTCATGTGATGCTTTGAGAGTTATTTATTATGTAGAATATCTCTCGGGATATTATACACCATACTACTCACAACATGGTGGTGCGTGGGTATTAATAGATATAAATCACATACATATTCACACTATAAAATTTTAGTTATATAAAGTTACCAAAAGTTATTTGATTGAAATTTTGGAGAAAGTGTTATGAAAAAATTAATTACCTCAGGTAAGGTATGTGGTTGATGGGAATGAAGAACCTCAAATCTAGTGGGGTCATTTGGTTATTCATGTTATGACCTTTGTTCCACTAACGGTTCACTTTCATCCTTTTGTATATATTGATTTTCTAAACTAGATCAGTCATTAATATCTTGAAAAACATCTATTTTCACATGAAATCCTTTTATCATATGATATGTATCTTCTTGTGGTTTTATATTCTCAAAATATGTTTTAGGTGATACTAAAACTTACACTTCTAACATTAACCTATTGTACTATCCACATAAAAGATACTAATAGTAGATTTTCTTCAGATATAGTTCCTATCAATTCTTGTGTCTAAAATGCATAAAAAACATATAAACATAAATAGATTTTTTAATTTAATACTATTATAAAGCATAAAGAATTACTATAATTTCATACTTACACATGTTTTCCATACTGCTTTTGTGTTTTCATCTACTAGTTTAGCCTCTTTATTTATGCCGTCCTCCTTTCATAGCACATGCCATGTGATGGAAGTTGCTTCGAATTTTGATCCATCAAACTGTATATAAGAAAAAAATCATATGTTGTTTCGTATCACATAAAATATTTATTGTATATTTTAAATACATTCCAATATAGTCAAGAACACCCCATCCTTTCTTTGTGATAGGGGTACATTGGTTTTAATTCATGTTTATTTTTATCACTCATTTTTTGTTTTATAAATTTACAATTTTGAAAAAATTTGGATAAAAAAAATAATTTCAAATAATATATTATAGACTATAATGCACTTGAAATTATTTCTCATCACAATTACTGATGAAAAAATTCCATGCTTCCTACTTTATAATGTGTGCATAATTAACTGGTGGGTAGGGATTTATTTTCCCCTACTCACCCCTAATATGAAACTTGGTATGAAGTTTCTGGAAGCCTCTATTGGATTTTACAACAGCCATGAAGACATATTTTATATGAAAATCATCTAAAATAAATTAACTCTGTAATGGATAATGAAAATTAAATCAAAATTTCCTTATATAATTATTTAGTAAAGTAGAGAAAGTATATCATACCATTTCCTTAATATCTTCCCAAAGGGTTTCCTTTATTATAGGCTAGACATGGTGCCACAAATATATATCAATTGACACATTCATTATCATTGTGACCTCAACATAACTAATGAACATTGACTTGTTGGGGTCAATATGTTGGCCACATTCTTTCTATCCAAACTCAAATTTTATACCTGTGCTTCTTGCCATGATTATTTTAGTCAATATAGTGATTTTATGTCGTTTCTATGATTTTTCATCAACAAGTTGTCAAACCCCTAATCACTGTGTAGTTTTAGCATCAAAAATATATTCTTACCTAATATTGGTAACATCATTATGTGAAAAAGTCATTGTCTTCATGCACTACCAAAAAACTGGGTTTCTGCAGTGCCACCCTTTAACAATGCTAAAAAAAGGCGCTGATAAAGGGGGTTCCTTTATCACCGCTAAAAAAAGTGCTGATAAAGGGGAAATTTTAATAGCACTAAAAAATCACTTTTCAAAGTGCCCCTTATCAGTTCATTTTTTAGCATTGATAAAGGCACCCCCTTTATCAGCGCATTTTTTTAGTGCTGTTAAAGGGGCCCCCTTTATCAGTGCTTTTTTTAGTAGCGATGATAGGGGCTTTATCGGCACTTTTTTTCCTAGCGCTGATAAAGTGTATTTTTCAAAAAAAAATATTTTATAAAAAATAATATATTGATATATAAATATATAATTATATTTATATTGATATAAATATATAAGTATATTTATATTGATATAAATATATAAGTATATTTATATTGATATAAATATAATATTTATTTTCTAAATATGTTTTAGATAAGTATAAATAAACATTTTCACTTAATATATAAGATATGTAGTGAAAATGACTTATAAAATATCTTAAAAAACTATTAATTAATAATTTTATAATTATTATCGACTAATAATCATTTAATAACAATTTGAAGACACAAAAAATCAAAAAATCAATAAAAGATCTAAAATAAGTTGAAAACGTAATTCAAACTTCAAACGACCATAACTTTTTATCTGGGTGTCCATTTGAGATCTAAAGAATATAAAATCAAAGCCTATAATGATCTCTATGCGCTAGCGACCCAAGGGAACATTCTGTTTCATTTTTCGAGGCCAAAAAAGGCCCAAAAGGCCTCTAAAATTGAGTTTTTAGTCCGGATACCCAAATTTTTTAACATTTGATAGAATTTTAGCCTCGTTTAAGGGGGTAATTTTTACCTTTTTCAGTGGGGAATGAATTTATTTCAAGGGATTACATTCATATTCATATTATGGCTTTTAAATTTTATCATTTTTCATAATTTACTATTTTTATAGTCAAATATATAACAATATATACATATTTTTTTATATATTCACACATAAAAATTTAATTTTATAAATAAATAATTAAAAATATTTACATATAAAATATATTTCTCAATATATAAGCCTTATATAAATAAATAAATAATATCCATTTTATTTAAAATACAAATACATGAATATTTATATACCTATATAATGTGTACGTGTGTATATATATATTTGTGTGCGTTTGTATGGGCAAACTGATATATATTATCTATATATTCTAAACATATGTATATATAATATTTGTAAATATATATAAATATGTATAATTATAATTATATATACATAATATATATATATATATATGTGTGTGTGTGTGTGTGTGTGTGTATGTTGTATATATATGTATTTATTTATTTATAAACACAAAAAAAAAATCATATTTTATTAATGAATTTAAAAATGATCATATAAATATATATTAATATAAGAATAAATATACGGATAAAAAATATAAATATATATAATTAAATAGATATAAATATATATAAATATACGAATAAATATATAAATATATAAATATAACTATATATGTATGTATATTATACATTAATATATGGATATATATATATATCAATATAACTAAATATATATTAATATTAATATATAAATATATAAATTTTAATATAGATATATATTAATATATGAGTAAATATAACTAAATATATATATAAATAAATAGATATAATATTAAATAGAGAGAAAAGAAATATGGTGGATTGGAAAAGGTTTAGGTGCACAGGCAAGAGGTCTCTAGTTCAAATCCAGGGGAAAGCAGGTCGCGCACGTGAGTGAAATTGTAGCTAGTGCTGTTAAATGGTGGGTGGGGTGGCTACTGGGGCATGAAGGCATGGGGGGGTGTTGAAGGGGGGGCTTCAAGTGCAGTTGAATGCCCCTCCTCGAATTGCAGATTTTTTTTAATTTTTTAATGTTTTTAACTTTTATCAGCTCTTTTAAAAAAGCCCATTTCATCAAATTTTACTACATTTCTATTTTCGACCAATTATAAATGGAAAATTAGAACTTGAAATGTTGTATAATCCAACTCATATATTAGTTCAATTATGCCAAAATATAAAATATTCACATAAATTGGATTTCTATCCTTGGGACTAGACATGTGCACCACTTTCACCACAAGAGTAACTCCACTATTTTACATCATACAATGATTATCATGTTATTTTTTATAGAACGTATAACCATTAATTACAAAATCAATGTAAGATATGACATCTTAATTTGTCCCCCTAGATAACCATCAAAATCGTTCGAAAATTGAATTCATATTTTCAGATAACTCCTTATAAATATGATCTTAGGACCATCATTTAAACTATTGATTATGTGTATTTGATATACACCCTTTATCTGTTGATGGATTCAAATGTCTAATAATTGTTATTGGAATCAAATTAATGTTTTTAAAGTATTCTTTATTTTCATTCCAATTCCATCCTAAAAAAATATTCCATTTTTCATGGGAAATCACATAATTGAAGTAGAATATGAATACATTTTAACTAACATAGTATTATATCATAGAAATAATGAAATATCTCAAAATTAGTGTTCACATAAAATATAAAAAACCTATATAAATCCAACATGAAAAAAATATAATTTATATGGATGAAGAGATATATATTAAACCCTTCCCAGGTGAGACGGTCAGGAAGGGTGAGGGGGAAGGTTTACTGCATCAGTCAGTTGATGGATTGGAATATGGGGAAAGGGTGTTAACCAATGGGCTGCTTCCGGATGGTGGGTGGTCGGTCTGGGTTGAAGATAGCGATGGCAGGGAGGCGAGGTGACAAAAAGAAATAAATAAAGTAAAATAATAACATGGCTTCACGAGAGAGGTGATCAATGACACATAAATGATCAAGGAGGAAAAATAATAACATACATTAGATATGAGAGTTGATTCGTCTGAGAGAAGATCGAGGGGGAGCGATGGTAGAGTTGAACTTCCATGAGAGCTTGAACGATGGGAGGGAAATCTGTTCCGCTATGATTCTATTTAAATGATCAGGAAGAGTTTTATCAAAACTTCCAAAAAGCACTGAAAAAGACCTATATAAGTAATTTTAATAATACAATTTATATAATTAAAAAATATAAATGTATATAATTATAAATAAATTAATAAATATAAATGCATATAATTATAAATATATTTGAAAGAATTGTAAATATGTATTTATAAATATAATTATAGATATATATTTATGATTATAATTATAAATAAATATATTTTTAAATATATTTTTAAATATTTGTATGTATATTTATAAATATTTGTATATATATTTATAAATATTTTTATATAATTACAAACACATTTATCTAATTATATATATATTTAATAAATAAATATAAATATAAATATAAATATAAATATAAATATAAATATAAATATAGTAAATATATTCATGATTTAAATATATTTATTATAATTTTATAATTACTTAAATATATAATTATTTATTTATGATTATATATCTAACTTTTTTTAAAAATATTTTAATTTATTTATAATTATAAACATATAATTTTATAAATAGAGTAAATATACTTTTATAAATATATATATTTATAAATATTTATTTACAAATATATATTTATAACATTATTAATGAATATATAATCTTAAATGCATGAATGTTAAAAATGAGTGAAATTGAATAATTAAAAATGGGAAAACTTTAAATTTTTTGAAAAATGGATAAGTTTCATTAATTATAAAAATTATTAAAAATAAAATAAAATATGGATACATATTGAAATGAAGATGAATATATATTGAAAATATTAAAACATAGTAAATAAATATGTATAAAAAAGTATTATAAAATTATTAAATTTCAAAAAAATAAAAAATAAAAAATATTAAAAATGAATAAATAATACTAATTGAAATAATATTAAAAATAAATAAACAAAATTTACTAATTAAAAACATAATATGTTAAATATATTATTTTACTTACTTAAATTCTAAAATAAATTTTAAAATTTGAATAAATAACATAAATATTAGGTGTATGCCTTTTTATATAATATTTCAATAATTATGTAAATATTTATGTGTGTGAAATTAATACACACACACACAAACACATGTTTAATATATGTTAAATTGAACAATGACATATAATATTTAGTTCTTATTAATCAAATAAACAATAATAAGAATGAATAATATTAAAAATTGAATAACTATTAATAATTAAATAGATAATTTAAAAAAATTAAAAATAAATATTTATATATGTTAAAATGGAAATGAATACATATTAATTATATAAATTATAGCCATGTTAAAAAAATTAAATGTTAATGAACAAACATGTATAAAAAAATATTACAAAATGGATAAAATTACAAAAACATAGAACAACAAAAAATTGAAAATGAATAAATTACAAAAATATTAAATATATTAATGAATAATTATTTATAAAAAACTTTAAAAACAAAAAACCCTATTTGATACTCTGATCGAAATATATATCCAATTCTTTTCTTTAGCCATAAAATTGATTTAGTTGGAAACATGCACTGACATAGACTCTACAACATTTCAGATTTTTTTCACATATGAAAAATGTTAAGTATAGTTGTACTTTTCACCCCCTATTTAGATGTTCTCTCAAATAATTAAAGGTGGGAGACCATTTTGGATTTCATACTCAACTGAAATTCACTTGAAGCTTCTTTAACCGTCTAGAGTATTCTTGAATTTTTTCAAACCTTTGTGAAGAATCCAATGATTCCAAACTTCTTTGAAATTTATAAACTTTGGACATTAAGGAAATTTTAAAAAATTTATTTAACTTTATATAGATAAAAATTCATTTGAAAAATATCACAACATAATAATTTTTTTGGACTTTATAAAGATTTATATAATGATCCAAAAACTCCTTTTGGTGGAATGTTTGTCTGGTAACTTCTTTAGAAAATCCTCTGTTCGGTTTTGTCTGTCTAATATTCTTCATCTGATCAAATCTACTTGATGAATGTTCATTCGATTGGTGTTCATTTGATAGACTCGATCCATTTGTCTTCCTTTAGTGGTGAAAATTATAAGTTTACATGCTCAAACATCATACAGTCTATAACATAAACTTTTTCATTTGTAAAAACTAACTATTTGGTATCTTTATCCACCTTTGTCCATTGTACTCGAGCTAAGGAAGATGGTTAAATACATTATTGCAACGTCTAAAGACTTCATACACATCCAACATCTCTATATTATGCCATAATTGGATTCCCTATTCTAGTTCATAAAAACTAAATTTATTCCTTCATTGTAATTTCAAAAATTCAGACTTATTATTTTTTGGAATTCTATTCATTTTTATTTCATTTATTAGAATTGAATATTTTATTCTTTTGTGCATATGCATAAAAAATTCAATACATTGCATTTCTTTCAATTCATTCTCTGGAAAATCTTATCTAGTCTTCTATTCCATTTGGATCAAAATATGAAAAACATTTCTCCACACATTTTATATAAAATTCAAAAGAAACAATTTTTTTACAAATATATATCCAATAATCTAGGTTTAGTAAAATTGCACCAGGTAAAAAAGTTGTACTACTCTTCCCTTTAGAAACTTATTAATCCGGTCACCTTATATTTGGAGAACTTTTTCTGACATCACATCTTTAACCTGCTCAAAAATCTTTGTCCGGAAAACTATGTTAGGAACTTTACGTCTGATAAACATTTTATAGTAACAAAGTTTATCTCCCCCTTTGAACAAAGGCTTGAATCATGGGATTTTCATGATGTTAAGAATTTTTTTAAGAGATTAGAAACATATTATTTCGTAATAATGTTTCTTAAAAAACTTTATTACTTTATAACTTCCTCCAACATCTTCATAATAAATCTTTCTTAACATCTTGAAACTCTTTGTCACTTGTTAAAAAATACATTATTAACAAAAAATATTATCAATAATTAAAAATATTTTTTTATGAAACATCAAAAAGGATATTCAATATCCCCTTTTTATTTGTTGGAATCATTCCTTAAGAAGGCCCTAATAGCAAAATACTAGAAAAAATAATGTTTTTGAAGAAATTCCATCCCTCTATGACAAGATTTTTTTTGGACATGTTAAGATAAACTTTCTCTAATTTTTCATCAATCTATCAAATTTTTATTATCCTCCCTTTTTATGATAACCATTATTTCAGTACATTTTTAGAAAGCATTGAACTTACTCTCCCCATTTTCATGAAAAGTTGTAGTTATTCTCCCCGTTTGAAAACATAATAAAAAGAATAATGGGGGTTATTCCTTAATAACTTTAGGAAGTTTTGGTGGAGGATGGACAAGTATTTTCGGCCTAATTTATACAAACCTTTCTCTTAGAATAACTTTGGTGAAAAAATCTGCAATTTGTTATTTTATAGAAGTGTAATCACACATAATGTCTCCATTATAAACTTTATCTTTAATTAAATGGTACATGATATAAATATGTTTTGATATCAAGTGTTGTACATGATTTTTGGAAAGATAAACAGAATTTTTATTATCATAAAGAATCTTTAATTGTGTAGAAACATTCACCCTCAAATCTTTTGGTTTAAATTTCATCCAAATAATTTGTGTACAAGCTTGGGTTGAAGAAACATATTCTTCTCCCACTATGATAAAAAAAATAAACTCTGTTTTTTTACTATGCCAATTTACACAAAATTATCCCAAGAAATGTTCCACCTGATGATGATTCTCTATCAATTAAATCTCCAACCCTATAAACATCTGTGTATCCATGAAAGTTTATATCACTAAATCTTTTATAAAACAACCCATAAAAAATATTCCTTTGACATATTTGATATATTTTTTACTACTAGTATATGTGATTCTTTTGGATCACCCTAATATCCTAGACACAAAGTAACAACATAAACAATGTCAAGCCTTGAAGCTGTAAGATTGTGCAAATTGTTTATCAAATTTATGAAATATTTTTTATTCATACTTTTCCATAATTCATTTTTACTCATATTCACCCCAATAGAAATGGGAGTAGAAAATTATTTGGAATTTTCCATGCTATTTTTCTAATACTCATTGACATACTTCTCTTATGATAAAAAATATATATTTTCTTATGTTGAACTTGTAAACCCATAGATAAGGTTAATTCACCGAGCGCTAATATTTCATTTTTTTCTTTACTTCTTCAAAAAAATTTACATTATTTATCTGCATACCCTTTAAAAATTATTTCATCAGCATAAAAAATAAAAATTAGGGTACCTGAGGTCATATTTTTTACATATAAGTTGTTATAAAAATTTCATTTAGAAAAGTTCAATTTATTTAGGTAGCTATCAAGTTTTATTTTCCAAGATCATGGAGCTTGTTTCAATACTTATAGATCTTTCTTCAACTCACACACATTGGTTCCATATTTATAATGTAAGAACCCACATGGTTTCTCAAAATAAAATTCGTCAGCAATATCTTCATTTAAGAAAATTGACTTGACTTCCATCTGATAAAATTTGTAACAAAGATATAAAACTACTACCAAGAACATTATGATAGTATCTAATCTTGCAACCGAGAATTTTTTTCTTCAAAATCCACACCTTCCACCTATGAATATCCTTTACAAACAAGTCGTGCTTTGTTTCTTAAAACATCTCCATGTTCATTTAGCTTATTTCTAAACACCCATTTTGTCCCAATAATATCATTTCCTATTGCTCATGAAACAATTTATCAAGTTTCATTATTATCAGTACGATCTAACTATTAATTAATAGAATATACTCATAATTTATGTTCAATTACATATGAAACAGATTCTAGTTCAACATGTGAGATAAGTGGTGTTTGATTTTCTAATATCAACTTTCTTATACACTAAACTGGTTCCTTTTTATTTCCAATAACATTTTCAAATTCAATGTTTTTCTATAGAGTATTAAATTTCACATATTTACTTTATATTTCACTTTCCTCACCATAAGATTCTTCTAAATCTCCATTAACCTATTTTGGATCACTTTCATCTTCACATTTTTTTTTATTTTCATTGGAAGTCTTGAATTTATCATCCTCAATATCTTTAAAAACTTTTATTAAGGAAGTTGGATTTTCAACACCTTTCACATCATAGGAATCAACCAAATTTTTTAAACAACTATTCCAACATTTATAACTTATTCTATTGGATGAATAGCCTATGAAAATTCCATCCTTATCCTTTTTATCAATTTTCCAAGATCCATTTTTTTTACCTTTAGTATGTAAAAATTCCCAAAAACCTTGAAATATTAAAACAAAGGTTTTTTTTATACCAAATTTCATAGGAATTCATGTCGAATTCTATCTATAAAAAACATCTATTTTTTACATGTACAATAGTAGTAATATCTTCTCTCTGAAAAACATAGAATGTTTATACTCAACCAACACACTTCTTACCATTTCCACTAATCTTCTATTTTTTATTTCTACTACTCCATTTTTTTGAGGGGTGTATGGAGAAATATATTGATGTTTGATTATATTCTTATTTAGGTAGGATTAAAAATCATTTCTTATGAACTCCTTTCTATTGTCTGTTTTTAGCTTTAGTATATAAACACCCATCTCACTTTTAAATTCCCTTATGGAATATATGATAATTTCTACAGCCTCTGTTTTGTGATTTATAAATATATATTGGTTATATGGGTGAAATAATAAAGGAAAGTTATAAATTAAAAATATACTTTCATTGATTGATGTATCATCAGCCCACAAATATCTGAGTGAATAAGCTCAAGAGGTATGGTATATTGAATTCCCAATCATCTTCCCAATCATCTTCCTATGACTTTTACCAATCACCTTCCCTTTCTAACATGTTTTGAAAACATCATCTTATTTTATTTTCATTGGTGTTAAGTTTCTTATGGAATATACTTTGGAAAGTTTTTTTTATATTTTTATAGAAAAGAATCTGCATTCTTTGATACCACAACCTATTTTCATCCTCATCACTCAAGTAATATGAGTCAAAAAGTTCTCTAATCTAAAAAATATATCCACTGGTTCTTTATCCCTTTTTAACATATTTACCATATTTTAATCATTTTAGGATTCAAGAATATCTTCTGAAGATAAATTCATTTACATCATCAAAAAGTTGATTTTCACTCCATAATTTTTGTTTGATCCCATCGATATATAAAAACTATTTAGATTCCAGTTTCTAAGATTCCATCTCAATAATTAATATTCCTCAAATTTTTAAGATATTATCTTTTCCCAAAGTAATTCCCCCTTCATATTTTTCAATATTTTTCAATATTTTCATATCAAATTTCATGTGTTAGGAACAACCACTATTAGGAATCCATGGTTTGTTCCTTATGATTGCTTTCAAAGTTATCTGAATAAAAAAGAGTATTTCTTAAACATTCTTCTTTACTACCTTTTTTATTTTTTAGAATAAGAAATTTTTCCCTAAAGAGATGGAGAGAATTCTTCAGAAAAGTTACATGGTTCGTAAATCTTCCACAAACTTCCTCTAGGAATTCAAAATAATTTTTCATAGGAAACTTTCTAGCATCCAATGATTTTTTATTCCTTTATTCCTATGAATTAGGAAAGTTACTCACCTTTCTTCCACTATTTCCCCCCTTAGTCCATGATTATTTTTGAGAAGATACATGTCGTGCCAATAATTATAGTCTTTGTTCCCATAAATCCCACAACACCAACAAAAACAATCGAATATTGGTTTTCTTATAATGAATATGGTTTTTTTGGATTATTCCTTTGAATATATATATATCTGTATTTATCCTCAGAGTCAACATGATGTCGGGGTGAGTCAAGACCAAAAAATTAATATATTAAAAGTATTAATATATTTTTATACATGCATGTACATCATTTCAATTTTATGGTTTTACCATTGTTTGGGACCTCAAATGGAAAATTCAAGACCATGGTTGATTTTGGAACACGAGTTTTACACAATACATGATGAAAGGTTGGTCAAAATCAGATATTCTATGGGAGGTGACCATTGGAGGGTGAATTTAATAAAATAAATAATAAATTTATTTATTTTAATTAAATGACGTAATATATTTTTTTCTATATAAATATGTTGTTATAGAATATATCCGTGTTTAGCCATATAACCCTAGGAGATTAGATAGGTGATGGGATAATTCTTTGTTGATGGATTAGGATCGGAGAATGATGATGATCAGATCAAGGTGAATTGAAAGGAAAATAGCAAACACATAATAACTTCTCCATCACTCAAGAATACGCTCGTCACCAACGATCAATCCTAAATTGAGTCAAGGAATGTTATTTATAGATTTATTTCATTTTTATTGAGGAGCATATATCTTCATATTTTCTTTTATAGATCCACAACTTCACACCCTACACATGATATTATCTGGATAAATTGAATTGTTTAAATCAAATTATATTTCATATTCCATTATATGACCCTTGTATACCAAATTTATGTGATTATTGGTCTAGAACAATTGAAAAATAATGGATTTAATTTGTTTATGTGAATTTATCCCCATCATTCTTCGTGTTCTTTTCTATTGGCCCATGGGGTCACAATTCGACATTTACGGGGTTGGTTCGAGCATGATCGAACCCCCAAATTCATGGTAGTTGTGAAAATGATGTGTAGGATGAAGAATTACATATGGATCATGATGGGTTGTGGGTAGAGAGTTGCTACTTCTTGGATATGGGATCCAAAGGGCGACATGATGTGTTATGGGATACATGACATACTTCTTCATGGGTGATTGTATTCTAATTTTCAGCCACTAGAGGATAGGAATTGATGGTTAGAGGTGTTTTCCTTCAGTTTCAGGTGTCTAAATAGAATAATTCATGGAATAAAAGTAGGATTTGGGATCCATGTGAAGAAACTGATTTTTCTATGAAAAACATGACTACACAACATATAATGTGAAGAACACACATCATGTAGTTCCTTAGCTATGGAAGCTAGGGTTTTGGGTGAAGATAAATATTACATGCCATGTGGACCCACCACATACTATGTGACCCTATACTGGAGGCTCGACATATACTCTAGGAGTACACATGCTCAACCATGACCAGGCACACAGGCATGAAGAGAGTATATGGGCATAACCATGTACTCTTACTTGGACATAATACTTGGACACGACCATGTACATGGGCACATGATGATGTACACAAGCATGGGTTGAAAGAGAAAGGGTAGGTCCCGAGTGGTTGAGACATTCCGTGTACCACAAGTACATGCCATGTGGTATGAAATGGATTCCAAATCTATGTCCAGGGGAGAACATTCCTAGGGAATTAGGCAATGTCACATGCCATGTGACCCCACGTACACACCACATACTTCTCCCAGTAAATTCTACCTTCCATATTTCCTTCTTTTAGAATCATATTTTTGCTCGTGGGTAGCCTATCCTGGGTGTTTTTCTATGAAGAATGTGATAGTATACTTAATTGTGTAATAAGATATATAAGGTGATGTTTTTCAACTGTGATGTTTCTTCATGATATGCTTGATGATGGAGGCGATCAGGGAAGGATCATCAAAGCGATTATGGGGCCGGTACGCACCTGTCACACCAAGGTGTGGGTCCCCCCATACTCTATATCAGTAGAGTCAGTGCTCCCCCAAACTATATTAGGGAAAGATTCCTCTATATATATAGTGGTACTCCCCTGTTTTCAAGCTCCGATGAGGAGTGGGTCCTCTACAGGAGTTGAGTCTCCCTCGACTGTGTAGTACAACAACGAGGTGCGAGCCCTTCCCCACATAGATTATTGCGAGGTTTCATGTGATATTGTACATTAGTTACAAAATTTTGGAGCTTCATGTCGACTCATATTCCATGGTTGGGATATAGAGATGAGGATACCATTTCTCTATATTATAGGTTTCTTTATTGGAATATATATATATATGTGTGTGTGTGTGTGTTCTATTTTGTTTTCATTTCCCTCTTACTATGGGTTGATATGATTTATATTGTATCTTTCTATTTCCCCATTTTTGGTTTTAGGGAATCCTACTGGGTATGCAAATACTCACCCCTACATGGGATTTTTCCACACATGTCATGTCTTATACATACGACAGAAAGATTGAAGGTGACATCAGTAGAGATTAGTGATGCTTGGATGTATTGAACACATACAATGGTTGGACTAGGAGATTAGGAGATACAATCTCTTTAGTTTTCCTTTATTATAGTTTTTTTATATTGGAATTCCATTTATGGATGGGCATTCATTTTTACCCTTTTCATTTTGGATTTATATTTTTATACTATGATGTATTCCATAGAGTTTATTGCATGCATGGTTGTACTCTAGATATTATAGTCTTTATTATATTCATCTACACGTTTTCATGGATATGAGTGTTTGTGTGCATACAGGTACTTAGGATAAGGCTTCCCATTTTATTTATTCCTTCTCAGAGCTTATAGCTAGCCACTATCCTATTGGAGGCAAGCTTGGGGTTGTCACACTCAACTTTCCACCGACCAGGTGGGCCCCGATGGGTCAGGTCATAATAGAGTGGTATCAAAGGTAGGTTCATCCTTAGATCGATGTCGGAATTGGACCCATTGTGAGGATTGGTTTGGGAACTTAGGAAAATGGAGTTGGAGTGTCTCGAGTGTGGCTCTCAGGCCAGGGAACTCAATATTGGTGCAACGACTGACATATCCATTCACTAGAATTCTGACTACATACTTGCCAACTTAGCATGATGAGAAATCAATTGCAGATAAAAAATGGTACATTCATAAATTAAAATTGATTCATTTGACTAGACTTCTTGAATCATATCTCTATCTCTCTCCCTATATATATATATATATTCTAAACATGATACATAGTGACCACTTTTATGATTCCTCTATAAAGACATCCAATTAGTTTAGTGATATATGATTGTGAATATGATCTATTGAGTGTTGAAACATTTATTAAGGGGACATATTAGGAGGTATTTACTCTAGGAAGGTAAGGAGAATAAGAGAAAATTGTCCTAGCATGGAAGGATGATGATACATGCAATCTTAGCGCACTACATGAGTTCTAGAATCAGATAATGTTGAGGTTATGTGGTGATCTAGACCCGTAGGTAGTAGGGGATTGTATTGTGTTGGTGGACTGATTATTTAGCATTGTTTGGACCTCAACCAATAAGATGGTTGTTCTTTAACCCAACCTTCTTCATGTGGCAGTAGGGAACTAGTGGAGTTTGGTGATGTAGACCCATGATGAAATGATGCTCTCATGGTTAAAATTTAAGAAGTTATTTCATGATGAGTATTACCCCTCATAATTACACTATGTGTGGATTCATAATCTTATTGAGCTGTAGAAGTGTGACTTGATAGTGTTAGAGTACACATCGAGGTTCATTGACCTCACATGTTAATACATGAATATGGTGCAGGATGGTTTATTCCATGAATTTAAGTTCAAGTATTATTTTCAAAGAGAAATTCTTGATAGCATAGTCTCATTGTTCTTTTCTAACTACGATGGAGTGTTAGAGAGGGCTCTGGTGATTGATAAATTCCTAGCATAGGGACACTGAGTGGTTGGATCAAGCAGTGGGAATCATATGGATGATTTTTCTGCAGGATCTAGAAGGTTTTAGACATCAAGGTCTTGGAAGAGGATGCATACTCGTTCTTAGACATAGACATGTGGATCCATGTATTAGGGACTGTATAGAGGATACAACCATCAAGGTGAGGGATTATGTTATACTTGTGATGGGAGGGGTCACATGTCACATGATTTCCCGAACCTTCGTACTGAGCATGATAGGTAGATAGTGGTTGAGACACCATGATAGAGGTAATGAAAAGATCAGGGATCTCCCAATATTGGTCAATGAATCCCTAGGGAGGCGGTAATGGAATAAGAGTGGGTGAATCTCTAGAGGGAGGAGTTTCTTGTAGAGGGAAAAACTATGAGCTACTTCTGCCACCACAACTAGGTGGCCCACACTAGGATTAAGGAGCCAATAGTTAGGGACATGGGTAACTACATGCTATAGAGGTATATAAATAGGCATCACATGATATTATTTAATGTATAATATGTTTCTTTTTTTCTCTATCACCAGTAATTGTTGACAAAGGTTCAAGTAATTACTTAAGCCCTTTATCCCTTATGTGAGAGTCAAAACTTCTGGCCAAGACTTTATCCTAGAAACTATGATAATAGGGTACTATAGGGAGTGATTATTAGATATATCATATCTTCTGGCAGTGAAATATGGTTCTTAGAGGAGTGATTTTCTCACAGGGTATCTTGGTCATCATGATGAAACCTTACAACATCATGTTAGGAATGGACTGGTTGTCCATGATTCGAGCCCAGACTGAATATCATCATAGAAAAGTTATATTCCTATAGAAGAGTGTGATGAGATTATTATTTATGGGTAAGAAAGATCTCATGGATGAGTGAGTGGGTCTTATGGGAAGGAATCTATAACCCATCACCCATCAGTTGGTGAGTTTGGACCATGGTGCAGTGGGGTCTTTAGGCATCTGGATTCCTCCAACAGTGGAGGACTACATGTATGTATTATATGAGAAAATTATGGGACTTCCTCCATAGTGGGAGATGGACTAATACATTTAATTACAACCTGGGACCACACCAATAACTTATTTAACATATAATATGGCCCCTATAGAGCTCTGGAAGCTGAGGGTGAAGTTAGAGTACCTTTGAGAGAATGGTTTTATCAAACCCAGTGTGTCCCCTCGGGATGCTCCAACTATATTTTTTAAAAAGGAGAATAAGATATTGAAACTTTGTGTTGATTATTGTCACCTGAACTATGTGGATATTAATAAAAAGTACCCTTTACCAAGTATTGATGACCCCTTTAGCTAGTTTATAGGCACAAGTTGGTTCTCCAAGATTAATCTCAGGTTTGAAAACCACCTATTGAGGGTCCTCAAGGATGATATTACAAATATGAAATTCCAATGTTTCTATGGATACTATGACTTCTTGGTGATGGATTTTGGTGTGAAGAATCCCCCCAATGTGTTTATGGATCTTATTAATTGGATCTTCCAGACAAACATGGAATGTTTTTTCGTGGTCTTCCTTAATGACATACTCATTTACTCTACATCAGAGGAGCAATAGGTAGAGTATATGAGGATAGTACTTGACTAACTCTGGGATAACCAAATCTATGGTAATCTCTCAACATTCTAGTTTTAGATCTATGAGGTTCACTTTTTAGGGAATGTCATCTCTAAGAATAGATTAGTTATGGACTTGGTGAATATTGATATAGTGATTAATTGGGAGCCACCCAAGAGTGTGTCAGAGATACATAGTTTCCTTGGCTTGTCCTGGTACTAAAGGAGGTTCATATTAGACTTCTCTGGGATTGAAACCCAATTTGAACACCCTGAAGCAGAAATGGAAACCATTTATCTTGACCAAGAAGTGCCAGAGAGCCTTTATAGAGCTGAGACTAAGGCTGAGGCTAAAAATTTCTCATGTGTTGAGACTACCATAGGAGGGAATATAGTACATAGTGTTTTATGATTCCTCTAGATATAGGATCAGTTGTTTATTGATGTAGAGGAAAGTAGTTATCACTTATGGGTCAAGGAAGATGAAACACCGCAAGTAAAACTACATGAATCACAACCTATAGTTGGTAAAAATAGTCTTCACTATGAATTAGTGATGGCACTATCATCTGGGTAAGCATTTTGTTTTTTACTCAAACCACCAGAGTCTTAGGTATATATTCACTTAGATATATATTAACCTAATATATAGGTGCTAGTTGAAGTTCCTATAAGACTATGACATTGATATATTTTATATTCCTAAGAAGGTAAATGTGGTAGAATATTACCTTAGCAGGAAGTCCCATTCTTGCTTGGTGGAGGAGACTCTTGAGAATTTTTCTTCATTACAACTGACCCGAATGGAGGACAGGGGTGAATGTTTTATTTAGTTGATGGTAGTAAGTCCTCATCTATCACGACCTGTCCCTCAGGGCCCGTGTCGTGACTACCCCAAGCTCGCTTTCCATAGGCCAGGGTCTGGCGACTAGCATCGGAAAGGTGTATCCCTAAAATGGGAAGACATTTCCTTTTTAACCTGTACAGACACACATTCTAAGAACACAACAAGAAGAAACCACTAAGTAAACTACTATAGTAAAAAGAGTGTTGAAAGTAAAGGGGTCGGAATACAATCCCAACTATAAAGGTACAAGTACAACTGAAAGGTACAATACAAATGAAAAAAGGGAAAAAAAACTCATGGGTGATCCTCCAAGGATCCTACCTGAAGGGTAGGTACAGATTGCCTCTATATCACTCCACATCTTCCGATCCCCTCTGCGTACTGCTTGGTCCCAGCACCCTCAAATCTCAGCCCAGCTACTCGTCGTCTACACAAGACACTACAAGGTGCTGGCGAAGACCATGTAGGGGTGAGTATAACAATACCTAGTAGGGAACCCGAGACCCCAAAATGTATCTCAGAATTCCACAAAGGAAAACCAAAAAGCATGATCTCAATCACAAAGCACAAAGCAATAAACACAGCTCAAAAAGAGTCTCAACTCAAACCGGGTTTTTAGTTAAGTATAGAAGTACAGATTATTAGTCGCGAAGCTAGATCATATTATTCTATCAAGAGGCACTACTTCTAACCATACGAAGTCTAACCCACACAGGATCGATAGGTACTAACCCCCGCAATGATCCACAATGGATTCGACCCTCCCAGAGTTGATAGGTAACTAACCCCCGCTGACCCACACAGAATCTGACCCACATAGGATCGGTATGCGCTGAACCACATAGGATTACTGAGCAGTTAACCACTCAAGATCTGACCCACACAGGATCGGTATGCACTGACCCACATAGGATCGCTGAGCACTGACCTTTGTACGATCTGTCTCCAACCGACGCCTCGCTGCCAGCCACTGGATTCGTTGCACCTGGTGCACTCGAGTTCTGTAGAATATGCCCTCGAGATATTAGTCATACCTTGAACTCCACTAAGATCCACAAAGGAGTAACCTAAAGAACCTCTATGTCGTAAAGGTTCCAATGCGACAGACAGTGCGTCAATCGGATGCCCAGTCTGTGAGTTATAAGCGTTTTAGTTCTGGGGGCCCGGTTAGATTCGGGTTCGATCCAACCCATCCATACTCCAACTATCTCCAAAACTCAAGAGGATAATACTAAAAGTACCGTCTCGATCCAAGGATCCCAACGCCACAGACAGTTCATCAAACGAACATCCAGTTCTCAAGATATGGCCCTTTAAGTGTTTCTGGGCCCGGTTGGCCTGGGTTCGGTCTGGCCCGGTCTGGCCGGGCCATGGTGGGCACGGCCCGCCAGGCTGAGGTCCAGCTTGGCCCACAAGGGGAATTCATGCAAAGGTGGCCCACAAGGGTAGCCTAGACCGCAATGGGGTGGCCCGTGAAGGGCGGCCCGACCGTGGTGGAGCGCGGTTGACCGCACCACAATTCACTGTTTCATTTTCACCCTTACACCACTATGAAAAACTTGTTTTATATTGAAAATTAGAAAAATAATAACAAATTTCATTCAATTTTTTAATCATTTATTTTGTGTTTATAACTTTTTAAAGGGTGAATATTACTTTTTTTGATGATTCCATTGTAGGAGGAGGTGATTTGGAGGCCCTAGAGATGATCCAGAAGGAAAATGGGCCAAAACTGCACGGGTTCCACGAACACCTATCCACTGTTGGGTATATTATGACAACTAAGTGCATAAAATTTGTATGATATTTTGTGGACTGGTCCAAAATTAAATTTTATACAACTCTTATGAAGACAACCAATCCCCATTCGGCCATTAAAGGGCCCAACCGAAGTGATCTATCCAGGCCACCGAATCTGCACCGAGTAAAAAAGTTGTGTTCTATGTTCTGTCCATATCTTGAGTTTTACGTGTCCAAAATAATCCAAACATTCGGTGGAGATAGCCAAGATGTGTGGAAACAACTTTCTAGTTTTTTAAAAAGCTATTGAAGACTGTATGGAGGCCTAAAACAATGTGACAAGTGGTTTTACACAATCTGTGTGCCCAAAACCACTTCCCATTTTTTCTATAAAAGAGCACCATGGGTACCTCATTTGGAGAGTTCGAACCAGAAGCCAAGATCTTCCATTTTGGAGTCCTATAGGAGTCTCTTCATCATACTATAAGTTCTGGTGGCCCCTATCCTCATAGGGGGATCAAGGATGAAGAAGGAGTTCCATCTGAGCCTCCTCCTCCTCTCGACGACGAGCTAAATGGTGGACGATCATTTCGAGGGAGCTATAGAAACTTGGGAGGGAGTTACAACACATGTTCTTCTACTAGTTTTTTATAATTTGTGTGTTTAATATTTCACTTATTTTTTATATTTCCATGATTCTCCCCTGATTACATTTCATTTGATATAATTAAGTGGAACACTTTTTATTTCAACACCGATTGGGTTGAGATTTCAAGTGGGAATCTTGGGTTGTTCCGATTGGACAATACAATAATCCTATTTATCTCACACATACATAATATTTAAGTATGATTTGGTATAAATTTAATTCTATTATTGATAACCAAATCTTGGCAACATGATTGTTGTGTCAAGGGGTGGTTTCTTAAGCATCATTTGAAGAGGCAAGAGGGGAGTCAAGATCTTGACAACCTTCAACCAAAGAATTAAACAAAACCATGTTAAATTTTCAGAACAATGAATTATCCAAGATGTTTAGTGAACTTGAAATTATCTTCTTCTCTCATAATTATTAATACACCACCTTTATTTATCAACTATTTAACTCTTTAATTAATTAATTTACCTAAATTTGTTTTCAAAACCACCCCCTCTTTTAGTACTTCTTATTAAAAATACATTCTCTAAAATTATTAACGCTCCTTGAGAGATGACCTAGTTTCTTCCCTAGACTATAAATTTATCTTCAAATCATAACCAATTTTACTTGTCATGATAATGCGTTCAATTTTTTGCACCGTTTCCGGGGAGCGCTTTGGTTTTAGTGCGTGTTTTTGTTATTTTTTTTTGTAAATTTTGTGAATGTTTGTTTGTTTTATCTTCTACCTTTACATTTATTTTTGTGTTCTAATTTATTTCTTGTGTATGTTCTGTGTATGATGCATTCTACTCTAGGAGACTTACAACCTTTAGATCCTAAACCAGAGATGATCCTACATCAGCGACCCCGAGATACACAAGAGGAACCTGTGAAAGAGGACGCACAAAACATCAACACTCATCTTGATCCTTCTTCTTCTTCTTCGGGAACCCACATTAAAACTGAAATTAATGTGAATAACATGGATGAAAACAATAAAATACTAAAAGAACTAACCTCACCTAATGTTGATATCCAACCCACCTATATTCAATTACAAGGGGAGTCTCCCAATTTTGAACTAAAATCTGGTTTAATTAATCTATTACCAAGATTCCATGGACTTCCTGGAGGGGATCCACACAAGAATTTAAAAGAATTTCATACAGTGTGTTCTACATTAAAACCTGTAAATGTGAATGAATAACAAGTAAATCTTAGATAATTCCCCTTTTATTTAGAAGATACAACAAAATATTGGTTATATTATGTTAATTCCCCAATAAAAAGCTGGGCAGACATGAAATGCCTTTTCCTTGAAAAATATTTCTCAACCTCTCGAACTGCAACAATAAGGAAAGAAATTTGTGGGATAATACAATCTCAAGGGGAAACATTACATGAATATTGGGAATGCTTTAAAAGGTTATGTTCATGTTTCCCACACCACCAAATAAGTAATCAACTTTTAATTCAATATTTTTATGATGGTTTAATACCTATTGATCAAAATATGATCGATGTTACAGGTGGTGCACTAGTTGATAAGACCCCAATTGCTACAAGAACCCTGATTCATAACATGGCACAAAACACAGTAATTTGGTTCAAGGTCTAATGTACCGATTCGAGGTGACCATGAGGTGCAAAGTACTGAATTTGAGAATAAGGTGGACATAAAGTTTGAAGAGGTAAGTACCCTTCTTAGACAACTTGCTCTTTCTCAAGGGAAATCCCAATATCCTCCTCCCATCCATTGTGGTATATTTTATTCTGACACCCACTACTTTGACCAATGTCCTTAATTAAGGGAAACATCTGAGAGTTGTGAGGCAATATTTCCAAGATGCCCCTATAACCAACCCTTTAGGCAAGAACCTTACTATCCATCCAACCCTGGGTTGAAGGAGAACCAATCTTATAGGTAAGGGGTATTCAAACCAACCTCAACAATAATGGAACCAACCGGGTCAGAGCATTCATCCACCACCACCACCCAAAAATCATCAACCACCCCAAAGGCCTTCCTAACAAACCCCTCTAAAACCCAAGACAAGCCTAGAAGATATGATGAAAAAAATGGATGACAACAATATCCAATTCCAAAAAACCACTCAAGAATCCATACAAGGTCTCAAAACCCAATTAGGATAACTAGCTAACTCCGTGGGTGAAATTAAAAATCATGGGTCAGGTAAACTTCCCTCTCAACCAATAGTTAACCCTATGGATAAAGGAAATATTAGTTCCATCACCCTTAGGATTGAAAACCAACTAGAAACTAAAATGGATCCTCCATTAGAGTCATCCCCTCCCGAGGAAACCTACATCCCAACCATTAAAAATGTTCTAAATGTTGAAGAACCTTTTCCTGAGAGAAGCCCTTCCAAAGGAAAGAGTGTGTATATTTATGAGTCACCTAGCCCAACCATTCCTCTTACATTTCCTCAAAGGTCCACCCAACCAAGAAAACAAAAGGAAACTGAACTTGATAAAGAAATATTAGAAATTTTCAAGAAGGTACAGGTTAGCATCCCATTGATTTATGTTGTGAATCACATTCCACGGTACACCAAGTTTCTAATGAAGATGTGTACACATAGAAGGAGACTTTAAGGTGATGAGAAAGTGAGCTTGGGGAGGAATTTTTCAGCATTGATAGAGCCCTCAATTCCCACCAAGAACAATGATCCTGTAACATTCTCAATTCCATGTACCATAGGAGAGTATTCTTTTTCTAATGCTATTCTTGATTTAGGTGCCTCAATAAATGTGATGCCTCACTCCATTTAATCTACATTACAAGTTGGGGAACTAAAGCCCATTGGAATTGATGTTAAACTAGCCAACCAGAGTACTGCACACCCCACTAGTGTGTTAGAGGATGTTCTTGTGAGGGTTCAAAATTTAATTTTTCCTCCTAGCTTTTATGTGCTTAAAATGGAGGATGATAGGATGAATGGACATGCCCCGAATATATTGGGGCGACCCTTCTTGAAAACCTCCAAAACCATAATTAATGTACCTAATGGTACATTATATATGGAGTTTGGTGGTGACATTTTCCACTTAAACATCCTTTATTCCATGAAGAACCCCTCAGAAGAACATTCCTCTCTCTCTGTTAATTCAATTGATGCACCTCCTTCCCCTGAAAAAACAACATTTCTTTCTCCTGATACCCTTTCTGAGTTTTCTTCATTGATTGAAAATCTAGGTAATGAATCATGAATTGATTATTGTATTGGTCTAGAAAAGTGTCGTGCATGTTTATTAATTGATAATTTCTTAAACACCAAGGATCCAATGACCATCGATGATATTGAAAAGCTTGTAAAAGCTCATTCCTCATACAAGGATGATACCATTGAGCAGTTAGATGAGATCAGTGACCTATAAATTTCACACACACTCCCATCATTCTAAAATACACCTGAATTGGAATTGAAACAACTTCATCAAGATTTAAAATATTCATATCTTGGTAATGGAAACAATTTGCCCATCATAATTGCTAGTTCACTCCATTCTGAGAATCAATTGCGACTGTTTGAACTATTAAGGGAGTATAAACAAGCTTTAGGATGGAAACTTTTTGAAATTCCTGGTATTAGACCATCAATTTGTACACATCATATTTTATTAAATGATTAGGCTAAACCAGTGAGGCAGACACAACGTCGACTGAACCCAAACCTCCTAGAAGTTGTGAAAAAGGAGGTACCAAAATTATTGCCTGCTGGAATAATTTACCCCATCACTGATAGCCAATGGGTCTATCCCATTAAAGTAGTTCCTAAAAAACTGGCCTTACAGTAATCAAAAATGAAAACAATGAATTGGTTCCAACTCATATGCAGAATAGTTAGCGTGTCTGTATAGACTATCGCCGACTAAACCAATACACTAGGAAGGACCATTTCCTTTTTCCATTCATTGTCAAAATTCTAGAGAGGCTAGAAGTATAGCGACCTAGCCTTTTCTTGCATTACTATTACATCATTTCAAAGATAAAAAACATAATAGTATTACACATAGAGGATCCAAAGGTTTAGTGTCTTGGGAAAACTAGGACCACACATAACAAATACAACATCAAGCATAAACATTTATTTAATTTCTTCTTCTCTAGCTTCTTATTGGCACTTTTACTCTCCTTAGTACATGTATCTACTTGAGGATATACATAAAAAGGGGTGATCTAGAATCCTATTAATAGGATAGATAAGAACAATATAGCATTAGGTGAGCATAGTCACAACATAGGCAAAAGATCATGAACATGAGAGGAGCATAAATAAAAGACTTGAAATATGGCAATGCATAAAAATGAAACATCATGTCTTAGTGGTTAACTACCACACATACTTGTGAACCAAGATAGAATCTTGTTAACACATCATTTAACATTTAATCATGATATTCATCACTTTACCCAATGCATTGGAGCGCTATATAATTCCGGGCACACCCGTCACATTTAAATATTCATATTGCGCTATATAATTCCGGGTGCACCCATCACATCATAACATTATCATTTATCATGCATTCCAAAATGAACATATAACATAAATGAACATAACTAACCAATGAAAATGAATTGGTTTCATCTCATAATAACACATTCGTAAACTTTGGGTTCCCAAAAGAAAGAGGGAACAACAAACTTGATACAAGAACCATCAACCTTGAATGAGAGGTAAAAGGTGAGTTCTTAAAAGAATAGTTCTTTTGGAAAACATTTTGATGGACATAAAAACCAGTGACAAACATGTATATCCCATATAATTAAAGTAAACGATGAACAAATTATCTTTGAGGAGTAACCATATCAAAAATGGAGTGAAAGAGGGAGAACCCGAAGGAAGAAAATTGGGTTCAAGATTTCCCCTTACCTTGTATCTGAATGCTTCCTTCTCTTTAATGTCCTGTATAATGAAATTATATTCATTAATTAGAAATACAGAACCATTTTTACATTAATAGGGTTCATTATGGTTTCATTATGTCATATCATGTTCCTTTGGATGACTTATAGAGTTTAAGAACATTGTTCGGGGATGTTCGTTTTTATGGTTTTTCTTTGGTGGTTCACTTGTATTCTTAAATTGAAGTTCGGGTAGAACATGGTTAAACATCCAAAAATGATATTACATGTTATTAGTGATATTACAGGATCTTGAATTATTTTATAATTAATTATATTAGATCCATGTGGATGAATCATTAGATAAGAATCAAACGAAGATTGTGTCGGTTAATTTGAGAGGTTTTTCGATCATAAAGAACTTGTTTTAATTTATCCCTTAGTAATATGTTCTTAATTCAGTTACAGAACATTAAATAGGACATAATACATATAAAATATTCTGTTTCAACCATAAAAATGGTTTCATGACCAGATCTGAAGGTAGAAATGGAAGAAGAGAGCATGTCGTTTTTGAAGGTGATAAATTTAACATCTCATGAACAACGTTCTCTTTAATAAAATAAAAGGAAGAAGGAAAGGGGGTGGGGTGATATAAGATACCATTAGAATCATACAATTACAGTATGTTTATGATACTGGAGTTACAATACAATTTGGATGAAGATAGGTGGGGAGAGATCAAGAAATGAACTTGAACTTGAAAGGAAATTAAAGGAGAAGAGGGAGGGAAATTACCACTAGAATCCTCCTCTTGAGAACCTTCTTGAGGGCCTAAGATTGGTCTTTTGATGAGACCAGAAGTTCTTGGACGTGGGGGAGGGGCTAGGGAAGGTGTTTGGGCAGAGTTTAGAGAAGGATTGGAGCTTGAGAGGTGTGAGGTAAAGAGGGAGTGAACGATGGCTTTTATAGTGGAGGGGAGAGGGGTTTCCTTAATATAAAATTCATTAGTTTATTAATTTCCCCTAAGATAAGGAATAGTGAGTCTTGGATGACCAATAATAGTAATTTTATAATGTAATCACGAACCAAGTGTGCTTACATAATAATAACATCATTGATGACTCAATTAATACATTATTTAGCATTTATTGAGAATTATCGGATTCTACTATTCATAAAAAATTCAAGTATCTCATAAAAATCCCAAAAATTTACCCCAAACATTTTTCGATGTGTGGAATAAAAAAATGAGGTACATTTTTCAAAAATAATTTTCTAAATATTTTTAATTTAATATTTAATTAAAATCATAATTTACTTAAAAAAACTGTTTTTAAGATTAAAACTGGTTTTATAGTGCTTTCAAAAATTATGTAGGGTCTTATAAAATTATCTAAAAACTATAAGAAATTGATTCAATAATTTATTAATAAATTTTAGGGAAATAAATATTCTTTTAAATTAATTAATTAATTATAATTAATTATTTATGACTTAAAAAATACCAAAACGTTTACTAAGGTCAAATTGTCACTTTCTAAGATGTCTAAATTTTATTTTATTATTCATAGGTAATGTTACTCTTATGTTGGATGATTTACTATTCATAAGGGTCATATTACTATTCATAAGGGTATGTTACTATTCCTAAGGGTATGTTACTATTCACCATTTTTTTTTGTTTCATTGGACTACAAAAATCATCTTGAACACAACCATGTATATTGGATTTTCAAAATTCAAAACATAGAAGTGACAAACTTATGTTTAAAGGTCACTTATCACTTAGTAGTTCATTATGTTGTGTTTTCATGTTATTTTATGACATAATTATAAGAAGGGAATTTCCATTGAAAAACTTTGGGTCGTTACATTCTTCCCCCTTAAGAAATTTCGCCCCTGAAATTTCACTTTACACAAACAGGTGAGGGTACTTCTCCTTCATTGCCTCTTCTGGTTACCAAGTTGCTTCCTCAAACTTATGGTTCCTACACAACACTTTGACAAGATGGACTGTCTTGTTGTGTAGAACCTTATCTCTCCGATCCAGAATCTTTACTAGCTTCTCCTCATAGGAGAGATCATCTTCCAACTGTACCACCTCTGAGTTTAGTACATGTGAGGGGTCTGGTATGTACTTTCTCAGTAGTGATACATGAAACACATCATGAACTTGATCCATATTCAGTGGAAGTACTAGATGATAGTCCACAACTCCTATACGGTCAAGGATCTCAAAGGGGCCAATATACCTTGGGCTTAGATTCCCTTTCTTCCCAAATCACATGACTCTCTTCCATGGAGATATTCGAAGGAAGACTTTATATACAACGTCGAACTCCAAGTCCCTTCGACGATTTACAGAATAGATCTTTTGCTGACTTTGAGCAGCTTTGATGTGTTTCTGGATTACTTGAACCTTATCTGTCATCTCTTGAACAAGATCAGGTCCAAGTAGCTTTCTTTCTCAAACTTCATCCCAACAGGTTGGAGTTCTACATCGCTTCCCATAAAGAGATTCATACGGATCCATCTGAATACTCGAGTGGAATCTATTGTTGTATGAGAACTCAACCAATGGGATATACTGATCCCAACCACCTTTGAATTCTAGAGAGTAGGCTCTTAGAATATCTTAAAGCATCTGAATAGTCCTTTCAGACTGGCCATCAGTTTGGGGATGATAGGCCGTGCTGAAATTTAATTCAGTACTCAAAGAATATTGAAGGCTCCTCTAGAATTTAGATGTGAACCTTGGATCATGGTCAGAGACAATCGAGAGTGGAACACCATGCAGTCTCACCACTTCCTTCACATATATCTTTGCAAGTTGATCAAGTGAGAGATCTTCCTGAATAGCGATAAAATGGGCAGTCTTGGTGAGTCAGTCAACCACAACCCATATTGCATTATTTCCCTTTGACGTCCTCGAGAGACCCATGACAAAGTCCATAGTAATGTTTTCACATTTCCACATGGGTATAGGCAATGGCTGCATCATACCTTTGGACTTTTGTTGCTCAGCTTTAACTTTCTGACATACCAAACACCTTGATATATATTCCACAATATCCTTCTTCATGTTATCCAATCAGAAGTGTTCCCAGAGATCACGGTACATCTTGGTACTCCCAGGATGGATAGAGAAAGTTGAGCTATGTGCATTTTCCAATAGCTCCTTCTTTATCCCGGGTGATAAAGGCACACAAAGCCATGTTCCAAACCAAATCACACCATCATCATCGATATGGAACTCTTACAGCTTCCCTTCCTTTACTGCATTCACCCTATTTTGTATCTCCACATCATCCCTTTGTGCTTCCTTAATATTCTCTTGGATGGATGGTTGTGCAATCATTTGGGCAAGGTAGGATGTATCCCCTTCCCTTATGATTTCCAAATCCATTCTTTGCACATCCATTAAGACAAGGTCTTTCTCAATCTGCAACATGGATAGAGTAGCATGTTCTTTTCTTCTTAGAGCATCAGCTACCTTGTTCACCTTTCCAGGATGATAATGAATAGAGAAATCGTAATCCTTGATTAGCTCTAACCATCTCCTTTGACGCATGTTGAGCTCATTTGGTGTGAATATATACTTTAGGCTCTTGTGGTCGGTGTATATGTCACACTTCTCGCCATAAAGGTAGTGCCACCAGATTTCAAGGCAAAAATCACGACTGCCAGCTCTAGATCATGCGTCAGGTAGTTCTGCTCATGGATCTTCAACTGTCGTGAGGCATAGGCTATCATATTATCATTTTTCATGAGTACACAACCCAAGAATTTCTTTGAAGCATCACTGTATATCACAAAACTTTCTCCCATTTTCGGTAGTGTGAGTACAGGTGCAGTGATCAGCCTTATTTTTAGCTCCTTGAAGCTTCCCTCACATTATTCCGTCCATACATACTTTTCCCCTTTCCTTTTTAACTTAGTTAGTGGGCTTGACAATCGTGAGAAGTTTCTCACAAAACGTCGGTAGTACCCAGCTAATCCAAGAAAACTACGGATTTCTGAGACACTAGAGGGCCTGGGCCATTCCTCAATCACCTTTTTCTTTGAAGGATCCATAAAAATTCCCTCACTTGTGATCACATGTCCCAAGAAAGTGACTTGATTCATCCAAAAGTCACCCCTTCTGAACTTGGTGTACAACTTCTCCTTTCTCAATGTCGCCAACACAAGTCTTAGATGTTCTTCATGTTCCTCCTTGCTCTTGGAGTATATGAGAATATCATCGATAAACACTACCACAAATTTATTGAGGTAATGTCTAAAGACTCTATTCATCAAATCCATGAAGATTTCAAGGGGAATTAGTAAGTCCAAAGGGCATCACCAAAAACTCATAGTGCCCATACCTTGTACGGAACACAATCTTCTGAATATCTTCCTTCTTCACCTTTACCTGATGAAATCCAGAACGAAGATCCACCTTTGAGAAGTATTGAGCTCCTCTTAATTGATCGAACAAGTCATCAATCCTTGGGATAGGATAATTGTTCTTTATGGTGATCTTGTTGAGTTCCCGATAATTGATACACAGCCGCATTGTACCATCCTTCTTCTTCAAAAAGAGCACTGGCGCACTAAAAGGCGATGCACTAGGGCGTATGAAACCTTTGTCCAAATGCTCTTGTAGCTGCTTCTTTAACTCCTCTAGTTCGATAGGATCCATCCTATAGGGGCACTTCGAGATAGGATTAGCTCCGGGTATGAGTTCAATAAAGAACTCTACCTCACGATCCAGGGGAATTCCGGGTAACTCTTCGGGAAATACATCACTGTATTCCCTCACGATGGGCATTTCCTCAAGGTTGGCACTTTCCTTCGACTCAACCATTTGGGTGAGGTATGCTTCTTCATAGGGAATCAACACCCACACCATTAAAGGACTTTTCAAAGGATATTCATGATCTTCCTTGAATTTTTAGAGGAGCATGGGATGGTTCGGAATATGAAAAGATATTTCCTTTTCCCGACAGTTGATATGCACTCTATATTACCAGAGCCAGTCCATTCCCATTATAGCGTTGAATTCCACCAAGGGAAGTATTACAAGATTTTCCGGAAGAATCTTCCCACTTACGTCAACAGGAGAAGAGTCAAACACTTGGGTTGGAATGATTTCACCACTTGGTGTTTTTACAGATATCTCTACTTCAAGGTTTCAGGGCTTCGATTATATAGTTCTAGAAAACTTGCAAGATATAAAGGAATGTATAGAACCAGAATCAAATAATACTTTTTCCATTCTTGAGTGAATAGGAAGTGTACCTTGTACGACTTCATTATGATGCTCCACCTCTGCGGTAGTGATGGAATAAGCCTTCCCTTGTTCCTTTGTCTTTGGTGGCTGCTAACGCGGATTACCCTCGATAGCTCGAGGTTTAGTGCACTGGTTTACATAGTGCCCTAGCTTCTTACAGTTGTAGCATTGAACCATGAGTGGTTCTCTCCTTTCATCGGCTACATTCTCCTTCCTTTTCATGTCTTTTCGACACTCTTGAGCATGGTTTCCTTCTTTCCCACACTTGAAGCATTTCCCCATCCCTTTGAGGCAGTTCCCATGGTGCAACTTCCCACATTTTTGGCATGTGGGTCATTGATTTTTCTTCCCACCTTTGTCACTAGATCCACCGTCTTGAAACTCCATCTTTCTTTTCTTATCCCCATAGCCATGGGACCATTCTACAAACTCCATCTCCACTTTGAGAGCACACCGAACAACTTCTTCATAACTCCCAAAGTCTCTAATTTTTAGAGCCTTTCTAAGGTGTGGTTTTAATCCACTAAAGAATCTATCAATTTTGCTATCACAGTTGATAACAAAACCCGAAGCATACCTTTCAAGACTTGTGAAATTCGCTTCATAGGTTGTGACAGATTATCCTTCTTTTTTCTTGAGCTCTATAAATTCTCTCTCCATCTTCGTGCGAAGAGTTCGTGGGAAGTACTTATTAAGAAACATTATCTAAATGTCTTCCCAATTCATATCTTAAATTTCCTCCCTTGGCTTAGTGTTCTTAATCAAATCCCACCATTGACCAGATTCTCCATCTAGATGATAAAAAACTAGAGTCAACTTATCCGTCTCAGAATAGTGAAGCACAAAAAAGATCTTCTCCATAGAGTTGACCCACTATTTCGCAACTATTGGATCAGAAGATCCACAAAACGTTAGTGGTCATTGCCGCATAAAACACTCGATATCCAGTTGCTCTCTCTTTGGTTAAGGAGGACGTTCCCCATTATTATGGTTGTTATTCATAACCTGAGATAATTGAGTAAGCATCTCCATGAAGTTTTGAACTCCACCTCCCAAATCATTGGGGATGTTGTTTGGGAAATCATTGCACTGGCCCTCACACGAGTTGTTGGCCTAATTTCTCCTGGTTCCCACCATTTTCTAAAATAGAAAAGGTTAGAACAAAACATAAGTAAACAAGTCATGAATAACTTATTCATTTAAAAAATTTATACCAAAAATATAACATATGGGATCCCTGTGTAAATATTCTTATGTGCATATTTTTACTTAGTCTCATACTAGAGGTTTTCTCTATGGTTCACTAATCCTAATTCCCAAATTAACTAAACCTTTCCTCTGATACCAACAATAGAAACCCAGCCTTTTCATGCATTACTATTACATCATTTCAAAAATAAACAACATAATAGTATTACACATAGATAATCCAAAGGTTTAGTGTCTTGGGCAAACTAGGACCACACATAACAAATACAACATCAAGCATAAACATTTATTTAATTTATTCTTCTCTAGCTTCTTATTGGCACCTGTACTCTCCTTAGTATATGTAGCTACAAGAGGATATACATAAAAATGGGTGAGCTAGAAGCCCAGTAAGAGGATAGATAAGAACAATATAGCATGGGGTGAGCATAGTCATAACATATGCAAAAGATCATGAACATGAGAGGAATATAAATAAAAGACTTGAAATGTGGCAATGCATAAAAATGAAACATCATGTCATAGTGGTTAACTACCACACATACTTGTGAACCAAGATAGCATCTTGTTCACACATAATTTCACATTTACTCATGATATTCATCACTTTAACCAATTCATTGGAGAACTAAATAATTCCGAGCGCACCCGTCACATTTAAACATTCATATTGTGCTATATAATTCCGGGCGCACCCGTCACATCATAACATTATCATTTATCATTAATTCCACAATGAACATATAACATAAATGAACATAAATAACCAATGAAAACGAATGGGTTTCATCTCATAAAAACACATTCATAAACTTTGGGTTCCCAAAAGAAAGAGGGAACATCATACTTGATACAAGAACCATCAACCTTGAATGAGAGGTAAAAGGTGAGTTCTTAAAAGAACAGTTCTTTTGGAAAACATTTTGATGGACATAAAAACCAGTGAAAAACATGTATATCCCATAAAAGTAAAGGAAATGATGAAAAAATGATCTTTGAGGAGTAACCATATCAAAAATGGAGTGAAAGTAGGAGAACCCGAAGGAAGAAAATTGGGTTCGAGATTTCCCCTTACCTTGTATCTGAATGCTTACTTCTATTTAATGTCCTGTATAATGAAATTATATTCCTTAATTAGAAATACATAACCTTGTGTACATTAATAGGGTTAATTCTGGTTTCATTATGTCATATCATGTTCCTTTGGATGACTTATAGAGTTTAAGAACATTGTTCGGGGATGATCGTTTTTATGGTTTTTCTTGGGTGGTTCACTTGTATTCTTAAATTGAAGTTCAGGTAGAACATGGGTAAACATACAGAAATGATATTACATTTTATTAGTGATATTATAGGTGCTTTAATGATTTTATAATGAATTATATTAGATTCATGTGGATGAATCATTAGATAAGAACCAAACGAAGATTGTGTGGGTTAATTTGAGCGGTTTTTCGATCACAAAGAACTTGTTTTAATTTACCCCTTAGTAATATGTTCTTAATTAAGTTAAAGAACATTAAATAGGACATAATAAATATAAAATATTCTGGTTCAACAATAAAAATGGTTTCATGACCAGATCTGAAGGTAGAAATGGAAGAAGAGAGCATGTTGTTTTTGAAGGTGATAAATTTAACACCTCATGAACAACGTTCTCTTTAATAAAATAAAAGGAAAAGGGAAAGAGGGTGGGGTGATATAATATACCATTAGAATTATAAAATTACAGTATGTTTATAATACTGGAGTTACAATACAATTTGGATGAAGATAGGCAGGGAGAGATCAAGAAATGAACTTGAACTTGAAAGGAAATTAAAGGAGAAGAGGGAGGAAAATTACCTCTAGAATCCTCCTCTTGAGAACCTCATTGAGGGACTAAGCTTGGTCTTTTGATGAGACCAGTAGTTCTTGGACGTGGGGGAGGGTCTAGGGAAGGTGTTTGGGCAGAGTTTAGAGAAGTCTTGGAGCTTCAGAGGTGTGAGGAAAAGAGGGAGTGAAGGGTGGCTTTTATAGTGGAGGGGAGAGGGGTTTCCTTAATATAAAATTCATTAGTTTATTAATTTACCCTAAGAAAAGGAATAGTGAGTCTTGGATGACCAATAATAGTAATTTAATAATTTAATCCAGAACCAAGTGGGATTACATCAGCAGAACATCATCGATGACTCAATTAATACATTATTTATCATTTATTGAGAATTATCGGATTCTACTATTCATAAAAAATTCAAGTATCTCAGAAAAATCCCAAAACTTTACCCCAACCATTTTTCAACGTGTATAATCCAAAAATGAAGACCATTTTTCAAAAATAATTTTCTAAATATTATTAATCTAATACTTAATTAAAATCATAATTTACTTAAAAAAACAGTTTTTAAGATTAAAACTGATTTTACAGTGTTTTCAAAAATTACCTAGGGTCTTATAAAATTATCTAAAAACTATAATAAATTGATTCAATAATTTATGAATACATTTTAGGGAAATAAATATTCTTTTAAATTAATTAATTAATTATAATTAATTATTTATGACTTACAAAATACCAAAACGTTTACTAAGGTCAAATTGTCACTTTCTAAGATGTCTAAATTTTGTTTTATTATTATTAGGTAATGTTACTCTTATGTTGGATGATTTACTATTCATAAGGGTCATATTACTATTCATAAGGGTATGTCACTATTCCTAAGGGTACGCTACGATTCACCAAAAATTATTTTTGTTTCATTAGACTCCAGAAATAATCTTGCACACAACCGTGTATATCAGATTTTAAAAATTCAAAACATAGAAGTGAAAAAATTATGTTTAAAGGTCACTTATCACTTAGTAGTTCATTATGTTGTGTTTTCATGTTATTTTATGACATAATTATAAGAAGGTAATTTCCATTGAAAAGCTTTGGGTCATTACAAGAAGAAAAGTCCAACTACTACTTCCTTGATGGGTATTATAGATACTTTCAGATCCATATTTCTCCTGAGGATTAGGAAAAGACAACCTTCACTTGCCCCTTTGGTACATTTGCTTATAGAAGGATGTCATTTGGTCTGCGAAATGATCTGGGTACTTTCCAACGATGCATGGTTAATATTTTTTTGGATTACCTGGAGAATTGCATGGAAGTATTCATAGATGATTTCACTGTTTATGGATCCTATTTTGATGAATGTTTGAGTAGTCTTGATTCAATCTTACATTGCTGTGTTGAAAATAATATCGTATTAAATTATGAGAAATGACATTTCATGGTGCGATAAGGTATAGTTTCGAGGCATGTCATTTCTGGGGATGCTATATGATAAAAAAACATTTTGTTGAATATTTTATTGATAATAAATGACATAATTTCATCACATTGTGCTAAATATGTTCATTTATGAAATATTTGGGATTAGATCATTCATTTGAAAATTTGATTAAAATTCCATTTTTACCCTTTTAAAATGCATTGTAGTATTTCAAACTTAAATATTTTAATATAACTTATTTGAACTTAATATTTTTTAACAGTGTTCATAACTTAATTTTATATAACTTTTATTCAGAACACTAGAGCTAAAGAGTGCATTTGGATGGAGTAAATGGGTCATTAAGTCAATGGTGGGATGGACTCGGCAGAATGGACATGGGTTATGTATTTGGGCCATAACATCTTCATCTATGCTTTTATTAGACCCACATTTTGAGAGGATCTAAATAACTCATTTTCTCGCGAATCATCCTCATGGAAGGACAGCTGATTCACGCATTTTGGTAGTCAAATGGGTGGTTCAAGTTGGCATAAAATATTTGTCCGAGATTCCCCATTCACACTTGAAACCACTTTGAACCTAGCCTCCCCAACACTCTATAAATTGGTGTTTTTATCATTTTGTGGTGTTGGTACGTGTATTGGAAAGTTTAGGGCAGAGGAGAAGTGGATCCACTCCAATTTTCCAACCATTTCAATAAGGGTAGCTCTTGAAGCAAGGATCCCTTCGGCGAAGCCTTCTTCTTCTCCTTCGTGTTGTAATGCTTTTGTTTGTGTAATAAATTTCTCTGTTCTTATTTTATTTCTTCTATTTTCTTCTATTTTATTAAAATTTCTTCTTCTATTAATCTTCCTCTTTGGGCTGGAATTCTTTAGTAGAAACGTGATTGGGTTTTACCCTTTCTAAACCTTTGCACATGCAAAACGTTTCTACGATGACTACACCGCCCATAGAAGAGTAGTTATTTTTAGTAATCAATCGACCTCTATCCTTCTTCATTAATTTATTTTGAATAAATGAGATACTATAATTCATATATTATGATCTATTAATTGTGTTTTTAATTTAAATGAAACTAAGAAAGAAATTGAATACTTAACACAAAACACGCGAGGTCGGGAATTGTGTGAACTGTGAGAGCGCAACCTTAACCGGTAATTCAAAACCACATGGGATTAATTTGTAGAGTTCAAAAACAATCCCTAAAATAAATTATTCCTCATTTCCAGAATGGATATGTGCCTTAATTTATGACTGACCATAAGCTATCCTTATAATATCAATCAAAGTAGGGTGTTGTGATTACATATTCTGAAGATAACCTAGGGTTTAATTCACTTCATCTTTGTGGTAAGGTTAATTCTCATAGGGTTTTGGGGTTAACAAGTTAAGGGATCATAATTAAGTGGATGATAATTTAAATGATAATGATAAATAATTGATTTAATAGGTATATTTAGATCGATTACATCTTTTAAATATTGTCTAAAAAGCATCTTCTTGTTGTGTCATTTTAATTGAAATTCATTTCAAAACTAAAACAAAAAAAAATACAATCTTATTCTAGAAAACTTCTTCTAGATTTATAAACTATAACCAACCCCCATCCTTTTAAGTAGTGTTTTTATTATCTTTTATTTTATTTTTAGAATACCTCTAAAAAGTTGTTTTAATTCACTTCATCCTTTGAGAGACGACCTTGGTCAGCCACTCTGCTGCACCTAAGTACCCCAAAATCACACTAATAATTTGAGGGCGCCCACAAAAGTTATCTTTCAAATTGGAACTATTGCCGGGGAGGAAAGTAATTATTTCAACAAATTAGAGGTATTTATTTTATTTTACATTTTATTCTCTTCCTCTCTTCTTTCTTCCTTCTTTACCCAATCTGATTTTTTTTCTTCTTCTTTTATTTTCTTCTACTTCTTTTTGGACCATCAACTCAAACTTATTATTTTTATTTAACTACTGTCCAATTTATTTCTTTTAATTTTTATTTGATTTATGACACGAACTAATCATGACGATCTCTTAGATCTTGACCCTGAGATTGAACGTAGACTTAGGGCTCGAATCAGACATTCTCAGTCTACGAGAAGTTTCAATATTCAACCAGTTGGAGAATTCCTCCACTTTCAGAACATTGAAATTAGAATCAATTCAAATTCAACCATAAAAAAAGAACCAATGGATGACAATAATGGAAATGAACTTAATAGAACTATTAAATAATTGGCTGCACCTGATATTAACTATCAACCAAATTGTATTGCATACCCAAATCTTGAATCAGACTTTGAATTGAAATCTGGATTAATTCATCTTATTCTAAAATTGCATGGCCTCTCAGGTGAGGATTCTAATAAGAACCTTAAAGAATTTAATGTGGTTTGATCAAACTTAAAACCAATAATTGTATCTGATGACCAAATCAAATTAAGAGAATTCCCATTCTCACTTGATGGAGCTGTGAAAGATTGGATGTATTATTTACAACCCGAAGATGTAACTTGTTAGAAGGATTTGAAACGTCTTTTCTTGTAGAGATTTTTCTAGCATAAAGGACTACTTCCATTTGTAAGAAGATATATGGGATTAAGAAATCCCAAGGGGAGTCAATGTATGAGTACTGGGAACGATTTAAGAAGTTGTGTGCAAGCTTCCCACATCACCAAATTAGTGAGAAACTCCTCATCCAATACTTTTACGAAGGAATCACACCTATGGAGAGGTTCATGGTGAATGCTATAGCTGGAGTATAATTGGTGGACAAGACACCAGTAGCTGCACGTGCGTTGATCGACAAAATGGCCTAAAACTCCCAAGAATTTGGCGATCGAGGTACACCACATGTTAGGGGAGTACATCAGGTAAGTCCATATTCTCTTGAAAGTAATTTGATTGATACCAAGTTGGAAGAATTGAAAACTATGGTGAGACATATTTATTTGTCACAAAAGACATCCCAACCCCCTCCTTTAAGGCCTTGTGGTATTTTCACTAAGACAAGCCACTCAACTGACTGTTGGCCACAACTCCAAGAAATATAAGATTGTGCATCATTGTTCCCTAGGAGACCATATAATCAACATAAAAAACAACCATATTCCCAAAAGAAGTTTGATACAACATATAAACAAGGGTGGAAGGATCAATCGGACATGAGGTATGGCTCTGGACAACAATAAAAGCCACCCTTTCAACAAAACTTCCAGCAGCCTCCACCTTACCAGCAGGGTTTCCAACAACCCCAAAAGAGATTTGAATATAAAGCATCAACAAGCCAACAAAAAGGGAATCCCTCATCCAAGTTAGATTCTAACACTGATGACCTTTTGAAACAAATTGTTCTTAATCAACAAAATGAGCTGAAGAGTCAAGTTTTAGAGCTGAGGGAGTTGAAGACTCAAATGAGTCAGATTTCCACTTCCCTCCATGAACTGGTAAGTAAGAATTATAAAAATCTACCATCCCAACCTACTCCAAATCCCAAGGGGAATGTCAGTGCCATCACATTGAGAAGTGGGAAGCAAACAAATGATACATATCCACCTACTGTTCCACCTGGATTTACCTCAAATCCAAAAAATCCCAATTCCACATCAACTGATGAGCAACCCAAGGAGAAAGATAAAGGTAAGTAAAAGATTAATGATATTCCTCATAAACCCCTTCCTTTTCCAAATAAGGTTGTTCAAACCAAGAAGATGGATGAAGAAGCAATGAAAAAGGAGGTTTTGGACACATTCAAGTGTGTGAAGATCAACATTCCTCTACTTGAACCCATTACAAAAATTACAAGGTATGAGAAAATTATTAAAAGAACTTTGTACCAATCAAAGAGGGCTCAAGGGAAATGAGAGGATAAATCATGGAAGGAATGTGTCGGCACTCATTACACCAACTCTAGCAATGCCAAAAAAGTGCAAGGATCCAGGGACAATCACCATCCCATGCACCATAGGGGAGTTTCACTTTTCTGATGCACTTTGTGATTTGGGAGCTTCCATAAATGTGATGCCTCACTCTGTATTCTCTTCTTTGCAGGCTGGTGAGCTAAAACCGATGAGACTAGTGGTGCAGTTGGTGAATAGAGCTACGGTATATCCAGCAAGAGTCCTTGAGGATGTACTTGTCCGGGTAAGAGACATGATCTTCCCAGTAGATTTCTATGTGCTTAACATGGAGGATGATCAGGTAAGTTCGCATGCTCCCATTATCTTAGGTACGTCCTTCCTCAAAACTGCAAAAAATATCATAAATGTTAATGAGGGTACACTTTCCATGGAGTTTGGGGATAAAGTAGTGATATTTAATGTTAATATAATCCATGAAGTACCCCTCAGAGGACCATTCTGCTTTTGTTATCTCCCATTTTGAACCACCAAGTAAAAACCTCATGGAATTTGATTGTCATATTATTAGTGAGATTATGAGTATTGGTTCTGATTTAATGTTTAAGAGAACTTCCACACCCATTTATAAGGAACATGAATCTCTAAGATTTGACTTTGAAATGGAATCATATTCTGATTTTGATCATGTGAACTCTAATTATGACACAACGGTTGAGTATGATGATGGATTTGATGCTTTATTCTCTAATTGTGATGATTTATATTCTGATACTGATGATCTTTGTGCACATATTTCAATTCCTTCTATGTATCCATCCATACACCAAACCCCTACACTAGAACTCAATCCATTGCCACCAAATCTCAAATACTCATACTTGTTAAGTGGTGACAAATTACCTGTTATCATTGCTAACAATCTCCCTTTTGAACATGAAGAATTTTTTTTGAATCTTTTGAGGGTGAACATCAGGGAAATCGGGTGGACCTTGGATGACATATCAGGTATTAGACCCTCCATTTTCATGCATAGGATTATTTTTGAGGATGGGGCTAAACCGGTGAGGCAACCACAAAGGAGACTCAATCCAACCCTTCTGGAGGTTGTTCAAAAAGAGGTTGAAAAATTGCTTGAGGTAGCTATAATCTATCCCATTTCAGATTCTCAGTGGGTAAGTCCTATTCAGGTTGTGCCTAAGAAAAGTGGTCTTACTATTGTTAAAAACAAGAAAGATGAGTTAGTTCCAATTAGGGTACAAAACAATATGCACGTGTGTATTGATTATAGGAAACTAAATCTATCTACTCGCAAGGACCATTTCCCCCTCCCATTTATTGATCAGATGCTTGAGAGACTTGATGGGAAAACACATTATTGTTTCTTGGATGGATTTTCTGGATATTTTCAGGTTCCTATTGCTCCAGAGGATCAGGATAAGACAACATTCACTTGTCCTTTTGGTACGTTTTCCTACCGAAGGATGCCATTTAGAATTTGCAATGCCCCAGGTACCTTCCAGAGATGCATGGTGAGTATTTTTTTCTGAGTTTATTGAGACCTGCATGGAGGTATTTATGGATGATTTTATAGTGTATGGTGTTCATTTTATGAATGTCTAAGTATTTTTGGAAAGGTGTTGAATCATTGTATTAAGAATAATCGGGTCCTGAACTTTGAAAAGTGTCATTTCATGGTAGATCATGGCATTGTCTTAGGGCATGTAGTGTCAAAACATGGGATAGAGGTTTATAGATCTAAGGTAGACATTATTTCATCCTTACCCTATCCTTCATGTGTACGTGATGTTAGATATTTCCTAGGGAATGCATGATTTTATCAGTGCTTCATCAAAGATTTTAGTAAGATTTCTCTTCCTATGTCATGATTACTTCAAAAGGATTCTGATTTTGTGTTTGATAATTCATGCAGGAATTCCTTTGATGAGCTAAAGAAGTGTCTGACCACTCCACCGATCATACATCCCCCACGGTGGGAGATTCCTTTTGAACTTTTGTGTGACGCCTCCAACTTCGCAGTTGGAGACGTCTTATCTCAGAGGGTGGAGGGACGTTCATATGTGATCTCCTATGCATCAAGGACATTGGATTCAGCCCAATAAAATTACAAAACCACGGAAAAGAAGTTTCTTACTGTCATATTTTCTTTAGATAAATTCCGTTTATATTTATTGGGCTCTAAAGTAGTTGTTTTTTCTGACCATGCAGCTCTGAGGTACCTCTTGAAGAAGCAAGATGAAAATCCCAAGCTGATTCGATGGATGATCCTTCTTAAAGAATTTGATATTGAGATAAAGGACAAAAAGGGGTCAGAAAACTTGGTGGCAGACCACATGAGTAGGCTTACTCACACACTAGAGGATGACACCTTGGACCAGGTACCACTTCAGGACACTTTCCCTAATGATCATCTTTATTCCATATCAGGTACGCATCCTTGGTATGCAGATTTAGTTAACTACCTTGTTTCCTCTAAAATCACTTCAAATTTAAAGAAACATCAAGCCCAAAAATTAAAAAGTTAGTCTCGGTATTTTTTTTTTGGGATGATCCATACCTCTGGCGCATGTGTAGTGATCAATTTATTAGGAGGTGTGTTCCTAATCATGAGTTGGAGTCTGTTTTACATTTTGGTCATACACTTGCTTGTGGTGGACACTTTGGACCCCAATGGATATCTAGGAATGTTTTGGACTCTGGATTATATTGGCCTATCTTATTCCATGATGCCCATGTGTTTTGTAAGCCATGCTCTTGTTTCCAACACACTGAGAACATTTCTAGGAGACATGAGATGCCCCAACAACCCATACTATTCTATGAGATTTTTGATGTATAGGGCATCAATTTTATGGGACCTTTTTCTAGTTCCTTTGGTTTTTTGTACATTTTGGTTGCTTTTAATTATGTGAGTAAATGGGTGGAGGCTAAGGCCACTAGGACTGATGATTCACATGTTGTTGTGGACTTTGTCAAAGCGCAAATGTTTTGTAGGTTTGGAGTACCTAAGGCCATCATCAGTGACCAAGGGACACACTTCTGCAATCAGAATCTTTCTTCCCTTGTTCGGAAGTATGGGGTGACACACAAAACATCAACACCATACCACCCCCAAACAAATGGCCAAGCTGAGGTTTCAAATCGTGAGTTGAAACAAATTTTGGAGAAAACTGTGCAGCCAAATAGGAAGGATTGGAGCAAGTGCTCGGATGATGTATTGTGGGATTATAGGATAGCATACAAGACACCCATTGGTATGTACCTATTTCGGATTGTTTTTGGAAAAGCGTGTCATCTCCCCATGGAAGTTGAGCATCGGGCTTATTTGGCTATAAAGAAATGCAACATGGATTTGGCCCAAGATGGAATCCAAAGGAAGCTACAAATTCAAGAGCTTGAGGAGATTCGATTGTATTCATATGAGAACTCAAGGCTCTATAAGGAAAAATAAAAAGTAGATCGTGATACAATGATCCAACAAAAGGAGTTTCATGTTAGAGAGAAAGTCCTTCTCTACAGTTCACGACTGAAGTTGATGCCTGGTAAGTTACGTTCCATATGGTTATGTCCTTATGTTGTGACTAATGTTTTTCCTTATGGTGCAGTGGATATCACACAAGAGAACACAAGAAGGAGCTTTACAGTCAATGGGAAACGTTTGAAGAGATATATTGAGGGACTTTCTACTAATGCAGTGGATTTTATCACACTGCATGACCCCATCATCACTTTAGCACATCGGGCTGTTCCTAACCCTTTAACTTTTTTTATTCTTTGTCCTATTTAAAATTATACATTTCATGTGCAAATATATTCTCATGGGTTCACATTGAGGACAATGCAATATTTTAAGTGTGGGGGAGGGAACCTTTTAGTTTAGTAATTTCAATTGTTTTCCTGTTAAAAAAAACAAAAACAAAATTGTGTATTTCAAATTTTGTGTGTTTATTTTTCAATTTTCTGTGTGTTTTTGAAACTTTTGAGCTGAAATGATTCTCATAACCATTTTTAAATCCATATCAATATGTGAAACAATTTATCCCTTGAATCTAAGCTTAAATGAATGCTGAAATGACTTTGTTTCAAGTTCAAATATTTAGTAATTTCATGAAAAGTACACTGAATTTTGAATCCCATGCGACAACTCACTGTCTTTATATTTGAAACCACTTTCCTGTGAGGCTTCTAAACCATTATTTTCATATTCTTTACATTCACCTCACTTCTTGAGATAACCAAACCATGCTTTATTTAATAAGAATTTGATTTATTCCTATCAAAACTTGAGGGTTTTAGGTACTTATGTTTAAATGATTAAGGCATTTGTTTGGTATTAAAACCCCTATTTCAAAGAATCATTTTTTATAATGGACTAACTTGAACATTTAATCCTTTTATACCTTAGAATCCATGCACATCCTATTAGGTTATCCACATTACAAGCCAATTTTCCCTATCCAACCAACTCTTGAAGTGAAATTGCATAATCTAGTTGAGCTTAAGTGTGGGGAAGCTGTCTTGTGTTGTGATAAAACATTTTGTGATACTTTGGGTAAAAAATTAAATTACGAAGAGATGTGTTTTCTTCTGAATAAAAATAGTATATTGAAAGTTGTGCCTTTCTGGAGCTTCTAATAGAGGGGGAAAGCTGTGCCTATCTGGAGCTTTTAAGAAAATCATGTTCGAGAAGATTGAAATTTTTACTGCTGAAATGTTGAATGGTGTTCACATTCCATTATTTTTCATGATGATTAACATGAATGAATGCTATGTCTATTGAGTTGGAGACCATATTTAAGTGAAAATTAGATTAATGAAATTTTACTTCAAAAAGAGTCAAGCCCTCCTCATTCAGCCTCAGAATTTTTCACATCTAAATCCTACTAGCCGAAAGCCATAGAACAACCCTGAAAAGTTCTCATGATAAACATATGTCCTTGAATTACATCTGGTAGCGATGTAGGAATTTATCAAGCCCATGGTGACCCTTGTGTGAGTTTTGATGAGAAAGACATTGCAAAAAAAATAACATTTGTGTGATAAGAGAAAATTCAAGTGAGGTAAGTGTTTTGTGCATGGGAGGATAAATAAAGTGGAAATATATTTAATTATATAAATGAAGAACTTGAATAATATTTTTTTATGAGGCATGATATCTTTTATTTTTTGGTGTTTAATTTTTTTATCTTAAGTATATGTGTTTTAAAATTGGTTTTGATTTGATATTGATGTTTACTTGATATGAGGTTTTGCCGAGGAGTGCAAAAGGGTAAGTGTGGGGGAGTTGATAAAACACTATTATGTTGAATATTTTATTGATAATAAATGACATAATTTCCTCAAATTATGCTAAATATGTTCATTTATGAAATATTTGGGATTAGATCATTCATTTAAAAATTTGATTAAAATTCCAGTGTTACCCTTTTAAAATGCACTATAGTATTTCACAATTAAATATTTTAATATGACTTATTTGAACTTAATATTTTGTAATAGTGTTAATAACTTAATTTTAGACAACTTTTATTCAGGACACTAGAGCTAAAGAGTGCATTTGGACGGAGTAAATGTGCCATTAAGTGAATGGTGGGCTGGACTCAGCAGAATGGATATAAGTTCTGTATATGGGCCATAACTTCTTCATCCATGCTTGGATAAGGCCCAAATTTTGAGAGGATCTAAAGTACTCATTTTCGCGCGAATCATCCTTATAGAAGTACAGATTATTCATGAGTTTTGATTTTAAAATGGGTGGTTCAATTTGGCATAAAATATTTGGCCGAGATTTCTCATTCACACTTGAAACCACTTTGAACCTAGCCTCCCCACCACTATATAAATTGGTGTTTTTCTCATTTGGTGGGGTTGGGACGTGCATTTGTAAGTTTAGGGAAGAAGAGAAGTGTATCCACTCCAATTCTCCAACCATTTAAATAAGGGTAGCTCTTGAAGCAAGGATCCCTTCGACGAAGCCTTCTTCTTCTCCTTCTTATTGTAATACTTTTGTTTGTGTAATAAATTTCTTTGTACTTATTTTATTTCTTCTATTTTCTTATGTTTTATTCAAGTTTCTTCTTATCTTAATATTCTTCTTTGGGCTGGAATTCTTGAGTAGAAACGTGATTGGGTTCTACCCTTTCTAAACCTTTGCAAATGAAAAACGTTTCTACGATGACTACACCGCCTATGGAAGAGTAGTTCTTTTTAGTAATCGATCGACCTCTATCCTTATTCATTAATTTATTTTGAATCAATGAGATAATTTAATTCATATATTATGATCTATTAATTGAGTTTTTAATTTAAATTAAACCAAGCAAGCAATTGAATAATTAACACAAAACACGCGAGGTCGAGAATTGTGTGAACTGTGAGAGCGCAACCTTAACTGGTAATTCAAAACCACATGGGATTAATTTGTAGAGTTGAAACATAATCCCTAAAATCAATTATTCATCATTTCCAGAATGTATATGTGCCTTAATTTACCACTGACCATAAGATATCCTTATAACATAAATCAAATCAGGGTGCTGCGATTACATATTCCAAAGATAACCTAGGGTTTAATTCACTTCATCTTTGTGGTAAGGTTAATTATCGTAGGGTTAGGGGGTTAACAAGTTAAGGGATCATAATTAAGTGGATGATAATTTAAATGATAATGATAAAAAATTGATTGAAGAGGTAGAGTTAGATCGATTATTTCTTTTAAATATTGTCTAAAAAATATCTTCTTGTTGTGTCATTTTAATCAAAATTCATTTCAAAACTAAAAACAAAAAAAATACAATCTTCTTCCAGCAAAATTATACTAGATTTATAAACTATAACCAAACCTCATCCTTTTAAGTAGTTTTTCTATTCTCTTTTATTTTATTTTTATAATAACTCTAAAAAGTTGTTTTAACTCAGTTCCTCCTTTGAGAGATGACCTTGGTCAGCCACTCTGCTGCACCTAAGTACCCCAAAATCACACTAATCATTTGAGGGAACCCACGATAGTGCTCTTTAACTATACAAGTAGATAAATCAAAAGTGGATGTCATTTCTTCCTTACCATTCCCCATAAATGTATGGTATGTGCCGTATTTCCTAGGTCATGCTGGATTTTACCGTCGTTTCGTTCGTTACTTGCGTAAAATTGGACTCCACCTCTCCCGATTACTCCAAAAAGAAAAGGAATTTTTTTTGATAAAGAATGTGAGAAATCTTTTAATAAGTTAAAATGGAGTCTCACATCACCCCTGGTAATCCAACCACCTCAGTGGGATTTACTGTTTGAGCTCATGTGTGATGCCTCTAACTACGCAGTTGGGGTCTTGTCACAAAGGGTCGATCGAGATCCACATGTCATTGCTTATGCCTCACGTACTTTGGACCCTACCCAAGAAAACTACACCACAACTAAAAAATAATTCCTTGCCATTGTATTTGCCTTGGAAAAATTTAGGTCATACCTTTTGGGGTCCAAATTCATTGTGTTCTCATACCATGCAGCCCTTCGGTACCTCCTTAAGAAACTGGAAGCCTAGCCATGTCTCATTCGCTAGATGATCCTCCTTCAAGAATTTAATCTAGAAATTAGAGGTAAAAAAGGAGCATAGAATGTGGTGGCTGACCATATCAGTTGGATTCCACCATTCTCGGACATTGATTCATCCCCCTGTATTCTTATAAATGATATGTTTCCCGATGAGCAATTGTACCGAGTGCAAGATTCTATTCTTTGGTATGCTAAAATTGTAAATTATTTGGCAGCATCTTGAATTCCTACTGATTTCAATAAAAACCAAGACAGTCGTCTAAAACTTGAGTCCCGTTGGTATATTTGGGATGAAACCTACCTATGGCACACATGTATTGATCAAGTCCTTAGGCGTTGTGTTATCGATAGAGAGTTTCAGTCTGTTCTTAGATTCTGTCACACTCTTGATTGTGGGGGCCACTTTGGTCCCCAACGGACTGCTTGAAAGGTCCTTGATTCTAGCCTTTTTTGGCCAACACTTTTTTTGGATGCCCATGATTTTTTCATATATTGTTCTAGTTGTCAAAGAATGGGGAGTTTCTCAAAAGAAATGAAATGACACAACAACCATTGCTCTTTCATGACATTTTTTATGTATGGGGCATTGAATTTATGGGTCTATTTCTCAATTCCTTTGGCAACTTGTACATTATTCTGGTAGTTGATTACATGTAAAAATGGGTATAGGCACAAGCTACAAGAACTGATGATTCTAAGGTAGTTGTAGAATTTTTGAGAACCTAAATCTTCTGTAGGTTTGGCTTACCTAGGTTCATCATCAGTGACCAGAGTTCTCATTTCTCCTACCAAAAAATGCAATCACTTTTGCGTTGGTATTAGGTCAGTCATAGAGTTTCTACTGCATATCACCCATAGACCAATGGTTAAGCCGAGGTTTCAAATAGAGAGGTAAAACATATTCTTGAAAAAATGGTTCAACCCAATAGAAAATATTGGAGTATTCAACTTGATGATTCATTATGGGCCTACCGTACTGCTTTCAAAACTCCCATTGGAATGTCACCATATCATCTTGTGTTTGGAAAGAGTTGTCACCTACTTGTTGAGATTGAGCACTGGGCCTACTGGGCCATCAAACAATGCAATTGTAATCTTTCTGGTGCAGGTTCTCAAAGGAAGTTGTAGATTCATGAGTTGGAGTAAATGAGAAGAGATCCATATGAAAACTCTAGGATTTATAAGGGGCGAACCAAGGCTTACCACGACTGTCTTATAATTCACCGTCAGTTCCACATTGGGCATAATGTCCTCCTTTATAATGCAAGGTTGAAGTTGCATCCAGGTAAGCTTTGTTCCCATTGGTTTGGCCCATACACTATTATTAATGTATCTCCATTTGGCGTTGTTCAGGTTCAAAATGAAGAAACCAAGCAAACCTTCACCGTCAATGTGCAGCGACTGATGCACTTCCACAAAGCCCTTTCGGAGTTCCCGATGGAGGAACTCCATGTTCAAGAAGCAACATACCAGTGAAACACACCAGGTTTTATCCTTCTTTCTCACCTTCTCAATTATTACAGTAAGGAAACTACACATTCTAGGTGTGGGGGGATGGGTACATTCCTGGGTTAGATAGGAATTTTTATCATCTTTTTTTTCTTCTCGTTTTCTTCTTCTTTATGGTATTTTCACTTTTCCCCGTCCTGTTGAGTTCATCAGGATTTCCATTTTCTTTCTTATTTATTCTCTTTTTCACCTTCTTTATGGTATTTTTATTTTTCCCCCATCAAAAATTTCAAAGTTCCATGATTTGGTGACCATAAGGGGGGGAAAGTAAAAAATACCATAAATAATGGAGAAAAAGAATATTTGTATGAATTTAACATCAAGGAGTGATTTTTAGTGAATCGGTTTTCTGTCAATGATATAAATGGTTGTATCTATGTGAAACATTTTAGATGATTGATGCCCCTTGTGTGAGTAGTTTTTGGGAAAACTATGTCACTGATATCTCCACACATTTTTGCACAAAACCACGAAGTGTGAATATTTCTTACTTAATATAAGGTAAATAAATGTTAGGTTAATATTTTTCAGCTTTAAATTATATTTCCATACGTTCGTTCCCTATCCGAACTTTTTCATTACTGTACCAGATTGACCTATGCGTGTGTACCTAATGTCTAAATATTGTATGCCCTAAAAAAAGGTTGTGTCTTGGGTAGGTCAAAAACCACTCCTCCTCAACCTTTGGTCTTATTATAACTATTTAAATTAGTCTCGTGAGGAGATTAAAAAAGATTTGAGAGATGAGTGTGAGATTTGTTCCAAATGAAACTTATAAAAAACAAAAATAAAAAATGATGGGAGTGATGAAATGTAAAACATTTGTGGATATCTAGGTCAGGAGCTTATGACTTGAATTCTATGAATGCTTAAGTGAGTGGGTATTGAAATATGATTGCAAAGAATGTAGGGCAGGTTCGGTGAAAATTCATTTAAAGATGAATAATTTAAAATAAACTATATTTATTTGATAGAAAATGGAAAGAATAGCATGGAATGGTTTTCACTCACACACATGGAGAGTTAGTGGAATGGTTTAATTTTTAATTCCTTGCTCAATTTGGTCTCATGAATCTCTTTGAATTTCATTGTGATATGATTTATGAGACATATTTTTCCATTTTCACTAGGAAGAACTCATTGGCGTGGTTCGTGCATTGATCACATTACTTTAATAAATTAAAATTTCCTCAAATGTTAAATCTTCATGATGTTGGGAATATTTACATGCATCATTTTTTATGCGTCTTTTCCTAGGAGTGAAAATTTTTAGGTGTGGGGGTGTGATCGCACCACAATTCACTGTTTCATTTTTACCCTTACACCACTATGCTAAACTTGTTTTATATTGAAAATTATAAAAATAATAAAAAATTGCATTCCATGTTTGAATAATTTTTTTATCACTATTTAAAGGGTCAATATTACTTGTTTTGATGACTCCATTTCAGGAGGAGGTGATTTGGAGGCCCCGAAGATGATCCAAAAGGAAAATGGGCCAAAACTGCATGGGTTCCATGAACACCTATCCACTGTTGGGTAGAGTATGAAAACTCTGTGCATCCAAATGGGCTGTGATTTTCTGTGGTGGTCTAAAATTCAATTTTCTAGAACTCTTATGAATACAACCAAGCCTCACTAGTCCATTTAGGTTCCCAACTGAAGTGATCTTCCCAGGACACCGAATCTACACGTAGTCAAAAGTTGTGTGATGTCCATATTTAGAGTTGTATGTGTTCAAAAGATACCAAAATTTCTATTGAGATATCCAAGACATGTGGAAACAACTTTCTAGTTTTTTCAAAAGAGATTGAATACTTTTTGGAGGCCGAAAACAATGTGACAATTGGTTTTACACAATATGTGTGCCCAAAACCACTTCCCATTTTTGCTATAAAAGAGCACCACGGGTACCTCATTTGGAGAGTTTGAACCAGAAGCCAAGATCTGCCATTTTGGAGTCCTATAGAAGTCTATTAATCATAATATAAGTTCTGGTGGCCCCTATCCTCATAGGGGGATCAAGTATGAAGAAGGAGTTCCATCCGAGCCTCCTCCTCCTCTCGGTGGCGAGCTAAACGGTGGACGATCTTTTCGAGGGAGCTACACAAACTTGGGAGGGAGTTCCAACACATGTTATTCTACTGGTTTTTTATAATTTTTGTGTTGAATATTTCAATTATTTAGTATCTTTATAGGATTCTCTCCTGGTTACATTTCATTTGATATAATTAAGTGGAACACTTTTTATTTCAAAACTGATTGGGTTGGGATTTTAAGTGGGAATCTTGGGTTGTTCCTCTTGGAAAAAACAATAATCCTATTTATCTCACACATACATAAGATTTAAGTATTATTTGGTATAAATTTTATTCTATTATTGATAACCAAATCTTGGAAACATGATTGTTGTGTCAAGGGGTGGTTCTTTAAGCATCATTTGAAGAGGCAAGAGGGGAGTCAAGATCTTAACAACCTTCAACCAAAGAATTAAACAAAACCATGTTAAAATTTTATAACAATTAACTATAGAAGATGTGTATTGAACTTGAAATGATCTTATTCTCTCATAATTATTAATACACCACCATTATTTATCAACTATTTAACTCTCTAATTAAGTAATTTACTTAAATCTGTCTTCAAAACCACCCCCTCTTTTAGTACTTCTTATTAAAAATACATTCTCTTAAACTATCAAAGCTCCTTGAGAGATGACCTAGGATATTTCCTAGACTATAAATTTATCTACAAATCATAACCAATTTGACGTTTCATGACAGCGCGGTCAACGGTCTGACCTGAGGTGGGGCACAGTCCAGCCTGGGGTGGGGCACGGTCCGGTCTGAGGTGTAGCGCGGCCCGACCTGGGGGGGGGGGGTCCGGTCCAAGGGGGAGCACAGACCGCTATGGGTTCTACTGTAGCCGGAACGGGGAGTGTGATCCCCCGGTCTTTCAAACTCCCAAACGAACATGAGGCCGTTCGGTTTTCGAAGCAGTGACACCCATGTGGGCGTCACCCGGTCACCGCAGAACCCATTGAAGGCGCAGGTTCGGCCCCTACCGCGGCTTCTGATATGACTTCTTGTCTGCCAGTGGCACATTGGTCATGCCGCCTCCCGCTCAACAGTAGTGCATTGGTCACACTGCCTCTCCTTTTGCTGCTGGAGAAATTTCTGGCCGCTTCATCCGATCACCGCGACTGACGATTTATGGCCCTCTTCTCACCGGCAGTGCGTGATTGTGCACCACACCTCCTCCATTCACAACGAATAATGAGCCACAACCCCTTTTTGCTCAATGGTGATACACTAAGGTGCACCAAACCTCCTCCGCAGATGGCCAGTGCCTACTATTCTAATGAATGTCATTGTTTTGTGTTGCGACCTCCTCTTGCGGCGTGCGTCGACGCACACCTTCTTCATAGATGGTCAGTGTCACCGCACTGGCGGTATTCCACAGATAATGCAAGGGTGTAACAAAGATTGAGGAGGGTCTGGGCTGTGTTCATTAGGAAAACCCCTCCGCATTAGATTGTAAACAAGAGGGAGGGTAGAGGGGTTCAATAAATTCACATGAAATAAATGAGAATCCAAACCCCTACCTGAGGTTGTTGGAGAGCCTCCATGCTCGTGGAAGGGGGTCAGTGATCTTTGTTTCTACCACAGGCTTCCAATGATGTCGGTTGCACGTCATCTTTGGGTTTGGGGTTTGGTTTCGCTCGTAACCGCTCGCCAGAACCAGCTCTATCCTCCAAGGGTTTGGCGTCTCGGTACTCCTTCAACATTTTGTTGCCTGGAAAATCTATGTCGATACCCCTACCCAAGCTCCATATAAATAGGATAGGGGGTGGGTATGTAACGAAGTGGGAAATTAAGGGGGGATCATTAACTAGGAAGCTTCCTAATTCTCTAATGATACTGTTATATAGGATTGAAAGGTCAAGACATTTAATGTCTTAACACATCACTGGTCCCACACTCCGTTTGTCAGTTGGAGGATATGAAAGGAAATAAAATAATAAAGTTATTTTATTTTATTTCTTTTAAAAAGTCACAAAAAATTAACCTTTTCCCCAAACCTACTGCAGTCAAAGTAAAGTCTCCCTTAAACGAATCCCAACGCTACATATTCAATAGTGCCCTTAGATTTTTAATCCGAGCACTGGTTCAAAAGTTAGAAAACGCCTCTCACGCATTTACTGAATGTACGTTAAAAATGTTTAGAAATTCATTCTGGGCACTCCAGGACTCAGAATCATGCACCGTCAATTTTCACAGACTCTTAATAATTCTATATAATTAAAAAAATTGCTTGGAAAATCTAGGTCTTTACATTCTCCCCAACTTAGGGCTATTCATCCCTGAAATCCACGACATAGACTAAGGAATCAAATGGGTGTACTAAGCATGAATTTGAGCCTCCCACTCCCATGTGCACTCCTGGAGGTACCTGTGATGCCATAAAATGCATATCAGAGGTATCGATCTCCCATGAAGGAATTTCTCATGTCAATCCTCAATCTCTTCTAGAACCTCTGTAAATGTTTCCCCATCATCAAAGTCCAGATCACCGTGATCGGTGATGTGAGATGGGTCATGCACATATCTCCTCATCTGAGATACGTGGAAGACATCGTGCACCCTCTCCAACTGTGGAGGATGTTCCAAGTTATATGCCACCTCACTTATCCTCTAAAGTATCAGAAATGGTCCGATAAACCTCAGTGATAAATTTTCGCCTCAGCCAAATCTCTGTAGTCCCCATCGAGGACAGACTCCCAAGAATATGTGGTCCCCCTCCTGGAAATCTAAAGGTATTTATCTCCTATCATCATAAGACTTTTTTTTACTCTGTACAGTCTTCATCCGCTCCTGGATGACCTGCACCTTCTTAGTGGTGGCTCGTACCAACTCTGGACTCATAAGTTCTGACTCCCCTGGGTCTATCGAGCATAGAGGTGATCTGTAAGGTCGACCGTATAGGGCCTCATATGGTGCCATACTGATGTTGGAGTAATAATTGTTGTTTTATGTAAACTCCACCAAATTCAAGTGATCATCCCAACTACGGAAAAAATACAGGATGCATGCATGAAGCATGTTCTCCAGTATCTTAATGGTCTGCTTCGTCTAACCATCCGTCTAAGGATGAAAGTCGGTGCTCAAACGTAGCTGATTCCTCAATGCCTCCTGCAACTCCTTCCACAACCGGGAAGTAAAATGTGATTCACGGTTAGAGAAAATCATCGATGGCACCCCATGGAGTCTCACAATCTCCTATACGTAGAGGCGTTCTAATCCCTCTACTGATCCCTACTCTCAAATAGGTAAGAAGTGGGCCGAATTGGTGAGTTGGTCAATGATCACCGAGATAGAATCTTGTCCTTGGATGTACGTGGAAGCCTTGTCACAAATTCCATGGAGATTCCATCTCACTTCCACTCTAGAACCTCTAGTGGTTGTGCTAAGCCTGCTGGAACCTGATTCTCGGCCTTCACTTGCTAACAAGTGAGACATCGAGAAACAAACTCTTCCACTGCTTTCTTAATATCTAGCCACCAGTTTTGATGCCGGAGGTCTTGGTACATCTTTGTCACACTAGGATGTACTGCCAGAGGGGACATATGGAACTCCCTTAACACCTCCTCCCATAGCGCCACTGATACCATGGTACATCCTCTAAAGAGGATTACGTGCTCCCCACCTTTAGAAAATCCATCAGCTGCCTGTCCTAAGGATATCTGAGCACGTCGAGCCTTGAAGTCAATGTCCCCAAGTTGCACCTCCCAGACTCGCTAAAGGAGTGTGGGGGTGAATATCATAGACTAGAGGTAAGTCGCTCCATCTCTATCCATGAAGGATATCTACAACACAGCTAGCTGCTCTGTCACCTCACTTAGAAACTGTAGACCAGACCTCCTGCTAAGTGAATCTGCTTCCATGTTCCCCTTCCTAGGAGTATAGAATATCTCAAAGCCATAGTTTTTGAGGAACTCTAGCCATCGCCACTATCTCAGGTTCAAGTCCTTATGAGAGAATATATAACTGAGACGCTTGTAATCATAGTAGACTATAAAAGGTTTTCCCATCAAGTAATGTCGCCACACCTTCAAGGCAAAGACCACTACTTCTAACTCGAGGTCATGGGTGGCATAGTTTTTCTCATGGTGCCTTAGCTACCGTGAGCCATAGGTGATCACTGCTCGCTCCTAAATTAGGACACACCCAAGTCCAGTCCCTAACGTGTCGTAGTATACTACATACCCAACAACCTCTTCTAGTAGCCTCTAGATGGGGGCACTCATCAGTCTCTGCCTCAGCTCCAGGAAACTCCGCTGGCATCTCTCCGTCCATAAAAATGTCTTTCCCTTGTTTTTAAATGCTGACAAGGGTGTCAAAACTCTGGAAAAGTCAGGCTGAAACCTCTGGTAGTATCCAGCCAACCCCAGGAAACTCCACCCCTCAGTCACACTCCTGGGTGGCTCCCAAGAAAGTACAACCTCTATCTTCACTAGATCCACTACAACTCTAGCCTCTGAGATAACGTATCCTAGAAAGTGGACCTCTCGTATCCATAACTGGTACTTCGAGAGATTACCATAAATCTAGTTCTCCCAAAGTGTATCCAAAACTATCTGCAGATGATAGGCATGCTCCTCCTCTGTCACTGAGTATATCAAGATGTCATCAATGAACACCACCACAAAGCGATCAAGGTATGGATGAAATATCCTGTTCATGAGTCCCATGAACACTACTGGGGAATTGGTCACGCTGAAAGACATAACCAAGAACTCATAGTGGCCATACTGACATTTGAAGGTCGTCTTATGCACATCCTCATCTCATACCCTGAGCTGATGACAACCTGATCTGAGGTCTACCTTTGAAAACCAACGAGCTCCCTTCAGCTAGCCGAGAAGATCATCAATCCTCGTAAGTTGATATTTGTTCTTCACAGTCACCTGGTTCAGGCGCCGATAGTCCACACAGTGCCTCAAACCCCCATCTGCCTTCTTGGCGAACAAAATCAGGGTTGCCCACAGAGAAACTCTAGGCCTTCTAAACCCCTTTTTCTGTAAGTCCTACAACTATACCCGTAACTCACGAAGATCCGTGGGAGCCATCCGATATGATGGTGTAGATATCAGTGTCTTCTCGGGGTACGAGTCGATGTAGAAGCCTACCTCCCTACGTGGAGGTAGTCCAGGAACATCATCAGGAAAAACATCAGCATACTAGTCCACCACTACTGGGTAGCTCGGAATCTAAACATCTACTACTCTGAGGGTAAGGCTAGCCAACTGATGTGTAATCACCTGCACCCTCCTCTGAGTAAGTCCATCTTGTGCTGCAAAGGTTCCCTTCTCACTGGTGAAGGAAAACCTGCTATCGTCTACACAGACACACTACGATTTGTGCCTAATATAGTCAATCTGAGCATGGACTGTGGATAACCAATTAATACCCAAGATAAAGTTGTAAGGCCTCAATGCCGCTACTAGGAGATCCTAGAAAAATCTCTCGCCTCCTAGAGTAAGCTCACACTGCCGACAGCAGTGTGTAATCATCGAATATTCTCATGTAGGAGTCTTTAGCCGTAAGGATCGAGCCAACAGATCCACCAGAATCTCTGAGCTTCGAATGAGGGCTGTGGAAACAAAAGAGTGAATGACACCTGTGTCTATAAGTACAACAACTAGGGTGGAGTACAAAAATATCATACCTCTAGTCATCTCCGGAGTGTTGTGGTCATAGGCCTCAGTTTCCTAGATCTGAGCTTGTCCCTATCCACCTGCTCCCTGTGGTTGGGGTGGGCCACCTAGTGGTGGTGGAGGTAGAACCTCAAATCGTCGCCCACTGCCTACTACACGACCAGCTCCCCTGCCACGTCTGCCTATCTGCGGACCTCCTCGCATGAACCTCTGCCTCTACCTTGACGATCCCTCGACCATATGTCGGTCATCCGTATGACGGGTCGGGCAATCATGAGCCATGTGACCCTACCCACCGCACGTGAAGCACTGCCTGTCACTCGTTTGACCTCCTCTACCTCACGAGCCCCACACCTCTGACCCTGTGTCTCGGGACCATCCATCAAAAGGTCTGGTCCTCTTGGACATTTGTGTCATATTCCTACTACCATCCATAGATGACTCTACTATGTGTCACCTGGTGGTGGGTCTCACTGTCAGTTCCTGCTCAGCTAGGAAGATCTCCACCGAAAGTGCTCTCTCTAGCACCCTAGCCTACGTCGGAATGCTAAGCGATATCATCTATGCTCTGATATCCCATCAGAGACCCTGTTCAAAGGTCCGAGCCCTGAAGAAAGGGTCCCATACCATGTCAGTGGAGTAGCTGGAGAGATCAGTGAACCTCACCAAGTACTGGGCCAGAGTCATGCTACCCTATTTTAAGTGTAGTAACTCTTGTATATGCACAGAGCGTAAGGTCACTGGGACAAACTATTCCCAAAAAAGGCTCTCAAAGTCCGCCCAAATGAGGGTCACCTCATTGTGTATCTAGAGCATCAAGCTCCACCATCTCCCTGCCACTTTTTAGAAGAGACAGGTTGCTAGGATCACCATAAGGCCAGCTGGTGTCCCAAACAAGTGGACAAATCTGATTACAGCCTCCAACCAGTCCTCAGCCGCCTACAGGTCCATCTCGCCTTGGAACATCAGAGGCCTCTGCTACTAAAACTCATACAACACGCTCAGTCGGCGTGCACTGTAACACCCCGAGATTTTATAAGATATATTCCTTTTAATCTCTTTAATATCTTCTATTGTACGCTACACCAAGATTATCTTGCACTATACGCAACACCATATTAGCTTTCAGTATACAAAACACTATTCTTGGCTCGTGTTACACACAATTTCAAGTTCGTTTTGTAGAAATTATTCTACGCAACATTATGTATAGATTTTGTTTAATGTATAAATGAAATAAGTTTTGAATTATGTTATATGCAACACCAAAGGGAGATTTCACTACACACAACCCTGACCTTGCTTGCATTACACGCAATCACGACCTTCCTCGATAGCGTGTGTTGTACGCAATACTGGGTTTCACTAAACAACGATATATTATTATAATATTATTATAGACTAGCCGTTATGAATAGTATTAGATACATTTTGAATTTTATAACATTATTATTCATCTTACACATTTTCTAAAACATGTTATGTGAACAAAATAAATTTTTCGGGTAAAATAAGTATTTTTCAAAAAATGCAGTTTTCCCACCTTTTGTTGGCGCACCCACTTTAAATATAGTTTTTGAGATGTTTATAAGTTTAATTTGAAAAAAAAAATTCTTATTTGTGATTAAGATATAAAAATTTACTTTGGATAAAATTCTCATATTATTCTGATAACTTTCATATTTTAATGAATAGTAAAAACATGCTATATTTTAATTAAAAACAAATTTTTTCATCGTAATAATTTATATGGTAAAATTATAATATTTAATGGTTTTAAAGTATAAATAGAATATATTTTTACCATTTAATATAATTTATGTCATTATCATTGATTTTACATTGAATTCATAGGTTAAATCAATTCAATCTTTTGCAATGATTTAAACTAAAACCCGTTTTCTTTCGACAACGGGATTAATTTTAATTTAATTTCTAAAACTTCTGTGTATTGAATTTGGAAAAATGGATTCCATATTTGAAATCATTGGGTCCAAATTATATTAATATACTACTTTTTATTTTTGGGCATTATGAATAGTAACTACGGTAAATTTTATTTACCATAGTAAAAGGTAAATCGGGTAATTAAGGGTAAATATAATATTATAAAATTATCCTAAAACTTGTTTTAATACAATTGGATGATTATATTTCGTCCTAAGTAATATTTTGGTCTAAATGGAATCCATTAGAACCCACTTGGAGGTGATTAAGACCTTTAGTTTATTTTATTTAAAGGAGAGTGAAATATGTCTCACTCAAACTTGAATAATTAGTGTATTTTTAATATAAGGTTATACAGAATATAAATTCGGTTATCAATACTAATTTGAAAGCTAAATTTTTTTTATTTATCATGGTAGTTTAATTGTAATTTTTAAGAGTTATTTAATTACCTTATTAGTTTATACATTAATGATGCAGAAATTATTTATTTGGTAAAACAATCAATAATATTGTTTTTATTGAAATAGTAATACATATTAAAGGGCTCAAAAACCTGAACAAAACTTATTGGTAGTGTATATATACACCATAAGAATTCAATGACCGAATATATGACCGTTTGGAGTCTTATAAAAGTGATTATGACACTTATATTATTTTATTTTATATGATGTCAAAGTTGTCACCTTCATAATTTAATAAATATAACATTTTACAATTTGGGTGGTTTAGAAGATAAATCCAACTAAATGTATTATTATGAAATATATAAGATTTATCTTCATCCTAGTATTTTATTTTTAATTTTTATGCAACAAATAAGTATATTTAATAATTATACAAAAATGTTGTAGTAATTATTTTATTAAGAGAAATATCAAATAAATGGTTTTACAAAAAGTAAAATAAATATTATTGTAACTATTTAATGTTCTCCACTAATTTTATAGATTACTATTACATGTTAGGAACCTATTAAAATTTTTAGTTTGAATATATACTTTGTGTGGATTTAATTTAAATTCAAATAAATGAATAGTGTCAAAATTGACACTATTGTTATTTTATAAAAATAACATATTATTAAATTGTTTAAAAATCACAAATATATTTAAAAATTATAAATTGAAATTTATATAATCTAAAATGTAATAAATTATCTAATTATGGATAATTCACAGCACATAAGTAATTATTTATAACAATTTAAAATTTAGAATCTTATTACCACAAATAAAATTTAATAGATTAAATAAGAATAAATCAAGTTGATGATGTTTAAAATAAATTCCCTACATGTCTAAATTTTATTGGTTGGTTAGATTACAACCCTGTCTCATCTAATATTTAAATATGAGTCATTTTTGGTGGTTTTCAAGTGGGGTTAGATTTATTATAAATTAATATTTTTAAGATTTCCAAAGGTGCCCCTCTCCTCCCTTATAAAAAGGGAACCCCTTCCCACTTCTCTTCACAAAATTTGAGCCTTGAAGCTCGGCCAAAACCTGCCCATTCCTCTTCTCCACTTCCCTAGAATCATTCTAGAGGTTCTGGTCTTCTCAAAAGACCAACTCTACTTCCTTAAGAGAAGGCTTAAAGGAGGTGCTTCGAAGAAGAGGTAATCTCTTCTTCCGATTCTCTCAAGTTTTTTCCTTCTTCTACTACTTATTATTTATCTGTCTCATTATAAAGTAATAACATAAGTATTATTTATATAATGATATGTTATTATAAATATGAAACAACCTCATTTCACCTTCTATCCATCCTACGGAAAATGAAATCACCGCGCGTGCGTACGTACGAACTACCGTCTCCATGAACGGTGTGTTTCATTTCATTTATCTATCTATTATATATATATATATATACTGAATATATATGATATATAAATCATGTTTTACATTATGTAAGTAAGTAAATCATGATATAAGTAATAATAATATCAAGAACTACAAGTCCGAACACGTACGATAAGTGAAACAATTTTTCCCAAAACGCTACTTTAACATGGAATTGACAAATGAACGGGTAATATAAATACCTAAGTGAACCATATATGATATAATAAAAATGAATATGATTCTGTAATAAGTCAATGACATTATTTAAATCATTATATAGGAGGTTCGGATACATACGACGCATATCGAACATAGGGTAAGGGATAATTTTGCAAATCTCATTTTTATCCGAGATTGCTTATTCCTAAGTATTTACTGGGGTTATTGATATCATCCATTTCCATGTTTTATAAAAGTGTTTTCATGTATGTTTAAAGTCCCTTTTACCCATTTTCGAATTTTACCACATGTTATGAAAGGAATCTTACTCTTTTTTACCATACGAGGTACTTTTTGACTTTTCCGACAAAAGTACGAGAAGAATGTTTTTTTAACGTATATGGCATGAAAGGATTTTTACGGTTTTATAAAGCCTTATTTTCATGAAGCTTCCTCCAAAATATATCATGACTATTTTCAAAAAATCCTTTTATTTTTAAAATTGCATGACATTTTGTGAAAAGAAACTTATTTTGAAGAAGAAAGGATATTTTCCCCAAGAATTCATTTCAAGTGTTTTATCAAAACCATTTTTCATATAAGATGACATTATTTAATATGTGTATGTTTCAAGTATCATGTATCTATGATTTACATGGTTTCACTTTTCTTATTATGAAATGATATCCATTTCTTTTATATAGATTATGTGATGATGGGATGATGTTTATGAAACCCATTTTATTCGTTGGGTTATTATGAATGATGTATGTTTATTTTGTGGAACAAGTAAGAATGATTTCATTATGAGATGGGTGGGACCTATATCTCCCTCCAATGAATTGGGTAAAGATTTATATCTCATGATATAGACATGGATGTAACAGTAAGTTAATCTGATTCAGTGTTACAGGACTGAAACGAGGAGTGAACTCGATTCAGAAAGGGACTTTGTCCACTAAGATGGTCTTGGCCGCAATGCCTTGGCTACTATGGAAATCATAACATGTGATGAATGGTTTCCACCATTAAATGTTTTATTACCATTATATTTTATCATGGTTGATGTTCCATTATGATATATGCCTTATGTACTTCCACGATTTATGTCTTTGCTCAAGATTTTGATGTTTAAACATTATGTTCATGTTTTTAAGTTCAATGGTATATGGTTTGTTTTATTTTCACCATTCTTACCCTAAATGAGAATTTGAGCTCACCCTTTATATGTTTTCTTTTCCCCAGGATTTCAAGAAAGGTTTTAGGTAAGAAAAAAAGGGAAGATCTTAATGGGAGTTTTTGAAGATCTTTCACCAAGATTAGAAGATTATATTCCGAGTTTCCAAAGACACTAAACTTTTACAGTCCTTTGGTGTTTGTTTTTGTTATGTATTAAGTATTCCAAAAAATTAATGTAATGTCCATGTACGTCAAGCTTCAGGTCTCTACAGTTGGTATCAGAGGAAAGGTTTAGTTAACCTTTGGAAACTAGGATGCTAAAATGTTAGTGAGATCCCTAGAGATATTTATAAGGTATGTCTAGGGATGTCCCTTAGGATAAGTATATGTATAGGATATAGTCATAGAACTATAGTAACGATCATAGAATTTAACCTAATATGTTTGATATTGATGGTACTCCCCCTTTACTATGTTGTTTTCCCTAGAATGATTTTTGCTTCTCACACTATTCTTTTTGGGTTTTAAAAAATGACTGGAAACAGGAAGATTCACGATAATGGAGGATATGATGGACAATGGAATGATATTATTCATGAGAGACCAAATGAAATGAGATTTGGAAGTCCAAACATCGTTATTATGCCTAATCAACAATCTCTTAATATGATCAATAATCTCAACTTTGGTAAGTTTCCTGACTCAGATAATATGTGAAATATGGAGTTTCTTGATGATCATAGAGGAAAGAAAGTTCAATTTCCCTCATGTAAATCATGTGGGAAGAGGCATCATGGAGATTGTTTCAAAGGAACTGGAAGATGCTTTGGGTGTGAAAAAGAAGGACACAAAGCCAGTAAGTGCAAATGAAAAGGTTCAATTAACACCATGGACAAGGATAATGGTTTTGCTACGACATCAACAATGATTAGATGTTTTAAATGTGGAATGTATGGGCATTATGCAAACCAATGCCCTAAGGGAAAATCTCATGAAGAGAATTAGCATGGTCATATGGGTAGTATTTATGTGGATGATGATGAAGAGACTACAAATGAAATATGAGATGAAAGAAATGATGAAGCTCAGTCAGTGGTTTAAGAAGTTAGTGGAATGATTGTATGTTTATCAAGAATAATGTATGGTACTATGGAATAAGGAATCATCTAAGGATTGTTAAACTATTCTTTTTCCTAAAGTATTTGAAGTATATGTTGAATGGTACCGGTAACCATTAAAGGTTAATTCATATATTTTTGGAAAGTAGATGATATGCACATAATGAAGGGATAAGAAGATAATGAGATGTTTTATAGTATTGATGAGCTCATGGATGATATAAGGAAAATGTGATATCATGGTTTGAGTATATAGAAATTTTGGGATTTTGGTATGTGGAAAGAGTTAACTTTTGACAGCAGTCATGTTTTCACTAAGATTCAATGGGTATTCATTTTTCAAGAGAATACATGATTAAGGTATTCACATGTTTGTAATGTGACCAACAAGATATATCTTATATGGGGATAAATGATGGTATTCACATGCTCGGTAGGTGACATTTCTAGTAATTGTTTTCTTTATACTATGAGATTGGACATATATATTTTGGATAAGCCTAAAGATTGGAATGGATTATGTTGGACACAAGTTAGTATTTTTTAAGGCTAAAACTTTTTTCGATATTATTGATGGAATGTCATAATGATGTAATTTTAGAAAAAGGAAAACCTGCAGGACGGGCGATAACCCGTCGCGTCAGACAAGGCTATGGGAATCCAACCCACAACCGAAGTGCGACAAGCCTTTATCACCTACCACTGGCCTACAGGAAGTCCCTGGTTAGTAGAAACTAGTTTTATTATATTAAAAAGTATGATATATGAAGTATAAGTCCATATATGATTAATCTCACTATAGATGGACTTATGTATATTTGATAACTTTTGCTAACCTTTTATTTGAGACAGATGAAATGACCTATCATTCTATCACATGATCTGCTAACACTTCACAAATGAAAAATTCAACTTCATTTCTTTAAGTGATGTAGGAGAAATTGTCCAAGGAACGACCAACGGTGATATTGTACCAAAATCAAGTAAGTATTTCTTTTTCAACAATTATTCAAATTTAGGGAAATGATCTTGAATACAAAAAAAAATGTTGTCCTAATTCCCTTATATCCGATGAATCAGATGGTACCTTAGATCATCATAAATTTACGGCTTTGTGACTGTTGGCTTTATCATATCCATGTCCTCTACTACTCTCCATTAGAACTTGATGGTTAGATTTCTCTTCTATATCCATATTTTCACATATATTCTCCTATGTAGAAACCCAGTGATGAGTCAATTTGGGTAACCAATATGTTTCATACTTCACTTTTTAAAATGAAGTTTTTGTATTCATTTTTACGAAGTGGGTTTCTATTAAAACTTTCGAGTAGTAAACCATTTATAACTCCGACGAATTTCAAGGGAGAAACTCATTTTAAGGGGGGTAGAATGTAACACCTCAAGATTTTATATGATATATTCTTTTTAATATCTTTAGTATCTTCTATTGTACGCTACACCAATATTATCTTGCAATATACGTGACACCGTATTAGCTTGCAGTATATGCAACACTATTCGTGGCTCGTGTTACACACAATTTCAAGTTAATTTTGTAGAAATTATTCTATGCAACATTATGTATAGATTTTTTTAATGTATAAATGAAATAAGTTTTGAATTATGTTATATGCAACACCAAAGGGAGATTTCACTACACGCAACCCTGACCTGGCTTGCATTACACGCAATCACGACCTTCCTCGATAGCGTATGTTGTACGCAATACCGGGTTTCACTAAACAACGAAATATTGTTATAATATCATTATGGACTAGCCGTTATGAATAGTATTAGCTAATTTTTGAATTTTATAACATTATTATTCATCTTACACATTTTCTAAAATATGTTATGTGAACAAAATAATTTTTTCGGGTAAAATAAGTATTTTTCAAAAAATACAATTTTCCCGCCTTTTGATGGTGCACCCACTTTAAATCTAGTTTTTGACATATTTATAAGTTTAATTTGATAAAATAAAATTCTTATTTGTGATTAAGATATAAAAATTTACTTTGGATAAAATTCTCATATTATTCTGAAAACTTTCATATTTTAATGAATAGTAAAAACACGCTATATTTTAATTAAAAACAACTTTTTTCATCGTAATAATTTATATGGTTAAATTATAATATTTAATGGTTTTAAAGTATAAATAGAATATATTTTTACCATTTAATATAATGTATGTCATTAGCATTGATTTTACATTGAATTCATAGGTTAAATCAATTCAATCTTTTGCAATGATTTAAACTAAAACCCGTTTTCTTTCGACAACGAGATTAATTTTAATTTAATTTATAAAACTTATGTGTATTGAATTTGGAAAAATGGATTTAATATTTGGAATAAGTGGGTCCAAATTATATTAATAGACTACTTTTTATTTTTGGGAATTATGAATAGTAACTACGGTAAATTTTATTTACCATAGTAAAAGATAAATCGGGTAATTAAGGGTAAATATAATATTATAAAATTGCCGTAAAACTTGTCTTAATACAATTGGATGATTATATTTCGTCCTAAGTCATATTTGGGTCGAAATGTAATCCATTAGAACCCACTTGGAGGTGATTAAGAGCTTTAGTTTATTTTATTTAAAGGAAAGTGAAATATGTCTCACTCAAACTTTAATAATTAGTGTATTTTTAATATAAGGTTATACAGAATATAAATTCAGTTATAAATAATAATTTGAAAGATAATTTTTTTTTCTTTATCATGGTAATTTATTTGTAATTTTTAAGAGTTATTTAATTACCTTATTAGTTTATACATTAATGATGCAGAAACTATTTATTTAGTAAAAAAATCAATAATATTGTTTTTATTGAAATTGTAATACATATTAAAGGGCTCACAAACCTGACCAAAACTTATTGGTAGTGTATATATACACCATAAGTATTCAATTACCGAATATATGACCGTTTGGAGTCTTATAAAAGTGATTATGACACTTATATTATTTTATTTTATACGATGTCAAAGTTGTCACCTTCATAATTTAATAAATATAACATTTCAAAATCTGGGTGTTTTAGAAGATAAATCCGACTAAATGTATTCTTATGAAATATATAAGATTTATATTCATCCTAGTATTTTATTTTTAATTTTTATGCTACAAATAAGTATATTTAATAATTATAAAAAAAATTTGTAGTAATTATTTTATTAAGAGAAATATCGAATAAATGGTTTTAAAAATAGTAAAATAAATATTATTGGAACTATTTAACGTGTTCCACTAATTTTATATATTACTATTACATGTTAGGAACCTATTAAATATTTTATTTTGAATATATCCTTTGTGTGGATTTAATTTAAATTCAAATAAATGAATAGTGTCAAAATTGACACTATTGTTATTTTATAAAAATAACATATTATTAAATTGTTTAAAAATCAAAAATATATTTAAAAATTATAAATTGAAATTTATATAGTCTAAAATGTCATAAATTATCTAATTATGGATAATTCACAGCACATAAGTAATTATTTATAACAATTTAAAATTTAGAATCTTATTACCACAAATAAAATTTAATATATTAAATAAGGATAAATCAAGTTGATAATGTTTAAAATAAATTCCCTACATGTCTAATTTTTTTTTTTTTTATGAGATTACAACCCTATAGCATCTAATATTAGAATATGAGTCATTTTTGGAGGTTTTTAAGTGGGGTTAGATTTATTATAAATTAATATTTTTAGGATTTCCAAAGGTGCCCCTCTCCTCCCTTATAAAAAGGGAACCCCTTAACACTTCTCTTCACACCCTTTTAAGCCTTGAAGCTCAGAAAAACCCTGCCCATTTCTCTTCTAAACTTCTCTATAAACATTCTGGAGGTTCTGGTCTTCTCAAAAGACCAACTCTACTTCCTTAAGAGAAGGCTTAAAGGAGGTGCGTCGAAGAAGAGGTAATCTCTTCTTTCGATTCTCTCAAGTTTATTCCTTCTTCTACTAATTTTTATTTAGTTGTCTCATTATAAAGTAATAAAATAAGTATTATATATATACTGATATGTTATTATAAATATGAAACAACCTTATTTCACCTTCTATCCATCCTACAGAAAATGAAATCACCGCGCGTGCGTACGTACGGAATACCATCTCCACGCTGTGGTGTAATCTGTTTTCGACCACCACCTTACTTGGATGGGTATAATGGTGTAAATAAATAACTATATATATGATTATTGTAAAGTGATATTGATTCTGAAATATTATATATACACTTCAATACAATTCCACGATCATAGGAATGATATCATCGCTCGTGCGTACGTATGGACTACCGTCTCCACGACGCAATGAGATTCATTCTTCATGTTAACTATTCATGAATGATTATAAAGTATATATAATACATAATAATGAAATATATGAAATAATGAAGCTACTTGATTTATGTATATATATATATATGTTATCTACTTCCATTCACATCAATAAATTAAGGAAAACAGCGTTCATGCGTACGTACGACCTACCGTCTCCATGAACGGTGTGTTTCATTTCATTTATCTATATATTATATATATATATACTGAATATATATGATATATAAATCATGTTTTACATTCTTGAAGTAGGTAAATCGTGATATAAGTAATAATAATACCAAGAACAACAAGTCCGAACACGTACGATAAGTGAAACAATTTTACCCAAAACGCTAATTTAACATGGAATTGACAAATGAATGGGTAATATAAATACCTAAGTGAACCATATATGATATAATAACAATGAATATGATTCTGTAATAAGTCAAATACATTATTTAAATCAATAACAGGAGGTTCGGATACATACGACGCATATCAGACATAAGGTAAGGGATAATTTTGCAAATCTCATTTTTATCCGAGATTGTTTATTCGTAAGTATTTACTAGGGTTATTGCTATCATCTATGTCCATGTTTTATAAAAGTGTTTTAATGTATTTTTAAAGTCCTTTTTACCCATTTTTTAATTTTACCACATGTTATGAAAGGAATCTTACTTTTTTTTACCATATGAGGTACTTTTTGACTTTTCCAAAAAAAGTACGAGAAGAATGTTTTTTAACGTATATGGAATGAAAGGATTTTTACGGTTTTATAAAGAATTATTTTCATGAAGCTTCCTCCAAAATATTTCATGACTATTTTTAAAAAATCCTTTTTATTTTTAAAATTGCATGACATTTTGTGAAAATAAAATGATTTTGAAGAAGAAATGATATTTTCCTCAAGAATTCATTTCAAGCGTTTTATCAAAACCATTTTTCATATAAGATGACATTATTTCATATATGTATGTTTCAAGTATCATGTATCTATGATTTACATGGTTTCAATTTTCTTATTATGAAATGATATCCATTTCTTTTATATGGATTATGTGATGATGGGATGATGTTTATCAAACCCATTTTATTCGTTGGGTTATTATGAATGATGTATGTTTATTTTGTGGAACAAGTAAGAATGATTTCATTATGAGATGGGTGGGACCTATATCTCCCTCCAATGCATTGGGTAAAGATTTATATCTCATGAGACAGACATGGCTGGAACGGTAAGTTAATCCGGTTCAGTGTTACAGGACTGAAACGAGGAGTGAAATCGATTCAGAAAGGGACATTGTCCACTAAGATGGTCTTGGCAGCAATGTCTTGGCTACTATGGAAATCATAACATGTGCTGAATGGTTGGCGCAATTACATGTTTTATTACCATTATATTTTATCATGGTTGATGTTCCATTATGATATATGCCTTATGTACTTCCACGATTTATGTCTTTGCCCAAGATTTTGATGTTTAGACATTATGTTCATGTTTTTAAGTTCAATGGTATATGGTTTGTTTTATTTTCTCCATGCTTACCCTTAATGAGCATTTGAGCTCACCCTTTATATGTTTTCTTTTTCCCCAGGATTTCAAGAAAGTTTTTAGGTAAGAAAACAAAATGGGAAGATCTTAATGGGAGTTGTTTAAGATCTTTCACCAAGATTATAAGATTATATTCCGAGTTTCCAAAGACACTAAACTTTTACGGTCCTTTGGTGTTTGTTTTTTTATGTATTAAGTATTCCACAAAAGTAATGTAATGTCCATGTACGTCAAGCTTCAGGTCTCTACATGCACCCTCTACTGGTGGGGCTGGTTTCAACGACTACCCAATGGGTAGTGGTACTACTGGTACACCACCTGAAGGTGCTAACTCCGTAAGGGGGCCCTGCACCGAGGCCTCATCACTCGGTGGGCCATCATCACATACTCTCTCAGGAATCTTGGCTGGCTATCTACATGGAAATATCCTAAAAGAAGATAGGTGTTCCATGGTCAATAAGTTATACCTAGTGAGCTGGCTCAAAGAAATCATATGAAAAACTCTTTAAAAACACACTCAATCAGTGCTTTCATGTACAGAGTCAGAAAATAGAATTCAGGGTCCTGGTGTATGGATACGTCAGTCACTGCACCAACACTGGACTCCCCAAACTGAAAAACACACTCATAACACTTAAAACTATTACAACATTGAAAATATTAGAGTCCTAGTTCTTCGGTATAACCAACTCCTCTGATACCACTTTTTCATGACCTGTCCCTCAGGGCCCGTGCCATGACTACTCCAAGCCCGCCTTCCATAGGCCATGGGCTAGAGACTAGCACCAGAAAGGCATATCCCTAAAACGGGAAGGCATTGCCTTTTTAACCTATATAGACACACAGTCTAAGAACACGGCAAGAAGAAAACACTATGTATACTGATGTAGTAAAAAGAGTGCTGAAAGTAAAGGGGCCAAAATACAAGCCCAACTGTAAAGGTACAAGTACAACTAAAAGGTACAATACAATTGAAAAGGGGAAACAACTCCTGGGTCATCCTCTGAGGATCCTACCTGAAGGGTAGGTACAAATAACTTCCACAACACTTCACATCCATCCATCTCCTCTGCGTACGGCCTAGTCCTGACTCTCTCAAATCTCATCCCAGCTGCTCGTCGTCTGCACAAGACACAACAAGGTGCATGCGAAGCCCGCATAGGGGTGAGTATAACAATACCCAGTAGGGACCCCGAGACCAACAAAAGTCTCTCAGAATTCCACAAAGGAATACCAAAAATCATGATCTCAATCACAAAGCACAAACCAATAGACACAGGTAAAAAAGAGTCTCAGCTCAAACCAGGTTTTCAGTGAAGTATAGAAGTACAGATGATTAGTCGCGAAGCCAGATCATCTTATTCTGTCAAGAGGCACTACTTTTGACCATACGGAGTCTGACCCACATAGGATATATAGGTACTAACCCCGAAATGATCCCCATAGGATCCGACCCACCTATAGTCGATAGGTAACTAACCCCAACTGACCCATACAGGATTTGACCCACACAAGATTGGTATTCGCTGACCCACACAGGATCACTGAGTGTTGACCCACACAGGATCTGTCCCACACAGGATCGGTATGCGCTGAACCACAGAGGATCACTGAGCGCTAACCCACACAGGATCTGAGCCACATGAGATTGGTATGCACTGACCCACACAGGATTGCTGAGCACTGAAATTCGTATGATCTGTCAACAACCTCTGCCTCACTGCCTACCACTAGATTCCTTGCACTCGGTTCACTCAAGTTTTGTAGAATCTGCCCTTGAGATATCGTTCATACATCGACCACCACTAAGTTCCAAAAAGGAGTTACCCAATGAACCGCCATGTCGTAAGGGTTCCAACGTGATAGATGGTGCGTCAATCGGACATCCGATCTGTGAGTTATAAGCATTTTAGTTTCAGGGGTCCGGTTGGATTCAGGTTTGATCCAACCCAGCCATACTCCAACTATCTCTAAAAATCAAGAGTATACCAAAAGGACCATCTTGATCCAAGGATCCCAATGCCATAGATGGTTCATCAAATGGACGTCTGGTTCTCAAGATATGCCCCCTTTAAGTGTTTTTGGGCCCGGTTGGCCCGAATTCGGTCCGACCCGGCCCGACCTGGTCTTGGTTGAGCCATGGTGGGCTCGGCCCGCTAGGCCGTGGTTCGGCCCGAACTACAAGGGGGTGGCCCACAAAGGCGGCCCGACCCGCGAAGGGAGGCCCGCAAGGGGGCCGCCTGACCGTGGTGGAGCGCAGACCGACCTAAGGTGGGGCGCAGTCCGACCCGAGGGGGGGGGTCCGGTCTGAGGTTGAGCGTGGCCTGGCCCGAGGGGGGGAGGGTATAAGCGCGGCCCACTATGGGGTCCGCCTTATCCGGCACGGGGGGTGTGACCCCCCGATCTCCCGAACTCCCGAACGGCCCGAAGGCTATTTAGTTTGCAAAGCGGAGGTGCCACTTGGTCACCGTGGAACCCATTGGAGGTGTGGGTTTGGACCCCTCCATAGATTCGGTCGTGGATTCTTGTCCGCCAGCAGCATGCTAGTCGCGCCACATCCAACTCTCTAGCGGCGTGTTCATCGCGCCGCCTCTCCTTCCGCGGCTGACTGATGTGCTAGCCGCATCCTCTGATCACTATGGCTGATGATCTATAGCCCTCTGCTCACCGGAAGTGTGTGACGGCGCACCACACCTCCTTTTTTCACTGCATCTGACAAGCCGCGACCCCTTTTTTCTTACCGGCGGCACGCGACAGTGCACTGCACCTCCTCTGCGGCCGGCCGGTGCTAGCTGTTCTGATGACCGCCACAACTTTGTGTTGCGGCCTCCTCTTGCGGCGGTCATCGACACATGCCTTCTTCATAGCCAGTCAGTGTCGTCGTGCTGGCGGTATTCCACGGAGAATGAAAGTGTGTAGAAAAGATTTTAGAGGGTTTGGCCCGTGTTCATTAGGCCATCCCCTCCATGTTAGCTCGTAAACAAGAGGGAGGATAGATGGGTTCAATAAATTCACTTGAAATAAACGAGAATCATAAACCCTACTTGAGGTTGTTGGAGAGCCTCCGTGCTTGGGGAAGGGGTTGGTGATATTAATTTCCACCATAAGATTCCAAAGATGCCTCTTGCATGTCATCTTTCGGATTAGGGTTTGGTATCACTCATCACCCATCACCAGAACCGGCTCCTTCCTCCAAGGGTTTGGAATCTTGGTACTCCTTTAGCACTTCATTTCTTGGCGAAGCTGTGTCGATACCCCTTCCCATGCTCCATCTAAATAGGAGAGGGACAGGGTAAGTAACGACATGGGGAATTAATGTGGGATCATTAATTAGGAAGCTTCCCAATTCTCCAGTGATACTGTTACATATGATTGAAAGGTCAATCCATTTAATGGCTTGACACATCGATGGTCTCACACTCCATTTGTCCGTTGGAGGATACGAAAGGAAATAAAATAATAAAGTTATTTTATTTTATTTCTTTAAAAAATTCACAAAACATAACTTTTTCTCCAAACCTAATGTAGTCAAAGTAAATTCTCCCTTAAGCGAATCTCGGTCCTGCGGATTCAACGGTGCCCTTGAATTTTTACTCCAAGCACCGGTTCAATAGTTAGAGAATGCTGCTCACACGATTACTGAACGTACCTTAAAAAAAGTTCATAAATTCATTTCAGGCACTCCGAGCCTCAGAATCACGCACCGTGAATTTTTTAAGACTTGTAATAATTCTATATAATTTAAAAAAATACATCAAAAATCCTGGTCTTTACATCCTCTTCCTCAACCTATGAGAGACGATCAGTTGGGAGACATTGAATATGAGGTTTTATGTGACCAAATATCCTTAGAAGATGCACTTGATGGATTTTGTGAAAGAGGGGAGCATGAAATATTTTTTAAGAATGAATGTTGGTTACAATCACATTATGTGAGGAGGTGATGAGGAAGTTTCAAAACCCCCTTATCTATACAGTCATGTGTGTAAAAGATGTTCAAGAAACTTCAACAATAGTTTTAGTGGGATGGAATGAGGTGGAGTATTTCTAAGTTCATCTCTCAGTGTCTCACATGTTTGTAGGTGAATTATGTGCACCAGATTTCGATGGGTTTAGAACAACATATTGAGATCACATAGTGAAAATGTGATGGTATATACCTAGACATTGTGACGGGGATTACACGAATAATGAGAGGCCAAGATGCCATCTGGGTGATTTTTGAATGACTTACCGAGTCAACAAACATCCTTTCCATTAGTGAGTGGAGTTAAATTGAGATTTTGGGGCAGTTTTACATATGGGAGATCATCTGGATTCATGGGGTAACCCTAATGGTTATCTCTGACCATGATGCTCAGTTCACATCACAGCTTTGGAGTGGTCTATAGGAGGATTTTGGGATCTTGTTGCAGATGAGTATAGTGTTTCACCCCCAGACAGATGGATAGACTGAGTGGACTATCCATGTATTGGAGGACATTATGAGGGCCTATTTGTTGGACTTTTTATAGATATTTTATGATAACTTTCCATTGGTAGAGTTTTCTTATAATAACAACTGTCACTCTACTATCGATATGAAACCTTTCGATGCCTTGTACATGAGGCACTGCATGTCACCCTTATATTAAACTGAGGTTTGAGAGACATCTCTTATTGGGTGAGAGATGATGTATGTGATGACAAAGAAGGTTAAGGAGATTTGTGAGTGTACAATGACATCCCATAGTAGACAAAAATCTTATGCATATCGACATCTTAAGACTTTGGAGTTTGAGAAGGGAGACAACGTTTTCCTGAGAGTCTCCCCATGGTGAGGATTATAGTGGTTTGTCCAGGGATACATTATATCATTAAGGTTCATCAGGAAATTCAAGATCCTATAGAAGGTTGGAGAGGTCTATTTATGCTTAGAGTTTCACCAACAGTTGTACTGAGTGCATGAAATATTCCTTGTTTCAAAGATGATGAGATATGTACATGAAATTATATACAATATTGATAGGGGAGATCTGGATGAATCCACCATTTTAGAGTACCCGATAGTGACCAAGGGTCGATAGGATAGAATACTATGTGGATGGACTATACCTTTATTTCGTGTTATTTTGAATCTTAGGAGAATTCAGGAGAGCTCCTGGGAGTGTGAGAGGAAGATGTGGAATCAGTATCCCAAAACTTTTGTGTAGAGTGTGATTTTTAGGGTGAAAATTCTTAAAGGAGGGGAGAATTTAATGACTCCAGTTTTTTGGGTCAGAGCTTTGAATATTTAGATGTATATATCTAGATTTATCCTTAGAGTTGGCATAGTTTCTAGGTGACTTGAGACCACAAAATTAATATATTTTTATGCACACATGGATATCATTTTAGTTTTTATGGTTTCCCATTATTTGGGACATTAGATGGAAAATCCTAGACTGTGGTTGATTATGAAATGTGGGGTTTATCCTAGGTACAAACTAAGGTTGGTCAATGTTAGATGTTTCTTGGGAGGTGCAGTTGGTGGGTGCATTTAATAAAATAAATAATAAATTTATTTATTTTAATTAAATGACCTAATATATTTATCTCTCTATAAATATGTTCCTATAGTTAATATCTAGGGTTATCTTCATAACCCTAGAATATTAGAGAGTTAGAGGGATCATTCTTCATTGGTGAATCAGGAATGGAGAATGATGATAATAAGATCAATATGAATCGAGAGGCAGATAGAAAACACAGTAAACCTTATTCATAGTTGGAGAACCTGATATTCACTAATGATCAATCCTAAATCTAGGTAAGGCATGTTATTAATGTATTTCCACCCTTTTTATCAATGATCATGGATTTTCATATATGCTTTTATTGATATGTGATTTCAAACCCTTCACATGAGGACATATGGATAAATTGAATTTTTTAAACCAATATATATTTACTATGACATGATATCACCCTTTAATACCCAATTTATGTGATATTTGAATGAGAATTCTTGGAAAAAAATGAATTTACTTTTTTGTTCATTTTTCCCCACTGTTCTTTAGCTTTTTCACCATTAGCCCAAAGGGTCATGGTTTGACATTACCTGGGTAGGTTTGAGCATGATCAAACCCCAAGATTCATGGTAGTTTCACAAATTATGTTTGGTATGGTGATTTACAGATGGATTAGGATGGATTTATTGTAGGAAGCGACTGATTCTTGAATTTAATATTTGAAGGGAAACAGGAGTCACTACGGGATGTGTGATGGACTTTCACCTGGGTGATCAGATTCGGATTTCCATCCATCGAAGGCCAAAAATTTATGACCAAAGGAATTTTAATTTAATTTTAGGTGGTCAAACAATGGGATTCATGGAGGAAAAGGTGGATAATATATTCATGTAAATAATTTGGGTTTTTTTGTGTGAAAAACATGACTATACAGTGTGTATTTTGAAAAAACATGTCGTGTAGTTCCTTGGCTATGGAAGATTGGGCTTTTGGGTAGAGATAAATATCACATGCCATATAGACCCACCAAACACCATGTGACCCTTTAGTAGTGGCTCAACATGTGCTCCATGAGTACAAAAGCATAGTAATATCTAGGAACATGGGAATTACCATAGTACATAGGCATAACCATGTACTCAAACATGGATAGAACTCCAGAACATGGCCATGTACATGGGCACGAAATGATGTACATGTGCATAGGCTAAAAGAGCATAGAGAAGCCCTGGGTGTCTGAGACATGCCATGTACCACTTGTACATGCTGTGTGGTATGACATGGCTTCCCAAACTATGTCTAATGAAGAACAAACCTAGGGGATGAGGTGAGTTCACACATTTTTTGACCCCATGTACATGTCGTGAACTTCTCCATGTAACTTCTACCTTCTATATCTCCTTCTCAGGGACTTGGATTTTGGATCACGAGTAGCCTATGCTAAGCATTTTCCATGTAGAATTCAATGTTATCCTTCATTTTGGAATATGAGATATGATTTGAGGTGTTCCATGTGAGATCGTTCTTTAAGAGACACTTGATGATGATAGTGATTATGGAAGAATCATCAGAGTGATGTTGTGATTAGTATTCCCTTATCAAACCAGGGTGTGGGTCACCCATAATATTTATATAGGTAGATTGGGTACTCCCTCACACTATAATAGGGTGCATGGATTCTATCTATAGAGTGATACCCCCCTTATTCAATTTTTTCTAGAGGAGTAAGACCTCTTAGTAGTTGAGGCTCACTCTGTTGTGGAGCAAAATGACAAGGTGTGGGACCCTCTACACACAAATTCTTTTGAGGTCACGCATTATGCTGGTCATCAGAGATGGACTTTTGGAGCTACAAGGAGACTAATTATCCTTAGCTAGACTGTGGATATGGAGATCCTATTTCTCTCCCATTTGGGATTCTTTATGATCACACACACACACATATGTTTTGGGTTATTTTTTCCCACTTGATATGGGTTGATCTAATTTGTGTTGTATTTTTCTATTGCTTCCTTTGTGGTCTTGATGCATCCTACTGGGTATGTATATACTCACCCCTATATGGGATTTTACCACATGTGTCGTGTCTTATGCATATGACCGATAGATTGAAGGTGACATTGGTGGATCATAGAGATGTTTAGATGAATTGAACATATACAGTGGTAAAACTAGGATTGAGAGATGGGATCTATTTAGTTTTCAATTATTCCAGTTGTTGTCAGGCTGAGACCCTATTTATGATTAGTGTTTATTTTTACCCTTTATGATTTGGCTTTGTATTTTCATAGTTTGATGTATTCCCTAGAGTTTTTTGCATGCATGGTCTTACTCTAGATGTTGTAGTATTTACTATATTCCTATAAACTTTTACATGGATACAGGTGTGTGTGTGTGTGTGTGTGTGTGTGTGTGTGTGTGTGTGTGTGTGTGTGTATGTATAGGTACTTAGGATAAGGCCTCCCATTTAATTTATTCCTTAATAAAACTTGTTTCTAACCCCTATCCAATTGGATGCGAGATTAGGGGGTTTACACCTGGTTTTCTATTAGCCAGGCAGCCCCTAGTGGGTTGGGGTGTGACATTTCTATTGAAGCAGGATCATTACCTATAGAAGGTTTGTTGAGGTTTGTAACATCTTTATGTATCTATTTTATTCAGTTATGAGGAAAATTTATTATATATATTATTTTCAACTTTTTTTGATGTGATGGATTTCTCATATCCTTTCTCAACCCAAGCTTTCCTAACATTTTCCCCAATAATTTCCTAGTTAATAAATATTGATGAACTTTAAAATTTAGTGTGTAAAGATTTCAATTGATTTTTGGAATGAGATTTATTATTATACTGAGATTTTTCAGATTTTACCTCTGAATCTTTTTCGAATTTTTCATTCATCTTTCTTAAGGTACTTTCAACCTCAATAAGTTTTGACTGAGTTTTCCACACTCCATCTTTCTTAGAAGCAAGTTTCTTACTGAGATCTTCCACCATTTTCTCTAATTAGTACCTTTTAGTTTTAGGTTTATGATCTATTGAATATAATCATCTTCCTATTTAAGGAAATATTTCCGCCATTCATTATCCTTTCCACTTTTCTTGTTAAACTTTTTGATTTTTTTCATGAGTTTTGTGTTTTTTTTCAAGACATGCAATGAGTTTTGATCTTGGATGAGACTCTTTGTAAGTTTATTCAAATCATCATTCTTATATACTATTTTAATAATATTCCCTTTACTAAAAATTTTCAAATAAGTTTATGAAATTATATGAATTCTCATCATCTAATTATTTTTAGTAGAGTCAGATTCAAATTTCTTGCTCAATATACTTCTTCTATTTCCAGTGGAATTTTTCTTAATATTAGTGAATTTATTTTATTCCATAGAAGTTTTGTTAAAATTTTTACACGGATGTTTTTCTTCAGAATGATTTTCATATTCTCTATCTTTCTTCTTGGGGAAATTCATTGGAAAGTACTCAATTCCTCTACACTTGATTCATTTAAGTGGGAGTCAGCCTCCACACATTCCTCTACCTCTTTGGTAAATTTTTTAGATAAGAGACATGATTTTTTATTCATTTAACTATATTCATTATATTATAAATCACCATGATTAATAGTCTTAGTATTATGTATTTTTAACTTTCTCATAGATTCAAAATCCATTTCATCATTGATCTTATTTTTTGACGATGGATCTTTCCTCACCTCATAAGCAATAAGACATTTATTTAATTCATCAAGATATAAATCATCCTTATCTTCTAAAGTATAGATTTTAGAATCAAAACTATCATGTATGTTTCTCATAAATTTATTAACAATGGTAGAATCTTCCAAGACATCTCTGAACCCTTAGATGTTACAAAAAACTTCATTAACTCTGGTGAAGTACTCATAAATAGTTTCTTCATATTCCATTCTGATGACTTAAAACATGATTGGATAGATTTATAGATTTTCTTCCTTAACTTTTATGTTTCATTTGACAATAATTTCATGTTTTTACATGTTTATTTAGTAGTTTTGAGACCCATTACCTTTATGAAAATATTTTCTGATAAAGACAAAAGAATAAAATTTATATATTTCCCATCAACCTAAATGTTTCTTTTTTCAAAAAAAATCATTGTAGAATTTTTCTCAATGGGTGGAAACCCAATTATTAAGGAATCAATATCCTATAAGACATGAAACCTAATATATAGTATCATTTTTCTTTTCCAGACACGATAATTGTTTCCATCGAATATAGGAATACATCTACTATTGACTAAATTTAGATTTTCTATAATAAGGCTTCAACAAGGGAACCTAGTACCTAATACAAATTGAAGTTCCTTAGGATATTTGGAACCACTGAGTGGGTGGGGGAGGGGGGGGGGGGGAGGGGGGGGTGGGGGTGAATCAGTGGTGAAATTTTACAAATTTCAATTATATGAAATTTTAACTCTAAAACTTATTAGAGTTATATTCCTTGTAAAAATTTTATGACAATATAAAAAACCTGAAATTATAAGAATGAAAACAAGGAATAAAAGATTTACAATGTTTGACCTCAGTGTGAGAACCTACATCCTTTCCATGACGACTCTCATCGGTCCATGGAAATTCACTATTAGAACAAAGTGAATAAAACTATGAGGAAACTCCTATTATACTATTTCTATCCCTTGATAGGAATGATTATACTGAATCCTTTTCATTTACAAAATTTTTTATAAAAAAAATGAGCCACAATAAAATATGTGAGAATTTATAAAATAGATTGTAGAAATTTCATACAGAAAACTCTATCAATTTTTCTCTATCTGGTAATGGTTTTCTGTTGCACCTTGAATCTATTTGGTATTCATTGTCTATTGTACCTCACTAAAATTTCACGTAATTTCTAACATGAGTTATTTACATTGAACAAAACTAATATGCCTTAAAATATTTCTAGAAAAATCTATCCATTTTCCTCTATCAGTTTTTTTTGAACTGAAAACTATGTCTGATACTTTGATCAAAATATCTATTCGGTACTTTTCTTCAACCAGAAAATTGATTCGGTTGGAAAATTTCACTAATGAAAAATTTTCATTGCTTCAAATTTTTTCACCAGTGAATATAATTAAGTACCATTGTACTTTGAACCCCATATTTATATGTTTCCTCAAATTTGTAATGGAGATAAACCATTTTATTTTTCATTCTCAACTAAAATTCACTTGAAGCTTCTTAATACTTCTAGATTATTCCGGAATATTCTTGAACCTTCCGGAGGACTCTAATGATTCGAACCTTATTTTAACTTTATTAAATTTAGACACTAAGGGGATTCATAAAACTGTATTAAACTTTTTATAGATAATAATTCCTTTTAATAATATCACAACATCATCATTTTTGACGCCTTTACAAATATTTATGTAATTATCCTAAAACTCCATCCTATGTAATAATTGTTCGATAAATTCTTTAGGAACTCCTCTATCTTGTTATGTATATCCAATATTCTTTATCCAAATGAATCTATTTCATGACAATTTATTTGAGGGATGATAATCTGATAGAGTTGATTGGTCTTCATTCAGTATAACACTTCATAACTTCACACCCTTTAACTTCATACAGTCCGCAACATAAAAATTTTCTTTTATAAAAACTATATGTTTGGTATCTCTATCCACTTCCTTCTATTGCACTCGATTTTTTGAAGATGGTTGACTACATTTTTCAACTTCTAAATACTTTAGAGAAATCCAACTTCTCTATTCATTTCCCTTCTTGTATTTCCTCTCTCAGTTCATTACAATTGCTTTTTTTTCTCTATTTGTTTTTTTAAAGGTAAAGGGGAAAAGCCCCTGTTTGTTGAACAAGAAAGAAACTCCTTTTGAAGGAAAGAAAGAGGGACCCATTACAGAGACAAATGAAAAACATCTAGAATAATAGGCCACGTGGCCAACCAAGATCCACGAGTCAAAAGGAGACAAAAATCAAAGCAAGTGCAAGCCAAAAAGTCTCATCACCCCCCTAACTGAAAATGTAGCAGCGAAAACCACCAAGATGATGTGTCACACCCTCTGAGATGAAGTGTGTTGTGCTGGAAACACAACCAAAATAGAGCACTCCTCAAACTCATACTGAAATATGAGAGGAGGACTGGACGATAGGTGCCAGCACACCTATCTCTCTTTCGAGCCACCCCCGACGGTGCAGATGAGAGAATCAGTGTACCATCAACCTGATGCGCTGCAACATCCGTCAGAGAACACCATGAAAGTTCAGTAAGGGTACCCATCCATCCAAAAGAACAGAAGGCTGAATGATGGGTGTCAAGACACCCATCCCTCCATCGAGGTCGCCCACCCAACACAATCTACAACACAGAAAACGCCATCTAAATGCAATAAGACCAACAACAAGCTCCCACCAGAAAATTTTCTTCCTAATGACAATCCGATCCAGAAAAAGTAAAAATGAGAAATCCAAAGAAATGAAAGAGCAACAACATCCCAAATCTGCCAAGTAAGCACCAAAACTTGATCCAAAGAGAGACTGCAAAAAAAAACATCCATCCCAAAACCTTCAAGGTAGCAACAGAGTCATCAAACCAGGTGAACCAGCAGTACATCCCGAGCAGGTAGCAACCAAAGAACCTCGGCAAGAAAAAGGAAATCGACAATCCCCAAAATCGAAATCCAAATACTACCTCCAATCCATCAGAAGCCTCCGCTCGAAGGAGCCCAAGCAAAGCTCAGAGTCCTTCACCATCGCACAAAGAAGCACGACAACCATGGGGTCTCAGATCTAAAGATAGATCAGAAGGTAGGGATGAGTACCAGTTCACGCAAGGAGGAATAATCCGCCGCCTGTAAGACCCAAAGGTCGAGAAACAAAATCTTCAAACTTTGTCGGGGAACCGCGATGAGGGGAACGAAGCCATCATCGAAGGATGATGGGATGAAGTGCAAATGATGCATACCCGTCTGAATCAAGATGAATGCGACAAAGCCGGTTCGAAGCCGGAGAAAAGGAAAGACACAATCGATGTCAGAAACCCCATTGCAGCAAGCATCACAAAACCCACGACCTCCCCTCGAAGACTCAAGACCAGAATCCACCGTCCAAGAGACATCATCAAAAAAGTGCATGGGAAACAACTCAAAAAATCCAAACAAGTGCATCCAAGCTCATTGAAAATAGGTCCACCATCAAAATTCACAACACCCAACAAAAATTTATCTTCAAATTGTATCATCTGGATGAGGCATCAGGAGAGGCAACACGACAACTGCACATTGCTGCAAAGTGTTGGTGATGCACAGATTTGAAAATCAGATCGAAACCAGTGGAGAGGACAAGGCAAACTGCAGAAGATCCAAAACAATGACCGATGAAAAAACTATGCTGAACCAGTGTGGCAGATCATCCATCGACACCACTGAGGAAATTGTAGGCAACAACCATCAAGCAGGTTCAACATCACATCTTGAGTAGATATCAACCAGTGGATCAAAGAAGGCATGAAGAACCGACCGCAAACAGAAACTGCATACCTCCAACAATCCATCAGAGTCCATCGCTCAAAGGAAACCGAACAACTTGGTGTCCTTCGTCTTCACGCAGAGGCACTTCGAGATGCAGCACGAAGAGCCTCCACCACCGCAGGGGAAGGGCGGTGTTGCGCAGATCCGAAAAAGACCGAAGGTAGAGATGCGCCACATCCCGCTGCTGTTGTGTCGCCACCTGCAAGACCTCAGAGAGTGGAAGCGCGCGAGAAACCTCGTTGGACCCGGAGAGTCAGGAGACAGTGAGGAGAAACGCGTCGGAGAGAAGGATGAGTGCAGCACGATGGAATCACACAGGAGAGAGGGGAGAAGGAGAAGGCCGACGAGGACCACCGGTGAAGAGAGTCTGAGGTCAGAGCAGAGTCACCGACAATCGGTTGGGTGTACCGCGCATCACGGAACCCTAATTGCGCCGCTCTCCAGGAGAGTGCGGTGCCATCCACACCACCTCTATTTGTTTTTATATAAATTATTAACTTATAAATTTTTAGACTTATCCACATTTTTTACTTCATTTATTATAGTTGAATATTTTATTATTTTATTCATATTCATAAAAAATTAAACACATTATATTTCTTCTAATTCTTTGTCTATAACATCTATTCGACCTTTTATATATGTTGGATCAAACTACACAAAAATATTTCTCCACACATTTTATAAACACTTAATAAGTAATAATTTCATGAAAATATCTATCTGCCAATATCTTTTAAATAAAATTGTGTTCGGTAAAAAAGTTGCACTAATATCCTATTTATAAACTTATTCATATATTAACCTTTTGTCTGGAGAAATTTGTTTGACGGAACATCTTCAATATTCTCAAAAATCTCTTTCTAAAAACCTATGTCTAAAACTCAATGCATAATAAACTTTTTATGGTTATAAATGTGATATCCCCCTTTTACTAATGCTTGTATCATGATATTTTCATGATGTTAATAACCTATTGAACATCTTAGCAACATGTGATTTTGTAAGAAAGTTTCTTAGAAAAACTTTATAACTTTAACTTCATATAGAATCTTCATAAAATTTTTTTTACATCCAAAAAATATTTGTCACCTATTAAATTTTTTTTTTAGAATTTTGTTTCAATAAATAAAAAAATTTATTAGGAAAATTCACAAAGGATCTTTAGTTAATATGATGAAAATAAATATGGACTAAAAGTGTAGCATTCCATGGGTAGGCCCTAGGTTCCTAATTTTAATTCCAAACACAAACCAAATGGATTCCCTATGATTCATTGTTGTAAATTCCATGGGTTTTCCCACTTTAGATTTGTTAAATGACTTATATTTGGGAATTCATTGGCCTGATATCATGGATTCAACTAGAAACTCTGGAAATGTTTGAATGATTGGGATATGCTCCAAGATTTAGCTTGAGGTACTCAGACTCAAAATGAATTAGATTACCTCATTAGATCCCAATCAAGAACCTTCCTAAAAAAACTAATAATTTTAACCTTATGTTCAATTAGAAACACTTTAGAAACCATAATGATGAGGGTTCATCCATAATATTGTACTACAGATCTAGACATTATGGATGGATCACCCAGGGTTAGCTCACATGTTCTAACCCTCAAATGATTTAGTGTTTTCCCTAGATTCTTATGGTTTTATTTTGTGGTAATTCTTAGATATACCCCATGGATCCACCTGTGATACTTTCTCTTGGATTGTCGGTCTACATTCTATGGGCCATATGACCCCATTATGGTCACATGATCAGATAAAACCAGAATAGGATGAAGCATGGGGTGTTCCTCGATCCATCTCCACTTTACCACTTCCATTATTTATATATTTCATACCATATAATTTATACTCATGGACTAGAAATTCATTAGAAACCATTGGTGATGGCCTACCAAATTTTAATCATACCTTATTCGGGCTGCCTATTAGTACTTGAGTAGATCTCATGGGTGCATGTTAGGACTTGGATGGGGCCTCTTTGCTATTACTTGTCATGGGATATGGATTGGAATGGGAGTAGTTAACTTAGAATGTACTTAGACTGCCTATAGGTGTTGGATCTTCTTGTTTATTTTTTCTCAGCCCTACTATATACATATCAGCTAAAATATGCTTGAATTCCTTATACATGTAGCATCACACTCTTCTACATGGATGATTTTATTTTGCAGTTATGGGTTTTCATTTTATTATTATATACCTGATATTCATTTTAGTTATTTTTCACTATATTTAGTACCGACCCAGTGGGTATTTCCCCATACCATAACACTAATAATCCCTTGATGCTAGTCGAAAATGTTTGGCATATGAGGTTGAAAACTTGAGGCCATGTTCCCCCCAGTTTTGTTACTTATGAGTGAACAAGGTTGGGATGTCACAATGTCTTATCATAGCCACTTTTTTTCTTTTATTGATATTTTTGTCTCGTAGATAGGAGACAAGGAATGTTTTGGAACTTGGTAAATAGATCATTTTTGGGATGGCTAACCCATGCACTAGGGAAAACCAAGTTTTGAGGGACGAGACTTGATGTTTTTTGAATTCCATTATTATAGTTGATTGTTATTTAAACATGAGGAATTTATCATTATTGTTATACTTACTGGTTTATGGGATTTCTACTCATGGTCTGGTATGATAAGAGGGCACGTGTTCACACATCATTTAGGTATATAGGATTCATATGCCATTATCATGCTGGATTTGTTGCTTGTATTTTTTGATTATGTGGTTGATTACATTATTATAGTTGTAGTATATGGTTGGTTAAATAATGTTTCTACATCAATGTAAAATATATTTTACCATATAGATTGATGGTTTCATTCAATATAACTATATTAAAATTAATTAATGAAGTGAAATAGTCTAGAAGTAGTTAATAAAAAAATATAATACTTAAAATGTTAAAGGGGTTAGATTTTATTTTGAATAAATCCAAGTGAGTTTTGATGGATTTTAGTTAAATAGTGCACCAATATCAACTTATAGGGTGTTTTTACTATAACTTGGGAATGTTTACCATATAATCTAATCCTTGTATGCTCGATTAGACCCTTGTAGTTTGATCTTAGCATTATATGTCTATGGAATAAACACCACGAGGTTGTGTGTTAAAAACATAGAAAGATTAACTACTAATGCGTTGCACTTAAATGGAGTGACAATTGAAACTTATAGGGTGTTTCTCTATAACATAAGAGTGGATATCAATATAACTGAATCCTTGTTGGCATGAATTGACCCTAGTAGATTAATATTATCTTTACATGAATTGGTAACTAACCCCATGGTGGTATGCATATTAAATGGGTTTGATTGTTTAAAGTGTCAAAAAAAGTATTAATGGTGTTATCCCATATAGATTCTGGGTGACTTTTTACTTAGCCACATCTTATGACTACACTTACTTGAGATGGATCATCCATAGATATTCCATTCTACTTATATAAATAAATAATTGATAACAAAATAATTGGCACAGTACCAACTTACTTGTTTAATAAAAGTTTTTTGGTGTTGTGTCTTAGGAGCCACCCTTAATGCTGATGGAAAATGGGAATTGATAAAATGGATTAAATAACACCTTATGAATGTTTTTATAAATTACCTTATCATGGGGGTTGTTTTAGAGTTTTATTGGAAGATGACATGGACGGAAACATAGATGTTTCCCATGAATCTCAGTTAGTGTATTTTATTATGTTGGACATAGAGGTTAGGTGAAATAACCTAGTGAGTTTTCAGGAAGGACCCTAGATTTAGAGTTAATGCCTTATAGTAACTGAGGGGTTAGCTAGGAATGATAGATTCCTCAGAGAAAAGAATCATATATGGATGCTTTCATCGAGTTTTTAGGCATGAAAAGTGATGTTCGTATTCCTTTTAGGCTTGAGTGGGACTCTTTAAGTGTGAAATAACCATCAGGTAGCCAGGTGGTCATGTGGTAAGTTGAGTCTTGTGCATATTGTGTGCATCCTAGATTCTTCATTTTGATAGGATTGATATTATAAGGGAATATTTGACCACTATATAGTCATGTGAGCATAATTTTAGTAATATATGTCTCAATAAGTATTTAGTTATGTTATAAGTGGTCGTGTGAGATGGGGTGACCCCTGGGTTCAATGAATTGAGTAGGCTCACACATACTTGGAATGAATGGTTCTATTGGGTTGGTGAATCATAAAAAATAGTTACATATGGTGTGTTGAATTGTCATTGAGGCAACACATGTTTTCATAAGAGGTTCATGTTGAACTAAGGCTTGGTTCACAAGAATGTGTGGGTTTTGAGTGTGGGACTGATTAAGGTTCTTAGCCTTTTTATATTAGAGCGTGTCTTTAGAAACATGTTGAAAGTGTAGAGTAGCCTCATAAATATTGGAACAATGATTAGGGTTTGAATGGTTGTGTGAGTAGTTTGTATAAGGTAAATTCTCTAGTTTTGGAAATACACCGATGGTGCTCTTAGATTTGTGAAATTGGCATGCGAGAAGGGCATAGACAATGGATAGTGACTTCGATGTGCAGGATTTATATAGATAGAAAAAGTCTCATTGGAAATTGAGTTATTTTGTTTTTATGGGGCTTCATATGAGCATGGAACCATTGAGTTTCAATGGAATCTGAGAGGAAATAAAGCATTTGACATGTATAGTTCCATTTGGTTCATGGTTGAGTAGTATGGGAGTATAAACCAATGATGATTAATGTATAAAAAACTATGGGTGGGATGAAAAATGATGTGGGTTTAATGATAGGATTGTGGATGAGGTAACCCGAGCCTCTTAGATAAGAATTAGGATGTTCCAGATGTTGTAAAGAGAACACATACAGATTAGGTGAAAAGGCATGGTCAGTCAAGGTAAAACCTCAATAGAAGCGTCATATGTTGATGTGTTTAATGGGGAAGTATGGATCAGGGGGAGAAACATGCATGTGGTTTCAGTGAGACCTTTTTGGGTCAGTGATTTGGGAATTAATAATGTATGAGTTAGATGGTGTGGGATACTCCACTATCCTTCTCAAAACGTGACTTTAATTGTCTGTGCATTTTTTGGTGTAAGAATTGGTGATATTTTCATGGGTATTGAGTGGAAGATGGTTTCATTTTAGATATATTCTCAAGGGTGAGTGGTCTCAGCCTTATTTATCCATCATGTTCAGGAATGAACAAAGTGTCTTCTGTGGAAGTCAAGAATGGTTTAGTGATGTAATAGTATGGATGATCCTAAGGTGGGGAGTGGGATACTGATATTGGGAAGTGACCTTCATGCGAGGGAGATCAAATTCATGTGAGTTTGATATTTAGATTATTATTATGGTGATATTATTACATTTATAAGTATAGCTGAATACAAATAGATTCCTTGGTGAATTTCAGGTATGGACTCAGACGTGGAATCAATTGGAGTCTAAGCATCGACTATGGGATTGGGATAGCTTAGTGTGACCTGAGAATGATTGGTGGTCCTATATTGTCGATTATTTTAATGAGGCACAATTATGGGTTTTGAGTAGCTAGTGATCAACCATGGGTTGATTATGACAAACAGTCACCCTATAATTAGTGTATTCCCCCTTAGCGAAGGGTAACTTAATGATTTATTAAGTTTTTAAAGGATAAATTAAATATTTATTAAGTTTCTGAAGGATAACTTGAAGATTTACTAAGTTTTACAAGGGAACTTAAATATTTCTTAATTTTATGAAGGGTAACATGAAAATTTATCAAGTTACTATAGGGTAACATAGGTTGAGATTCCAATAATGAAATTTAAATTAGGGATGGATACAAGCCTCTAGGGGCATGTGATAAGTATAAATGTTATATATATTTTTCTGTCACTTTTCAAATGTTTTTCATTCATATACTAGATAATACACGTGGTAGATGTCTAATTTTTCAAGAAATAAGGATTCACATGGTTCTAAATAAGAAAGGAAGAAAATCTAAAAAATGGCCAAGTAGACATCATGATGGAAAAGTTCACATTGTGTACTTGATGATAACAGCCCGCATCAAGCCATGAAGCCAAGCTGTGACTAACCATGATGACTAAAGAAACTACCAGTTCACGTCATGACTCCTTCTTACATGTCGTGACAACAGTCAAACCAGACACCAAGAAAGCTTCAAGGATTCAATGCGAAAAACTAGCTTACCATGGGGTATACATCGTGAACCACATGTACATGATGTGACCATGTTCAAACATCATTAATCTATGAAATATCTTCATGCCACGCTAGAGATCCTCATCGAAATAATGAGGATTTAGGGATGATGACGTGATGATCAATTAAACATCGTGGCCAATTTTTCCAATATAAGGAACAACCCGGTAGTGCATTTGAAACATTCTTGGATTATCTCTCTCTACCTTTTAGACTCCTTTTGAGATTTTCTTATTTTTTACCTCTCTAAAACACTTTAGTTCTTTGTAAATATTTTACATTTTCAATCAAATATCCATGGATTCCTTTTCTTCAACACCTTCAATTTCCACATCGCTTCATTTCTATTTCGTTTAGTTTAAGTAAGATTTTTATTTAAAGTTTTCTTTCATGTTCATCACATATTTATTCAATTCCATTAGCATAGTTATGATTTCATTTACCCCTTTTATTGCTTTAATTATCATCATGAGTAGCTAAAAACATCGGGGTAGGGATCAAGATTCGATCTATCTAGACGCTTAATTAAATCTCTATTTTTAAGATTAGAAACCCTAAATAGATTAGTAATTAGGATATACACCAATGGTCAAACCCCATTAGTGAAACTATACCGTGACCATGAGACATTCAAGCAAATGAACCTATCCTAATTGAAGTAAACTATGAATATAACTATTAGCTTAGGGAACTTTCTGAAATAGAAGCTGAACATAATGAATCTTGGACTGTAGCTGGACTCCTGAACATGGAATAGTTACATCCTAAGTAGAACTAAAAGACTGGACCAATGTTGACTAGTGACTACCGCTTACTTTGGAGACTAAGAACATAGGACCTTACCAAGATTAGAACTAGGGTCACCTTTATCTAGATACTCAGACTTGATCCGAACCCCTCTTTAATAACATGAAGTCAAACCCAACATTATTTAGAAAACTCACAAACATTATTCAACTAGTAAGAACTCCTGCAAAGGATACAAGAACAAATTTCTTCTCTCTACAAGAACAACATCCTCCTTGTGGGATCGACCCCATACATTTACCATACTACGCCCAAGTAGTTAGTAAAGTTTGGGAAACATATAAATTTATTATTTGAATCATGCCCTGAGGAATTAACAACGCCCGTGGGTGGCCAATCATCATGCTTATATGACAATGAGATGCATTTGGGGTAAAATTAATCATGATTAGGTAGTGATGACTTATCGGTAGGTGCAGTTGAGTGTTTTTAGTAAGAGTCATCTAGAGGTGGTTTGAATTTCAAACTTGTGTTTAATTTTATTCTTTTGGTAGGAAAACATATTGGGTAATCCATTTTGGCTATGAAGAGAGTTTTTTGGGCACTGGTAGGGTGATTTTCAATGGAAGTATGATATGATCGTATTGTAAATGGAAGGTAAGGCATGTTCATTATGACTTGGGTTTTTAAAATAAGAGTGGACACCGACATTGGAATAGTGTTTTGATGAATTTTGGACACTGTGGTTTAGGAATGAATCAAGTGTCTTAGCGTATATGGGCTTGGGTGAGCACCATCATTGCATTTTTCTAAAAAATTAAAGTAGTAGATTGTGTTCAATAATTTAAGTGATATAAATTTAAATCTATTTTCTGGGATCATGTTAGTGTTTGGTGTTAGAACGTGACACTAAAATAGGTTTGGTGACCGATCTGGGTTGGAGAGTCTATTTGGGTGACCCTTGGGATAGATCAGGGATGAGATGATATAAGGTGGGGAGGTTTAAAAACCCATTTCCATATGTGTGTATAGATAGGTTTGAATTTTCAAGAAAATTTTTAATTCTCAAACTGATAGATAGGCTGGTTTTTTAATCAGATTTTGGAATGTAATTCCAAAATTTTATAGACCTTAAAGTATTATTTTTAGATATGTTACAGGGTCTGATCGGTGTGGTGAGTTCTTGGATAAGCCTCAAGAGCTTTGATAATAGAACTTGAGTTTTTGGGAGTTTCACCTAAGGGTGCATGGTTAGAAAATGGTTAGTGTTAACCATGAGACCCAACCATGAAGGATAGCCAAGGAAGGGGCATGGTTTATTTAAACCATGAAAAGGAGCCCTATTAACCATATAGAGTTTTGTAGATAATTTCAATATTGATCAAGCATTTTGAAAAACTATGCAGCCTAATCATGTGAAGGAGGATGACTTAAGGAAGTACTGGCAATAGGTTTGACACACGGTTTGGAAAACCATGCAACCAAACTAAGCACCCCTTAAAAAGTGGGATTGTAATACTTTTCCCTTATAGTATTTTAACCCAAAACCCATCCTTTATTTCCATATTAATGCCCCAATAGATCCCCACATGCCCCCTTCCTTTCCCCTTCCTCCAAGATGGAGATCCTTATTATTGTATGTTGAATCCACTTTTTCTTGTGATTAAGATCATAAGGTAAGACAATGAGTCCATTTACTCTCCTCCCTCATTTTATCTAATTTATAGGATATTCCAACTAGTGTTTTAAGTGATGATTTCACTAGTAAATGATTGAATCATCCTAGTATAATTAAGTCTTTGGCATGACTTGGTGAGAGGGTGTCCTGAGATGACTTCTTCATGTTTTTTCTAGTCATTTAATTAGATGTATGTGTCCAAGTGTGATTTAAATGGTTTTGGAATAATTTAAGTATCATCACTTATGTTTTTGGTTTTGGTTGTAGGGATTTGGCCTATGATAGTTCCAGGGGCACAATATGGTCCTTTAGTGGGTTGTAAGACTTGGTTCTAGTGCCTTAGGAGCATTTTATGGATGCATTACCATTTATTCCAAAGTTTATTACTTTGATTAATTTTCTAGATGACTAATTAATTATTATTTGATTATAATTAATTGTTATTGGTTGTTTGGATGTGAGTTAGGGTTATGGATAGTTTGGTTATTGTCTATTGGTAATGGATGAGCTTAAGTAGTGGGTTGTTGGGATAGAGTTAATGGAAAATATTTTTATATGTGGTAGGTTGTATAAATTCTTTCCTGTAAAGTCTTTTTGTTTCATAACACCTATCAGTGGCATGTGACTCAAACATCCGATGTTAGCCTGATAATGACATTCTAAAATTTATATTTTCTTAATTCATGGCCGTTAGGAAAATTTAGAATCACTGTTTACATCTATAGTTGAGCGAACTACTCATGTACTAAGGATTATTCATGGGATAAATGGATAAACCACAACTCTAGAAATAAATTAGTCTAATTCATAACACTCATTTGGATTTACTCAGTAGAATTGGGTAAGTAATTAATTTAACTCATTCCATGGACCAACTAAGGATATGGAAGAGTCTTACCCTATTAAATGTGTCATCCTTTGGGTGACCTTATTTAATTAGATAAACCTAGTGTATAAATAAAATAAAAGTAACGAGATGACCTTGAGGCAATTTGTAAGATCTCAACCTTCTGAGGAGGTACGTATTTGTTTAAAATTTGGGCTAAATTCTTTTAAAAGGGTAAAGAAAGTGATTTTTGAGAATATGAAGGGCCTTAGGGGTGTCTTGGGGATTTAAGAATATAAAGAGGGAGGAAATGGCCACCCATTTCAGTTTTCATGGTTGAATAATGGCCAGTCTAACCATGTGAAACAGTTGTGTGGGTTTTTGGTGTTTCGAACAAATTTGAGGGCATGAACCTCAAATGGTTTTAAAACCATGTCGACCTCCAAGAAAAACCATGTGGCCAGGATCCATTGTGGATAGAGGCTTACACACAAGCATGAAATTGTTTTTCAAACCTTGTGAGTTCCCCCAAAAGACCATGTGACTTGAACCCCACTTAGATAGAGGGAGCTACGTAGTTGGCACATGGTTTGTAGAATTGTGTGGACAAACCATGTGCCTCATTAAAAGGGGGGAATTTAAAATTCCACCGTCAATATTTAAGGGTTATAACTCAAATTTATTCCCCATTATTCTTTCATTATCATAGGCGAGGAACCCTTTCCTTCAAAGTTTCTATGGTATGGTTATCCTATAATTATTCATCGTTTAGAGTGCTATTGGGTAAAAATTGAAGCTTTAGGTGAGTCTAACACTCCTTTATAGGAATTTTTTAGTTGTTCTTATCCTTCAAAATAATCTAAACCCTATTGTTTCTAGAAGATTATAAGTTGGGTATTCAAAGTTTGTTTAAGTTTGAATTAAGGGATAATGTTAAGAGATCATTCGTCTATGATCTTGAGGTAGGTGGTCTATACGTTATATCCCATAATATTGAAGTTTTTATGTGTATGTGGTTGTATAATGGAACTATTTTTCTATCCATTTGGTATCCATGGTAGGAAATCATATTTGGGTAAATTGAATGATGAATTGAAACTCTAATTATCCACATGGGACTCATTGAGGTTGATTAGACTGGGATAAAGGTCACCCCTGGGGTGTGACACTCCTTTAAACTTGAAATTTGGGTTTTTAAATAATGAATTGAAGGGTTTATGAGATAGAACAAATTATAATTACATATATAATATTAACATGGGTTGAAGAATAAAACCAATGATAACCGTGTTTATCATGTTAACATGATATAAAGGGTAATTTGGACAAACTTGAATGTGTTAAATGAGTTATGGTATGTAAATGGTAAATGTGCTAAATTGTTTTAGAAGCATAAACATGTGAATAAGTTTTTTTAGTGGGGGATTAAACTAAGGATATACTCCCATGGGTTGGGATATACTGAGGCTTTAGGCCCACCCATATATTTTATCGATTAGGATGTCAGACTAAGGCACTATTCTCCTAAGGAATGCACATGATGCGACTACATAGACTGAGGCTCCAAGGTAAGTTGATATATATTGTTTTGTGAAATGAAATATCCCTTATATGTAGGGAACTTGAAACCCATTATTCATATTTTAAATGATGTATGTTGTTTAGTTGATCGAAATAGGCCAAAGCATGTTTGATGAATATTGGTAACACATGGAACTAATGATGAAAGTGGATAATGATGATCCTATTAATTAATAGAACCCGATTTATCTTTTTTTTTTATCTTGTTATTTAAAATAATCATACATACACTATTATGTTATAATGAATATTTTTTAGACACCATTTGTGGTGGCATACTGAGTTTTACTCACACCCTACTTGTACCACCATTGGTTACATGACTAGAATTCATGGTTGCAGGTCAGGACAAGTGAAAGATCCCTAGGCTAGAGGGATAATTTTGGGATCTGGGTTGTGCATGGATGAGGGAACTGAACTTAGTACCGAGTACCTATTTGTGGATTATTTTTTCTTTTATTTATTTTGGGTTTACCTTTACACTTGTAATTGTAAGACAAGACATGGAATATTTACTAATTGTTTGAGGGAATATACCCAGTTTTGGGGAATAGATTTGTGATTCATGTTTATTATTTATACTACTTACATTATTTATCTTTTTATATATTTTTGTATTAATATGATAAAGTGGGTATAATATCCTCATGTGTATCATTATACCCTTAATTCTAGTTGGTATCCTCTGGCATATGAGGAGGCTCTCTTGAGGTCATGTAGTTAACTAGCCTAGGGAACCAGATTAGTGGAACCTAGGTTGGGGAGTTATAAAGTGGTATTAAAGGAGTTTCTATCTTCTATTGTCTTACAATTTGGGAATTATAGTCAAGATATTAGGAGGTTTCAGGTCTTGGAAATGAGCTCATGCATGGGATTAGCTAACCCATGTACCAGGGAAAACATGATAACCTAGGCTAGGATTGTTGTTCTCGATATTATTTGTTACAATCGAATGATATTTCAACTTGGGTGATGCACTTGATGTGTGGTGTTATTATTTTGTGGGATTTTTCTCATGGTTAAAAACAAAATGATGTTTTGCATACGTGTATCATTATAGGAAATTTTTATGTTATGTGACATACATTATGACAGGCACACATGGGGAAGAGCATGTGGGATGTGAGGGATAAAATGTTTTATAGTTTCCTTGAAATTTAAAAAAAATGGTGCCTAATAAAGATGATGTAAATGGTTAAATGGAATGGATTCAATTGAATGGTTGAAAATAGTTCCTAAAAAGAAATATTTAACTATTTAAAGAATGAAAGGATGTTTAATGAAGGAAGTTAGTATGGTGTATAATGTAAAGTTTCAATTTGAAAATTTGGTTGTACAATGTAAATCATGGACCATTATAGGGATGGTTTATGGTAGTGATATAGATTTGATTATGTACATTTGGATAGTGTATAAATAATGTAATATTTATGGTTAGTAGTGATCCCTCTTTTGTGTAAACTACATAAAATTTATGTTTTGTGTTTTGAGACGTGTGTTTGGAATTGTAGAGAGATTCCACCATGACAATGTCTATTGGTAAGGAGACATGAGGACATTATTGAGAATTATCCTATAGTAGTAGAGTAAAAAAAACCCATTGGTTTTGGGTGATAGAGTGGTATAGAAGTTTCATGATAACTTTTATTGTTTTATGCAGATGTTGGAGTGAGATATAGGATAGGTTGTGTCGAGTATGTTTAACCCGACCGAAGAGTTTCAGCTAAAGAACCCTCTAATAATTTTTAGAGAGGGTTGACTAGAGGTAGCTGAGTTCTAGGTAGATTCCATTAATAAAATTCTAGATCATTTTGAGACTCCTCCTGATAAGAGAGTCAAGTTGGTGGATTCCATTTTGTGAGGATTAAAGAAGCTCTGGTGGGATATCATGGGTTTAGACTGAGCAGGAAGATGGTATGCTATCGAAATATTTCATGGAATGTTTTCTAGAAAACTTCTACCCGGAGACTTAGAGGTAGGGTAGAGCTATGGAATTTATGAGGTTGACTACAGGAACTATGTCCATGATGGATTATGCTGGTCATTTTACCAACATGTAATGCTTTGTTCTATTATTGGTAGGGGATGAAGTAGATACAACGATACATTTACATTATAGAATTAGATGCGAGATCAAGTCCTAGGTGAATATATTTTATTTGAAGAGGTTTTATGAGGTGGTGGATGTAACAACCTAGGTACTTATAAAACTTTTTTTTTCATTCTGGAATTAAATAGTTAAATTTTTTATAAATGTATAATGAAATAAGTGGTATTTAAATAAATTAATGAATCTATAAAAATTGAATTGTAACCTCACCTATGAAATTATAAATAAAATTTATGAATCTTATAAGTAAAAATATGATATATTTATATCATGAAATATGTAAATAAATATTTTAAAAATGATAAATTAAGTGTTGGTTTTTTTGTAAAACATAACTTTTTATTTCCAATTTTATAAATAATACAACGATTTAAAGAAAACATATGTTCATAAAATGGATTCTTAAATTAATATTTTGTTTTATTATTATTATAAGATAATTTTATGAGACCTTATTTATTTTTTCAAAGTGTCATAAAACTAGTTATAAATTTAAAATCAGTATTTTTTAAATAAATGATGATTTTAATTAAAAATTAAATTTCTCATATTTATAAAATTATTTTCAAAAAATGGATTTCATTTTTGAATTCTATATGACAAAAAATGGTTAGGGCGAATATTTGGAATTTTTCTAAAATATTATATTTTTTGGTGAATAGTAAAATATGGTAATTTACCGTATTTAACACATTCATGAATTATTAATTAATAGATGATGTATAGATGATGTAAGTAAAAAAAATACCCAACAAACCATCATTATTTTAATATATTTAGTGATAATTCTCAAACTATTCATAGTCTTGAGTCAAAAAAATAAACTATTGAATAAAATATTCAAAAAACACCCCTCTAATCCACTATAAATACCACTCCTCACCATCTATTCTCCTCAAACCTCAAAATACTTGTAGATTGTTTAATTTCGGACTAAATACCTTAAAAATTATATTACGTACATCCAATAACCACTTTTCTCACAAAAATTCCAAAACCAAGTGCCTCAAGGAGATTCTTAAGGAGAAGAAGTTGAAGAGGTAAAATCCTATTTCTTTTTCTTTTAAATTTCTTTTCAATTTATTTTATTATCTTATTATCTCCTCACCTCCCCTCATAAAAGTGACATGATAACTCTAATATATTACATATACAGAAAATTTATTGTGTTAATGGAATATCCATTATTAAACCTCTCCTCTTCTCCTCTTATTCTAAAAAAATGAAAAAATTGTCCGTGATGTGTCGATTTACCATCATCATGGAGGATGTGTTTCTATTTTATTTTACTAAATTTAATGATGGTCATAAAACTATTATTATGGTTAAATTATATTTTATTATACATATTATAAGTTATATAATGTTTTGGAACCAAAATATAAACATGATATTAAATAAAATGATATAAGTTCATGATGGTCGTAAAAACCTCCAAAATAAATTAAGTCATTTTCATTAATGTTTTATCTAATGAATAATCAAAATATTAGAAAAAAATATGGTATTATATAAAATTATGGAAAAATATTAATATCATTTCATTCCACTTCCTATGTTTTACTTCCATTCGACAAGAAAACTCATAATGAACCAACCATGGAAATCATGAAATAAATGCACCCAAAACAATAAAAATAACAAAATATTATCCATAAATGGGTGGAAATATGTTATAAAAATATCATATAAGTTATTATAAATATGAATATATTTCTTTAATAAATTAATAACACTCTTTAAACCTTTATACAGGTGGTTTGAACATGTTTCAAGGAAGTCAAACTTAAGGTAAGGTACTTTCCTTTTAAAAATCCTCTTTAATGTATCTTTTACAAAATTCAAAAAAGAATGTTTCTTCTTAAATTTTATGGTATCAGAAAATTTTCCCAATTTCATGACTCTTTAATTTTTTCTTTACAAGATTACATGTTTATTTATAGTGAAAATGATTTTCTTTGTATTTTCACAATATTCTTTTAAAATAAGTGATTTTACTCAAGAAATGTTTTTATGATGAAAGTGTTTATGTTTTATGATTATGTTCTAGTTATTAGGAATTGTTTATAATGAAGGGTGATACCTATATCTCCCTCTAATTAATTGGGTATGTTTTTATTCTAAGTTAACCGTAATTGTTATTCCAAGTGTAACTATGATGGTTACACTATAAGGTAGCCATGAGGGTTACATCATATGGTAGCCTCGAGGGTTACATTGTAAGGTATAAATGATTGTTAAAAATCATATTGTAGTGGTGAGGGTTAAAATATTATGTAATTAATACCCCTAGTTACGTAAATGGTTTATTTATGTTTTCTAGGTTTTATGGAGATTTCATGTTTTCACAAAGTATGTGATAATTTAATGGTGAGAATTATGTCTTTGTGAAAATGATTTCATATGTTTATAAGTATTCATGGACAAACAATTCCATTATTTCATGTCCCTTACTGAGCATTTTTTTACTGATATGAAGTTTTATATTTTTTTAGAGGGTTTAAGGATGGTTAAGATAAAATAAGAATCCAAGTTAAATGTTGGGAATATTTTTCATGAAAAGATTTCATGTTTTATTAAAAAGTTTTGTATTATGGAAGAAATAGATACTATTTTAGTAGTTCCAATTTTGTATGCTTATGGGTTAATATATATGAATTATGTCATTATTATCTGAAAATATAAATAAAAAGGATATTTGGGAATATAAGAAAGTGAATTCTAAAAGAATTTACTATATTATGTAATGTTTAAGGTTAGGTCCTTATAGTTGCTATCAGAGCACAGTTTAGAAAAATTTAAGAATTAAGATGATTTTAATAGAATACCATAAATTATTTTTACCTTATGGTTAAGTTTAAATGATATATAATTTAATTATTACCAAGATTCTTCCTATAAGACATGTTTGTTCTGAATGGTTTTGCGTAGAAGAAACAGGGAATATGAAGTAAGAAGGTACTGAGAGGATGATATCTTTCTAAATTCGCAACCTGGAATGGTTGGAATTGGAAATAATAAGTTTTTTATAGTAATGAATTAGTTTAGGTAGGCTATAAATGGAGGTGACATCCATGAAATAGAACAACCAGAGTTTCTATAAAAGAACATGACAATAGTAGAACATATTATGAGGTAATACCCTCCTAGTTTCAGTGGATCTTTTGACCCAATGGTGGATAAAGGGTGGATTAATTCTCTTTAATAAATATTCAATTTCATGAGATTTTTAGATAATAAAAAGGTTTGTCTTTATATTTATAATTTTGAAGGCGAATCCAACCAGTGATGGTAAATGATCAAGAATATCAGGGATAATGAGGATATTGATTCCTTAGAATGGGATGAATTTAAGAATCCGTTCCTTGAAAAATATTTTCCTGAGGTAGTTTGAATTTGTATGGAAAATAAATTCCTATAATTTTAAAAAAATGAGGAAGATTCATTGGCCATTTATGAAGCAAACTTTACTCGATTGGAAAGGTACGCTCCAAATCTTATTCGAGATCTTGATAGTAAAATAAATTGTTTTTACTCTAGATTGAATCAAATATATCAAATAAAATTAGCCTCCCATGAATTAAAATGTTATACAAAACTTTTCCAATGTACTAAGAGAGTAGAAATATAGTTTTCTAATGATCATGTGTACTTTGAAAACAAGCAATAGAAAAGGTCCTGATGGCAGGAAATGGGTAAGAATCAATTAAATAAATATAAAAGGAAGAAAATCAATTTTATAGTTTATGGAAAGTGTGGTATAAAGCACCATGTGGAATGAATTTAAAAATATAGGAAGTGTTTCTCATGTGGTATGTTTGAATACTTGTATTGAGATTGAAATTAAAACTACCATAGTGTTGGGATGTCTAATTATGATAAGAAAACTATAAAGTGTTTTAAATGTGGTGAGATGGGGAGTTATGAACATACCTACCCAAAAAAGGATCCAAATGATGGGAAGTATCTAGAATATAAGTAGAAAGGTGTAGTGAAATCCTTTTTGACTACTTCAGTATATTTGGGGTCAAAAACTAAAGTTGTATCAGGTACATTATTTGTATACTCATATTTTTCTAATGTTTTGTTTGATACGTGGTCTATACATTCCTTTATTTTTGAGATTTTTTTGGTAAATCGGAAATTTATCCTCAAGAAATGAAATGATTTCTTTTAAATAAAACACTAGGGGAACTATTAATGAAAAAATAAATTATAAGAATCTTTCTATTGTTTTCTATGGAAAGACATTACTTAAAAACCATGTTTTTTGACCTTAGGATAGTTTGATTTTATTTTGGGTATGGATTGGATTTCTATTTATCAAGTTAAGATTGATTGTAGGGATAAATGAGTTCTTTTAGAAAGAGTTTCATTTTTTATAGAAGAATATTCCCATACCATTGATAACATATCATGAATATGAGAAAATGTTGAAATATGTAAATGAAAGTTATCTTTGTGAATATTGTTAAAAACAAGGGAACTATTTAGATTACTAATGTATTGGTGGTAAATGAATACTTGGATGTTTCTCCTGATGTATTATTTTGTGTTATAACTGATTAGGATGTTTAATTTTCCATGGACTTATTTCCCAATTCCATGCTAATTTCAAAACCCCCTTATTGTGTGGCTTAAGTGGAGCTTCTTGAATTGAAAAATAAGTTATAGGAGTTTCTTAATAAAGGTTTCATTCATCATAGAACTTCACCATGGGGTGCTATTGTTTTATTTGTTAAAAATAAATATTGTTCCATGATGCTTTTATTGATTATAGAGGTTTTAATAACATTACTATTAAACATAAGCATCCATTGCCTCATATTTTTGACTTTTTTGATCAGCTCTAGGGAGATCAGTATTTTTTCAAGATTGAATTGAGATTTGGGTACCATTAGCAGAAGGTGAAGAAGGAATAAATTCTTAAAACAATGTTCCAATATATATATGAGTATTATGAGTTTGTTGTTTTTCCCTTGGACTTGACTAATGCCCCTACTATATTTATGAATCTTATTAATATAATATTCTGTGAATATTTGGATGAGTTTTTTTGTTTTTTATTGATGATATTTAGGTTTATTCAAAAATTTATAAGGATCATGAGAAAAATCTAAGGAATATTCTGAAAACCCTTAAAATAAGTTATACATGAAATTTAGAAAATGTGATTTTTGGTTGCAATAGATTTCTTTTCTTGTGAAAATTTTAAATAAGCATGGAATAACATTTGGTCCTGCCAAAAAAAGTGGTTGATGAATGGACAAGACCTAAAAATGTTACAGATATTCATAGTTTTCTTAGATTATCAAGTTATTACTGATAGTTTGTTAAAAACTTTTCATGGTTATCTAGCTTTGATAACTAAGTTAACATTAAAGGGGTTAAATTTATTTGGAGAAAAGACTATGATGTTTGTTTTTAGGAACTGAAAAGAATATCATTGAATGACCCAGTTTTGGATCTGTCTTCAAAAAATGGAGAGTTTGTTATCTATAGTGATGCTTCATTGAAGGGACTTAGTTTCTTTCTTATGCAAAATGATTAGGTAATTTCTTATGCTTCAAGACAACTGAAACATCATGAGTTAAATTATCCTACACGTGATCTAGAATTAGAAGCTATGGTTTTCAATTTAAAAATTTGGAGACATCATTTATATGGATTCAAATGTGAAATATAAAATGACCATAAAAGTTAGAAGTATATATTTACTCAGAATAAATTGAACATGTTGCAGAAAAGATGATTAGAAGTGATAAAGGATTATGATTTCCCAATCAAGTACCATCTTGGAAAATAAACAAAGTGTCAGATGGTTTGGGTTGAAAACATCATGCATCATTAACCATGTTATGTTTGGATCATGAACCCTTGGTATATGATTTGATGAATTTTGGATTGGATGTTGTTGGTGAAAGAAATTCATATGTTTTTTTAGGATTAAGTGCAATTTTCTCTCTCAAAAATAATTATGAAAGCTTAGAAGGAAGAACCTGAGTTACAGAAAAAGGTATAATTGGTTAAGGAAGACAATTTTCCTAAATTTAATTTTGATAGAGATTGTGTCTTGAGATTTAGAAAGGGATTATGTGTTCCTTTTGATTCCCATCTAAAAAAATAATTGTTAAGTGAAGCTCATAATTCTCTTTTTTAGTTTATCCTGATAGTACAAAGATGTATAAAGACCTCTAAGAGTATTAATAGTAAGATAGAATGAAAAGATATATTTTTAATTTTACAATGATATATTTGATTTATCAATAGGTTAAAGAAGAGTGACAACTACTAAAGGGGATTCTTCAGCCCTTTCCAGTACTAGAATGGAAATGGGAAAATATATCTATGAACATCATGATGAGGATACCAAAGAATTATCAAGGTAATAATATGATTTGGGTTCTTATTGGTCAACTGACTAAATCTAAAAATTTCATTAATATTAGTAATAGTATGTATTTAAACCAAATTTATCAAATGTACCTCAAAGAGATAGTCTAGTTATATAGATTTCACCTCTTCATTGTATCATTCCGTGATTCCAGGATCAGTTCTAACTTTTGGAAAGGCCTTCAGAAGTCATTGGGAATAGAATTAAATTTCAAAAAATCATTTCATCCCCAATCTGATAGATAGGCTGAGAAAAAAATTAAAACCTTGGGAGACATTCTATATGGTTGTTCAATGGATTACCAGGAAAGTTGGGATCAACATGTTTTCTTAGTTGCATTTTCTTATATTAATATTGTTTATTCCATTATACATATGACAAATTTTAAGGAATTATATGAGAATCATTTTCAAATTAAATTGTTTTTGGATAAAGTTAGGGAAAGGAAGTTGATGAGACTAGAATTAGTAGAGGAAGTGGCTAAGAAGTTAAATGATCCAACAACACATGAGTCCAACTCAGAGAAGGCAGAAAAGTTATGTAGATAACATGATGAAATACATTTCTTTTGTGGTAGGTGATCAAGTTTTCCTTAAAATATCTCCTTAGAAAAAATGTTATGTGTTTTGGTAATAAAGGAAAGATAAGTCCACCGTACATTGGACTTTTTTAAATCACAGAGAATGTTGGACCAGTTTCATACTGATTATCTTTGCCTCCAAGTTTATCTCAGGTACATAATGTTTTTCATGTTTTGATGTTAAAAAATTATGTGCCAGATTAATATCTTATTTTGATCCCAGAAGTAGTTTAACTATTAGAGAACCTTTATTATGAGAAAAATACTATTAAGATTCTTGATTGTATAGGGCAAGTATTGTGGAATAATGTAACTCACTAGGTTATGGTTTTGTGGAGAAACCACCTGGTTGAAGAAGCAACATGAGAATTCGAAAATGATATGAGGGAAAGATATCCTCACTTGTTTAATAAGTGAATAAAAGGTGAAAGTTCACAATTTTTAAATGGGGGAGAAAATATAATAACCTAGGTACTTATAAAATAATTCATTTTCATTTTGGAATTAAATAGTTAATTTAATTATAAATGTATAATGAAATAAGTGGTATTTACAGAAATTAATGAATCTATACAAATAGAATAATGAACTCACCTATGAAAGTGTAAATAAAATTTATGTATATTATAAGTGAAAATATGGTATATTTATATCATGGAATAAGTAAATAAATATTTGGAAAATTATAAATTAAGTGTTGGTATATTTGTGAAACCTAATTTTTTATTTATAGTTTTATAATTAATATAATGAATTAAAATAAAATTTATCTCCATAAAATAGATTCATAGATTAATATTTTGTTGTCTTATGATTATATGATAAATATATAAGACCTTAATTAATTTTTTAAAGTGTCATAAAATAAGTTATAATTTTAAAATCGGTATTTTTCAAATAAATGATAATTTTAATTAAAAATTAAATTTCTCATATTTAGAAAATTATTTTCATAAAATGGAGTTTTTTTTAATTCTACTTGTCAAAAATGGTTAGGGTAAATTTTTGAGATTTTTCTAAAATAGTTTAATTTTGGTGAATAGTGAAATATAGTAATTTATGGTATCTAACAAATTCATGAATTTTTGAGTAATATATGATGTATGGATGATGTAAGACCAAAATATAGAACTCTATTTCATTATTTTAATATATTTAGTGATGATTCTCAAAATATTTATAGTCTTGAATCAAAATAATAAACTAATGAATAAAATATTCAAAAAACACCACTCTCCTCCACTATAAATACTCCCCTCACCTCCTCTTTTCCTCACACATCCAAAGTGTAACACACCAATACTTTTATTTTATTTTTTTAAATTCAATTTCTTTGATAGATTAAATCTCACCCAACAATGACCTTAAATAAACAACTAAATATTATATTTGATAAAATATAATTCCTATTTTAAATAGTAATATAAAAATTTAATTTGGTTAATTGTTTAGTATTTTTCTGATAAGTTTCATGTTTTGATGAATAGTGAAAAATACTAAATTTTAATTGATTTTTTTTCATCAAAATAATTTATATTTTTAAATTATAATTTTGTTTTTTAATGTATAATTATATATTTTTTATAATTTAATCGAATTCATGTCATTTGAATCAATTTCACATTGAATTTTGATATAAAAACACTTCAATATTTTGAACATTTTTACTTTTAAAACATGTTTTCCCATTTCGTTAATGGGATTAATTTTAGATTAATTACTGAAACTTATGTGTTTTAAATTTTTAAAAATTTATTTCATATTTGGAATCAGTGGGTCAAAATTATGAAATAATTTTCTTCAATTTTTGGGTATATGAATAATAACTTTAGTAATATTTTAATTACCACGGTTAAGGGTAAATTAGGTAATTAAGGGTAAAAATTATAATATAAATTTTTTTATACTACCCTAACACTCATCTTAATTTTATTAGATGAGTATTTTTCTTCTATAAACATTAATGAATTAGTTATGAGAACATTTATGGACTTTTGGATGAGAATATAACCTTATTATTATTATATTCAAAGGAAAGTAAATTTTTCCATACTTTTGTTTCTAACAAGAGAAATATTTTTAATATGGGGTTATATAAGGGATATGTTCAACTATAAATATTATTTATAAATATATAATTTTTATCTAAAAAATGTTAATTTATTTATTATTTTTAGTAATAAAATAATTATCGTAAATAGTGGCACAATGACGATGCACAAATTGTTTAATCAATGGAAGGATCAAATAAATGATATTAAAATATTAAAATATTAAAATATTAAAATAAATATAATTTGATATAATTAATGTAATACACTAATTTTATAGATTAACTTGACATATTAGGGAAGATTTAAAATATTTTAATCAAATATATCTTGTTATTCTAATATTTTAAAAAATTCAAGTAATGAATAGTGTCAAAATTGAAACTAATGATATTTTAAAACAAATAATAGTTTATTAAATGATATAAAATTCATAAAATATAAAATTTTTCCAACTGATTGAGATGAAGTTAAATATTTCACCAATGGTAAATTTATGTCTCATTTATAATTTTATAGTGACTATATTAACCCTTAAAGAGTAAAAATCCAAGTTATCACAGTAAGAGTTAAAGAGTTTATGTAAGGGTTAAAGCCAAAAGATGAGGTTAATAATGTGACATAAAATTGTCTAAAAATAATTGGATAAGATTATTTCGACCCATAATCATCTTATATTATAAATAAATCACTTTGGATCCATTTATAATTCGAAATTAATTTATATTAATTTAGTATTTTGAGAGTTTCCAAAAGTGACCTTCATCTCAATTATAAAAGGGAACCTCCTCCCTCACTTCCTCACACCACTTTGAGCCTTATAAATTTACCAAACATTATAATTTCACCTAAAAATATCCTTATCTAAGTTATGGAGGTCCTGGTATTTAAAAAATACCAAATCTATATCCCTTAAGAATAGATCAAAAGGGAGTACACTGAAGAAGAGTTAAATCATTTTTCACCAACTCATCCGAGTTCAGTTCTTTTTATACTTCATCTTCATGAGTTATTTCCATGATAAAGTAATAAATTTAGTATCATATATATGATTATATGTTATTATGATTATAGTACAACCATATTCTAATATTTATCAATCTTATGAAAATTTAAATCACCACACGTGCGTACGTACGACCTACCGTCTCCACGTTGGAGTGTAATCTATTTTTGATCACCACTTTATTTGTATGGGTATAACGATGGATATAATGTAAATAAATAATTAATATGACATTATATTGATTATTTATAATTAATTTGACATCCAATTCCTTACCCTTTTTCTGTTAAGGGAATGATACTATTGCTCATGCGTACATACAACATACCACCACCACAACGCGATGAGATTCATCTTCCACGTCAAACAGTCAAGAATGATTCTAAAAATATATATAATGAGTAAATATAATATATATGAACTTAATATAATTATTTATATGAAATATATATATCATATGTATAAGAAACATGAATTTCATGAAAAAACATGCGTAGGAAAATGAAGCAGTTGACACCCGAAACAAGGGTAATAACAAAATATTATTAACAAAACGATATAATAGGATAATATATGATATTATAAATATGTATATGGTTCTGGTATAAATTAATAACATTATTTAAACCATTATAAAAGATTTTAAAACACATTCAACTAAAGGAAATTGTAAGATAAGGGTTAATTTCACAATCTCATTATTATTCGAGATTGTTTATACATAAGTATCTACTGTAGAATATTTATTATCCATATCCATATTTCTTAAAAATATTTTTCAAAATATTTTTACTATTATCCTACCAATTTTTTATATCTTTTACCCATGTTTTAATTTTTATAAAATATTTTTAAAGGAATCTTTTTTCATTTTCCAAATAAGGTAGTTTATGACTTTTTTGACAAAAATATTGAAGGAATGTTTATTTTTAACTTATACGGCATGAGCACCTTTAACCACCATCATTATTCCATGCTGTTTTGAATCTTTCATTAAAATTTTAAAATTTTATTTTTTAATAACAAATTTTCTTTTTAAAATTCCTGACTTTTAATAAAATTATTTCAAAATAAAAGGGTATTTTTCTCAAAATATTTCAAACGATTTTATTAGATTATTTTCATCATTGTAAACATAATTCTATTTAATATTATGATTGATTGAATCTGATCTCTTATGATACAATATAACTCATTTTGTTTAAGGGTTTATGATTAGTTTTACTATGGATGTACTATTTTCAAACAATTTTTTATGCTAGTTTTTTAATACGAATGTTTATAATGTTTATGTTTTCATATGAGGAATTCATTGGACTTATTAAGTTATGGGTGGGACCCACTATAGACCCTAGATGCATTGTTAGGTCTCATGAGACAAATTAGTTTGGGTTTTGGCTAATGTCTTACCCGTTTATGTATGGTAACTTCGCCAAATCCTTAATGGTGTGGTTATGATGTCTGACATTACACATCCCCTCATTATGAGATTCGTTATTGATATTTTATGTGATTATTTTACTAGTAGAATAACCATGTTTATTTTTTCTAGCTCATGTGATTATTTATATGGTATTATTTATTCTGGACATATTATGATCAAGATATGTTTAAATGGAATGTGTTTCAGTTATTCACCTTGCCATATTGTTTATGCTTATATGTTCATGATAGATTTCATTATATGATTACCCTTACTGAACATCTGAGATCATACCTTTATTATATTTTTATTCTCATAGGATTCCTAAATATGAATTCTAATTAATATTCCAGGTTAAGCTAGAAGAATATTGATTCTTTCAAAGGATTTACTATATTTTATTTTTCAGTTTCAATTGTAATTTAAGGTTCATGTATGTAATCTGGATTCCAAAATTGCTAAACTGGTTGGTAATTTGGGACTTGATTCTTTGTAATCAAATTGAGGCACTGGATCCTGGATTTTGGGGTTAAGTGGTTATAGTTTGTATCAAAATAATTTTAAGAAAAACCTTGGAATCAAGATTTATAAATCAAAGATTAGGGAACATAACCCTAATATAGGCTCTGAGGATAATCATAAAAGAACATCCCATAATTTCAGTAAGGTAGATATTATTCGGGTTGTTCTAGAAATACATCCTTGTTTGGATACTACAAGTGGACATAGTTCTAGAACATATGTTTCTAGGGGTAAAAACTATGACAAGGTGTGTCGGGCCTGACTCGGCGTAACCTGGTATATGATAATGGACCTTACTGTGCACCTGGTTTGATACTCATGGGGGATATGTTTAGGATGATTCACATTTTATTTAAAAAACTTATGAGACATTTAAAAGTAAATATTTCCCCAAATAAACCATGTTTATGATTATGAGTTTAGTTTTTCATAATTTTTTCAATTTATTTTAATTTTTTTGCTAGTTTGAAACTATGAATTATGATACATAATCAAATCTAGTATCTTCCATTATTTAGATATGTCTCATAGTGGAAGGAACAAAAACCTCACCAGTGCACGTGATCTAAAGAATAAGGACAATAGCATATATTCTAATATTATTCCAATATTTAGAATATAAATAGTATCCCAAACATTCTCATCATATTAGAAAATAATATCATATGATAATAAGGTAGAGAATGATTTTTATAAGTATTATGACTTTGGAATGAAGCATGAGAAGAAGAGGATGATAGAGAAAATGATGGATAAATGGAAGAAGGGGAAGAAGGATTTTCCCACATGTGATAATTGTGGAAGAAGACACCATGGTATATACTTAAGAGAAAAATGAGTTTTCTCCCAGTGAAGAGAAAAGGCTATCTTGCTCATTATTGAAAGGTAAGGAAATAAATTTCCAATCTTCAATGCTTCAACCGTAAGGATATATGGAACTACACAAGAGAATTCACCTAGAGTCAAAGGAATATGACTAAAAAGAATATAATGGATTATGGTCAATCTTTTAATCTTACCACAGATAAAGAAAAATGATGCATAGATTAAATAATTATGTCATTTGAGTATTTTATCAATGATGTACTGGTTATATGAATTATGAAAATAAATAAGAATTTTACAAAAATACTTTTTTTAAGGATTTAAAATCATGAAATTTTTTTATTAAGGTATTTAAGGTGATAAAATATTTGTTATGTGAAGGTAATAACCACTTTATTTTGTTTGGATAATTTGATGTTAATATTGATTTTAGAAATTTAGAGACCTTTTTGGACTGTTAATTTGGGCCGAAGTATTTTGGATGAGTCTCATGGTTGGAATGGATAAAGTTGAACATTGGATATTATTAAGTGAGGTTAATTTTTTTAATGTTGAATATATGAAGGTTATTTCTATAATGTTATAATAATAGAGTTTTAGAAAAAGGACAACCCGCAGGTTGGGCGAAAACCCGTTGTATCTGGAAAGGCCACGAGATTTGAACCCGCAAATAAAGGGAGACAATGGTGCATCACCTAACATTGGCCTAAGTTATGTCCTATTTAGTATAACATAGTTTTATTTATTTAAATGGTATGAAATATTAAGTATAAGTTTATTTTTGGAACCCTATAAGATAAAGATAAAAATAATATTTTTGAATTTTATTATCTTTTAGAGATAAAGATGAGTTTTTGGTAAAAATTGATTAAAGTATAAAACTATACTTATAAAGTAAGTAGATTTAATTATGTTATTATTCTATGAAGTAAATAAATTCTCCAAATCTAGGTAAAGGATCTTGAAACCAAAAATTTTATCTTAGTACCTTCTTTTTAAATGAATTAAGTAGTCTCTTAGATCATCACAAATTTATAGCTTTGTAATTGTTAACTTTATCCTGATAATGTTCCCTATCAATATCCATTAGAAATTGATTGTTAGATTTATCTTCTATGTCCATGTTTTCCTACATGGAACCCTAGTGTGTGTTATCTCTGGTGACCTTTGTACTTCATTTTCTTTATTTTAATGTGGAAGTTTTATTGACCCTTTTTCCGATGTGAGATTTCAATAAAAGTATTTTGAATAGTATGACCTTCATTACCAAAACCAAATTAAAAAATTATGAGGATAAAATTTATTGAAGGATTGGATAATCTAACTCCCCAATATTTTAATGGTATGATTTTTTTTTAAAATTCAATTTCATTGATAGATTACATTGCACTAAATAGCGAGATTAAACAAACAACTAAATATTGTTATTTAAATGTTACCATTATAACCTAGCAGTTAAATTAACAATTAATAATAGTATTAACGAACTTGTAATAATATATGGTTTATAAAAATATAAGATTAATTAATTGGTTACCAATTAATTAAAAATGAAAATATAAACCAATTGAATATAATTTTTTTTTACTTTTTTGCTCCCAAAGGAATACTTTATTAATAAATTAAATTAATTAAAATTATTAAATTATATTAATGAAATATATATTTTATATATTAAATAAAATATTTTTTATATTCATTAAATATATTTTATAGGCATAATATATGAAGAAACCTAATTTTATGCATAAAAACCTATATTTCTCTAAAGGCGGTTTTACCACCTTTTAATGTAGAACTTATTTTGAATAAATTTTTTGAAACTTTTATATATTATATTGGAAAAATAAAATTTCTATTTTAAATAGGAATATCAAAATGTACTTTGGTTAAATTTTTAGTAATTTTCTGATAAGTTTCATGTTTTGATGAACTGTGAAAAATACTAAATTTTAATAGAAAACAAAATTTTTCATCGAAATAATTTTTAGTGTAATATTTTATTTATACTGGTTTTAAAGAATAATTATATTATTTATTATCATTTAATACAATTTATGTCATTTTAATCAATTTCACAATTAATTTTGATATAAAAACATTTCAATCTTTTGAACGTTTTCACTTATGAAACCTATTTTCTCATTCCGTCAATGGGATGAATTTTAGATTAATTACTAAAAGGTATGTGGTATGAATTTTTAAAAATTAATTTAATATTTTTAATATGTGTGTCCAAATTATTTAAATAGGGTTCTTTTTTTGGGCATATTAATAGTAACTTTAGTAATATTTTAATTACGACGGTTAAGGGTAAATCAGGTAATTAAGGTTAAAAGTAATATTATAAATATTATAAAATTACCCTAAAATTTGTATTAATTTTATTATATGAGTATTTTTAATACATAATCATTAAAGGATCGTTTATTAGAACATTTATGGTTTTTTGGGTGAGAATATAACCTTACTTGTATTATATTCAAAGGAAGGTCAATTTTGTCTTACTTTTGTTTCTAACAAGAGAAATATTTTTAATAGGGCGTTATATAAGGGATATGTTAGAATATAAATATTATTTTGAAATATAAAATGTTTATATACATAATGGTAAATTATTTATAATTTTTAGTGATAAAATAATTATCTTAAAGGGTGACACAACGATGATGTAGTAATTGTTTAATTAATTGAAGGATAAAATAAATGATATTAAAAATATTAAAATTAATATAATTTGATATTATTAATATAATAAAAGAATTTTATAGATTAATTTGAATAATTATGAATGATTTAAAAGATGTTTTTCAAATATATCTTGTTTTTATGATATTTTTAAAAAGTCAAGTAATGAATAGATTCAAAATTGACACTAATGACAGTTTAAAATAAATAATATTTTATTAAATGAACTAAAATTCATAAAAATATTAAATTCAGAAAAATGATTTATATGAAGTTAAATATGTCATAAATTTTCCATTTATGACTCTTTTATAATTTTATAGTAACTATATTTACCCTTAAAGAGTAAAAAACTAAGTTGTCACTGTAAGAGTTAAAGGGTTTAACTAAGTGTTAAATCCAAACGACAAGGTTAATAATGTAACCTAAACTTTTCTAAAAATATTTTTTTAGAGTATATAAACCCATGATCCTCTTAGATTCTATGTAACTTATTTTTTACCCATTTATAATTATAAATTAATTTATATTAATTTAATATTTTAGGAGTTTCCAAAAATGACCCTCACCTCAATTAGAAAAGGGAACCTCCTCCCTCACTTCCTCACACCACTTTGAACCTTATATCTTGAATAAAACCTGAAAATTTAATCTCCCAACATACTAATACAAGTTATTTAGGTCTCATTATTCCAAAATTCCAACTCTAGATCCCTTAATAAGAGATCTAAAGGGAGTCCCTTGAAGAATATGTAATTGTTTTTTACCAACTCATCAAAGTTCATTTCTTCTTCTACTTTCTCTTCATGAGTTTTTACATGGTAAAGTAATTAATAAAATATTATATTTATTTTTATATGTAACTATTATTATTGGACAACCTTATTTCAAGATTTATCCATCCTATGAAAAATGAAATCACCACTCGTGCGTATGTACGACCTATCGTCTCCACGCCGTGGTGTAATCTGTTTCTCATAACCACTTTATTTTGATGGGTATAATTATGGAAATAATTGATATAAATAATAAATATTAAATTATATTTATTATCTATAATTAATTTAACATCCAATTACTTACCATTTTACCAATAAGGGAATGATACCTTCACTCGTGCGTACGTACGACCTACCGTCTCCACGATGTGATGAGATTCATCTTCCACATTAAACATTGAAGAATGATTATAAAAATATATATAATAAGTAAATTTAATATTTATGAACTTAATATAATTATTAATATGAAACATATATATCCTATTCATAATAAACCTGACTTTCACGAAAAATCATGCATAGGATAATAAAGCTATTGACACCCGAAATAAGGGTAATAACAAAATATTATTAACAAAATGATATAAGAGGATCATATATGATATAATAAACATGAATATGGTTATGGTATAAATTAATAACATGATTTAAAACATTATACATGAGGTTAAATCCTGTTCAAATAAAGGAAAGTGAAATATAAAGGGTTTATTTTACAATCTCATTATTATTTGGGATTGTTTATACATAAGTATCTGTTGGGGAATATTTATCACACATGTCCATATTTCTTAAAAATATTTTAAAAAATATTTTTACTATTATCCTACCAATTTTTTAAGTCTTTTAACCATGTTATAATTTTTATAAAATTATTTCAAAATAATCTTTTTATGTTTTCCAAATGAGGTAATTTATGACTTTTTGACAAAGATATAGAAAGAATGTTTATTTTTAACTTATATGGCATTAGAATATTTTACTACCGTCATGATGTCATGATAATTTTAACATTACTTTAAAATTTTACAAATTTATTTTTAAATAAAATGTTTTATTTTATAAATTAATGGCTTTTAAATGAATGATTTCCAAGTAAAAGGGTATTTTTCTTAAAAAATTTAAATCGATTTTTTAGACTATTTTCATCTATGTCAACATAATTTGTTGAATATTATGTTTTATTAAGGTTGATCTATTATGATAAAATCTACTTTATTTTATTTAAGGGTTTTGATTAGTTTGACCTTGGATGTTCTATTTCGATACCATTCATGGTTTATGATTAAATTATTCACATTTCGTATGTTAGTTTTTAAGTAAGAATGTTTATGTTATTTATGTTTTTATATGAGGAATGAAATAGAATTAGTAAGTGATGACCGAGGCCTTGTATATCCCCTCGATGCATCAGTAGGTCTCATGGGACAAACTAGTTTGGGTATTGGCTGATGTCTTACCCGTTTATGTATGGTGTCTTGGCCATGGCCCTCACAATATTTTCATGATGTCCAAAATTATGCATTCCCTCATTATGATATTAGTTATTCATATTCCATGTGATTATTTGATTAGTAGAATATCCATGGTTATGTTTTCTAGCTCATGTGATTATTTATATGGAATTATTTATTCTATAAATATCATGATCAAGATATGTTTAAATTGAATGTGTTTCAGTTATTCACCTCACCTTATTGTTTATGTTTATACACACATAATAGCTTCTATTATATGCTTACCCTTATTGAGAATATGATCTCACCCCTTTCTTAGGTTTTATTTTTCTGAGGATTCCAAGATGTACATTATGACTAATATGCAGGGTTAAGCTAGGAGAATATTAATACTATAAAAGGATTTAATATATTGTATTTTATATTTTTAATTGTAATGTATGGTTCATGTATGTAATTTGTCTTACAAAACTACTAAACTGGTCGGTCCTTCAGGATCTTATTCCTTTTAATCATGCTAATGTAATAAAGTGAGGCATCAACTCTAGGATTTTGGGGTTGGGGCATTACATAAAGCCATGTAGCTTGTTTCATTTCTACCCAATTCACTTACCATGACTATTACCCAAATCAAAGACCTTATGGTCTCACTAAAAGGCCAAAACCAAGTGCCTTATAGAGGTTCTCAAGGAGAAGAAGTTCAAGAGGTAAAATCCTCTTAATTTTTTATTTTAAATTCCTTTTTGATTTATTTTATTTTTTATTATTTCTACACCTCCCTTATCTAAGTGAAATGTTAACTCTAGTATCTTAAATATACTATAATGTCATTATGTTAATGGAATATCCATCATCAAACCTCTCATATTCTCCTCTTATTCTAAAAAAATGAAGACATTGTCCATGATGTGTCGATTTACCGTCATTGTGGATGATGTGTTTTCATTTTATTTTACCACCTGAAAGATTGGTCATCGAACCATTATTATGGTTAAATAATATTTTATTATTTATATTATAAGTTATATAATCTTCTAGAACCAATATATAAACATGATATTATATAAAATTATATAAGTTATTGATGGTCGTAAAAACCTCCAAAATAAATTAAATCATTTTCATTAATGTTTTATCTAATAAATCATCCACATATTAGAAAAAATGATATATGGTATCATTTAAAATTTTATAAACATATTAATACCATTTCTTTACACTTGTGGAGTTTTTCTTCCATTCAATAAGAGAACCCATAATGAACCAACCATGGAAACCATGAAATAAACGCACACGAAACAATAAAAAAAATATTATCAATAAATGGGTGGAAAGATGTTATAAAAGGATCATATAAGGTATTATAAATATAAATATATTTATATAATAAATTAATAAAAATCTTTAAACCATTATACATGAGTTTTGAACATGTTTGAAGGAAGTTAAACCTAAGGTAAGTGACTTTCCTTTTAAAAATCCTATTTAATGTCTCTTTTTACAAAATTCAAAAAAGAATGTTTCTTATTAACTTATTCAACATGAGAGGCTTATACCATTTTGATGACAGTTTAATGTTTTATTTAAAAGATGACATGTTTTTTTTATAGAGATAAATATTTCCTTGGTATTTCTGAATTATTCTTTTAAAATAAGCTATTTTTATTAAGAAATGATTTTATAATGAAAGTGTTCATGTTTTATGATTACGTTATGGTTCTTGGAAATTTTTTATGATGAAGGTTGAGTCCTATATCTCCCTCCAATTCATTTGGTATGTTTATGTTGGAAGTTGTCTGTAATGGTTATTCCAAGTGTAATTACGACGGTTACACCATATGGTATATGTAAGGGTTACATCATATGGTAGTCATGAGGGTTATATTTTTAAGGTATCCATGAGGGTTAAAAATTATATGGAATCCATAATGGTTAAAATCTTAAGTAAGTAATACCCCAATTTACCAATTTTTTTTATTTTTCTACGTTTTATGGAAATCTCATGTTTTAAAAAATTAACAATATGATACTTTAAGGGAGAGTATGTCTTTGTGAAAATTATTTCACATGATTAAAAGTATTCATGGACTAAATTTTCATTTATTTTATGTCCCCTACTAAAATTTTTGTGCTCATACCATGTTTTAAAATGTTTTCACTAGGTTTAAATATGGTTAAGAGAAAGTGTGAATCTAAGATGACTTTTGTGAATATTTTTCATGAAAATATTTTTTTGTTTTATTAAAAAATTTTGTATTATAGAAGAAATGGGAACTGTTTTATTAATACCCACTTTGTATGCTTGTGGGTTTATATGATTGAATTATGTCCAAATTCTAAAAAACATTAAATCAAAAAAGATATTTGGTAATGTAATAAAGTGAATTATAAAATAATTTTTTAGATTATCTAATGTGTAAGGCCAAGTACTTATAGTGAACCAGACTCTCATTTCAAAAGGGAAGCTAAAGGAGGCTTCTGGTGGTGGGGATGTTGTTTTAGTTGAGAAGTCTAGTAGTACAACCTCTAAATGTAAGAAGAACCATTTTGATGGTTTTAACTAGGGTAGTGGTAGATAGTGATGCCAGGGAAGCGGGCTGGCATATCAGGGTAGTGATTGGGTGTCTTGTTATCAGTTTGGTAGGCCTGGACACATGCATGTTCAGTGTCCCTGACAACCAGTTGAGTGATGAGAATGTGGAAGGATGGGGAATGTATAAAGATTTTTCAAAAACCCTTGAAAAGTGGGCAGTGATAGAGGGTAAGACTGATACAAAGTAAAGGAATGGGGTCTATCACACCATATCAGGTTGGAAATTGGAGTTCTACTAACCATACTGGGAAGGGTGGTGGATATGATGATTCATGAAAAGATAAAACTTATTATAAATTTAGTGTAGCACCAAAAGCTTAGTCCAGAGACAAGGGGATAGGATAAGATCATCTTCATGTAGTTCAGCCTTCACCTAGCGGTGGTGAGGATGGACCATAAACTATTTCAGGTACAATTCTTGTAGCTTCCACACATTCTAGTTATTTATTTGATATAGGGACCTCAAATTCTTAAATATCTTCTCATATTGTGAATGTGTTGGGTTTAGTGGTAGAATATATGTGTAGGGTTATTTCGATTGACACACCATTAAGAGTTTGAGTAGAAAATAATTGACATTGTAAGATGTGTTCTTTTGAGGTTGGTGGGTCCTCTTCCTTTGGGACTTGTCTATGCTTGAGATATAATGGTTTTCCCTAATATGGGGATTTAATGGTTGGTTACATACCAGGACCATATTTATTTTCACCATGAGAGATTGAGTTTCACATCTCCCGAAGGTGACACTTATGACCACTGTGGGGAAATGTGATATTTTGGAAGGATATTCATGGATAGTTCATTAGTAGTTAGGTGATATCATAGCCCATTCATGGCTTTTTCTTAGTGATGGAGGAGTTGAGAAGGATATTTTTCCTTATATGGTAGATCAGTTGTAGGATGTGTTTCCTTAGGACATATTAGAGATGCTTCTTGAGAGATAGGTTGAGTTCATTATTGAGTTTATGCCTAGATGTAAAGTCCTGTGTTTTTTAATTGGGTTAAAATACAATGGTTTTAAAAAAAAAATTGGTTTATCGATAGGTCAGTTTTTAAACCAAGCTCTAGAACTTTATTTTGAGTGTTGGAAAACCTAAATGTGTCATTTTTGGACTTGTGTAATTACCTGATAATTTTAGTGGGTGTCCCAATGATTCTCGAGAGCACCAAATTCGGAAAAGTCCACTTTAAAAGATCTGCATGGGCTACGCATGGTTACGGTCCAACCCGTGCAGCTTACCCAGTTTAATATTTTATTTATTTTAATTAAATAATATTAAATGGGTTTTTTTCATTTTTAAATAGAGGAATGAGATAATAATAATAAGGTTATTATTATTATGTTGTTATAAATTATTTTTATGCGTTGAGATATTAATTACATGTTAAAATAGTGTAACATTTATGAGAATTTAATGTGGATTTTGAGCTTCTCAAAGAAAATTTTAATTAAATGAGGGGTTTCAGATTTAATGAAGCATTTTCATTAAATATAGGTGTTGGGTTTATCAAAGGTTTTAAAAATAATAATAATGAGATTATTATTATTTTAGTTTTATAAAGGTAATAATTATTATCATTATGGAAATTAAATTAGGGGTTATGAGTTGGAGTTTTTTTTATATTAATGATATTGTAATAAATTGGGGGTTTGGTTTTTAAATAAATGATAGTTGGAATAATGGTAACAATGATGTTATTATTGTTATTGTGATTTTTTAGTTAAATAAATTTTAAAATAATTTAATTAAATGATCAATAGAAAGTTTTATAATTAATTATGAAACATTTATTAAGAGAATAATAAATGAATGAGTGTTTTTAATTAAATGGGCTATTTTTCACTTATTAGATAAGTGTTTAGGGTGTATAATAATAATAATAATAAAATGAGTATTATTATTTTAATTATTACATCTAATTAATTAGATTAATTTTACGAGAAAACAAGAAAATAAAAAGGGGAGGCGTGACCTGCAGGTGAGGTGCATGACCCCCCCGTTTTCATCCTCCTTAGGCGACGCACCAGGTGCACAACACCCTCACACTTTAGCTACTCTAGCTCCTTCCCTATGGAACAACCTCCGACAGTGCATGGACCCTTCTCCCTAGCATGCAACCCTCGACCAGACCCCCTCGCAGCATCACACAACACTTCCGGGCAGAACCAGTAGCGTGCCACCCCCTCTCCTGGACTCTACTTTGCGCACGGTGGTTCCTCTAGGAATCTTCACAAATCTTGTTTGCCTCATCAAGGTGAGTCCATATGAATATAACTCGTGATTCACACTAGACATTTTAATCCTATCTCTCACCTTGTTTTCTCGTCCGAAACTCTAAGGTTCGGGTTTAATCGGATCACTATGTTCCTATATTTTTAGGATATGAGAATGTTGACTCGGGAAACATTGGTCCATAATCCAGCATCCACCACCAAGTGTCAGGCAGATAGACACTTTTTTCCTTGTCTCCATTGATTTGGGTAAGGATGTACATTTTCTCTATTTTTTTTCACCATCTAATTTAGAGTCTGAAAAATTATACGAGTCCCAAGTACTTTATTTGAGGTGTATTGAGTCTTTTCATTACATTTTTGTGATTCTAAGTTATGTTTCAATGGGTTTTGATCAATATATAGGGATCACACATGTATATATATATATATATATATTTATATACATAAAGGTGAGTGCGTACGGTTGCAGACCAGCTGCGGATTGGTTGCCATCATATGTCAAGCTGCTGAATATTGTTTTGGTTACACCCCAAGGTAGGGTCCTAGATCTCTATCATTTTATTTAATATTTATTTTATTCTTTAAATAATTTGAGAGAATGAGTTTCCTTAATTTTGGAACTGCTAAATTTTTCTTTAAACGACGATTAAAGATAAATTCTTGGTAGGTGGTAATGTCATATCATGCCTACTTAAGGTTGGGTTTTTGTATGTATCCCTTATTAATGAGGAAATTACCATGTGTTGGTGTTAATAATTTATTACTGGATATTGAAATATATTGAGCTTATGGCTTGAATATGAAATTGTTAAACTGGAAGCACCCATGGGTCTTCCTTGGAAATGAGACATTAATGGCATTGGACTTGGACACCCTTTAGTGTGTGTTTTTTTAACCCATGTCATGGAATGTTAATTATTAAAATGATGATTTATTAGTTGGAGAATAAAATGATTTAATGGGGGAAAGATGGGTAATAGGTTACTTAATTTAAGAATTAAATATCTAGTCATGAGTTGAAAAAATTATGGCATTTACTGAATATTCAGAATATTGAATATTTTGACATGTTCAAAATATAAATGGGAAACTGGTAAAACTTAATGGATAGATTAATTATTACATGATAAATGGTTAATGATTAATTAATTGATGAACTGGTTAAAGAGATATGATTTAATTAATTAATTTTTTAATTAATTAATTTTCATGCATTAAGTTAAGATTGTGAAATGATTGATTTTTATGACTGTTGTCTAATAATATTTTTGAATGTGTGTTTATTTTCCATGATTTAAGTGGTTTAGGATGGAGTTGTTTAAAAATATGATATGCTATGTTAGATGGTTGCTAAATATGTGGGCCTTGTTTAGCATGTTTGACATGAGATGTTTACGACATGCATGTTAATTGTTAAGTCCTGGATGAAACACTGTTTTAGTGGATGGGTTCAGACTTGTTAAATATTTGGGATAATTAATTGAGAACAATTAATTGAAAATTAATTTTTAAATATTAAGATTTTGAATGGTTAATTGATTGTAGAATTATTTTACGGGAGATTTTTGTTGTTAATTATTTTTTAATCAATTAACAGATTGAATTAATTAATTTATGAATTAATTAATGGATAGTTTTGGGGTGTTCGACATGACATTATATACTAATGATAAATATGTATGTATGAATGATAAATGGGTTGTGATATAAGGACTGATGCTCCAAATACTCATGGGATGCTATACATGGTGTTCTATACCCAACTTGCATGAAAATATTATTTTATGGGATAGGGACTGATGCTCCAAATATCGATAGGTTGTGAGACAAGGACTGAAGCTCCAAATACTCACGAGGGTGCTAGACATAATGATCTACACCCATTAATTGAAATTGGATTGTGGGTCCAATTGTTCGTACATGAAATGAATTAATGGTTTATTAAAACTATGGTGACATAATGATTTATGAACTGAATATGAGGAAGGGTTCAAACTTATTAATGATTTGGGTGAATCACTGTTAGTGGATAAACCCAGATCGAATAACTATTTTAGTGTATGGGATTAGACATAGTATATGAATGTTTAAATTGAATATCTTATGATGCATTATCCAAGCCATAACACAAGCTTGGATTCAGTCTTTACTATGATTACTTAGATGGTCTTTAGAGACATCTGTGGTGAGTGACTTATACGGGGGATGTCAGGCTTAGGAAGAATCTCGAGACTTTCATAATTTAATGAGTTTTGAATTATTGATAAATGAAAATGATTGTGTAATGATTGTTGAGTATGCCTGATAAATGTATAATGCATGTTCAGACACTAACAGAGGGCTCAAGAAGGTACTTGGATATATAGCTACATTGTAATTCTTACTTTATTTATGCATGTGTTCAAATGGATTAAATTATTTATTAAATATATATATTTGGGTTAAACATAGTTTTTCCTGGCCTACTGAGATTTATATATCACACCCTACCCGGGTTGTCATTTCACTGGGTACCCAAGTAGATTCTATTTGGTTTCAGGATTGTACTGTTTGCATATACCTGGGAGATAGGAGCAGAGGATCGAGTGGAATCTCAGGATGCTTGAGGAGTCTGCCCTTGGGGATTTGTGTAATTTATTATTTATTTCTATATTGGAATATAAATAATGTTGTTTTGTTCACTACATTTCATTTTTGTATCATTATCATGTCATGCACTTTTATAAAATGAATACTATTTATCTTCCACTACTTTATCATTTATTAGACTACTTATGCTATTTATTCCCATTGTCAATTATTGAAATATGATATGATGGTATAGTCTCCCCATTCACTATCCATAGACCCTCGCTGCTATTTGGTAGCCACTGAAGTATGGGGAGACATTCTTGAGGTCATGTGGCCACCGATCCGGCCACCGGTTTAGTGGTGATCCGGGTTAGGATGTTAAAAAGTGGTATCAAAGGGAGGTTTTCATTTTGTCTTTCTATTTTGGGTTGGTATATAGGAGACTAGGAATGTTTCGGCGCTTGGGTTAATAACCGTGCTTGGGACTGATCACCCCATGTATGGGAAATGACCAAGTGGCCAGGGATGGGAATTGATGTTTGTAGAATATGATGTTACATTTGATATGATTTCACCTTGAGTGCCTAGTGTATCTTCCGTTGATTATTGATTTTGAGAATTTTGATTTTTTTCCTTGGACTGATAGGGAAAGTAAGTTTCATACATGCATCATCTTAGGCACATAGAGATTCACATGCTATTCATGTAACATTTCATGTAGTTGCATTAGTAGGATGCCTGCTAATTTGGATTGTGTGCATTGGGTGCAATGCCATGTTTTGATATGCTTTAGCAAGCCTATGTAAATAGAATGTTTTGGTGATAGATTTAACACGATTGAGTGATTATATGCCACAATACCTCAGTTATTGGCATGTTTTGTGGTTGTTCCATGCTTCCGTGCAATAACATGCTTATGTGTTACTGCTTATGATAACATGCTAGAGATGTTTTTAAGTGTGAAAGGGCTAATAAAGTTAAAATGTTAAATGAATGTTGATTGTGATAAATGGGAGTCAAATTCTAGCGATAAGGTGTATGGTATCTTTATTGATTGGTAGATGGCTACCCACATGACTAAACCATATAACCATAGTATGTTTGAAAATGGCTATGAATGTAAAACTGCTGATTTTTTTATTGTAATGAACTATTGTGGGGTTGAATTTGAAGAACTCATATTGAATAAATGGGACCTTTGGAGGTTTCCTTTTTGGTAAAAGGAATTTAGATTCTAAATTGCGAGTTTATATTTGAATAACACTGAATGTTAAATTTTTAAATAGGATGTTTGTGATAGCTTGCTTATTTTTTCAAAGGAAATTGTTTTGAAAACAAAGTGACTTTTAAGAAAAATTACTTGTGTGTTTTTCAAAATTCATTCAAATTTTAAAAGGTTGAAATGAACTAATTAAAATGGATTAATTGAAAAAAGGGCTTTTGAAACTCCTGATTTCAGTTTTTTGTGACTGAGATAGAGGGTCAACATTTATGTTTCGTAAGGGGCTAACCTGTGGTAGGTAGTACCCTTAGAATGTTCTGGGTCGTTAATGTAAGTTTGTACCACTACTTGGGAGGACTTCTTGGTACTTAGGTGTGATGGAACACTGATAGGTTTATGTTATGGTTTTGATGATCAATGTTTGATGTGGTGATCATGGTTTGAGGAATGTCACACACATGCATTAAGGTGTTCTGAAATAGAATGTTGGTGAGTATCTGATCTTTTTTTTCGATGTCAGGGATAATACAAAGGTGGGTAGTGTCTCATTGATTTCAGTAAACATGTCGGCAGGTGACTAATATTTTCTTGAACAGAGTTGTTTGGAAGTAGTTCTTCAAATATTCTTAATGACCTTGGTTTTCTCTTAGTGTTCTCTTATGAATACGACGATCATGTCCCCTATCTTGACCTTGTCATGGAGACACTAAGATAGTGTTGGTCTTATGCTGCTCTATATTTTAGATTTTGATGGGATTGATGAGTGGTTGTTATCTGGGTAGTACACTGGATGCGTGGTTTTTTGGGGATTCTCCTTTATTCGTGTTGGGGAACGATTGTTTTTAAAATATCCTTGTGATACCTTGACTTGAAAATTTAACTAGAGGTCGAGTAAGGACTTTGTTATACTTGCTGATGGTTTTGGAATAATTTTAAAGGCATGTCGTCAGATAATGGGAGAATGTGGGTTTTGGGTCCGCAACATCTTTTGAGGGAAGTATGAGCAACCTATTCTGTTGGTTGATCGATATTCAACAGTTTTCTTTGATGAGGTCCCTATAATGGCCTCATATATAAGCTCTGTTTCTATGTTTAAGCTACAAAGTGAGCTTTGGATTTGGTTTTAAAGGCTAAGTCATTAGGTCTTCGAAGGGTTAAAGGTGCGTTTGGTGTTGGGAATTCAACACGATAGTTCAAACGTGATTAAATGAACTTGGTGGGTTTTTGTAGTAGTTATATATGGCTTCTTGAGGACAAGAACTTTTTAAGGAGGGTATATTGTAAAGTCTCATGTTTTTTAACTAGGCTAAAATATGAAGGTTTTTGATTTTTTTTGGTTTATCAACGGGTCAGTTTTTAAACCGAGCTTTGGAACTTTATTCTGAGTGTTAGAACACCTAAAAGTATCATTTTTGGATTTGTGTATTTACCTGATAATTTTTGTTGGTGTCCCAACGAGTCTCGAGAGCACCGAATTTGGAAAATTTCACTTTACTGAATCTGCATGGGATGAATACGGTTGCGGTCCAACCTGTGCAGCTTACCCAGTTTAATATTTTATTTATTTTAATTAAATAATATTAAATGGGTTTTTTCAAATTTAAATAGAGGAATGTGCTAATAATAATAATAATAATAATTATTATTATTATGGTGTCATAAATTATTTTGATTATTTGAGATTTTAATTGCATGTTAAAGGAGTGTAACATTTATAATAATTTAATGTGTCCTTTGAGATTCTCAATGAAAAATTTAATTAAATGAGGGGTTTTTGATTTAATGAAGGATTGTTATTAAATAGTGGTTTTGGGTTTATCAAAGGTTTGAAAAATAATAATAATGATATTATTATTATTTTAGTTTTATGAAGGTAATAATAATTATTATTATGGAAATTAAATTTGGGGTTATGGGTTGAAGTTTTTATTATATTAATGATATTGTAATAAATTGAGGGTTTGGGTTTCAAATAAATGAAATTTGGAATAATAATAACAATAATGTTATTATTATTATTGTAATTTTTTAGTTAAATAAATGTTAATAGAATTTAATTATATGATCAATAGGGAGTTTCATAATTAATTATGAAACATTTATTAAGAGAATAGTTAATGGAGAAGCATTTTTAATTAAAAGGGGAGTTTTGAACTTATTAGATAAGTGTTTAATGTGTATAATAATAATAAAAAAATGAGTACTATTTTTTTAATTATTAAATACAATTAATTTGATTAATTTTAGGGGAAAAAGAAAAAAAAGAAAAAAAGGGGAGGTGTGACCTACAGGTGAGGCACACAACCCCCCCGTTTTCTTCCTCTTTAGGTGACGCATAAGGTGCACAAATCCCTCATGCTTTAGATGATCCAGATCCTTCCCTATGGCACAACCTAGAGCAATAAATGGCCCCTTCTCCCTAGCGTGAAACCTTCAGCCGGACCCCCTCGTAGTAGTGCACGACACTCCCAAGTAAAACCTGTAGGGCGCCACCCCTCCCCCGGATGCCACTTTGCATGCAGTGGTTCCTCTCAGACTCTTCACGAATCTTTTCCATCTTCTCAAGGTGAGTCAGTCTGCATATAACTAGTGATTCATATCATTCATTTGTCTCCCCTCTCTCACCTTGTTTGCTCGGCCAAAACCCTAAGGGTCGGGTTTAATCCGATAGTTATGTTCCTATATTTTTAGGATATGTGAATGTTGACTCGGGACTCATTGGTCCATAATTCAGCATCCTCCCCTAAGGGTGAGGTGGATGGAATTTTTTTTCCTTGTCACCATTTCTTTGGGTAAGGATATGCATTTTCGTTGTTTTTTTGCATCATCTAATTTAGAGTTTGAAAAATTATACGAGTCCCCAGTACTTTATTTGAGGTGCGTTGAGTATTTTCGTTGCATTTTTATGATTCTAAGTTACGTTGCAGTGATTTTTGATCAATTTAGAGGAAGTTCACATGTATATATATATATGTATATATTTATATTCATAAAGGAGTGTGCGTGCAGTTGCAGATCAGCTGCGGATTGGTTGTCGTCATATGTCAAGCCGCTGAATATTTTTTTTTGATTCCACCCCGAGGTAGGGTCCCAAGTCTCTATCACTTTATTTAAGAATTATTTTATTCTTTAAATAATTTAATAGTATGAGTTTCCTTGATTTTGGAACTGCTAATTTTTTTTAAATGACGATTAAAGATAAACTATTGGTTGGTGGTAATGTCATATCATGCTTTCTTAAGGTTGGGTTTTTGTATGTATCTCTTATTAATGACGAAATTACCATGTGTTAGTGTTAATAATTTATTTATGGATATTGAGAATATGTTGAGATTATTGACTGAATATTAAATGGTTAAACATGAAGCACCCATGGGTCTTACATGGAAATGAGACTTAAATGCTGTTGGACTTTGACACCCTTTAGTGCGTGTTTTTTTAACCCATGTCATGTAATTTTAATTATGAAAATGATGATTTATTAATTTTTGAGTAAAATTATTGAATGAGTAAGGATGGGTAATAGGGTAATTAATTAAACAATTAATTATCTAGTCATGAGTTTGAAAAATTGAGGCATGTACTGAATATTAAGAATATTGAATTTTTTGACATGTTCAGAATATAAACTGGAAACTGGTAATAATTAATGGATGGATTAATTATTACATTATAAATGGTAAATGGTTAACTAATTGATGAAATGGTTAAATATATATTATTTAATTAATTACTTGTTGAATTAATTAATTTTCATGCATTAAGTTAAGATTGTGAAATGATTTATTGTTATGATTGTTGGCCAATAATGTTTTTAGATGCATGTTTATTTTCCATGAATTAAGTTGTTTAGGATGGAGTTTTTAAAAAATAGGATATTATATGTGAGATGGTTGCTAAATATGTGGGCCTTGTTTAGAATGTTTGACTTGTGAGGTTTATGATGTGCATGTTAATTGTAAAGTCCTAGATGAAACACTGTTTTACTGGATGGGTTTAGACTTGTTAAATATTTGGAATAATTAATTGAGAATAATTAATTGATAAATAATTATTAACCTTTGAGACGTTGAATGGTTAATTGATTGTAGAATTATTTTGCAGGAGATTTATGTTTTTAATTAGTTTTTGAATTAATTAAAGGATTGAATTAATTAATTTATGAATTAATTAATGGATGTTTTTGGAGTGTTAGACGCGGTTTTCTGCACTAATGATAAATATGTATGTATTATTGATAAATGGGTTTTGAGATCAGAAATTATGCTCCAAATACTCACGGGGTGCTAGACATGGCATTCTACACCCAACTTGCATGCAAATACTATTTTATGGGACAAGGATTGATGCTCCAAATACCCATGGGATGTGAGACAAGGACCAACACTCCAAATACTCACGAGGGTGCTAGACATGATGATCTAAACCCATTAATTGACATTGAACTGTGGGTCCAATTGGTCATACATGAAATGAATTAATTTTTAATTTAAACAGTTGTGACATAATTATTTGTGAACTGAATATAAGGAAGGGTCCAGACTTATTAATGATTTGGATGAATCACAATTAGTGGACAGACCCAGGATCAAATAACTATTTTAGTGGATGGTCTCAGACATATTATATGAAATATTAAATTGAATATCTTATGATGCGTTATCCAAGACAAATCATAAGCTTGGATTCAATCTTTAATTTGATTACATAGATGGTCTTTAGAGACATCTGTGGTGAGTGACTTATATAGGGGATGTAGGGCTAGGCCGAATATTGAGAGTTTCATAATTTAATGAGGTTTTGAATAATTGATAAATGAAAATTATTGTGTAATGATTTTTGAGTATGCATGACAAATGTATAATGCATGTTCAGACACCCGCTGAGGGATCAAGTAGGTAGTTGGATATATAGCTACATTGTAATGCTTACTTTATTTATGCATGTATTCACATGGTTTAAATTATTTTTTAAATGTGTGGATTTGGGATAAACACCAGTGGTCCTGAACTACTAAGATTTATATCTCACACCCTACTCAGGCCGCCATTACACTGGGTACCTGAGTAGATTATATTTGGTTGTAGGATAGTGCTATTTTCATATACCTGGGAGATAGGAGAAGAGGGCTGAGCGGAGGCTCGGGATACTCAAGGAGACTGCCCTCAGGGCTTTGAGTCATTGTTTATTTATTTCTGTTTTGGAATGTAAAGCATGTTGTTTTGTTCACTACTTTCCATTTTTGTATCATTAGCATGTCATTAACTTTTATAAAATGAATACTATTTTTCTTCCACTGCTTTCTCATTTATTAGACTTCTTACGCAATTTATTTCCATTTTCTATTATTGAAATCTGATATAATGGTATAGTCTCCCCACTGACTATCCATAGACCCTCGCTGCTAATCAGTAGCCACTGGCGTATGGGGAGACGCACTTGAGGTCATGTGGGGATCAGTTCGGCCACCGGTTTAGTGGTGAGCCATTTCATGATGTTAGAAAGTTGTATCATAGGGAGGTTTTCCTTTTGTCTTTCTATTTTGGGTTAGTATAAAGTAGACTAGAAAAGTGTCGACTCTTGGGTTAATAGCCGTTCTTGGGACTGATCACCCCATGTACAAGAAATGACCAAGTGGCCAGGGATGGGAGTTGATGTTTATAGAATATGAGGTTAGAGTGACTGGTGTATTTTCTACTGCTTATTGATTTTGAGAATTATGATTTTTTTTCCTTGGACTGATAGGGCATGGAAGTTTCATACATGCATCATCTTAGGCCCATCGAGATTTAAATTCCATTCATGTAACATGCCATGTAGTTGCACTAGTAGGATGCCTGCTAATTTGGGTTGTGTGCCTTGGGTGCAATTCCATTTTTTGATAATGCTTTAGCATGCCTATGTAAATAAAATGTTTCGGTGATAGATTTAACATGATTGAGTGATTATATTCCATACTGCCTCAGTTATTAGAATGTTTTGTTGTTGTTCTATGCTTTTGTGTAATATCATGCTGTTGTGTTACTGTTTATGATAACATGCTAGAGATGTGTTGATGTGGGAAAGGGATGATAAAGTTAAAATGTTAAATGAATGTTGATTGTGATAAATGGGAGCCAAATGCTAGCGATAAAGTGTATGGGATCTTTATCAATTAGTAGATGGCCAACCACGTGACTAAACCATATAACCACAGTATGTTTGAAAATGGTTATGAATGTAAAACTACTGAGTTTTGATTGTAATGAACCATTGTGGGGTTTCATTTGAAGAACTCAAATAAAATAAATGGGACCTTTGGAGGTCTCCCTTTTGGTAAAAGGAATATAGATTCTAAATTTCCTGTTTATATTTGAATAGCACTGAATGTTAAATGTTTAAAGAGGGTGTTTGTGATAGCATGCCTATTTTTCCATAGGGCATTGTTTTGAAAACGAATTGACTTGTTAAGAAAAATTACTTGTGTGTTTGCTGAAATTCAATCAAATGTTAAAAGGTTTAAATGAATTAATTAAAATGGATAAAATGAAAAAAGGGCTTTTGAAACTCATGATTTTGGTTTTGTACGACCATGAGAGAGGGATAATGTTTATGTTTCGTAAGGGGATAAACTGTGGTAGGTAGTAACCTTAGAATGTTACAGGCCATTAAATTAAGTTCTTCCAACTACTCAGGAGGACTTCTTGGTACCCGGGTGTGATGGCACACTAATAGGTTTATGTTATGGTTTTTATGATAAATATTTGACGTGGTGATTGTGGTTCGAGGAACGTCACATGCATGTGTTAAGGTGTTCTGAAATAGCACACTGGTGAGAAGATGATCTTTTATTTCAACGTCATGGACAATACAAAGGTGGGTAGTGTCACATCGATTTCAGTAGACATGTCGACAGGTGACACTAATCTTTTCTTGAACAAAGTAGTTCAGAAGTAGTTTGGCTGATCTTCTTAATGACCTTGGTTTTCTCTTAGCGTTCTTTTTTGAATAAGACGAGCATTTCCCCTATATTTACCTCGTCATAGAGACACTACGATAGCATTGGTTTTACATTGCACTATAGTTTATATGTTGATGGGCTTGATGAGTGGTTGTTATCTAGGTAGTACGCGTGATGCATGTTTTCCTGGGGCTACTCCTTTATTCGTTTTGGGGCATGATTGTTTTTAAAATATCCTTGTAATGCCTTGACTTGGAAATTTTACCAGAGGTTGGGTAAGGACTTCGTTATACTTGCAGATGGTTTTGGAATTGTTTTAAAGGCACATCGTCAGATAAATGGAGAATGTGGGTTTTGGGTCTACAATGTCTTTCGTGGGAAGTATGCGCAACCTATTCTATTGGTTGATCAAGATTCAACAGTTTTCATTGATGAGGTCCCTATAATGGCCTCAGATATAAGTTCTATTTTGATGTTTATGCTATAAAGTGAGCTTTGGCTTCGGTTTTAAAGGCTAATCCGTTAGGCTTGAGAAGGGTTAAAGGTGTGTTTGGCATTGGGAATTCAACACGACGGTTCTAACGTGATTAAATGACCTTAGTGTGTTTTTGTAGTAGTTATCAATGGCTTCTCGAGGAAGAGAAGTTTTTAAGGTGGGTAGCTTGTAAAGTCTCGTGTTTTTGAACTGGGTTAAAATATGAAGGTTTTTGATTTTTTTTTTCAGTTTATCAATGGGTCAGTTTTTAAACTGAGCTCCAGAACTTTATTCTGAGTTATAGAACACCTAAAGGTGTCATTTTTGGATTTTTGTAATTACCCGATAATTTTAGCGTGTGTCCCAATGAGTCTCGAGAGCACCGAATTCATAAAAGTCCACTTTAATGGATCTTCATGGGCTTCACTCGGTTGCGGTCCAACCCATGCAGCTTACCCAGTTTAATATTTTATTTATTTTAATTTTATAATATTAAATGTGTGTTTGTGTGTGTTTAAATAAAGGAATATTCTAATAATAATAATGTTATTATTATTATTATTATGGTGTCATATAATTATTTTGATTCTTTGAGATTTTAATTGCATGTTAAAGGAGTGTAACATTTATGATAATTTAATGTGGCCTTTGAGATTCTCAAAGAAATGTTTAATTAAATGAGGGGTTTCAGATTTAATGAAGAATTGTTATTAAATAGAGGTGTTGGGTTTATCAAAAGTTTGAAAAATAATAATAATTATATTATTATTATTTTAGTTTTATGAAGGTAATTATTATTATTATGGAAATTAAATCAGGGGTTATGGGTTGGAGTTTTTATCATATTAATGATATTATAATAAATTTGGGGTTTAACTAAATAAAAGTTGGAATAATAATAATAATGTTATTATTATTATTGTGGGTTTTAGTTTAATAAATTTTAAAATAATTTAATTAAATGATCAATAGGGAGTTTCATAATTAATTATGAAACATTTATTAAGATAATTGTAAATGATGAAGAAGCATTTTTAATTAAATGAGGAGTTTTTCACTTATTATACAAGTGTTTATTATGTATAATAATAATAGAATGAGTATTATTATTTTAATTATTAAATCTAATTAATTTTATTAATTTTAAGGAAAAAAGAAAAAAAGAAAAAAAGGGGAGGCGCGACCTACAGGTGAGGTGTACGACCCCCCTATTTTCTTCTTCCTTAGGTGACGTACCAGGTGCATAGCGCTCTCGTGCTCCAGCTGATTCGGCTCCATCCCTATGACGCAAACTCCATAAGCGCATGACCCCTTCTCCCTAGCGTGAAACCCTTGGCCGGACCCCCTCACAGCAATGCACGACACTCCTGGGCAGAACCTGTAGCGAGCCACCCCCTCTCCCGAACTCCACTTTGCACGCGATGGATCCTCTCAGACTCTTCATGAATCTTGTTTGTCTCTTCAAGGTGAGTACATCTGCATATAACTAGTGATTCACATAATCCATTTGACTCCTCTCTCTCACCTCTTTTTTCAGATGAAACCCTAAAGGTCGGGTATAATCTGATCGTTATGTTCCTCTATTTTTAGGATATGTAAATGTTGACTCGGGGCCCATTGGTCCATAATCATGCATCCTATATCAAGGGTGTGGTGGATGGACTCGTTTTTCCTTTTCACCATTTCTTTGGGTAAGGATATGCATTTCTTCTGTTTTTTTGCATTATCTAATTTAGAGTCTCACAAATTATATGAGTCCCTAGTACTTTATTTGAGGTGAATTGAGTCATTTTGTTGCATTTTTGTGATTCTAAGTTATACTGAAGTGAGTTTTAAAGAATGTAGAGTAAACAAACATGTATATATATATAAGTATATATTTATATACATAACGATGTGTGCGTGTAGTTGCAGACCAGCTGCGGATTGGTTGTCGTCGCATGTCAAGCCGCTGAATACTATTTTGGTTCCACCCTGAGGTAGGCTCCTAAGTCTCTATCACTTTATTTAATAATTATTTTCTTCTTTAAATAATTTTAGATTATGAGTTTCCTTGATTTTGGAACTGCTAAATTTTTATTTAAAGGATGATTAAAGATAAACCGTTGGTTGGTGGTAATGTCATATCATGATTTCTTATGGTTGGGTTTTTGTATGTATCCCTTATCAATGAGGAAATTACAATGTGTTGGTGTTAAGAATTTATTTCTGGATAATGAAAATATGTTGAGCTTATGGACTGAAAATTAAATGGTTAAACAGGAATAACCCATGGGTCTTCATTGGAAATGAGACTTAAATGGCGCTAGACTTGGACACCCTTTAGTGTCTGTTTTTTAACCCATGTCACAGAATGTTAATTATGAAAATAATTATTTATCAGTTGGAAAATAAAATGATTGAATGGGGAAGGATGGGTAATAGGGTATTTAATTTATTAATTAATTATCTAGTCATGAGTTGGAAATATTGTAGAATTTACTGAATATTGAAAATATTGAATACTTTGACACGTTCAGAAAATAAATTGGAAACTGGTAATAATTAATGCATGGATTAATTATTACATGATAAATGGTAAAAGGTTAATTAATTGATGAACCGGTTAAAAAGATATGATTTAATAAATTAATTATCAAATTAATTAATTTTCATGCATTAAGTTAAGATTGTGAAATGATTGATTGTTATGACTATTGGACAATAATATTTTTGGATTCATGTTTATTTTCCATGCCTTAATTTTTTTAGGATGGATTTTTTTAAAAATATGATATGATATGTGAGATGGTTTCTAAATATGTGGGACTTATTTAGCATGTTTGACTTGTGATGTTTATGACATGCATGTTAATTGTTAAGTCCTAGATGAAACACTGTTTCAGTGGATGGGTTCTGACTTGTTAAACATTTGGGATAATTAATTTAGACTAATTAATTGATAATTAATTATTAACTATTGATATGTGGAATGGTTAATTGATTGTAGAATCATTTATAGGATATTTATGTTGTTAATTAGTTGTTGAATTAATTAACGGATGAATTAATTAATTTATGAATTAATTAATGGATGGTTTTGGGGTGTTATACATGGAGTTCTACGTGAATGATAAATATGTATGTATGATTGATAAATGGGTTTTGAGATAGGGAATGATGCTCCAAATACTCACGAGGTGCAAGACATGACGTTCTACACCCAAATTGAATGAAAATATTCTTTTATGAGATAGGGACTCATGCTCCAAATACCCATGGGTAGTGAGACAAGGACTGATGCTCCAAATACTCACAAGGGTACTAGACATGATGATCTACACCCATTAATTGACATTACACGGTGGGTCCAATTGGTCATATATGAAATGAATTAATGGTTAATGAAAACTATTGTGACATAATGAATTGTGAACTGAATATGAGGAAGGGTTCAAACTTAATAATGATTTGGGTGAATCACTATTAGTGGACAGACCCAGGATAGAATCACTATTTTAGTGGACGGGCTCAAACATAGTATATAAAATATTAAATTAAATATCTTATGATGCGTTATCCAATCCAAAGTACAAGCTTGGATTCAGTCCTTACTTGTATTACTTAGATGGTATTTAGAGACATATGTGGTGAGTGACTTATACGAGGGGTGTCGGGCTTAGGCCGAATCTCGAGACTTTCATAATTTAATGAGGTTTGAATAATTTATACATGAAAATGATTGTATAATGATTGTTGAGTATGCAAGAAAAATGTATAATATAGGTTCAGAAACTAGCTGAGTGATGAAGGTGGTTCTTGGATATATAGCTACATTATACTTATTACTTTATTTATGCATGTTTTCACATGGTTTAAATTATTTATTAAATTTCTGGATTTAGGGTAGATACCAATGGTCCTAGCCTACTGAGACTTTTATCTCACACCCTAATCAGGCCGCCATTGCACTGAGTACCCGAGTAGATTCTATTTGTTTACAGGATTGGGCTATTTTCATATACTTTTAATGTAAAGAATGTTGTTTTGTTCACTCCATTCCATTTTTGTATCATTATCATTTCATGCATTAATCTTATATATAATTGGCACTGGCCACTTTTATAAAATGAATACTATTTATCTTCCACTACTTTATCATTTATTAGACTTCTTTCACTATTTATTTCCATTTTTTATTATTTAACTCTGATATGAGGGTATAGTATCCCCACTGACTATCCACAGACCCTCACTGCTAGTCGGAAACTTCTAGAGTACGGGGAGACACACTTGAGTTCATGTGGTGACCGGTTTGGCCACCTGTTTAGTGGTGAGTTGGGTCGGGATGTTACACTAGAGCAGAGCTCAATTCTATTATTCCATATAGAATGGAACCATTATAAATCCTAGAACTCAAGACTCAATTAGTGGAATTGGATAATAAAAGGTTCATCCATATGAGTACATCATAATGGTGTTTTGCAATTTTCTCCCTCTAAGAAGGAAGATGGAGCTTTGTGGTTGTGCGTCAATTATCATATGTTGAATTAGATGACAATAAAGAACTGATATCCTATTACATGTATATATGATACTTTTCACCAACTGAAAGGTGCATATATGTTCTAAAAAATTTATTTGAGGTCAGGGTATCATTATCTAAGGGTGATTGCTTTTGATATACCACATACTTCTTTCAAAAGAAAGTATGGGTTGTATGAGTTCGCGGTAATGCATTTCGAGTTGAAAAATTATCTTTCCATATTTATGGACTCAATGAATCAAATATTCCATCCATACCTTGATCATTTGGTATTTGATTTTGGGGATGAAATCTTGGTTTACTACTAAACCCATGATAATAATTCAAAACACATTGAAATCATCCTAAGTACACTGAGAGGAATAGGATATATGCTAAGTTATTAAAGTGTCCATTCTTGATTGAAAAGGTATATTTTTTTGGGTCATATCATCTCATAGGAAGATGTATTAGTGGACCTAGAGAAGGTTCAAGTAGTTTTAACTTATGATAATCCCAATAAAATTTTTTATATTCAATTTTTTTTGTGTTTAGTGGCTATTAATGAAGTTTCATCAAAGACTTTTCTCACTTTGTAGCACCAATTTTAGTCTTAACAAACAACGGTTTCAAGTTTGAGTGGTCCAGGGCATGTGACAATCCCTTCCAGGAGTTGAATGGGAATTTTACTACCACAAAAAATTAGATCCCCCCCAAGATAGGAGAGGAGTATACCTTATTTTATGATGCATCTGGTAGTAGACTTGAAGTAGTTTTGATATAGAGAGATTGATTTATGCCTTATGGGTCGCTATAATTGAGGATGCATCAACGGAATTATCCTATGCACAATCTTGAGTTGGCCATGGTGGTTTATGATTTATAGTGTGGGTAGCATTACCTGTTTGGTGAATGTTTTCTTGGGTTTACCAACCATAAGATCCTTATGTACATCTTTTCCTAGAGTGATCTAAGTCTCCGATAGTGGAGATGGGATGAATACACGAAGTCATTTGATTTTGATTTGGCCTATACGCCAAGAAAAAGGAACAATGTTGTAGATGATTTAAGCTAAAAGACACAGACTCTGGTAGCCTAAGAGTATAGTTTTAAGTGGAATAAGATGGACTTCTTCTCTGAGTTATATATAGAGGTTCAAGAGGGGTTCAAGAGGTTCAGTTGAGTATACACTTCTGAGATTGTTCAAGGAGAGGCAGTATGAGGATCCATAGTGTTTGTATTTGAGGGAAATACTTGAAGGTGGGGAGTCACCTTCATACTGGACCATCAATGATAATAAAATCATTTATATTTTGGGACATGTTGTTTTGAATACATGTATGTGAGAGGGGATGATAAGTGAGTTCCATTCCTTGAAGTGGGTAGTACATCATGGTTTGAAAAAAATTTATCATGATATTCATAGATAATATTGGTGAAGAGGGATGAAGAAAGTGGTTGTAGGCTTCGTGATATGATGCTACCCCTATTAATAGGTAAAGGCTGAGCATCAGTGACCAAGTGGTTTTATATAGAAATTTTCAATTCTGTAATGGAAGTGGGATGATGCCACCATGGACTTTGTGGTAGGTATTCCAAGTATGCCTTAGAATAATGATGTGATATGGGTGATTTTGGTTCAATTGACCAAGGTAGAATATTTCTTATTGATTCTAAGGAATTTTACCGTAGACTAGTTGGGTGACTAGTATGTTCAAGAGATAGTATGTTTGCATGGATAACCTCAGAGTATTGTTTTATATCATGATCTAAATTTTACTCCATGCTTCTAGAAAGGGTTACAGAAGAATATGGGTAATTAGGTATTTTTTTGTATGGATTTTCACCTGCATACAGATGGAAAATCAGAACGTACTATCTAGGTTCTAGAGGACATGCTAAGAGAATGTATCCTTTATTTTTTTGGGGCCTGGGAAAAGCACTTGGCACTTTTTGAATTTACCTACAATAATAGTTATAAGGAAACTATTTAGATTAAACCATATAAGGTGCTCTATAGTAGGTCGTTTATATCTCCATTATGTTGGATAGAGGTTGGGGAATCGGAGTTTTTGGAGCTGAGTATCTTGTTAGAGACATTAGTTTTGGTTCATTTGATTCAAAAACTCATGGATACAACTCAATGTAGGTATAAGTCATACTATAATTGATGATGTCAACCTATTGAGTTTATGGTGGGTGATCGTGTATTAATTTGGTTGTCATCAAGGTTGGGTCATCATTATATTCATAAATAGGGCATGTTGGCACCTAGGTATGTGGGGTTTTTTGAGATTGTAGAGAGGATCAGACTGGTGGCATACCGATTGGCACCTCCACAATAGTATAGCTTCACGAATGATTTTTTTCATCTATAGAAACATTGAAAGTATCACCCCAACCCTTCCCATATGATCAATTTTGATGATGTTGATCTTGAGGCTAATTCTTTCTATGAGGATCATTCTATTCATATTGTGAGTTATAGTGAGAAAGTCATGAAAGGTAATATCATACTATTGATCCGAGTGTTATGGTTTCATGGTACCATTCAGGAGGAAACCTAGGAGAGGGATATGGATATATAGGACTAGTGGATGACCTTTTTACCATGGATTCTTAGTAGTTCTTGGGAGTGCAGTTTGAGGATGATTCATTATAAGGTGGAGAGTTTGTAAGATCCCGACCATTTGAGGAGGTATGTATTTGTTTAAATGTTGGTTTAACTTCCTTTAAAATGGAAAAGAAAGTGATTTATAAGAATATGAGGGTCCTTGGGGGTGTCCTAGGGGGTTTGGATGTGAAAGAGGGAGAAACTTTCCATCAAGTACAGGTTGAACGGTTGGTTCATGGTTAGTCTAACTGTATGACACAATCATGCAGGGGTGTGGTGTCTCAGATAGAACTAAGGGTATGAAAAATTCATATTTTTAAAAGCATGAATGCCTCCTAAGAAAAACATGTAGCTGATATCCCTCTTGGAATGAGGATGGATCATTGGCACATAGAGGTAGCTGCATGGTTGACACATACTTTTTCCAATTATGAAGCCAAACCATGCACCTCATTTATAAGGGGAATTTCCAATTTTTTCCCTTGGAATATAAAGGGTCTAACATGATTTTCTTCCCCATTCTTCTTCTAAAATCCTAAGTGATGAAATATTTCTTCACAATCTTCCAAGGGATAATTCCCCTTTGATTCTTGGATGTTTGGAGATCTATTTGGTGAATATTGAAGCTCCAGGTGCGTCTAAAACTCATATTTCTTCTATTTTTTGGAAGATGCCTTGTGTAGCTATTATTATCCTTCTGAAGCCTCTAAAACGTTTTTTTCCAAATGATTCTCAGTTAGGGATTTTAATATTGTTTGAGTTCTAATCAAGGGTTATGATTAATAGAGAGCTTGTATCTGATCTTGAGGTAGGTGGTATATAAGTTATATCCTATAGTATTGAGGCTTGTTATGTGTATGTGGTTGTGTTATGAAACTATTTTTCTATCCATTTGGTCTCCATGATAGTAAATGATGTTGTAGTAAATTGAATGATGAATTAAACCCCTCATGACCACCATGGTATCTGTTAAGGTTTATTAGTCAGGGCTAAAGTTCACGTATGGGGTGTTCCACACCTTTGAACATGGAATTTATGTTGTTAAATAAATAATTAAAGGGTTTATGAGATAGAAAAAATGATAATTATGTTTATAATGTTAATATGGGTTTAAGGAATAAAACCAATGATAAATGTGTTAAGCCTATTAAAATGGAAGAAGGTGGTGTTTGGCCTAACTTGGATGTGTTAAATGAGTCATGGTATATAAATGGTAAATTTGTTAAGTGGTTTAAGAATCATGTTCATGTGAATAATTGGTTTGAGTGGGGTATTGTATGTAGGCTCTACTCTCACATGTTGATCTAGACTGATGATCTAGGCCCCACCCCTGTATTGCATGGCATAGGATTTCGGACTGAGGCTCTATACTCCTAAAGAATGAACATGACGTGACTACCTAGACTGAGGCTCCAAGGTAAGTTGATATATGTTTCTCTTTGAAATAAAACATCCATATGATATAGGGAACTTGACACCCCTTACTCATAGTTTAAAGTTGGTTGTTGTTTAGTTAACTGGCATAGGCCGAATCATGTTTATTGAATATGTGTAACACATGGAACTAATGATAAAAGTGGCTAATGTAAATCCATTAATTAGTGGAAACTAGTTTCTATTTTGTTATCTTATGGTTTACCATACTCCCACATACACTATTTTGTTAGAATTGATATTTTTTAGGCACTGTTGGTGGTGGCCTACTGAGTTGTAATCACACTATGATCAGGTCTCCATTGGGTAACTATAAGGAAACAACCTTAAATAATTACATAATCATGATTTTTATACAAGAAAATACATTATTACACATTGAGGATCTTTTTTAGGTTTAGAGTTTTAGATAAATCAGGACATAAAACATAAACAACATCCCATTATCATACATGAGAGTACTACTAAAACAATATCCACTTTTTCTAAAATATAAAACTTAAATAAAAACATAATTTCTTTAAAAAATCGTCATAACATTTAAATTGTCTTCCTTATTTCTCTTAAACATCCTTAAAACCTGTAAAAAACATTTAAAATCTTGGCATGAGAACAAAAAAACTCAGTAAGGGATATAAGGAAAGAAATCGTTAGTCAAGTGATAACATAAAAACCAATAAAACCCATTTCATAAAAACTCATTAACATTCATGGAAACATCATGTAGTTTCCTTAGAACATATTTAACATATCACTCTTCTAATATCCCTTACACATGGAATAACCATTTGGTCAAATTCAATCTTTAGAGTACCCAATGATTTGGAGATCTATAATGGGGATGAATGGCCTGAAGGCCTCATTTTTATTGATTTTCTGATAACCCCCCTTTCAAGGGATTATGGGGAACCCTTACTAGGCATATAGGCTCAGTCATTACATGGTAATATATCATGAAATTGGGAGAAACTTCTCACACCATATATATATATATATGAACAACCTTTCTGAATTCTATGAAAGAGACTTTTAAAAGGATTTTTAAAGGAAAGTCCATTAAAAATATAATTGGAGTGAGAATTAATGGAATGGAATGGATATGTGTATGAACTATAAATCAACATAATAAAACACAATATAATCAAAAAATCATCACACAAAAAATCTTAATACCACATAATGAATAAAGCTGAAGGTTAACGCAAAGACTGGAAATTGAGTTAAGAATTACCTTACCTCAGATTCATCTTACTTAAAACATGTTTAAAAATCCTTCATAAAGGTTAAAATAGTGTTATTAATATCTTAATAAAACATATTCATGTTTATAACACATTATACTATCATTTCATAACATCATTTTACCCTTTAATTATTAGTATTTTGTTCCTTCCATTGTTTCGCGTGCGTTCTTTACATGATTTCTAGGACCGGTTTGTATTTGATTTTATTGTCACATGGAATTAAAGTTAAAGAAGTGGAATGAAATGGTATTCATATGTTTCTAGAATATTAAATGATTCCATAACTTATTTTTTTTATATGGTATAAGTATGAATCATTAGAAAAATCTTTAGTGATATCCTTTTAGATCATTTTTGCGGTACTTTGATAATCACAAACTTGTTTCATTATATAACATAATATTATTTATATATGTTAAATATATAACAAAAAATAGGATATATAATAAAATTAATTTTTTTTCAACCATTAAAATGGTTTTATTACCTATTTTAATTGATGTAATGGAAATTGTAAACACATCATCCACGATTTTGGTAAATCGGCACATCACAGATGATATTTTTATTTTTAGAATAAGAGGAAGAGGAGAGGAATAATTATGATGAATCTTTCCATAAAAATGATAAAAATACAGAATATATATAATAATGGATCTTTCACTCCTCTTGGATAAGGGGAGGTGAAGAGAGTATAAGAAAAGAAAAAAATTAAAAAGAAAACACAAGAAAATGAAAGCAGATCTTTACATGTTGATCTCTTCTCCTTGAGATCCTTCTTAAGGACCTTGGTTTTTCCATTTGGATGAGACCAGTAGATATTGGATATGTGGTAGGGGCTTGGGAAGAGTATTTTTCAGATATTAGACAAGGATCAAGGCTTGAGTGGTGTGAGAGGAAGAGGGGGTTGAGGGTGGTATTTATAGTGGAGGAGAGGAGGGGTTTTACACTATTTTAATCTTTAGTTTAATATTTTTTCTAAAGTCTATGAATAATATTGATTCATGTGACCAAAAACTATAATAAGTGCATGTGATTTATAACCAAGGGTTCTTAAATCATCCACGATGCTAGGAAATAGTGTATTTTACTAATAATTTATATATACAGTATATTACCTTATTTTACTATTCACCAAAAGTCAAGTATTTAAGAAAAATCTCAAAAATTCATCCTAAACATTTTTTGACGTGTAGAATTCAAAAATGAACTCCATTTTTGAAAATAATTTTCTAAATATTATTAATTTAATTTTAAATAAAATCATAATATATTAAAAAAAATAATTTTAAAACTATAACTCTTTTTATATCACCATGAAAAATTTATCTATATCTCATTATCTTATAATCCTAATAAAATAAAATAATAATGCAATTTACTATTCATAAGGGTCATATTACTATTCTTAAGGGTATGTTACTATTCCCCAAAAAAAGTTGGTTCTATCAGACTCTAAATTAATTACTGATCACAACTATAGATGTCCATTTTTCAAAATTCAAATCATAAAAGTGAAAACATTTATGTTTAACAGCCAGTTTGTAACTATCTACTTAAAAAAATTTCATGCATTTCAATTTATTTTTAAAATTATGGGGTGTTACATTCTCCCCACCTTTTGGAAACTGCGTCCTCACAATTTTATTTACATATTAAACAAGTGAGGGTACTTTTCCCTCATAACATTTTCAGATTACCATGTTTCTTTTTCTACCATGTGGTTTCTCCACAAAACCATTACCTATAAGATTACCTTATTTCAAAATACTTTCTCACTAAGATCATGAATATGAAGTGGTCTCTTGTCATAAGTAACATTTTCTTCTAGCTGAGCTGCTTTTGGGATTAGAACATGAGATGAATCAGGCACATTCATTCACAATATCAAAACATGAAAAACATTGTGTACTTATGATAAAATCAGAGGCAATGCTACTCGGTTGGAAACCAGTACAAATTTCTCCAGGATTTCATAAGGTCCAATAACCCATGGAATCAACTTCCCTTTCTTACCAAAATGCATAACACTTTTCCATGGTTATATTCTAAGAAAAACATGATCACCTACCTCAAAAGAAAAGTCTGTACTCATTTTATCTACATAACTTTTCTATTTTTCTAATCTATCCTCATGTGTTGTTGGATCATCTTCACTTTCTCAACCACTTCCTATAATAATTATGGTCCCATTAACTTTCTTTCCATGAATTTATCCCAAAAATGTGGATTGCGACACTGCTTCCTGTATAATTCCTCAAAAGGTGACATCTGTACAGTAGAATGAAAACTGTTATTATATAGTAAATGACCTAATGAAAAATGTTGATCCCAACTTCCCTAGTAGTCCATTGAACAAGCTCAAAGCTTATCCTCCAAAGTCTGAATCGTTCATTCTGACTTCCCATCTAATTAAGGATGGAAAGATGTACTAAAATTTAATTATATTCCCAGTTACTTTTGAAGCCCTTTCCAAAGTTATAAGTGAACCTGAGATCAGGATCAGATACAATAGAAAGAGGAATTCCATGTAACTTGACAATCTCTTTGATATACATCCAATATAGCAGATCCAAATACATTTTATCCCGAATAGTAAGGTATTGAGAAGATTTAGTCAATCGATCAATAATAACCTATATTTCATTGTTACCTCGAGAAGTCTTTGGTAGTCCCACAACGAAGTTCATGGATATATTTTCCCATTTCCACTCTGGTACCGGTAAAGGATGAAGAATTATCTTTGGTAATTTCCATTCTAATTTAACCTATTGACATGAAAAACATTTCACATTAAAATATGAAATATCTATTTTCATTCCATCCCACCAGTAATACTCTCGAAGATCTCTATACATATTTGTGCTGCTAGGATGAACTGAAAATGGAGAACTTTGAGCTTCACATAAAAATTCTTTCTTCAATTGAGAATCACCTGGAACACATAATATATTCCCAAATCTCAAAACACAATCTCTATCAAGGTTAAATTATGGTAACTTACCCATTTTTACCAATTATAACTTTTTATGTAACTCATCGTCTTCTTTCTGTACTTGTTTAATTCTTTCTGACAGAGATGACTACACAGAAACCTAAAACAAAACTGATAAATTTACTACAACAACAACTTCCAAGCTAAATTTTATCAAATCATTTAACAAAGTGTCATGTTCTAAAAGTATCATGGTTAATGTTGCATTACTTTTCCGACTCAATACACTGGCTACACTATTTTTCTTTTCCAGGATGGCAATGAATTGTGAAATCATAATCCTTGACTAGTTCCATCCATCTTCTCTGTCTCATGTTTAATTAATTTTGAGGAAATATATACTTCAAGATTTTATGGTCAGTATATATTTTATATTTTACTCCATACAGATGATGCTCCAAATTTTTAATGGAAAAAAACAATAGTAGTTAATTCTAAATCATGTGTAGGGTCATTTAACTCATGAGGTTTTAACTGACATGAAACATAATTAATTACCTGATCATTCTACATTAGAATACAACCAAGTACCTTTAATAAATCATCACTGTAGATGAAAAATTCACCACTTCTGGAAGGTAGGGTTAGGAATAGAGCATTCACCAATCATTACATTCTTTTGTCCAGATGAATTTAACTCCTTTTCGAGTTAACTTAGTCAGTGGACTAGATAACCACACAATGTTTTCAACAAACCTCTCATAGTATCCTTCCAAAAAAAGAAAACTATAAATCTCGGTTATATATGTAGGTCTTGGCCATTCATCAACAACCTTTATTTTAGAATGATCTATAATTATGTGAACTTTAGAAACAATGTGACCAAGGAAATAACCTTTTGCAACCAAAATTCACACTTGATGAATTTTTCATATACTTTCTTTTATTTTAAGGTTTGAAAATAACCCCTTAGATGTTTTTCATACTCCTCTTTACTTCTAGAATATACGAGAATGTCGTCAATAAACACAACCAAAAACATATCCAAGAACTCATGAAATATTCTATTAATAATATCGATGAATACAACATGTGTATTAGTTAACCCAAAGGGAATAACAAAAAATTCAAAATGACCATATCTAGTATGGAACATAGTCTTTGGGATGTATGTATCCATTAATTTCAACTGATGGTACCCCGACCTCAGTTCAACCTTCAAAAAATATGGTGCACTCAGAAGCTGATCAAACAAATCATTGATATGAGGCAAATGATACTTGTTTTTAATAGTTTTTTTATTAAAGGATATATAATCAATACAATTTCTCATTTAACCATCTTTATTTTTAACAAACAAGATTGGGAACCCCATGGTGAAGTACCATGTCAGAATAATCCTTCATCAAATAATTAATGTAATTGTTTTTTTAATTCCAGAAGTTCCATTTGATATATTCAATAAGGGGGTTTAGAAATTGGCTTAGCATTAGGAACTCAGTCAATAGTAAACTCAAACTCTTGATTAGGAATAACACTAGGAAAATCATCAGGAAAAATATCCAGGTATTCATTTAAAACTTGTACATCATTAATCTAGATAGTTCCCATATATTCAAAAATATGAGCAACATAACTTTCCTTTCCATATTTATCAGTTTCTTAGATTCTTGTCAGTGGTATGGGTTCATTATTGTACAAAAACTAAAACTCTTTTTGAAAAAAAAACTTCTTTTTCTCTACAATCTATCATAGCACGATAAAAAGAAATCCAGTATATACCTAGAATAACCTTAAACTAAACTAGAGGAAATACAATTGGGTTTTTAGGTAAAATCCTTCCAAAAAAGGATAAGTATATTCTTATAATTTCTTCTTGCCACAATATTTACTCCAGGTGTTTTTATCATGAGTTATGGTTTCATTTCATGAGGTAGAATTCCCATTTTTTTTGAAAATTTCTCAGAAATGAAGGAATGTGTAGATCCAAAATCAAACAAAACATGTGAGGAATCTGTAAAAACAAGAAATGTACCAAATACCACCTCATTTGATAGCTCAACATCTTCTGAAGTGGTTGGAATGGATTTTACCACACCCTTCTACTTTCAATCTAACTGGTTTCCTACCTCAGTGACTAGATTCTGACAAACATTATCAAAATGACCCAATTCTATACAGTTAAAGAATCTCACCATTAACTTCTCATTAATTTTTAGACTATTTTTCTTGAAATAATGATACATGTGTCCAAACATTCCACATAGGTAGAATTTCCTAGAATTTACAAGATATTCACCAGGATGATTTTTCCACACTTTTCACAAGAAGGGAAATTGATTTTCTTCCCTCCAAATTTCTTTAACAAATTCTTCCACAACACCTACCAACATAAATGATTATTATTCTTATCATCAAGAGGCACATACGTGTCAGAAAAATCCATCTCAAATTTTTTAGCACAACTAACAAGTTTCTCATAGCTTTTAAACTCTCGTGAAGCTAAATCTCTTCATAAAAATGGTTTGAAACTAGAGTAAAATATATTATTTTACTATCAAAATACCAAGTAAAATACAGTATATACCTGGCCAGTCTTGTGAATTTGGCTTCATATGTTTCCATAGAATCATTAACTTTCAGTTTTAGTTTTAAGGATTGTTTCTCCATTCTAAGTCGAACAGTTTTAGGAAAATATTTTTCTAGAAAAAGACTTTTAAAATCATCCCATTCTATACTGTCAAGATCATCTCTTTCTCTCGTATTCTTAACCAAAGACCACCACTGATCAGATTCACCTTCTAAATGATAAATGGATAGTATTATCTTTTTATGTTATGAACATATTATGACATCAAATATCTTTTCTAGATCATTGATCCATCCTTCGCCTATCACTGGATCTATGGTTCCACTGAATGCTGGAGGATGTTGCCTTATAAAATGATCCAAAAAAGACATGTTTCTTTATGGAAGATCATGTTCTTCTCTATTATGGATACAACCACCCTTTATTGATTTAGTCAAGTGAACAATTGATGTCACAATCTGCTCAGTTTTGATTCCCACTATTCCAGGCTGAAGATTTGGATAAGCATTAGCCTCTTGGTTCCTTCCTACTTTAGCTTCCCTGTTTCTTCTATGAAAAAAAATTCTGAACAAACATATCTTATATAAAGAAACATGTTAATCTTTAATTTCTATAACATCTCAAATTAACTATAGATTAAAAATAATTTATGGTATTCTTTTAATAGCATCCTAACTCCTAAAGTTATCTAAACCTCCCTTTGATACCAACTATAAAGACCCAACCTTAAAAAATTATATAATCTTGAGTTTTATATAAGAAAATACATTCTTACACATTTAGGATCTTTTTAGGTTTAAAGTTTTATAGAAATCAGGACATAAAACATACATAACATCCCATAATCATACATGAGGATACTACTAAAGCCATATCCACCTTTTCCAAAATATAAAACTTAATTAAAAACATAATTTCTTTGAAAAATATTCATAACATTTAAATTGTCTTCCTTTTTTTTCTTACATATCCTTAACCTGTGAATAACATTTAAAAACTTGGGATGATCTCGAAAATCTCAGTAAGGGATATAAGGAAAGAAATCATTAGTCAAGTGATAACATAAAAACCAAAAAAACCCATTTCATAAAATCTCATTAACATGCATGGAAACATCATGTAGTTTACTTGGGACATATTCAACATATGAATCTTATAATTTCCCTTAAACATGGAATAATCATTTGTTCTAATTCCATCTCTGGAGTACCCAATGCATTGGAGAGCTATAATGGGTCTCACCCGTCATATTTTGAACTATAATGGTTTTCACACAACATATATTGAGATATAATGGGATCAAAACAACAAAAATATATTCAAAGAACATATCATGGTAATAAATTATAATGAAATAAATAGAAACAACTCATTCCATATATATATATATAACAATCTTTCTGAATTTTATTAAAGAGACTTTCAAAAGGATTTTAAAAGGAAAGTACCATACAAATATAATTGGAGTGAGAATTAATGGAATGTAATGGATATGTGTATTCACTATAAATAAAAATAATACAACATAATATAAAAAAATTCATAACACAAATAATATTAGTACCACATAATGAATAAAGTATAAGGTTAACCCAAAGATTGAAAATTGGGTTAAGAATTCCCTTACCTTGGGTTCTTTTTATTTAAAACGTATTTAAAACTCCTTTATAATGGATAAAATAGTGTTATTAATATCTTAAGGAAACATATTAATGTTTATAATTCCTTATATGATCATTTCATAACATCATTTTACCCTTTAATTATTAGTATTTTGTTCCTTCCATTGTTTTGGGTGTATTCTTTACATGACTTCTATGAACGATTTTTATTTAATTTTCTTGTCGTATGGAAATGAAATTACAGAAGTGGAATGAAATGGTATTCATATGTTTCTAGAATATTAATTGATTCCATAAATCATTTTAGTTATATGTTATGAGGACGAACCGTTAGATAAATATTTAGTGATATCCGTTTAGATCATTTTTGCGGTTCTTTGATAATCACAAACTAGTTTCATTATATAACATAACATTATGTATATATATTAAATACTAAATATTAAAGAGGATATATCATAAATTTAAATTATGTTTCAATAATTAATTTTTTTATAACTAGTTTTTAAGGAAGTAATGGAATTTTTAAACATATCATCCACGATTTTGGTAAATCAGCACATCACAGATGATGTTTTTATTTTTAGAATAAAAGGAAGAAGAGAAGAATAATTTTGATGAATATTTCCATAAACATGATAAAATTCCAGAATATATATCATACTAGATATTTAATTACTCTTATATAAGGGGAGTTCAATAGAGTATAAGAAAAGAAAATAATTTAAAAGAAAACACAAGAAAATGAAAGAGGATCTTTACCTATTGACCTTTTATCCTTTAGATCCTCCTTAAGGCCCTTGGTTTTGGCCTTTTAGGGAGACCATAAGGTATTGTACGTGGGGGATGGGTTTGTGAAGACTATTTGGCTGAACTTAGACATGGCTCAAGGCTTGAGTGGTGTGAGAGGAAGAGGGGGGTGGGGGTGATATTTATAGTGGAGGATAGGAGGGGTTTTACATTATTTTAATCTTTAGTTTAATATTTTTGCTAAAGACTGTGAATAGTCTTGATTAATGTGACCCAAAATAGTAATAATTTCATTTTATTTTGAATAAAGGGTTCTTACATCATCCATTATGCTAGTAAATAGTATATTTTAATGATAATGTATATATAAAGTATATTACCGTATTTTACTATTCACTAAAAATTGAAGTATTTATGAAAAATCCCGAAAATTCACCCTAACCATATTTACGTGCAGAATTAAAAAATGAACTCCATTTTTTTAAATTAACTTTATAAATATGATTAATTTAATTTTTAAATAAAATCATATTATATTCGAAAAATAAAAATTTTAAAACTATAACTCATTTTATATCACCTTGAAAAATTAATCAAAATCTCATTATCTTATAAAAATAATAAAATAAATTAATAGTTCAATTTAATATTCATAAGGGTCATATTACTATTCATAATACTATTCATAATGGTATGTTACTATTCAGCAAAAAAACAAGTTGGTTCTATCAGACTGTAAATTACTTACTGATCAAAACCACAAATGTCTGTTTTTCAAAATTCAAATCATAGAAGTGGAAAAATTTATGTTTAAAAGCGAGTTTGTAACTATCTTCTTAAAACAAAGTTTCATTCATTTCAATTTATTTCTAAAATATTGGGGTGCTATAGTAACATAATAGACTTTATGGTTATAGGTCTAGACAAGGGCAAGGGACCTATGCTAGAGGGATGATTTTGGTCTTAGGGTGTGCATGGATGAGGGAATCGAACTTGGAGTTGGGACCCACTTTGAGGATTCTTCATCTTGTATTTATTTTGGGTTCTTATTTACACCTATAAATATAATAAATGACATGGAATATTTACTATTTGTTTTTTGGAATGTACCTTGTTTTTTGGAATGGATTTGTGATGCATTTTTATTATTTATACCACTTCCATTATTTCTCTTTTTATATACTGTGGATTACTCTAAAAAGAGGATATAGTCACCCAAATGTCTCATTAGAACCTCACTTCTAGTCAACACCCTCTAGTATATAGGGAGGCGTGCCTGAGGTCATGTGGAAAACTAGCCCAGGGCACCCAGGTTAGGGAGTTACATACTTGATTCTTTATACCGAACCTAGTTTGAATTAGGGTACCTTGACCTGGAAGATAGAACTAATGACCTTATGTCTCTTTTGAACTAGGGTAATATAAAACTTCCAAAAATACCTTGTTGACTATTAAAATCTGGAATATATTGATGTATGAAGATTCCTTTAAATAAGTAAAATAAAGTAAAGGTATTGCTGAGTTATTATAACCCAAAATTAAACAAGATAATTTATGTGATGTTATTGTGGAATCTATTGGGTTAATGACTAATGGAAGTCTTAGGGTGTAATTCAAATGAATTTCCTTGATCCATGATATATTTTTGATTTAATAAAATTCCCTTCCTCTTTAAGAGGACATTATTCCTTGTAATTCTTATTAATATATGGAAATTAGTTATGGATTAAAGGCATGGAATACCTTGGGCAAGACTTGGATTCTAGATTGGAATGCTAATCATGAAACCCATTGATTACATACTATTTATTGGTGTAAATTAAATGGGTAATCCTTATTAATATGATGAAACTAGATATGAATTAAAAGTGAGGCATGGAATATGTAGGCCATAGATTCCTAGTTGGGATTCCATGCATGAACCCAATGGATTCCCTATGATTAATTGGTAAAAATTCCACGAGTTTTCTGATTTATATTTTATCAATGTCATATATTCACGAATTCCTTTCCCTCTCATCATGTATTCACCAGGAATCTTCGAAACCATTCGAATTACTGGGATAAGATCCTAGATTCTACTTAAGTTCCTCAGACACAGAATGCCTTGGATTACCACCTTAGATAAAAAAACCCATTTCTAAAATTACCATGTACTTATGCCTTAGGTTCAACTAAATTCACTTTAAAAAGTTGAATGATGAGGTATTATCTCTCATATTCTACTCCAGAGCTTGAAATCATTTCCTAATCGTCAAGGGCTGGTTCACCTATTCCACACCTAAAATTCCTTAGAGTTTTAATTCGATTCATATTGTTTCATTACATAGGAAATAATGGACTCACTATATGGATTCATCTTTGATACTTTCTATTGGATAAATGTGATATATTCCATTATCCCTACAACTTATTATTAGGTTTCATGATGAGAGAGAGACAGCATAGGCCAAAGTAAGTGGTAATCCTTGATTCATCACCACTATACTTATTTCCATAATTATATATTGCACAAAATATATTTTATAATCATAGTCCCTAAATTAATTAGACATTGTTAATGATGGCCTAATGAGTTTTTCTCCCACCCTATTTGGGTCAGGTCATGACTCGACATGTGCCTCTTTTTTGTCACTTGTCAGGGGCTAGGGATTAACATGAGACCAGTGAGATAAAAATGTACTTTCAATTCCTACTTGAGTTGGGTCTTCTTGTATATTTATTTATTTTGTCATAACCTTGCTGTATATGTATCACCTACTATATACTTAATTTCCTTGTATATTTAGCGTATTACTTTTCTACATAGTTGGTTTTATTTGGTAGTTTCTCAATTTTTAGTTTATTATTATCTACCATCACTCCATTTAAATTATTTTAAAATTTATTTAATATTGATCTATAGGGTGTAGCCTCCCCATAATACCACCAATAGACCATTGTTTCTAGTCAGTATCCTTTAGTGTATGGGAATGCATACTTGAGGCCATGCTCCCCTAATTAAGTTACCTATGAGTGAACTAGGATAGGGATGTCACAACCAGGGTTCCTTATCCAAACCAACAAACCCATTTTTTCAAAATATATATTAATTAGTCCCTTAATTTTAGGAACCACTCCATGTTCAGTAATGAACTTCTTTATACAAACATCTTCCTTCGAAATATTAGATGCAATAATCTACTCTTCCTATGTTGTTGAATTTCTTATAGTGTCTTTCTTGAAACTATTCCAACTAATAACTCCACTATTTAAGAAAATCATGAATCTAGGTTGAGATTTCATATAATCTTTTTCATATTGAAAACTCATATCTTTGTAACCTATTATATAGAGCTCATTTTCCCCTCTAAAGACCAAAACAATATCATTAGTCACTATAATGTACTAAAGAATGTTATTCACAATAATATAGTAACTCTCACCGATATTGGATTAGTATATACAGGTTATGTTCAAATAATGAGATACAGATGGTCATTTACAAAACATGGAATACATGATAGATCCTATGATGAACACATAAGGAATTCTATCCATCCATTCTAACTCTTTAAATGGATCCTAAATCCTTATAAGATTCTTTCCATGAAACACTAGTAAAGATCCCTTCTTGAAGTTCTCCATGCTAAAATTCTCTATCACATTACCAATATATGAGTCTAGAATTATTATAATAAAACGTTTATATCTATCTTTATAGATCTTTATACATTATATGTAGGCAACCCCACCCATGTAATTCATTGAGAAACATTTTCCCAGCCATACCTTCCCCGAATTAAGTGTCAAGATATCATTTCTGACAAGCAATATGTTGTTTACATAAAATATCAAAAATACTAATATAATCCCAATAACCATCTTATATACATAGGAATTATTTTTATTTTACTAAAACCAAACTCTTTGATTGCATCATCAAACTAGATATTCTATCTCTAAGAATCTTACTTCAATATATAAATAGACTGTTGAAACTTAGAAACTATAAAAAACTCATTTGGAAATTCAATACCTTTAGTATGTATCATATACATGTTATTGACTAAATTCTTGTTAGGAAAATCAGTTTTTCATCCATTTGATATATCTCATAATCATAATGAGATGTTATGGTTAGCGAATTATGAATGTATTTTATCATCGTTATAGGTGAAAAGATCTATTCATAGTCAATTCCATGAATTTATTTATAACTATTATCATCAAGAAACATTTATAGTTATACACACTACCATCCATTTCTATTTTATATTTGGAAAAACAACTTACAACCTATGGGTATTAATCATTTAGGTGCATCCACCAAGTTCTGAACTCAGTTTTTGTATATAGAGTCCATTTAAGATTTCATAGATTTCAACCATTTATCAAAATCAAAACTCTCAGTGACCCACCAGTATGTAGAAGGTTCATCTCCTATTAACATTAATTTATCATCATTATCCATGATACATCCATATCTCTTGGGTTCCTAACAAATTTTACCAGACCATTGAGGTTCTTGTGGAACGTGAGCCAATTATTCTCCCACAAATATTTGAAAAAATAACCCAAATTCCATATCAGGAACATGATTTATTTTCTGGTAATGAACTTATTAAAATTTATCTTTCCTATAATTTATTTCTTTATTTACAACTTGATTTTCAAGGAAAACAACTTGTCATGTCACAAACACTTTGTGTTCAGTAGTGTTATAGAAATAATATCCCATTGTTTTCTTTGGATAACTAAAAAGATAATAACTTATCTCATATGAGGTTAGTATTATTAGAATATAATCATTTTATGATTTATTTGTAACCCTAATTCCTCATTAAATATATTTTGGGATGTTTCATAGTCCATATCTTATGTGTTCTCTTCATAAATACTTTAGATGGAACTCAACTTAGTAAGAATGCAGTTGTTTCCAGAGCATAACCCCAAAATGGCATATAAAGGTCACATAAATTCATCATTGATTTAACCATGTATAACAAGGTCTGATTCCTCATATTATACACACTATTATATTCTTTTTTACATGGAGGAGTGAGTTGTGGAACAATTCCATAGTTCCTCATATGATCGATAAATTATTGGATTAAGTATTCTCCACCCCAATCCTATTGGGGAATCTCAATATGCCTCCCCAATTGATTTTATAATTTTTTCTATAACTCTATGAAATTTTAAAATGTTTCATACTTTTGTTTCATTATAAATAATAACCATATAAACTAAATTCATTTATAAAAGTAATTAAGTACTTAAAACCACAACTTTCTTGTGTACTTATTGATCCACATACATCACTGTGTATAAGATCCAATAGTCCACTGGTCCATTCACCTTTCTCCCAAACATTGATTTGGTTATTTTTCCTAGTAAACATTATTACCATGTGTCAAATGATTTATAATCATTTGAGTCCAAAAATACTTCTCTAATGAGTCCTTTTGGTGAATTTATCATTAATATGTCCAAGGGGACAATGCCAAAGGTAGGTGAGATTAGAATCAACCCTAACCTTCTTATTCCAAATTTTATAAATGGGATTATCCATATGAAGAATATATAAAACATTAATCTTATTTCCAATTACATAAAAAAATTCATTATTATATATAGAACAATTTTTTTCCTTAATAATTAATGAAAATACCATCTTATTCAAACAAGATATACAAATATAATTCCTATTTATAGTGGGAACATATTAACAGTACTTTCATTGTAGAACTAATCCACTCAGTAGACATAGATCATAAGTGTAGAATTCTAGTGATGCAACTATTTCTATATTAGAAACATGAATATCTATATCACCCTAAAAAATTACCTCATATTTATGAGTATGTGTTTGTCATCATGAATGTGTGACAAACACCTGATATCGAATACCCATGATTCAGAGTTAGGGAAATTTATTTATTTAATATTCAAATACATAACTTTATATTATTCTCAATGAGAAAACTTATCAAACCTTGATACCAATTTTTAACCTTTTTATATTTCATACTTATATGTGATCTCATAATGATTATCATTTAGTATTCTATAATCTATAATAAGGAAAAATTGGTGGGTGAGAATCATGCATTATTTTTTTCCATCAAGGAATTTTAATGAAAGTAAAACCATTAAAAATGATTACCCGTTACATTATGTCCATTTATTGATCCAATATCTATATTACACTAGTTAATGAATCTAATTTAGCCTTAATCTCACCACTTATTTATTTAGGAAGGGAATTATCCCAATCACAAAATTTTCTACTCACAGATAGTTGAGTGGATAAACATTTATCCAAATATATCATATGAATTCACTCAACTATATTCCTTTGGTATCCTAACCATTTTCTTGTGTAATCTAAAGAAAATGTAAAAAGTAGGCCAAAATGGATTAATACAGGGGCACCTAGATTTAGAATGAAACTACCAAGCATAAAATATAGAGTCACTTATTACTTTATTTCCTTACACATGATAATCCATGGGAACTTTACATTGTCATGAAATTTCCCAATTATATGATCGATATCTTGACAAGTGCCACTTTTGAAAGAATATAAAACTTATTATTTTAAGGGTTTTTTTCTAAATTATCACTAACTAAATATACATCATATGAATATTAAATTCATAACTATTACATATTAGGTGATCTTTATCATATAATGTTTTATTCCTTTTTGTGTATGCATGATTCTAAATTTTTTTTAGAATCCATATTCCATCAAAATAATTAATGTGTTCATACCACATTAATGTGTAACTCTTTACACAACCGGAAATATAAGTTACTCACCCAAAGATAGAATCCAACACATATTCACACATATCCAAATAAATTTTATACATATGTTACATGAAATTTTCATGTAAAGGCATAGAGTTATATGAGATAGAAATATTCTCACGAGTAATCATGAAACAACAGATATACAACACCCATTAACCTTTCTAGACAAGGAATAAGTCTCTAGGATAGTAGGTAATCCAACCCCAAGTCACTCTCCCAAGGGAAACTTTACTCAGGATAAAATTCAATTCATGATATCTCTAGCACATAATATGAAAAAACTATATTAAAAAACTATTCTTAAACACATAACTAAATTAAAAAAATAAAAAAAATCAATGTAGATGAAAACTAAATTTTATGGAGTCATACTTAGCATGTAATGCAAGAATATATTTCCACGAATCAATTTATCATATAAATTTAACCATAAAAATTATTCATATTTAACAACTAATTTACTTAAAATGAATAAATCCAGAATAAACTTTAGATAAGTGAAAAATTTAAAATATTTAAACATGAGATACAAATATTAGTTTTTCATATTTCTATGATATATTCCATTTATGCATATCAATTCTAGTTTGAGTAGAACAAGTGGATTGAAATGTGAATCCCATTGGGGATTTGACCAATGAATGTCTGCAACACGTCCCAATTAAACTATGGGGTGGTGGTGTGTGTGTGTGTGGGGGGGGGTTGTTATGGTTGATGGAATCTCATGATTCTATTTTTTATTTAAGGTTTCACAATCATGAGGTATAAAAAGACCACATGAGTGGTGCGTGTAAGACCCTGTGACCATATTATTTGAAATATTTCACATGGAATTTGAATGTTTCTTCTTGGTTATTAGAAGGGTTGAATCTTTATCATAGATTCATAAGAAATTACAAGAGTTGAAACATATTATTGTAAATTTTTTTGATATAAAATGAGTATATAAAGGTATATTGGGTTTTTGAGTGATACTTAGGAGATCTAGATAAGTTTCATAGGTTTTGGGGAACCCTGTTAAGGGAGAAAAATTTGGGGAACATGATTTAGAGGAAAATATGTGGCACCCTGAACCTCATTGAACTTTTAGTTCAAATTTTAGAGCACATGGTTTTCTAGAATGTTTGGCACAAAGTTTTGAGGAAAGCATGAACATTCAAGGTGAAAAAGTTCAACTAGATTTGTGATGGAGGTTTGAAGAATGGTTTTAGAAAAATGATGCGAGGTTATAGAGGAAATCATGTGAGTATTGTAGAGGGGTTACCGATCCACCTACATAGTTAACACAAAATTTGGTAATCTATGCGACGAAACCTTGTGAGGTGAAGGTCTTGAGGCATTTCTAACCATATGGTTTGGAAAAACGTGTATCCAAACCATTTAACTAATTAAGGAGGAAAAAATTATGATTTTACAATCCCAAATTATTTAAGGGAAAGCCCCTTTTCTTATCCACCTTGCATGAGCTAGCTATGACCTCCTATCCTCTTCCCCTCTTGGGTATTTTGATTTGAATCATTCTTGGAGAATTTTCTTATTTAATCTTGGTAATAATATAGTTTCATTGATCTATGAACAAATTTTCCTTCATTATTCTCTAATTTGGTTTCTCTTAGTAAGGGATTTGATGTTAATTCCACCAGAGCATAGTGTAATTGATCTAGAATCAATGTTATTTTGTACCTCTTGAGTAAAGGAAATCTTGTGATGATATCTTCACTTATTCATATGAAATTTTATTAAGGTATTTCACCATTGTGTTTTTCAATGTTTTTAGCATAAATTTTAATTAAATTAATATTTTGTTTTGTCACCATATTCTAGGAATTTTCCCAAAATGAGGGAAGGGTACACTAGAAGTTGTTAGAAAGGTTTGGTCATGGTTTCGACATGATGAGCTTAGATGGTGAGAATTTATTCTTTATAAATATTCCAATTAAATAATTTAATTAATTATAATTTAATAAAATTAATTAAATAATTATAATGTGATTATAATTAATTAATTCTAATGGTTTGGTTGTGAGGCAGGGCTTTGGGACAGTTGGATGATGGTCAGACAGGTTTGGAGAGCCTCAAAGAGATCTACCAAGCTATTTTGGAAATAGGGATCACTTTAAAGTATGGAAGGTAGTCTCACATATAGTCCCTATGACTTATTTTTTATGTTTATGTTTCATGTGGATGGTTGGGCATTCCACTGTGGGTGATTCCCCTAGTTAAATTAATTAAATGAATTATTTTTTAAGTAAATTAAAAATTTTAATTGGAAAGAATGAGTGTGAGGGGACATGACCAACCCCTATGTGCTATATTGACACCTATTCCATTTATGGAATAGGTCAAGGCCTTTTTGATACCAAGTGGAATCTAGATCAAGTTATAGGTGAGGCTGAAATAGATGAGATCCACGAGAAATTACATAGGGTCTTAAAAAATCTCTGAGCAAGAGGAGAGGGTGAACTAGATATCCTATGATATATAGGCCATAAAGGACATCTTTGGTGCTTTGAAATATTTGGTATTGTTGATACGTGGGTGGGATGGTAAATCCTCTCCCATCCAATGTGACTAGGCCTAGTTGGATAGACCTTAGGCCGAAATGTTTTATGTTGGGTGAGTAGAATGTCCCAAAATGACCTGATGAACTGAGATGGTCCATGAGTGATCTCCTGATTATTGCTAATGTGGTAAGTGAAGCACCCTAGGTCACCCTAAGAGGGGGGGGGGGTTAATCCGGGTGTCAACTTTTTCTATCATGTATTGGATCTTGTTCCCACATTGGTAGGAACTTAATTAACCATGTATGATGGATATGTGCAGTAATTAAATCATTCACATGTAGAAATACAACATAACACTTTTACTTGTTTCACCACTAAGGGCTACATCCAAAGAGAATACGCCGGAAGGTTTCTGGTCATCCCTAATTCCACTATTCTTCAACAGGTGTGGATTACAAGGTTTGGGTACAGTCTCTTTTTCCATAGAGCACATTACAAAATTTTAGGGATTGCTCACTACTTCCCTCAGATCACTTCCGTTGACTCCCCATGGCTCACTGCCTTGGAGAGGTCACACACAGTTTATGGACGTGAAGGCCCCTTCAATGGATAGGAAAGTAAGTCTTTGTATCCTGTTCAACATGAGACTTTTCTTTCATCGAGGACCATATTTTATTCTCTTTGACGTTCAATCTTCTTCTCCAGTGAAACAACCAGATGTGCTAATACTTCTTATTCTTCTTGGACAGTATCAAAAATTCTTTTGTGATTGTTCAAACACTAAAAATCAGTTCACTAGGCATCATTAGAATTAACTCTTCTTATTCTATGTATTCATCGGACCTTTCATTTGACAATATAGATATGCTCTTACTCTTTACTTATTTAGACACATGAACCCTTGGTTTAGGATGCTTCTCTTCAATGTATTCCCATATGCATGCACTTTCGGTTCTTCTTTCTTGTGTGAAAGCCCAAATGGGTATGGTGCCTTTTAGTACACACACAACCTCTTATATCCTTTTCTTAGCACCTGATTCATACATGATTTTCCTTTAATTATGTTCTTCATGTTGTGCATATGAATGCATTTCCCATCACCATGCCAATATTCCTTATGCCTTCCTCAATGCACACTTATTCACTTTGATTTGATTATATTTATATGTATGTGATTTTATTCAAGCATCAATGTGTGTGTTTTTTCATGGCATGGTGTTTCTTTTTTTCATTTTACACACCATATGTAAGGAGTTATCTTATTTACTTTGTCTCCTCTGCGAACCAGGATGATTCGTGGCCTCTCCCTGCGCAAAGGATACGTAGGCTTCCTTCGTGTACCAATCTGAGGGAAGCATTAAGTTATCCTTAAACTTCTATAAAGGCAGTGTGCCTGGGATAAAGTGACTGTACCTGAAACTTTTAATCCACACCTATTGAAGAATAGTGGAATTAGGTTCTACTGAAAACCTGTCGGCATATTGTCCTTGGACATAGCCCTCAGTGGTGAACCAAGTAAAAGTGATGTGTTTTCCTTCTACATGTGAATGTTTTAATTACTTCACTTATCCATCATACAAGATTAATTAAGTTCCTACCAACATGGGAACAAGATCAAAGAAATGAGAGAAAACGTTGACACCCTGATTCACCCCCCTCATGGTGACCTAGGGTCCTTCAATTGGTATCAGAGGGAGGTTTTTGTGTGTTGGATACTATTTAGTAATTATATTCAAAAGATCATTTGAGTTTTGTTTCTTGAGTCAACAATTAAGAGAAGTCTTGATGAAAGTTCAGTTATCTTTGAGAAGAAATCTATACCCAACATGACCGTGATGAATAGGAAAAAGAAAGAGAAGAATTAGTTGAATAAGTCCCTCTTGTCCAAAAAAGATGCAATGTCTAGTTCTCCATGCCCTTCTAATAATAAAGAAATATCAGGATTGAGAAGTAAAGATCGGGTGGCTCAGGTTTTAACTAGAGGAAAGGAAAACACTTCTATCTCATTTTCATGTGATCATGAGAAATTATGAACCTATCTGAATGATATTTCTAAAGTAAGAGTTGTTGCTATTTATAGAATATTTCAATGTTTGAAGGCTGAGATCACCCGACTAGGAAGAGAAGCAGATAATATGGAGGAAGTCCTGGTAAAGAAAGTATTAGAATGTTATAAGTTCTCCAGATGGATTGAATCCCTTGAATAGAAAGAGGGAGTCAATAAGACTCTACAAGAAAAGATCCATGCATTTAAAGATGATATGAAAAAGGGAACTGAATTCATGGTTATAAATTTGGAAGAAACTTCCAATAAATTCAAGGAACTTGAATCATTGTTACAAACCAAAGTCAAGTTGCATGCATATGGGGTTGAAAGATTTAAAAATGATTGTGATGAGAATATTATCATGATTGAAGATCATAATATCATCCTAATTATGGAATGTCTAAAATTGGAAGCCTATTTGACCAATCTTTAGAAGACACATATTGAGACTTCACAAAATAATGAAACAATTACTGCTGGTATTCAATGCTAACTAGAGGATTATAAAGCAAAAATACCTCCAACATGTGATAAGAAGATCATGAATTCACTTAATGATCCATTACAAGCAATTGAGAAAGTAAAGGTACCACCCATACCAAATTGTACTATTATTTATAAATATGTTTCTTCTAAAAGGTAGGTTGCAAGACAAATTATAAAAAAGTATGGATAAGGAAAGGTGAGAAGAAGAAACCTACCACCATGGGTAGGGTGGATAGGAAGAAGAGGCTAGAAGATGTTTCCCCTAGTAGATCACAACATGTTTTAGAAAAAGTACCAACAACATTATACCGAAAATATCAAGAAGACAAGATTTGTGGATCAATGTTGGTGCTACAACAAATTTGTGAATTGTGCACTGGATTATTGGTAAAATATTTTGAATGAAAAAACATAGAGAAAGCCTATGTCAAAAGGGAGAAAACCAGAGAAGAAAAAGAAACATCAACAGATCCAAAAGCATTTGTATACCACAAATAGATTTGGAATTCTAGAAAAAATCTGTTATGTATGCAATGGAAGTGGTCACAAGAATGGAGCATGCTTATCTCAACACATATCCAGAGCTGATAAGATCATAAGACTAAAAAAGCCAGCTAAGAGAGAATAACCTTCATTGGGAATAAATCAGAATAATAATGAAAAAGAAAAGTCTTCCAAGAAGACTCCAAGAAGGAAAGGTGAGAAGTCCTTGGATTGAAAATCCAAGAAGTTGAAGAGTGGTAAACCGAAACGAATTCCTTAAAATGATGAAACGTTGAAGAGTCAATTTAAAAAATCCAAACTTTCTTCCATTGTTCCCAGAGACATATTGGTTATCTGGCCTAAAGGTTTTGAAAGAATGAGAATGAAAGGAGATTTATATTCTAAGGTTAGTGAAACAGGAAATTAGAAGATTATATATAATGATATAAAAGTCCTGTGTGTGAGATGCAACAAGGCTAGTAACATTATTAGGAATTTCAGTTCAATTATTCCAACCCAAGAAGAATTCATCAAGAATGTTTCACCAGGAGATTCTAGTGCTTTGAAATATCTTAAAGAAAGAATATTCACACACAAAGAAATTGAATAAATACTGAGATCCACACAACTAAAGTTAGAACTGAAAATAAAATGTGCAAGTGTGAGGAGTAGAACAAACAGAGCATCTTGGTTGAGAAAATCATCTCATCCTTCCAGCTCATATTAAAGAAGCAAGGAGGATCCACCTTATTCCCATAACACTTTGTGTATTATACTAATCTTACAAGGAATTTAATGTGATGAAATCACTCAGGGGGAGGACCTAAGAGGTGTTCCCTTGAGGTGGAGACATGAAGAAGTTGTCAGAGTTATTATCTCCAAAATTATTAACTTCAGTTAGCATTAAATTAAACTATTCTAAATATTGTCTGAGGATCATGTCATTGTCAATGGTATTTCATCACTCAACATTAGTTACTAAAAATAAAATTATTTTACAAAGGTGGAGTTACAATGTTAATCAGTGACATAAGAAGAATGGAAGTGCCCCAAGGCCACTTATCCCACCCATTTCACTTGAATGTTTTTGATCTATTTATTGAAGTGAGCGAATAAGTTTTAGGTTTATAATCTCATATCACATTTATTATCCTCATCCTGGAATGAAAGTTGAATGGGTCTTGAGGAAAATTACATGAGTTCTCATTGCACGAGGTATCATGATCAGGGGATAATGGACAACTTTGTTTTCTACATCAAATCGTCTTGTTTTCTACACCGAGCATTGATCAAGTATAATTAGAGTGAAATGATTGATGGAACAATTTCTTAAGTGTGGAATGATACCCTCTCTACCATAAACTTTGTATTTCTTGTCAATAAGGGGGAGAGAAAGTGAAATGAAAGTTGAAAAGTGAAAGGGATAGAGGAGATCATTTTGACATTAACATGTTCATTTTAGAGAGCATTGAAGTATTGAAAAAAAGCACAAAGGGGGAGATTGTTGGGACCACTTATCATATGAATATTGTATTTATTGTCAATGAGTGTCAATGGATGTCAATGTTGATCAAAATTAATGAATTAACTCTCCTAAGTAAAAGTGAGAATGGAAACCAGATATTGGTTGAGATTGATACTAAGTTTCATATATGTTTATCGAGGGTGATACATTGGATAAAATAATTAAGGATGGTTGAAGTGATTTTTGTAAGGAGTAAAAGAAAATGAGAAGAAGATGCTGTGGAGGAGGTTTGGAATTTTATATTTGTAAACACTTAGTTTTACACTAAGTAGTTATTTTATTTATATGGCTTTATGAAAAAAGGGGCCATACATGGAGGCTAGACAAGGTCATCACCTCAAGCACATGCAGGACCTGAGGGGTCAACTGTGCTTGAGGGAAGCCCTCAAGTCCAGCCCATAGGAGGTAGGGTGTGCACGGTCCGTGTATAAGCCTGCAGGTGCCGCACAATGGTGAACCCGTGTAGTGTGGGCGCTAGGAGAACGCCCGAGGAGTAGAGTGGGTGCTAAGAGCATGATCACAAGGTAAAGATGATATGAGGTGGTACAGTGGATAGAGGAGGAGTAATCTAAGCCACTTCTGTCACATCTTGATTGATAAACCATGAGAAAAAATTGTCGCATTTTGATGTGGGGAAATGTTTTAAAAATGCGGACGTAATCCTGACTGTTTATCTGATCTTGCTGAAGATCTTGGCCACACATCGCATCCCACGTACAAGGATATAATCTGAGCCGATCATCATCCCCACACTACATTTAGTTAAATCGGAGCCACCTGATCTTCAACCAAGGGTTGTCTTGAACCTCTGGCCACCCGACACAAACTAGTTCATCAGAGAAGCTACCAAACCTCCATGATCGAGTCTTCATTCATTATAGAAGAGAAAATACACTGCATGAGCATCTTCTGAGAAACACGATACCATGAATGCGACTACATTTTCATGCATTCATCAAAATAAGGAAGAACGATTGTTGGATGAGGAAAAAAAAGTTTTCGGATGTCGTGCCATGTCGAGTGTTCAAGGAGAAGAGATCAGCATGCATACCTCTTCACATACACATGAGGATGATTACAACGTGAAATCAGAAACAACTGAGAAACTCAACGTATGTCATGAATGTGATTTGAAGATTTCAAAATCATGATCTCCGTGCAATATCTTGAGGATTTTGGATGCAGAAATATCTGATCTCTTCTTATAAAGAGAGACTCACCAATTCGAGAAAATACTACTACTTTGAAACCTTTCGAGAAATCATATTCTAAGAAATAGAGTTTCTTATATATTTAAAGTTTAATAAGGGGCATGCATGAACCGCGAACCACTCTAGGTTTGTGAAGAGTTTTCTGCATACCGATTTGGTTCATGAAGAGGAACTTCATACCACTTTGGTTCGTGAGGAAGAAGAGACACAAACCAATTCTAGTTCATGAAGAGAAGGAGTTCCACATACCTCTGTGGTTCATGAAACAAGGAACCACATACCACTTTGGTACAAGAGGAAGAGGTCTCGTGAACCATTTTGGGTTTGTTAGGTAATTGTACCACATACCATTCTAGTTCATGAAGAAGAGAAGTTTCACATATCACTGAGGTTGGTGAATAAGGGAACCAATAACCATTTGGGGGAATTGCATACCACTTGGTACGTGAAGGAATCCTACACATCCCTTGCGCAAGGAGAGGATGTGAGTCATCCTGGTTCATAGAGGAGACAAATTGAATAAGAGAACTCCTTACCTATGGTGTGTAAAAGGAAAACAAGAAACACCATGCCATGCCAAAACACACACATTTATTGTTGAATAAAATCACATAAATATAAATATAAGAAAATCAAAGTGAAAAAGTGTGTGTTGAGGAAGTGAGAATAAATATTGTGCATAGTGATGGTAAATGCATTCATATGCATGATTTGAAGAAGAACACAATTAAAGGCCAAGAATATCTGAATCAGTGAGTCTCTTTTTATAAGAAGAGATTAGATCTTTCCACGTCCAAAATCCTCGAGATATTGAACAAAGATCGCGGTTTTTAATTCTTCAAATCACGGTCGTGAGATACTGTTCCCCTCTATAATTGGGGATGACCTCATTGATTTAAGGTTCAAACATTCCAAGTGGTTTCTAACGGGTTTGTTCGTAGAACCGAAAACATCCAACGATTCCATATCCATTTGAACTTACTTTCCAAAGGTATGCGCTCATTAGTTGTGGACTGATGAGGCTTAAGAATTTTCATTGGTCGAGAGGATGGGAGGTCGGACTCATCACACCCTTTTGAGGGGAATTATTGTCAACTCCGGGACTCTCTTTATATATTTAAGTTATGTTCATGAATCCTTATTACATTACCAAGTATAAAATGAGCTTTCCTTTAGATCTGACAATCAATGATTGATATGTAGAAAATTTAGAGAATCTTTTATATGTATTTGAGGTTCTTTATCGATAGAGAATCATCTGTATTTGTTTATAGATTCTTATCCAATGGTATCCTTCAATACATGAAAGTCTCTTGGTCATTATGATGACCATACTAGTTTTAAATCCACTCAGTGGGGCACTTGAAGATTATTGTCATTCAGAAGGACATTGATTATTTCAGAATTGGGATCGTACCCACAGATGGGCTACCTACGTATCCTTTGTTTTGGAAAAGGAATCAGAACCCATGTAGTTCGAGTAACGGAGTATGATGTTTATGCATGATTTATGGCTCAAAGAAAGATGTCATGATTACTTTTACACTCTAAGATCATGCGAGTCATGCTGGGTGTGAGAAACAAGAGGTATTGGTGAAACCAGACAATTGTGCCACTAAAGATGCAATGATGTGGGGCTTATGTGTGTATGACTGCCCAAATAGATAAGGATTAAGATTTACTTCAGAGAATAAATCTAGTAATAGGGTACATAAAGGTATATGTGCTTCATAGAGATTTGGATACTCTAATCTTGGGACTTACTCCTGAGGAAGATGCCCAAATTAGGAGGGGACTTATGATTGTGTTTTACTCTTGAAAAGGAAACTTAAATCAAAAGTAAATGAAGACTGGTTAAGAGAAATTAAGACTGGGGCTTACTCTTGAAAAGGTTGCCCAGGTTAAGGAAAATATGGTTGGGGCTTACTCCTGAGGAGGATGCCCAGAATTAAGTAGGACTTGGGGATTACTCCCAAGGAGGATGCCCAAATTAAGGAAATTATGACTGGGGTTTATTCCTGAGAAGGAATACCAGGTTAGGGGACTTGGGGCTTACTCCTGAGGAGGATTCCCAAATTAATGAGGACTTGGACTGGGGCTTACTCCTGAAAAGGAGGCCCATATTTGAGAAATTATGGTTGGGGCTTACCCTTGAGGAGGATGCCCAAATTAATGAGAACTTGGGGCTTACTCCTAAAGAGGATTCCCATTGTTAATGAGAATTTTTATTGGGGATTACTCTTGAAAAGGAGGCCCAGGATAAGGGAATTCTCCCATCTTTAAAGGATGAGGTTTAATGAATGAACTCTCTAACTTTAGTGATGTAAAGATGTGTAAATCACTAAGTTGTGAGTGATGTTCCACATAATTCCTTTCAGATAAAGAAGTCAATCAAGAAAACATTCCATAAATGGATTTGAATAGTTCCTTGAAGACTGAATCTTTAATAGGAGAGGTGGAATAGCATAAGAGAGGTGAAATAGGTAGGAAAGGCACCCAAAAATATAGGGGCGTGCAAGTCCGGGCAGGAGCGCAAGTACTGCGTGGGCACGCAAGTCCTGGTCGTGTAGGTATACCTACGCGACACATGGGTACTTTCACGATGGTCAGCCCTTAAGGTAATACTTGGGCGATCCTTGACCAAAGCCTTTAGAATTATCCCAAGGTACTTCCAGAAGATGGCGCACAAGTTCTGGTGAAGGAGTATGGTGGCGCGCAAGTGTGTCCATTTCCCTTAAGGGTAAAAACACTTAGGCGTGCAAGTGTTAGTGAATTCTAACATTTAGACCTTATTCCTCTTGTTTAGACCTTCCATTCTAGGTATAGAATTACCTTATAAATGTTTGGAAGACTTGAAGAAGAGACTTGGGAAATCAGAGATTTGTATCTGAATTCTGGAAAAAATCCTCTCCAAATGGGGGGCCCACTGGGGGTATTTATAGGCTGGAGAAGACCCCGGGCGGTTCTCAAAGAGGGTGCGCAAGTCACTTGCGTGACCATTAGGCGGCGCGCAAGTGTACTTGTGCGACCATGAGGGAACTTGCATGGCACATGGGAATTTGAAGCTTTGTTCATGCCTTTGTCGATTTTTTATGTTTTCTTCAAAGGATGAATCAATTTGGTTTCAAGGTATTTCCCTTTAAATTCATTTGGACTCTATGACGAAAAGGAGCATCAACAAAAGTCCCCCCTCAGAGTTGGATCCGAAAGAAATGAGGATGTGACTCCGAGGAAAAGAAGAAAACCAAAGGAAAAGCGGCGCGCAAGTGTTGAGGGTGCAGAGGGAAGCACACAAGTGTTGAGCGCTCAGGCATCAGCGCGCAAGGGTGCGGCCTAGCCTATAAATATGCGGCCCCATTTCCGTACAAAGCATCCAGATTTCAAACTTTCGAGCTCTCACCGCGCAAGTTGCCTTCACCGCGCAAGTTGCTCTATTTTATGATCTTTCTTTACTGTCGCACTATTGTATAGGTATTTGGACTTGCACGGTGATACTTGCATGCCAAAAACTTTCACGGCACATCCATACTTGCGCGCCAAAATTAGACTTACGCGCCTTAATTACTTAGCCATTTTTTTTATATTCCTTCACAAATTTTATGAAAAATTAACTTACTTTAAGAGTTAATTACTCAACTTTTGTGCAGATCCAATGGCTCCCAAGAGAATTGGAATGGCCGATGAACTGGCTAGCAAGTGGATTGATGACAAAATGAACATTTTTGGCCATGATTACTATGATATCTGTGACAGAACTCTTCCAGATTTTGCTAAGTACTTGATGAAATATCATCATAACTTCCCACGGAGCATCTATCTGCCCCTCTATGGTCATGGTCATCTGCAAGGAGTCAATGTTCCAGATGCAAATAACTATATGCCTGAGATGCAACTACACTGCTACTCCTCTATTTCAGTTATGCTGTGCATTAAGAGAAACAACATTGGCATGGACTTTCAAATTTTTCCTGCATGCCATTTCCTTGCAGATATGAAAATGGAAAACCCATGGGCTGAAATATTTTCTACTATCGGTTGGTGGATATAAGACAAATATGGTATTAGAACAATATCTGAAAATATTACTCTCTCCAAATGGCTCTTTACTTCCAATGCTTCATTCTCAAATCCATGTATCCATCTTCCTAGTCTCTTGGACAGAAACAGAGTCACTGTTTGATCAGAAAATTTTTTTCTCAAACCGCACTCAAGAAAATTCTTTTACAATTGTTCCAAGAAGAGCTAGTATCAATGCATCTCTTATGGTATCCAATTGAATGAATGAATTCCAAGTGGATTCTGATGAAGCTCGAGATTCTGTAAATCAAATGTAGAGTTATGTTCAAAGTCTTTTGTAATTCCTGAAAAAAAAGAGAAGAGACTCCAGTCTGTGGATGTCTTTCTAACTCTTGTACATCAATGAAAAACACTTTCATCTTCAATCATTTGTACCTGCATTCTCTTTTTCTATCTGCTTTAAATTTTACCTAAGCCAATGGGCCTAGTAAGAATAGTTTTATTTTTACTAGGATTAATATAAATAACCCTACAAACTTTGAATCTCTTAATTTCTCAATATTACCTAAATCATACAAAATGTATGTTTAGTGAGCTGGAACTTGACTTTTATTCAGAGTTTCTTTGTCTTTTTTGGGTAGTTTAAAGTCATACACGTTGGACATAAAAAGTCTAATGTTGAAGGTCGAAATATCTTTGACCGAATTAATTAAAAATTGACTCAATTCCTTGATAATTTGTTTGAAAACATATTACCATATTCAAGTATGGAAGGTAAAAAAAATGTAAACTATGACTTAAGAAATCTTGAATATGAGGAATGATATGAAAAAGGACTAAAAGGCATTAGAAGAAGTAGTTCCCAAGAATTAAGTTACCATTGTTTAACAAACCCGTTAGGGGATTGAATTATGCAGGGCCACCTAAGGGAATTGGCTGCATAGTAAAATAAATAACATCTTTTGGCTGATAGGTCTGTTATGTAGACTACTTATGCAAGGCCGGCTAAGGGCACATGCTACATATTCAGGAAAAATAACTCTCAGAAATTTACTTTCCTAGTGCTAAAAATCCAGTGAAAGTTTATGGAGATACAAACTTTCCAAAGTATAGAGTTTGTTGTATGAAAAGAGGTACTTGAATATGGAGAAGATATTTCCGAACAAGATTATCAAAGAACCGGATGGATATAAATTCTACGAAGGTCTGACCCAAACATATGAAAGGAGAAAATATAAACCATAGACTTGAATATTTTCAGATCAAGAAAAAGAGTATGAGATAAATATGTAATGAATGGCTATTTTTTGTCGATCCCTATATATCGTCTCTAAGACAACTAAGTACAAAAAGTGTTTTTTTTCCTAATAATGAAGTTACCATTATTTAAAAAACTCGTTAGGGGGTTGAATTATGCAGGGCCACCTAAGGGCATTGGCTGCATAGTCAAATAATAGCATCTTCTGGCTGAAAAGTCCGTTATGTAGACTTGTTTATGCAAGGCCGCCTAAGGGAACGTGTTGCATGGACATACAAAAGAATTCTCAGGCATTTCAAGCCTTTTGTGATTAGAAGTTAAGAAAAGGGTTATAAAAATATGAAAATATTTAAGGTTAGGATTATGATACATAAATACGGGTATTGTCCAATGTATGCAGAGATACACAGATCAATTCTAAAAATAATCATGTTGTGGCTGGGTCCTAAATTGAAATGTTGGACTTCACTACGTATCCCATAAGGATGGTAATCAAGCCATACGTATTTCTTAAACTACAGTTTAAAATCATGCGGGACAAAAGGATTGGAGATCTTAGTTTAGGGTCATAGAGCTCGGACCATTATAAGAAATACACAGTCTGTGATTTAATGGGGACTTTTCAGCCAAGGGACTGAAATTGGAATTTGGGGTTAAGTCCAAAAGACTTGGGGATGGATTCGAGGGACACTCGAACGTTCCTACGTATCCCATAAGGATGGGAATCAAGCCCACGTAGTTCTAGAAATACCCGCTGTACAGATTTGGTTTGTACATGTGAAGGGTGAAAGGGGACTTTAGTGCAATGATGGTTTGACCCAAAATAAAAGGTTTCGGCATTTCCATGTATACACGTAGTCTTTGGAATAAAACATGATTGAAAATCAATGTAAATAACGATTCCCTCTCAGGTGAGGGTATCAAAGAATGTTATAGTTTATTGTCATACCAGACAAAAAATGCTGTACAATTTAACGTTATATAGCAAGGACGAAGTTGAACCAATGTAAAGATATTGATTCTGGGGGCGGTTTCACAAATCAACATCGTATGAGATGGAGGTGAACCGATGTGAAGAGATTGGTTTTGGGCTTGAACCTTGGGAGGTTGCCTATGTACCTAGCCTAGAAGGAAATGATCAATGTCCGCATAGTTCAATTAAATAATGAATTAGTGATCAAGTTGTTCTTGGGGACAACGACCTAAAAAATAGTGTTGGGACTTACACATGGTTAGTAGCCCAGAGAGAGTGTTATGGTTGAAGTTTGCTCTAAGCTCATGTGAATCATACTCGGTGTGAGAAACAAGAGGTAGCAACAACCCTAACGATGCACAATTTTAATGTCATGTATGACATATTAAAGGACTTTTGTACAGTTTAGTGTCATGTAGCTAGAACAATGGGGACAATATAGTTTAATGTCATGTTAGAAAAAATGGGAACTATGCAGTTTAATGTCACGCTGTAAGGACAAAAGAGTGCACCGTTTAACGTCATGTTGGACGTATTAGGGACTTTTTCATAGTTTACCATCATGTTGGACGAAAAAAAGGGATGATACAATTTAGCGTCAAGTTGGATGAAAAAAATGAAAATAGTTTAAAGTCGTATGCATGGACCGTTGGTTATGAAGTTTAACGTCTTGCTGGACGTAAGGGACTTCTGTATAGTTTAGCATCATGTAGTTAGGACGTTACAATTTAACGTCATGTGGGATGAAAGTGACAATAGTTTAAGGTCATATGTATGGACCCTGGATGGTGCAGTTTAACATCGTGCTAGACGTAAGGGACATGCAAATAGTTTAAGGTCATATGCTTGGACTGTTGCTGTATAGTTTAACGTCATATAGCAAGGACGATGAAGGGGATACAGTTTAATGTTATGTTGGACGAAAGTGAATATAGTTTAAGGTCATATGCATGGACCACAAATGATATAGTTTTAATGTCATGCAGGACCATGGTGCAGTTTAAGGTTATACTGGACCATAGTGCAGTTTAAGGTCATACTGGACCATAGTGCAGTTTAAGGTCATACTGGACCGTAGTGCAGTTTAAGGTCATACTGGACCGTAGTGCAGTTTAAGGTCATACTGGACCGTAGTGCAGTTTAAGTTCATACTGAACCGTGGATGATATATTTTGTGTTTATACAAAATACTTCTTCAAAAATATGGCTTTGGTTGGAGTAGTGATGAGTTCTCCATCCATTGAGATTAATGAATAAGCTCCATTGGAGTAGACATTATGTATTGAATAAGGTCCTTCCCACTTTGGTTCAAGCTTTGGAGGTTTCTTTCTTGGTATAATTGGAGTTCTGAGAACCAATACCAATTCTTCCTGAATGAATGAATGAAGATGAAATTTTTTGTTGAAAGCTCGTGCTATTCGATTCTGGTAGACTTACAAGTGGTGAAGTGTGCACAATATCTTCTCATCTAATCATTCCAATTCATCCAATCGCTTTTGAGATTGTTCATCTGTAGATGACTGATCACAAATGGCTACTATGAGTGAAGGTAGTTGAACTTCAATAGGCAAGAATGCTTCTGTTCCATATACCAGTGAATATGGAGTTGATCGCGTTGCAGTGCGGGTGGTGGTTCGATAAGCCCATAAAGCATGAAAGAGTTTATCAGGACATGACTTAATATCTTTATCCACCATATTTTGTAGTATATTTGAAAGAGTCTTGTTGAAGGATTCTATCTGACCATTGGCCACTGCATGATACTGAGATGAATGATTGTATTTGATGTTGTATTCTTGATACAACTTCTTCACCTCAGATGAACAGAAGTTGGTGCCATTTTCCGTCAATATGGTATGAGGAACACCAAATATAGTAATGATGTTAGACTTGATGAAGCTAACAATACATTTAGAACTGACTTCATTGAGGGGTATTGCCTTTCCCCATTTGGAAAAGAATTCAGTAGCAGTAAGAATATACTTAAACTGCTTGGCTGTAGCTGAAGGGTAAGGTCCCACCACATCCATTCCCCAGGTAACGAATGGCCACGAGTACTTAGCTGTATGAAGCAACTCTGGGGGATAATGAATGAAGTTGGCATGTACTTGGCATGAATGAAACTTTTTTGTGAAATCAACACAATCTTGTATCATTGAAGGCCAAAAGTATCCAAGCCTTCGAATCTGATTAGATAGTCTATGTCCAGACTGGTGGGCACCACAGACTCCTGCATGCACTTCTTTCATGACAGCCATTGTCTCTTCACCATCAATGCATCTGAAGAGAACTCCATAAAAACCATGCTTGTAGAGAATTTTCTCTAGGTGATCTGGGCTATCATAAAGAGTAAAGTTGACCACAAATCACCGGATTTGTTCTTTCTTAGCTCCATCTGGTGGAAGTGTTCCATTTTGCAGGTATTCCCTGATAGGTGTCATCCATCCTGTAGTATGACCATATGATTCGGGAATGGGACTAATTTCATTAATCTACTCTATTCTGGTTCGAACATAAGGTGAAATTGTATGACTATGGGCAATGATGATGGTTGTTTTGTCCCGATTTGGATCTTCCAGAGCTGTGGCTATATTAGCCAGTGCATCAACTTGAGCATTTTGTGATCGCGGGACATAAGAAAATTTCAGTTCCGTAGGAAATTCCATCATTAACTTTCTGTCATAATCATACAAAGGGATCAATTCTCCTTTTCTGATTACATAATCCCCACTGACTTGTTTGATTACCAGGTCTGAATCACCTTTCACCTTTAAGTGATTCGCTTGTGCTTGAAGTGCCAACTCCAAACCTGTGATGAGAGCTTGGTATTCCGCTTCATTATTTGTACCACCTTCCCATAATAAGAAGGAATAAGGTAACACTGCCTTTGCTGGGGAAATAAGAACAAATCCTAACCCAACTTTGTTGAATTTAAGATTTTCCATTTTCCTCCCTGTTGGACTTCTAGAAGCACCATCAAAATACATTTCCCATACCTGAGGACTATCCGGAATAGAGAAGACTTCCTCATCAAGGAGTCCAATATTTGAAGATGTATCTTCTACTGAAGGATGTTCATCAAGGAAATCAGCCATATATTGGCCCTTTATTGCCTTTTGGGACACATACTGAATGTCAAATTACTCCAAAATAACTTCCCACCTTGCCAGACGTCCTGTAAGCATTGGACGAATAAGGATGAATTTGATCAGGTTATTGCGAGATACCAATTGGACCTCGTGATGTTGTAGGTAGTGTATCAACTTCTAAACTGCAAAGATTAATGCTAGGCATCACTTCTCAATATTTGAATACTAGGTTTCTGCTTCAAGCATAGTCCGACTGATATAGTAGATGCTATTTTCATTCCCATCATCAGTCTTCTGAGTAAGAAAGACACCCAATGATCGCTCTAAGGCTGTCACATAGAGGATAAGTGACCTTCCTTCAACAGGTGGCATGAGTTCCAGTGGACTCAAGAGGTATTTCTTGAGAATATAGAATGCTTATTGACATTCTTTAGTCTACTGGTAAGTGACTCCCTTCTTCATCAATTTGGTGAAGGGTAAAATTTTTCCTGCCAAATTGGCGATGAAACGCCGAATATAGGCTAAATGTCCTTGAAGCCCTCTTAATTCTTTCAAATTTCAAGGAGGTGACATACCAAGGATTGACTTTGTCTTCTTAGGATCGACTTCGATACCACGATAGTGTACAACAAAGCTGAGAAATTTTCCTAAGGTTACCCCCAAAGCACATTTTAAGGGGTTCATATTCAAATTATGTTGTCAAAGCTTGCGGAATATAACTTCCAAATCAGCCAAGTGATTAGAAAGTTGTTTGGATTTAACCACCAAATCTTCCACATAAAATTCAACAAACTTTCCTAAAAAGGGTTTGAAGATACGATGCATGACACGCTGATATGTTGCGCCTGCATTATTTAATCCAAAGGGCATTACCCGATAGAAAAACACACCCTGAGGGGCTCTGAAGGCTATGGATTCCTCATCTTATGGATCCATTAAAATTTGATTATATCCGTAATATCCATCCATGAAGGAAAGTGCTTCATAGCCAGCTGTTGCATCAATTAATAGTTTTGTAATCGGAACTGGAAAATCATCCTTAGGACAATGCCGATTAAGATCCCTGAAATCGATGCAAAATCTAATTTGTCTGTTATTTTTCTTCACAGGGACAATATTATCCAACCATTTAGGATATTTAACTTCTCTGATGAAGTTAGAATTGATAATCTTATCCAATTTAGCTTCAATTTTGGAAGCATAAGTTGGGTGTGTTCTTCTTGCAGCTTGCTTGACTCCTCGATGTTCTTCAGGAAAACCCAAGCGATGAGTAGCAACATCAGGATCAAGACCTGGCATCTCTGTATAGTTCCAAGAAAATATGTCTCGATTTTTATTTAAAAAGGAAATATACATCTATTGTTCTTCAAGAGTCATGGCCACACTGATTAATAAGGGGCGTGGATCTTCTTTTGTACCCAGATTTATTTCTCTGAGTTCATCCACGGTGGTAGAGATACCCTCTTCAAATGCTAGAGGAGCATCTCTGAGATCTTCCTCTTCTTCTTCAATATGTGTTATTTCTTCCGTTTATACTTGCATAGTAGATGATGAAGCAGAATTTCCATGATTAGAAGAGTTGTTAAAATTTGAACATCTTGAAGAAGAAGCTTCCATTTCTGACCCGATTGGTGATGAAGGGTCTTCCTTGGGTAATAAAGAGGAGATGATGGATTGAGAATCAACATCATTATTCACCTCTGACATTTCTATCAATTCTTCTGGCCTAACTGGAGAAGTATAGACTTGGTAGATTTCAAAAGATGAAATAAAGACATCTCCATTTGGGATTTCATCATTACTTGGTGGATCGTCACTTTCTTCCATGCTGTCTGGTTTGATTTTCGTAAGTGACATTATGGATCTTTCTATAAGAGTATTTTGATTTGGGTCTATCTTGTCAATTTGACTGATAGGAAACACATAATCTGTACTCACATGTGTAAATGGATTTACTAGAATGTTCTCCAAACCATATGGAGCATTAACTTTGGTAATCTCCCTTGTTGTGGATTTCTCCTTTCCCTTTATGTGATAGAATTCTGCCTCAATGTATTGAGACTCACATGTCTTGAACAGGGACTTATCACCGTATAATGTCCCAACTTGAACATCAAAACAATATTTGAGACATTTATGGTATGATAAAGGGATAGCCGCATGTTGCTATAGCCAGGGTCTTCCAAGAAAGATGTTGAAGGCTGAGTCTTGATCAACAACCCTGAAATATGAATTGGATACAAGATCTCCAAACTGAGTTCTGAGTGTAATCTCACCCAGTGGTTCTTCTTCATTTTTATCATATCCTTGTAATATCATAGTAGAAGGAGATTAATTAGATTCATTAAGGTCCAATCAACGAAGTGTACGAATGGGGATGAGGTTGACTCCTAAACCATTATCAAGGAAATCCCTTCGGATGTCCACACTGTTGAACTTTCTAGATAAATAAAAAGGTCTAACATGCCCATTCATGAAATCATCTTCATCTTCATCTATGAAAGCTATCACTGTATGGCATTCTTCAGGATTATTTTCTACGTGGTAGACTTCAGCTGCAACAATTTCAGTTTCAAACTCCTGAGGACTTGACAAAGCCTCAATGACTGCCTCTCAAAGATCCTTTGATAAATTCAAGGCATCCAAAATTGATAACTTGGCCGGTACTTGGGCCAGGTGTTTCAATAAATCATAATTTTTATCCAAAGGTCTGCGTTTCCCAACAGGAACATGTGGTTTAGCAGGTGCCTTGGAAGTTGATGTTTTGGAAGTTGATGCATCTTGTATCGGGATAGGATTTGGAAATATTCCTGGCCTTGGAAGATCAGACTGATTAGGTATATTTACCCGCTGAGAGGATGAATGTAGAACCTCCAACCGATCCTCCAGAATAACTATTCTAGGACTGAATCTGTTATTGATGGAAGAAATTGCTTGTTCTTGTTGAACTCGCTGAAGGGCTCTGCCACGAGTTTCTGTTGCATACACAGTTCTAGCAGGGGTAGAATTGGAATAGTGGCCTCTGAAAGATCCACATCTTCCTCTGTATCCTGTGCCTCTGGAACTTCCTCTGATTCCTCTATTTGATACAGGGAACCCAGGTTCATAGAGATCGAAACTGTGACTGACATAAGGATCTATTAAGTGAATTATATTAACAGAACCGAAGATCAACTCTTCATCTGATGAAGACTCTGCCTGACTAGCCAATTTAGGCTGTGCTGTTTGGTGGGATGGTGCCCGTGTCTTTGAAGTAGATGGCATGAAATCTTCCAGAGTCAAAGACAACTTAGGCTTTGACATATACTCATCTTCCTCTGATTGTTTTTCTTTCTTCGAATTATGCTTCCCTTTTGAGGATTTTCCCTCTGAAGAGGATTTTGTTTTGTAATCCCTAGCAGAAGACACAATTGGTTTCTTCAATTGTGTTCACAAAATGGAATGAGTTCAATTGATCGTTTTCTTGACCATCCAATCATTATATTTCTGTGCATTTTTTCTCTTGACTTCTTTCCATTCACCTTTCTCCTTTGGAACTGTAGCAGTAACACATGCTACCTGATCTGAAGAGCCTTTTAGTTTGACTTGTCCCGAGTCGACCATCTTTTGCAGGAGGTCTTTGAAGACAAAACACTCCTGGATGGGGTGTCCAAACATTTGATGAAAGGGGAAATAATTGGGACGGTCTTCATCTCCTTCCTTATTTAGACTTTTGGGCCTTGGAAACTGAACCAAATTATTTTATAGAGCCGAAATGAAGTAGCTAGGAACTTGTTCATTTCGGAAAGAATAAACTTTTCTCTTCAACTCATCAAACTATTTAAATATTTGATCTATTTGATCATCTTGACGAAATGAACTCTGTTGCTGATGCTTAGGAGGTGGAGCCTTTCGAGAAGATGAAGTTTTCGAAGTAAAAGCAGGTACAGGTGCCTGCTTAAGCATAACTATAGTAGTCTCTGCTTTACCCATTCTTCTTCCTGGAATTGATTGAATTACACGAGATTTAGCCTTAGTCTGTATAAGGGAATCTTCAATCTACTGAGCGATTGAAGTAAGGTCTCGAAACCCTCCTGTGTATTTCAGAAGGATCAACGACGTTTGTAATTCGTCAGGAAGATTTGCCACATAGATTGGCAATAGTTCTTCTTGAGGGAGTGCTAAGATTAGGGAATATGTTAATCCCTTCCAGCGAGCAATGAAATCTGAAACCATTTCATTCTCCATTTTCTTACATTTTGTAAGATCAAAAACTGTTGTCTTTGGAAAATTTGAGTTGAACTGAAGAAGGAATTGTTGATGGAGATCTTACCATCCGGTAATTGACTGGGATTTCAAGCTTGTATACCAAAAAAAAGCTGGTACTTGCAAGGTTCGCACGAAGCATCTGAGTTTCACTGCTTCTTTCTGTTCCGGAGTTCCCATCATAGGATTTCAACAAGACACATAATGCGTAAAATGATGTTTAGGATCACCTGATCCATTGAAAATAGGGAATACAGGGTTCCCAAGACTTGATGGGGGAGGGATTGAATCTACCCATTCAGGGTAAGCTTTCTTTTCTGGTTGAACCTACTCACACTTACCTTCCATAGTCTCTAACCGAGCTGTTAATGACTCAATGATAGTTATTAACTATTGAGAAACATCCGATTGAACTTGGAATTGGGAAGGTGCAATGACTGGAGCTTGGACAGGTATGATAGCTGGTACTGCAACCGATGGAAGCACTGCTGATTGTTGTTGGACTTGACCCATAGGATTAGACCTATGAGGGTGTACTGATAAAGGAGGATATTCTTAATCCATCTCAGTATCTGCAACAAACTCCCTCGGCTATCTGACTTCAGCATGCTTAGGAGGAAAACTACCCTGAAGTAATTCTGCATTCATCCTCCTTAATTCCTTCATTTCTTCCTCTTGTTGTGCAAATCTTTTCTCTAATGAGAGAAATTGGCCTTATCCAGAGGAAGGATATGTAACTTGATTATTTCCCTTGCCCTTGTTGGATCCCTTTTGGAGAGGGGGAAGTGGGTTATTTGAAGGAACACCTAGATTCTGGGTAAACCTTTGATTTCGTGTACGCACACCTTCTTCATTTGTATCTGTGTGTACAACTTCTTGAGTAGGAACCTCTTCATCTGAGTCCCCTGAATGATCCTCATCTGGTGGAGCAGTAACAATAGCATTGATTACATTGATGGATGCATAACGCATTGTATCTTTTCTATCAGCATTTCTGCGATATTGTCTTCTTCTATGCCCCTGACGAGACATTACCATCTGTTGATTCGATCCCTCAGGAACTTCTTAGAGAACCGTAATCTGGAGGGAATCTATTGATAATTTTCCTCTTCGTTCCTCCTGTGGCTTCTTCCCCAATCAAGAGAAGACTGACTTTTGTTGAGGAGGGGATTGATGATTTGAAAAAGTTCCCAGTCTGGTGGACTGGGGCTGTTCCTACTATTCTTGCTCAACTCCTCGAATCCTATTTGTTGATTCAGAGGGTTGGGTTAAAAGAGTCCCCAGTCTGGAAAGCTGGGGTGGCTCTTGACATGCTATGTCTAAGACTTTCTTGAAATCTCTCCTGATTTTGTGGACTTTAGTCCGAAAATTAGCTAGATGCATCAACCTCTTTCCACTTTTATCACCTGGCTCATATGAACGCTGGATGATTTCTGACATTTCTGTCACTTGATGATGTGTTTGCTCCAAATGAGAGGCCTGTTCAATATTATCATTTTCTTTATGTAGGAGTAATTAAATAACTTGTTCTCTGTATACTTGATTTTGAGAAGAACTAGTTGAGGCCTGTTCTTGAGCAAACCTTTGATTACCAACAAAGCCAGTTGACTGTGGCCAGCCATGGGAAATAACATTGCATGAGACCATCTTCGGCGGGCTTTGCTGATTGGAGAGTACAGTAAAATGTAGTTCTCCATGAACACCCCATACCCTGATATGAATACCATATGGGGAATTAGCAATTAACTGATGCAATTTTCTTAGTGCGCCAAGGCATGAACGTTGAAGGGATCTCTACTGCTTTTCAGCCTTTGGATATCGAGAGACTGATAGAGATGCCAAGTCAATTTGACATTTTAACCCTTCTATTATCTTAACATGATTTTCATATTTATCATAAGATAATACTTTCTTTTTCAACGAACAAATAGTTTTCCATATGTTGAGACGAATATCATCAATCCCATCTTCTGTCAACATCTCTGGAATGTCATACTGAGAGTTAGCCAAAGGCCAAAACATGACTGGAACTTCACCTTTCGCCAATTTTTTTCTCATATTCAGCACATCCTCTTTATCATTCAATGAAGATTCTTATACCTGATTTGACCAGAGCTGGTTCTTCCTTGTTGTTTCATCGGATTCAACAAGATTGGTAAAGAAATCACTGATTAAACTAGATGATGCATGACTTAGGGGTGGTTCTGAGAATGACCTACACCTTGGGCTATCTTATGATTGAGAAAGTATTTCACCTGCTAGTGATGAAGCATCAGACATGACTGGTTTTGAATTTTCAAGTGCCTCAAGATAAGAGGGCTTTCTCAGCACTACATTGTCCACTAGAGCATTTTCCAGGCAATGTGAATCACTTCTGCGAAGAAGAATTTTGCAGTGAAATTCATCATCATGGGGAGGACCACCATGGTGGGTTACATCAAAAGATGATATCTCTTGGTTTTTGGTCTTCTGGCCACATAGAGGGTTATTGTAGCTCTCATCTTAAGATGAAACTTCAAGATCGACTGAACTGTCATGAAACAAGCCTTCATGAGGAAGTGTCTGTTGAAGACCTTCAGAATTAATGTTCCCACTATTGGGAAATGAGGGAGTAGAATCTTGGATTCTAACAGATAACTGTCTGAGGGCTTCAAGAACTCCATCATCAAGAAAGGCCTTGTTACAGATTGTCTCTTGATTTCATGACTATGCTGGGCGGGTCTTCTTCTTAGACGCCTTCTTACTCGCCTTGGAAACCACTTGTTGACGAAAGTGGCTACTCTGAGCAGGTGTATGTGCCTGATCAAGAGAGATGGCCATGTTAGGCTGAAAATCTCCACTCAAATCAGGTGTATGTTCCTGACTTGGTTGTCCATATGATATGGGGGAGTACGCCCCACAACCCTCTTGGACTGGAACAAAGGTGTGTATCTACTCTGGAGTGAACTGTTGATGTGTCACTCCACTAGTAGGGATAGATTTGTATTTCTTTCCCTGTGATGTTGCTGAAGCTATTATAATACCATGAAAGGCATCTAGAATATGAGAAGGGATTTGATTCTGCTCTTTCACCATTGACAGAATGTTCTTGGTGACTTCAGCTGCTGGAATGGGGATATACGTCCATTTCGTGCTTGGAGTAGGTGTGTGTTCCTTCTCCTGTCCTCCTTTTCCTGTTAGTGAATCCTGATAGTACTCAAGTGTAGGGGCAGAGAGTTGAGTCTGCCTCCTGTTTGTCGCCAGAGCTTTTTGACTGACTTCTCTGAGTGCTACCAAGAGAGACTGTTGGTAGGATTGATCAATACTAGCAGATGTATGTGCCTGCTGATTGTACATCTCCGAATGTGGTTGACGAGCTCCATCATATGTAGTCAGATGAGCCTTCTGACTAGATGATGACGTATAAACAGGTGTATGTTCCTGCCTATAAAACTCCATCGTAATTTCCTGGCGGGATTGACATACTGCTGCAAGATGAGTCTGCTAGACATCGTGATTAAAACGGATGGGTGTATGTGCCCACTCGTTGCTTGCCACCAAGTTAGGTTGGTGGACTTTTCCGGAGATGGCAGAGATGAGAACCTGCTCACTATTAACCGGATTTCACCTTTGGTGGGTCGTCTTGCCTGCTCAGGTTCGAGGAACCTGAGCCGAACACCTGGAGTCGATACCCTCATCATGTTGAGGGTGAACTGCCGCACGAGTCTGGCGGAGATTGTTAATGGGAGCCCTCGGGAAGGACTCCTGTCTCCTTGAATTAAGGCCCTGAGGGGCCTTCTCATTCATCTCCTCAGAATATGGGAGTGAGTGGTGATTGCATTCTAGGAATAACGACCTGAAATGGTTGGAGACGGTGGTTAGAACCGCCTGCTTCTTAATCACTGGTCATCGTTTTCCAGACGACCGGTGTGAATTGTTCACTTGGAGGGCTTGTCGGGCAGCCTCCAGAGTTGGAATGGTACCGTGTTGATGGTACTTTTTAACCAGGACATTTGATACCCAGCATTGAAGATGATGAGTAGGTGATATCTTCCTCAGAGCGGACAATGATCCAGCATGAGTAGCAGCAGTGGCATTTACAGCAGAAGTTTTCACAACAGACGTATTCACGGATGTGAACTTAAGAGAAGCCATTTTGGAAATGCATAAGATATTGGAAAAGAGTGCCTGTTTGATATAACAGACATAATCAAGATAAGTTCGGCCACTACATCTTTTGGATGAGAAAATATGTTATTGATTACTTTGTTGTCCCTCTCATTGAGTTTAAATAGGGGCCTAACAAATAAGCAAAGTATCCTTTTAACTTGGTTAAGGATTCACGTCGGGTTCACCATTTTTTGTTCCCCTCTGGAATTGGGGATGTCCTCGTTGATTTAAGGTTAAAAATTCCAAGCACTTTCTAACGGGTTTGTTCGTAGAACCGAAAACATCCAATGATTCCATATCCATTTGAACCTACTTTCCAAAGGTAGGCGCTCATTAGTTGTGGACTGATGAGGCTTATGAATTTGCATTGGTCAAGAGGATGGGAGGTTGGACTCATCACACCTTTTTGAGGGGAATTATTATCTACTCCAAGAATCTCTTTATAGATTTAAGTTATGTTCGTGAATCCTTATTACATTACCAAGTATAAAATGAGCTTTCCTTTAGATCTGACAATCAATGATTGATATATAGGAAATTTAGAGAATATTTTATATGTATTCGAGGTTCTTCATCAATACAGAATCATCTTTATTTGTTTAGAGATTCTTAGCCAATGGTATCCTTCAATACATGAAAGTATCTTGGTCATTATGATGACCATACTGGTTTTAAAACCACTCAGTGGGGCACTTGAAGTTTATTGTCATTCAGAAGGACATTGATTATTTTAGAGTTGGGATCGTACTCGCAGATGGCCTACCTATGTATCCTTTGTTTTGGAAAAGGAATCAGAACCCACGTAGTTCGAGTAAGGGAGTATGATGTTTATGCATGATTGATGGCTCAAAGAAAGATGTCATGATTACTTTTACACTCTAAGCTCACGTGAGTCATGCTCGGTGTGAGAAACAAGGGGTATTGGTGAAACCAGACAACTGTGCCATGAAAGATGCAATGATGTGGGGCTTATGTGTGTATGACTTCCCAAATAGATAAGGATTAAGATTTACTTCAGAGAAGAAATCTAGGAATAGGGTCCATACATGTATATGTGCTTCATGGAAATTTGGATACTCTAATCTTGGGGCTTACTCCTGAGGAAGATGCCCAAATTAGGAGGGGACTTATGATTGTGTTTTACTCCTGAAAAGGAAACTCAAATCAAAAGTAAATGAAGACTGGTTAAGAGAAACTAAGATTGGGGCTTACTCCTCAAAAGGAGGCCCAGGTTAAATAAATTATGGTTGGGGATTACTCCTGAGGAGGATGCCCAGAATTAAGGAGGACTTAGGGCTTACTCCTAAGGAGGATGCCCAAATTAAGGGAATTATGACTGGGGTTTATTCTTGAGAAGGAAGCCTAGGTTAGGGGACTTGGGGATTACTCCTGAGGAGGATTCCCAAATTAATGAGGACTTGGACTGGGGCTTACTCCTGAAAAAGAGGCCCATATTTGAGAAATTATGGTTGGGGATTACTCTAGAGGAGGATGCCCAAATTAATGAGAACATGGGGCTTACTCCTAAATAGGATTCCCATTGTTAATGAGAATTTTTATTAGGGATTACTCCTGAAAAGGAGGCCCAGGCTAAGGGAATTCTCCCATCTTTAAAGGATGAGGTTGAATGAATGAACTCTCTATCTTTAGTGATGCAAAGATGTGTAAATCACTACGTTTTGAGATATGTTCCACATAATGCCTTTCAGATAAGGAAGTTAATCAAGAAAACATGCCATAAATGGATTTGAAGAGTGTCTTGAAGACTGAATCTTGAATAGGAGAGGTGGAATAGCATAAGAGAGGTGAAATAGGCATGAAAGGCACCCAAAAAATATAGGGGCGCACAAGTCCTGGCAGGCGCACAAGTACTGCGTGGGCGCGCAAGTCCTAGTCGTGCAGGTATACCTGCACAACGCATGGGTACTTGCACGATTGTCAGCCCTTAAAGTAATACTTGGGCGATCCTTGACCAAATCCTTTAGAATTATCCCAAGGTACTTCCAGAATATGGCGCACAAGTTCTGGTGAAGGAGTAGGGAGGCGTGCAAGTGTGTCCATTTCCCTTAAGGGTACAAACACTTCGGCGCACAAGTGTTAGTGAATTATAACATTTAGACCTTATTCCTCTTGTTTAGACCTTCCATTCTAGGTAAAGAATTGCCTTATAAATGTTTGGAAGACTTGAAGAAGAGACTTGGGTGTTCAGATCTTTGTATCTAAATTCTGGAAAAAATCATCTCCAAATGGGGGGCCCACCACGGGTATTTATAGGCTGGAGAAGACACCGGGCGGTTCTCAAAGAGGGCGCGCAAGTCAATTGCATGACCATTAGGCGGCGCGCAAGTATACTTGCGCGACCTTCAGGGAACTTGCGCGGTGCATGGGCATTTGAAGCTTTGTTCATGACTTTGTCGATTTTTTATGTTTTCTTCAAAGGATGAATCAATTTAGTTTCAAGGTATTTCCCTTTACATTCCTTTGGACTCTGTGACGAAAAGGAGCGTCAACAGATACACTGAGCTTCTCGGTTGTTTCTAATTTCTTTTTGTAGTCATCCTCATGTGTATGCGAAGAGGTATCCATGCAGATCTCCTCTCTTTGAGTTCTTGATAAGGAATGACCTATAAAAAATTCATTTGCCTCATCCAATGCTCGTTCTTCCTTATTTCGATGCATTCATGCAAACATAGTTGCATGCATGGTATCGTGTTGCTCAAAAGATTATCATGTAGTGGGTTTTCTCTTCTATAATGGACGGATACTCGATCATGGAGGTTCAATAGCTTCTCTTATGCACTAGTTTGCATTGGGTGGCCAAAGGTTGAAGACGAACCTCAGTCGAAGATTAGACGAATCCGATTAAACCACATGCGGTGCAGGGATAATGAGCTATTCAAATTAAATCCTTGTATGTGGGATGTGATGTGTGGATGATATCTTCAGTGAGATCAGATAGACGTTCATGATTACATCTGTGTTTTTAAAACCTTGTCCCATATTGAAACACCATGATGTTTTCTCGTGGTTTATCAATCAAGCTCCGATAGTAGTGGATCAAATTACTCCTCCTCCCTCCATGGTACCACCCCGTACCATGTTCAGCCTGCATGCATGCTCTTATTTCCCACTATGATCTTCAGGCGTGCTCCTAGCGCCCATACTGTATGGGTTCACCACTGTGTGACACCTATGGGATTATACACGGCCCGCACACACCCTACCTCCTACGGGATGGCCTTGAGGGCTTCCCTTGAGCGCAGTTGACCCCTCGGGTCCTAGATGTGTTGGAGGTGAGGACCTCAACTAGCCTCCATGGATGGACCCTTTTTTTTGGTAAATTCATAGAAATAAAATAACTACTTAGTGTAAAACTAAGTGTTTGCAAATATAATATTCCAAACCTCCTCCACAACCTCTTCTTCTCATTTTATTTTACTCCTTCCAAAAATCACTTCAACTATCCTTAATTGTTGTAGCCAATGTATCACTCCTAATACACATATATGAAAATTAGGATCAAGCTCAACCAATGTCTGGTTTCCATTCTCCCTTTTACTTAGGATAGTTCCTTCCTTCATTTTGATAAACATTGGCATCCATTGACACTCAATGAAAAAAAATAAAATCTTTACATGCTAAGTGGTCCTAATAATCTTCCCCTTTGTGTTTGTTGTCAATACTTCAATGTTTTCTAAAATGAACATGTCAATGTCAAAATGATCTGATCTCTCCCTTTCACTTTTCAACTTTAATTTCACTTTATCTCCCCCTTATTGATAAGAAATACAAAGTTTATGGTAGAGAGGGTATCAGTCCATACTTAATCAATTGTTCCATCAACCATTTCACTCTAAGTCTACTTGAGCAATGATTGATGTAGAAAACAAGAGGATTTACCATTCCTTTGTATCGACTTGTTCAACATCATTATCCTTTATAGAAGGTTGAATTAACCCTGTGGGGAACTGTTGGTCCCAATAGGTGATTGCGTGGGGGTCAAGCGCTCATGAAATCGGTCCTTCTCGGATATAAATTTCTAGGATGGTATAAAATGAGTTTATTTGTGGAGTCGATAATTCCCAACAACCCTGGTATCCATGATTCATAGACCTACTTTCCAAAGGCAGGTTCTCCTCGACTGACAATTTGACCAACGACACTTGAAGACTCCATTGGTCGAGAGGATGGGTGTTCAGGCTCACCACACCCTTCTAGGGGAGGATTATTGCCTGTTACGAGTCTCTTTTATAGATTTAAGTAATGTTCATATGTTCATGAATCCTTGGTTCATTCCCAAAGAGTGTGTCCATGGGCTACCATTGGTTTGCAAGATCGTTGTGAGCATGCATTTGTTTGATGCCACGGAGGTGATCCTGACTTAGCCATATTCTAAGGCGCTCTGGATTTTATTGTCATCTAGGGGGGATGGAAGGTGACTTGATTTTGGTATCGGGCCCACATGGATGGCTTCTTACATATCATCAGAAGAGTAATTAAAAACCACATAGTTCGGATTGTGTCAGGATTACTCATGGAAGATGCCTATTTGATAGACATGATTGGGTGGTCCATTTTGGGATGGGCACCCTTTTGAGATTAAGGCGGTACCATGCACTTTTTCTTCTTCTTTCTTGTGTGAAGAACCAAATGGGTATGGTGCCTTTTAGTATACACAGAACCTATTCTCTCCTTTTCTTAGCACTTGATTCAGATATGCTTGGCCTTTAATTGTGTTCTTCTACAAATCATGCATATGAATGAATTTCCCATCACCATGTACTATCTTTCTTATCCCTTCTTCAACACAAACGTGTTCAATTAGATTTTATTATATTTATATGTATGTGATTTTATTCAAGAATCAATGTGTGTGTTTTGTCATGGCATGGAGTTTTTTGTTTTCCTTTTACACACCATAGGTAAAGAGTTCTCTTATGAACTTTGTCTCCTCCGCGAACCAGGATGATTCACGACCTCTCCTTATGAAAGGGATGCATAGGATTCCTTTGCATACTAAGTGGTACGCGGTTCCCCCAAATAGTTATCGGTTCCCTTCTTTTCTAACCTCGACGATATGCGAAACTTCTCTTCTTCATGAACCAAAATGGTATGCGATACCATTACCTGATGAACCCAAAATGGTTCGTGGGACCTCTGCCTTATGTACCTAAGTGGTACGTAGTTCCTTACTTTGTGAACCAGATAGGTACGCAAAACTCCTTCTCTTCACAAACCGGTAGTGGTTTGTGGCTCTTCTTCCTCACGAAATAAAGCGGTACATAGTTCCTCTTTGCAAACCATATCATTATGTGAATAACTCTTCACGAAACTGGAATGTTTCACTGTTCATGCATGGCCCTTATTGAACATTAAATATAGAAGAAAATATGTTTCTTAGAACACAAGTTCTCAAAATGTTTGGAAACAACAACATTTTATCAAATCATAGAGTCTCTTTTTATAAGAAGTGATCAGATATTTCTATGTCCAAAATCTTCAAGATATTGCACAAATATCACAGTTTTGAAATCTTCAAATCACGATCGTGAGATATGCCAAGTTTCTCAATTGTTTATGATTTAACATTGTAATCATCCTCATGTGTATGTGAAGAGGTATGCATGAAGATCTGCTCTCCTTTAGCGCTCAACATGGAACAACCTACGGAAACTTCGTTTTCCTCAGCCAACACTCGTTCTTCCTTGTTTCGATTCATGCATGCAAACATAGTTGCATTCATGGTATCGTGTTTCTTAGATGATGCTCATGCATTGGGTTTTCTCTTCTATAATGGCTGGAGACTAGATCATGGAGGTTCAGTAGCTTCTTCGATGCATTGGTTTGTGTTGGGTGGCCAAAGGTTGAAGGCGACCCTCACTCAAAGATCAGACGGCTCCGATTCAACCACATGTGGTGCATGGATGATGAGAAGCTCATATTATATCCTTTTACTTTGGATGTGATGTGCGACTGAGATCTTCAGCGAGATTATATAAACTTTCAGGATTACGTTTGTGTTTTTAAAACCTTGTCCCACATTGAAATTCTGCGATGTTTTCTCATGGTTTATCAATCAATCCACGGGAGAAACAACTCAAATTACTCCTCCTACCTCCACGGTACCTCCCTATACCATGTTCACCCTACGTGCATGCTTCTAGAACCCACTCTACTCCTCGGGCATGCTCCTAGCACCCACATTTCACGGGTTCACCACCGTGCGACAACTGTGGGCTTATACATGGCCCGCTCACACCCTGCCTCCTGCGGGCTGGCCTTGAGGGCTTCCCTCGAGCACGGTTGACCCCACGGGTCCTGCATGTGCTTAGGGTGAGGACCTTGGATAGCCTCTATAGATGCCCCATTTTTTTGGTAAATGAATATAAATAAAATAAATACTTATTGTAAAACTAAGTGTTTACAAATATAAAATTTCAAACATCCTCCACAACCTCTTCTTCGCCTTTTCTTTTTCTCCTTCCAAAAATCACTTCAACCATCCTTAATTGTTGTAGCCAATGTATCACTCTTAATAAAAATATATAAAACTTAGGATCAAGCTCAACCAACATCTATTTTCTATTCACCTGTTTACTTAGGAGAGTTCCTTCCTTCATTTTGATCAACATTGACATCCATTGACACTCATTTACAACAAATACAATCTTCACATGCTCAGTGGTCCCAACAATAAGACCCCGTGTAGTTGGAAAGGCTGAGCTACCCCAATATTTTTGATGTTAAGGGGTCTGACATCCTAAAGTATTGAGTGTTGACCCAAGACTTTAGCTGAGAGTGAGGACCCAAGTAAGGGTATGTCCTTTGTATTGAGAGCAAGGGGACCCCATGTGTTCCCCATGAAAAAATTGACCTTGAGTGGGTGTATGTGAGAAGGTATTGAGTGTCACTATGAAACCCATACTAGATTGTTTATCTTGAGGGGTTATGGATCATGGGTTTAGTAATGGCAGTTCTACTAACCCTCATGCTTCATTATTTTTGTGGTTTAGGGGATGCACTATAGGGGAATATGTGACATGGTTGGGCTACCATGGTTATGGGCCTATATATATGGTTGGGCTATAATGTTTTGGAGATGGATTTGTAGATTGGAGTCACCAAGGAGTTGGAGCTCAATGATGGAGCTACTATGGACTTGGGGTTCAGATACAATAAGGGTTTCCATGGATTTAGAGCCCATATTACACAATTTAAGATGCCATGAATTTGGATATTGGATGATTGGACTGTTGTGGGTTACGTCACTAGAGTCATGGGGATACTATTTGGAGATACCATGTATTTGGATCTTAGATGATTGGAATTCCATTAGTTTATTCCTTTTATTATATAGAATATTGTCTAGAGATTACATGGATTAATAATTAAAATGCTAAGACTACCATGGTATGGGTCCCCAGAGTCACAAGAATATGGTTGGGGCTACCATGGATCTGGAGCTTGCATGTTACTTGGGATGCATAATCATAGTGACATTCATGGAAACACCTCAAAAATTCCTAAAGCATGTGTGGTCGATTGGGGTCATGAACTTATGGATTGACAAAGGTGGTTTAATTATTTTTAGTAGTTACCTTTAATTTTTCTTAACTGATCATGTGTCATGAAAATATCAATACACATTCTGGTTAGTATGAGACTACATTGGTGATGAACTATTGAGTTTTCACTCACACCCCACTCAGGTCTCCACTAAAAATGACTATCTAAGCATCTATCACATGTTTATTGTAGGTACTTGTTGGGATGAGTCCTAAGTTGATCGTGCATGATGATTAGGATGCATATATGGATCTTGGGATGAGTTTTTGATTGGGGATATCATGGAGCCAGTGTTTTGTTTATTTTATTTATTTCTTGTATGTATATGTGATCAGATAAGTGGGAAGTCTGTTGCATGTATGCCATTTTTTGGGGAAAAAATCCCTGAAGTTAAAATTTTACTATTTTTGGGTTGATTTTGGTTTTTGACAAAGAAGGTTTCCATGGTCAGTTGTGGAGTTCCATAGAGATTATTTAAAATTTATATTGACAAAGATCCAAGATAAATGAATGGATTCTCTAGTGGCAGTACATAAATATGAGTATACAAGGTGGTGTTGTTTCCTTGTGTTTGCCAAATTTTTGGGGTAAAAAATCTAGAGGATGGAAAAGGTGTTTTTTGAAAAGTAAGTATTTTTATATAAAAGTAAAATATTGTGTACAAGGGTGATGATGATTATCAATTTTTCATGCAATTAAATTTTCAGGATCACCACATAAAAATATTACAAAGGAAAGAGTTGCACACAAGATTTTAATTTTCATGAAAAATGAAGTTATGTGATATAAGTCGAGTTATACACACCCATGAAATAAATATAAAGTGATTATAATGAAATATAATTATGCCCCAAATGAAATGTTAATTATGTACTTCCGTACACATGTAAATGTTGTTTTCATAGAGGAGGGAGCATAAGGATTTTTGTTAGTTGGGTCAGCTAGGTCTATAAGTTGGTGGATACCCCCCTCATTTCGGAATCTCAACCCCTAGAAACAATTAGGGCTCTGAATTGAATAATATTTATGCAGAAGAGAGTAAAGTTTCATGTAAGGAAAGTTGTTTGAAGCAATGAATAAAATATTTTTTGTTCATATAAAAGAACTTGTGTCTACTTGACCAATGGAGTTGTGCATAAAGCCTGAAAGTTTTACGCAAGTTAGAATTCCATGGAAAAAGTAAAATGTTTCTCAAAAAGTGATAAAGTTCCATGAAATACTTCCAAAGGTTATGTGAAAGACAATGTGTGAACCAAAATGGATTTCCCATTAAATATGTGTTAAATTGGTCTTAATTATGTAGATGAAATTAGAACATAATGATACACTAAATGAGGTTAAAATATATTGATCCAAGTAATCAAAGGATGATCTTCTAAAGAAGCAGTGAGAACACTTCAATTGATAGAAAAATGAACTTTTATATTATGATTGGTTGTAAACTAGGAGGTATCGTGAGTATGATCCAAAAATTATAACATCGATTCACTTTAGTGTATTTGGTACATAGTCACATTTCAGTTGTATGCTCCTTGGATATAGCCCAGTGTGGGTGAACCAAGCAAAATTGCTGTGTCTCATGCATGTTTTCATTTATTTTCATACATTGTTATGGGAAAGAGAGAGAATATATTTTTATTTAATTAAGAAATGAAATTTTAGGGGGAAGATATCTTAATCTGTCATACACTGATTCAACCCCTCTCTGAGTATTTAATCCAGTTGGGATAACAATTGTTATCAGAGGGAAAGGTTAATTTTAATGATTATATCTCAATTGTTTCAATGGATGTTGTTAATCACAATGGTATTTTTATCTTCAATAGAAACAATTTTCAACTATAGAAGAATAAGATATAGAAGTATTTCCAATCCTTAGGTATGGATGTTTATTCAGTAGAAACAAATAGTATTTCAGACAATGTGGATAGTGGTGCTTTATCAAAAGATGATAGAAGTGAATTGGATGTTGACACTAGGGGAATCAATGCATTAGGGGGAGATTTATCCAATGAAAAATATGAAAAGGTGATGTCATGTAACTCAACTCATGCCATGTGGGAAAAGATGTTAAATATCTATGAAGGTAATTCAAAGGTTAGAGAAGAAAATATTCATGTTCTGTGGAATAAATATGAGGATATGATAATGAACCCCAATGAGTCTATTGATGCATTCTTTTACTAGATAAATGTTGTCGTGGAAGACATGCATAGTATTGGAGAAGTTATTGAATATGTGATGATTATTAAGAACATCTTGAGAATACTTCCACAATGATTCAATTCAAATGTTTCTATTTTGGAAGATAGAGATCCAAAGGTGCTGACACTGGATAGCTTATATAGTAATTTTATTGCATACGAGATGAGAAACAAAGATATCAAATCTGTGGAAAAAGGGAATTTCAATGAAGTTCTATTCAAGGCCATGAAAAATCTCACTATTGAATATGGGAATGAAAAAGAAGATACTAATGTGGTAATGTCATTCCTTTCCTCAAATCTCTAATGAGTAAAAGGAAAGTTCAAAGGGAAACACCATTTACATTATTTCGATGCAGAAAGGTTGTAAATCTTATAGAAAGGTTCCCCAATAATTTTTAGGAAAATTATGAGGATAAAGTTGAAATTACTATGAAAAGTTATTCATCATATGTGATAGTCAAGAAAAAATTTTAAGATAAATTTATTCAAAAAGAAGAATATTATTTCACATGAAAATAACAGTCCTGATGAATTTGCAGTTGGAGAGGTGGAGAAATTAAAAAATCATGGAGAAAATGTTATGGTTGTAGTTGTAGTTAACTCCAAAAAAATGGAAGAAAGCGAAATTGATTAAGAATAAGTAAATGAATAGTTGACATGTAGGCTGAATTGGAATCTTCTCTTAAAGATATAAATGATTGGATAGCTAAAACGAATAAATCTAACAAATTGGTTCTAGATTCTAAACTCTATATGTAGCAGTAGGAAGAACATAAGTCATAGATAATGGAATAAATTAATAATCTCAAGTATTTATCAAAAGTGGACTTTGAAATGGTTAGTGGGCAAAAAATCAAAGTTCAATAATAGAAAATGGTGATCAATGGTTTTAATAACATAGCGAATGAAAAAAATGAAACACATTGAATAACTTGAATTGGAATTCATCGACCTATGATGAGAATTTATGGATTGAGAAAAAATCCTAATTTATTGTATGTTATCAGAAAATTGGATCATTCAGGTGACAAAAAAGAAAAATTTGGAGCATAGAGTTCCAGCCGAAAAGAATAAATAGGTTCAAATGATAAGGCCGATATGGGGATTGAACAAAAATAAAAAGCTGTGATAATTGATGTCAGACCATAAGCACCCACTATAAGATTGAATATTTAGTTGGGCATGAAACATGATTAAAAGATTTAGAGAACCCAAGGGATAACTAGTGGTGTAGAAGTGACATGTAGGAATGCACCCCGCATCAGGTGTTATTACTATAGAAATATGGGACACTCAAAAAATGTGTGTTCCATATCCAAGAGATACTGAAGCTCACAAGAAAAAAAATGTAGCCAAATAGAGATTAATATTCTATTATATCATTTTAGGGTCATTGTTTTTAGTGTGGAGGATTTAGACACATGGCCAAATATTATACATGTAATGCCCCGACCCTAGTTACCCAGAGTCGGTGCATTATTACATAACATTGGCATGATAAAAAAAAGATCAAGTCTTGAAAGACCGATTAGTTTAATAGGCTTGAAAACACTAGATACATTCCTAAGTCTTACATTACATCATAAAGTGAAAAACTAAAACAACATCGTTTCCATAGTACACATTCATATCCCCATAGACTCTCCTTGAAGGTCAGTCAAAAAATACTTCTTCACATCCTCAGAAAAATAAAACATAGAAAGGGGTGAGCTCAGATGCTCAGTAAGGATAACAATATAGCGGAAACTTTCATAAATAAGCATAAACATTTAAGGCAATGTATAACTAAAACAAAATCCTTTTAAAATTGAACTTTAGTATAATATGGTAGAAATAAAATGAAATAATTTCATTTACTTATTCACATGGATATTCTTCTAGTCTAATAATCACATGAAATATCAATAACCACTTTCATAATGATGGAATGCATAATGCCAGACTATCATAACCACATAGTCAAGGCCTTGTGCCAAGACTACAAATAAAATTTTGTCAAGGCCTTGTTCCAAGACACTAGTTTGTCTCATGAGACCTACCGATACATTGAGGAGCTATATAGGGCTCCACCCGTCACTTACTAAGTCCAATTCATTCCTCATATGAAAAGGTTTAAACATAACATAAATATTCGTATTAAAACTGGCATACGAAATGTTAATACTTTACCCATAATCTATGAATGGTATTAAATTAAACATCCATAGTCAAACATATCACAAAAACTTCAATACAATATGGAATAATTGTATCATAATAAATCAACCTTAATAAAAAATAATATCCCGTAAAGGATGCTGACATAGTTGAAAATGATAAGTAAAACTTTTTGAGAGAAATATTCTTTTTGTAAAACCATTTAAAAGTTACACATTTATAAAGGAAGTAATTTAAAAGATATTTTTGAATCAAAGTGTCCCATAACACTTTGAAACTTTTGAAACGAATTATCATTTCAAAACATTCATTTCCATATAAATAAATCCTTAAAATCATTTTGAAAACATGGATATTAATTAAAATGATTTAGAAAGATAAATATTTAAAAAATTTAAAATTCTGATCTTGATAAAGAGTAACTTTCAAAAATCATTAAAATATTCATTTTGAAATAATTTTTATGAAAAATGGACATGGATGATAAAATTTTCCCAATAAATACTTGCACATAAACAATCTCGGATAATAATGAGATTGAGGAATTAACCCTTACCTTGAACTTTCTTTTGGTCGAGGGTACGTTTAACATTATGTATAAAGATAGTAGTATGTTATTAAATTATAACAGAACCATATTAATATTTATGATATCATACCTGATTCATTTATGACTTTATACTACCCATTTAATAATAATTTCCATGTTAAATTAACATTTCAGGTAATAATCACTTTCCTTATCATACGCGTTTTAACTTGTAACTATTGATTATATCACTTAGACCAAGATTTAAATAATTCAAGAATATAAAACATGATTTATATATCATATATATTTATAATATAAATATTTATGAAAGACATATATATGAAATGAAAAACACCGTTTATGGAGACGGTAGTCCGTACGTACGCATAAACGCAGTTTCTGTTTTCACATCATGTTGAACAGAACTAAGTGAATAAGTTATATGTAAGTACATATATATATATAAATATATATATCTCTAGTATCATTATTATGTCATATAATACATACTTATTAGTAATATATATATTTTTATAATTGTCGATGAATGAAGAATGTGGAAATGAATCTCATCGCGTCGTGGAGACAGTAATCTATACGTACGCACGAGCGACAATATCATTTCCTTAAAGGTGTGGAATTGGATGGTATATTAATTTTACATAGAAATTATCATGTTATTTTAATTATTTATATACATATTTCTCATCATTATATCCATCCAAATGACATAGTGTTAAATAAAAAATTACACCACGACGTGGAGACGGTAATCCGTACGTACGCACGCATGGTGACATTATAATTCATAAAATGGATAGAATAATGAATAAATTTGTGCCATATTTATAATAAAATCACAGTATATATAATATACTGGAGTTATTATTTTATAATGGAAATAACAATTAAAGAAGAAGTGGATGAAGAAAAGAACTTGAAAGAGGGTGGTGAAATTATTACCTCTTCTTCGGGTTCTTCCTTTTTATATGATCAAAAGGGATCCATAAATTGGATTTATGACTAAAGGAGGGCATCTAGGATGAAGGTAGGATAGTTTATAGAGTATTTGGGCAGAGTTTGTCCGAGCCAAATGGATTTGGAGGTGTGAATTTGAGAGAAGGGGAAGTGCCCTTTTATAAGAGGGGTGAGGGGCACCTTTGGAAAAACTTAAAATATAATTTTATAATAAATTCATATTACATTTATAATGGCTCCAATGTGACTTATTTCGAGTCTAGGGTGGGGATGGGTCGAAATAATCTCAACCAATAGGTTTTAGAATAGTTTAGGTTACCATTTTAACCTTATCATTTAGATTTAACTCTAAGTTAAATAATTTAACTTTTTCTGTGTCGTCTTGTATTCTTACACTATATGGTTAATAATCTTACTATATAATGCAAATATAACCCCAATTGATTCATTAATATCATATATATTATTATATAAGTCTTTTGGCCGAACCTTAGAGTTTTAGGACCATTATATCAATTAATAATATAATATTTTTTTTTAAAAACTATTTTATGTCAATTTTGACACTATTTGGTATTTGTTTTTTGTTAAAATAATAACAACAAGATTACTTAAAAAAATACATTTAATCAATACTAATATGTCATATTCATCTATAAAATTCGTTTATGTCATAAAAACTTTGAAATTAAATTTATTTTAATATTTATAATACCATTTATTTGATTCTTTCATTAATATGGTAATTACAACATCATCATTGTGTCATTAATAAATTTACTTATTTAATATCTAAAAATTATAAATAAAATACCATTATGTTGGAAATCATTTTAGATTTCTTATGAATATTTATAGTCGAATTTATCATATGTATAACCCTATATTAAAAATGGTTTAGTTATTAAACATTGATTTTAACTATTTTAACTCTTCTTTAAATAAAATAATAATAAATGTCTTAATCTAACCCAAGTGGACCTAAAGGGTAAAATTTTATTTATAAGGTTGTTTTTGGTCGAATTAAACTTATACAATAGAGTTAGGACATGTGTTAGGGTAATAATAATATCATTTTTACCCTTAATTACCATATTTACTTTTAACCGTGGTAAATAAAAGTAAAAAGATACTATTCACCAAAAATTATTTTTATCTTATTGAACCACATTTTACTCCTTGATATTAACCGTGTCTCTTGTATTTTTGAAATTACGCTCACAGAATCGGTAAAATTAAATATTATGTGAATATACAAATTCTTCTAGGAGATGAGTAAAAGACGGTAAAACGTTTAATAAAAAAAAAAATATATATAAAATTAATATAAACTGACCCCAATGAATTAATTTGAACTTATATAGGTATTATGTATCTATTTTGACCTAAAATAAATTTAAATAAAATAAATAATTATTTAAATAAAAAGTCGGTTTTAACTAATAACTCAGTGTTTTTTCCCTATTCATCAAAAATTGAAAGTTTTCAAAAAAATACCAATAATTCACCCTAAGATAATTTTGATATTCCAAACCCAAAAATAATGTCTATTTTACAAAATTCAAAACATAGAAGTTGCATTAATTAATTCAAAATTAATTCCTATTGTCAAAACCAAAAAGCGGGTTTTTAAGAAATAATAACTATCAAAAGATAGACACTTGTTTATGTGCAATTTCAATGTGAAATTACTCCCAATGAAAAATATTTAATTAAATGGTAAAAATATAATCTAATTATACTTTAAAACTACTCTAATGTATAATCTAACACTATAAATTATTTTTATTAAAAAATTTATTTTTAGTTAAATTTTAGTATTTTTCACTATTCACCCAAATATGAAAGTTATTAGAAAAACATCAAAAATTCAGCAAAAATAAATTTTTTATGTCTTGATTCTAAAGAATAAGTTAATTTTGTCAAATTAAATATATTAAAGTTTCAAATATTGAATTTAAGAAGGGTTCACCAAAAAAAGGCGGTAAAAGTGCATTTTTTTGAAAAATACTTCATTAATCTGAAAAAATGAATTAGTTCTTACATTATGTCTAAGAAACTCATATAATGGATTCTAAAATTATAAGGATTATATAAAGTTCAAAATTCATTTAACACTATTCATAACCGCTTTTGAACGACTAGTTTGGTAAGTCGTGATGCGCTTGAACTCGGTGTTGTATGTAGTGCAAGTTATTGAATTATTTTGAAGAAATAACATACTATGAAATCTTGGGGTGTTACATTCTTCCCTCCTTCAATAAATTTCATCCCTTCAATTTGAAATTGTTCTTCTAAAATAAAAGGTTGAAAATAGAAAATACCTTTGTGGGAAAACCCACATCTGAAATTGGGTTAATAAAATTTAGTCTTAATAAGAGGAAAAAAAAGGGAATGAAAAAGTCACCACCAAATTATGATCTCGATTAGGAGAACATTGGTGGAAATTAGAGACACATAATTGGAGGAAAAACATAAATATTTATAGGTAGTGATTGATGTCATCAATCACAAACAATTGTAGAATTGTGGGACTCAAAGCCACTAATCTATGATGGTTTAAAATATCATCGGTTCAACAAAACATAAGGTATTAGGATAACACATTTTTAGTTTTAATATACCTTACCTAAAGGTTAATAATTGATTTCTTCATAGAATAAGAGAAGATATATATATATATATATATATACTTGACAAGTATAGTTCCATCCTTTCACTAATTTCTACCACAAACTCATCTCTCACTCTATAAGATAATAGAACTTAAAAAAATATTCCATTTATCCTATTCATATAGGGTTAAAAAAAATTAATTTCTAGTTCATCTACAAGAATTTTTTTAAAAAAACTACATTATTCAATCTAGGACATCACATGAGCCAGTGGTAGGTGATACACCCTTGTCGCCCTTTAGTTGCGGGTTCAAGTCTCGCAGCCTTGCCAGATGCGACGGGTTGCTGCCTGACCTCCGAGTTGTCCTTTTATGGAAATCCAAAAGTAATCTCAAAATAGAATTATCCAAAATACTTCTGTCCAAACTCATAATCCAAAATTTATAAGGAAGGTAAACACAATGAAGATCCTTTTTTTCCACGTAAAAACATGTGAACACCTTCATCATGTATTCTTTTAAAACACTGCAACATCCAAAATTACCATAAAACAATATTGATTACATTCATAATCCCTTATTCCTTAAAGAATACTAGATATACTCCTTCTATCCAAAAATGTTGTAAACTCCAACAATGATGGAATATAAAAATCATTAATCACTTTCAAGGTAGTCAAGAATATCTAATATAATTTTTCCAAATCAATCATGTATTATTCCGAAATCACTACCTCAGTATCAGAACCATATTATGGTTTATCCTTCTCTCATCACATATTTTCCAAAAATTTAACCTGCTATTGAGTCACTTTTTTTGTTTCCACACAATCTCAAGTCCTTAATGAAATAGTACTGCAGTACAATCCTTATGTACTCCATAATTATTATAACCAGTACAATGTTGATACAACACTCAAATGACATAATTCTTTAATAACAACATAAGAACTCTAATCATTCCTCCTCATCTGTGGTAGTATAATAACTTGATTATTATCCAATAGAATCATTTGGGGAATACTCTGATGATTTGAACATTGGTTTGCGTAGTGACCCAACTCCTTGCAGATGAAGCATTGTACATTTGAAACGTTTTTCTTACCTGTGCAGTCATGTACTTGGTGTCCTTTTTCTCCACACTTATAACAAACTCTCATTCCCTTCAGGAAAGTTCCAGGGCGTTTATTCCCATAGTTATCACATAGGGGAAAATTATTCTTTTCCCTCTTCCCTTTATCCATCTTTCTCTATTCCATCATTTTCTTCTCTTTCTTCCCTTCAAAGCCATAGGACTCAGAGAATTATTTACTTATCTTATTAACACATGATACTATTTCTTCATATATTGAGAATACATGGGAGACAATTTCCCTTTTAAATGATGTCTTCATACCGTGAACGATATGATCCTTATAACTCTTTGGATCATAAGTATTGCTGGAGTTTACATTCTTTATAATGGGAGCCATTTATATAAAATGGCATATACTAGATTAGTTTATGAATCACAATACATAAATCCAAACTTGTAAAACACTTGACATAAATTCAACAGTTTATGGATATAATCCATAATCATAAAAATGTTTTCTTTGAGGAAGTATATACTCGTAAACCCTTCAAAAGGGTTTGTAAAGAAAATGAGAATTATCCTAAGCATATCCCCCGGGAGTGTCGTAACCAAGAGTGTAGCAATGCCCATTGTCGTGCACCAGTTCCCATTCGAGTCTAGCTCAAAGCGGTGTTTTTGGGTTTTACCTCTAGGTACTTCTATGCTAGAGCCGCCTCTACCTGCTCGTATCCAGACATGGATGTATTGTTTGGAAAACTCACAAAATCTCTACAATACCAAAATTCTAGGAAGTTCATCTATACTAATCCTCAAATTCTATCTTAGGGATATGTACTCTAATCAATGTTTATCTAAATCTAGCTTCCAAGGGTTTTATTAAACTTCCTATGATACCAACTGTAATGCCCCGACCCTAGTTACCTAGAGTCAGTGCATTATTACATAACATTGGCATGATCACAAAAGATCAAGTCTTGAAAGACTGATTAGTTTAGTAGCTTTGGAAACACTAGATACATTCATAAGTCTTACATTACATCATAAAGTGAAAAACTACAATAACATAGTTTCCATATTCCACACTCATATACCCTTAGACTATGCCTGCAGGTCAGTCAAAAAAATACTTCTTCACATCCCGGGAAAAATAAAACATAGAAAGGGGTGAGCTCAGATGCTCATTAAGGATAACAATATAGCAGAAACCGTCATAAATAAGCATAAACATTTAAGGCAATATATAACTAAAACAAAACCCATTTAAACTTGAACTTCAGAATAATATGGCAGAAATAAAATGAAGTAATTCCATTTACTTATTCACATGGATATTCTATTAGTAGAATAATCACATGAAATATCAATAACCACTTTCATAATGATGTAATGCATAATGGCAGACTGTCATAACCACATAGTCAAGGCCTTATGCCAAGACTACAAATAAGATTTTGTAAAGGCCTTATGCCAAGACACTAGTTTGTCTCATGAGACCTACCGATGCATCGAGGAGCTATAGCGGGCTCCACCCATCACTTACTATGTCCAATGCATTCTTCATATGAAAAGGTTTAAACATAACATAAAAATTTGTATTAAAACTGGCATACTAAATGTCAATACTTTACCTATAAACCATGAATAGTATACAATAACACATCTATAGTCAAACATATCACAAAACCTTCAATAAAATATGGAAGATTTTTATCATAATAAATAAACCTTAATCAAAAATAATATCCAGTAAAGGATGATGACATAGTTGAAAATGATAAGTAAACTTTTTTGAGAGAAATATCCTTTTTGTAAAATCATTTAGAAGTCACACATTTATAACAGAAGTAATATAAAAGAGATTTTTTTATTCAAAGTGTCCCATACCACTTTGTAACTTTTGAAAAGAATTATCATTTCAAAACATTCACGTCCATATAAATAAATCCTTAAAATCATTATGAAAACATGGACATTAATTAAAATGATTTATAAAAATAAATAATTAAAACATTTAAAATTCTGATCTTGATAAAAAGTACCTTTAAAAAATCCTTAAAATATTAATTTTGAAATAATTTTTATGAAAATTGGACATTGATGATAAAAATGTCCCAGTAAATACTTGCACATAAACAATCTCGGATAATAATGAGATTGAGGAATTAACCCTTAACTTGCACTTTCCTTTGGTCGAGGGTATGTTTAAGCTCCTGTATGAAGATCATAGTATGTTATTAAATTATACCAAAACCATATTAATATTTATGATTTCATACATGATTCATTTATGACTTTATACTACCCATTTAATAATAAATTCCATGTTAAATTAACATTTCGGGTAATAATCGATTTCTTTATCGTACATGTTTTAACTTGTTACTCTTGATTGTATCACTTAGAACAAGATTTAAATACTTCCAGAATATAATACATGATTTATATATCTTATATGTTTAGAATATAAATATGTATAATAGACATATATATGAAATGAAAAACACCGTTTATGGAGATGGTAGTCCGTACGTACGCATAAACGCTGTTACCGTTTTCACATCGTGTTGAACGGAACTAAGTGAATAAGATATATGTAAGTACATATATATATATATATATATATATATATCTAGTAGAATTATTATGTCATATATTACATACTTATTAGTAATATATATATTTTTATAATTGTCGATGAATGGTGAACGTGGAAATGAATCTCATCGCGTCGTGGAGACGGTAATCCATACGTACGCACGAGTGACAATATCATTTCCTTAAAAGTGTGGAATTGGATGGTATATTAATTTTAAAGAGACATTATAATGTTATTTTAATTATTTATATACATATTAATCATCATTATATCCATCCAAATAACATAGTGTTGAATAACAAATTATACCACGGCGTGGAGATGGTAAGCCGTACGTACGCACGCATGGTGACATTATCATTTATAAGATGGATAGAATAATGAAAAAAGTTTTTCCATATTTATAATAAAATCATAGTATATATAAGATATTTGAGTTATTATTTTAGAATGGAAATAACAAAGAAAGAAGAAGTGGAAGAAGAAAAGAACTTGAAAGAGGGTGGTGAAATTATTACCTCTTTTTTGGGTTCTACCTTTTGATTTGATCGAAAGGGATCCTTAAGTTGTCTTTCTGACTAAAGTAGGGCATCTAGGATGAAGGGAGGATAGTTGAGAGAGTATTTGGGCAGATTTTGGCCGAGTCAAATGGCTTTGGAGGTGTGAATTTGAGAGAAGGGGAATTGCCCTTTTATAAGAGGGGTGAGGGGCACCTTTGGAAAAACTTAAAATATTATTTTATAATAAATTCATATTCGGTTTATAATGGATTCAATGTGACTTATTTCGAGGCTAGGGTGGGTATGGGTCGAAATAATCACAAAAAATATGTTTTAGAAAAGTTTAGGTTACCATTTTAACCTTATCATTAAGATTTAACTCTAAGTTAAATAATTTAACTTTTACCGTATCTTCTTGTATTCTTACACTATATGGTTCATAATATTACTATATAATGACAATCGAACCCCAAATGATTCTTTAATGTCATATATATTATTATATAAGTCTTTTTTCCTAACCTTATATTTTTAGAACCATTATATCAATTAATAATATAATATTTTTTTAAAAACTATTTTATGTCAATTTTGACACTATTTGGTATTTGTTTTTTGTTAAAATAATAACAGCATTATTAATTCAAAAAAATACATTGAATCAATACTAACATGTCATATTCATCTAGAAAATTCTTGTATTTCATAAAAACTTTGAAATTATATTTATTTTAATATTTATAATTCCATTTATTTTATTCATTCATTAATATGGTAATTACTGCATCATCATTGTGTCATTAATAAATTTACCTATTTAATCTCTAAAAATTATAAATAAAATACCATTATGTAGGAAATATTTTTATATTTCTAATTAATATTTATAGTCTAATTTATTTTATGTATAACCCTATATTAAAAATGGTTTAGTTATTAAACGTTGATTTTAACTCTTTCAACACTTCTTTAAATAAAATAATAATAATTGTCTTAATCTAACCCAAGTGGACCTAAAGGGTCATATTTTATTCCTAAGGTTGTTTTTGGTCGAATTAAACTTATCCAATATAATTAGGACATGTGTTAAAGTAATAATAATATCATTTTTACCCTTAATTACCCAATTTACTTTTAACCGTGGTAAATAAAAGTAATAGTTACTATTCACCAAAAAATTATTTTTAACTTATTGAACCAAATTTTACTCCATGATATTAACTGTGTCTCTTGGATTTTTTAAATTCCACTCACATAAGCGGTAAAATTAAGTTTTATGCGAATTTGCAAATTCTCCTAGGAGATGGGTAAAAGACGGTGAAAAGTTCAATAAACTTTTTACATATATAAAATTATTATAAACTGACTCCAAATAATTACTTTGAACTTATATAGGTATTATGTATCTATTTAGACCTAAAATAAATTTAAATAAAATAAATAATTATTTAAATAAAAAGTCGGTTTTAACCAATACCTCAGTGTTTTTCACTATTCATCAAAAATTGAAAGTTTTCAGAAATATACCAAAAAATCACCCTAAGATAATGTTGATATTCCGAATCCAAAAATTATTTCTATTTTACCAAATTCAAAACAAATAAGTTGCGTTAATTAATTTAAAATTAATTCCTATTGTCAAAACCAAAAAGAGGGTTTTTAAGAAATAATAACTATCAAAAGATTGCCACTTGTTTATATGCAATTTCAAAGTGAAATTACTCCCAATGAACAATATTTAATTAAATGGTAAAAGTATAATCCAATTATACTTTATAACTACTTGAATGTATAATTTAACACTATAAAATATTTTGATTAAAAAAGTTGTTTTTAGTTAAAATTTAGTATTTTTCACTATTCACCCAAATATGAAAGTTATCAGAAAAACATAAAAAATTCATCAAAACTAAAGTTTTATGTCCTGATTCTAAGGAAGAAGTTTATTTTGTCAAATTAAAAATATAAAAGTTTCAAATATTGAATTTAAGAAGGGTTCACCATTAAAAGGCGGTAAAAGTGCATTATTTTGAAAAATACTTCTTTTATCTGAAAAAAAATGAATTATTTCTTAAATTATGTCTAAGAAACTCAAAATATGGATTCTAAAATTATAAGGATTATATAAAGTTCAAAATTTAGTTAACACTATTCATATCTGCTTTTGAACGACTAGTTTGGTAAGTTGTGATGTGCTTGAACTCGGTGTTGCATGTAGTGCAAGTTATTAAATTACTTTGAAGAAATAACATACAATGAAATCTTGGGGTGTTACATTATTCCCTCCTTCAATAAATTGAATCCTTGCAATTTGAAATTGTTCTTCTAAAATAAAAGGTTGAAAATAGGAAATACCTTTGTGGGAAAACTAACATCTGAAATTTGGTTAATAAAATTTAGTCTTAATAAGAAGAAAAAAGGGGAATGAAAAAGTCACAACCGAATTATGATCTCGATTAAGAGAACAATGGTGGAAATTAGAGACACATAATTGGAGGAAAAATGTAAATATTTATAGGGAGTGATTGAGGTCATCAATCACAAACAATTGTAGAATTGTAGGCCTCAAAGCCACCAATCTATGATGGTTTAAAATATCATCGGTTCAACAAGACATAAGGTATTAGGATAACACATTTTTAGTTTTAATATACCTTACCTAAAGTTTAAGAATTAATTTCTTCATAGAATAAGAGAATATATATATATATATATATATACTTGACAAGTATAGTTCTATCCTTTCACTAATTTCTACCACAAACTCATCTCCCACTCTAAAAGATAATAGAACTTAAAAAAATAGTCCATTTATCCTATTCGTATAGGGTTCAAAAAAAATGAATTTCTAATTCATCTACTAGACCTTTTTTTAAAAAACTACATTATTTAATCTAGGACATCATGTGAGCCAGTGGTAGGTGATACACCCTTTTCACCCTTTGGTTGCGAGTTCAAGTCTCGCGGCCTTGCCGAAAGCGACGGGTTGCCGCCAGACCTCCGGGTTGTCCTTTTATGGAAATCCAAAAATAATCTCAAACTAGAATTATAAAAAATAATTCTGTCCAAACTCACAGTCTAAAATTTATAAGGAATGTAAACACAATGAAGATCCTTTTTTCTGCGTAATAACATGTGAACACCTTCATCATGTATTCTTTTAAAACACTGCAACATCCTGAATTACCATAAAATATTAATGATTAAATTCATGATCCCTTATTCCTTATAGAAGACTGGATATACTCCTTCTATCCAAAAATGTTGTAAACTCCAATAATGATGGAATATACAAATCATTAATTAGTTTCAAGGTATTCAAGAATATCCAATATAATTTATCCAAATCAATCATGTATTATTCCAAAAATCACTACCTCGATATCAGAACCATATTATGGTTTATCCTTCTCTCATCATATATTTTCCAAAAATTTAACCTGCTATCGAGTCACTTTTCTTGGTTGCACACAATCTCAAGTCCTTAATGAAATAGTATTGCAGTACAATCCTTATGTACTCCATAATTATTATAACGATTACAGCGTTGATACAACACTCAAATGACATAATTCTTTAATAACAACATAATAACTCTAATCATTCCTCCTCATCTGTGGTAGTATAATAACTTCATTATTATCCAATAACATCATTTGGGGAATACTCTGATGATTTGAACATTGGTTTGCGTAGTGTACCAACTTCTTGAAGATGAAGCATTGTACAATTGAAACCTTTTTTTACCCGTTCAGTCACGTACTTGGTGTCCTTTTTATCCACACTTATAACAAACTCTCATTCCCTTCAGGCAAGTTCCATGGTGTTTCTTCCCACAGTTATCACATATTGGAAAATTCTTCTTTTCCCTCTTCCCTTTATCCATCTTTCTCTCTTCCATCCTTTTCTTCTATTGCTTCCCTTCAAAGCCATAGGACTCATAGAATTCATTACTTATCTTATTAAAACATGATACTATTCCTTCATATGTTGAGAATACATGGTAGACAATTTCCCTTCTAAATGATAGCCTAATAACGTGAAACATATGATACTTATAACTCTTTGGATCATACGTATTGCTGGAGTTCACATTCTTTCTACTGGGTGCCATTTCTATACAATGGAATACACTAGATTAGTTTATGAATCACAATACATAAATCCAAACTTGTAAAACACTTGACATAAATTGAACAGTTTAGAGATATAATCCATAATCATAAAATTGTTTTCTTTGAGGAAGTATATACTCACAAACCATTCAAAATGGTTTTTAAATAAAATGAGAATTTTCCTAAGCATATCCTCCAAGAGTGTCATAAACAATAGTGCAGCAAGGCCTATTATCGTGCACCATTTCCCGTTCGAGTCTAGCTTAAAGCGGTGTTTTTGGGTTTTATCCCTTGGTACATCTCTTCTAGAGCCGCCTCTACCTGCTCGTATCCAGATAGGGATGTATTTCTTGGAAAACTCACAAAATCTCTACAATACCAAAATTCTAGGAAGTTCATCTATACTAATCCTCAAATTCTATCTTAGGGATATGTGCTCTAATCAAAGTTTATCTAAATATAGATTCCAAGGGTTGTACTAAACTTCCTCTGGTACCAACTGTAACACCCCGACCCTAGTTACCTAGAGTCGGTACATTATTACATAACATTGGCATGATCACAAAAGATCAAGTCTCGAAAGACCTATTAGTTTAATAGCCTTGGAAACACTAGATACATTCATAAGTCTTACATTACATCATAAAGGAAAAAACTACATCAACATAGTTTCCATAGTCCACACTAATATCCCCTCAGACTATCCCTAAAGGTCATTCAAAAAAATACTTCTTCACATCCTGGGAAAAATAAAACATAGAAAGGGGTGAGCTCAGATGCTCTGTAAGGATAATAATATAGCAGAAACTTTCATAAATAAGAATAAACATTTAAGGCAATGTATCACTAAAACAAAAGCCTTTTAAACTTGAACTTCAGCATAATATGGCAGAAATAAAATGAAATAATTCCATTTACTTATTTACATGGATATTCTACTATTCGAATAATCACATGAAATATCAATAACCACTTTAATAATGACGGAATGCATAATGCCAGACTATCATAACCACATAGACAAGGCCTTGTTCCAAGACTGCAAATAAGATTTTGTCAAGGCCTTGTTCCAAGACACTAGTTTGTCTCATTATACCTACCAATGCATCGAGGAGCTATAGCAGGTTCCACCCATCACTTACTAAGTCCAATGCATTCCTCATATGAAAAGGTTTAAACATAACATAAACATTCGTATTAAAACTGGCATATCAAATGTCATTAATTTACCCATAAACCATGAATGGTATAAAATAACACATCCATAGTCAAACATATCACAAAAAATTCAATAAAATACGAAAGATTTGAATCATAACAAATCAACCTCAATCAAAAATAATATCCAGTAAAGGATGCTAACATAACTGAAAATGATAAGTAAAACTTTTTGAGAGAAATATCATTTTTGTAAAATCATTTAAAAGTCACACATTAATAAAGGAAGTAATTTAAATGAGATATTTGAATTAAAGTGTCCTATACCACTTTGAAACTTTTTAAAAGAATTATCATTTCAAAACATTCATGTCTATATAAATAAATCCTTAAAATCATTTTGAAAACATGGACATTAATTAAAAAGATTTAGAAAGATAAATCTTTAAAACATTTAAAATTCTGATCTTGATAAAGTGTACCTTTCAAAAATCCTTAAAATATTCCTTTTGAAATAATTTTTATGAAAAATGGACATGGATGATAAAAATGTCCCAGTAAATACTTGCACATAAACAATCTCGGATAATAATGAGATTGAGGAATTAACCCTTAACTTGCACTTTCCTTTGGCCGAGGGTATGTTTAACCACATGTATGAAGATCTTAGTATGTTATTAAATTATACCCAAACCATATTAATATTTATGATATCATACGTGATTTATTTAGGACTTTATAAAACCCATTTAATAATAATTTCCATGTAAAATTAACATTTTGGGTAATAATCGCATTCTTTATCGTACGTGTTTTAACTGTTACACTTGATTGTATCACTCAGACAAAGATTTAAATACTTCTAGAATATAAAACATGATTTATATATCATATATATTTAGAATATAAATATGTATAATAGACATATATATTAAATGAAAAACACCATTTATGGAGACGGTAGTCCGTACGTACGCATAAACGCTATTTCAGTTTTCACATCGTGTTGAACAGAACTAAGTGAATAAGATATATGTAAGTACACACACACACACACACACATATATATATATATATATATCTCTAGTAGCATTATTATTTCATATATTACATAATTATTAGTAATATATATATTTTTATAATTGTCGATGAATGGTGAACGTGGAAATGAATCTCATCGCGTCGTGGAGACGGTAATCCATACGTACGCACGAGCGACAATATCATTTCCTTAAAGGTGTGGAATTGGATGGTATATTAATTTTACAGAGACATTATAATGTTATTTTCATTATTTATATACATATTACTCATCATTATATCCATCCAAATAACATAGTGTTGAATAAAAAATTACCCCACGACGTGGAGACGGTAAGTCGTACATATGCACGCATGGTGAAATTATCATTCATAAGATGGATAGAATAATGAATAAAGTTGTGCCATATATATAATAACATCATAGTATATAGAATATACTGGAGTTATTATTTTAGAATGGAAATAAGAAAGAAATAAGAAGTGGAAGAAGAAAATAACTTGAAAGAGGGTGGTGAAATTATTAGATCTTCTTCAAGTTATTCTTTTTGATTCGATTAAAAGGGATCCCTAAGATGTATTTATGACTAAAGGAGGGCCTCTAGGATGAAGGGAGGATATTTGAGAGAGTATTTGGGCAGAGTTTGGCTGATCCAAATAGCTTTTGGACGTGTGAATTTGAGAGAAGGGGAAGTGACCTTTTAAGGTAATAATTATTATGATACAACCCTTTTTCATAGAAATCTCTATATCATAGGGAAATGAAACATTTTCTGTTGGTACGTGCAGAAAGTGAAATCCACAAATATATGTTTTTTTATTTTCATCACTACACCACTCTAATGGTAATATTAATAGATATTTTGAATAAAAGATATCATCATAAAATTATTATGATTTTGGAAAGGTAATATATTAATTAACATATTTTGGTACAACTTTTTTATATCCAAAAACATCAACCAAGAATACATGTGGACTACCAAATAAAAAATGATATGTGATTTGTTTTATTGTATTTATTTTATTTATAAATAAAATATAGTCTATAAATTATAAAAACTATAAATATTTAATTATTATTTCTTTGGAGATGATGGACCCATAACCCCTTTTACAATAATCAATCAACCAATGTTTTTTTGAAAGTATGAAGCAAAAATCCTCAAAGCGCATGACATGAAATTAACTGATTTAAAAAATTTACACAACCTGGTAATAAATGAAATAAAATTGATAATAGTATGGTTAAAAATAAATAATTTTCCAAATAAAATCTAAACTAAATATATGTTTACAATACATGTTATAAATTATATATGTCATGAGTCAAGATCAAGGTAATGGATTTCATAACACTAATTATTTTCAAAGGGTAATAATACTAATACTATTATTATTATTTTTTCAAATACACATTTTAGGAATTGTGGGAAACCATACAAGATCAAGCCTGAAAGCATTAGGTGCAGTATGAAATTACAAAATCATTAATAGTGATACTAAATATATTGGATTTTCTTACCCGATATAGTCCATAATTAAGGGTTTGGGCTTTTTTATCCATGTCATCTTAAACATGGTCTTAACTGTAATCAAAAGTTTTCCCCATGTTTATATGTACTCCTCTAGAATAATATTTATTTATTTTTTTAATTAGCCAACTAAAAGAACGTCTTGATTGTAGATGTAGTCCCTTTTATCTTTGTTGAAATCACCTCAAAGATCTCTCTCAAGGATTTTGTTCTATTCCTACACTAAGTACAAGAGCTTAATGGACTCTTCAAAAATTTATTCTTTTTAGGAGATAAAGATCAATATATATACCATTCCATTTACCACTTATAAATTTCTCAATTCAACACCATAATTTATCATTTTCAATAACTACTCTGGATTTTTTTCCTTTTCGAATAATTGTTCTCTTATTACTTCTATGAACATGTCATGTAGTATCATCTTCCCTTACCTTGTCCCTACTATCCGATCTTGATTCCTTTATCTTCAAAAGATGAAAATAGTCCATCTGGCCTTTGTATATATTCCACTTGACCATAATACATCCCTCGGAATAACAATTCCCCTCATGTAACATCTTCTTCCTTGAACTGTGAAGTCCTATGAATCGAGTTCCCTCCACACTGTCCCCTGAGAGACGAAAAGAGTGTTCATCTCCATATTAATTCTAATATAAAAGAGGTGTATAAACTTCCACTATCGTTTGACACTCCTAATCTTATACAAGGCATAGTTCATGCTTGGACCTTTCTTCATCAGACTCATTGAAGAGATTACTTATCTTTCAAGATTGATTGATTCACCTTAGACTCCCGCAAAGCATTGCCTCCTCATATAGGTGTGAATTATTATACATATTCCACGTTCCATTATACATACCCTCAAATGGAGTCGGGATCACTACTATAGGAGGATTATCACTACCAGATCGCAAAACCCTGCATATGAGAAAAGATCACTACCAAAAAATGTAGGCACTGAAAGAGAATTCCCACTGAGCTATGGCCCATATAAATCATTTCCCAGATATGTGAATATGTCGATGACCCTTGGTTTATAAAATCTGAGATTTTCAATTTGAGAAGGCTTGGTTAGAATAGGGTCACAATTATGATAGATGACCTTTGTTCACACAGTGTCTACCATATGTTTATCATACATGGGGGTACCTAGATCCTCATATTTAGTTGAAGACCATTGTGATCCATAATATTGTCTTACCTCATCTGTCATCTGACCATTCCCATTAGGGTTCACATATTTGGTTTGATTCCCATTCTGATAGATAGAATCCATGTGACATTTCCACTCATTGGGCTTGTAGTGATGAATCCATGATTTGAAGAAAAATTCTAGTTTAATCTAAAATTATTTTCCAACATTATCCACACCCAATCCACCAGCACTATAGAAACATCTATCTCTACACATATAGGTGTAAAAATTGGATGGATCATGGTGTCTATTATACTATCATAGTATATATACATTCCAATTTGAATTTTTATTAAATGAAAAATAGAAGAGTTTTGATTGGGAAGCGAGAGATTAGGGAAACATACCCATAACTTAAAAACTAGATTGTATCGATTCATATGGAAATAAAAGTTCCACTGAATTTGTTAGATGAAATACCAGTATTATTTACGAGGAGCCATAGACCATGTGGTAATCATATAGACCATTGATGAAAATATGTTCATAATATGCCTTCTCTATAGAATCCCCACCACCTTTCGATCTAGTAAACCATAGGATCAAAAAAAATGATCGGTCACATCAACTAAAGGTCAGTGATGATGGAATCAAGCCACCAATGTAAGGTTGAAGAAATCCAAAGCATGATTGAGATCCTATAACAAGATTAGAATCTGAGGATATCCTTGGAACATATTGGGTAATTTCAGGAAAATTAGGATCTCCAAGACTGATAGGAGGAAGTCGAGATTAGAGAAAGGTAGAAATGTGTGGAGGATCTCCTTTGTGGATAGATATAGTAGAGAACCTCCCCACTATAACAATGATGGAGATCCTATAATATGACTATCAGGCCTAGGGAATCATTTTTAGGGGAATGATATATTGGTGTCTTCTCTTTTCATTATCTATGGTTTTTCAAGAATACATTCTTTATAACTTCTATTTTTATGTGGTATATAAACTAATTTTATAATTATTCATATTTGATACTCATAATATCTTCATTGATTAATTAATAAATTATTGTTACAATCACTATAATGTCTTCTCATTATCCTTTCTTGCTGGGAGGCAAATGAAATATTCACCAAATATCTATGTTATGTGGTGATTATAATGAAACATAGATAATTTAGCTCTTGAATATATTGATATTAATTTTATTTGATGTTTCATCCAATTATATTCCCATTATCAGGGTTATGATTAAAAAGTTACCAATGTTTTAAGGGTTTACTCTATAATATCATTTATATTAGGTATAATTTATATTTACATATTTATTAAATGAAATTAATAGATCATTATATTTTAAAAACCCTAATTTTTTCCATATATTTAGAATTATGGATTTAATATTTTTTTAATTTTATTTTAGCCTATTTCATTTTTATTTTCATTATGGAAACATTTTTCCAGAATAACAAACTTTATTTCCGCTATGTGTGATGAACATTTTTCATACAATTATATTTATTATAGAAACATTTTAAAAATGTTATTATTTAAAATTAAATGTTTTTATATGTTCATTTTCTTATATTAGACAATTCACTAAAAATTCTTTTAAAAATAAATTTTTTACAACTATTTGATGAAATATATAATCATTTTTTTCAATGATAAAAATTAATATCTTACTTAATGTAAATGGATTGATAGACTCATCTCAAATTCATTAATATTATTTTCATGGATCATTATTAACTTTTTTCCATTGTTTGTATCAAATAAATACTTCCCCAAATTTTATGGAAGTATAATTTTTAAAATAACCTAACTGAAAATGATAGGTGTTTTTTCCTCAAGAAATTTTCATGTTGTCATTATAATGTATTTTAATCTATTTTAAAATATGTTAATAAACAATATGACATATTGGGGATTTACTCAAATGAAACTAGTTAATTTAATTTCTAGGGATGGATAATGATTATTCTATTTTGAATATTTCATGGGTAATATATTGAATTTTTTTATATTATTTATTCCAATAAGTATTTATATTTATTGTTTATTTATGATGATTTATTTGTATTAATTATCATTTTTATGAACACATTAGACATATTTGATGACTATATGGGCAGAAAGTACGTATCCATTTAGAGAATCATCTTGGTTGATGAGTTAAACTGGCCTAGGAATTTGCTGGATTACATCCAAATTATTTATTATTTATTTTATTAATTTTGTTTTAGTAAACTAATGATGTATTCTATCATTGAATTGATGGTATGACAATCATATATGACAATATGTATAACACAATTATAAAAAAATTACTTTTATCCATGCAATTATTATATTTTTAGGATTCCATTAATATAATCCCCTTTTATGGTATTAGTTTTATAGAATAGTTGATTAGTGTTTATATATTAATGTTAATAATTTATTTATTATGTGATATATTTTGTGGAAACATTATCATACAAATCATATATGCTGACACAATTTTTTTCCCATTCCTTGGGAAACCATTTAAGGATCTTTGAACTGTTTCTAGGATATAATAGCTTAATGAATAACACTCTAACTAGAAATATAATGTAGTATTACATTTTTTAGAATGTAATGTGAGAATAATTTTTTAATCATTCCTCTTAATACTTCTAATCTAGTTGATACTTTGAGTTAGGATCCCATGTATCTTCCACATATGTGTTAAGATAATCATTGTATCTGTCATACTCAATTCATTGTGTCATATTTGGTATCAAATGAAGTTCTATAGTACCTATGATTACTATATTTTTGATGTAATTTATTAGATAAAATTAACCAATGCTATATTTCATAGAAACATATATTTAGTAATATAATAAATCATTATTAAATTATATATATTGTGGTTTTCTATGAAAATAAAACCATATATGGATATTTAAAAGTGGATGCACCTATAGAATAAATTAACCAAGTTATTCAATTATTAAATGGGTGTATTAGATAATTAATTGATAATCACCATTATTTGATGCATGGTTCATAGAAGACAATACTAACTAGAAACTCCAAGGAGGTATTTTTGTGTTAATTCACATTTTAATTATTAATAATTTATTTGAATGATAGGATATAACCTAATAAAACCAATTTCTGATTTAAAAATTTGTAAAATGAAGTCATTGATTATCAATTGGTTAAAAAGAGAATAAAACTCATTTTACTGTAAAGGCGGAGTTATTGTGTAATTTTTTTTTGAATGAGTTGTATTTTTATTTTAAAAAAATAAAAAAAATAACAATTGATGAAGGGTTTTAAATAAATTTATATTTTACCAATTAAATGAAATATTTTAATATTTTGAAAATCTATTTTGTAAAAATAGGAGATGAAAAACAATAAAATTATGCATAAAATGTATTTTCTCTAAAAACGGATCTAATCTTGTTTTATTGGCACACAATAAAATAAATTTATGCCACATATAAATATTTAATATTGAAAAATAGATCCTATATTTTGAATATAGATATTAAATTATTTAAAATATGTCCAATATAATTTATTGGTGTTTATTAATTGATGTATTGATAAATTTGTGTCACCTAGGTAAGGATAGAATGGGTAATATGGGGTTAATACCCTTGGATACATATTTATAATTCCTCTAAGACATACATTTTTCTAATTGAATGAGTAGATAATTCTATGACTATCGATTTTGTAACAATTGGGTCCCGGTGATAGCACAACCACCCCGCCTTAACACGGTCGTCGGGTCTAGGCCTGCCAGGCTCCCCTAGTTTCCTTGCAGACACGTGGTCCCCACCCTAGGGGCCACCCACATGCCTGAACGAGTCATTTGACTAATGATAGTCCCCACAAGAAAACACTTATACTTTTCAGTGTGCTTTTTCCTCACTCACACACACCCTAGGAAATTTCTCAGAAGGTCACCCATCCTGATCACTACTCAAGGCCAATCACGCTTAACTGTGGAGTTCTAATCAGGTAGGATCCCGAAAAGGAATGTGCACCTTGTTAAAATGAGTCATATCATTTAGTCATTTAACACTTTATCATTTGGGGGTGTTATAATCACCCCCTAGAGCACAACGTCATCATTGTTGGCCCTACATCTCAACCCAGGCAGTGCACTGCGCACTTAAGGCTGGGTTCCTCCTTTGATACCAAATGTTACAATTGGGTCCTGATGACAGCACAACCACCCCACCTTAACATGGTCGTCAGGTCCTGGCCCGCTAGGTACTACCAGTTTCCCCGCAGACACATTGTCCCCACCCTAGGAGCCACCTACGTGCCCGAACGGGTCATCTGACTAATGAAAGTCCCCACAGGCCAACACTTGTCCTTTTTAGTGTTCTTTGTGCAGAAACCCTGTGGTTGGCTGCACTCTGACTACTGTTCCTGGAACCTATGTGGGTTCGACAGCTCTGACTACTGTTCTTGGATCCTGTGTGGGTTCGACAGTTCTGACTACTATTCCTAGATCCTATATGGGTTCGCCAGCTCTAACTACTATTCCTGGATCCAATGTGGGTTCGGCAGTTCTGACTACTATTCCTGGATCCTGTGTGGGTTCAACAATTCTCACTACTTTTCCTGGGTCCTGTGTGGGTTCTAAAGTTCTGAATACTGTTCCTAGATCTTTTGTGGGTTCGATAGCTCTGACTACCATTCCTAGATCCTGTGTGGGTTCGGCAGCTCTGAATACTATTCCCGGATCCTCTGTGGGTTCGACAGCCTTGACTAATATTCCTGGATCCTTTGTGGGTTCGATAGTTCTGACTATTATTCTTGGATCCTATGTGGGTTCGAAAGCTCTGACTATTGTTCATGGATCTTGTGTGTGTTCGAAAGCTCTGACTACTATTCCTGGAACCTATGTGGGTTCGACAGTTCTGATTTATGTACCTGGATCCTATGAGGGTTTGGCAGAATAGATGATTTAGTGGCTACATCAAATCAACTATAACTCTCAACAGAAGTTGTATTCCTATGTGAGTTGAGTCAGTAACTTCTATGTTTTCCTCATGATTGAGATGGATCACTTGATTACTTAGGTATATATATGAGAATATACCTAAGTATGGTTATCTGTTGATTTCATACTTTGTGGTTTATCCTTGTTGGATTTTTTGAGACCTTTAGGGTCTTGGGGTCCCTACTGAGTATCGTCGTACTCACCCCTGCACGAGCTATGCCCGCACCTTGTTGTATTGGATGCAGATGACGGACATCACTGACTGAGGAGGAGACTACCCGGAATGAACGATACCCATAGGTGGACTTTGCGGTGTGTCAGTACATGAAGGAGAAAGAAAAACATGGATTTCTGTGGAGGCGATCTATACCTACGCTACAGGTAGTAACCTCATAGGATGACCTAGTGGTTGTTTTTCTTATTTCCTCAGTTGTACAATTACTTTCAGTTTCCTGTAATTTCCAGTTGGGCTTGTATTTTGGCCCCATTTTACCTACATTACTCACACGTTGGTTTTTTAGTTTACTCATGATCGTATCTACTATGTGTGTTTACTTTTTATAAAAGCAATAACTTCCCAGTTTTAGGGAATTACGCCTTTGGTGCTTGTCGCCAGCCCTTGGACTATGGAAGGCGGTTTGGGGTTAGTCACGACATGGGCCCCGGGGGATGGGTCGTGAGAAATTGGTATCAGAGGAGTCAGATCTACCACATGACTTAGGACTCTGATCTTTTCTGTGAAAGAATAGTGTTAAGTGTAATGAGTGTGGTTTTGATTTCAGGGAGTCCAGTGTTGGTACAATGGCCGACGTAACTATACATGAGGACCCTGATTTCCGATATCTGACTCAGTGCACAAAAACACTGATTTCATGTGTGTCTTATTTGTGATTTCTTAAGTCAGATTTCCAGTTCAGCTCACCAGGTATAATCTTTTTACCGTGTCACATTTGTTTCTTTTAGGATTCCCTCTCGCATACTGACAATAAGAGTTTCGAGGGTTGTATGCACTGATATCCTACCTATCAATGATGATTTAGTATAGGGCCCTCTTACTTTTGGTACCTTCGGGTGGTGTACCAGCACCACCACCACCCATTGAGCCGAAGATACCACCTGCCACACTGGCGGACAGTGCATGCCAACTGAGCATGTTGCATGAGTTCCAGCAGTAGAGGCCTCTAAGGTATCGAGGCCAGACAGATTCTCACACAACTGAGGGCTTACTGGAGGCGATTGCTAGAGTTTCCAGATTAGTTGAGACACCAGTAGAGAAGACAATGATCTTAGATACTAGAATTTTTCAGTGAGTGACTGTGAGTATGGTCTGCTTATTGATGAGGCTTCGGTACGTGGACCGTTTCCTGAGATAGTACCTTCGGGTAGTGTACCAGCTATATTACTACCCATTGGTCAGCGTTTATAACTGGTGGTGCTGGTAGAGGACACATGTAGGCTTAGTGTTTTACTCATGTTTCAACATCAGATACCCCTCAGGTTCCAAGTTGAGCCCGACTCACAGGAGGTTGAGGACTGGCTCAAGGAGGTGGATGAGAGTTCTCTTGAACTTCTACAGCTTCGACAAGATGACAAGTCGATAGCTCAGTATTCATCGAGAGGTACTGATCTTTCCTCGTACTCGATGTATATGATATGATCAGTGCTTCAGGGATCGAACATCTGAGAGAGGTGTGGTCATCCGAGCCAACGCTATTCCTCTATGAATTTCTACTTATTCAAGGGTGGCTGAGAGATCCTTTGTGGTTGAATATTCTTCGAATGAACAGATACAACCATTGAATGTTAACTGTAGGAAAGAAGGGAACTGGCGCCAGACTCAAAGACTGGGGCTTGTAAAATGTGTTAGGGGAAGATTAATCTGCAGGGCAGTAGACATGGAAGCAGAGCTAAGAGGGCTTCATGTGGTGGTGTACTATTTGATAGGTTACAACCACCCCCTTTTTGTGGACCCCGCCAGCCTCAGGGAGCAAGAGGACAGGGGAAGAGAGTTATTTCATGCAGTCAAGGAATCCAACCCAAGGGCTCTAGGAATGATTAGAGGTACGTTCTATGTCTACTACTAGCTACCGAATCAATAGACATAGGTACCAATAATTCCTTCCTTCAACGAATCTTGTCCAGGACCTAGAGTTTCCGGATAAACCGTTTACTTTACCCTCACATCTGGAGATACCTTTCGGAGGAGACTCGATAATCACACTTACACAGATGGTATGATATGACCCTTTATGGGAGAGTTTCAGTTAGAACCTCTTGGTGGCAGCCTTGAGGCCTTACGACGTTATTTTGGGTTTGGACTTGACATCCACAGTTCACACTCAGATTAACGACATTATGTAAAGAGGTTGTGGTTTATCTACAGCATCTGGATTGGGTTTTCCTTGGTCGGAGAAAAAGGAAACCCATGAAGCATAGGATAAACTCATGCATAAGAGGGTGTCACCAATCAATAGTGAGTCGGCCAGCCTCACCCTCGTGGTTGCAGAATTTGACTTTGAGATAGTCTATACTACCAAGAAGGGGAACATGGTTGCAGACGCACTCAGTAGGAGGTCTGGCCTCCATCTGCTGAGTGTGGCGATAGAGCAGCTGGCTGCTTTACAGATATACATTATGGATAGAGATATGGAAACATTTATTCATTCTCTTACAGTCACTCCCCCCACTTCTTCAGTGAGTCAATGGGGCACAACATGGGGATGCTGACTGTGAGACACGACGTGCTCAGATATCCACATGGCAGGCACGTGATGGGTTTTCTGAAGGTGGGGAGCACGTCATTCTCTTTAGTGGACATATTATGGTACTAGTGTCACTTTAGGAGGATATTTTGGGGGACTCCCACAAATCCCCTCTAGCGGTACATACAGGAGTGGAGAAGATGTACTAGGATCTCCATTGATAGCACCAGTGGTCAGGAATGAAGAAAATAGTATTAGAGTTTGTATCTCGGTTCCTCCCATGTTAGTAAGTGAAGGTGGAGCATCAGGTACCGATAGGCTTGGTTCAGCCTTTAGAGGTCCTAGAATTGAAGTGGGGTGGGATATACAGGGACTTTGTGGTAGGAATTCCACGTACATCATGGGGACATGAATCGTTTTGGGTGATTGTCGACCGACTCACCAAGTCAGCCCACTTCCTACCGATCAATGAGTAGGGTTGAGTAGAGAGCATGAAACTCCACTATGTGTAGGATATTGTGCGGCTACATGTATTACATTCAAATATTGTCTCGTTTCATGAGGCATATTTTACTTCTCGGCTATAGAAGAGGTTGCATGAAGCTTTCGGGACACAACTTCCTTTGAAAACCGCCTTCCATCCTCAGACGGATGGCCAGACCGAGCACACCATTCATACCTTCGTGGACATGCTATGGGCTTGTGTCCTCGACTTCAGTCACAGCTGGAAGGATCAATTACCTTTGGTGGAGTTTTCATACAACAATATATATCACTCCACCATTGGGATGAAACCTTTCATGGTGTTGTACGGGGGACCTTGCAGGTCACCTTTGAGCTGGACTGACCCCGGGGAGTCAGCACTAGTGGGACAAGAGATGGTACGGGCTACCACAGAGAAGGTGTAGATCATCCAAGAGCAGATAAATACTACACAGAGTAGGAAGAAGTCGTATTTCGACAAGATATGGAGACCTATAGAGTTCGAGGATGGCGACCACGTCTTTCTACGGGTCTCACCTCCGACGAGGAATATAGAGATTTGGCCGAAGTGGCAAGTAATCTCTAAGATTCATTAGACCGTTTCATGTCCTCAGCGTAGTAGGTGAGGTGTCATACTACTTAGCTCTTCCACCTCAGTTCACTGGGTGCACGACATCTTCCACGTATCCCATCTGAGGAGATGCGTACAAGACCCTTCTCACATCATCGACCATGGAGAGCTGGACGTCGACGATGGGGTGACTTTTACCGAGGTTCTAGTAGGGATTGATGGTCGAAAGGAGCGAGTCCTTTGTGGAAATTTGATACCTCTAGTGTGCGTTCTTTGGTATCACGGGAACCTCCAGGAGAGCACATGGGAGTGGGAGGCTCATATGTGTGCTCAATGCCCCCACTTGCTTACCTAGATGAGTTGTGGCTTACGGGGACGTAGAGACCTGAGGTGGGGAGAATGTAAAGACCCAGAAATTCAATTCAATTTTTTTTAAATATATGGTAATTTTAAACATCCGTGAAATCGGATGGCACACGATTCTGAGGACCGGAGTGCCCGGAATGATCAGTCGAAGTTTTATTAATCTTATGTTAATGCGCGTAAATAGTTTTCCTAAAAAAGTGGAATAACTCTTAAATGGATACTCAGATCAGAAATCTGATGGCACCATTGCACTCATCATGGATGGTTCACCCTAGGCGCGACTTAAGATTAGTCGGCGTGGGCCTCTTGTGAGAAAACCCAACAATGGAATAGTCGTAAATAAAATATTTAAATAGATTATTTTATTTTTCAAATTCTTATAACTCACAAATAGTATCTCGGATTAAAAATATGAGACCACCGCTGAATTCATGAGGGTATTCTTTCTTTATGAAAATACTAAATTTGGCTAGCACGGGAAACCAGAAAAAGTTTTTTTTTTGCTGCAAATAAAATAATTAAGTGAAAATTATTTTATTGTACAATTCATAACATCTAAACGGTAACTTGGATGGAAAATCCAAGAGCACCGATGGGTTCTTTGGGGCGTTTTTCACCTAGGAAGAGCCTAACCTTGACTGGCGTGGGTCGAGAGTGACTGAAAATAATTTTACAAACTTTTTTTTGGGGTACGTTCACTAAACGCACGAGCGGAGTTTTATAAATTTTGAACTGGTGCTCAAAATTGAAATTTGAGGGCACCGTTGATCTCACAGCCCCAATTTTCCCTTAAGAATACTTTTACCTTGACGGTAGTTAGTCGAGGGTGGAAGATGGTTTCTGGGTTTTTTGTGGAAACAATAAAATAAAATAAACACATGTTTTATTTTATTTTATCTGTTGAAACCACCCTTGTGGATGTTAGAAGTAGGGACCACCACACCTTAACCTCCCATGAGAGGTTTGGGTGGTGGGGACCACCTGAGATTTATCCTCCATTATGGGGGAGGAAAGAAACCTCTCAACTCCCTCAATTTAATTTTATGAGTCAACGTAAAATTAAATGATTTCAATTAATTTAATGTGTCGACATAAAATTAAATGATATAAATTAAATTTATGTGTCTACATAAAATTAAAATCCAAAATTTAATTTTATGTGTCAATATAAAATTAAACCCTATCAATTGTTTTGATGTTGGCTAGAACCCTTTTTAAATTTAGTAACAACGTCGTCGGAATTTAGGAAGGTTCCTAATAAATGAACCGTCTTAAATTCCATGATCGTTACTTACCTACCACCCTCTTTTATATATATGGATCTTGGGAGAAGGTTTTGGGATGGCTTCACCATGCGACGAAGTGCTGGTAAAGTGACGTGATGTTAAACACCTGGAGGATTACGATCTCTAATGAAGAACGCTCCACCGATGAAGAAAGCCGATGAGGAACGCCTTCGACTATGAAGAACTACCTCCTTCGACCCTCATCCACAGAATCCTACCAAAGTGGTATGTCTTCGACCGACCATCCCTCCTCATCGTGGTCAAATAACCGAAACATGAGCTTGGGATTGGAATAGTGCAGCGGATGTGACGAATGATGACAACATTGTTTTCTTCCCTGTGACTTCATCGATGAACAATGATCTAGGTAGGGGTTTAATTTCATTTAAGTGCCATGTTATTCCTTTCCTTAAAAAACAAAGAACGGTGATGTTTTCCATTAGCAGGTGGATTTTTGTGCTCATTCTTATGAACTGATTACTATCATCATAAATGTGGAGGGTGAGGGCCAAACTAACATGAACCAACTCCCTCTGTCGATTCTCTTTTGTGATATTTTTCGGCATGGCGATTAAACGAAGAGGCGAAGAAGGTGATAGGAAACGACCGCACTACCCGCAGTTGCCGCAACCCATGCCACCCTCACATCGCTTCGGCCGCACCCGCTATGCCACCCCGGCCGAATTGTGACGCTCGACGGCCTGCGTCGCCAGCCTCCCGACACACGGCTGCCCGACCGCCCACCTGCCTCCTGGCTCCCAGCCGCCCGCCGGCCTCCCGGCTCTCGGCTGCCGCCGGCCTCCCATTCGCCCCGGCTGAACTGCACCGGACTGATATCCCTGATCCCGGTCGCCCTCTGGCCGCCTGGCCTATCGGGCCGAGCCACCCGAACCACGCCCCTGCGGCCCTCCAGACCAAACTGGCTCTGCGCCTCCGAGATGAACCAGTTGCACGGCGCCCTCCGGGCCGAACCATGACCCCGTGGTGCTCCAGACCAAACTAACTATGTACGTCTAGGCCGAGCCTCCTACGCGGAGCCCTTAAGGCCGAACCGCCCTCGTGCCGACCCGCGGCCGGTCCGTGCCCTCGCAATCTGTCCGCGCTCCCGAGACATGCTAGACTGGGCCCATCAGGCTGGCCCAAATCTAACGGGCTGACCCACCTAACGGACCGGGCCGGACCCAACAGGTCTCTTCGGGGTGACACAGAATGGGTCAGCCCAGACTGGGTCAGGTCGGGTCGGTCCGACCAGGTCAGACTGGACTCGGGCCCACTACAGACCCTTTACTTATTTTGGCCATATCTTTGGCACCAGACGTCCATTTGATGAACCGTCAGAAGCACTCATAATCTTGGATCATGATGGTCCTTTTGAGTATAGACCACTAGAATTTGGGGTTTAGTTGAGATACAGTCTGGTTGGATCGTGCACGAATCCAACCGGGCCCCCGGGACTAAAATGATAATAACTCACAGACATGGTATCTGATTGACGCGCCGTCTGTTGCGTTGAGACCCCTATGACGTGGCAGACATTTGGGATATTTTTTCATAGGACTTTTTGGAAGTTGATGTATAGACACTTGGCTTGAGGAGAAGAACCTCCCGGAATCAAGCGTGCTTTGTGCGGAAACCCTGTGGTTGGCTGTTCTCAGACTACTGTTCCTGGATACTGTGTGGGTTCAATAGCTCTGACTATTGTTCCTGGATCGTGTGTGGGTCGACAGTTCTTACTAATATTCTTGGATCGTGTGTGGGTTCGACAATTATGACTACTATTCCTCGATCCTTTGTTGGTTCAACAGTTCTGACTACTGTTCCTGGATCCGGTGTCGGTTCGACAGTTATGACTAATGTTCCTGGATCCTGTGTGTGTTTGACAGTTCTGACTACTATTACTAGATCCAGTGAGGGTTTGATAGCTCTGACTACTATTCCAGGATCCTGTGTGGGTTCGAAGTCTCTGACTACTGTTCATGGATCCTGTGTGGGTTCGACAGCTTTGACTACTGTTCCTTGATCATGTGTGGGTTTGACAGGTCTGACTACTGTTCCTGGATCCTATGTGGGTTCAACAGCTCTGACTATTATTCCTGGATCCTGTGTGGGTTTGATAGTTCTAATATATGTACCAAGATCCTATGTGGGTTTGATAGAATATATGATTTAGTGGCTACATCTAATCATCTCTAACTCTCAACAAAAGTTGTATACATGTGTGAGCAGAGTCAGTAACTGTGGTATTTTCCTCATGATTGAGATGGATCACTTCATAACTTAGGTATATGTATGGTCATATACCTAAGTAAGGTTATATGTTGATTTTATACCATTTGGTTCATCCTTGTTGGATTTTGTGAGACCTTAAGGGTCTTAGGGTCCCTATTGAGTATCGTTATACTCAACCCTGCATGGGCTATGCCCGCACCTCGTTGTGTTGGATATAGATGACGAACAACGCTGACCAAGGCTGAGAGTACCAGGACAAGACGGTACCCGAGGTTGACTTTACGGCGTGTCAGCACACATAGGAGACGGACGAACATGGAGTGCCAAGGAGGCAATCTGTACGTACCCTACAGGTAGGAACCTTAGAGGATGACCCAATGGGTGTTTTTCTTATTTCCTCAATTGTACTTGTACTTTCAGTTTCTTGTACTTTCCAATTGGGCTTGTATTTTGGCCCATTTCTACTTAATGTACTCACTTGTTGGTTATTCAGTTTACTCGTGATCATATATGTTGTGTGTGTTTATAGGTTATAAAAGAAATGCCTTCCCGGTTTTAGGGAATTACACCTTTGGTGCTAGTCTCCAGCCCCTAGCCTATAGAAGGTGGGCTTGGGGTAGTCACAGTATGGGCCCCGAGGGATGGGTCGTTACCGATTTGTAAAATATTTTTAAATATTATGGAAATTTTCATCAATTATTCCCGATATTTTTTTTATGAAAATAGTGCAAAAAAAAAATTCACTCAATTATTTGTATTATATATAAATATATATATATTTAAAAAAATAAAAATTTTGGATAGGATAAATTATAAATAATTATTATAAATAAAACATAGTTTTTTAAAAAGGCATTCAATTTTTAATTTTTATTGATTGAATAATTACACAAATACTTATAGAATATTGACAAAATATCTAGTATATTAATAAAAAATATAATAAATGAACATAAAACTATTAAATGTACACATTGTCAATGAATTTTATTTTTTAGTTAATTTTTTAGATAAATATTTAATTTTAGGTATTCATAATGGCTTATATTCATTTTCATTTTTTATATTTTTTTACAAAACAAAAATTAAATTAATACTTAATTAAATGACATTTTTTATATTTAAAAGTAATAATATATTGTTAAGTTATTTAAAATTCATAAAAAGGTTATATTTTTTAATGTGAATGATATATGGTTTTAATATCCACAAAAGTCCATTTATGGTTTAAAATTCTTTTTATTGTATCATTATTGACACTTGATGTGTACAAAACACTGCATTTTTGGTAATTGTCAGAAGGGTTTACTAATGGTTAAAATAATGAGGTAAGGATAACAACATCACCTAAATAAGTTCAAATGTTAATTTAGTATATTTTTATAATCATACATATCAAATTACTAAATAATATAAATTTTTATCTAATTAAACATGGAAATTAAGTTATATCAATATAATATGTCATGTAATTATAATAGTTCCCCAACCCAAACACAACTAATGGAATAGATTCTATTATATTTCTGTAGTCAGATTACCTAAGAATTATATTTCACAAATCAGTTGGGATACCCTAGTACTCTCACAGACAAGCCGACACTGACTTTACCTAAAGGGTTTTCGCAATCCCTGCATGTTGGCGACTAGCACCTGGTGTCATACAATATGAATGTTGGAAATAATTTTCCACAAACACAAAGAAATATTGATTAACATGTTAGTATAAATACTAGAAAAACTCAATAGGTGGATGTGTAATAGAAATCTAACGGGAATGAAAATCTTAAGTACTACCATAAGGTACATGAAAAAAGGATAATATAACAATGACCTAGTGGGAACAAACATCAAGGCCTAGAATTAATAGCCACTACAACATAAAATTTGTACCATAACCTTTCTTGATCCCAGTAAAAGATTATCTACAAACACCAGAAGGAATAGGTAGGGTGTGAGATAAAGTCCTAGAAGGGTCACACTATGGATTCCATCATAAAATTATATCAATTAATTAATAAAATAAATAATTCAACTATAAATTACTAGGAATGGAATTTCATAAAAGGGACATGAGATCCTAGTTATTCCTAAAGGACATTCAAAAATATAGATGTAAAAAGTGGATCTATATCAGATACGATAGTATATGGAACCCTATGAAAATGGAAAATCTCTTTCATAAAGAGATTATTTTAAATCAAATGATTTTTATATATAATGTTTTGGTATATAGTGATCCGATTTAGGTAGCTGGTTGATCACAACCCGTATCACGTTATTTGTTCTTTTGGTAGGTAGGAAGCCAACCAAAGAGTCCATTGAGATCCTTTTCCATTACATGGAAAGCATTGTAAGTGGATGAAACAAACATGAAGGTTTTTGGAGCTCATCCATAACCTATTTTCATGTATAATAGTGATAGAAAACAATTTAATTTAATAATAAGATACATGGCCTAAAAATTCTATTCCACATGTCATAGAACACCTTCATGTTTCCTTGGTGTACTACCCACTTGGGGTTATCAAAATACCCACCCAAAACTATCCTGAATGAATAACGTTACCAAAAAATCATTATGATACAATAGAATTCCCACTCTGGATAACATACATTAAACAATAGTCTCCCCACCATTAATTGAGAGAATAATTTCACATAACTCATCACCAAGCTATTTTTACTAAATAATCATCTGGATAAGAGTGGATTTCACTAAACACTAACCATGAAATATTATCCCACAATTCACAGACTCCAATATGAAATTGTGTAATAAATTCCATCATGTGACACTATTTTATTATTTCATTTATGGCTTGGTTTAGATGTGTTCCACTCAATGCATCTTATATATCTTTCAATTTCACCACAATATAAGTGATGATGAAGTCAAAAAAGTTCATGTATTCAACCAAATTTCAATGGTATAGATTTAAATATTTTTGAGAGAGGTTATATCTCATGATATATTTGTCATAATACATTGTAAACCTTTTTCAATAATGGTAATACAAAAAAATCATAAGCGTGTAAAACACAACCTCATGTTCAAGGTCATGGGTCAGATAATTCATATCTTCCCTCCAATGATGACAAGATCCATAAGAAATTAAATGATCACCCTGTATAATAATGTACAACAATAATAACCTGATGCATCATATAATTCCTCATTTCATATCTCGTGCTCTAGGATAGTCAACATAGGTGAAATAGTCAAAAAATCATTATCAAATCAAAAAAAATTATTAAAATTTTCATCCGAATAAAAAAATTTCCCTTTCGAGTTATAGCATCAGTCAGATATTCCAATGTTAAGAAGCCCTATAAAAATAGAAATAATAACTACGTATACCCAAGTAGCTTTTAGTCAGGAATGAATTTCATGGTTGTTCTCATGTCATAAAAACATTTTAATTTTTATTATCAACTAAATTGAAATTTTATAGCTCAACATGTCTGATGAAATTAAATTCCTAGATCTAGAATATACTTATAGAAATCATGGTATAATGTGGTTTATTTATCAACAATCATAAAACATATCATGGATGAAATACAATATCATCTTTGGATTTATATTAGAAAATAATGTCATGCAAAAAGGCCACCATTAATGTATCTATATACTCATGGATTTTTTATTATATATATAATGCATGAAAAAGAAATGATTATGAAAAAATCCATGATATGGTTCTTAATGACCATGCCTCCTAGGGATTTTTTGATTAAATTCATATTCTTTTATTCTCTATTGAAGTTAGATAGATCGAAGATTAATCTTAAAGAACCAATTTTCCCTTTCAACAGTTCAAATAGATCATCATTATATTGAAATTTCTATTTTTTCTTTTAAATGACAATATTTTCAGTAATCAACACAAAGGTGATATGAACCATAATATTTCTCATCAATGATGACAAATTCTACCCATGGTGACTAACAAGGGAATATAAATCCTATATCTAGAATATCATCAAGAAATCACATCAATTTATTCATTTTATATTGTTTCTTGTAATAAGATAGATTATATATATTTTGGTTGAGTACCATGCCTTAAATAAATAAAAAATGTACCTCTATTTTTTATATAACCCTATAGAAGTAAGGATAAAATACATTGGGAAACATGAAAAGAACTAGATAGTGATGACATATATAATATTTCCACTCAAGATCAAAAGTGAACATTAATATTAATTTCCCCAAAACTAAATACAAATGTATGAACCCAGTCAACCTGAGGTCCCATTACCCTTGAATGATATTTCACACTCCATTGGGAATATTAAAGGAGACCAATAAAATATAAAAATCAACATGGGAATTATTGGAAATTATCAAATCCATCAAAAATATAATGTTAACTAGTTTCATTTCAAATTCTTGATAACTCCAAGCATGATCAGTATCTGATAATAGGAAAACACAGTCGGACTAAAGAGACCCTTCTCTCTCCTTATTCTCCGATGTGGAGTAATATCCATTATTCTTGTTAAAACCTCTATAAAAAAATTTATATGGTTAAAAATTAAGATATTAATATATTAATAAGAAGATCCAACATCAAATAACGATGATAGTAATGATAATTCTATAACAATGGTACCTATAACATCTTATGGACCTGAATTTTCTTTCTCTAGAGACTCTTCTACTTCCTAAAGAATATTCATTTAAAAATAATGTGTTAGAACATATTTATTCATAAATATTATGATTTGACCATATTTTTTGAAGTATTTAAGGATCTTGTTCTAGGAGACGGAGTAAAAAATACAATGAAGAAAATGAGCATGTTATATGTGCAGCTTCAGGAACCATATATCATGGGCGACTCAATGTAAACCATATTGAAAATCCCAATATTTCCACAGTGTTTTGAAATAAAAGAGACTCTTTTATGAATTTTAGTATTTTTAGAAAACCCAAAATATCACCACACACAATGGGAATCATTATTAATCCTCTTCCCTCTAGAGTATTTAACACATTCATTTGGAGAAATACGAAGTCCCATCAACCATATCCTCTTAGACAAGTTCATTTTCTCCATCAGTGTAGGATATAGAACACCATTATAATAATGTTGGTTTAGTATGAATACCCAATAATTAATATCATAACGATGTACCATATTAAACCATCATGTCTTTATCTTATCATTAGAAGATATTTTTGGAGAAAATGGAACTAGAAAAATAAAATGGTTTGCATTCATTATCTTGGTCATATCAGTTGGCACGAGTTTGAAAAAATCAATATCCTTGGCTAACTCAATCGACTCACGATTGAACTCATCATTGAAAATAGAATTGAATTATTCCCACTATAGGTCCTCATGCATCTATCAACAACCATAATGACCCAAAAACTCTTACTAAGGACCCCCAACATGGTGGTGTCACACATCACCTTAATTACATCTATAGTCTAAACGAACAATGTTGAATGATAAATCATTATTATCTATTCATCAAACATTTGAGGTTTATTTTATCCCTTGATCTCAGATGATTTATAGGGAATGAAATCCTGATAATGATTATATAACAAATAACTTGGAGGTTACACAACTGGTGGCTCAATGGGAACTATTGTAGGAGTCTTTTCAATATCATGTATAGTACATAAAATGTCATCAACGAAACTCAGGTCCAAAATAAAAATTAATCCTTATGTTTTATTGGAAGATTCCTCACATATCTTATTAATGTATCTTACTAGAAGCATGATGCTAGATAAAATTAGATAATAAAATTTAAGACCTCAGAAATGATACACAAATCGATACACAACAACAAAAAAATGAAAAATTATCCCCATTAGATAAATATAATATTCTCATATTTCAATATATACAAATATACATTAGTGAAATGATAAGAACTATTACTTAATAAATCATTCCTAAAACCACCCATTTAAACTTTATGATCATTATGGTGATATATATCTAAAAACACAAAAAAACCCACATATATCCTGACATGATTGCACTATTGCATACTAACATCAAGGAATAGAGCATAACCATACTCTGATACCAGTTTATTATGAACTAGATCAGATACCTTGGTACCCTAACACCCGAGATAGATATGACATGTCCTGAAGTGTGTTCTCGATCCCTATGCGTAGTAATATATACCCTAACATCATAAAATATAAATGTCGGAAAAATATCTCACAAACAGAAAATAATACTGTTAAATGTGTCAGTATGCATTAAATAAAAACTCAATAGAGAGAAGTGTAACATATGTAAAATAGTAATGAAAACCCAAAATACAACCTCATGGTTCCAGAAAATAGGAAAACAACACAGGGATTAGTGGAAAAAATCTATATCTACATGGGTCAACAACAACTACCACCTCCAAATGACAGATTACAATTTCATGAATATAGAATAATATAATCTATAAACATAAGAGGGAATGGGTTGGGTGTGTGATAAAATCCAATTATGTTCTCAACAAATATTTCATAATAAGTTTAAAAAATTTAATTAAACCAATAATGAATTCCATTTTAAATAAACAACCATGGAATTTAATAAAATTATTTAAAAAAAATAATGATTTACATTTTTAAAGACAAAAAGTGATTAAACAAATGGATTAATAAAAATATTATAAAAATATATTTTTTTCAATTCACAAGGGATGGATAAATGAGCTTTTTAAAAATATTAGAATATATTTATAATATTAAGAAATGTAAAACATGGACATCTTCCAAAAGGTAGAACAGTTCCAAGATATGGGACACACAAACACTTGAGTTTATGATCAAATCAATATATATACACACATCCCTATGAAACTAGTCAAAGAGAAACCATCACCTTCCCATCAGGTATTTGGATTACCATATATGTATTGTTGATGTTTTAAATAAATATAGTGTGGTACAAAATAACTCACTAACTACCAAGACATACATGTTCCCTAATAAAAATAGTCAGTGATAGAAAAAATATTTTAAAACTTTTTAAAAATAAATTAATCATATTCCTTCCACTAAAAATATGCCCATTTTTATATAAAACCATAAAATGAATTTTTTTCAATTCCTACCTTTTCTATTAAAATTCAACTAGAATTATATGAAGATAAAATATAAAGACATTTATCAAATAATAATTTTAGATCAATTTTATAAAATAAAGCTATAAAATAAAATTCATTAATAAAATTCATTTTTTTATTTCAAATAATATCATCCAGTTTCACTACACCACATAAATCAATGGAAATTAGGGGTTTTCTTTGTTTTTTAAAAAATACAACACAAATCCCTATATAACTAGAATTAGGTTTTTAACTATCAAATTGAAATGAAGTTTAATTTAAATCCTGAAATTGAATTTAAATCAATAATTGAATTAAAATATAACTAATAAGCGTTAAAAAATTTTCCCATCCTCAATGGAAAAACCTACCTCAGGGTCATAGGATCTCAAAATGAAAAGCTATAATTTGGAAACACAAATGAATAATATTGAAAATCAGGATCCGAGGAACAAAAATATATTCAAAATCTAAACCAATTGGGATTGGATCCTCCAAAAACCTGAATTTATATTAAACCCTAGGTAAGAAATTGGGGAGAATTGTAGAATTATAATGTGATGATTGAATAAATAGTGAATATATCAAATATCCTTCTCATAGATTTGATTCCATTTTGGAGGGGTGTTAGGGGGACAAAATAACCTCATTGTAGAATCCATGGAAGAAAAAAATATATTTTTGTTGTAACAGACATTCAACCACATAAAATGTGTTTTTATTTATTTGGAAAATAATTTTTAAATTTATAGTTTTCCATAAGAATGGTTAGCTAGAATGGGTTCATGGTAGACAAAATTTTCACCCCGACTAATGGGGTTGAATTGTTTATCCTTGGTGGTAACCTGGGATATCAAAACATTAAACAAATGTGAGAACCCTCACGGCTTGGGTTGGCATGTATTTAACTAAAAAGGAAAAATATTTTTGGAAAAATCCTGCAATATTGATGAAAACCCCAATATTATTAAAAGTTTTCAAAAATTACACCTAAAATAACCCTAAACAAACCCCAATAAAAGCATGATCAATAGAAGGGTTTAGGAATAACATAAAATTGTAACATGATTTTACATAATATAACATCCAATAAATAAAAAATTTCCTTATTATATTCCTTTACCCTATTTTAGTTCTTTTTATATAACAAAAATACCGTCATATAATATAATATTCTTTAATCAAATGACTGTTTCTCAATGAAAATGTATAACAATAAATCAAGAGTATTAATTTTTTTAGTTTTCCTATAATAAATACATTATATACATTAAAAAATAATTATTTTATTAACTTAATTATAATTAATTTTTATTATTTTATTGTAAAAATAATTATCCACCAAATTCTCATCCATTAGAGAATGATAACGCTAATCGTATGTAAGTATGCACTACCGCCACTACAAATTGATGTGGTTAAATTTTTATTATTAATTTACATGGATGATAATTAGGAACTATTTGATGAGTTTATATGATATATGTAATATAATAAAAATGTATTTAGTGTGATTTAGTTTTTACCCACCTTTCATTCCATTTTTCAAAATGTAAAAACTACATTCATGCATACATACCATATAACATCTCATTGAATAGTATAATTATTGATTCCATCACTTAAATTTATGGATAACTATAAATATATACCTAATTAAAATATATTATTTTTAGGAATTTTATGTAACCATTTTCAATGTACAAGGATTGAGTTTTCTGAATACAAATTATTATGAAAAATGAAATAATTAATACCCAGAAATGATGATTCGTGTAAGTAGTTATTAATTCATGGGTGACAAAATGTTATAATTTGATAAAATATGATATTATAACTAAATTAATGGCTCAATCATATAAATATAAAAAAATCTTATTTATTATACAGAATATTAATTTATAGTAGAATAAACTATAACTTGAGGTAAGGGTTTTATTTTATAATATCATTTATTACTATTATTTTTTATTATTAAAGCATAATGATTAAATTTCATGATATAAATAACATGATTTATCATAATATTTAGTATACATTAGATTTTTTTCATAATACATGATTTCATATAAATTTACATTCAATATATACTCAATAGATAGAAAGAATTTTTTTATGGAGAACCAACATTATTTCCTCATTGGTTAAAAAGACGTATTCTTTCATGTCCATGTACAATAAAAATATTTTTAATTATTATCTTATGATAAAATAATTGTTAATTAAATTCTAGATAACCATATCTTTATTTTTATAAAAAATATAAAATAATTCAATTTTCAGTCTATTTAGAAATTGAAAACGGATATACCCATCCATATAATGGTTTTTCTAATAAATAAATGGTGGAATTAAATAGAAACTCAAAAAATTGTAGAGAGAATTTGGTGATATTTCTATTATTCCTGAATTGTGGAAGGAATAAAAAATTAAATCCAATTAAGTGGAATATAAAGATATTTAAGTGGGAAAAGTATGGTCTTAATATAATATAATGTTAATGTGATTGGAATAAGAAGTTATAAAATTATATGGAGAATGATACATATTTTTAAATATCCACACTTCAGTTTATCAAATTCATTTGATCTCAATTTATGATATTGATATTAAAGTGGTAAAATGTATACATACCATCAAATCTAGAACTACTAATATATTATATGATTATGGATAAACCAACCCATTCATTTCTAAATAATTCTATCATGGAATCAAAATACATACTCAAAGATTAGATGTTGAATTTTATATGAACAACCATAATGATATTATGATCACATCTAATATCTATGATTCTTATCAAATTTACTTTTATGGGAATGTTTCTCATTGAAATCATAATATTCTACCTCTAAATAAGGGAAGTCACATTTTATTATTTTAATCAATGGATTATCATATATTATTATAATGGTAAATTTGATCTTCTATCTATAATCACATCATTTTTTGATTCTAAATTCATATTCAAAATTGGTTTATACACTATTTTTTTTGAAGAAAATCAATATCGATGATATATCCATTTGTTGTGAGATTTTGGTCTCTTTCATAAATATGTTTATTGTATTCAACCATATTGTGATGTTTAGTTTTCAATAGGACTCATAACTAGATATACACATATTTTCATGACTACCTTTAGAATGGAACTGATTGAGTTTTAATAAATAATAAAAAACACTAGGAATATCATGAAAATGAATTCATTTATCCAATTACATCATCTTGAGAATAACTTATTAATATTTTTTATAAATAATTATATATCAATTCATATATATATTGATTATTGATAACTCAACATAATCACTATTAAGAACAACCATTGTATACCTTATATTATTGAATTGTGTGAACAAAATCATGGATCTCAATACATTTCCTAGATTGAACATTTTTCTAGATAACATGATTTGATTGATAATATGTATGACATAATCAAGATACTAATTAAGATAAGGTTTGTATGCTTTGAATTTATTGTTATTCCATTGATTCAGACAGTTTACCTATATCTATATAGAATTAATTAAAGGTTTCATTAGAAAATTCTTTGACCAGTACTTCATATATATGTAGTAATATTCTTATATATTTCAAATTAATGTTATAGAATTAATATCACTGGAGGATTTTTTTGAAGAAACTAAGTATGGATAACTTGTATGAAAAAATTAACTGTTTTGAATTTGTGGAACAATAATATTCATTTATAGGTTGTGTTATCTCGGGGGAGGGTATACATATGGATCTATCAATGATTGAGGTAATTAAATGTTTGAACAAACTGAACATCAGGAATGTGATCCAAAATATTCTGGTTTTGGGAAGATATTGTTGACATTTTTATTGATTTTCCCATGAATAAATATTACACCCACTAGATTATCCTTCAATGAATCCATGTTCTATTGGATATATTAATTTGAGGTCATTGTTAGGGAAAATTATAAAACATTAGTTAATTAACATTCTCCCAAACCATCATAGTTTGAATAAGGGTTTTTGATCTAGAGTGATTCATGAATTATTGGTCTAGGATTTTTCCTTGTTAAGAAAGATATGTTCTAAGCATATGGATCATGATAAATAAACTATTATTTAAAAAATTACCGAACTCATGATTTGGTGTTTGCTGTAATAATTTATTCATTAATTATATTGAAAAATTATGATTATGGAGAATATAATTCTATATATTATTCATAAATTATATTTTCATATAAAAAGAGAGGAATATAGTCTTGGGAATATGATGTAAGTTCATTAAAGATGTTGATTTACCAATACAAAAACACCCATGGAAAAAGAAAAAGTCGTCTGATCCATTGAGTCAAAAGAGTCATGATATATTGTCTATGACATGGATTATAAAATATACAATATTTATTTATTCATAATGGATGGATGTAGATATCATGACTGAGGGATTGAAATCCTATCATTCTCAAATGTTTCTTTAACTAACTACACACATGATGATTAATGTGCAGTTTAGTGAATATGTGGAGTAAAATAAGATGGTTAGAATTGATTTAGTGTTAATTTTTTTTTGATGAAATAATAAGGTTCTAAAACCGCCCATCTATACAATAAATACCCAATCTGAAGAAGGAATTGTCCGTTGAATCTCATAATACACCAATATTGTTTCATCATTAAATTATGAATAAGTATAATGGTATAAAAGTGTTTTTTCACATAAAAATATGAATAATGATATTCTAGAAAATGTAACTATTTTCATGATATTTCGAAAATTTATGTATGACATATAAGAGTCTAGCATGATGTTTTAACCATCACCCATTCCAGAAATTGAAGTGCAAAAACATCACCATCAATTTTATTATGGGACTCCCCAAAGCATCTTATGCCCATATAATAATTTTTCTTGTTGTAAATAACTTTAAGAAATTATAAAACCTCATTAGTCCTATAGAACATTCACCTATAGATTAACATTCCAGTATATTTATTAGGGAAGTGATAATGTTTCATTGAGTAACACTTTCTATTTTGTCTCATTGGGGTTTCAGGGTTACCACAATGTTTTTTTGATTTCTTTGTTAGGATCTTGATATAGGGATGAATTTTAATAATAATCATCATCCTCAATTAGATAGCTAGTCAAAGAGAACCATTTAATCCATATAATAAATGTTGAAATGTTTTTTTATATAAATTCAGTAGATTAGACTGACACCTTCCACTAGTCGTGTTTCTTATAAAAAAATAGTTACATATACATTTAGATAGCTCATAATGATGAACATAATTGAAATTAGTTTAGAATTCCAATGATCTGGGATGAATATGGAGAAAAATAATATATCGGGATTTCAGCTAGTGGTGAATATTGAAGATAATTTCATAGACATTAAAGATGAAATTATGGTAGATATGAATATATTGAGAAGTGATGTTAACAATCATTGATGAGATAGAGAATTAGATGTTGGTGAGAAGGTATTTTAGTGAATTTTACCATGGAATAAAATTATTTTTATCTTAGAAGATGTAAAATATTACCCCAATGTATATTTTCCTATTTTATATTCATGATTTATTATAGATGGTAACATATCACATTGTTCTTACCCAAAACATCCATCGTATTCAGGAATTTTTCCATGCATCTCTCTATGGGATGCAAATAACTAATCATTAAATATTCTAAAACTATATGGTTACACCTCTTGATAATGATCATTCCTATGATTATTTAATGCCAAAAATATATTAACTTAGAAATAATATTCTATGGAACATGAATAATAAACTAGTTTATGTTATAAGGATGAATAAATTAATTAATAAACCAACATGGAAAGATGAGGATACTGTGAAACATTAATATCATTATTTATTTGTATCATAGTGAAATAATTTTTATAGATAATTTCAATATAAGTGGTATATAATTTAAATACCAAATACTATGTCATATATATATATTTAAAATTGATTTACTTTATTTGATAGCTTGTGAAATGTAAAACACCATGTTTAAATGAACCACAATATACTATTTAAATATTATAATTTAATGAGGATGTTTCCACCAATCTATTTGATTTGTGAGAATAAATAATAAATAAATTTAATAATGAATTCTGTGAAAACTTGTAATGATAATTAATTATTTTTCAAATTATTTTAAATAATTATTAAAATATTTTGAAAAAAATTGACTGTTTTTTCTAATAAGGTATTTTATTCCGTAAATGTGTTCTTATCATAAAAAACAAAACAGATTAAAATATTTGAAGGATTAAAATGAAATTATATAATATATTTACAATATAATGTATTATAAATAATCTTATTTTATTCCCATAGTGTCATAAGAATGAATATTGCATTATAATTAAATGTATTTTTCTAAAAATGATTATTATAGAGGTTTACAAAAAACTTACAATATATTTCAGTCACCTATTGAAATTGAATATTTGGTCTTGGATCCCATATTTAGAATATATATTCAAATTTGGTATATACGACCATTTTGTTTAATTTTGAGTAGTAACCTTGATAAATGTTTCCTATCTTTGATTGGGTAAAATTGGAAAAAATATGATTCAATCATTGGGGTAAGAATTTAAAAATTCTATAATACATGAAATTATCCTGTTATATTAGAGGAGTTATTCCATGAAAATTCATTCATTGATTATAATTTCACTTTATATAATTTTTTTGTGGATTATGAATTTTATATTATTTTCAAAAAACAATAAATACAAAATATCACTCGCTTAACAATTATTTCATTGTAATTTTTAAACACATATTAATAAATGGAAATTTTAATTCATAATTATTATTATAAATATTAAATAATTTTGTTTATCATTATAATTTAATAATAATTTATTGTTATTGAATAATAAAAATTAATTCTTACACAACTTTGGCTGAATATTTATTCGATTAAATTATAAATGAAATAACTATTTTAAAAATTAATAAAAATAATATAATTTGGTTAAAATATTGTGTTCTATATAATTTATAGACAAATATATCATATTAAGAATAATTGAATGATTTATTTGAATATTTCTTTTCTATCAAGCAGTTTTAAAAGTCAAATTAAATGAATAGTTCCAAAAATGACCATAATGATGTTTTATAATAAATATTATTTTCATATATAATTATATATATATAATAATATTTTCATCTTAGTGAATGGAATATGTTTGAAAATATTATCCATTGTCTATTTATGGAAAAATTATATTTTTATGGATGCATTTTTAACACTTATCGTGTATTAAGAACTGATTTTGTGTTATTGCTGAAAGGGTTAATGGAGGTTTAAAGAAATATATAATTGTTATGAAATCACAAAAACATGTTAAAATTGTGTTCTATGATATGAAATCTATTAATAATCATCAAATGTAAAAATTATATCTATGATGATATGTTTTTCTATTGAAATAAAATTACATAAATTTAATACATTGTATATTTCAACGACCCCTTCCCAAACTTATAATGGAATCATTTTGTCATATACAATATTATTTAAAATTTATGAGTAATATAGATTGAAAAGACCCTAAAATAATGAAGTTTTTATTTCATGTATGAAATCCTAGTGTCTATTTTCCTACAAAAAGACTTTCCTTTTGAGAATTAATGTTTAACTAAAATATAGTTTCTCAATCAACATTGATAACTCTTGACAAGAATTTTTTATTTTATTTATTCCTATACCTCCTCTAAATCTAGGGTTCCTATTTGGAAATAATTAAATCCATATCCTCAATTTTAAATTATTATTTTTATTATGGAATGATCTTTATAATCATTCCACCCATATGATAGAAAATGGTAATGTTTCTCATATGTATGTGTGGACTATCACCTCCACAAAGCGATGTGAATGATTTTTAAATTTTAATATACATGGGTGTAAATAATTATTGATTTAATAAATATAGAAGGTATTTGTGATATAAATATTATTATTTAAATTTGGGTTATTTTTTACCTTTCTTTAGTACTAACCATAGAAAAATGAAAAACATATATTCATCGGAATAAATGGAATATCTTGTCCACGAATTATTCAATTCATTTTTCCATATCTATTCTTGATAGATAAGTGTAATTATATATAAACATATATAATTAATGTATATATGGTATTTTTATCATAATTATTTTTTTTGAAATAATGGAATCATTATCTATATATATGGACTGAAACAACACAACTGAATTTTTCCAGAAAAATAAAATAGATTACACCTAAAAATATTATTTAAAAAGAAATTATAAAAATATTTGTGTTGAAGTGTTATAATTGAATAATAAATGATACTATTATCAGTTAAATGACTCAAAAATTGATATATAATAATTTTATATTTAATACACATGTAGTAATATAGAATTTTGTTCATGTGGAAATCGAGTTAAGGGTTTTATTTTATGAGCTCACTTTTTTATAGGGTTCATTTTATGAACAAGTTTACGATAATGAAATTTACTTATATACCTATTTAAAATTCGTATGTATTAAATAATAAAAATTTTATTTGTAGTGATAATTTTTTTTACATTAATTCTTCATTATTCATGTATTGAATAGGAGAAATTATTTTTTAATGAAACCCGCCATATTTTTTTTGATTCAAACTAATTTTCATCAATGTAAATATATTTCAATAATATTTACAAGGAATAATTCAAGATTCTAATTTTTTTTAAATAAATTCAATATTAAACATTATTTTTAATAATTTTTTTTAAAATGTTACACCCTAATCTTCCACTGTACACTACTATTTGAATAATACAATAGCTTGCATTATACGAAACATCGAGTATCCTCACACCACGACTAGTCCAATAAGACATTATAAATTTTAATACCCACTATTTCAAATTTAATAAATTTTATTTTTCCAAATGGAATTCATTTTTGTTTTCGGAATATCAAAATTATCAAAGGGGGAATTCTTTGTATTTTTTTAAAAAATATCAATTTTTGATGAATAGTTAAAACCATTGCATTATTGTTTAAATATGAATTCTTATTTAAATAATTATTTATTTAATTTAGATTTATTTTAAGTAAAAATAGAAACATAATAATTATATTATTTCAATTTAATTCATTTGAGTCATTTTATATTCAAAAATGATATATAAAATTTTATTGAAATTTTATAACGTCTTTTACCTACCTTCTAGGCCCGTTAGAAAATTTCCATAAAACATAATATTACAAATTATATGAAGTGAATTACCAAAATCCAAGAGACATGGTTGACATTAGTATAAAAAATTTTGATCAATAGGATAAAAATAATTTTTGGTGAACAATATCTTTTGAATTTTATTTACCACGGTTAAAAGTAAATAAGGTAATTAAAAATAAAAATAATATTATAATTACCATAAAACATGTCTTAATTCTACTGGATAAGTGTATTTTGACCAAAATAAACCATATGAATAAAATATGATCCTATTGGTTTAGCTAGATTATATTTGGACATTTATTTTTATTTTATTTTTAGAAGAGTTAAAAGTTTAAAATTTAAAGTTTAATAACTAAACAAATTTTAATATAGGGTTATACATAAGTTAAATTTGATTGTAAATATTCATTATAAAGATAAAAATATATCAGACATATTGGTATTTTATTTATAATTTTTATTCATTAAATAATTAAATTTATATATGACAACATGATGATATAGTAATTACTAAATTATTGAATAATAAAAAATTTGATATTAAAAATTTTAATATAATTATAAATTTAGACCTTTATTATACTCCAAGAATTTTATAGGTTAATATGAAATGTTAGGGTTGATTAAATTATTATTTATATTAGTGATAAAGTTGTTATTAATTTCAGAAAAACCAAATACTAAATAGTGTCAAAATTGACATAAATGAGTTTTTAAAAATAATTATTTTTTTTAATTGATATAATATTCTTAAAAATCAATGGTTTTTTCAAAGGACATAGATAAGGTTAGAAATATCAATATTGAACCACTTGGTGTTCTCTTATAAATTTATATTATATTTACTAATGACTTATTATAATAATACAAGAATACATGGTAAAAGTTTAACTATTTAACTATATGTTAAATATAAAGGATAAGGTTAATATGGTGGCCTAAAACTGGATAAAACCTTTTGGTTGAGATTTTTTCGACCCATATCCACCTAAAATTTAAAATAAATCATTTTGGAGCCATTATGTGACTAATATGATTATATAATAAAACAATATTTCAAGTTTTTTCTGAAGTGACCCTCATCTCTCTTATAAAAGGGTACTTCCCCTTCTCTCAAAATCATAGCTCCAAATCCATTTGGATTATCCAAACCCTGATCAAATATCATCCCAACTACCCTAAATTCAACATAGAGGCCTTACATTGATCATAAATCCATCCTATGTAGCACTTTTGATCAAATCAAAAGGAAGCACCCGAAAAAAGGTAATAATTTCATCACATATTTCAATGTTTTTAAATTTTCCACATCCTTTTTCTTTTTTGTTTCCATGAAGAAATAATAAATCTAGTACCTTCTATATAATTTTATGTTATTATAAATATTTTACAATCATATTCATTATTCTATCCATCCAACGAATGACAAATTCACCATTTGTGCGTATGTATTGCTTACCGTCTCTACATCGTGGTGTAGTTTGTAATTCAACACTTCATTATTTGGATGGGTATAATAATGAGTATAATTGATTTAAATAAAAAATATAAAATTTTAATAAATCTATATATATGATATACAATACAATTACATATTATTTCACCATAAATTGAATGATATTGCCGCTCGTGCGTACGTACGGATTACCGTCTCCATGAACGCGATTAGATTCATTCCCCATTGTAACCATTCAAGAATAATATTCATTTTATGATTAAAAATAATGTCTATGAACGTAATATCATTCTATATATGAATCATATACATCCTATCCATAATGAATATGACTTATGTAACAAAACTTATAAAGGAAAACAATTCAGTTAACAACCAAAACAATGATACTACTGAAACATTATTAACAATGCAATATTATAAGATCATATATGATATCATATTCATATAAGTGGTTCTTTTATAATTTAATAACAATTGTTTATCTATTATAGAGGAGTTTAATGTACCCTTGATCAAGGAAAAGTACTAGGTAAAGGTTATTTCTACAATATCTTCACTATCTGAGGTTGTTTATATGTAAGTATCGACTATGACCTCTTTATCATCCACATACTTATTTCTTAAAAATTTATTTCAAAACAATTTTACTATTTACGAGAATATGGGTTAATGTAATTTATACCCTCATTTGACTATTTATAAAATGGTTTGAATGTAATCGTTCCATCTCTTTCCAAATAAGGTACATTATGACCATTTTGAGGAATTAAGGTAAGAATTTGTTTAACATATATGGAAGGTGCAGCTATTTTCCCTCATTATAATAACTTCTAATATTCACTTACTATCCTATAAAAATATTTTTAAATTAAATGTTGTATTTTTTAATTATGTTTCTATTAAATGATTTGAAAATATAAAGAGATACTTCTCACAAATTGTTTTGATTTCTTCTATGTCAACATCCTTTGTTGGATTTTACGATTGTTTGAAGTTGATTTATTATGATTCAATATTCCATATTGTATTGAAGGTTTTGTGATATTTTTGGCTGTGGATATTCTATTTTTATACTATTCATTGTTTATTGTCAATATATTATCATTTCGTATTCCAGTTTAAATATGAATGTTTATGTTATATATCAATCTTTTCATATGGGGAATGCATTGGACCTAGTAAGTGATGGGAGTAGCCCTCTATAGCTCCTCTATGAATCGGTAGGTCTCATGAGACATACAAGTGTATTGGCACAAGGCCCTGAAAAAATATTATTTATAGTCCTGGCATGAGGCCTTGACTATGTGGTTATGATGTCTGACATTATGAATTCCATGATTATGAAATTGACATTGATATTTTATGTGATTATTCGACTTGTTGAATATCCATGTAAATAAGTAAACAGAATTATTTGATTTATCTTTTACATATTATGATAATGTTTATTTTTAAAAGGTTTGTGTTTTAGTCTTATACATTTCCTTAAATTTTTATTCTTTTTTTGAATGTTTCCTTTATATTGTTATCCTTACTTAGCATTTAAGCTCACCTATTTCATATATTTTATTTCTCCAAGTTTGTGAAGAAGTGTATTGAACTATAGAAATATGCTAAGGGGATATGAGTGTGTTCAAAGGGGACACAATGTTGTTGTATTTTTATTTCATAATATAATGTAAAACATATGTATGTATCTATTACTTTAAAGGATACTAAATTGTTTGGTCATTTGGGACATGATTCCTCATATCATGCCAATGTTATTTATTAATTCACTTACTCTAGGTAACTAGGGTCGGTGAATTACACAAATTGAATCTTTTTATCACTTTCTAAATGAGGATATTTGATATTGTTCTTGAAAATTTTAATGGAAATTTAGTTATTGAATAAACTAAGATAAATTGAATTTCCCATTATTATTACCTTTTAATTATTTTAATCATATTATAAATTATTCCATGTTTATTTTAATTGAACAATTTTTCCCTAATATATATATTTTTTATATAATTTAGAGAAGTGTTTCACAAATGATCATTTTATTCTCATTATGATTTTTTTAATGTGTAATTTCAAATGAATATTCAAATATGATAATGTCATTTGATATTCATAATTATTTTAAAGGGATATGATCAAATTATATAATCCATAATATATATTTTTATTGTTTATGACTATGATTACAAGAAATTTTTGAAACCTATTAATTTATCTTGGGTTATGTTGTAATTAAATGTTGGAGTTTTTATTAAAATCATTTACTTTTCCCAGAGTAAGGATATGTGACTAATGATTTATGATATTAATGAATAGATATATATGGATTATGACTATGTGTATGGTTCTCTAGGATTTTTTTCTCCCTCTAATGAATTTGGTAGATATATATGTAACAAGATATAATAATGGCTATAATGGTCAATAAACCCTATATCGTAAGGGACTCTTTCCATTATGATAGTATTGGGAGTGAATGTATACTATTTATATAATGCTTTTAGGAGTCAAACCAATTAAATATGACTTTCTTAGAAATTACCCCTCTATAGTGGTTAATTTTCTTTGTTTATGTGTATTTCAAAATCATTTGTTCAATTCCTAGGTTATGTTTTCATGACCTGAGTACCATGATTCCATTATAAACCATGCCTTATAATCTACTGATCATTATTCCTTAAATCCTTATTTTTATATATGATGTGTATGGTATAGTTTTATAATGTTATTTTCATATTATCAGAGCCATATGCATCCATTATGATTTAGGGCTCCTTGATATCTCCATTTCTTCCATAATGGTGCATCTGATCTCACCCATTCTTATCATTACATTACCTTGGTTAAAAGGATTTATGTTATATATTTTTAATAATGGATCTATAAATTTTTAACATAGTGGTATTTTATGTAGCTCTGTAGTTAATATATTGTTCATGTATACATGATTCAAATGACTGTATACCTATATGATTCTTTTGGGGATCATAATGATTCATACCGAATATTCATCAAATAAGTTTTTATATTAATTAATGTAATGTATTTGACAGTATAATAATTATGGGGTATTATTATTTGGGTATGTATGTGTATATTTTTGATAAAATTTATATTAAAAAGTGTTTGGAGGACTAAGTGATTAATGTTTTTATGAATAAGTTCACTATTTTTTGTATCCTTAAATTATTAATGTAAGAAAATATTATTTTTTATGATGAGAATTCCTTTAATGAATAAATATTTAGTTTAGATGAAGAAATATACATGTATTATATGTTTATATTATAATTCAATTTATTTTGGGAAATTTTCGAAATATTTTTAGACAATATATAATTTCGGAATAATTTTTTTGGATTATTCCATTATGAGTGATTAGTTTTATTTGGATAAAATCACATTGTTTTTAATTAAATATTATATAATCAAATCATTCTTATTATTGGGTTGAAAATTTGACCAATATATTCTGAAGTGTTTTAATTTTATATAAACATAGTTTGTTTTGGTTGATGAAATGGAGTTTAATTTATTATTTATTTATGTAATGGTTTATTCATTTTGGTTTTTGTATTATTTTTCGATAACCTTATATTGTTTTGGTTTAGGGATATAAAGAGTGTACATTATATTTCATCCATTTAAAGATATTGTGATACATTTATTAGCTTTTTTAAACATTATACATGTATAATTCATCTTGAATGTCCAATTATTCGTCTGAGAGATTATTTAGATGTGGAAATTGATATATGAAAATCCACTAGTGGAATTTTTTTTCATAAAATGAAATTAAATAAAATAATAATATTTTCATTAGTAATTCATCTTCATCATAAAATAATGCCTCACCAATAGATAATTGAACTTGAAATATATTTTTTTACCCTCATTAAAAATTTAATGAATTTCATATTTACACCTTAATAATATAATATTATTTAGTGATTACATTTATTATAATCATGTCTAGTTTCAGTCGTTATTATTCATGGGTTGTAATTTTTTACCTCCATGCCTATATTTTCTCTAATTCCCAATTTTTTTCATCTTCAAATTAAAACTTTTTCGGTTAATGGGAATGTCAAAAAACTTATATATTATTTAGAAACATTCCCACATAAACTAGTACAAAGAAAACCAAATCACAAAAACACATCCAAATTTGAATATGAAAATTAATTCATTATAAGAAAAGAATGTGTGGTAAAGAAATATTCTAATGAATCCAACCATCAAGGATACACATCACTACCATGATCACCATTCAGTCATATCATCTCAACACCAACACCTTTGGCACTTAATCACATAACCTTAGAAATCAACCTCATTAGCTCATCAATGCCAGCATCTTCTCGGGCCACCTACACATCATCGCCACTGTTACGTACAACATCCCTCATCATAATTTTCATAAACTCTATTCCACCACTCCCATTGATGCCATCGATAAACCCCACACCAGAATGTCACAACACATCAACAAAATCATGTTGTTGACCCCCATCAATAAACCACATATCAGCAAAAATATTAATCAATCGAATGAATAGCATTCCTCCTATAACAATAATATCTAATCTAATGACACCTCCCAAATATTGCGTGATAGTAACATTTACAGAAAGACCTAGAGAGGACAGGTGATACCCAAATAAAGGAAGAGTAATAGAAGTATGAAGTAATCATAAGGAGTTATGATGTTCTTCGGGAGGTACAAAACAATCAAAAACACTACTTGCACCTGAACCATGGTTGATCCACCTAGAACCATACAATAAAATTCACAACACAACCCAAACCCCCATGGAATCCATCGCACCAGATCAACATGGATGTGAGTAGTGAATCTAGAGTCTATATAAGAGTACAAGCAGACATGGAATCGATAGAATGACATGACCATAGAAGCCACAAGATCACCATAAGACAACATAGATAAACATTCAAAATAAAACATAAACCACATAACCATCTAAACTCTTTAAGAGAAATAGAATTGCTACCAAAGACCTCCACAAAAAAGGATGGAGAAAACAAGAATTAATCCCTTATAAAGACAAGGGTATGAGACCCAATGAATAAAAAATCCAATACCAATTAGAAAATGGGGATGAAAAACTAAACAAAAAGGATAAATACACAATGGAATAGAACATCGGGGGATGAAACCATAGGAATAAGGAAAAAGATCTCTCTAGTGAGATCATCCGAATAAATTAAAAGTTGGGTGGACTCGCCAGCATCGGGGGAAGTAAGCCGATGATGGACAAATGAAGAGAGCTCAAGAGACCAATACTTGAAGGAATGAGGCCATACCATGTCCATATTTTAACTTTGCAAAAATTTTAACCTTAATGGGATGATGATTGTATATTATTCCATGTTACCATTATATTTCCCTTTTCCAATTCTACAAAAGATGTTTTATTTTCTGTTTTTAGTTTGTGGGATTCCAATAAAAGGAATTATTAAGTATTAAAATATTTTTAATTCAATGATAATGTTTTATCTTCCACCCCACAGAATGGAAAAATAAGTTTTAAGGCTTCTATTTATCCCAGAAGATAAAAATATTTAGGAATTAAAAATTTTTCCATGGTGAGAATAAAACATAAAAAATTAATGTTTAAAATTTTAATGTGATTAATATGAAGATTAATATGCCACATCATGATTTAACTAAATTTTCATAAAAAATAATATATATATATATATATATATAGACGACCATTATAAATTTGTAGTAAAATTAGAATTATAAATAAGAATATTTTTTAAACAGGTAATAATTGATGATATATATAATAATTAATATATTTTTTCATGAAAAATATGTAATAATTTTCTAGTATTTCAAAACTATATATTATTATATGTGTATTAAATTATTTTAAATACAAAAAAAATATAATTATACATTCAAGTATCATATGTATTCGAATCTTTGGGAAATTAGGATCCCTAATAGCTTCTATATAATAAAAAATAATCAATATTAAAATTCTTATTCATTATCCACATAAATGATTGAACAATATCATTGATACATGAAGAATACTTAGGATATTCATCAATGAAAGTGGTGAGCTAAAATCAATATAAGTGCTTGGATAAGAGAGAATAAATAAGACACATGTATTAGTAGAACATGGTTGAGAATAATATTAATAATAAAATTATATATATAAGATCATCATCAACATCATGATCCAAAATATATATAATTTCATTAAATGTACTGATACATAAAAAAGAAACATCTTGTCACATTGGTGAAATATAACACATAGTTGTTTAAAAATATACCATCTTCTACAAACACAACATATGTGATTAATGATAACAATGTCATTTTGAAAAATAATGATTTATTTTCAGTCATCACAAACATTATCTTATTATAGAATTCACATTACCCAAAGCATTTTAGGCGAATATTATTCAGGACCAATTTTCACTTCATAATCATTATATAACCATTCATTCCAAATTGAATGTATAAGAATCTCATTCATAAAATAAACCTTTGAGTGGAAAGGGTTTCATAAGGATTTCATTCATCATAATTTAATAAATGAACTATATATTCCCAAATGTATAATGTATAACATATTTGGAATAAATATAATTAGTATTGAGTGAATAGAAAACTACATTAGAGGATTCAAAGATGTGATTGGTAAAGAAAATCATTTTTTTTAAAATATTTGTATTTTGATTTTAAAAAAATTGAAATATATATATCCAAAAAAAGAGAAGGGATGAATAGTTAGAGGATAAATAATGATCATTATTGAAATATCTATACTGAATATTACTATAAAAGACAACCCAAATAAGAGGTGTTTGGTATGAGAATCCCCTTACATTAAATATGTATTTATATCATCTATTTTACTTGTCCAACATAATAATCATAATATTATTAAAAAAATATATTATGTTTATTTTTTAGAAAATATATTGATTATAATTATTTGATTCTACTTTATAACACTCCATATTAAATGTTAATTATTTTTATTTATTGTTTTATTTTAATGTTTTTATTTTTTAAAATTTAATTTTTTTTATTACAATAATTTAAACATTATTTAAAAAAAATAAAAGGATAAAAAACATATAGTATTACATTCTTATATAATTTATAATTTATTTTGTCCATAAATATGTTTGGTGATAAAAAATTGATTTCCAATGTCCTTGTTGGTGATCAATCGACCGTTGACAGGTCCTTGAAAATACTAGGATATTGATTTTTTAATTTAAAATATTACATAAATTTGATTCAAAATATAGGTTATATTAATTAATATATTTTAAAATTATTCTATACTAATATTATTGGACTTTTATTTTAATGAAATTTGGAAAAAGTAAAGAGGAGAAGAAAAAGTGAGAAGTGTTTCTAGAAAATTACTTTATCCTTAGTGTATCTTCCCTTGTACAACCCTAAAAATCTGTGAATGATTGTTGTTTAATTAAACTATAATTATCCTATGGATTATAAGATATTATGATAGAGTATTTGGTAGTAACTATGAATTATTCATGCAATAGAGGATTATTTTTTCAATAGTAGAGATAAGGGTTATTTATACATGAATAGATGGTTAATTTTAGATGAAGGTATTATAACAATAGTAAATTTCATAATGGTATTTTTTTACAATATATATCATATATAAATATTATAGAAATGTTTTAGGACATAAAACCCATTTATAATTCAAAATAAAATTTTTTACTAAAAAGGAATGTAAAAAAATTAAAAGTTATTATTTTGAGGGATCTATTTTGACATTACGTTTTGGAAAATGATTTTTCATTTTATAAATGATTTTTATTTTATAGTAATGAATAATTTATGAACATAAATATATATTGGTTGAACCTCATGTTCATGAAATTATTAGGCCATGACTACATCATGAATGATGTAATTTAATATTCAATCATTACTTGAAAAACATTATTTTTACTCTTCACTTAAAAATTGTTGTATATCTATAAATTTAAAAAAAATATCCAAGGAAAAAAATACTTCCTATATTTTTTTAATTAATTTTATTTTATCTAAATAAATAATTTTCATAGTTATTATTTTTAATAAAAAATTAATATTATTACAATATAATTTTAATTTTTTTTTATTTAAATTGTTCATAAATTATCTTTCTATTTTTTTAATCATGAATTGTATTTTTATGCATAATAGTAATTACTTAAAAAACTGGTGTCAAATATTATTTAAATAGTAATTTATTATTTTGATATTAAATTACTATTCCAATGGTTTGGTTAATATTTCAAATGGCTAGGTAACTATTCGTAACATCTAGGTTACTATTCTAGTGCTCACATTTCCTCCAATAAATACAACATCATTTGTCCATTCAATAATTACTAAAATTACTCCAAATGTTATATATATTATATTTCAAATATATTTATTATTTTACTAATATTGTTCTAAATTATTACTGTTTTTTCTATGGGGTGATGATTATAACAGATTGTTTTGATCCATATTTTCCTATTTTAGTGAATTATTATAACTTTTTTACAATTATAAAGTTTGAAATTTCTAGTGGCTTCTTAGTTAAAAAATGTAATGATATTTATTAAAAATTTACTGTGTTTTTGGTTTCTATATATGATCTATCTATTTAATAAATATATAATATAATATAAAACCCATTTATTTGTTGAAACATTATCATTTAGAATATATGGGCCAATAAATTCTTCCAGCATTTGGAAATTTTATCCCCAAAATTTCATCTCATAATTTTTTGAGAAGAACAAAACAAGGTATATATATATTATTTTATTTTTTATCTAGTTTGACCAATTCGTACTTCTCAATTGTGGATATTTATTCATTATATCATCTATAAAAGTTATAGAGTTAATATCTTCATAAAAAATCCATTTATACCAGGTATAAGAGATATGACATAATAATTATAGATTTTAGACTAACTAATTTCCTTCAAAATTAACATGGTCTTGATTAAAGTAGTATATAAATACTACATCATAAAATTTGTTGTTTTTTAATAAATAATATTCTAATTAACTCCATGATAATGGAGGGGCACAAAGATTACATATGGATTGTGTTAATGAATGTAAGTAATGATAAAATGTACACATAGTTCAAAAAATGTGGCCTTTTTATGCTACTTGTATCATTCATTTGTCATGTGATCATAATTGGGGGATCGACTACAGACCCTATAAATATAAATACAATTTCAGAATTTCTAGAACCACTTGTATCGTGGATTTTTTTTGTTTTGATGGATCAATAGGGTCCAAACCACATTTTATAAGAAATTTATCAGGATTATACAGCACACTAACAATATTAACAAGGAAAGTGGTATTGTATGTATTGTTATATTGGTTTTAGTATATCATTTAATGATCAATAATATGGTAATCACTGTTCATGTTCTCATAATGCAGACAAGTGGAGATTAATTTTATGATATATAGTGATGCATTGAAGAACGAATATGGGTGTTTACTCCTAAAAAAAATTATCTTATATACTTAACAATAGTAGGATATCCCAGAGAAAAACTACCAAACACATGTTCTGGAGTTATCAGCTGTGATCATTTCCTTGATAATATAATGGAACTGTCTCAATGGTGATAATTGATACATATATACAAGTAATATAATTACAAATTATATATTCATATATAAGGATATCAACATGAATCAATGAATATGATTAATGTTAATAAAGGAATACAAATTATCTCTTCACTTTCATCCATGAATGTAAAACAAGTTTAGTGATTATATTATCAAGAGATTACCTACTACATAAGGAAGGACGTGAATGATGGAAGATCCTAATATCATATGTATACAAAGGATGTATCTAGAAATCATAACTATCATGAATACATGTGGGGGGTCAGGGATGTACATCATGAGGAGTCCTATGTGGAAGACAACATGAACATGAACATGATCCATGTCTAGTGGATGTTAATGATGATTGGTCACAACTACAATATGATCAAGGCTCTCAAAGGGGCCAATGTACAAAGGGAAAATATTTTTTTTCTAATATCAATTACTCTCTTCCATGGTGTAATTAGATGGTAAACTGTGTATCAAACATTAAAACCTATTTCGATTCAATAGTATTCATCATAGATATTTTTCAATCATTGATAAGATTTTATATGTTTTTGGATGTATTATACAATGTTAGTAATATCTTTCACATGCTCTTGTATAAGTAGATTTCTTTTTCCAATAACATCCAAAAATGTAGGATTCATACATTGCATCTCATTAAGATCATTATGTGGTTCTATATGAATAATAATGTTGATACAGTTTCCATATTAGAACTCAACCAATGGGATATGTTCATTCAATCAAATATTGTATTTCATTGAGAAATCTTCAAGCATTTCCTTGAGCATCTGAATTTTCTTTTTAGATCTTCCATTGGTTATGGTGTGATAGGACATACTGAAATCCAGTTTTGTACTAAAACAATGTTTCATATTTATTTACAATTAAAATGTAAACATTGTATCATGATAAAAAATGATCGAATATGGTAACTTATGATACGTCAATAAATCCTTCATATATATATTGGAAATTTGTTCACGTGAGAAATCAACTTGAATAGGAATGATGTGGGTTATCATTGTGAGCCTATCCAACACAACCACTATCACTTTGATTCCTTTAAATGTCTTCAAGAGACTAGTTAAAATGTCTATAGTGAAAATTTTCTATTTACACTACATTATAATTAGTTGCATTCAGAACCCTTTGGGATTGTATATTTTTTATTTAAATTATTGATAATCCATTAACCATTTGATATATTCCGCATTTTCCTTTATCATGTTGTCCCACTATATGTACTCTAAAATATTATGGTATATATTTGTAATTATTATATGGATTGAGAATGGTTGAATATATGAATTATTTAATTGATCATTCATTATATCTGGTGGTTATGAAACATAGAGTATATGTCCAAATTGAATCACAATATATTAATAGATATATATGTTATGAAGAATCTTAGTAATTACTTCTTTCAAATTCTTTTGAAAATATAAACCTCCCATTCTTTCATACATGAGCTTCTCTTAGATAGATGGTTTATAATAGTTGGGGAAATAGATTTTGAATTCCCTGTTATTAGGATTTATATATCCATCCATTTCATATCCATGATATGTGGATCTTTCACTATCTAGATCCTGCAAAAGGTACTAGGTTATTTTCTGTATAGATATTCATCTATCATGTTCTAATTTATTGTACGGTAGTTAATAGATAAATTAATGTATTTTATTATCAATAAATATATTCTTAAACAAATATTTTTCTCCTTCTATGTGAGTATATACGTTAAAATTCTATGATTAGTATATATATATATATATATATATATATTTCATAGTGACAGTGCCACCAAATATTCATGGAAATGAAGATAGATGCTGACTGGAGATCATTAGTTGGGAAGTTTTTCATATGGATCTCAAAAAATTTGGAAGGATATATGATAAATTTTTAGTTTCTCATAAGTTAAAAACCCAATACTGTCATTAGAGCATAAATATATATCACAAAATGATTCTCCACTTGTCATTAGTCTGAGAACAAGAATAACGATTATCCACATCTTGATCTTGAGAATTATATCCCCAAATTCACATAACAATACAAACCTTAATAGTTTCCATGATAACATTTTTTGTGGGATATAAAGTCATTTAAAATTTCATAGAAAATGATTATAGTACCCTACTAATCCATGAAACCAAATCATTTTCATGACACAAGGGGTTCTTTACATTCTTGAATTTTGAAAATATTTTCAGGGTCCATAAATGATCCCTAACATATGATCACATTTTGAAATAATGATAGTTATAGTATAAAAATGTCACATTTGTGGAATATAGTGTACATTTTTTCCTTCTTTAATTTAAATAATACAATACTTATATACTCTTCATGCCCCTCTTCTCTCTTCGAGTAAATGATAATATCATTGATAGAAAATTCCACTTCATATTGAGGTTGTATTTTTATAATATTTTAATCAAGTCCAACTTAATTTTGAGGGATTTTTTTGTCTAATGGGTATCACTATTAACTCATAGTTCACATACCTGGTATAAAAATATTTCTTCTAAATATATTCTCTATTCAACATTTATCGATTATATCATGAATAATGATATACCATTTAGAAGAATTGAGATACAAAAAAATGATCAATCATGTGATTAATAATTGATATTTGATAATTTCTCCTTATTGCGATCCTATTATCTTATAAGTAATAAACACATATTCTTAGTGATCCATCCACTATATAGATGAAAACCGATGGTAAACCCCAGCATGATGTCATATGGAATGTGGACACTTTTTCAAAATTATATTATTGATGTTTCATTGAAAACTCATGTTTAATTAGGGACATACTCTAGGTACATTATATACAGGAGTGGATCTGGGTATATATACAATTGAATACTAAACCTCATGATATAGGGGAATTATATGTATTTCTTCATGAAACACATAATTTTATTCCCTCACAGTAAGAATTTTCTTCTAGGTTTATACCTTCCTATGAATCAACCATTTGCGCAAGGCATTTTTTTTCATAGGATATCAACAACAACATAATTCAATGTTTTTAATTGATATTCATTATTTTCTATTATATTTTTATAGGATCATGTAATGGTTTGTTATATAAAAATATATTTATTTTTCTTGAAAATTTAGCCTTATTTATATAATGATATGCAATCAAATTACCTATATATATAAAAATTCCACTGATGAATTTAAATGACATTTACTAAAATTATATTCCCATCTAAATTAACTTGGTAAGATTCCAAATAATGGGATACAATGATCATAGTACTATTTATTTTTATAGATATCTCTATGTCAATGAATTAGGGATTTTATTAAATAGTTATAGAAACAACTACATGATATAAAGGAATGCGTTAGACTATAGTAAAATAATTTTTTCCATTATTGATTGAATTGGAATTACACCCACTTCAACATGATTTTCCTGATCCACATAACCATTAGTGATGGCATATTATTTCCCATTCTCTATTGAATTTGGTTGTGATGTTATTGATTTTCCTCAAGGACCCATTGTTTAGTGTAATGGATTCTATAATTCCCTTTCTCTGTATAGTTTATGCATTGAACTATTGTTTGTTAATTAAGAGGATTATTCCTCTACACTATCATTATGCATGAAATCATCTTTTCTCTTCATCATTCCTGGTAATTGTGACATTTCCCCTCACAGTTGAGGTATTTCATTGTTCATTTGAGGAATTCCCATGAGTTTCTACCTCATTATTTATATGTGAGTCGTTAGATACTCTTTCTTCAATTAAAAGTTGACGCACTAGAATGAAACTATATTATTATTTTCATATACTTTTGTCCAAAAGACCAATAAAAAAAATCATCTATACTTGTAGGAAAAAAACACCTTCATAACTCTCAATGTCTCTGATAGCAAGATAATTTCCATGGTGTAGTTTAAAACCCTTAAAGAATCAATCTATTATTATCTAACTGATGAAAAAAATACAAGGTATATCTTTAATTCATGTTATGTTTTCCTCATATGATGTGAAAAAATTATGTTCCTTTTTAATTAGCTATATTAATTCCCAATCCATCATTTTAAAAAGAGTTATTTGGAAATAATTGTAATGAAATAATTTCTTAAAAAATTATAACTCCATGTCTTCCATTTAATTTTTAAGTTTTATGTTCATTATCAACAACCAAAATTGATTGGATTATATATATTAATTGTAGATGTCCAGAGTTATCATCCCTTTAATAGAGTAGTGATGCACAAAAATGATTTCCTCCATTGAGTTATCCCACATTTACTCAACGTTTTTTCAGATCATCCACTAAATGTCGGCAGTCATATTCACTTAAAAGACTGACTAGCCAATTTCCGCTTAATGGAAAAGGGAGGATGTTCCACTATGATCATTTTATTTTTCTTCTTTATAGATAGTTGGGTAAAAGTTTCTATATCATTTTATACTCTACCTACCATTTAATTGAGGATGACATTCTTAAAAACATTACATTATCCCTCACATATGTTTTCGGTCATGTTTCTTCTAGTTTATGCCATTTGAAAAAATATAAATATTTTGAACAAATCATTTTTCAAAAAAATATGTATAGTTAACTTATTTTTATGTGAAAATAAGTCTAAAATATTATCATTTGATATCCCTTTGTTTTGTAATATTTTTAAATAATTCTTCTTATATTTTTACCTATACATTATTATATCTTAAGGTTTGTTAAAAATTTATGTAATATTAATTAAAAACTAACTAATCCATACCTCTAATAGTAACTCTAGAAGCCATAATTTTTCAGTAATTACATATTATTTTTATGATAAAGATCATAATATATATACATTCAAGGACCAAAAATTGTATGATCATTGGAAAATTAGTATCATACATCCCTTATACATAATAAACTATAAAATTATAAATAAAACATCATAATTATCAATATCAGTTATTTATTTCCCTCTTTAGTACCCTTAGTCACCTAAGTATATACATCAACGAAATTTTTGAGATAAAATACCAATATGGGGAAGGATGACATAATAAAAATGGTAGACAAAAATAAATAAAAAATTAGTGAGAATAATAATCATCAAAATATAATAAAAAATATATAACCATAAACATAATAATAGAAACATTTGACAACTTATTAAATAGTAGTTATGCAGAAAAACTAAATATCATTCTATTGTGGTAAAATACCACACATACTTATGAACAAAATGTACTTCATTTTCACATATAACATATCTGTATAATCATAAAAACATCATTTTGATCAATGATTACATTATATTTAAAGATAATAAACATTAGAAAATGAGATAAATCACATTAAACAATTTATTAAGGTGATATATAATTTAGGGCCCACATATCACATCATAATATTGAAAACTCATGCATCACACATATAATGTATAACAATCATAGTCATTAAATAAAAATGTAAATGTATAGTTTTCATAAGAATTTAAATAATCCTAATTTCATTAATAATCATTGGGATCCCAAATAGATAAGAGAAAACAAATTTTCTAAAAATGAAATCATTCTTTATAAATGATGGAAAATAGAAAGAGTTGAAGATGTGTTTTGGAATGAAATAGTATTATTGTAATTTTTTTATTTCCCATAAAAATAAATGTGAAGACATGTGTATCAAAAAATGTATTATGGAAAAATTGATAAAATATAATTAAAAACCCTTATTGGAATATCCATATATCATATGTCATGAAATATGGATAACCTAATGTATGATAGTGTGTTTTGAGAATACCATTACTTTAAATCCTTCTCCCTTTAATTACTTTTATGGATCTTGTATAATAGATATATTCCTAATGATACATAATTCAATAAGTGAGTATTATTCATTTTCCCCCTATTTATAAATTATATTTATTGGATTCTAATTTATTACACTCTTTACCATGACCCAACCCTTGATTGGGCTTAAGCCACAAAAACCCCAATCCTACCTCAATATGCAAGGGTTTGCCTCGAAGCACCGATGACATAAATAAACTATGGGAGGCCATTTCCAAATGGACCTATATGCATGCACCCATAGACACCTCAATGAAATAGTATAGAGATATAAAATTATGTAACCAAAATTCATGCATACATCTATGCCAAACATGAGTACAATATAAATATTAATTTGAAAATGGGAAAACCAACACCCGCTACTGGAAAACAATAAAAGAAACCAACTTGATCATAAGGAGGGGTTCACTATAAAAATTAATTTCCTAATTCTCCTCAAAATATATATGGTAAAGACCACATTCAGTGTATCTTTCTATGCTATTCCATCCCCGGGTCCTCCATGGACACTTTCAAAAGGTATGTGGTATTCACATCATCAAAAAACATGAGCGAGAAAGGCTCATGTAAGGGTGAGTATTCAGATACTAAGTAGGAACCCCAAACACCCAAAAGGAAAGGTAGCAACTGAATGTAAATATTACACTCGACCAATCGATAGGGAACCCCATCGATATAAAAACAATATATTGACTAATCCCCAGTTCTACATGAATATTCAACTAATATAATAGAAAACCAAACTAAAGAGTAACTAAAAACACCATCCACAGCACAACCCAGTATGAAATAAAGTCATCCAAGAACTGGGGGATCAATATAGTGATTAGATGAACTACATATCAAGGTATCACCATCCTTAGTAGGTTATTGACCTCAGCCCACCATGAGGAGTGAAACATGGAAAGCACATGGCATACACCTCATGTCTTCTCCTAACATGGAATGTGTGTTACAAAATGTATGGTATGAGTATAGAATTATAGGTATACTCATTCCTCAAGGGGTGTCAACTGAGAATGTGGCAAAACCATGAGGGATATGAGAAATTTCCAGGATATAATCATATTAGACTCTATGTATCATGGGGTTCTGACCTCATAATTATTAATTGATTTATATTAATAGATCTAAAGGTAACATAAAACAAGAGAACACCCTCCATGAACATATCAATCCCAGATGGTACCCGTCTGAGAGATATAACCCATTAAGAATTTCTATAACATTAATAATGTTATGTATGAGAGAATTTTCTCCATCAAGAAAAACATAAAAGGTCAATATATATTTCCCAACACTAATGGTTTTTTCATCACTGGCCAACGCCATGTGTAAGCCTTTGAGAAACCATTTGGAGAGGCCCTCTTCTCACAACTACCTTGTACTTGAGGGATCACTTCTTTAAATATGAACAACATGAATTTTCCCCAACAAGAGGGAGTAGTGTGACCCAAACCTTTCCACTATCCTTTAATTGAAGGACTACTAGATCCTAACAAACCAGTGAAACCATTGTCAGTCCTGTATAGAGGGTCCCACATTTCCATCCGTTCGGGGAGCACTAAATGACAACCATTTATGACACATATCAAGTGGGGGAGGGATGCTCCTCAAAATTATACTAAAAATTTAAGGGATCTCCAACACTAATGGAGGACCATATCCCCACAATAACCCAGATAAAGGGGACTACCACTTCGTTGGTGAGAACCCACACCCTAACCCGATAGGGGTGTATCACATTGTCTATATAGGACCCACCTCGAGTTATAGTATTGGAGTAATTAATCTTCAAGATCACATACAATATGCGACCTCCACTATGGTAGGATAGGATAGTTCCTACCCCAGGATATAGGACATGATCTCGAGTACGATAGGGGAGTACCAACTCTTCTTGCTCGTTGAATACAAGGGACTAATACCCTAGTATACTCGGGGAGAACCAACCCCAAGCTAGAAGACACACTCCGGTAAACTAAAAGGGAGTAATCAATCTTCTGAAACATCTTGTATATAAGACATCTACCCTTGATCATCATTGGTGTAAAAACTCCATGGGCTGATAACCCAAACCGTCACCCAATTCAAGAGTGATGAGACATTCTAGTATGTCATATTTGGATATCCTTCTCTCTAACATGGAAGAATAGTACCAACCCCACAGATAGTTGATATGTTCCATGGTCCAACATAAAAGTACCTTCTCTATCTAGATAATGGGTATAGATGTCTAACACCCTGGAATGGTAGGGAATCACAGTCCAACATTATGATCAATATGAACAACCTACAGTCTAAACTATTAGGGGAGTTCCAACTGTTTCGATTGTCCATCACTGATGTCGCACATCGAACATGTCATCATTAAACACTCATGTCTATGTAAATAAATTACCAAACATATAAAATTTCCGATTTGGGTGACATTGATTCACATTTTTGGTTTTTGGTCATGTCACAAGGGCACATCTCATTGGGTATAGTGTTCCTCTTCTTCATGACTCAATGGTCATTCCAATTCACATCTCATCCCAGTGAAATATCTGATGGTAAATGAACCTAAACCCACATCATTGTGAGTCACACATCCACAAATGTAAAGATGGATGCGAATACCATTCCCTTATATAACATGGTAGTACTAGTCCATGTGTCTCTCTTAGATAACCACAACGATCTCCAAAGTCGATCAAGTGCCGCTAGGAGGAGAATCACACATATCATTATTCATATACTGACACCACTATGTGTAGTGGACCCACACCCTATTCCAAATGTGGATCATCTCTTTAGCAGTATAAATAGTATAGGATACGGATATTTTAAAGCTGAAGGGAACGGTACTGACCAATATGTAAACCCAATAATTCACCGAGATCTTTTTTCAAATATTTGCACCGTTAAACAAGAATTTAGTACGTAATGCACCAAATCATAAATCATATAACGAATTAGATGAAAAAATTATTTCTAAGTGAAGAAAAAAATTTACTGGATAGTCAAAATCCTAAATTTGAGTGCCAGAGATGGAAATATAGGAGGATAATGATCTCTAGGAGATCCCATATGATTACATGATGTGTCTTGGGGAACACACAACGTGTGATCCCACCCGAGTACCTAGTTGTCTATTAAGTCTATATGGTTTTACATTCCATTTTAGGTTTACATGAAATTTACATAGAGTACATGGAATTTACTCCTTCACCCATCCCTTTGAAAGGTAGTTTATCCCATGTCTATTTAACTAACCATGTGTTTGTGTACTTTGGACATGCATTAGAAGTAGACCATGTGTTTTCCAACGACTTCCCATGACATGTCCCATATCAACACTAATTGAAGAACTACGTACCATGTAACCTATGTACATGTCATTTAATCCCTAAATATCATCTTCATTAGTTGAAATCCATACACAATGCGTGTCACTAGACTACACACCATGTTGACGGTATTTCTATTTGGGAATCACAAGTAAAAAACACCCCATTCAACATGACTTGACACAAAATTCATTGATATTCCTAGTAGGGATCATAATAAATTTAAATTTTGATATATAAATAAAAAATGAATAAACTATTATATTATAATTAAAATTCAAAAAATCATACCTCATGGGTGAAACAATGAAGCTACATTTGTCGAACGGTGCCAAGATCATTCTGCTTCTTGATCTGTTGGTGATTTTCCTCAGAAATAGAGATTGATTACACATTTCTGTTTCAAATAATGATTATTTTTATTATTTCCAAATGGAATATGGGAGGAGGAGAGGATATTCTCCTTTAGATTGTCTCATGCTCTATAGTTATGGTGGAATGGATTTAGGTTTAAGATAAATATTTTATTAAACATTCTTTTATCAATTTATTCCACCATAAACATGAAAACTCGTCATGGTCCAAAACACCCAGTGAATACAATTTTATCATTCCTATGGTAAAAATAATATTCTATACTCATATCCAGTTGCTGAAATCCATTTTGACACTCCCTTGACTCAGATTCCCAAAATTACTCAGTACTAGGATTCAAAAATATTTTCACAAAAATTCCAATGTCTTACCAGGTAAAATGTGGTTCTCTACATCACTACCACCTTCAAAACATTTCCTAATAAAAAATAAAATGGCTACACACATGGGTATGAATGTGAGATCGATGATAGAACTCCTACAATAGATACCTCTCCAAATGTTTATGTGCTTCTTTCAGGAACACACTTATAGGAAACACTTGGGAAAAAATACTCTTGCATTCAAATTTCCCCAAGAAAAAATAATTCAAAAAATTCACATGTACCCTCAACAATGATCGGTATGAATACACTAAGAAACATAATATATCTTTAGTCTTTGGGAATAGTGAGACACCACCTTGGTAACCTAACCCAAATACCAATGAAACCTAGTAGTTAACATCCACCCCTGTATAGAATACACTACAACCTCCTCATGAATTTTTCATTCAATTTCTCACTGAACACATTGTATGATTGAAATAACGATGTAGATGCTCAATATAAAAGAGGGGGGGGTGAATTGTATACTGTAAAAATTTCCTTAAATAAGGAACGATCTAAGTTTAATAAAGTTAAACTAATAAAATTTACAAAACCTCTAATACCAATTAGAAAATTGGAATAAGGTAATATGATTCCAAAAAGATGGATCCGGAAATATGAAACTTAACTAAAGTTTACAGTATGAGATTCTACCTTAAAGCGTATATAATCTAAATGAATCAGAGTACAAGTGTAAGGAAATATAAGAAAGTTATACTTTCCTTATAATACAAAATGCAGTAAAAAAAAACAAGTAGTAAAACTACAAGTAACAAGATATAAGTCTTTTAACCCAAAGAGAAGTGTCTCCAACAACCTTGGATAAAGGTCCCTTGATTTATTCTTTCAAGCAAGTATATCTTACCCACACCCAGGTAAGCCCTCGATATGAAGATCAGAGTCTCTATCTTGTTATCACCGCAAGCCCTCAACTTCACGGTAGTTGGTACCTCTATCTTCATCTGCAAGGAAGCCCTCAAATTTAAGGTATTGGAACCTCCGTCTTCCTATCCCTAGAATCCCTCTAATGTAATCACCAACATTCGGAGTTTCACGAAGAAAGTTTGCACAAGGAAAATTTTGAACAAGCTGTTCAAACTTTCTGCACGAAGCTTTGAGAGTTAATAAGAGCCTCTCTCTCTAGAAATCACTTCAAAAACATATAATTACAGATGTCAAAGGTGTTGAAGATCAGTATTAAAGTTGTTGTTTCTTTTCAAATGAGCTCCTATATATAGGAGAAGCTCCAACGGTTGGCTCCCTGTTTCAACGATCATATTTTCCTTAAATTGCGGAGGGACCTGTACACGTTTCACTAAACCAACGGTTTTTTAGGAACAAAATGGAAGACATCGTTTTATAACAAAACATGTGTAACTGAATGGACGACATCATTTTGTAATGAAATGAGTGTAAGCATAAGCAAAACTAAAATTCCAAATGTAAGCAAATAAAAGTTCAGAGTCTAACCAAAATGGAATTCAGAGTCTATAATAAAAGGATATTTGGATTCTGTTTTATAGGAATTCGGAACCTGAATTCTGTGGGAATTAGGAGTCTGAATTTCTAAGGAAATTCGGAGTCTGATTTCACCAGAGTTCAGAATCTGAACTTACAGAGTTTGGAGTCGAACTTTTAGAAGTTTGGAGTCAAACTAAATAAACGTTCGGAGTCGAACTCATAAAAGTTTGGAGTCGAAATAATAAAAGTTAGGAGTCGAACTAATAAAAGTTTAGAGTCCAGAATTCGGAGTTGAACTTTGTTAGAGTTTGTATTCAGAATTCGGAATGGAACTTTATTAGAGTTCATATCCAGAATTCAGAGTGGAACTTTATTAGAGTTCGAATCCAGAATTTGGAGTGGAACTTTATTAGAGTTCGTATCCAGAATTTGGAGTGTAACTTTATTAGAGTTCGTATCCAGAATTCAGAGTGGAACTTTATTAGAGTTCATATCCAGAATTCGGAGTGGAACTTTATTAGAGTTTGTATCCAGAATTCAGATTCTAAAACAGAATGCTTCATATCTAATCATTATGTGATTCCGAGGTTTTGATATGAATCTGATTTTTACACTTAAGAAAAATATTGAAATGTGTAAGAAAATCTAAGTTAGGGTAAATTTCCTTTAGGAATGAAATTTTCCTTATGGAAGTAAAATATAGATTTTCTTAAGTATAAGGTGTTTGTGATTTTCAATACAAGAAAGAATGGAAAAGTCATAAGGAAAACATTATTTACTCAATAATCTCCCCCTTTTTGGAAATCACAAACATCCTTACGAAAAAGAATATAAGGACTTTGAAAAATTTCATTAGACTTTGAAATAAAAACTTATCTCCCTTTTTTCATGAATGATGATGAATGCAACTAACTCCCACTTAGGCATTGAAACTCTAAGGATTGTATTCAAAATTTTCGGAGTGGAGTTTTCATAATCATGGGAATGAAAAACTTCATGATGAGAAACTCCCTCTTACTTTAAGAGTATCTTCACTTAGAAATTTTTCCTTCTCCCCTTTTGAGTAGTTCTTTTTATTCTCCCCCTTTGTGATTTTCAAAAATAATTTAAGGGAATGGAAAAGAAATAGAGTTCCTGAAATATTAGTATATAACAACAAAATATACAACCAATCAAATATTTCATTAGATATGAGAAAATTTTACAAGGAAAAACAAATACAACAAAAGATCAGATTTATCTATTTTTCCTCCTTTTCCTTCGGAATAAGCTTCTTCAACAAGGTTTTTAGTTTCTTCAAATCTCTTTGATCCCCTCAGCTTGCCTCTCCAAAGCTTTTATCCTTTCATCTTGAGCTTTAAAAGCTTCTACCTGAGCCTTCATGGATTCTTCTTGCATCTTTATTAGCTCATCTTTCTTTACCAGTCTTTTCTCAAGCTCAATTCGGAGACCTCTATCCCTTAAAAAATTTTGAGCAAGAGAGTTAGCCTTATCATTCAGTTCCTTCACTTTTTGATTATGAGAACTTTGCTCAATAATCAGTTCATCCTGAAGATTCTTAATCTTTTTATCCTCAGTGTCAAAGGCATCTTTTACCTCATTCTGAAAATTATCATACTCAGCCATGTCTTCTTCAACTTTCTTAGACCACAAAGTTATTTTGCTGCAATATTTTATGTGCACATCCTAATTGATAAGAAACTTTGTATGATCTGCCTCAATCTTTATACACTTATCCATGAACGTAGATAAGGATTATGACTTCTGATTTAAGCTTTGTTGCAACATCTGACATCTGGAGTCTATAGTTGGAAATATCGGAATGGTGTCCACAAACTTTTTCAGAGATTCAACAACAAAATCATGAACATGTGCTGATGACTCCGAATCAGATAGCTTGCTTGGAGATTTCTCTTCCTCAACATGCACCAACTTCCTTTTAAAAGAACCACCAACTTATTTTTCTTAATGTTGTCTTTTATTGGTGTATCCATAATAACTTTCTTACCTTTGTATGATTTCGGAATGGGTTGATCATCTGGGGAGTCTTCCTCACTTTCTGATAGTTGAACAATCTGGTCTTCATCTGGTTTCTCTTTTTCTTCCCCTTCTTCAAGAAAATTCTTCTTAAAGGATTCTTCCTCATCATACAAAACTTTTTCCTTCTCTTCCTCTAACTTATCATCATCCTTGGTAATTTCTTTCTCAACTCCCTTTCCTAGAGTGATTAATTTTGCAGATTCAGCCTTCTCTTGATAATATTATACTTGTTTGATCAATTCATCTAGATCATCACTTCCTTATTCTTCTTCTTCTTCTTCAAAAACCTCTTCTTTTATTTCTTCACCACCTTGTTTTTGTACTTCATCAACTACTTCTTTACCCTTAGACTTTTCCAGAGTGATAAAGTTCTTCCATGAAGTTTCTGGTAAAGATGGTTGAACATAAAAGGTTTCCTGAATGGGAAACTTCTCAGAGGCCATTTCAGTTTCTTTCAAAATATTTTGAACAATCTCAGCTTCAGACATCTTTTTATTCAACTTCTTTTCTTTATTTTTCTTTTCTAACTCATCAGTATCTTTTTCCCTTAAGGCCTTAGCCTCAGTAGGGTCCAATCCAAACTGTGGATCCCCTTCTTTCCTCTTCTCCTTGTCTTCTCTCCACTTAGCAGCCACCTCATCTGGATAATATTTTTGTTTCTTTGGCTTGGGTGGTGCGGACTGGGTTTCCTTATCTTTGGTATTTTTGTCTTCAGCAACCACTTCCTTAAGCTTCCTTTTCTTAGAAACTTTCTTCACTGGCTCAGCTTTCTCCTCGATATCTGGATTGGCTTCATCCTCTTCCTCTAGCAAACTATAGAACTCTCCTATTTTGTTGGAATAGGCCATATTAATCCTTTTCAAGGTATCATCACTAACAAGCATAACCGTGCAATTCCAAGCCTTTGACTTACATGCAATCTTGAAAGAATCTAGACACCAAAATATCATCTTTGATAGTAATGCAGGGAACATAATGATTTGAGCTCTTATATTTCCTTCCTTGATGTTCTTGATTGTCACAAGAACATGCCTCATCTGATTTATTTTTCTTAGATTCACCAAGAAGTCTAAGAAATAAATGTCACTTTTCTTTAAGGTATCTTTGTCACCATTTCTCAGAACCACGAAACCTTGTACCCATAACTAAAGAATCCGATTATTAGAGGTAAGATGAACAATATTGGATGTCTTTACATCATCAAGCCCAAGAAACTCCAAGGAATTCACCTTAACAAAACTACCATGTACATCTGGAAGCTTATGTGAGAAAAATTCAGCCTCTCCATCATATGCCAGCCCCACCAATCTTGCTGCCTTGGTGTAAGTAAGTTTGATAGTCTTCCCATAAGACTTGAAAGAAAAATTTTCTCTTCCCTCTTCTTCATAGAAGCTTGATGATTCATAGAATTCTAAAAGTAACTCTGGATAGACCAGATCTTGATCACCAGGCTTAGATAAACATACATCTTCCCAACCATTCAGCTTGATATTCATAGAAATGATGGATTCGTACTTGTAAAAGTTTGGATGGACCAACCTTTCTCTGTACACTTTACATTTTGAAATTGGATTTGTGGTAGACATATCTTTTGAAGTTTCTTATACATACATTTGGTATGGATGAGCTCTGAGATATTTGGAACAACTTTGACAAAGATCGAAACAGTCCTTAAGAAGAGAAGCAGGGATTCGAGATGCGAAATCTTTGAAAAACTGATGTGGGATGACTCTTGGTGTCCCCTTTATATAGGCGATGGAGTTGACTATTGGACTTCCAAAACCATCTAACAGTTGAAAAAAAACATTGATATGATCTGACGGTTGAAAACATACCCGCATGGAAAACATGAATCCGATCTATTGAGGTTTTAGAAAAAAAACATTCGTATTTAAGAAAAGTAGAATCTAAAAAATTTAATACTCATAGGAAAATACCATCAAGAAAAATATGAATATGAAAACTTAATTGAGGAAATTATACCTTTCGGATTGTCCAGAAAGTTTATTCGTAATAGGTGATATTATTCTTGAAGAAAAATTTGACAATGAAAAACCAACTACGAAGAAAATAATGATGAAAAAAAATTGAGTGCCTAAAACTTCAGTAAGAAAAGTTGAGTACGAAAGTCTCAGTACAAAAAGTATGAGTACTAAAATTCCCATTACAAAAATTCTCATTACGAAAATTCTCATTACGAAAAATTTATTACAAAAATTTTAGTACGAAAATTTCATTATGAAAGTTCTAGTTCGAAAATTTCATTACAAAAATTTCTGTACGAAAATTTCATTACGAAAGTTCCAGTATGAAAATTTCATTATGAAAGTTCCAGTAAAAAAATTTCATTATGAAAGTTCTAGTATGAAAATTTCAGTACGAAAGTTCCAGTACGAAAATTTCATTATGAAAATTTCAGTTCCGAAAATTTGTATTACGAAAATGTTGGTTACACAAGTTTGAAAAATGACGTCAATTTTTTTTTATTTCTCTAACATGAAAATGTACTCCCCCTATGAAAAGGAGTGTATTACTTTAAGGAGAATTGTTCAACAATAAGTTAATGAAGAAGGATTACCTCACGATTATCATTCCTAACTTCTGTTTAATGTATTCAAATCTATTAGAAGGTAAAGATTTTGTGAAAATGTCAGCAAGTTGATCTTGTGTTCCAATAAACTGAAGAATAATATCTCCTTTTTGTGTGTGATCCCTAAGAAAGTGATGCCTAATATCTATGTGATTCAAACGAGAGTGATGTGCAGGGTTTTTACTAAGAGCAATGGCACTTGTGTTATCAAACAAAATTTGAGTCTTAGTAAAACTCAAGCCATAGTCATTGAGTGTATGTTGCATCCACAACACTTGAGCATAACAACTTCCAGTTGCTACATATTCAGCTTCAGTAGTGGAGAGTGTTATTGAGTGTTGCTTCTTGAAGGACCAAGAAACTAATGAATCTACTAGTAAATGACAACTTCCGGATGAACTCTTTCTATCCATTCTACATCCACCAAAGTCAGCATCCGAAAAACTCTTTAAAAAAAATCATTTCCAGATGTATAGAATAATCCTAGATCCATGGTTCCCTTTAAGTAGCGAAAAATTCTTTTCACTACCTTTAAGTTAGATTCCTTAGGATTGGATTGGTATCTTGCACATAAGCATAATGAAAACATTAAGTCTAGATGACTAGCTGTCAAGTATAGTAGGCTTCCTATCAGAGCTCTAAAAGATGTTTGATCTACTGGTTTCCCAGCATCATCAGGATAAAGTGTGTTTGAGGTACCAATGGGAGTACTAATAATTTTAGTGTTGTCATATCCATATTTTTTAAGAAGATATTTAATATACTTATGTTGAGATATATAGATTCCTTCTGATTGTTGAGAAATTTGAAAACCAAGGAAAAATGTTAACTCAACCATCATACTCATTTCAAACTCAGATTTCATTAGACTTGCAAAGGAATCAGTTAATGATTGATGAGTTGAACCAAATATGATGTCATAAACATAAATTTTAACAATAAAAACATTTTTTCTTATCTTTCTTTATAAAAAGAGTTGGATATGCATTTCCCTTAATGTAGTTTTTTTGGTGCAAAAATCCTGTAAGTCTATCATACCAAGCTTGTGGGGATTGTTTAAGGCCATACAAAGCTTTGGTAAGTCTAAAAACATGATCAGGATGTTTTGTATCTTCAAATCCAGGAGGTTGTTCAACAAAAACTTCCTCTTAAACATAACCATTATGAAAAGAACATTTCACATCCATTTGAAAAAGTTTAAAATTAAAGAATGCTGCATAGGCAAGTAAGATATGAGTAGATTCAAGTCTAGATACTAGAGCATCGGTTTCTTCATAGTCTATTCCCTCTTGCTGATTATAGCCTTTAGCAACTAGTTTGGCTTTATTTATAACAATGACTCCATTTTCATCACACTTATTTCTGAAGACCCACTTTACTCCAATAACATAAGTTTCCTTAGGTATTTCAATAAAGGTCCAAACTTTATTTCTTTCGAATTCATTTAGTTTATCTTGCATTGATTTTATCCAATCATCATCACCTAAAGCTTCATCAGTGCTTTTTGGTTCCAATTGGGAAAGAAATTCTAGATGTTATACTTCATTTCTCAATGAACTTCTAGTCCTTACAGGTTGATTCACATCACCAATAATACTATCACTGGGATGATTCTTAAGAAACACCTGATTTGGATTTTGTAAAACTTGTTCATCAACATAGGGTAGGAAATCTTCTGGGGTAAATATATCAGAAGTATCTTCTTGAACATTTTCTTTATCAGAAGGATTTTCTATCAAAGGTTGATAATCAGTTTTTGAAAACACATCTGAGGATATAGGTTGGGATGGTTTAAAAACAAAAGGATCAGATTCGTCAAATTTTATATGCACTGTTTCTTCAACAGTACACGTGTTTTTTTTGAAAACTCTATAAGCCTTAGAAGTTGTGGAGTAGCCTAAGAAAATTCCTTCATCAGATTTTGATGTGAATTTGTGTAAGTTATCTTTAGTATTCAGAATTAATTCCTTGCAACCAAAAAACTTAAAGTAGGAAAGTCTAGGTTTTCTACCATTCCATAACTCATAATGAGTTTTATTAAGAAAAGGTCTAATCAAAACTCAATTTATAGTATAACAAGAAGTACTTATAGCTTCAGCCCAGAAATGTCTAGCTATAGAATATTCGATCAACATGGTTCTAGTTATCTCTTGAAGAATGCTATTTCTTCTTTCAACTACACCATTTTGGTGAGGAGTTCTAGGTGATGAAAATTTGTGAGTAATACCTTTTCTACTACAAAAAGTTTCAAAATAAGAATTTTGAAATTCTCCTCCATGATCACTATGAATAGTTTTCAATGGGAGGTTTTTCTCATTTTTAACTTGGGCTCTAAAACTTTTGAAATAAGAAAAATCATCAGATTTTTTTGCTAGAAAATAGACCCATGTAAATCTAGTGTAATCATCAACTAGAATAAACACATAGTACTTGCCCCCAATGCTTCAAGTTTGTGTTGGACCAAAAAGATCCATGTGCACCAACTGTAATGCATCAGTTGTTGAGACTTCACCGATTGATTTAAAACTAGATTTATGTTTCTTTCCATATTGAAAAGGATCAAAAACTTTAGAAGAATCAAATCTAAGCTCCGGTAGATCATTAACTAGTTTCTTCTTAGAGAGTTTACACAAGTTTCTAAGATTACAGTGTTATAGTCTTCTATGCCATAATTAGGAATGATCTTCCATTGCACTTAGGCAAGGTAAGTCTTGTCTCCTAAGGTATTTTAAATTTAAAGTTTATACATTCTCTTTCCTATTAGTAGAGAGAATAAACTCTTCCTTGGAATTGTGAACTAAGCATTTATCATTCCTAAAATTCACAAGGTATCCTTCATCACATATCTGACTTACTCTAATGAGGTTGTGCTTAAGACCCTTTACAAACAAAACATTTGAAATCAAAGTTTTACCAAGAAGAACAATGTTACTTATACCAACAATTTCTCCCTAAGCATTATCTCCTAAAGATACTTTTCCTCCTTTCGTTTTGATAATCTTTTCAAAATAGTTTTTGTTACCATTCATATGCCGGGAACATCCACTATCCATGTACCAAGTGTTGTTGTTGGTACTTCCTTTATCTTCCTGAAAATTGAAAAAAAAATTAGGCTTTCGGAATCCAAAAATGTTTGGATCCGAGATTTTCAAATAACAAAATTTTGGGTATCCAAATTTTCTTAGAGAAATATGCCTTATGAAACCCAAGAGACTGAAATCTATTCAAAGAACAGTTTTTCTTCCGATGCCCACCACTTTGACACTTAGTGCAAAAAGGGGCTTTAGAAGGAATAAAATAGTTGTTTTTGAAAACTGGATTTTGGTGAGTATAACCTACTCCAGTAGTGTTTCGTTTAGGTTTAATTTTAGAAGAAATCTTGTCAAAGGTTTCCTTCCCAGAGGTAAATTTTGCATGGATCTTTTTAAGGGACAAAATTTCGGATTTCAGTCTAATGACTAAATTCTTATCCTCAGGAATCATTTCCTTAGAGTTTGGTTTTTCCTCAAAGAGTTTTATCTTTAAAATAAAATTCTTAATATCTTTAAAAAGTTCTTCTTTATCATAATTTTCTTTCTCAAGGTCTTTAGAAAGTTTTTCTAAAAACTCATCTTTATCTTTAAGATCTTTAGAAAGATCTGAAATTTCTTTTGTAAGAACTTTTTCCCTAGTATTTGCTTTGTCTATCTTTTTAGAGATTTTACAATTTTTTCTTCAAGTAACTTAGAAAATATAGAGACTTCTTCATATGAAGGTTCTTCATTTTCTAAGGATGAAGTATCTTCATTAGAATTAATTTTTTCAGAATAGTAATTCTTATCAAGAGATAAATTTGTTAAAGCCTCGGCAGAGCGTACCTTGGCCATAAGACATGTATGTGGAAAAGAGGTATTAGCAAGGAATCCCATATTCTTCTAAGCTGATGAATCATATTCAGAAGATTCACTTTTAGAAGAATCTACACAACTAGAACTCCAAGTATCATTAGCTTTAAGACTTTTCTAATGCTTTGATTGATAGAACTTCTTCTTATTCCTTTCTGAATTTCATTCCTTCATTTCTTTTCTTTTCAACAAAGGGAAATCGGGTATATGCGACCTGTTCTTTTATATTCGTAACATGTGACTTCTCCATCTTTCCTGTCTCTATAGTCTTTCTTCTTATACTTATTCTGATAATTATTTTGAGCAACAATCTTGTTCATTCTCCAAGCAAGATTAGCTAACTCATTCTCTAATTTTTCTATGTCACTAGAATCTGTCTGAATAACAACTTTCTTAGACTTTGATCTAGTTACCCTTTCTGGGGTCTTGGCTTTCATGTGCTTAGAAGTGGTTTTAAAAGCAACTCTTCCATTTCCATTCTTCTTCTTGATATTTTCAGCATCTCTCTTCATTCTCGTTTCATGCTGAAGAAGAGTTCCAAACAACCCATCTATGGAGATTTGAGTGACTTTTCTATTTTCATCAATGGTTGTCCTCTTGGACTCCCACTCATTTGGTATAATGTAGATGATCTTGTCTACAAGCGCCTCATCATCCAAACCTTTTTCTCCCATGGATTTTAAGCTATTCACAATAGTCATAAATATTTTTTGTACTTTTATTATAGGTTCTCCATAAGGAAAATTAAAACCATGATACTCAGCTCTCAACATAGCTCTTCTTGTCTCAATTACTTTGGAGGTTCCAAAGTGAGTAACTTAGAGTTTCTTCCATATATAATTAGCTACTTCACAAACTGAAATTTGGCTATATATGTTTCTTTTCATTGAACAAAGTAGAGTATTGTTTACCTTGTAATTCAATTGATAATCATGCTTCTCTTGATTTGTAAAGGTGATAACTTCCTTATCAGGAATTTGATATCCACCAGTAAGAATAATGAAATTTCCAACACCAGTGTTGATAATGAAAGTATTCATCCTATCTCTCCAATATTCATAGTCATTCCTGTCAAAAATAGGAGGTCTGGTAGGATTTAGATTGTCTATGGATCCAACATTTAAACCTTCCATCCTTAAAATAACCTTTGGCACACAAACTTGTTAGCAACAAGAGTTCGTAATGAAAGAAAATATATGAATCTGAAAAAATAGTATGACTCCAGAAAATTGACTCTGGAAATTATATGTAACTAAAATATAGATGTTTAGTAGATGTAAGAAAAAGATGAATATGAACTTTATGAGTCTGAAAAACTGAATCCAAAAAATCTATTCCGAGAAAAAATGAATTTTTTTTCCGAATTTAATCGTGAGATAAAATCAGATTGAACTAACCCTTGGGGTTTGATTTAACCACCTTTGATACCAATTATAGGATCGAAATAATGATGTAGATGCTCAATATACAATAGGGGGGGGGGGTGAACTGTATACTTTAAAAATTTCCTTAAAAAAGGAAAGATCTAAGTTTAACAAAGTTAAACTAAGAAAATTCACAACACCTCTAATACAAATTGGAGAATTGGAATTAGGTAATATGATTCCAAAAAGATGGATCCGGAAATATGAAACATAACTAAAGTTTACAATATGAGATTCTACCTTAAAGCGTATAGAATCTAAATGAATCAGAGTACAAGTGTAAGGAAATAGAAGAAAGTTATACTTTCCTTACAATAGAAAATGTAGTGGAAAAAACAAGTAGTAAAAATACAAGTAACAAGATATAAGTCTTTTAACCCAAATCGAAGGGTATCCAACAACCTTGGATAAAGGTCCCTTGATTTATACTTTTAGGAAAGTCTGTCTTACCCACACCCGGGTAAGCCCTCAATACGAAGATCGGAGTCTCTGTCTTGATATCCCCACAAGCCCTCAACTACAAGGTAGTTGGAACCTCTGTCTTCCTCAGTAAGGAAGCCCTCAACTTCAAGGTGTTGGAACCTATGTATTCTTATCCCCAGAAGCCCTCGAATGTAATCACCAACATTCGAAGTTTCACGAAGCAAGTCTGCACAAGGAAAAGTTTGAACAAGCTGTTCAAACTTTTTGCACGAAGCTTTAAGAGTTAATAAGAGCCTCTCTCTCTAGAAATCACTTCAACAACATATAAGCACAGATGTCAACAGTGTCTAAGATCAGTATTAAAGTTGTTGTTTCTTTTCAAATGAGCTCCTATTTATAGGTGAAGCTTCAACGATCGACTCCCTACTCCAACAGTCATATTTTCCTTAAAATTCAGAGGGACCTATACACGTGTCACTAAACCAAAGGTTTGTTAGAAACAGAATGGACGACATCATTTTATAACAAAACATGTGTAACTGAATGGATGAAATCATTTTGTAATGAAATGTGTGTAAGCATAAGCAAAACTAAAATTCTAAATGTAAGCAAATAAAAGTTTGGATTCTAACCCAAATGGAATTCGGAGTCTATAATAAAAGGATATTCGGATTATGTTTTATAGGAATTCAGAACCTGAATTCTATGGGAATCCGGAGTCGGAATTTCTAAGGAAATTTAGGGTCTAGTTTTACCAGAGTTCAGAATCTGAAATTATAGTGTTCGGAGTCGAACTTGTAGAAGTTCAAAGTCGAACTAAATAAATGTTAGGAGTCAAACTCATAAAAGGTTGGAGTTGAACTAATAAAAGTTCAGAGTCGAACTAATAAAAGTTCAGAGTCCAGAATTCGAAGTTGAACTTTGTAAGAGTTCGTATTCATAATTCGAAATAGAACTTTATTAGAGTTCATATCCAAAATTCAGAGTGGAAATTTATTAGAGTTCGTATCTAGAATTCGGAGTGGAACTTTATTAGAGTTCGTATCTAGAATTCGGAGTGGAACTTAATTAGAGTTCGTATCCAGAATTTAGAGTGGAACTTTATTAGAGTTTGTATCCAGAATTTAGATTCTAAAATAGAATGCTTCTTATCTAATCATTATGTGATTCCGAGGTTTTGATATGAATCCGATTTTTACACTTAAGAAAAATATTGAAATGTGTAAGAAGATCTATGTTAGGGTAAATTTCCTTAGGGAAGGAAATTTTCCTTATGGAAGTAAAATATATATTTTCTTAAGTATAAGGTGTTTGTGATTTTCAAAACAAGAAGGAATGGAAAATTCATAAGGAAAATCTTATTGACTCAACACACATGATTTTACAAATGAAAAATATGGGGGGGGGGTGTTAAATAATAATCCCATAAAGAGCTAGACATGGAAATGACATCTCACACCCAATGAGTCTTTTCCCATCATGGAAGATGAGTAACCCAAACCAGAAACAATGCATTGCATAATAGTAGAATTGTTATTAAATATAGATGGTAGGAGACTAATCCAAACAATGGAAATATTGTAGGGTTGAAATATACTACTAAATAATGATTATAAAAAAGGATTTAAATCACTAAACCTCACCCTAAAAACAAAATTTTGTGAGTCTCATCCACCAAACCAAGACATTATCTCCTTGGGGTAACACTTACTCACCTTAATGGATTTTAACTAGTCAAAAAATGTGTTTCAGTGGGGAAATGACCTCTTTTAATTGTGTATTTGGAGATACATTGAAAAAAATATTCACAAGGTTCTACTGATACCCCATTTCACCCTTGTTTATTATCCAATCAAGAAGAAAAATGAATGATGGAATAAGATAATTGTATGAAAATTTAATTCTAAAAAATTTCAAAGTTCATAAGGAATACCTCTATTAATCATGAGGGTTTCTAGGTAAAATTACTCTATGACCTTTAGATGTCCTCACTCACATTATCTAAATCCATGAGCCAATCATGGACAACCAGGGGGTGGTGGTGGAAACACCTCGAAATGCCTTCCACCTAATACAGTTATCCCAGCTCCTCCTCTTCATCTGCCACATTGTAGAATTTCTCCACCAAGGGTTGCAACTGCCAATGTAGTCTGTCAACAAGATTCTTTACATAGTATGGTGGGTCAAACATTCTCTACCAATATGTCCGTGGTTTTTTCAAGCATAACATTACCACTAATATGGTTAACCTGGTCCCTAGTGCTCCTCCGGTGATACAGGTCCATGTGCCTATATTTTTACATTGGTATGCCTCCTCCACCATGATCCAGTCACCTGCTATCTACCAGCTATTGTAGTTGCCACATCCATATGACTACGACCTTTGGACATATCTACATGTTCCTCTATCAATAATCCATACACTACATGAGCTCTCCCATGTACTCCAATATGCGCGGGGATGGACATTGGAATCAAAGTCTCCTGAATCACATGGAGTAAGACCTACATAAAGGTACGTGCTCCAAAAAATGGATCCCAAACCATATCCATGGAGTAACTGGACCGGTCTATAAACCTTATTGAAAACTCTTCCACAACCATTCTATACTTCCAATGCTATAAAATCCCTCCCAAACAAATAGATCTCAATATTTATGGGTATAAATATTCTCTAAAGAGTCCCTCGAACTATACCAACATTACTTTCACCTCGTCATGGGGCTGCGTCACTAATCAAAATCATAAACCAACTGAACACAATATAAGTATCACCTATAGGACCACCATTTGATTGGAAGGTTTCCTAAATACGTAAAAAACTCGCATGACTACCTCGAGCATATCATCTATTACCTAGTGGTCAGGATCACCCCAATATATCAATGGTTACTACCTATAGAACTAACAAAACACACACATCCTATACACCTACATGAACTGATCTCCTTAAATAAACAGTTGATAAATAGTGGTTGTTCATCTGGATGACCACCCAGTGGTAACACCCCAAAACCATTATCCATCACTGAAGCCTCGCCATGGGGAGGATCATCATCACGATCATGATGTAGTATCTTATCAAGATGAAACAATGTTAATGAGTATATATATATGGATCTGAATAAATAAGTGTAATGAAAGAAAGTAAAAACCCTAGTCCTATATGATTCATGCACAATTATTTCTCATGTGACAATTTTTCTTATGTACCATGTTGAAAATTATGTTTTCAGTTTCATAGTGAATGGATACACCAACTGCCACATCAGCATTGAAACCTTTTCCCTAATATCCTAACTCGAAACATCATAATACTATCAATCTGAAATTCAACAGAATCCATTTTTTTGTGGAAAAGATTGAAAAAAATCCCTCATAAGGAACTTCCTCTGATACCACTCTATCACAACCTGACCCATGCTAGGGCTCAGTAAACAAAATTTCCACACCCACATCCATAGGCCATGGGTTATAGACAACCATTTAATGCATATCTAAAATATGATAGGTCATTCCCTAATGTAAATCTACACACACACCCACAAACACCCACATGCAACATTGCATAGATTTGAAAATGTGAAACTAAAATTCATGGATAAATCTATCAAAAACAGGAGTAGAATAGATATAATGAAGTGAAAATATAAAAAAAAATAACACATTGAAACAAAACATTATATGTATTTGACCTACTGAGAATGAGGATTCTCAATAAAAGTAACTTTCAGAAGCCCCTCATCCCAACTCTAGTAAAAAACTCGGTAGGAGTATCACACTATGCTCCACCTATCTTAGGTTATCCATAGACTCCGTCAAAAGTCATCTGGACAACACACGACACAAAATATGTCTATGTAAGGCCCATGTATGGATGTGTATAAGAATACGCAGTAGGGGGCCCAAATACCCCAAATAAAGGGCAGCGAAGAAATTGATATGATCTACACGATCTATCATGTGGGAACCTATTGAGATAAAAAATTCATCTAAAATCATCCTCAATTATATATGAAAATTCTTCAAAGTCAAAATAATCCTAAATTAATGAGTAAGAAAAAACCCCATCCCACCACACAACCCAAAAAGATGTAAACTCATCTATGAAGGTGGGATTAACAAAGTGAGTTGATTAAATACACATCAAGAATTGTCCACCCATATATGGAGAGTGTATTCATCCAACAATTAGAAGTTAAACACAGAATGTACATGGAATACCCTAATGTATTCGAATCCTACTAAAGGAGAGTATGAAAATGTAAGGTATGGGTACAAAAGTGGTCTTTATACCCAGTCCTCTAGGGGTTTCAATCCTGAATTTGACAACACCACAAGGGCACATAGAAATTTCTTTGATATACATATATCATACTCCGAGTCTCATCAGATTTTGACTTCATAACAAGCAATATGATTATATTGAAGGATCTATGGAATCCCAAAATAAGAGAACACACTCCACAATATCATCCATAAAAGATGACACCCATCAAAGAGTTACACTCATTAGGAAAATCACATCCATTCCTAATTGTATGTTCAATATAATATTCTTCATTAGGAACAACATACATGGGTTATCACTAGTGCCTATAAAAATAGGTTATACCATTGTGAGTCAGCGTCTTTCACAAGGTAGTGAGAAAACATGGGAAAAGGCCCCCTACTCACCACTTCCATGAAGTAGAGGGAGAAATGATGTAACAATAAAATGTGAGAATCTTCTCTAATAAGAGGGAATAGTGGGACCCACACCTTTCTACTATACTATAGTCGAGGGATTACTAGATCATATCAAAACCTTGAAACCTATGTCAATCTTGTATGGAGGGGACCACACCTTGGTCCCTAGAGGGAGTAGTAAATCCAAACCAAGTATAGAACATATCATGTTGAGAGCCTACACTATAGAATTGTACTCAAAATATGAGTGATATCCAACTCCTTTGAATGACCCTCCCCCACTATAGCTCATCGATATAGGAGAACCACTCTGTAAGTGAGGAACCATGCCCTAACCTTGTAGGGGAGTACCACTATGTTTCTAGGGGGCCTGCAACTCAGTATTTTAGGGGACTAATGTCTCTAATATATCACTTAATATGGGTTTTCCACACCTTGTTATGATAAGGGAGCACCAAACCTGGTTATAGGACCTACTCCCTTGTACGATAGTGGAGTACTGACTCTGCTATCATTTTTTACTATAGGGGAACCACACAAAGGTATAATAGGGGAGTGCCAACCCCAACCTACAACACCCTCTCATTATCATTGTAGAGGAGTTTTGACTATTCTATAACATCAATTATATAGGACCTTCACCCTAGATCAACATGGGAGTTCTGAATCAATTAGTAGAGGATCTGCACTAAAACTCATTTGGGGAGTACTCAGTCTACCTATAATATCATATATGGTGGACTCGCAGAAAATATTTGTAGTGGAGTTTCATCTCAAAAGATAGAGGACATTCACCCTAGTCATATAGTGGATTGCATAATATATATGTCAAAAATGTATGGAGTACCCACACACTGGCATTGTCGGGGGAGATCAATCTATCGTTACAATGGATTTGGGGAACCCGCACCTGAAAGAATTATGGGAGATCCAACATACCCAAAAGTCCATCAGTTATGACCATAATATTAAATTTATGCATGGAACAATCATATCTATGTAACTCAATAAACACTCTTCAATACTATTTACAATAGTCAACATCGACTCACCCATGCTGTTTTAGGTAATGTGATAAGGACTGATCTGGATGGAAAACGAGTCCCTCTTCTTTGTGAGTCTATGGTCATACCAAACCACATCTTGTCCGAAGTTACATCCCAAAGTTAAAATACCCCACCCATGATGTTGGTTTTCCCTTATCTACCATAGTAGATAGGTAATGGAATATCATGCACTAATATAGAAGGTGTGTACTAGTCCCAACATTTCTCTTTGAGAACCACATAGATCTCCAGCATCAGCCAAACACCACTGTGAAGAGCATCAGGCTTATCATATATCATGTGGTAAGACTACCATGTGTACAATACCCGCACCCTACTCCAATAGGGGAGAACCACCTTACCAGTTTAAATGGTCCTGGGGAATTACATCCAATACTAAAAGGAAAGGGTGCCAAAACCCATGTCTACCCAGGGATTCACCCTTATCACATCCCATTATTTTCACCATTACATGAGTGTCATGATCGAAACACATTGACTCATACATCTTAGGAAGAAATAAAGTCCACTATATCATTCTATGTGGGAAAAAATAAGGATAGGATATATAGAATCATGAATATTAGTGAAGATAAGGATATATAGAAGGAGGAAGATACTGAGGCTTTCCCATAAGAATACACATCAGGCACTTGGGAACACATGAAGTGTGAGACTGCACGAGATCCTATCCATGTATTTAGTATATATTTATTTTCAACTAATGTAGGGTTACACGACATGTACATAGAGTACCCAACATTTCATATTTCAACCATCACCTGGAAGTGTCGGTTATCCCATGTTCATGCACCGGATCCGATGTCTAAATACATTGGTTGTGGGATTGTACATGACCATGTGTTTCCACACAGAATCAAAATCCATGTCCCATATCCACACAGATTATGGTACTACATAGCGTATGACCCAAGTACACGCATTGTTGTCCCCATGATCATATTCCCCAAACATGATGGAATGCATGGTTTTTTTTCAATGGCCTACATGTTTTGTAGAAAGTAATTTCAATAAAGATTCCCTATAAAAACAAACGATCCAACCTGATTCAACCGATAATTATTATATCTACATACAAGGGATCACATGAAATTGTTAATGGGATCTAGAACAATAAAAAAGAAAAATAAAGTGGATTGGGAAAAAAAATTGCCTTCCTCAAGGGAGAAACATTGAAGCTTAAGTCGAATAATAGTACTAAGATCATTCATCTTCTCAATATGTTGATGATATTATTCCTAAATGGAGATCATATACACTTATTTACTTTAATTCTATCTTCATTTCTTTATCACCAAAGGGAGGAGTACAGGAGGAGAGGAGTGTCTCCTCTCAGTTGTGGTGTACACTAAAAAGAATTGGGAGGGTGGGATTTAGGTTTTGGATAATTAATTGATTAAACATATATTTAATTAATTATAAAAAAAAATAAATGATCCTCCAAATATCCTCAATAAAAAACTCCCTTTATGGAATATTTAATGTCATTCCTTGGGTAAACACAACATTCCAGACACAAGCATAGTCTCAAAAATCTAATCTCAGACTGACCAGGGCATGGATTCCTATGTCGACTCAACCCCTGACCGCATAAATAATTTCAATAATATTACAATGAAATATAGGATAAAACCTATGTCTATACACTCTATAAAAATTTAGTTTTTTTTCAAATAATTTTTCATTAAATATTCTTGTTTTTCTTCGATGACACTATTTTTTTAAGGAATTAATAAATTAGTAGAATTAAATCTAGAAGACTAAAAATCATACATTTATAACATTATGTATCATATATAATTAATATTATTTGAACATATGTAAGGATATAAATAATAAATTTTAAATTTTCTTAATGGATATTAACATACATTTGATGAGACATTACTGAATGATAAGGCATAGGTTTTTTTAAATTAATATTTGTCATAAATTTTTATGGATTTAGTGTGAAATCATTAAAATAATGTTACGATAATACCAAGTTAATTTAAAAATATATTTTTGATATGAATTTGGAAATATAATGAGAAAAAGAAAAATGGAGATGATTTTATAGATATTAATACTTTACTCATTGTAGCTTCTTAAGTACAACACTAAAAATACCGTGATGTTTGGAGTTGAATTACTAAGGAATTTTCGTAGTAATTCTAAGTGTTTATGATATAGTATTTACAATGAAAATTTTCTTGGTCATTTGAGTGAGGAGGGTTTTTGATGATGATGGATATAGGTTATTTATACATTGGGAGAAGGGTATTTTTAGAATAAAATTTTAATAAAATAAAATATATAATGTAAAACACATAATAATGAGGTTTTAAAAATATAAATTATATATCAATGATATAGAATGTTTTTAGGATTGTAACCCCATTTATATTTCAAAATCATTAATTGTTTTGATATTTAAAATGGGAAGTAATTTTAGTATTATGGGATCACTATTGTCTATAGGTTTTGGAAAGATATTTTTTTGGTATTTTTTTATTTTTTAATATGATTCTTATGAAAAAAAGTATATATAGGCCAAAATTAACTTTTTATAAATTATTATTTAAATATTTTATCATGAATGCTATTATTGAAGATATAACTATTACTTGAATAACAATATCATTACTACTAGCATCAAAATTTAATAATTTCCAAAATTGACCCAAAAAGCCTAATAACATTTTAGTGTGACTATATTAGGAAATTTTGTGTATTTTATAAAAACAAATTTATTACATATGTAAATTTTAATTTGGAATATAAAAATTAATTTATTAACCCAATTTTTTAAAATAATATATATTTTAAAAGTTATTATATTTTCCTTTGGTTTTATAATCATGATATTTTTTTAACATTATAGTATTTACTTTTCTTACTAGTGATAAATATTATTTATCTCACAACTTTCATTTTCAGATTAAATTAGTATTCAGATGGTTATGATACTATTTGAAATGATTAGGAAACTATTCCCAATGATCATAATACTATTCTATTTGTCACATTACTATTCGAACAGTCACATTACATCTCATAAATACAAGTTCCTTATTTCACTCAATATTCACTAAAATTGATCAAAAGATCATATATTTTAATCTAAAATGTTATTTATTTGTTTGATGGTATTTTGATTCATTTATTTAGTATTGGTAGTGGTAGAGATGATTCAAGAAGATTGAGTTGAAGTAAAATATTCTATATTAACTTTTCACTTTTATATATTTTTTTCAAATTTTTTGTCCAAAATTTTCTTTGGTTTCATAGATGAAAAATTTATTGATGTTTATTATTGATAAAAAGAGTTTTATGATTCTCTATATGATCTATATTTATAGTTCATAGGGAATTGAATACAAAACATATTTATTTATGAAATATTTATAACATAACAATTCTTGGTCATCATATTCAATTATGTTATTCTACACTTAGTTGTTTTTTCAAAAATTGTTTTCATTATGTTTTTTATTTGTAATTATAATTAATTTATTTTTATAAGATGTATTTATATAAAATAATATCATTTTTCAAATCACAGTTTCAATATAAGAATATTTTTAATATTTTCAATTTCTTTTTTAAATTAATACATTCTAGTGAATATGTAAAAAGATTTTGTGAAAAAAATTATATAAAATTAGTTTATTTTTCCTAAATAATTAAATTAAAAAGACCCATTAATTTTTTGTATTTATTTAAAGTAAAATTAGATCAATTTTATGTAACATAAAATAAATAATTACGAAGGAATCAATATTATATTTTATTTTGGTAGAAATTTTTTATATGATTAAAAATGATTTTTAAAACATTTATTCATTGAATTTTTTGATTTTATATTAATATATATTCTTACCACTATAATAAATTGACTAATGAAAATATTATTACTTTTTATAATCTATATGTCTAATTTTTTTAAATAGATCCCTTTTATTTTTTGTTTATAGGGAAACTAACAGTTCTAATGATTCGATAGCATGTCAATTAAAAAATATTTAAAATAAGGTTACCGATATAGGATAATTTATCAGAATAAACCTAAAACCATGTTCTATTTTATTTTATTATTGAAATATTACTACATAAATTCTCAAATTTAATATATTGAATTTATCTGTCGTTTTCCCTTGATAATTGTATTTATATTACTATAAATAGTGAATAAATATAAAATATCACTCATTTAATTTTATTTTATCTTATATTTTTACGATATGTATAAAATGTATTTATGAAATAACATAAAAGCCTGCATTGGACATAAATAATATTTTATTATTATAGTGATTTATATTTCATTTTTTTGATAATATATTTACCGTAAAACCATAAACATCATTGATATAGTTCTCGTGAAAGAGTTATAAATATCATGGTAAATGATTATAAAATAATATTAATTTTTTTTCGTTATTTGATAAAATTAATTTCATATTAAATCTCAATTTTTATATTTTTGTAATTTTTTTTCTATTTTTTGTCCATTTTTACATTTTTCCCTTCACATATAAAAAAATGAATTGTCAGAAAATACGAAATTGACTATATTTTATGTTAGACAATATTATATTAGATGATTTTAAAATAAAAAGAACAATGAAATATGATATGTGGAGTTTTAGGTATTTTATAATTCCTTCTATTAACCATTTTAAAACCCCTTTCACCATATCTGTTAATTTATGACCCTAAAATGATAGGAATTATATATTATTTGTTAATATTAAAAAGGGATAATAATGTGCATAAAAAGGGATAAGGTTTAAAATCATATAAAACCCCATATAAAATTTATTTAGTAATAATATGAAGATCATAACCTCATTTTTATCAATTATAGATCCATTTTGAAAAAAATTACATGAGAAAGTCATTAATTATAATTAAATCTTTTATATAATTCCATGTGTGTCGTTTTATCGCATTTAAAGAGATCCTCATTTCCAAACGTAATCATATCAATTGAGCTATAAAACTCATCCATTACATTAAAACACCCATGAAACATTACTATATATGACATAGATTATTGGTTTTCATCAATACACGAACCTAAATGGAATAAGAGGTAACCTAATGTTGGGTTTCCAAATAATATTAATAACACATTACTATGTGTTTTAATTTTATTTCTTATTATAAATGCATTAAATATTATTCAATCATGACAATTTAATAACTTAAGTTACTCAAATATACATAAATTTTGTTATTATTAATATTGTGTAACTAAATTTCAACTTATTTTCCGTCATATGTGGAAGGATGGAATCATTAGTCTGTACATGTGGACCACCACCTTCATGAGGCAATGTGTTTTATTTTTCATCCCCACCTTTCTTGCTTCACTATTAGGATATATATTGGATATAACTATTATTTATGACATAAATATGATTATAGAAATATAATATATTACCTATCATATTAATATTCACCCATTAAAATATTATCTCCCAATTAGTGTCAACTACCACCTCCACAAAGAGATATGATTCATTTTGTATATATTTCTTTTCGTATATTTTTATAAAATTATATGTAATGTATAAAAATGATATTTATGTCACTATGTTTCATATTATAGATCCATTAAATAATTTTACATGGTCAATATGCCAATTTTGTTCTATGATTATAAACAGAATGTCCAAAAAACAACATATATGAACATATCTAATTTAATAAATATATATGGTATTTTAATAAATTAATGAAAATGTATAATAATATAATACACCATATATAGTAAAAATTATGGTTAAAATTTATATAATTTTAATATTACACATATAATTTATGTAAGTTTGGAGTTAGAATTGAGGTAATGGGTTTCATTACAAAATTTATTTTGAATGGGTTATTTTAATTCGTCGTTGTCTATACCATGATAAGAATATTTATGAAATTTTAACAACACTGTATATTTTGATTTTTCATCCTCAATTAGATGAAATATTAAAAAAAATCATTCACATTTTTAAATTAAAATAAATTCAAATCCTTGGTATTATTTTAATATTAAATATAACCATAAAAACATATAAATAAATTAAACTAATATTATTGAGATTATAAATATGATAAAACCAACAATTAAAATATAGGGAAAGAGAAATTAAAAGGGTAATTATTAAATATGAATCCCATTTTTTAATAAGTATGAGGAGGGGGATCTTCTAGTGTTTTCGCTGGATCATGACCGATTCATACTCGAAAAAGTAAAATATGAGAGAAGCCTCTTATATGAAATGTATAAGACTACATAACTCATAGACAATTCAATTAAGAAACCTTACCCAATAAATCCCTAATATGTTCTCATACTACAATTACATTGCAATAATTTTCAAGTAATCTAAATCCCAATGGACCAAACAATATAAAATTCTTAGTAAACCAAAAACATACATGTATATTTTATTACAAATGAAAAAAATTTAAATAATGTTTTGAGACATAATAACATTATTCAATATAGTATATCTATGCTTTTATTTCTTATTAAATATCCTGGATTTAATAGTAATAAAAAAATAAGGATGATCTCAAATTCTCAATAATGGTAATGTGTAGTAGAATCGATAATAAACCAATGAGAAAAATTAATATGGAATTGTAAACATATGAGACCACATTCCACGTAATCATTAAAAAATAAAGAAGTGACTAAATAATAATTCAAGGTATATAATAGAAATATTATTCAATTTAAATAAATAGAAATGAAATAATCAATATTTCATGTAAAATAATAGAAAAAATTATCAATTTAATCAATAAATTTATAATGGAATGAATCAATATCCTTTTTTATAGTGGAAATATCATGGTTAATTAATACATAATCTGAATGAATGAAACTCATAAATGTGAAACATCATGTATCCCTGGAACATGATTATTGTACTATCAATACATTTCACAAGTATTTCCTGAATAATAATTTCAATACCTCTCATAAGATAGATTAAAAATCTAGAAGAAAACCCATCTATTCTTCTTGGAAACCATGTCAAAGGGTTTGTTTCCAAGTAATTTCTTATCAATATACTATCAATTCATTGAGAGATCACATTACCAATTACCCAACATGTACAGAATTTATTAAATTGTACCCACCCAATGTATTTAATGTCTAAATAATTACACATATTTTGGAATAATCAGTTTTATTCCAATAAAAGTGTGCATTATCAAATATCAGTATTTAGTAAATTATAATGAATCCTTAATATTTCTTGAGTAAATCGAATAACGTTCAGTGCATACATTGTATTTATAAATGGTACACATTTTAAAAGGTTAATATAATTACGATAAATGATATGAAATACTATGGGAAATTCAATTTTCAATGGCCGTTGAAATATTAATATTTTAATGAGACTAACAAAGAAATCGTGATAGTCAATTTCATTACTATTATTAGTCAATTAAATTGTAAAACATCATTACAAAGAATAATGATTGTATCAATACATCATATCCCATGAGGAGTAAAAATAATGGTTAGTTTTCATTGATGAATAGAATTATGAAAACCATATTTTTTAAAATCACTTTGGTGTAAAATACCCTTTTCATTTTTAAAAAAATATAAAAAACCATATTTTAAAATAAAATAAAATAAAATTATTTAAAAAATTATCCTTTTCATCATTAAGTGTAATCTTAAATGAAATAACAATAGGTATATCTAGTCATGTCGTACAAGGTGAAAATAACACTCATTTTTCATGGTAAAAATGTTAGAAAATCATATTTTTTGAGAAAGCGACAATATGATTTTTTTTGAAACTTTTCCATGAGAATAGAGGAAAAATTTTATTTGATAAATCATTCTAAATATTTTAAAAAAAAAATTTGAAATCATTTTTAGAAAACCTATTCTTTATATGAATATAGGTTCTCTGAATAAAGAGATAAATGAAATATTGTTTCCATGATAACATTTTCTAGAAATAATTGAGTACCAAACAATGTTGAAATGATAATATAACTTCAAAAAGGTAATTAGTAACCATATTAAATAAAAATTAATTAATTTATTAAAATATTATCCAATAATTTACATTAATTTAAATTCATGTGTAATCAATTTTTACCAAAATGATATTGTGATGTAAACCCGTAAGAAGTCCATAATTCTTATACGATAATAAATCAATGAATAGATAATATGTGGAAAATGTAAATCTAAATAAAAAAAGTGGAATGAAAACAATATATTTTAATAATTTATTAACTCATAATATTATTATATTAACAATCATGTGGTTGTATTATCACCCATTGAAAAGGAATTAGGTTATGAAATTCTTTTACACTTGGTAAATTTTAATTGAAAAGACAAAATAATAAATTATTTATATTGAAAAAGAAAATTCCATGATGAAAAGGAACATATCCTTTAATATATAAAAATATTCAGTAGATACACCACATAGAATTATTTAGATGGGAATATGATATTTATCACACATACATAAAAAGTGTGATGAGAATATGTTATCTTATGTTTCCTTTATTTTTAACATCCTTTAATGTCATGTATGATGGTTTTAAAAAGTTCACATATTTTTAAAATAACCAAGCTCATAATTAAAATATATCATATAGCCTTATTATTAGATCTTATTATATTATTGTTAAAAATCATTCATTATTTTCACTATTTCTGGTTTTAATTACCTAATGTGCTAAGTACGGTTCAACATGATATCTTTTTTACTATTAAATATATAAATATTTAATCATTTAAAGAATCAGAATTATGATTTAAATTATATATACATTAATTATATATTAATTAAGGGTAATAATTTATATTTGGAGATATGTAATGAAAAGAACTGTTCATGAAGATGGTAGTCTTTATGTTCGCATGGATGCTACATCCATTTTATTATCATATTTAAAAGTTTGAAATGTAAATTATATATAACAATATCATAATTATATTATCATTATTTTTTCATATTTTAATATAATTTTATTCAATCCATGTTTTTAATGTTCTATGTATAATATGAATGAGTAACATTTCAATGAGGAGGCAGTAGTCCACACTTCCACAAAAGATGTTATTTTACATAAAAATTGAAATAATGAACATATGTGTTACATAAAAATTAATAAATTATTAACACAACATAAATATACTATATATCAAATGAAATTATAATTTCCATTGTAATTCCAAACATGTGAGGTGGTAAATAATAAACGATCATTAACATTTCAAGTGGTAGTAGTTCACCATACACGAACTATAAGTTTTTTTCAAAATTTGATAAAATCACTATGTAGGTGTTGTTTGAACCAATAAAATAATAAAAATATGTTTTTTTGGATGCTTATTTTAATTTAAAATCATGATATAAAAATATTTAATGGGAGTAGTAGTAAATGAATGAATACAGGTTATTGAAGACTGTTACCTCTTATTTGGGAAACTCCACTTGGTTTATGCCAAAAGAAAATTTTGGATTTCCATCTGCCAAAATTGATTCTCATCAGATAAGAGGAATCATTTTTGGATATTATTTGGTCAGTGGCTTGGTGAGTCCATGGGCTTTAAATGTGTGAATAAGTGGGAGGGGCTGAGAGTTTTTTTATATTGGAAGAAGAGTAGAATTTTTTTAAATTATTGAAAAGGAAATTACACCCATTTTTTCCATGTAATGTGGTCTAAATAATAATCCGACTTACATACAAGGGAGTTTAGTTATGATGTATTAACATGAAACAAATTTTGGGCAAATGGGTGGGTCATTATGGGCCTTAATATTAGGGTTTACTCCATTTTTATTCTAACTTTTCCCTGAATTAATGTAATTACTATAAATGACATTCACTAATATTCATAGATAAAAATGATTTTAACATAATGAAACAATATAAATTATTTAGATTACAAATATTTTATAAATTTTTAAAAATTTAAATCACAGAAATGGAAGAATCTAATTTAAATTTAATCCAACATATAGTATGACTACGCATGTATTTCAAGTAAAATATTCAAATTTTTCATATGATTTTATATTCAATTACTTAATAAAATTGATTAAAATGAAAAAATTGTATCAATGCATTTATAAATTTTCCAAATAATCTTAAAAACCAATAAAAATAAAAGATATCCTTAACAATAAATTAGATGAAAATGATTTTTTTGAATTAAAATTCTCTGTTTTTAACTATTTTTCATAAAATGAAACATTATAAAAACATACCTAAAACATACAGTAATATAATTTTTATGTTTTAATTTAAAAAATAATGTTTACAATGACATATAACACTTTTAATATAGTTAAAAATAAATTTAAAATTGGTTCCCTATTAAAATATAGTAAAATATCCCTTTTAGAATATAAAAATTGTTTCAATTAAAATTTCATTTTTAATCTATTGATCATAAAACCTATTGAATTGAAATAAAAAATATTATATTGATTATATATATATTGAATATTATTAAATAATAGTTATCAATTTATTTTTTAGCATAAAACACTAATATGAGCATAAAAACATTTTCTTGTATATTTAATTTGTTTTAATATTATTTTGTAAATATTTTTTCAATAATGAATTCATTTTATACTTTTGTAAACCATATATATTTACATAATTTAGTTAATCATATTATGAAAATTAAATATAACTGTTAGTTTGTATCTAATTTTATTAAATAAGAAATTGTTATTAATTAGTTGTTGTTTAGTAAAACTCAGTCTAGAGTTTAATACAAGTAATTGAAAAAAACATAGTTCTTCTGTACATTATAAGATATCTCACCCTTGAATGAATCAAAGATATATAATTTGTTAAATTTCATAAAATTTTGAACGCCCCATAATGTCTCCTTTAGTTAAATAAGTCTCTAAATTTGGTTATGTGTGTCATACAACCTATCGAATAAATGATACTCTTTAAAAAATTTATGGTGTTACATTCTCCCCACCTTAAATAAATCTTGTCCACCAAATTTAAATTCGATATTCATAAATATATGATTTTATTATTTAAAATTAATTGTATGAAATCTTATATAACGAGAATATTAAAAACACATTCTCAGATAAAGAGAAAATTATAAGTACAAATGGAATGTGGTATGGCATATCAATAGATTTCTATGTAGGAAAACATTAATTAAAGGTGGAGATATGTACTTGGAGGAAAATCATAAAACTCTATAGTGAGTTATAGAGGTCATCAATCCGAAATAAATTCATGATAAAAAATTTTAGTGGTCCTTAAAGACATTAATTTTTTATTATTTTAATGACCATAGGTTCCACAAATCAGGAAGATATTATAGTATCATGTTTTATTATATATTTCTTAATAATGATGAATTACTTTATTAAATAATAATATATAGAAATGTATTATTTGATAATTCTAAATTTCACCAAAAAAATTCACATATTGGTTATGATTAAATCAAAATTATAATTTATCCCAAACATCATGAAATGATATTTCATAAATTAATTTCATTGCCTTAAGAAATATAATTTTATGATTGTATGATATGTAAAACATATCCTAAAGTATGTATCAAACTATTATTAGAAATAAATATGGTTTATACATTAATCTATAAACATAAAATAAAATACGACTAGTTCATTAGTAATATTTATTCATCAAATTGTTTGATAATAAATAATTACAAAATAACCAAGCCATTGCATAGACCAGTTGTAGGATTGATACCATCATCGTCCATCATCTATGGATTTAACTGACACTACCTATCTAGATTTCATGGGATATCACTTGGAATACAATTTTTACATTTTCTAAAACCATATTAATTTAATTTATAATTTTTTTGAATATAAATGATATTTTATCAAGTAATATACTTTTAACTAAGGTTTTCAATATAACCACAATACATGAATAAATTATCCATTCATTTTTACATAGGTCATTAATCGGTATAATGTTTATCCTTGGTCATTCATTTTAATTTTCTATATAAATCATTTAAAATGTTTTATAATTTGAACACGAATTATTCTAAGAATATACTTTGGGAGTGAAAAAATACATGTGTAGTGAGGTCCATTACCTTATACTTGGTAATGCACAGGTCATGCATACCACTCATTTTTATGATTTGATACCCCAGTATACACCTGTTAAAGACCCACATCATCTTATAATATACTGACAGAGATATATTTCTAGGAATACTTAAATAATTTATAACTAAAAAAATATTTAACATGTTCTTATATAATTATACTGAAATAATATCTTAGTGTTATGTCCTATAATCATTGTTTTCCTAAAACTATTTCCCAAGGGTGATAGTAAGCATACTCTAATACCAACTATATTGTCCATACCCTAGAATATTCGAAGCCGACGTCATCCTACCATTACATTTCCTTACTATATAAGTAATGTGCATCACAAATAACAATGAAGTTTGGAATTCATAGTAATCCAGATATATAAATGAGGTATTTTTACAAAATTATAAGAAAAATTACAACATAAATTTCATTGACATAATAACATTATTCCATTTTGTTTATCCTTGTATATCATCTATAATACACATCATGTAGCCTTGAATAATAGAATAAAATAAGGGTGATCTCAAATTCACAGTAGTGGTAAATTACTGTCGAAAAAATAATGAATCAATATGAATAATCAATATGAAATGGTGAATAACTAAGAATGTATTACTTGTAATCAATAACTAAGAAAGAAATCAGTAAATAATATGGATCAGTAAATAACTAAAAACATATACAATTTATATAAATGGACCATGTATGACAAAAATGGTAGGTTAAATAACTTAAAACACATTTAATTTAATCAAATAACTAATAATGAATTATGTATATAGACATTTTCATATTGAAAATTAAATTGATATAAAATATTGAGTCCAAATGAATAAAATTTATAATTATTGTATTTCATGTTTCCTAGAAACTGGACAACATTACCATTAAGAAAAATCATTATACTGATTAACATTACTATTATCTAGACCTTTCACAAGACAATATATATATGGGAATAATCTCATCTCTTCTTTATGGGAAAATCTCAAAGTGTTTGTAGCAAACTAATTTTGTCTCAGGAGACTACACATGCATCGTGGGGCTTAAATTAACTTGTCCCCGACCCATAGGTATTGTATTGAATTGTCTCCATCCACAATCACTCATTTCCAATTCATTCTTAATATATTGATTTATCAATTTAATTAAATAAAAATGTCCCTTATCAAATATCTATAGCGAGAAAAAGATATCAATTTAATAATATTTCCCCATTAAATAAAACTAAATTCAAATTTAACACCATATTGAAAATTTTTATATGTTTAGGAAATAAACATATCCATGAAAATTGATATTTATATCTAGAGAAAATTAAATTTTCTATGATAATAAAAAATTAAATATTTCAAGTGGAAAAACATTAATTAATTTCAATACTATCCTTTGAAAAAGATATCATAAACCATCTAGAGAATGAATAAGAATGGTTTCAATAAAAAAAATACCATGTGGATTAAAAATGAAGGGTATATATAGTTTATGAATATTAATATTATAAAAATATATTTTTTTGAAAACATTCTTAAGTAAAATATTAATTTCATTTGGAAATTAATTTTCCTAAAAAAATAATATTTTTAATAAAATTATTTAAAAATATTACCTTTTTAAAGGAAATTTATGCTATGAAGAAAATATAAATGTAAATCCTAAACATGTCATACAAGGTGAAATACACATTCAATTTACATGGTTAATGGAGAGAAAATATCCTTTTTTCGGAAAGATACAAGAATGATCCTAAAAAAGTTTACGAAAAAAGGGGTAAAAATTTATTTAACAAATATATTTTGAAGGGTTAAGAACATTTTTGAAAACCATTTTAGAAATATGGGATTTAATAAGAAATGAATTTCTCTGTCTAAAGAGATAAATGAAGTCGACTTTTTCATAAAAAAAATTCATTAAAACACGAGTTCAAAAGAGTGGACTAATAGAACTATTGCATGAAAAATGAAAAGAATAACCAAAGGATGAACTAATTATTTCCCCTAATAGAGATTCATGTGTAAAATATCCAAAAGAAAAAAATAATGTTAAGTAAACACATGAAAACACAATATCATTTATGTGGGAATTAATAAATTAATTGATTATGTTTATAAAATGTAAATACAAATTGATATAGTGTATATGACGTATGAGATAATAAAACGTTATTATAGACATAATAAAATAATATTAATCTTAAGAAATAAGTATTATAACCCAATGAAAATTAATTGGATTATAAAATTAATTACAACCTTGTAAATATTAATTAAAATATCCATAGAAAAAATATTTGAAATTGGAACTCAAAATATGGTGAATAAAAGTAAAGAATTATATAATTATTAAAAATTGGATGTAGTTACACTACACTAAACACAAAAATATTTAATATGATATTTATCTCATGTATATAAAAAGTGAGATGAAATTCCATTCATCATGCTTCTTTTTAGGTTAACATCAATTAACTTCTTGTATAATTGTTTTAAATTTTTTTCTAACATATTACAGAAAAATAATAATATTTATAATATCACTCATGATCTAATTACTATATCTTATTACCTTATTGTCAACAACCTTTCATTATATTTAATATTCTGGGTGTTAATTTCATAATTTTCTGAGCAAGTTTCTATTACTTTCATTGGTCCTATTAATTTTATCATATTTTGATCAAAATGAGAATGTAAACCATAATATAAATGTAAAATATTTTAATTATATATTTATTTATAGTAATCCAAAATATTTGGATATGGGAAATGAAATGTGTTTTTTATGGAGACAGTAATATGTACATATGCATGAATGCTATATGAATTTCATTATCATATTTAAAAAAATGAATAGTATATTACATATATGTATATTATAAATATAGTATAATGTTTATGTCATATAAAAAACATAGGTTTATAAAAAACATAGTTTATACATTCCATTTATCATGTGAACAAGTCACATTACATTGAGAAGAAGGTAGTCTACAATACCACAATCAATTTTATCGAATTTATGGAAGATTGAAATCATTAAATTATATACTGTATAAAATGTCAAAAAGTGTTAAGAAAAAAATATATCATATTTTCTAATATATAAAAGTGTTTACATCATAATTTCCATCCATGGGATGTGGTAATAGAAAAGCAGATGTCATCATTTTGGGAGGCAATACATCCCTGTATATAAATGGTACGTTTGTTAAACATTTAATTGAATTGAATGAGGTTTTATGTTTAAAAATCAACATAAAAATTATCAGTATATTTAGGATACTAATTTTATTATATATTAATGGAATAATGGTAATTTATGGTGTGTAAGAGTAAATGAATGAAAATTTATTAGTGAAGAACATCATCTCTTATTCAGTTATCTACTTTTAGTTTAAACCAAAAGGACTAATTGGATGAATTATTAAAAAAATTATGATTCTATTATGCGTGGAGGATTTTTTTGATCTTATATGGGTCTATTTTTTCCTTCCCAATGGAGAGGTTTTAATAAGTGGGAGGGGTGAGCGATTTTAATCTATTGGAAGAGTGACACTCTTGGAATGTTTTGACATGGGATTTAAACCAAAATTTCCCCATTTAAAGTGTATCCAATAATGAAAAATATTATATCCAATAGAGAATATAATCTAATTATGAATCTAAAATGGATTTTTGACATATTTATAGGTCATTATTGGGATTAATATTAATGTTTAACGCATTATGAAACTATTTTTTTCTATTTATTGTTGTAATTAATTTTAATAAAATTGACTAAGAATTTATGTGATAATCTATGTTGAACTTAATATAAGTTATAAATTTTTATATTTTGAAATATTTATTCAATTTTTTCCATATATCAATCACATAGGTGACATAAGTCAATTATGATTAAATTCCATAGATTAGAACAAAATAATGATTTCTAATCTAAAATGTTCAAATGATTGCAATGTTTTTATAATAAATTTCAATGATAAATTTATTAAAATGAACTAAATTTGAATATTTTTTATAATTTATCTAACTAATATTTATAAAAAATACAAATTAGAAATTATCCTTAGAAATAAATTAGATAAAAAATTAGTTCTGAAATAAAATTCAAAATAATAACTATTCCTAAAAAAATGAATCCTCAAAGAGAAACATAAAATGTTCAGACTAATATAATTTTTATGTTCCAAATTCAGAAATGAAGTTTTTTTTTCATATAAAAATTATAAAATTTCCACAATTTAGATTTATAAAATTTATCTATTGAATGGTGGGTAAATTTCTTTTTTAAAGAATAATATTTTTTAAATTTGAATCTAGGTTTATTATTTTCTAATGCATATAAAACTATTTGATTAATATTTAAAATATTTTATTTGATATAAAATATATTGATTATGTTAATAACATTCACTAATATAAATTAATTTAATATATAAGGATAAATTACTATTATGAGCTTAAAAACATTTCCCTGGCATTCAGTTGGCTTTTATTTTCATATATATATTTAATAGTAAACTAATGAATTTATTTTATATTTATGTAAATAATAAATTATCACATGTTCTTTATTCCTACTTATAACATTTATTTTAACATCTAGGTTATATTTTTTTAAATAAATAATATATTTTTTCATTGTAAAATCCATTCTTTCATGTAACGCAAGACATCGAAGAAACACACCGTGGCATACAATGAAATAAAACTCGGTGTTGCATGATTTAAAGATACATAATATATTAGAATTATTTAACAAATTAATTATAGTATAAAATATTTTGAGTTTATATTCATTTAATTGTTTGGTATTTATTATCATACACGCAATCGAATAAAAGATACATATTTTGAATTTTCATGGTGTTACATTCAATAGAATATGAGTCACCGGCCATGACATCCAGTACATGTTATATTACCCATATTTCTTATAAAAATGATAACATGGGTTTTTTTGATAAATAGGTATGATAACAATGTGTAGACTTTTTGTATATAATAGATTATGAATATAAATAGAAAATCCATTGGAAAAATATGACAATTTTCTACCACTAGTATTAAAATTAACATATATATATTTTAAAAATAAATATTGTAAAAAATAAATTGTCATACATTTTATTTATAATATCCTTGAAATAAAATAATTATAATTAATAGTTGTATGTACATAAATAGTGATACTAGTTAATCTGAATATTTTGAGTTATATCATTATATTTTATATAAATATTTATTTTATAAAATGTTAATATTTTAATTTTTCAGAATTGAATTTTATTTATTTCACATGGTAATATTAGAAAAAGATGATTTTGTATGTTTTCTTTACAATAAATGATTTTTAAGATAGTAGTGAAAAATATTTTTTAAATATTGAGGATTTAAAAACCAAAAAAAAGTAAAACATTTTTTAACAAATATATATATATAAATATAAATATTAATAAACATTTTGTTTTTTAAAATATTATGTTCAAAATAAAAAACCATATTTGATACATTAAAACATTATAAATATTTTCACAAAATTTTTATAAATAAATTATTCAATATTAATTAATTTTTTATCAATTCAATTAAATGAAATTCATTTTAAAAATAAAATCATTGATTCAAAATTTTAAAATATGGATCACTATATTTGATAAATAATTATTATAAATATGGGGAAAATACATATACCCAAGAAAACGATTATTTTTTTGGAAATTAATACGTTGGAACATTTGATAAATTTTTAAAGGGAAATGATTCAATTTTAAATTAAGAAACTATAATTTAATTTATGTATACATATATATATATATATATATAAATTAATTTAAATCATATAATTTTATATCAATTTTAAATAAGACTAATTACATTTTATGATTAAGAAAACATTTTTCTAATAAAATTCTGTCACATTATATTTATTTATTTAAATGTCAAAATTATTCTAATTAGAAATTGAATTTAGATAAATGGGGATCAAATGAAGACTCAACAAGTAAAAAACAATTAGTAAGGACCTACTTATATTATTAGCAAGAAATGTTTTTTCGGAATATTTATGTAATTTTAATAATTAATACTTTTTAAATTACTAATCATTGGGGGTTAAATTTTCATAAACTTACATGGATAGTCAAAATTATAGGGAAACCTTTGAGAGGATTACATGTCATACCTTCTAGTCTTACCCACATCACCTCAACCAACACACTTATCATTAATTCCATAATATTATTACCCCTAATATACCATTTTTATTCATTGAAAAGTCCATCTTTGTCACTTTTAAAATGGGAATAGTTATACCCTTTCAATAATTCACTTTTATTTGAATATATCATTTATGAAATTCCCAAATACTCTAAAATTGATTCTTTATACATGCCATAAATAAAATTTTCAATAAAATATATCACGTGTCACTCAATGCTAACACATTATTTAATAGGGTGTTCCTGATTTAAAATAGGTACCACATCATTTATGATGTTAAATTCTCAATATTTCTATCTAAAAACCATTTTAACTAGATTATTATATTAAAATATAAATAATTATTTTTTTGATATGTTATTATAAAATTGGCACAACCATTATTTATTATCATCTATGAGTAATGAAAAACTAGAATCTATGTCAGTTTATGTGCATATATTAGTACCTCCATGAAGAAACACTTTCAGATTTCATTACCACTTATCATCAATGGTTTTAATTATTAAACGGTGACCAAAAATATTGATATAATTTATTTATGATTTATAAATAATCAAATATTACCCAAATTCACCAATATATTTCATTGAGTTAGGGAAACTCTAATCATGCATTATGTAGGCTACCACATCTATGTAAATGCTATATTTTGAGTACTTTTTCAAGTATATTTCTTTTAGAAATATCATAGAAATATTATTATTCTTCTATAATAAATATATATATTCAAATTTAAACTAGTTATTAACCATACTTCACAATCGAGTAAGATGTGTTTAAGGCTGGGAATGTTTGACTACATATGTAAATAATTATATGAAATTATATCATGGATGATAATTAAATAATAATTTATGATTTATTATTATAAAATATTTAAATAAATATTCTTTATTTTTTATGTATATTATACCACAATAAATGACTCAGTAACTAATAAATCATGCTTCTTAGGTTGGTAATTAGAGAATTATTATCGTTGTTGATTTCACCCTCTTGGATAATGAATACTGTACCCATGGAAGGAAAATTTTACACTATAAATATATTTAATACATCCATTATTGAAACATTATATATCATTTAATAATGATATATAGAATATAAATGAACACTAAAACCACTCCAATAAATCTTCTTCAAATGGCCACATATGTAATATTCGATTTGTAAAAAGATAAAAACTAACTAATATACAAGTTGATAATTATTATAAATTAAAATTATTTTTAGTTTCTTGTATAAATATATTTCAAAAATATAATATTATGATTATCATTTTTTTTACAATAGGTTATAGTGCATCTAACTATGGTGTGAAACAGGGGAAGGGTTTCATTATATGAAATTTGAATCCATTGAGACTTGTACATGATATACACAATGTTTTATTTATGATAGTGCAAGTACTACACCATTTTTTTGAATCATGAATTAATTATGTTTCATTATATCCAATTCGACATTAAATGGTATTTCTATCTTGGTTTTTTTCAAATAGCACAGTGTTTATATGTTCTTTCATCTCAACAATTATTTATTTAGAAATGTGATTTTCCCATAACTAATTTATTATTAATATAGTTTATATACAGACTAATAATGTATTATTAATGAATATAATATTTAATAAATGTTAAATTATAAAACCATAATAATTTCATGATCCAGATGAAATTTTTGAAAAAAATCACTAATGTAATAATGGGTTTTAATAGCATAATTCTCTTCTAATGGTAATAACAAATCCGATTTTTATATTTTCATTAATTATTGATATAATATAGAATATTTAATTTTTAATACTTACTTTCCACCATTATTTGTGAAAATAATTTTTCTCTCCTAATTAATCTTCCATTAAGATTTTAATGTTTTTTAAAAATTATTTTTTATTAATAATAATTAAAATTAATTTTAAATATATCCATGTAAATATTTATACATCCCACAAATTATCTTCTTTAAAAAATTTGAAAAAAACTATTAAAATCTCTAATGATCATTTTATTCAACTTATATCATTTTAATGTAATGTTATCTTTTTTCATTTTAAATGATTTCCAATTTAATAATTATTATTACAAAATAACCATGAAGATTTTCAATCCCTTCCAATATAAAAAATTTAATCACACAATGAACATTCTATTTAAAAAAAAATTATAAATTTTTTGAGGTTCCCATTGTCAACGTTTATTTTTAAATTTAATGTTTTTAATATTTTCACATCTCCTTTTTAAAAAAATATATATTTTCATGGATATTTTATTTAGATATTTTTATAATATATTTCATAAATAGTATACCCACTATCTTAGAAAAAATGTATATTGGAATTTATTTCAGACATTTTAAATTATAAATATTATTAATAGTTTTTTCATAAAATGATTGAATTATCATTTTGATTTTTCATCCAAGGTATATCTACCATAAAGTGATGTGTTGACCATCCTCTATACATTATTATACTATGAATCATTTTTTCAAATAAAATTTCAATATCCTATGATCTCGTATCTTCAATATATCTTAATGTTTAAGAATCCCAATCATTTTAGTGGGTTATTCAAAAAATTATAATATCTGATTTTAGGTTTCACAAAGATGTATCATTGATGTTGTGAATGATCCTATAATTCATATAATGAAATAGTTTAAAATTATTTCTCATGATATAGGTTAGAATGGATAAAATGTGATTGTTTATATAGGGGTGGGAATGATTCATTTTTTCAAATTTTAGGCATGGGAAAACTATCATTGTTCACATGGGTGTTTGAATAATGGTGTTTTTCCAACTTTTTATTCTATATGGTTATTTTTTCCACTTCCAAAACCCAAAATAAAGTATACATAATCTAATTTATACACTTTGACATTGATATATGATATTATGGTTTATATTCCTAATGACTGACCAATTTAGGATTCTTGTTGGACCATAAATGTACATGATTTGTATATTATAAAGAAATTGTAAAATAAATATAAAAAAAATTTAACCCATGATATTATTCATAATATCCATCTTCACATTTAATGGAATGTAAATAAAATAAATATTAGGATCAGATTCATTGTAATAGTTTTTTAATGATGAACATATCAAGATTCAATAACGTATGGAAAACAATTGAAATAAAAAACCAATTGGTCACCAATTTGATCATGAAAAATATCCATGGATAATATCAAAAGAAATAATATCCTGAGTAAGAAGAACATAACGATAAATGATTGAAATTAATACTGTTTGACATCATGATCTCACAAATAATGATATATGTATTTTCATGTCCTTAGATATGAAATTTTAAACATTGGGTATGCATAAACCATCTTTAAAAAAAACTATCTCTCTATATTGTATCACATGAACCATCGTTGCATTTAGGTGCTGTCTATAACAACCACACATGTATGAAGACATTTCTATTTCATTCCTCATTCCCAAATGATCATTTGAAATCTAAATCAATATTATATATCAATTTATATGCATGTATTTTTTTAAAAATACATATATTTCAAGGTTTTCCATATTTATTTAGATATCATACATTGAAAAAACGTATTAAAGTTTGTATACATTTAAATAATATGATTAAATATGATATAATGAATATTAATATTTGAGTGAAATATTATTCAAAAGGAATAATTTTCAAAAGATAGCGAATGTTCCAACAGATAGTTAACGACAGAAATTCAATCAAGAGGTAAGAGGCAACAATCTTATATATAGGTTTAATAGAAAATTCAAGTAATATAAAAAACTAAATAAATTAAAGTTGAATTTTTATAATAATAAATAAAAAAACATTCATTGCAAAATCTAGTAAACCTTATAGAATGTTTTATGTTGTGAAAAATGATTATTCTAAAATGAATCTCTTTAAAATAAATATATGTTAAAAGATTCATTTTAGATTAAATAAAAATGATTCAAAAATGAAAATTTAAAGGGAACATTAAAATTATTCCATTAAATCAACATAAAATATAATGGATAAGAAATAATTTTGATAATAAAATTTTTTTGTAATAAAATGTTATTTTGTAATAAAAAATGGAATAATATCAATAATGGAGAAAAATTTACCAGGTCAAGAATGGAAATAAGAACAATTGTTATATTAAACATTTATTTCCAGAATTCATGATCTAAATAGTGTGGAATTTTAAATAAGATGTGGAAAATATATAAATATCCATCGTTGAAGAAAATACATTGATTTTGGAAAATATATATTATAATACTCATTCATTGAATTTATGTTCAATCCCAACAAATGAAATTTTAAAATAAATTCTTACCAAGTTGGTATATTGCAAACTATATTCGCTTGAAAGAGTAAACACAAATTTAATATTTTATCATAGTAATTAAATATATAATAATTTTAAATTCATCTAAGGTGTAGTAACTAAATTATTGAATATACATACATTCATAGTACCGAATATGTCAAAATAGTGTTGAAATAAAGAAGAAATCCCAAAGAAATATATTAATATTTAAATGAGAATTGGTCACTGAATCATTTCAAAGTTACCCATTTAATTATATTAAAATAAAAGTAAAAAAATAATTTAACCAAAGGCCATGTCACACATAATTATTATATAATATAGTCAATTAAATATATTTTTAGCAAAATTATTGAATATTTAATTATGAAACCCAATAACTAATGTACAACTAGTCATGTAAATTTATTGTCATCCTGAATAATAAACATATGTTCATTATTTAACGTCATAATAACTTTTTTAAATTATATCATCAGTTCATATAATTTATTAATGTTTTATATTTAATTACATAAACAGTTATGTTCACATTGTTTGTTTTGAAGATATTCAATTTATAATTACAATATTACACTGATAGGTTGAATATGGAAGTATTGGTATTTTTTATATAACATCAATAATAATAATGATATTATAATCATTTTTATACAAGAATTTTAAATATTATATATATCAATAATTCTTGAAATAATTAACTATACTATAATCATGGATATGGTAATCTATACATACGAATCAGTAGAATTGAAATTTTTCAAAAAATAATCAAAATTAAAGAAAATATTATTTTATATTTATATATTAATAATTCTGTCATATGGACAATATTATTGGTTAAATAAAATGATAAATACTTTCCATGTGATGTAGTGATAAAAAATGAATCACATCACGTCGTTGAGGATGCCATCCACGCTTACGCATAAACAACATTATAATTGTTCAATTAATAGAATTGTATGATAAAAAATTATATACACATTTTCAATAATAATATATATATCATGACTGTCATATATATTCGTTATTTAAATATGTGATATGAGGTGATGGATAACCAATTACATCAGTTTAAGAGGTGGATGTATAAGTCCTCGACCTTAAACAATATATAACATTGAGTTAAGTCAATAATTTACATTAATTCACATTGAGAATCTTTTTTGTTTCAGATTTTTAGAGAATTAGACCTTAATAATGACATAATATCTCATTTATAGACACATCTACTGAATATATATTTTTTCTAAAAATAAATCTCTTTAAAATAAAAAATAATTTTTTTCAATATAACAATATTAACAGTAATAATATTGACATCCTTCATTATCTTACACATCCTTATACCCTATAAAAACCATTTTAAAAACCAGGTAAGAACTCAAATAGTATTGTATGAGATATAGAAATATGTAATGAAACCATTTGTCTATGAAAATTTTAAACTCATTAAAATAGTTTTACAAAATCTTAATTTTTAACCTTAAAAAATAGACCCCTTACCTTACAATATAGTATCATAGGATTCTATTAAACCTCATAAAAATCATAAATCATTAATCCATCTTTTGGAATCTATATCATTCTTACAATGTTGCATTCACGACTACATAGGGATTATCCTTCATGGTTACACTTGAAATACCCATCATAGTGTATTTACTAAATCTATTTGAAAAAACCCAACAAGATAAATTCTCTTCATTAACCAATATATTGGATAGCTATCATGAGATATCCCTCCCTCAATTTATCATCCAAACACCCTTATACATAAACAATTACCAGGAACCTTAACTTAAACATAATTTATAAAACAATAATAAAGGAAAATTAACATTTCAACAATAAAATAACAAGATATCATGTAAATATATTAATATAAAAAATACATTCACAGAACCATTTTCAATATCACAATACCCAAAAAGTCAATTTGGTATTTTTTATTTTAAAAACATTTCTTCTTGTAGTAGAATCCATATATCCAATAATGGTTACAACTGAGGGAAAGTCATTTTCTCCATATATGTTAAAAAAATCATTTTCATTTATCAAAATGAAATTCATTTTCTCCTTATATGTTAAAAATTTTCATTTTTCATTTATAAAAATGATTCATATAAAAACATTGATTTTTAAATCGATTGAATTAAATTATATTTTAATGTGGTTGATTAAACACCATATAAAAAAATATTGTGTATAACATCAAAATATAACTCAATAAACGGTGATTGAGACTAAGAACCTTGCCTTGAGTATGACTTGTAATGTACAATCTAAATATTCCTAAATAATATACATAGATTAATCTATACATGCATGATAAATTTTTTCATTTTTATCTTTCATTTTATATAACTTGCTATCGTTTTATGACAATTACATAATTATTGTTGTTTATATTCGACATTTGGTTGATATTTAGTACTTTAGTAAAAAATAATGTCAATAGTCTATGTGGTTATATGTACATAATCTATAAAATAATAATCATGAAATAACAATCATTTGTATAAATTAGTTATTATTTTAATTCAATGAATTAATTATGGTTACAAATAATGAACAACATCATAATCATTGAGACAATAAGTCATACATACAGATGAGTAATGTATTCATTTTTCATTTATCATTATAGAGATAATGTAAATAATATTTTAGCCTTCCAAAATGATCATAAAATTATTAAAATAATATATTTATTTTAAATATGATTTTATAAATCATACAAGTTATGTGGTTAATAATAACAAATCACATCACTTCGTGGATGTGATAGTTCACACATATGCATGAATGCCATTATCATTTTTCTATGAATAGAATGTATTAATATAATTGATATTTAATAATATTATAATGATAAATATTAAATAAAAAACATAAATGAACATTAATTTAATCATTGTAACTAGTCATGATATATATTTATGTAATTATAATTATATCAGTTAATGGAGGTGAATGTTCACACATACGCATGAATGATTAATACAATTACCATTTTATGGCAGTGGAGATAGATTTTGGGGATGATATTAACATAATAAAGTATAATTATATTGAGTATATATGATTTTTATTTCATTATTAATGAAGAATATTTGAAGGATGTGTTAGAAAAAATTAAATAGAAACACTAAAATAAATAAATTACATTTCCTTAAAATGATCACCTTTATTGACACCTTAACACCTATAAAGAGAGAGATATACCTAAAATGTGGCATAAGAAGTATGTGGAGGGATTATAGAATTGTTATTGAGAAGATATTGGCTGAAATTAAGGTTTCTTAAGTGTAAGTAATATAGAGGAATTACAAGAAATTGATTACAATGTACTGAATTGGATAATCTTACATTTGAATACAATGACCAACATTGTATTAAAAAAATGTAAATATATATTTACTGATTTTAAAAGGATAATATAACTATATAAATAAATTATATGAAAAAAATATTTTTAATTAAAACACATTATTTTTAAATATTTATTAAAATATATATTTTATCTAAAATATTCTAAAAAATAAAACAAAGTAAATTTTGACACTATAATTCAAAAGAAGAAAATTAATTTGTTATATAATATTTTAATGGTGTCAATAAGTAGATTTAAAATCATTTCTCCATCAAAATGATATATAATAACCTATTAAAAATATTAATTTTATTTATTCTAACAATTGTATGTATTCTTATTTGTAGATCATAAATATATCCTAATAATGTTAAGACATTAACTAAAAAATTGTAAATTTAATATATCTATTTTTATTCATTCACTCCAATACAATAGATTTTCATTAACTATCACATAATATAATAATATTAAAAATATATTTTTTTATATAAACCATTTTTCTATGTAAAGTGATATTTTGAGAAACCAATTTCTTTGTGTCAGATACTCTATAAAAAATAGTTCGCCTTTAAAGTAAAATTACTATCTAATTTATATATATTATAGATAAGAAAATTTATTCTCCTATAATTACATGAGAAGTTATATCCTTCCCCCCTTTGGTAAATTACATCATCAATATTTTATTCAGAGATCAAAATTGTGCAGGAATTTCTCCCTCATATCAGTTTTAGATTCCCGGGTTTCCTCTTGAACCAAATGGGTTTTCCATAAAACCATCACCTGATTAATCACCATATCCCACAACACATTCTCTATTCATTCAAGAATCTAAACTGGCTATTTTTCATAAGAGATATTTTCAACCGACTAAAATACTTCTATACTCAAAATATGATATGGATCCGAAATATAATTCAATGATTTTTAAACAATGAAAAAAATGCTGTACTTGGGATGAACTAATAGTTAAATACACTTTTTAGGAAACTAAACCAACATTATCTATATTTTTAAATGGTCAAGTGAAATGTGGGATCATCTTCCCATTCCAACCGAAACACATCACACTATTCTATGGAGAAAATTTATGAAGGACATGATCACCTAACTCAAATAAAGATCTATCCCCCGGTTATCCACATAACATTTCCTCCTATAAGATATTCTCATATTCCATTGAATCAACTAATATTTCTCTAATATTTCCTCTTCCAACTCAGTTCCCATAAATATAATTTCACCAACATCATCCCAAAATGTTGGAGTTTCATAAATATTTCTATATAATATCACAAATGGTGCCATCTATATACTGAAATAAAATCTATTATTATAATAGAAATCAATAAAAGAATTATTTTGATCTCAAAATCCTTAGTGATCTATTGAACTATTTCATTTTATATCATCTGAGGAATTAATTTTTAGTTCTAACTATCCATTTAATAATAGGTGAAAAGTTATACTAAAATTTAATGCATTTCCCAAACAAAATTTTTTGCCTTTCAAAAAGATAGAGGTGATCCTGGGATAAAAATATGATATAATGGATAGAAGAACTCCATGTATCCTAACTATTTGTTTATAATACATCCATGGATGTTGATATACAGATAATGTGTCTCGAATGGGATGAAAATGAATAGATTTTGACAATTGATCATCAATAAACCAAATTTCATTATTACCTCTATAATTCTTTGGTAATCCCACTATGAAATCAATCAACATATTTTCCCCTTCTCTCTCTGATTCTAGAAAAAGGATGATGCATCCCCTTTTGCAACTATGGTTCCACTTTAACCATCAATCATGTTGAAAACTTCATAGTAATGTCCACATTATATCACTGTATTCCATCTCATTAGTAATACTCTCAGGGATCTTTCTACATCATACCACTACTATGTGGTAGGTGGTATGTGTAGTGATGATGTGGATCTCGGTTTATAGTTTCCATTTGACCAAAAAGCGGATTTTAGAAATATAAAAAAATGGTTTGTGGTGAAAAGTGAATCATGAATAATACATAACCTCTTCCAAAATTTCAAAACAAAATCCATATCAATGTTAGATTCAAGACAAATACCATTTTGAAAAAGTATACATTTTTATAAAATTCACTAATTTCCTTATGTGATCCATTAATTTTGTCTTATAATGATGATCCCCATGAATCCTGAAACAAAACAGATGAATATCTTGAACCAAAAACATCCATTAAAATTTTATAAAATAATTAATCATTGGGTAACATTTTGAATATATTATGCTTAATGTAGAATTATTTTTCCGCCTCAATTAATTGGACACATTTTTTATTTTCTATTACTGTAATGAATCATGAAATCATAATCATTGATTTTTTCCAACCATCTTCATTGTCTCATGTTCAATTCATTTTGATTTAATATATACTACAATGCTTTATAGTCAATATATGATTCAAATTTTACACCATAATGATGATGCCTCTAAATTTTAAAATAAAATACAACATTAGTTAATTAAAAATCATGTGTACTTCAATTTAACTCATGAGTTTTCAATAGACGCGATGCATAATAAATTCCCTAATAATTTTAAATTATGACACACCCATGTACTTTCAATGACAAATCACTATAGATGAAAAATTAAATATTTATAGAAGGCATGTATAGAACTATAGCATTCACCAATATTATTTTCAATTCCTGAAAACAATCATTTCATTATTTTATATAGAAGAACATAACACCTTTTTGAGTTATCATAGACAGTGGGATAGATAACAATGAAATATTTTTAAGAATCCTCTAGTAATATCCCACTAAACCAAGAACACTATGAATCATGGATATATTTGAAGGTCTTGTCCATTCTTTAAAAAGTTTTTCATTAGAAGGATAAAAAGTAATTAAATCAATAGAAACAATGTGACCATGGAAATAACTTTTTTTCTACCAAAATACACACATTTGGAATTTACCATACTATTTCTTTTCTTGTAGAGTTTAAAAATATTCCTTAGATGTTTTTCATGATCCAAATTAAATTTATAATATACTATAATTCCATCAACAACCAAAAACACAAACATATCAAAGAAATTAAGGAATATAATTTTACTAAGATTCATGAATACTTCATGTGAATTATATAACCCAAATAACATATTGAAAAATTCATAATGACAATATATTTTTTGAAACATTGAATTCAGAATGTCTTCTTCCTTAACATTCAACTGAAGTTATCCTAACCTCTTGTCATCCTTTCAAAAAAAACTGTGCTCTCTTGATATGATTAGGCAAATCATTGGTATTAGGAAACAAACACTTATTCATACCAATGATGTTATTCTAGACTCTATAATCAGTGCAATGTCTCATTAAACCCAATTTCTTTCTAATAAAAAATATATGAGCACCACATGGTTATGTTATATTTCAAATGAAACCATTATATAATAAAAATTTCAATCTCATCTTCGAATATAAATTTTCTATTTGATACATTCAATAAGGGGGTTTTAAAATTGACTTAGAATCATGATGTATATAAATCAAAAATTAAAATTCCAGATCAGGTATAATACCAAGAGACTCATCTGAAAAAATATATAAATAATACCATTCAATACTAGCATAGAATTAATCTGAATAATTCTTTTGTGATCATGCACATGTGAGAAATTAAATTGATTTACATATTTTAATAGTTTCACAACAACTAGATATATTATAAATGGAATGGTTTATTTAATACGCACAAACTGAAAATCATTATGAAAAAAACAACTTCAGCTAGAGAGTAAATCATAGCATGGTAAACAAAAAGCTAATCAATACCCATAATGACATCAAAATCGAATAAAAAAAAAGTATTACAATTACATTAATTCCATAGAAAAGAGCATGAATATTCTTATAATTTTTTTCACCCTTAAACATTTTCCCAATTTGTTTTTAACATATGTTTTAGATTCATTTCTTGAGGTGTATTTTCCAATTTACTAGAATATTTCTCAGAAATGAATGATTGTGTAGAGTATGTATAAAAAGAACAATGAAAAAATCTAAAAAAACAAACTATATACATGAAAGCACTTCATTTTATGGACCAAATTCTTCTAATGTAGTTTAAAATGATTACACCACACCATTCTTCTTATAGTCTGCATACTTTCCATCATTCATATTCTTCATTGGACACTCATCTTCATAATTTCCCATCTCATTACACATAATTTGTTTTTACAAAATATAACTTTTTTTATAAAATTAACATTTTATTTTTCATTGTGGTAATAATCCTTATGTCCCATTTTACCACACTAGAAACCCTTAATAGAATTTATAAGGGATTCCCCAATTTGTTTTTAGAACAATTTTCTCAAACTGTAATCAAAATTTTATTACCATTATAATTTTTTATAGATGCATTCCATTTATTTTTCCACATTGACCTCTGATTCCTCTATTTTTCAAAGAACACATAATCATTAGAAAACTATATTTCAACTTCATCCATATATCAAACATGTTTTCCATAAATTTTGAACTCATGAGAAACCAACTCCCTTCAATGCATTGGATTTAATTCAAATTAAAAATGATTGATTTTACTATCAATTACACATATGAAATTTGTAGCATACCATTTAAGTCGAATGAATTTTTTTACATATAGTGCCATAGAATAATCATATTTCTTTAGTTCTAGGAATTATTTTTCCACCTTAAGAAAATCCACATATGAAAAATATTTCACATGAAAAATGTATATTAATTCATCCCAATTAGGAGAATAAATATCCTCTCAATTGCTAGAATTATTAACTATTGATCTCTAATGATAGAATTCACCTTCAAAACCATAAAAATCTAGACTATAATTTTGATTTTCTGAACACCACATAAAATCAAAAAAAATTATAGGGATTTAATCTACCATTTAGCTAGCATAGAGTTAGATGATCCTTTGAATTATGGAGGATTTATTCTAATGAGATGCTCAACTACAAAAATTTTCCTCTGTGGTTGATCTTGTTGACATCACGCATGGATTGCCCTACTATTGGTATCCTGGGTTAACTACACCATCACTTAAACAAACTATACAATTCTAATTCGAACCATCTCATATGGCCAGTTTGGATGGTTTTTTTCCTCTAAATTTCTTCACAACATAGCTACCATGTTTCCTCTTTTGAAAACCATTATAAACAGAAATATCATATATAAAGCAACATAATAATCATTAAATTCAATATCATTTCAATTTGAAAATAAATTAAAAATCATTTACAAATATTCTATTAACAATATACTAGCACTTAATGTTATTGAAATCAACTATTTGATAGAGACCATAAGGCCCCATCATTTAACATTGAATAGAATTGAATAATTTAAAGAATGTAAATTCATTTACGTTGATTTTTTTTCTAGTTTAGTGTTTTATATAATGAGGGCATAATAATTTCATATCAAATAAAATATAATATTGTAGACAAGGCTAATTACTATCCATTTTTTCAAAAAATAAAAAACATTTAAATAAACCATGATTTTTTTGTGATAAAAATATTCATTACATATATCATGACCTTCTTCATTAACTTACCTATCCTTTGTACCTATGGAAACCATTTCAAAGACTTGGGATGAGTCCAAAAAATATTATTATGGGATATATAATAGATAATGAAACCTTTAGTCTATGAATATTTTAAACTAATGATCACATTTTAACAAAATCATACTTTTCATCCATAAAACATAATCCCTTTAACTTTCCATTAGAAATCAATAAATTCTTGAAAAAATAATTAAAACCATAAATAAAAAAGGTATCACATGGAATCAATATCAAGAATACATTGTATCTTTCACTACTACATATATAGTAACCTTCATGGATTCATTTTGAATTAATGTCATTGTATAATACTTATATATCATAGGAGAAAATCAATATGATTACTCTATCTCAATACAAAATACATTGAATATATATCATAGGCTCACCTACCCTTAGTTTATCATGGAAGCACCCATATAAATATAAAATTCACATGAATTTAACATTTTCATAACACATAAAACAAGTATAAAGGAAAAATAACATTCCCAATTTTTAGTCACAATATATCATTTAAAGATATTGATATAATCAATCCATTTAAAAAAATAAAATATAAAAATAACTAAAATAGAATTATGATATTAAATATTCTTTATAAATATTATGGCTTTTAGAGGAATCCAAATATCAAATAATTGTCACGGTGGTGGAAAAATCATTTTTTCTTATATATATTAAAAACATTCCTATTGTCGTTTAGTATAATGATTTATATAAAAGTATTGCTTTTGAAAACCATTGAATGAAATCAAAATTTAAGGGTCTTCCATATACAACTTATAAAATAAGGTGGTGTTTGACATCAAAATTTTGATCAATGAAAGGAGACTGAGACGAAGTCCCACACATTCAATCCAACTCATCATATTAAAAATTTATATTCCTAAATAATAAAAATATGTTAATTTCTACACTGTGAGAATGTTTTTCATTTTTATTATTTCTTTTATATCAATTACTACCATATTATGACAATTACATAATTATATAAGTTCATATCTGACCTTTTGTCAATATTCGGTACATGAGTCAATAATGATGTCAATAGTACATGTGGTTATAAGTCCATCATCTAGAGAAAAATATTCATGAAATAATGATCAATTTTATACGTTAATTATTATTTGATAACAAACCCTTAATTATTATTATGAAAAATGAACAACATTATAATAATGGAGATGATAGGTCGTACGTACCCAAGAGTAACATTTCCATTTTTCATTGGTCATTATGAAAATAAAATAATTATTATTTTACATTTAAAGAATTATCATTAAATTATTAAAATAATATTTATCTTATAAATATTCATATATAAATCCTAAAATAGATGTAGTGACAAAGATGTATCACATCGCTTCATGGTGGATATATTTCACATGTACCCACAAACGACATAATCATTTTTATGTTCATGGAATGTGTGAATATAATTGATATATAAGACTATTATAATTATCAATATGTCATTAATGTCATGTAAAAAATTTATATACATCATTATAACCATTCATGAGAGACAGTTATGGGAGAAAAATTATATCGGTTCTTGGAGGATATAGTTCACATGTGTGCATGTACGATTAATTATTTTACCATTTGATTGTAGTGAAGATACATTTATGTGATGATATATCAAAATAAAATCTCTATACATTGAGAATAGTATATTTATTATTTCATAATGGGTGAATATTATTTGATGGAAGTGGAAGATGAATTAAAATAAAAACACATAAACAAAAACATTACCTTTCGTTCAGATAGTCACCTTTCATAACATTTTAACATCTCTAAGGGGGTTTCTAATCCATAAATAAGGGTTTAATAATGAAGGGGGATTATAGGAAGGGTTTGGGTAGATTTGTTTCAAACCAAACGGTGTTTGATGGGTAATGACTAAATAAGAATGGGTTCCCATTTATGGGAGAGTGGAGGGGGTCTCCTGGAATTATTAGAAGTATTAAATTAATATAAATTCATTTTTAATTCCAAATGGATTAAAATTGATTTAGTTATATGAAAGGATTAGTATGGCCCAAAATATAATAATACAATGAAAATTATATAAATTTGAATATTTTTATGATCCTTGTCTTTTGAATTAAACCCTTTTTACTCTTTTCATTCTATCAAGTAATTTACAATTTGTGAAAATAAAAATTTCCATAACATGATAAACGACCAACGAATGACTAATTAATGACATTTTTTACATATATTATGTTATTTTCTAAATATAGTATTTTTATAAATATTATAATATTTAATAAAATATTTTATATTTTATAATTTGAACAGTGTTGATTTTGATATTATTATTTAGTCGATTTTTTAAAAAAAACATAAAAGCAAGATATGTTAGAACCAACTCATGTATGTCATAAAAAAATATAAAATGAATCCTGAAAAAACATGTTTATGGAATCAATTATTTCATCGTATATTTGTTTAAAAATTTATTTCATCATTTATTTAATTATTTCATTAATTAAAAAAGCACTACATCGTAATTGTTTCTCTATTTACATTAATTATTTATTTCATAAAAAGTTTTGAATACCTTAGAATGATGTTGGTAATATTATTATATTTATTGGTAATATATATAGTCTAATACATCACTTATATTCCCCCATATTAAAAATCTATTAATAATAAGAGACATGAATATGACAACATAGGCTTTACTATAAATAAAATGTCTTAAATGTCATAATACCACCCAAGTGGCTTCCAAAGGAGACAATTTCGGTCCAAGGATTGTCCTAGCTTATAATATCTCATCCAATAAGATTAGTAAAATTTATAGGATAGTTTTTTAATATTTATAATATTATTGTACCCTTTTATTTGATTTAACATTAACTGTCGTTATAAAAATAATTACTAATGTTTCTATTAATAATGTACCAAAAGAAAATGGACTTATTAACATAATTTGTAACTTATAATTACAAATATAAAATAAATTTTTCAAAATTCCAAATTTTTTTACAGAATTTAGTTAAAAATTAAACTCATTGATGGAATAAAAAAATTAGTTTTTTAAGAAGAATGTTCAAATGATCACATAGTTTTTCAGTTAAATTTAATTGTCAAATTGATTACAGATTATATAGTAATAAAATAATATAAATAGGTCAAAATCCAAGTCAGGTTTCCATTCGACCCATCACTCGACCCGTTCTCCGGCAATTCCTGAGTGGCGTTCCCTATCCCCACGGGCTGGAACAAGTGCCTATGTATCAAACATAACACATTGGAAAAATTTACATGGATTAAACATATTAAAATTACAAACAAAAACTAAAAATTTAGATCTGATGAATTCAGTCAAACATGCCCTGAACAACATTCAAATTTAAGGATTTACAATGTTAGACAAAACCACAAAGTATCGCAATAGAGAAATAACAAACCTCTATAACTAACCTCCACGAAACAAGAGAGGTGCAATATCCACAAAAAACCAACAAGGACCTGCATGTGAAGGCCAATAACAACCCAAACCACCATCACTGTGCATGATGCCTCAACCTTGGATATAAAATATATAGAATCTATATACACACAAAGGTGTATGTAATGTGTGAGCCAAGGGCACAATATTCTTCCACCATACAATGAGATTCCATGCAACAATATCTAAAGGACAATTTATCATGTTTATTCAAATTCATGCTTTTAAAAAACTTTTAAGGAAATCATTTACAAACTGAGATTTAAAAATTAACACTTGAAGATAAACCTTATAAAAATACAATTTTAAACCATAAAAGAAAATTTATAATGAGCACGCACACACCCATGTAGTCCTTCGTATGACGGTGGAAGGCACCATGTCATGAATAATAGAGCGCCATGGGTAAATCCCCTAAGGGTCATCTATCTCGTGTGGGTCCCTAGAACCTCGTAACTCAGGGAAAAGTAACCATATCAAATATTTTTTCTCATGCATGAGCCACTTGTAGGGAGCGTACCCATGACCTAGTGGTCCCCAATCATCTCCAATATAGTTTTGTTAGTGTTGCCACATCAAACATGCTAAGTGATTCATGGTCAAAACCCCTCCATTCACTAGCTTACTAGTTCCGGTCCTCCCACCTAGATAATCAGGGTTTCCATTGTGCTCAAACAAGTTCCATATGTTAAAAAATAACAATTGTACTTCAAAATGCAATTTTCCCTCATAATTTCCACAGTGACATAATACGAACATCAATTTTTTCTTCAAACACCATTTGCATCACTTAAAATTCAATAAACCATTTGTGAAATTAAACAGCCATTTTCACCATTTAATAAGGCACTAAGATAATTTATAAAATAATTTCATGAAAACCCACATGGCATTACACCCACATAAACTCACCTTCACCCCACACATAAAACATATTACACAAAAAACCCTTCAAAAATGTATTTCGGATTACTCAGGCAACTTAATTAACCATATACAAAATTTTTTAAAACACTTGAATGAATGGAAACATGACTTTATAGAAAAAACACACTCAAAATCACCTCATTAAAATCAAATTCACATTACAACTTCTTTCAAATAGTGTTCGCATCACATTAACAATTCAATAAACCACTTAAACATATTTCCAAACAATTTCAATGGTGCAGAATAATATCGAAACATCAAATCAAGCCATTTTTCATCGAAAATATCATTTAAATACACATAAACCTATAGTTCCTTGAAAACACAATTCTCACAAAACAAACAAACCCAAAAAACACTCCAAACATGTTTCTCATTACACTATTAATTAAACAAACCATTTACACCATTTATAAAACACCCAAAAAGGCACAACAAGATTTAACACATGGTATCACTTAAAAACACAAAACCTTTACATGGAAAAAACATTATAAAATAAAGTCCACATGAAAACATATTTTTTATATCTCAAAAACTTCATTTAACACTTCCAATCATTTATACAATAACAAAAATATGCGACAAAACCATATTATTTAGGAAATAAAACTTTATTAAATGATAATTCTGAAAAAACTCTAAAACATAGTTCATAGAATGCAATTAAATCAAAGAACATTTTAAAATTGACTAAACATACAGATTAAATTATCTAAAAATGAACGGGCATGGAACAACAAAGCTTTGACACTGAATTCCCTAGAAATGGGTGCGAAACTCCAATCGCACCACGAACGCACCACACAAAAATAAAATTGATCCCTTAAGCAAGAATTCAAACCAAAACAAATCAAAATCACATCCTAAAACAGACCAAAAACATGCTGGACAACAAAAACTAAAGAGAAAAAAAGAGGGAGACTTAATCGTGATGAGGAGGAAACACCAGAGGTGTCATCGAAGGTGTCGTCGACCACAAGGGAAGGTCGTGGCTGGCAGATGGTTTGGAAGTTGGTCGGTCCTAGTGTTGTTCACCAGAAGGGGATCAGGGGCATGACTATTAGGGGGGTTGACACCGGTGGAGGCCACGAGAGAAGTTGGTCGGACGGGAGGTTGGCACTGCACCATATGACAACTTGATGGCGGTAAATGGAAGGTGCATGCAGTTGAGGAGGCCGGCACGAGGTGGTCTCCAGGCAGGAGGAAGGTGAGGTGACAGCTGGCCAAGGAGGGACCGGTATAGCAAGCTAAGGGGGTGCTCTGATGAGTGTTCTTTCAGGTCCAAGTGGGGGGGGGGCATGGTGTGATGGGAAGGGGGTGAAACTATGGGTGTGGCGAGATTCCATGGAGAAGGGGAAGAAGAGGTTTGATGGGGAGAAGAGAAGGAAGGGGGCACCAACCAAAACCTAACCCTAAGGAAAAAAATAATAAAACACACAACTAATAAATAATAATAATAATAATAATATTGAATGTAACTTATGTATCAAGACTAATATTAATAATAATAATACTCAATAATAATTAGTAATATACTCAAATAATTTTACTATTTTTACCAATAAAACAATTTATTAAATATTATTAAACTTCTTACTATCATTTTATTCATATTTAATTATTCATTATTATTCCGTTGTCCCATTATGTTTTAACTCATTTTGAATGCCTGGAAGACCACGTGTTCTTAGAATTGTGCCTGGCTCGTGCATCCGGTGATGAAAAACCCAAAACACTCTTAATAATAAAAAAATGATAAAAAAATATGAATAATGATGATAATAATAATAAATAAAAACTCAATTTATGGTACTTAAATAAAATAGAAAAAGTTATATCAATTATGATAATAACAATAATAATAATAACAATGTCCAAGAATAACATTGTTATCATTATTATCCCAAAAAACACTAATTTTATTTGATTTTTATTTCATCGCACCTTCAATACATATTTATTTATTATAAATCCTTTTTATTTAATTAATTTAACCGGTTGAGGTCAAAAAATGACCCAAGTGAGGCTGTGTGGCTTTGATAGCGGGGCGCTAGACGCTGCTAAGGGAAAATATTCATTTCTAAATAAGAGCTCAAAACTTTTAAGTCGGGCATTGACCCGAACAACCAGATGCCCAAAAAATTTAAAAAAATTATTAATTTTAAAATTAAAGGTGTGAAAAAATATAAGTTAAAATACATAAACTTATAATATATCAATACAAATAAATTCGATGAAAAAACTATTTTGAATTAAAATGCAATATTTTTATTATTTATTAAAATATGAATTCTATCAACAAATTTCCAAAAAATCCACCAAATTAAATATTGATTATTATCTTCTAATTAATAAGTTTAATTTTTCATATAAAAACTATAATAGTGACATAAAATGTATTTAAAATTGGTTCTCTAATAAAAGGTGGTAAAATAACCTTTTAAAAATTGTACAACTTGTTATGCTTAAAAGTAGATTTAATCTTATTTTAATCCCACAAAATTTATTGAAATAATGTAAAACTAGTTAACATAAATGTGTAAATGTTATATATATATATATATATATATAAAGAACTCTATTCATTCCAACCAATAAAATTTCTCGGTGATAACTACGTCGTAAAATATTATTATTAATAATATATTATTTTTGGATATAAACCCGCCCTCTATGCAACATAATATTTCAAAGAAACCCATTGTTGTGTGTCGAGTGTGCTATCAGACATAACAATCTCATTATAGAATAATTATTATTTTATTCATAAATAAAAATAGATAAGAAAATGTATTGTTCTATAATTTCATGGTATGTTACAGTTTGTCTGTTGTACTCTTGAAAGATGGTCCAATAAAGCATTTGGTGGAATATGAGATTAATATAGTGTACTCAACTAAAATAATAACCTATCAGTATATGGAATGTAATATTTTTATCATTCCACCATGGATGGAAATGAATAAAGGAGGTGGAACAAAAGATAATTTACTTTTCATGGTAATAATATATACCTCTTAATCAGACAACCTATTTGGGTTTATACCTAAAGCCTTCAAAGGAAGGTTTTTTATTCAAACAATGGACAATAGTTCATGAGTATTGATGTGTAGAAGGGATAAAGAAATTCATTTTCCAAAAAACAATATCATGATGTGTTTGTTTGTGAAGAAATGGGATTTAAATTTATAAGTAGTGGAGAGGAAACACTTGATATTTTAAAGATAATAAAAAATATTAACGTATATCTAATTAAAAATTTATACCATATAGACCATTTATGAAAATCAGACAATATAGTGATTAAATATTTCTACAAAATAAATATTAATAAATTTTTTATTTAATTTGAATCATTTCTTAATTAGTCTAAACATGTATAAATAATAACTATCCTAATATATTTTTACTATTTTAATACAATTAATGAAAAAAAATTAGTTACATTAACAAATATTAATAATTCCAAAGATTTTTTTATTATTAATTTACTGAATTATATTTACAGTAGTGAATTTATTTTATATAATTAATACCATCTAACATGATGAGAAACAGTTTTCCAAATAAAAGAATTTTAATGTGTAAACTATTTTAAAAAAATATTCTAAAATGAATTAATAAAAAATAAATATTTAAAATAATAATAATCTTAATGAATAAAATTATATTTTTAATAAATTTTAGAAAAAGGAATGTTATAAATTTCTAACATAATAATATATTATTTAATAATAATTGTTATTCTTCATTAATCATTGAAAAATTAATTTTTTCTAAAAAATCCCTATAATATTTTTCAAATGATGAATTCAAAAACAAAGTTAACTTTTTAAAATTAATTTTTTTTAATTTTTATATAAATTATTAAAAAAAATCATTATGAATAAACTATTTTTAAAAAGTAAATATGATTTCTCTTTTGATTGAAAATAACATAGAATTCTTATGACTATATAAAATATAATTAATCTATATTAATAATAAATATAAATAATTATTTCAAAAATAATCAAATATTTTACATTATCCCCTCTTCTAAATATGTCATCCATTAAATATTAATGGATATTAATTTCTAAATAAACAAGGGTGTTATTTCTTCATAACATCGTTAGGTTCCCACATTACATCATCCATTTTAAAAGATCTTTAAAGTATCATTAACAATTGTTTGATTGAATTTATCAAAACATTTTATCATGTTTATTAAATTATCATAGGACTTTCAAAATATGTTATCATGGGTTTGAGTTCCATTTATTCAAAAGTTATAATATGAATTTATTCTTGAATATATACTATTTACAAAGATATGTAAAATACTTCATTTAATTTTTAGTGGATTTTTGGAATTTTAAATTGTTAATCAACACATCTAATTTATCCTAGAATTATAAAATGTTAAATTTACATAGAGGTTTGTAAAACCCGGATCTTCATTTCAGGTATATTTTCCTTTTCTGGTCGTTTTTGAGAAAAAGAGGAAAATCTGGAAATTTTCAAAGTACATGCCGTGTACTTTGATGCAACACAAGGCCATGTGCTGGACGTGTACAGGCCACAAACACAGTGTGTAGGGGTGATGTGGAGGCCACCTAAAGGGGAGTATAGAAAGGACAAGTACACACCGTGTACCCCAAAAGTACACACCGTGTGCTTTCTTTTTTTTCATTAAACGGACCGGGGTCGTTCCTAATCGATAGAATTGTCTTCTTCTCAAGGTTCTTCAACTGGGAGCATCCGTACGGCTGCAAACACGCTTTGAGCCCATGAGCCTCGGTCTGTTTTCCAAATCGACCACCGTCGATTGCATTGGAACCACAACGTTGATCTCTTCATTCTTCTTGAGTCTCATTCGATGATTTTACCTCTTTCTCATGATATAGTGGGTTGAATGTTTTGTGCGTTTTCATAGATCTACGATGTTCTAAGGAGAATCAAAACTCTGGGTTCAATTATATTGATCTCCAAGCCTCAAGGTTATTGTTTTGTGCCTTATCATTCCATGTATTTGAGTTTTATGTAAAAATTCCACCAATACCTGTGAACGGGGTATTGCGTGTTTAACGTTTTCCCCTGCTATTTTCCTTCCTTTCGTGTATGCTTGTGTACAGGTAATTTGATCATGTTTGTTGATAATTGCTATCTTTGGATGTTTTTTCCCATTCCTTGTTCTTGTTACGACCTTTGGGTCTTGTTAGCCTTTGGCCGTTATACCTATTTACCATTCCTTGTGACCGTAGGATGAAATGATATTCTTGACATGCTTGTTATGTTGTAGAATGGTTATCCAAGTAGCTCTGTAGGTGTACTTTGGCCTTATAGAATTATTATGCACTGACTGGCACGGGACCGTTAGAACCTAGTGCTATAGACTATAAGGGATAGACCGAGTGATCTTCCCAGAGAGTCTTGGATATTATATACTACAAGAGGGTAGAATTGGTGAGCTTCCTCAGAAATTCTTGGACATTATAGACTACAGGGGATAGACAAAGTGAGATTCCCAGAGAGTCTTGGATATTTTAGACTATAGGAGGGTAGAACGAGTAAGCTTCCTCGGAGAGTCTTTTCTTTGGTTGAATTTCTTTAAAACCTTTCCACGCTAGAGAATGAATTGACTGAGTGAGCTTCCTTAGAGTTTCTGTGATAGACTTGAGAGTATAAAAGGATTGACTGAGGGATCTCCTCAGAGAGTTTCTAGACATTGGGGATATAAGAGGGTTAGATCGCGTGATCTTCCTTAAAGAGTCCCTGACTACCCTAGACTATAAGTGGTATTGACCGATCATGCTTCCCCAGAGAGTATTATAATTTCGTATGACCAAACCAGAGGGGTTAGGTTGAGTGCACCGCCCAGGGGGTTGTTGGTACTTCTTGGATAGAACCATAGGGGTTGGTTGCGAGTAATTCCCAGAGGGGTTCCTATTGTGGTTAGCTGTTTGCTTCTCTACTACTTGTTGTTCTGTGGATTAATTACTATTGTATATCATCCTGTTACTGCTTCCTGTTTACTGCCTGCTGTTTACTATTACTGTTTAATTCTTACTGTACTATTACCTGCCATATGCCTGATTGTTAGGCATATATCTTCAGGTGGTTTCCTACTGGGATTTTAGTCTCACACTCTATTTAGGCCATGCTTTTGGGGCCAAACAGACTATGTTGTTTCAGGTATAGAAAAGGGAAAGCGCCCTTCGACTTCTCGTTCTTGATTTCTTTGGAGGAGGAGAGCATGGGACCAAGCCAAGGCTTGAGATGCTGAGGAGTTTCTTATTTTTTTTATTTAATACTTTGGTTTAGTATTTTATTAAGCATTGTGACTTGTTTGGCTGCTTTCCTAGACATATGTATCATGCATCATTTTATATATACATGTGTGCTCCAATTGTTTATTGTTTTAGACTTCCGCTGTTTATTGTTGGATATTTACTACTTCCACTATAGTATGCTTTGTTTACTTTCGCTGTGTACTCTTCCAATGAGGTCATAGTTTCCCCACTATTAAACCCAAGGCCCTCGCTACTAGTCGTCAGCCTCTGGCATTTGGGGAAATGCTCCTGAGGCCATTTGACCAACCGGGTACGGGGCGCCTCTGGGTGGCTTCCGGAACCGGGATGTTACAAAGTGGTATCAGAGGGATGTTTTTTCTATTGATTTACTGTTTTAAGCCTTTATCCAAGGATATGACGGATTCAGTACTTGGTAATAAGCTGTTCCCAGGAGTAGCTAACCTGTGTACATGGAAAATCCAATCTACCTCATTATTGCAGTTTTTTGGTTTTTACATTTAACGGTTGATATGATTTAACCTAGAGTGATTCACATTCCTTGTGTTGTTATTGTTGTGCTATTGCGGTCTTATTTTTTTCGCAACCCTATGAGATGAGGGTATGCCATATCATGCATCATATATGCACTAGTTATAAATCACATTCCATGCACTCTTGACATTCCATATAGGGTGTATTAGCGATTGCATGTTGTTGTGATAGACCTTGTGTAGATTATGCATGCTGTTGTGATAAATGCCTTGATAGAATCCCTGCTGTTTGATATAGAAATTGTTTGTACTGTACCATTACTAAAATGAACGCAAAATTTTGATTTTTGAAGTGTTATGGGCCCTCATGAATTGGAGTTTGGTGGATCATTGACTTTTTTCCCTTGTATTTGATATGTAGGATATGTCAAGATTTGATTCGATAGGAGTATGGGACCTCACAGATCGGAATTTGGCACCTCCATGTTTATTTTTCAGTGTTTTATGGGCTTCAGTGTAGTTTCTGAGCTACTTCCCGGAAAAACCCAAGAATACACGACATGTTCTTGACTACACACTGTGTAGTTTTAAACCATGTCACAGACTGTGTGAGTAGAAACACGGGGTGGTGAAAAAGTTTTTAGGAACATGCCGTGTACGGTAGGTAAACGTCGTGTAGTAGTGAGCCGTGTACCCGACCGTGTCAGAAACAACACGGGTCGTGGATGCTCATGTAGTACATGCCGTGTTTGGTACGAACATGCCATGTAGTCTTGTTCTGGGTACCCAGCCGTGTCACGAACAACACAGGTAGGTGTTATCTTCTCCTATACACGCCGTGTTTGTTTGGAACATGCCGTGTGTGGGTCAGCCGTGTAGTCGGCCGTGTAACTAACAACATGGGTCACTGAAACCTTGTCTAGTACACGTCGTGTCCTTATTGAACATGTCATGTAGTCTAGGGTTAAAAGGACCGTGTGAGTTAGCCGTGTAAATAGACTCATGCTGGGGAATGGAGTTCAAGTACATGCTGAGTGTGGGGACAACACGCCGTGTAGTCTACGGTGTTACACGACCAACTATGGATGAAGTACATGCCCATGTGAATGGCCTTAAGGAACACACTGTGTAGTTTTATACACGCCATGTAGTCTTGTTTTTTAGAACTTAATTGTTCTTTTCCCATGTTCCCGTTTTGTACTCTTATGGTCCCTGTCTTTGATAATCCTGATCTAAGGTGTGATTTTGATCTTTCAGAGCTATGGCTCCATGACATCCTCTGGTCATACGCAAGCTTCCAGACAGTGATCAGACACTGTAAATGGACGATCATGGACCTCTTGCAGATCCTCCTGATCTGCCTTCCTTGGCACCAGTGGTTAAACCCGTTGCAGATGCCGATGCGCAGTTCAGGGAGGACTTCTTGAGGATGATGCAGACATTTCAGGGAGTGCCGCCTCCTGCCCTGTCGATGGTTGAGTGGACGCGGGTTTTCCAACAGCAGCATCCTCTTACTTTCTCAGGGGATGGAGGAACCCAGGCTACAAAGTCGTGGTTAGAGGGAACGCTTCCGATTTTCAAATATCTAGAGATACCTCCAGAGAAAAGGGTAAAACTTTCTATTTATATGCTCTGAGACACCTCCAAGAGGTGGTGGGAGGTGATCTCACAGTCAGGTCACCAGTAGAGTATTACTTGGGATGAGTTTCAGTGCATCTTCTATGATTACTTTTATCCGGAGACCTTGAGGGCCGACCGAGCCCGAGAGTTTATGAGTCTCGAGCAGGGTACTCTCTCTATTATGGAGTACCTGTCTCGTTTTACTGAGCTACAGCGCTTCACACCCATTCCAATAGGTGATGAATTGTTCCTTGCTAGGAAGTTTGAGGATGGTCTCAGGCAAGAGATCTGTTCCCAGGTGAATATCTTCTGGTTTACATCGATATCTTCTATCATAAACCAGACGCTAATCACTGAGCATAATCTGAGAGATTCTGGAGCAGTGTTCCAGGGCGGTTCGATATCCAGAGTTAGTGTTCCTCCTACAGACAACAGGAAGCACCGCATAGAGTCTTCTCGGGGAGAGCAGGGTAGGAAGAATGTATCTCCAGGAAGCCAGGTGGTTTTCTACCAATGCGGTAGGAGCGAGCATACTAGGCCTCAGTGAGAGAGAGACCCAATGGAGTGCTGATCATGCGGCAAGATGGTCCATCTTCATCATTTTTGTCAGATCTTCTCACCTACAGCTGGTGGTAGGGGTTCTTCTATGACCCCGCGTACAAGAGACGTATCACCGGTTTCTCACCAGTCTGAAAACAGGAGTTCATCTAGACGTTTGGACTGAGGTGGAGGTCGCGGACATGGTGGTCAGTCACCAGGTTACCAGCGACAACATAGTGGATCCGCTCAGAGTGGTCAACCAGGGGCGTAGGGCCGCGATATAGGCCAGACATTCGCTGTGGAGCAGGCCTATCATGAGCAGGATCCTGGAACTTCTATAGTTTGAGGTATATTCTTAGAAGCCTCAGTTTGATCTTAATATTTTTTTGATACTGGTGCTTCACATAGCTTTATCTTTGTTGCTATTGTGGAGGGACTTGGGCTCTGTATCTTTTCGTCTACCGATATGTTGACTCTTGATACACCATTGGGAATGATGATGTCTAGCGTATGTCAGTGCAGAGAGTTCCCACTTGAGGTTGCAGGGTGTCACTTCTTATTTGACCTCTATGTCCTAGAAATGATAGGCTATGATGTCATTCTCAGTATGGACTCGTTAGTTCCCTTTTAGGAAGTCATAGATTGTTATCGCCACAGGGTGAGTTTCATATCACTAGAGGGAGGATCTTTTCTTCATAGAGGCGAGTGGGATGTCCAGGAAGGTAGAGATGGACCAAAGAATCATGGGCTAGGAGAAGTTACAGCCCAGATTTCCAGTCTTTATCTGGATGACCAGGGGACTTCCCTGTTAAACTTTACTCTAGTGGTGGATCATTTCAGGGATGTATTTATAGAGGAATTTTCAGGTTTTCCTCCAGAGCATGAGGTATACTTTTCTATTGAGCTCATTCCAGGAGCAGAACCGGTGTCCATTTCAACTTATAGAATGGCTACACGTACGTTGCAGGAGCTCAAGAAGCAGTTGGAGGAGTTACAGGCAAAGGGTTTCATCCGACCCTGTACTTCTCCTTGGGGTTCGCCTGTTATATTTGTGAACAAGACAGACAACACCCTTAGGCTTTTCATGGATTATCAGAAGCTGAACCAGTTGATGGTCAAGAACCGATATCCCTTGCCGAGGATCGATGACCTCTTTGATCATCTTTGAGGAGCGCGAGTGTTGTCGACGATTTACTTGAGATACGGTTATCATCAGTTTCATGTTAGACCATCTGATATACCTCTTAAAGATTTCTAGAGCAGGTATGGTCTATATGAGTATATGGTCATTCCATTCAGTCTCATGAATGTGCCATCAGTTTTTATGGCACTGATGAACCGAGTGTTCCATCCTTACTTGGATTCCGTCATTGTGGTTTTTGTGGATGACATCTTGGTGTACTATCACACTAGACACGACCATGCTACCCATATTGATATCATTATAAGTACCCTAAGAGAGCATCAGTTATATGCTACGCTCTCTAAATGAGACTTTTTGATGGACCAGATTTACTTCTTGGGTCACGTTATCTCAGAGACACGAGTATCAGTAGACCCAGAGAAAGTGAGAGCTGTAGTTCACTAGGAGAAACTGAAGAATGTATTTGAGGTGCGAATTTTTATAGGGCTGGCTGGATACTACAAGAATTTCATATGGAACTTTTCACGCCTTGCAGCACCGCTGACAGGTCTGACCAAGAAAGGTATGAAGTTCTTATGGTCAGATTCCGATGAGTCAGCCTTTCAGGAGCTGAAAGGGGGTTGAATCCATCACCGATACTAGTCTTTCTAGAGCCGGGAAAGATCTAGATAGTCTAATGTGATGCTTTAGGTGTTGGATTGGGAGTTATGCTTATGCAGGGAGATGGCGTCGTTGCATATGGGTCTCGTTAGTTGAGTCCACATGAGAAGAACTACCTGAAGCACGATCTGGAGTTGGAAGCTGTTGATCATGCCTTACTCTATTGGAGACATTACCTTCTGGGAGAGCACTTTGTGGTTTTCACCGACCCCAAGAGTCTCAAGTACATCTTCACTCAGCGAGATCAGAATCTGAAACAGCGAAGGTGGGTCGAGTATCTTTAGTCCTTTGACTTTGAGCTTGCCTATCTATTGGGAAAGGGCAACACATTGGATGATGTGTTGAGAAGGATAACTCAGATTCAAGAAGTTCAGGAGGCCAGTAGTGAGTGGCAGCTTAGGGATCTGTTCTCTGAGATGCATTTGGAGGTTCACAACAAACAGGGACAGACTTTTCAATCTTCTGTGGCTGTTGCCTCTACTATTCTTGATCGGGTGCGGATCAGCTGGCTATCAGACTCAGAAGGCCTAGTCCTACGGGAGAGTATGTTAGGAGAGGACCCCCTTCCTATATGGACAATGGGTGTGGATGAGATCTTTCATTTCTAGGGACGCATATGGGTGCTAGTAGACACATTCGAGGAACTGATGCAGGATTTTCATTCATCGGTTTGGGAAGTTCATCCTGGCGTCACCAAGATGTATATTGATCTTCACCGCTTGTACTTGTGGCCAGGTATGAAGAGAGAAGTTTCTGGGTTCTTCATGAGATGTTCTACTTTTCAGTAGGTGAAATCATAGCATCAGTGACCAGTAGGGATTTTAGAGCAATTAACCATCCATGAGTGGAAGTGGAACGATGTCACGATGGACTTCATGACCGAGATACCGAAGTCACCTCGAGGGAGTGATGCTGTTTGGGTTGTCATCGACAGGCTTACGAAGGATTATCACTTCTTGCCGATCAAGGAGACCTTTAGAATTGATGAGATGGGGTGGTTGTACATCCGATAGATTGTACATCTCCATGGAGTTCCACACTCCATTGTTTCAGACAGGGATGTGTGTTTTACTTCTCAGTTTTGGCACGGGCTTCAGAAGGCTTTGGATACACAGGTACATTTGAGTACAACATACCATCCCTAGATAGATGGCCAGTACGAGCGTTTGATCCAGGTACTTGAGTATATGCTCTGAGGTTTTATTCTAGACTTTGGAGGTTCTTGGGAGAAGCATATTCCTCTTGTGGAGTTTTCCTATAACAACAGTTTTTAGGAGACTATTCCGATAGAACCTTACGAGGATTTGTACAGTAGGCCATGCCGATCGCCTTTTTGCTGGATAGAGGTAGGATAGGTAGCTTTTATGGGACCTCTTCTTGTTCAGGAGACCTCAAAGCAGATAGAGTAGATCTTAAAGAGGATGGATATAACACATTCTCGACAGAAGTCTTATACTGATCAGCATAGAAGACCTCTGGAGTTCGAGGTCGGGGATCAGGTTTTCCTGCATTTCACACTGAGGTTGGGACACAGGAGGATTCGGAGATAGGGTAATCTTTCGCCATAGTATGTCGGGCCGTTTGAGGTGTTGGGGGAGTTGGGAAGGTTTCCTATTGGTTGTAGATACCTCGGAGGTACTGAGATATGCACGATGTTTTCCACGTTTCTTAGCTCTGATGTTACTTTTCTGACCTGTCTCATGTTTTTCAACTAGAGGAGGTTGAGTTCGAAGCAGATGCATCATTTGAGGAGCATCTTATCCAGATTTTTTATCATAGTACGAAGGTTTTCTATGGATGGTCTGTTCCTCTGGTACGGTTTCTATGGAAGCACGGGTGAGTACAGGACGAGACCTGGGAGAGGGAGGCCGATGTACGATCACAATGGCTGGAGCTATTCGTGGTTTCTTCTTTTATGCCTTGCTAGGGAAATTTTGGGATGAATTTCATTAAGGGGGGAAGTTTGTAAGAACCCAGATCTTCATTTTAGGTATGTTATCCTTTTCTGGTTGTTTTTGAGAAAATGAAAAAAATCTGGAAATTTTCAAAGTACACACCGTGTAATTTATAAGTACACATCGTGTTCTTTGATGCAGAGCAAGGCCGTGTGCTGTCCAGGTCCGTGCCACACACACGGTTTGTAGGGGTGATGTGGATGCCGCTTAAATCAGATTACGGAAAGTCCAAGTTAATGCAATGTAACCCAGAAGTACATGCCATGTACTTTTCTTTCATTAAACAGACTGGGGTCGTGCCTAATCGACAGAATTGTCTTCTTCTTAAGGTTCTTTGACCGAGCGCATCCATACAGCCGTGAACACCCTCTGATCCCTCGAGCCTCCATATGTTTGCTGAATCAAGCGCCTTCGATTGCATTGGAACCACATCGGTGAGCTCTTCTTTCTTCTTGAGTCTAATTCTATTAGTTTCCCTCTTTCTCAAGATATCGTGGGTTGAACGTTTTGTGCGTTTTTGTAGATCAACATCGTTAAAAGGAGAATAAAGCCACTTGGTTGAAGTATATTGATCTCATAGCCTCATGGTTGGTGGTTTGTGCCTTACCGTTCAATGTATTTGTGTTTTATGTGCAAATCCCACCAATACCCGTGAACTGTGTATTGCATGTTTACTGTTTTCCCCTTTTGTTTTCCTGCCTTCTATGTATGCTTGTGTTGAGGTAATTTGATCATGTTTGTGGATAATTTCTATGCTTGGATGTTTTTTCCTTGCCTTGTTCTTGTTATGACCTTTGGGTCTTGTTATCCTTTAGATATTATACCTGTTTTCCATGCCTTTTGACCGTAGGATGGAATGATATTCTTGACATACTTGTTATGCTGTAGACTGGTTTGCCAAGTAGCTCTGTAGGTGCACTTTGGCCTTATAGCATTATTATGCAATGAATGGCATGAGACCATGAGAACCTATTGCTATAGACTATAAGGGATAGATCGAGTGAGCTTCCCAGAGAATCTTGGATATTATAGACTACAGGAGGGTAGACTGAATGAGTTTCCTCAGAGAGTCTTGGACATTATAGACTACAAGGGATAGACCGAGTGAGCTTCCCAGAGAGTCTTGGATATTATAGACTACATTAGGGTAGAACGAGTGGGCTTCCTCAGAGAGTCTTTTCTTTAGTTTAATTTCTTTAAAACCATTCTAGGCCAGAGAAAGAATTGACTGAGTGAGCTTCCTTTGAGTGTGTGTGATAGACATGAGACAATAGGAGGATTGACCGAGTGATCTTCTCAGAGCGTTTATAGACCTTGGGGATATAAGAGGGTTAGACTGTGTGATCTTCCTCAGAGAGTCCTTGACTACCCTATAATATAAGGGGAATTTACCGAGTGAGCTTCCCTTGAGAGTCCTATAATTTCATCTGACCAAACTAGAGGGGTTAGGCTGAGTGCACTACCCAGGGGGTTGTTGGTACTTCTTGGATAGTACCAGAGGGGTTGGCTGTGACTACTTCCCAGAGGGGTTCCTATTGTGGTTAGCTGTTTGCTTCTCTGTTTCTTGTTATTCTGTGGATTGATTACTGTTGTATATCATCCTGTTACTGCTTCCTGTTTACTGCATGCTGTTTACTATTACTATTTACTGCTTACTGTACTATTACCTCCCATATTATCACTAACTATTTGGCACAGATATTCGGTTGGTTGCCTACTGGGATTATAGTCTCACACCCTATTTGGGTCATGCTTTTGGGCCCAAACATACTAAGTTGTTGCATGTATAGACAAGGGAAAGAACCCTTCAACTTCTGGTGCATGATTGCTTTGGAGAAGGAGAGCATGGGACCAAGCCGAGGCTTGCGATGATGAGGACTTGCTTATTTTTTTCTCTAGTACTTTGGTTTAATATTGTATTCATCAATGCGACTCGTTTTTCTTCTTTACTAGAGATATGTATCGTGCATCATTTCATATATACATGTGTGCTCCAGTAGTTTATTTTTTTAGTCTTCTGCTGTTTATTGTTGTTGGATATTTACAGCTTCCGCTATAGTATGCTTTGTTTACATCCACTGTGTACTCTTCCAATGAGGGAATAGTTTCCCCACTATCACACCCAAGGCCCTCGCTACTAGTCGGCAGCCTTTGGCATTTGGGGAAATGTGCTTGAGGCCATGTGACCAACTGGGTACGTGGCGCCTCTGGGTGGCTTCCGGAACCGGGACGTTACAAGGTTAGATTTTTTGTCTTATATAACCTTAGAAAACCATTATATGGATATAGTTTCATGACAACATGGTCTCCCAAATGATAATCCTAACCATTCCTTCAGTTATTGTCATATAACTTATTCACACTATTATATTATTTAATTTCACTTTTCTAAATCTTTACATTTTTTTACAACCTCAAAAGGTTTCATCCATTATTTTCCAATCACCAAATTCATCCCAATAAGTTGGATTGTGACATCTATTTCTATATAATTATTTATATGATGATGTTAGAATAATTGAATGTAATATATTTTTTTTGAAATGTCTACCAATAGAAAATATTAATCCCACATACATAGAATGCAAAGTGATAAAGAGCTCAACATATCTAAAAATTAATTTATAATCATTTATTTCCTATTCATTTTGTGATTATAGGTATTGTTCAAATAAATAACATTAGTGAAAGACTTTTCAATACCTTTATAGAATATGATTATAATGTGTTGTAAGAACCCAGTTTTTCAATCAGGTGTGGATACTTTAGATTTTGGTCTAATATTTTATTTTAGGATCTAATATGGATGCCTAATGAGTAAGAAAATATATTATAGGTGTCCAGGGCTTGTGAAAAGCCTATAACACATATTTTTTTGGTAAACATGGCATGTCGTATAGTTAGTACATTGTTGGAATAGGGTTTTCTGATCTGTGCATATGGTAATTTCTGGACAAAATCAAATCGAATGATAGGTTCACAACCATGTGGAATAACCATGAAATGTCCCTTCTTCCCATGTAACCATGCACAATTTAAAAAAAAAATCAACCATGAAGAAATACCATGTACTGGTTAATTTTCTCAGTATATTTTTCTTTTTTCCCTTAATGGTGCAATTATATCCCCTCTTCTTCTCGATTATGAGTTGCATCAGGATAAACCTATTTATATCCCATTTTGATCCCTTTGATTACCTGAGGTAAGAATCAGGAGATATCCTACATCTAGGATCTATTCAACCTTCCATTCATCATGTTGGATATGCAACATTAAATACATGAGTCTATTTAATCATTTCTCTTTATCATTTTTTCTCGACCATTTTATCGAGGTGTGATATTTATTTCTCTTTTAATAGATCTACATCAATTCAAGCCAAATTAAATGCCAATACTATTTTAGGAGAGTCATAAAATAATATGGTGGGTGCTCAAATACTCATCCACCATGTTTTTGGATTTTTTATTTTTCATGTGCGCCCACTAATTTCATCGGCTATCATTTATAGAATATGTATACATTAGTTATCATCGTTAGAAACCTATGAATATGATCTTTCAATATATGTAATTATTATTTTTGGTTATACACACAACCATATCCATCACATAGAGGAAATTATGCAATAATTGGGATTTTAGTATTTGAAATGTCTGATCCATTATTCAGGTTTGACATGTGTTGACCTTTCCAAGGGAATGATTTTATATATTAAATGGACAGATTTATATTTCGAATTTAATAATGGAAAAAATCATGTATGATCACCACATGACCCACCTATGGTAAGTTCTTCAGTTGATAATTTAAGGTGTCATAGAAATTAGTCAATATAATAAATATATGACTTGACCTGATTAAATATGAAAGAATGACAAGTTGCATGTCCCTACCACCCCATTACTCATTAAAGAAATGTAGAAAAATGAACCCCAATTAATGAATATTCATTATAAGGAATTAATAAAGGTTCAATGCTACTTGAATTTATCACACTAATGAATAGAAAGGATTAAACGAAATGAAATATCACATGACTTCAATATCAAAATTGAGTGTCTAGAATCAGCCTCTCCTGGGATTTTGATCAGAGAATACCTTGATCACTTGGGAACCCCATTCCATTTCAAGAATATGGTTTTCTAAGCTTAAGACCCACCAAGATCTCGATCCATTTATATTATTTTGATGTCTGGTTTGAAACAGTTGGATACCTTAAATATTATTAACTAATGCCTTGGATATACTCCTCATATCCAACAAAGGTTCCATGGTTATAGCCCAAAGGTCATTTTGCCTATATAGCCTCATTTTACCTTAGATTCTCTCCTAGGATTTGGTAGGCCTATTATTTTGGAATGCCTTGGAACATGGACCTTGGATTAAACTCTTACCCAATCCAGGCATATGTTATTATAGAGTTGGTGACACTTGAGGTCTATGTTTCTTGGTTATTAAATTGGAACAAAATTTTTAAATACCATTACATGTTTCTATGTCATTACATGGAACCATCACTATTTTTAACATGTCACATATTAATAGACCTAAAAAATAAATTAGTGGACTAGTTAGGTTCAGATTCTAACCATGGGCCGATGTAGGTACATTGATATTTAGTTACATTACACTTATTTACATTATATATGCATGATTTCACACTATTACAATTCAATTACATGGGCCAGATGATATTGAAACCATTGGTGGTGTCCCAAAACAATTTATCTCACACACTCTCTAAGGGTTGTTTGGTACAGGTGGTAGATTACATAGTTGTAGTTGTTGATAAAGGTAAGAATACAACATCAAACAATTGATTGTTTGTAGTTTATTATGGAGCTTAATAGAAGATGACAGAGCTGGAGCATAGAATTCATAGGACCATTTTTTCCTTTATTACATATATGTAATATGTTAGGACTAATTACTTGTATCCATGTTTTCTAGTTTTTAGGTGACCTGATATATCATCAATTATTGAATTCAATTCAATTAGTTTCTATTATTGTTATTGTTGTCACTATTTTCCATTATTCTTTACGTTTACACATATTTTATAATATATTTACCTCTGTTTATATTCATCCACTTCAGTACACTTTGGTAATTTGGGCATAGTCTCCCCATGTACACTCTGTAAGACATCCATGTGAGTTTTCTGCCTCTAGTGTTCGGGGAGAGGCTATTTATGACATGTGGACTACTGAGCTTGTGGAACTGATTCAATGGAATCAGATCATGGGACATCACAAAGTGGTATCAAATGAGTTTTTTAGCCTACTTTACAAAATTGTGATAATATATTGGTGATTATGTTCTCTTGGGACTTTTTCATAATCCATTATTGCGTGTTGTGAAACCTAGTTTGGGGTAAAAACCAAGATGCCTTAGATATATATTTTGTAATAATTTCCCCGATTACAGTTGATATTATTTTACCATAGGGTGATGCATATGTTATTTTGTGTTTTTGATTATTACTCTATTTGGGTATTTTTTTATCCCTCGCCTGATGGTATGATGGAAAGGATCATTGTTCATGCATCAATTTAGGAACCTTGAATTTTCATTTAATGGATATTTACATTCCATATAGTGGAATTTCACTTTTTTTTTCATTTCATGATCTATCGTTGATTATTGGGTGAATATGTGATAGTTAGATTATAATTTCATTAATCTTGGTGGTGAGTGAGTTATTACCTATCTCAATTCATGATTTTCATGGACCCTCATGGGTAGGGATGCACAATTTCCCGAGGTGAACCATTTTGTTATTAATTAATGGTTTTTGTTTCTCGTGAGACGTGCATGGTAACAAAATCACCAAAAAAAGATATCCATTATAAAGTGAATCATAAAATATGTATTGAATTAGTTTCACATACTTATCTTTCCTTTTCTTGTTTATGAATGGTAATGGAGTGAACCTGGTAATTAAATGTAAAATGAAATGAAACATATAGTTGGCCACATACAGATACCAGGACGTCTAAGGGAGTAGTTTGGGTAATAGAACATGGGTGGTAAGTTTTTTTTATGTTCAGATTCTAATAGTGATGCTACCTTTCATAATATGTTTTTTGTGATGTATTTTCATAGAATTTATAGATTAATTCTTCCACGATGTCCTATTATCATACTCTATGATAGTGATGATGACTATGCTATAGATGTTATGGGACATAAGCTACTAGTCTTACCTCAAGAAGTGACATATTAGGCACCACATTATATACCTAATTTGGGAACTAACTCCCATGTTTGTGATAGTTTCATATTTTCGATGCATTCTATGCATGGTGCTCTATTGCTTACACCTAAAATAGTTAATCTGACCAGTGATTTCGAACATCAAAATCCTCCCACTTTATTAAGGGGTGGTGGTCTGCAGTATATTGGGTCATGGCTAGAATCCATCCTATCTATCATTGAGCATATAGAGATGCATCTAGAGAAGAGTCTCAAGCATGTTATATATATGCTTTCAGATTTATCCAACCACTGGTGGGATGTGATAACCTAAGAAGGTCATCCTTAGGGCATGTTATGGTTTGATTTCAAGACTACCTTCTATGATTATTTCTCCCTAAGATGATGAGAGATAACAACCGCTTAGAGTTTATTCATATCAAGAAAGGTTTTATTATTTTCATGGATAATTCAGTTCATTTCACTGAGTTATATCACTTTTCACCACTTCTAGTTGGCGATGATCTTCCACATGCAACACACTTCGAGGAGGGGATTTGGTATGCCATATATATATAGGTGAATGTCTTTAACCTTCCTAACTTTTATTCAATAGTAAATAAAGATATTATCACTATGCTTAATCTGAGGAATTAAAATAATACAATGTATAGAGGATTATTACTGCGGTAGGCCAGTAGTTCTTCTGTTGGTAGGAAATGTTCCCTTGAGGTTTCTGAGACAGGAAAAGACAACTAGTGTAACCGCTTCTATAGAATTAATGTGTATCATCAGTGTGGATGAAAGGGGAATTTGAAGCCTCATTGTGATAGATACCCACTGGAGTTCCATGATTTTAGTTGTATAGGGAATCTTCAGTGTTTTTATAGGACCTTCCCACCAACCTTGACTAGAAATGTATCCTCACTAGCTCCACCATTAGGGGCAGGTTATTCAATGCTGCATTGAGAATGAAGATGGAAAAGCCCTTACCATACTAGCTGAGGAGGAGGTCGTAGCTGAGCAAGAAGGACTCATGATCACCTGCAACACCCAAAGTGCAGTAATGATTATGGTAGTCCATATATTTCCCATGTCCATGGATCAGGTCAATGGAATGCACTACAATCAATACCTGAGGATCAGTCTACCAATCCATCCACATTTTGAGGAACTATTCTTATGGAATCTAAAGTAGAATCTACTTTATTTGATACTAGTGAATCATACTATTTTATCATTTTATCTATCGTGGAATGTCACGAACTAGATTTACGGTTTTACTAGGGTGTAATGACCAATTATACACCGTTATGGGTACGAATAGACGATATATGCTAGTGTAGGGACAATTCCCTTGAGGTTAAAAGTTACCATTTCTTATTTAACCACTTTATTCTTAAGATGACAAGATTTTATGTCATTCATGGGATTGAGTGGTTGGTTTCGTATCATGATTTTTTAGAATTCTATTTCTGCATGGTATTGTTTAAATCACCAAGGGAAGCATGTATCTACATAAGGATGAGTGGAATGTTAGGTTGGTAGAGCATGACCTTATCTTCATGGTCTAGGTTGAGTGACCGCATAGATTTCAAATATCTTAATGGAGGATTAGGTTTTACAACATGTTGATTTCCCTCTAGTAGTGGATCTTTTTAGGAATGTATTTCTTAATGATTATTTTTTATTACATCCTAGGGGAGAGGTAGAGTTTACAATCAAATTTTTTCTCGAAGACGCTATACTGTCCATTCCATTATATAGGATAAAACCTATAGAGCTTAAGGAGCTCAAGAAGTAGTTATAGTATTTAGCATCGAAAGGTATCATATGGCCTTGTACATCCACATGGGGTTGACCCATTCTTTTTTCCCAGATGAAATATGGAAAATCAGATCTATTCATGCATTAAAGAAGGTTGACCTCTATTACAGCCAAAAAATTACATCCACTACCTCGTATAGATGATCTCTTCGACCCATTCCATGGAAAATGGGTCTTCTCTATGATCGACCTGATATCTGGTTATCGTAAATAGTAGGTTAGGCCATTAGACAAACCATATACAACATTCCATAGTAGGAATGGTTTGTATGAGTTTTTTTTATTGTGGTTCCGTATTCAAAATATTCCATCCATTTTCAGGGATACGATGAATAGCGTTTTCAACCCCTATTTTGAATGTCTTGTTTTAGTCTTTGTGGACATAATCGTGTTGTATTCTCACACTCATACAAACCACGACAAACATATTGAGATAGTTATGGGTACATTGAGAGAGAATCATCCTCAATCCATGAACTCTAAGTGACACTTATGGATTGAAAATTTAAATTCCTGTGTAATATAATCTCCTAATCAAGTGTATCTATTGACCCTGAAAAGGTTAGTGATGTGGTTTATTGGAAGTACCCCATGAAGATGTTTTATATATAGAGTTTCTTGGGGTTTGATGGATATTACAATAATTTCATTCATGATTGTTTCCTCCCTTCTTCACCTCCTATTGGTCATACAATGATGAGTGGAATGTTCATGTGGTCAGAAAAATATGATAAATACTTTCAGGAGCTTAGATGGAGGCTTGTATCAACACATATTCTTACTCTTCCAATGCCAGGTGTGGGTTATACGGTATTTTGTGATGCATTAATAATTGTCCTAGGATCTTTGCTGATGCAGGAATACAATGATTTTTCATAAATTTCTCGACAATTGAGACCTCATGAGAGAAATTACATGACGCATGACCTTATGATAGCTACAGTGGTTCATGACCTACATTATCAGAGAAATTATATGCTATTTGAGCACATTGTGGTGTACAATGACCACAATATCCACCAATATATCTTTTATCAGTGTGAATTGATCCTCATACATTGAAGAAAGGTCAAATTTCAAAAATCCTTGAATTTTAAGATTTCTTTTATTCCTGATAATTGTAATGTAGGTACCGATGCACTAAGTCAAAAAACTCAAACAAAGGACATAAGGGTAACCAGTGACCAATGGTAGATAATGAAACTATTTTTTGAGCTGTTACTAGAGTTTCTAAATAATCATGAGCAATAGCACCACTCATCCTTGGCAGTTACATATTACCTCCTTGAGAAGATAAATAGTAATTAATTTTTAGATCTTTAATTATTGGTTCTTCGTGAAAGTATATCAAGACATAACCCACCTACAATTTGGTATATAGATATAGATGACATCCAGTGTATCAAGGGATGAGTTTGGGTACCAATAGGTATGAGGCAAGTGTTGATGAGTGGGTCGCAATATTCTCAAATGGTAGTGCATCCAGGCATCTAGATTATGTATTGAGACATGTGATACTGGTATTGATGGCCTGAAATGAAACATTAGAAAACAGGTTTTACCACATGGGGTTTCTCATGTATGTAGGTGAATGAGGATCACTAGAGTCCTTCAGGATTGTTACAGCTAACTCCAGTCCCCGAATGGAAATGAGAATATTTTGTTATGGACATTGTAGTGGGATTAACTTGGTATCTTAGAGGAAGTGATGTTTATTTTCTTATTAATTGACAAAATAACTAAATACCCCCAATTTATACATATTCGGGAGAGTTTCTCAGTTGAGAAAATAGGATGAATATTTTTTTATTAGATCAGTGTAATCCTTACTGACCCTTGTACAATCATTTCATAACATAATGATTTTTTCTCATCATGGTTCTTGCAGTGAATGTAGAAGTATTTGGTAACACATGTGCCTCTTGGGATAGTTTTTCACCCTTAGACTGATAGACAATAATAATATACAATATATGTTCTAGAGGATATTATTTGGCCATGTGCTCTTGATTTGGTGTTTTTTTGGAAATGTATATTCATCTCATGGAGTTTTCCAATAATAACAGATTCCATCTTAAAATTCATTTGTCTTTATTTGAGTCCATATATGGTAAGACATTCCATTTAACAAAATGTGGGAACGAGGTAGGTGAGGCATCCCTAATAAGTGATTGTCATGTTTAGGGGACTTCAAATTAGTTTTAGTTGAGGTAGAAGCGTATGACTACTACTCAGTCTAGATAGAAATATTATGTTTATTTCCAATGATGATCTATTGAATTTGTGGTTGGGGATCTTGTTTTTCAATGGGTATCACCCAGGATTGGGAATAGACGGTTACAAAAGAAGAGATAGTTGTCTCCTCATTACATAAGGGCGTTTGATATTATATACATATTCAGTCATGTAGCCTATTGTTTGTTACTACCTCAGAGGTAACATGCCCTTCACGACATCTTCTATGTCTCACTTTTTTTTTAGTATCATAATGATCCATCTCATAATTTTGATCATGAAGAGGCTGAGTATGATTTTCATACAACCTTTAAGAAGTATCTAGTATTCATTGTTGATCGGAGCATGAAGGCTCTCTGAGATTGGCTTTCCCCTCACGTTCGAGTTTTATGGATGTACAACCGCATTTAAGATATGACTTGTGAGTGGGAGGACAACATAAATTATCAATGTACAGAGTTGTTCTCAAATATGGTTTATCCATTGTTGGAAGGTAATCTTAGGGATTATTTATTATAAGATGGGAGACTATAAGAACCCAGTTTTTCACTTACATATGGATCCTTTAAATTTTTGTCAGATTATTTATTTTAGACTAATTATGAATTCTTAATGAGTTAGAAACAGTAATATGGGTGTACATGGAATTTTGGGATCCTAGAAAACATCTTTTTTGGGAATGTGTCAGTGTCGCAATGTAGACACATGGTTGGAACATTGTTTGGATAGCTGTGTAGATGGAAATGTTCAAATAGAACCAATTTTCATGGTTGGCTTATGGTTTTTCGGACTAACCATGTAAATTGAACTTTTTAAAAGGTAATTGTTCATGGTTTGAATATAGTTTGTTAAACAATGCTAAAAACTATGCACATTCTAATTTTCTAGGTAAATTTTCATGTTTCACTTATTGGTCAAATTTAATCCCCTCATTATCCCTAATATGAGGTGAAGCATGATAAATTTATTTCTCTATGATTATGGATCCCTTGAAAGGCCTATGGTTTGAATCAAGAGATCTAATTCATCTAGGTTATGTTTGAGTATCTTTTTATCACATTGCAATTGAATCCCTAAGTACTCGATTATGTCTAAACCTTTCTCTTTATCTTTTCCTCTCAAACTAGTATTACTGGGGTGAGTGTTTTTTCACGTTTCATAGTTATACTCCAACATGATCCAAATCAATCACCATTACTAGAGGATTAGTGTCGTGAAATCCTAATGTTGGTGGGATATAACTCATCCATGGTGTTTGTTGATTTGGTATTTGTCATGTGGGCCCCACCTACATTCAGTGCCATTTATAGAATTCATAGGCCATGTTGTACTTGTTATAACCTTATAGATATGATCCTTCCATAAATGTTTTAAAATTTTGGTGGTTACAACCATAACCCCATCCATCCCACGTATGATGTTATTCCATAATTGGGATTTTAGAATTTTACTTGTTTCTTCCACCATTTGGGTGTGACGTTGCATGACCCTTCCAAGGGTATTCATTTTTGTATTAAATTTCTTAATTTAAATTAGGAATTACATAATGGTAGATACCATGTATGCTCACAACTTGACCCACATAAGATATGTGCTTCAATAGATAATAAAATGTGAAATTTAAATTTGAATTTATACTATGTATATGACTTGACCAGGTTAAATATGAATGAATAATAGGTTGCACGTCCATAGTACTCCATTCCATATTAATGAAAGGTAGACGAAAGGAACTTAATTAATGAATATTCTTTAGATGAAATTAAAAATGTATTAATGATGCATGAACTTATCACACTAATGAAAGGAAAGTCATGATACAAACATAATATTACATGACTTCGATATCAAATCAAAGCATCCTAACTCATGATCACCTTGGATTATGATTAGAGAATTCCTTGAGCACTCGAGAATCATAGTCCAATTGAAGGATACAACATTAATAGGTTGAGACCCACCTATACCCTGATCCTTTTCTATAATTTGGATTATTTATAGGCCACCAAAGGATCCCTTCAATATTATTAAATTATTTATTGGATAATCTCCTTGGATCAATCATTGTCAAGTATGTTCCATGGTTACTGCCCATAGGCCCCTATCTCTACATAGAGACATTTTACCTTGGATGATCACCTTTGATTCGATATGAATCAAATTGTGGAAGGCCATAGAACACGTTCCTTGGTATACATTCTTACCCTTAACCCAGCTATAGTTATTACTGTTTTGGCGACCTGTGAGGTCTATGTTGCCTTAGTTATTACCTTGGAAATTCACTATTAAATTTAATTACAGGTTTCCTCATCATAACATAGAACATTAACTATTATTAAAATGTGACTAATTGATAAATGAATAATAAATAATTAATGGACTGGTAATGATCAGACGTCAGCTAAGGGTTGAAGCATATATGTGTGTATTTAGTTACGTTGTATTGCATTACTTTATATATGAACACTTTAACACTGTTATATTTACCTTAAAAAGTCTAACTGTTATAGACACCATTTTTGGTGGCCCTAGGATATTTATCTCACACATTCTATGAGTGACATTCAGTACCTGGAGTAGATTACATGGTTGCAGTTGTTGACCAAGGGAATAATATTGCTTAAAACAGTAGATTTATTTCTATATAGTATAGATAATTATAGTAGATGACCAAGTCAGAGATAAGGATTTTTGGGATAGTATTTGTTGTCCTTATTATTTATATAGAACATGTTATGATTTCTAACTTGTGTCAACGTTGTCCAATATTCTAGTGACATGAAATATCATCACTAGTAGAATTCTATTCTAGTTGTTTTAGTAATTGTTATTGTTTTCCCTATTTTAAAATTTTATTTATGTTTACTTTTATTTTTTCCTCTATTTAACTCTATTTATATTTATACTTTATAAAATAATTTGGTAATGGGGGAATAGTCTCCCTAAAGACACACCATAGGCCCTTATGACTAGTCAGCAACCTATTGTGTTGTAAGAGATGTGCTTGAATCCATTTGGCCTATCGAGCTCGTGGAAACCATTAAGTGGAATTTGTGTTTGGGACATCACACACATTGTAACGCCACGAACCCAGTAACCCAAAGTCAGTGCATTGATACATAACATTGGCATGATCACTAGGGATAAAATCCTGAATGACTGATCAGTTTAGTAGATTTGGAAATACTAGATACATTCATAAGTTTAACATTACATTATAAAATGAAAAACTAAAGCAACACAGTATCCATAGGACACACTCATATACCTTAGAATATACCAGTAGGTTAGTCATAATATACTTCTTCGCATCATGGGATAAATAAAACATAGATAGGGGTGAGCTCAAATGGTCAATAAGGATAATAATATTGCAGAAACTTTCATAAATAAGCGCAAACATTTAAGTCAATGTATAACTAAAAAATAGCCTTTTAACTTCAAATTCAGCATAATATGGAAAAGATAAAATCAAATAATTCCATTTACTTATTCACATGGATATTCCACTTGTCAAATAATCACATGCAATATCAATAGCCACTTTCATAATTATGGAATGCATAATTCTAGATTTCAAAACCACAGAGACAAGGACTTTTATCAAGAATAAAAATATGGGTTTTTCAAGACCTTGTGCCAAGAAACAAGTATGCCTCATGAGGCCTACCGATGCATCAAGGATCTATATCGGGCTCCACCCATTTCTTACTAAGTCAAATGCATTCCTCATAATAAAAGGTTTCAACATGACATAATCATTCATATTAAAACTAGCATATGAAATGTCAATAAATTATCCATAAACCACAAATGGTATAAAAATAACACATCCACAATAAAAAATATCACAAAACCTTCAAAAAAATATGGATGTTTTGTATCATAATAAATCAACTTCAAATAATCTCACAATCCATCAATGGATATTGATATAGATGAAATCAAAACTTTTTTTTAGAGAAATATTTCTTTCTATTTTGAAATCATTTAAAAGTAATATAACTATAAAAGAATTTTTTTTTGAAAATATTCTTATAATCTTGTAAGGAAAACTTCGACGATGTTATAACGGTTGAAAATAGCCACTCCTGCATTATAAGTTAAAAAAAGACATTCTTACCTTAATTTTGTCAAAAAGGTCATAAAGTACCTTATTTGGAAAACAATAGAAAGATTCATTTAAAAACATATAAGGTCAAATAAGTGTATACATTACATTATCCCATTTTATAGTAAATAGTAAAAATTTTGTGAAATACATTTTTATAAAAACAATGTTGTGGATGATAAAGAGGTCCCAGTAGATACTCACGTATAAAACAACCTCAGTTAATAAAAAGATTGTAAAATTCACGTTTACCCTGTACTTTTAATTGTTCAAGGGTAGGTTAAACTCATGTATAATGGTGAGATAATTGCTATTAAATTATTCAAGAACCATATAAATTAATATGATATCATATATGATCTTCTAATATTGATTTGATAATTATATTTCAGTAGTATCATCATTTCAGGTATTAACTGATTCATTTTCCTTGATATGCTTGGTTACGTAAGCCATTTATGTTATGTATAGGATGTATTTTATTAACATATATAATTATATTATGTTATTAAACATTATTTTAATTCATAAAATTAAAATTATTCTTGAATGATTACAATGGGGAATAAATCTCATTGCGTTCGTGGAGACGGTAATCCGGACGTACGCTCGAGCGACACTATCATTATTTTGATGTTAAAATCATATATAATTGGATTGTATATCATATATACAGAATCATTATCATGTTATATTTATTATTTACATCATTTATACTCATTATTATACCCATCCAAATGATGATGTTTCTGAATAAAAACTACACCACGACGTGGAGACGATAATCTGTACGTACGCATGTATGGTGACTTTTTCATTTATACGATGGATATAATGATGAATATGGTTTTACCATTTTTATAATAAAATAACAGTATATAGAAAATATTGGAGTTATTATTTTAGAATGGAAACAACAAAGAAAGAGGAAATGGAAGAAGAAAAGAACATGAAAGAGGTAATGAAATATTTACTTCTTTTTGGGTTATTCATTCTGATTTGATCAAAAGGGATCCATAGTTTGGATTTCTTACTAAAGGAAGTCCTCAAGGATAAAGGGGTGATAGTTTAGAGGATATTTGGGCAGTGGTTGGCTGATCCAAATGTCTTGGAAGTTGTGATTTTGAGATAAGGGGAGGTTCCCTTTTATAAGATAGGTGAGGGTCACTTTAGAAAAAGATTGAAATATTAATTTATAATAAAATAATATTCGTTTTTTAAAGGCTCAAAAATGAATTATTTAAAGGATAAGCTAGGGATGGGCCTAAAAACACTCATACAATAGGTATTAGATAGGTTTAGGCCACCATATTAACCTTATCATTTAGATTTAACTCTTAGTTAAATAGTTTGACATTTACCATGTCTCATTGTATTTTTATATTTTATGGTTAATAAACATACCATAAACATCCAAGAGATACTAAAGTGGATCATTAATGATATATATAATATTATTTAATCCCTTTGTCTGATCCATTTATTTTAAGTAATAGAATACCAATTAATAATGTAATATTTGTTTTAAAAACTCTTTTCGGTCAATTTTGACACTATTTGGTATTTTGTTTTTGTGAAATTCATAACATCATTATTACTTCAAACCGAATTCATTTAATCACACTAAAATGTTATATTAACCTTTTAAATTAATGTAATTCATTAAAAGTGTCAAATTAGATTTATTTGGTTATTTATAATATCAATTATTTTAATCATTCATAAATAATGTAATTACTACATCATCATTGTGTAATAAATAAATTTAATTATTTAATGCATAAAAATTATAAATAAAATACCATTATGTTGGAAATATTTTTATATTTCTACATAATATTTATAGTCAGAATTATCTTATGTATAACCGTATGTTAAAAATTGTTAATTATTAAACATTGATTTTAACTCTTTTAACTCTTCTTTAAATAAAATAATAATAAATGTATTAATCTAATCCAAGTAGACCAAAGAGGATCATATTTTATTACTAATTTTGTTTTTGTCAAATTACACTTATCCAATAGAATTAGGATGTGTGTTAGGGTAATTATGATATCATTTTTACACTTAATTTCACTATTTACTTTTAATTGTGGTAAATAAAAGTAAAAAGTTACTATTCATCAAAATTATTTTCATCTTATTGAACAAAATTTTACTTACTAATATTAACTGTGTATCTCAGATTTTTGAAATTCAACTCACGGAAGTGGTAAAATTATGTTTTATTCAAATATGCAAATGCTTCTTGGAGGTGGGTAAAAGACGATAAATAGTTCGATAAAATATTATATAACTAAACTTATTATAAAATGACTCCAATGAATTAAGTTTAACATATATATTTATTATGTATCTATTTTGACCTGAAATAAATTATAATAAAATAAATAATTATTTAAATAAAAAGTGGGTTTTAACCAATAATACAGTGTTTTTTCACTACTCATCAAAAATTGAAAGTTTTCAGAAAAATACAAAAAAATAACCCTAAGATAATTTTGATATTATGAATCCAAAGATGAAGTCTATTTTGAAAGATAAAATTTATAAAATTTCAAAAAAAGTGTATTACTATTCATAACGGCTAGTTTGATTGGTTGTTATGTGTTAAAATATCGAAGTTGCGTACAATGCAAGAAATTGCATTATTCAAGAGGAAACATATCATGGAAGCTTGGGGTGTTACATTCTTCCCTCCATATAAGGTTGTCCTTGAAATTTCTATAATACTACCACAAAAAAAGAATTGGGTTTTTCTTTATCATATGTTCCTCTAGTTCCCACGTTTCCCCTTCCATCTTATGGTTTCTCCATCAAACTATTACAAAACAAGTCATCCAATTTCTCAGCAATTGTTCTTTGGTATCAAGAATTCTGATAACCTCTTCACAATAAGACAGATCAGGTTCCAGTTCTAATTCTTCATAGGTGAGTACATGCATTGGGTCAGGTATTTATTTTCTCAACAGTGATACGTGGAACACATCATGAACTTTGGAGAGACTTGGAGGAATTGCCAAATGATAAGTTACACCTCCAATTCGTTCTAAAATTTCAAATGGTCCAATGTTCCAGGGACTGAATTTACCCTTATTATTGAAACGTATAACACCCTTACATGGAGATACCTTCAATAAAACACAGGCTCCTACTTTAAATTTCGAATCCTTCTTATGATTATTGTCATAGCTCTTTTGCCTACTTTGGGCTGTATTTATTTTGGTTTGTATAACCATCACCTTTTCCATTTTTTCCTCAACATGTTCTGGGTCTACAATTTTTCTTTCACCAACATCATATCAAAAAGTTGTTGTGCGGCATCTCTTGACATATAACGCGTCATATTGTGCCATCTAAATACTTGAATGGAAGCTATTGTTATTGGAAAATTCTACCAGAGGTAAATGTTGATCCCACATACCTTGAAAGTCTAGTGAGAAGGATCTTAACATGTCATCTAAGGTTTGAATAGTCCATTCTGATTTTCCATCAGTTTGAGGGTGGTAGGCATTTCTCAAATGTAGTTCTATATCTAGGGCTATCTGAAAACTTTTCCAAAGTCTTGATGTAAAATGGGGATCACGATCAAAATCAATCGATAGAGGTACTTCATGATGTCTTAAAACATCATTAATTTACAGTCTTACTAAATGTTCAAGTGGTAAATCTTCTCTTATAGAATGAAAATGTGCTGACTTGGTAAGATGATCAACAATGACCTATATTGCGTTATTCCTTCTAGGAGTCTTTGAATACCCATGAAAAAGTCCATCGTAATATTATCCCATTTCCACTCATGTAAGGGAAGAGGTTTCATGACTCATCCAGGGTGTTGCCTTCCAGCTTTCACTTGATGAAAAATCATACATCATGACACAAAATCAGTAATCTCCCTCTTCATGTTGTTCGACCAAACTTGTCCATTCAAATCTCTATATATCATGGTTTTACCAAGGAGAATAGAGAAATTGGACCTACGTGCATCATTTAATAATTCCCTTTTTAGATCCAGTATATCGGGTTCACAAAGTCTATTACCAAATATCAAAATCCCATCTTCATATATGAAGTCACTCGATCACCCATCCTTCATAGCTTTAATCTTATTTTGAAACACCTCATCATCAGCCTGAGAACCTTTTATCCTTTCTCGTAAAGATGGGTTGGCATCCATTTGAAAAAGTATTGATGATTCATCTTCCTTGATTATTCCCATATCCATTTTAACTAAATGCATGAAAATAGGATCCCTTTCAACTCTCATCTTGTTTAAAACTCCATGATCCTTTGTTCTCAAAGCATCTGCCACTTTATTTTCCTTCCTCATGTGGTAGTGTATTGTTATATCATAATACTTGAGTAGTTCAGGTCATCACCTTTGCCTCATGTTGATCTCTTTTTGTGAAAAAATATACTTCAAACTCTTGAGAACAATATAAATCTCACATTTTCACCATAGAGATCATTTCTCTATATTTTTAGAGCAAAAATTATAGCTGTTGACTCAATATCATTATTAGGATAGTTTTGATCAGGAATTTTTAGTTGTCATGATGCATAGGCAATAACTCTATCATTCTGCATAAGAAAAAAACAAGTCCTTTCTTTGAAGCATCACTATAAATAACAAATCCATCATTCCCAGATGGTAGAGTCAAGATAAGAGCATTGGATAATCTTCTATTCAGTTCTTAAAATCATTCTTCACACTGTTTTGTCCAAAAACATTTAACCCCTTTGCATGTGAGTTTGGTTAATGGGTTTGCAAATCAGGAGAAATTCTGGACAAAATGCTGATAATAACCTGTTAAACCAATAAAACTTCATACCTCAGTTATACTCGTCTGTGCTGGCCATTCTTGGATTGAACTTGTCTTAGAATGATCAATGGAGATTCTGTCATTAGAGACAATATAGCCATGAAAATAAATCTCCTAAAGCCAGAATTCACACTTTCTAAAATTCATATCTAATTTATTTATTCTAAGGGTTTTATAATGGTGCTCAAGTGATTTTCATGATCTTCATATCTTATGGATTATACCGAGATATCATCAATAAATACCACAAAAAATTCATCAAGACATTCGTTAAAACACTGTTCAATAGATCCATGAAAACAGAGGGTGCATTAGTCAATCCAAAGGGCATTACTGTAAACTCATAAATCACGTACCTGGTTCGAAATGTAGTTTTCATAATTTCTTCCTTTTTCACAGAAAATTGATTATATCTAGATCGTAGGTCAATCATTGAAAAAGATTGAGCTCCATGAAGTTGGTCGAATAAATAATCAATGAGAGGTAGGGGAATCTTGTTCATTATTATTATAGTGTTGATCTCCCAATAGTCAACACATAACCTCATAGATCCTTCATTCATTTAAAAAAAAGGATAGGGCCTCCCCATAGAGAAACAATAGAGTGAATAAATCCATTATTATCCAATTCCTCTAGTTGTTTCTATAGTTCCACTAATTCCACAGTGGCCATACTAAAAGTGGTCTTAAATATGGGCCTTGAACCAGAAATTAAATCAATGGAAAACTCCATTTCTCATCTTGTAGGATGTCCAGGTAAATCTTCTTAAAACACATCACCAAATTCATTCACAATAGGTACGTACTCTATTCAAACATTATTTCACCCACCCATAGTTATTTAATTCTCTTCCTACCCAATAATTGAATTTAGTAGAGCTACTAGGGGTGGTTCTAGATAAGAATCAGGTGGTGGCGTTTCTGCCATAAAGATAAGGTACTCATTATCATCATCGAAAATTGTAACATCCTTGTTATTACAATAAATTTTATCATCATGGTTTGAAATCTAATCCATATAGAGAATTATATCAAATTCAATCAAGGGTATGATGATGAGATCAGTAGATAAAGAACATTTATATGCCCTAATGGGAATGAATTCACAAAACATTATTGTGATGATACTTCCCTTACGTTTTTTGACTCAGAACTCCCTTGTTAAGTAAAATTGAAAATATATAATTTTCCTAGAAAACTGGGAAGATATGAAACAATTCGATGATCTAGAATTAAATAAATCATTGGCTAAACTTGAGGAAAAAATTAAATTACCTACCACCGTATCTTTTGGAGCTTCAACATGACTAGTAGTGATCTCATATGATTTTTCGTGCTCTCTTGTACTTTTTGGAGGTATGTTTCCTTGGTTCTTAGGAAATTCATTTTCATAATTCCCATTTTCTCTATAATTGTTGAATTCAACATTGACAACCTCTATCTTCCCGTTAAAATAATGAGCATGGTGGCCTTTTTCACCACACATGTAACAGACTCCCATTCCCTTCAGGAAAGTACTGGGGTGTTTCTTCCCACATTTACTACAGGATAGATATTCAACTTTTCCCTTATTACCCTTATTTTCATTTCCAATGTGTTCAGAAGATCACTTCTTCTCTTGCTTTTATTTAATATTGTAAGACTTAGAGAATTATTTTTCTATATAAATAGCACATGAGTCACTATGTTCTTATGATGTGAATGATTTTGAGACTAGTTCTTGACGAATAAATGGTTATAACCCATCAATGAATCGATCAATCTAACTACTGGGGTTACATATATAATCTTCTACATGCCTTACTAACCTTGTAAAGTTTTCCTCATATTTTGTGACATTATCATCCTCTTTTTTCCGTGGACTCATAAATTTTCCTTCCATATCTTCTCGATGGTCACTAGAAATTTAGTTTTCTATGAAAATCTCTTTAAAAACCCTCCATTCCATATTTGATACTTCATCATCTTCCTTTGTGTTTCGAATCAATGACCAACATTGATCTTCATCTCCTGTGAGGTGATAAAATCCCATGAAAACATTTTCCCTTTCTCTACTCCCCAAAGCGTGAAATATTTTCTCTAAGGAATTTATCCATTTCTCAACTACTAATGGACTTGTACTCCCATTGAATTTTGGTTGTTGTTTCTTCATGAAGCTGTCTAACATTGATCCTCCATGTTGTGGATCAGGGTGCTCCATACAGGTAAGGTTATTATTCATAACCTAAGTGAGTGGTCCCATTATGTTGACAAGCTGATCTACACCATTTTCTTCACCAGCTCTAATATAATTATCTTGAGTAGGAGGGAAATCCCTACATGGATTGCACGTGTTGATACGGTTTCCATTCCAACCTATAGGCACCGTTTCTAAACAATTGAATACACTAGATTAGTTTATGAATTGTAATACATAACTCCAAACTTGTAAAAAAATTAACATAAATTGAACATTTTATGGATATAATCCGTAATCATAAAAATGTTTTCATTGAGGAAGTATATATTAATAAACCCTTCATAATGGTTTGTAATGAAAATGAGAATTATCCTAAGTATATCCCCCAAGAGTGTCGTAACCAAGAGTACAACAAGGCCCGTTGTCGTAAACCAGTTCATGTTCGAGTCTAGCTCAAAGCGCTATTTTTGGGTTTTAAAACTAGGTAAATCTGTTCCAGAGTCACCTCTACTTTCTCGTTTCCATACAAGGATTTATTTCACGGAATACTCACAAAATATCTATAGTTCCAAAATTCTAGGAAGTTATCCTATACTAATCCTCAAAGTCTATCCTAGGTTAATGTTCTCTAATCAAAGTTTTTCTAAATTTAGATTTCAAGGTTTTTACTAAAATTCCTCTGATACCAATTAGAATGCCCTGACCCCAATTTCCTAGAGTCGGTGCATTATTATATAACATTGTCATGATCACAAGGGATCAAATCCAAAAAGACCGATCAGTTTGGTAGCCTTGGAAATAATAGATACATTCATAAGATTTACATTACATTATAAAATAAAAAACTACAAAACACTGTCTCCATAGGACACAATCACATCCCTTAGACTATCCTTGTAGGTCAGTAATAATATACTTTTCTCATACTGGGAAAAATAAAACATAGAAAGGAGTGAGCTCAGATGCTCACTAAGGAAAACAATATAGTGGAATCTTTCTTAAATAAGCATATACATTTAAGGCAATGTAAGACTAAAACAAAATACTATTAAACAAGAACATCATCATAATATGGAAATGATAAAATCATGTAATTCCATTTAATTATTAACATGGGTATTCTACTAGTTAAATAATCACATGCAATATCAATAGCCAGTTTCATAATGATGGAATGCGTAATTGCAAACATAATAACCACATAGTCAAGGCCTTAGGTTGAGACTACAAATATGATTTTGTTAAGACCTTTTCCCAAGAAACTAGTTTGTCTCATGTGACCTACCGATGCATCAAGGAGCTATAACAGGATCCACCTGTCACTTACTAAGTCCAACACATTCCTTATATGAAAAATTTTAAACATAACATAAACATTCATATTAAAAATAGCATATGAAATGTAAATAATTTATCCATAAACAATTAATGGTATAAAAATAACACATCTAAAGAAAAAAATTTCACAAAACCTTTGATACAAAATGGAAATTTTGTATCATAATAAATGAACTTCAAATAATCTCACAATCCATCAAATGATGTTGACATAGATGAAATCAAAACTTTTATTTAGAGAAATATCTCTTTCTATTTTGATATCAATTAATAGTAATATAATTATAAAAGAAAACATTTATCATGAAAATATTCTTATAATATTGTAAGGGAAACTTCAACAATGTTATAGCAACGTAAAATAGCGGCACCTGTGTAAAAGTTAAAAAAAAGACATTCTTACCATACTTTTGTCAAAAAGGTCATAAAGTACCTTGTTTGGAAAACAACAGAAAGATTCATTTCGAAACATATAAGGTAAAATAAGGGTATAAATGAATTTAAACCATTTTCTAGTAAAGAGTAAAAATGTTTTTTAATAAATTTTTATGAAAACATGGATGCAGATGATAAAGAGGTCCCAATATATACTCACGTACAAAACAACTTCGGATAATAAAGAGATTGTAAAATTAACCATTAACTTTTAATTTTCTTTGGTCGAGAGTAGGTAAAACTCCTATATAATCACAAAATAATTGTTATTAAATTATTCTAACACTATATACATAAATATTATATCATATATGATCTTCTAAAATTGATTTGTTAATGATATTTCAGTAGTATCATCGTTTCAGTTATTAACTGATTCGTTTTCCTTTATATTCTTGGTTATGTAAGTCAAATCTATTATGGATATGATGTATTTGATTCATATACAGAATGATATTATGTTGATAAACATTATTTTTAATCATAAAATGAAAATTATTCTTGAATTATTACGATGGGGAATGAATGTCATCGCGTTCATGGAGACTGTAATCCGAACGTGCGCACGAGCGACAATATCATTCTTTTGATATTAAAATCCTATATAATTAGATGGTATATAATATATAAAGAATAATTATAATGTTATATTTATTTTTTACATCATTTATACTCATTATTATATCCATCAAAATGATGAAGTGTTTGAATAATAAAATACCCCACGACGTGGAGACGGTAATTCGTACTTACACACATATGGTGACTTTGTCATTTATAGGATGGATAGAATAATGAATATGGTTGTACAATTTTTACAAAAAAATAAAATTATATAGAATATACTAGAGTTATTATTTTATAATGGAAACAACAAAGAAAGAGGAAGTGGAAAAAGGAAGGAACATGAAAGAGGTGATGAAATATTTACCTCTTCTTCAGGTTCTTCCTATTGATTTGATCAAAAGGGATCATTATGTTGGATTTATATCTAAAGTAAGTCCTCTATAATGAATGTATGATAGTTTATAGGATATTTGCGAAAGGTTTGGCCGAGCCAAATGGATTTGATGGAGTGAATTTGGGAGAAGTGGAGGTGCCATTTTATAAGAGATGTGAGGGTCACTTTAGAAAATGCATGAAATATTATTTTATAATTAAAAAATTTTAGGTTTCTAATGGAAAAAATAAATTATTATGTGTATAAGGTGGATATGGGTCGAAAAACTCTCAACCAATAGGTTTTAGATAGGTTTAGGTCATCATATTAACCATATCTTTTAGATTTAACTCTTAGTTAAATAGTTTGACAGTTACCAGGTTTCTTTGTATTTTTATATTATATGGTTAATAAACATACTATAAACATCCAAACGAACCTAAAGTGGTTCATTAATGACTTATATTATATTATTTAAACCCTTTTTCCAATCCTTTTATTTTTATAAATAGAATACCAATTAATAATATAATAGTTTTTAAAAAACTCTTTTATGTCAATTTCAACCCTATTGGGTATTTTGTTTTTGTTAAATTCATAACAACATTATTACTTCAAAAAAAAAATTCATTTAATCAACCTTAACATGTCTTATTAACCGATAAAATTAATTTAATTCATTAAAAGTCTCAAATTGGAATTATTTGAATATTTATAATATCTATTATTTTAATCATTCATTAATAAAGTAATTACTACATCATCATTGTGTCATAAATAATTTTAATTATTTAAAGTATAAAAATTTTAAATAAAATACCATTATGTGGGAAATATTTTTATCTTTATAATTAATATTTATAGTTGAATTTTTCTTATGTATATCCCTATATTAAAAATGGTTTAGTTATTAAAATTCGATTTTAACTAATTTAACTTTTCTTTAAATAAAATAATAAGAAATGTCCTAATCAAGTCCAAGTGGACCAAAGGGGATAATATTTTATTACTAAGGTTTTTTGGTCGAATTACACTTATCCAATAGAATTAGGACATGTGTTAGGGTAATTATATTATCATTTTTACCCTTAATTACCCCATTAACTTTTAACCATGGTAAATAAAAGTAAAAAGTTAATATTAAAAAAACATATTCCTCTAATTGTATAACATTTTACATACTTTTATTGACCGCGTCTCTTGGATTTTTGAAATTCAACTCACATAAGTGGAAAAATTATGTTTTATACAAATTTTCAAATGTTTATAGAAGGTGGGTAAAAGATGATAAATAGTTTGATAAAATTTTATTTATCTAAACATATTATAAAATGATTCCAATGAATAATGTTGAACATATATATGTACTATGAATCTATTTTTACCTAAAATAAATTTAAATAATATAACTAATTATTTAAATAAAAAGTCCGTTTTAACCAATATCGTAGTGTTTTTTCACTATTCATCAAAAATTGACTGTTTTTAGAAAAATACCAAAAATTCACCCTAAGCTATTTTTGATATTCCGAATCCAAGAATGAAGTCCATTTTGAAATATAAAATTTCTATAGTTTCAAAAAGTGGGTAAAAATATTCATAACAACTAGCCTGATTGGTCACGGTGTGTTAGAATCTTGATTTCACTACTAAAAAAAAGGCTATTAGTGACCACCATTGGCGGTCGCTTCTGCTCCGTCGCTGTAGGGCTTTAGCAACCGCCAATGGCGCTCGCTATAGGTGTCCGAAATGCCGCCTTAAGTGACCAGCTGGCGGTCACTGTAGGCTGACTCGCGGGCACCATTAGCGACCGCCATTGGCGGTCGCTAATACTGCCCGGACGGTAGGCTATAGCGACCGCCAATGGCGGTCGCTAATGCTGCCTGCCAGGCATGCTATAGCGACCGCCAGAGGCGGTCGCTAAACTTGAAAAAATTTTATTTTAAAATAATTCATACCATAATAAATATATATATATATATATATTAAATCAAATATATATATATATATATAAAATAATGAAAATATTTATATATATAATATTAAATAAAATATGTATATTTATTTATTAAATAATATATATATATATATTAATGAAAATATTTATATATATAATATTAAATAAAATAATTTTCATTTTTTAAATAAAATGTACTAATTGGGTTTTTTTCTTCATGGTGGAAAAGCAGACATAAAACAAGGTAACAATCATAAAAAATGGAAAACAATTAAGCGCGCGCAACACTTAAAGAACGCATAATGAGCCCTACCGCGCAGTCCGCACGTCCGATTGGCGTTCCGTCTACGCGTAAACGTCTCGAATAATAATTAGATTGTTTCCCTGTGATTTCAGGTCAATCCGATGTGGTCCGCTATGATTTTGAGCGTGAGACGCTCGTGTTGGCCGTTTATGACAGCAGAACAGCGTTCCCGGTCACCGCGGGCACACGGTGCGGCCGATTGACGTGCCGTCTACTCGACCACGTCACAATTTACTCACCCTTTGATGTCGTCTGATTTCAGGTCATTCGGATCTCGTTCGACCCGTTTGGACCCCCCCACGCGCGTTTATCAAGCGCGCGCAACACTTAAAGAACGCATAATGAGCCCTACCGTGCAGACCGCTCGTCCGATTGATGTGTCGTCTGCTCGTACACGTCACGAATAATAATTATATTGTTTCCCTATGATTTCAGGTCCTTCCGATGTGGGCCGCTATGACTTTCACCGTCAGACGCCCGTTTTGGCCGTTTATGACACCGGAACGGTGTTCCCGGTCACCGCGGGCACACAGCACGTCCGATTGACATTCCGTCTGCTCGACCACGTCACAATTCACTCACCCTTTGATGCCATCTGATTTTAGGCCATTCTCACCTCGTTCGGCCCATTTGGACCCCCCCACGCGCGTTTATGAAGCGCGCACAACACTTAAAGAACGCATAATGAGCCCTACCGCGCAGACCGCACGTACGATTGATGTTCTGTCTGCGCCTACACGTCACGAATAATAATTAGATTGTTTCCCTGTGATTTCAGGTCAATCCGATGTCGTCCGCTATGACTTTGACTGTCAGACACCCGTTTTGGCCGTTTATGACACCGGAACGGCGTTCCCGGTCACCGCGGGCACACGGTGCAGCCGATTGATGTGCCGTCTACTCGACCATGTCACAATTAACTCACCCTTTGGTTTCGTCTGATTTCAGGCCATTCGGACCTCGTTCGGCCTGTTTGGACCCCCCCACGCACGTTTATCAAGCGCGCGCAACACTTAAAGAACGCATAATGAGCCCTACCGCGCAGACCGCATGTCCGATTGATGTGTCGTCCGCGCGTACACATCACGAATAATAATTAGATTGTTTCCCTGTGATTTCAAGTCATTCTGATGTGGGCCGCTATGACTTTGACGGTCAGACGCCCGTTTTTGCCGTTTATGACACCGGAACAGCGTTCCCGGTCACCGCGGGCACACGGCACGTCCGATTGACGTGCCGTCTGCCCAACCATTTCAAAATTCACGCAACAGATGTTTTCGTGCGGTTTCGTGGCATACAGAGGTCGTTCGGGTGGTTTTGACCCCCCAACGAGCCATTTTAGCGCGCGCCGAGCTGCTGAAAACGACGTATTCGGTTGTGCCGCGCGCACCGCATGTCTGATGGATGTGCCGCCTCCTCATGCATCTCAGGAATAATATTCCTATCGTTCTCGTGCAGTTTCAGGTCGTTCGGAGCACGTTTGCTCCGAATTCGACTGCCGCACGCCGTTTTGGTGTTTTATGGCTCCAGAAACGCGTTTCCGGCCGCCGCGGTCAAACAGCACGTCCGATTGACGTGACTTCTAGCCGACCATTTCAAAATTCACGCAATGGATGTTGTTGTGCGGTTTCGTGGCATTCGGAGGTTGTTAGGGTGGTTTTGACCCCCCAACGCACCATTTCAGCACGCACCGAGCTGCTGAAAACGACGCATTCGGTCGTGCCGTGCGTACCGCACATCCGATTGACGTGCCGCCTCCTCCTGCATTTCAGGAATAATATTCCTATCGTTCTCGTGCGGTTTCAGGTTTTTCGGAGCACGTTTTCTCTGAATTGGACCGCCGCACGCCGTTTTGGTGTTCTATGGCGCTGGAAACGCGTTTCTGGTCGCCGCGGTCAAACGACACCTCCGAATGATGTGCTGTCTGGCCGAACATTTCAGAATTCACGCACCGGCTGTCATCGTGCAGTTTCGTGGCATTCGGAGGTCGTTCGGGTGGTTTTGACCCCCCAACGCGTCATTTTAGCGCGCGTCGCACTGCTGAAAACGACATATTCGGTCGTGCCAAGCGTACCACACGTCCGATGGATGTGCGGCCTCCTCCTACATCTCAGGAAAAATATTCCTATCGTTATTGTGTGGTTTCAGGTCGTTCAGAGCACATTTGCTCTGAATTGGACCGCCGCACGCCGTTTTGGTGTTCTATGGCGCCGGAAATGCGTTTCCGGCCGCCGCGGTCAAATGACACCTCCGAATGACGTGTCTTCTAGCCGACCATTTCAGAATTCATGCACCGGCTGTTGTCGTGCGGTTTCGTGGTATTCGGAGGTCATTCGGGTGGTTTTGACCCCCCAACGCGCTATTTCAGCGCGCGCCGCGCTGCTGAAAACGACACATTCGGTCGTGCCGAGCGGACCGCACGTCCGATGGACGTGACGCCTCCTCCTGCTTCTCAGGAATAATATTCCTATCGTTCTCGTGTGGTTTCAGGTCGTTCGGAGCACGTTTGCTCCAAATTGGACCGCCGCACGCCGTTTTGATGTTGTATGGCTCCAGAAACGCATTTCCGGCCGCCACGGTCAAACGGAAACTCCGAATGATGTGCTGTCTGGCCGACCATTTCAAAATTCACGCACCGGCTGTTGTCGTGCGGTTTCGTGGCATTCGGAGGTCGTTCGGGTGGTTTTGACCCCCCAACGTGCCATTTCAGCGTGCGTCGCGCTGCTGAAAACGACACATTCGGTCGTGTCGAGCGCACCGCACGTCCGATGGACGTTCCTCCTCCTCCTGCATCTCATGAAAAATATTCCTATCATTCTCGTGCAGTTTCAGGTCGTTCGGAGCATGTTTGCTCCGAATTCGACCGCCGCACGCCGTTTTGGTGTTCTATGGCGCCGGAAACGCGTTTCCGGCCACCGCGGTCAAAAGCAACCTCCGAATGACGTGCCATCTAGCCGACCATTTCAAAATTCACGCACCGGCTGTTGTCGTGCGGTTTCGTGGCATTCGGACGTCGTTCGGGTGGTTTTGACCCCCCAACGCGCCATTTCAGCGCGCGCCGCGCTGCTGAAAACGACACATTCAGTTGTGCCGAGCGCACCTCACGTCCGATGGACGTGCCGCCTCCTCCTGAATCTCCGGAAAAATATTCCTATCGTTCTCATGCGGTTTCAGGTCGTTCGGAGCACGTTTTCTCCGAATTGGACCGCTACACGCCGTTTTGGTGTTCTATGGCGCCAGAAACGCGTTTCCGGCCGCCGCGGTCAAACATCACCTCCGATTGACGTTCCGTCTGCCCGACCATTTCAGAATTCACGCACCGGCTGTTTTCGTGCGGTTTCGTGGCATTCAGAGGTCGTTCTGGTGGTTTTGACCCCCCAACGCGCCATTTCAGCGCGCGCCGCGCTACTGAAAACGACGTATTCCGTCGTGCCGAGCGCACCACACGTCCGATGGACATGCCGCCTCCTCCTGCATCTCAGGAATAATATTCCTATCATTCCCGTGTGGTTTCAGGTTGTTCATAACACGTTTTCTCTGAATTGGACCGTCGCACTCCGTTTTGGTGTTCTATGGCGCCGGAAATGCGTTTCCAGCCGCCGCGGTCAAACAACACCTCTGAATGACGTTCCGTCTGGCCGTCCATTTCAGAATTCACGCACCGGATGTTGTCGTGCGGTTTCGTGGCATTCGGAGGTCGTTCATGTGGTTTTGAACCCCCAACGCGTCATTTCAGCGCGCGCCGCGCTGCTGAAAACGACACATTCGGCCGTGCCGAGCGCACCGCACGTCCGATGGACGTGATGCCTCCTCCTGCATCTCAGGAATAATATTACTATCGTTCTCGTGCGGTTTCGGGTCGTTCGGAGCACGTTTTCTCCGAATTGGACCGCCACACGCCGTTTTGGTGTTGTATGGCTCCGGAAACGTGTTTCTGGCCGCCGCGGTCAAACGGAAACTACGAATGACGTGCAGTCTGGCCAACCATTTCACAATTCACGCACCGGCTGTTGTCGTGCGGTTTCGTGGCATTCAGAGGTCGTTTGGGTGGTTTTGACCCCCCAACGCGTCATTTCAGCGCGCGCCGCGCTACTGAAAACGACACATTTGGTCATGCCGAGAGTACCGTACGTCTGATGGACGTGCCGCCTCCTCCTTCATCTCAGGAAAAATATTTCTATCGCTCTCGTGCGGTTTCAGGTCATTCGGAGCACGTTTTCTCCGAATTCGACCGCCGCACGCCGTTTTGGTGTTCTGTGGCCCCAGAAACGTGTTTCCGGCCTCCGCGGTCAAACGGCACCTCCGAATGACGTGCCATCTGGCCGACCATTTCAGAATTCACGTACCGGCTGTTGTCGTGCGGTTTCGTGGCATTCGGACGTCGTTCGGGTGGTTTTGACCCCTCAACGCGCCATTTCAGCGCGCGCCGCGCTGCTGAAAACGACGCATTCGGTCGTGCCGAGCGCACCGCACTTCCGATGGACATGCCGCCTCCTCATGCATCTTAGGAAAGATATTCCTATCGTTCTCTTGCGGTTTCAGGTCGTTCGGAGCACGTTTGCTCCGTATTGGACCACCGCACACCGTTTTGGTGTTCTATGGCGCCGGAAACGCGTTTCCGGCCGCCGCGGTCAAACAGCACCTCCTAATGACGTGCCGTCTGGCCTACCATTTCATAATTCACGCACCGGCTGTTGTTGTGCGGTTTCGTTGAATTCGGAGGTCGTTCTGGTGGTTTTGACCCCCCAACGCGCCATTTCAGCGCGCACCGCGCTGCTGAAAACGACGCATTTGGTCGTGCCGAGCGTACCGCACGTCTGATGGACGTGCCGCCTCATCCTGCATCTCATGAATAATATTCCTATTGTTCTCGGGCAGTTTCAGGTCGTTCAGAGCACGTTTGCTCCGAATTGGACCGCCACACACCGTTTTGGTGTTCTATGGCGCCGGAAACGCGTTTCCGGCCGCCGCGGTCAAACGGTACCTCCGAATGATGTTTCTTCTGGCCGACCATTTCAGAATTCACGCACCGGCTGTTTTCGTGCGGTTTCGTGGCATTCAGAGGTTGTTCGGGTGGTTTTGACCCCCCAACGCGCCATTTCAGCGCGTGCCGCGCTGCTGAAAATGACGCATTCGGTCGTGTCGTGCGCACCGCACTTCCGATGGATGTGCCGCCTCCTCCTGCATCTCAGGAAAAATATTTCTATCATTCTCGTGCGGTTTCAAGTCGTTCGGAGTATGTTTTCTCCGAATTCGACCTCCGCACGCCGTTTTGGTGTTCAATGGCGCCGGAAACGCGTTTCCGGCCGCCGCCGTCAAACGGCACCTCCGAATGATGTGCCGTCTGGCCGACCATTTCAGAATTCACACATCGGCTGTTCTCGTGCGGTTTCATGCACCGGATGTTATCACTTTCATGAACTGTTTCTGCATGACATCTCATTAAATTTGAAACTTTAGATGACATAAAAAATCTTTTCAACCTGGGTTTAAGTGGAAAGTAACGCATTTGCTTTCGGCAACCGGTTTCCCCTGTATCACAATCTGACTTTGATGAGTATTATTTCCCCTATTCTCTTTCCACCTGGAAGCACCACAAACTGTACAAATATCCAAATGGGAAGTTTCTTTTCTAAACAACATACAGTTGTTTGCACATGCATCTATGGTCTCATATGTAAAACCTAAGTTCTCTGTAAACTTACGAGCATAGTAATATGACTCAGGAATCTTAGCGTTGAAAGGAAGAAAGTTTTTCAATAAAACCAAAATCAGGTCGAATGATGTGTCTAACCAATTATTCAAAGTCTTCAAATGCAACAACTCCATGATAAATGACAGTTTATTGTAAGAAGTACATCCAGGATATAATTCTATTTTCGCATCATCAAGTGCTTCATAAAACCTCCTCGAATCACGATCTGCACCAGAGCGAAGATTTATCTCACCGGTCTCAAGATTCTGGATGTCAATGCCTTCAGGATCAAACCCACATACCATTTCAGTAAGCATTTCATGCATTGGATTAGTCATCCTTGCATCAACATCCATCTGAGCTGCATCTGTATTTTGACAACGAACATATTCTTCTCCATGACGAGTCCAACTCTTATAATTTTTCAGAAATCCATTAAAGAAAAGGTGCTCCCTCACAGTATCTCGTGTGAATTGATATCTGTTAGCACATTTTCTACATGGACAACTAATATAGTCACTTCCAAATCCTCTCGTGAAGTCAATAAACTGCATAATTCCATTGAAATACTCTCTAGAAGTTCGATTTGGAAGATCAATCCAACTCTTATCCATAATAATATCCCTATAACAAACATTTACATAAGACTTATTACATTTTTATTTTTGATATCAAATATATTTAAAATAAATACTAACTAATTGTTTGTGAACCATTTATAAAATAATAATGTAAGTGAATTACCATGTCATACCTGATTGCGCTACAAACCTAGAAGGGAGGGGAGCCGACGACGGTGCTTTGAGGGAGAGGAGCGGTGGGGAGCCGGAGCAGGAGCTGGTGCGGTGAGGGAGGGGATGGTGAAGGAGGGGACGAGTGGCGGTGGTGCGATGAGGGAGGGGATGAAGACGAATGGGATGGGGGTTGGCAGGGTGCAGGGGGGGGGTGGGGGGTGTTCGGGGTGCTGGGGGGAGGGATGAGGGGGCGGAGGGCCGAGGGCGGAGGTCGGAGGTCGGAGGGGCTGGAGGCCGAAGGCCGGAGGGCTCCCGAGGGCCTCCGGGCTGCCGGAGGCGGGTGGCGGGAGGCCGCAGGGCGGCCGTAGGGCAGAGGGCGGCCGAAGCCAGAGGGCGGAGGGCGGCCGGGGAGGGTTGGGCCGGCGGAGGGCGGCCGGAGGGCTGCTGTAGGCGGGTGGCGGGAGGCTCGAGGGCAGAGGGAGGTCACAGGGCGGAGGGCGGCCGGAGCCGGAGGGCGGAGGGTGGCCGGAGGAGGGCGGGCCGACAGAGAGCAGTCGGAGGGCAGCCGGAGGGCGGCCGGAGGGCGGAGGGTGGCCGGAGGGCGGGCCGGCGGAGGGTGGGGCTGTGGAGGGCGGGCCGGCGGAGGGCGGGGCGGCGGAGGGCGGGGCTCCGAGGAGGGCGCGCGTCGGCGGGGCGGCGGGGAGGGCGCGCGACGGCGGGGTGGGGGGGGGGGGGCGACAGGGGGGAAGGGTTCGGGTGGGGGGGGGGCACGATCGAGAGGGGGGGGGGGGGGCGGAAGCCCCTTATTTTTTTAAGGAGGCTTAGCGACCGCCATTGGCGGTCGCTATAGGTAACAAGGCTCAAATGCCCTGTTTTCTAGTAGTGTGTTGCGTACAATGAAAGATATTGCATTATTCAAAAGGAAACATATCGTGGAATATTGGGGTGTTACACACATGGATCATTATTAGGATTAATTTAAATAGGTGCACTACATTTTCTTTTAAAATCATTATTGGATAATCTTACAAGAAATATAAGATGAAAATCTTCTCTTATTGTGAGAAAATGTATAGTTTATCTTACTCAATCATCAATAATCCTTTTTCTATCATTATTTACAGGATTTATTTGGTATCCAATTTCCAGGACCATAATAATGTTATTAATCCTATTGATGTTGTATTGTAGATATTTCATATTAAAAAAAGCATCTTGATACATATTCAACAACTTCTAATGTAATAGTGTACCGAAAAAATGTTCCTTAATATCGATATACATATTTTTTCAACAAAGGTGGATAAAATATTTAATCTTTTATAATTATCTATTAATTAAATTTTTTACTTAGGTATTCATTAAACGTTAATCCTATTTAAAATTTTATAATAAAATCATTATATATGAATTCATTCAATTTATCATGATTAAAGATATTAATTTTCATTATGAAAATTTTCATCATGTTATTATAATCATTTTATCTGTTTTATAATTTTTATTTAGAATATATTTATTATATGTGTTATCTTATTATGTCCTTAATTTCTACCAAAACCATCATTAATATATACATGAATACCAGATCCATATAAATCATTATATTGGCCAAAAATACAGGGTCATTCCAACTCAATGCATCCACTAACATATTTTCATTCCCTAAGAAGTTTTGTATAGTTCAATCATAATCAAAGTGTATACCAAGCCGCAGTTTATGACATAGAATAAGCATTATATTTGAAGCTAATTATTTGGACACATATTATTTGTTAATATTTCATATATTTAAAAATATATTCAATGTAACCATATTTTTGAACAAAATATTACATCATATAGATATTGATCACGAGAATCATTGTTCCATCCATGAGTTATTAGATTCATTATGGAACATGCCATATATTTATTATTATTATGATGGATGAAATCATTTTCTATCATTAATGTATCTTTATAAACCAAATTCTATCATATCCTATTACTATATTATAATTCAACACATTGAAAAAAATCAAAATAAATTATTTATAACATTATATATATTTCTATGCCCTCGTGAGGATACCATATTTACAGTAATATTAGTTAACATGTTTTGCAGTTTGGGAAAATTTAAAAAATACAACAATAGTAACTAGCCAAAATAAATAAGCTACATATCATAGTAATATTCTTTTATTATTTTTTTGAGTACCTTTTTCATTAAAACATCAATTATGATTTCATTATTGTTGAAAATATGTATTTGAAATGAAACCTTTTGAAGCTATAAATCATTGCTTCTAGATTTTTCATATGACAATTATCCCGTAAGGATCTAAAGAATGATCAGTAAGGTATTATCATTGATTTTATTACATTTATAATCTACCATGATATTATTAATAAATATAAAAAAATTATCAATATATTCCTTGAGTAATTTATTGACAGTATAAATAATTATTGACAGTTCATTATTCAATCCAAATGAAATTAATGTAAATTCATAACTTCCCTACCACACAATAATGGTTGTATTTTGAATGTCATCATTCATTAATAATCAACGATGATAGCAAGAAAAAATTGAAGTCTATGAAAAATAGTTCTCTATTTGTTGTTTTTCAAATATTTCCTTTAAATTAGCATCATTTATTTACCTATAAATAACAAATTGTCTCATAAATCCTTTACTCGTCAGAACAAAAATAATGGGGTCAATGAAGGAGAAATAGTGTGGTGTTTAAATACCTTTTATACCAATACCACTATATTTTTTATTTTAATATAGTAATTCTATTTGGAAGATATTGGTTTTGGGTTTAAATTTTTAACAAAAGATCAAAATATTAAATAATGTATGTATGTTGACAAGTTAATGGAAATAATTATGGAAGAATGTGGTGTGAGTTGTTTTTAAATGTTATATAGAACCATCAATAGAAAGATCAGACTCACCATCAAAATCAAGAATATGTTTCTTATTTAGATGTTGAGTTTTTTTCAAAGAAATGTCCAAGAATTAGAAATCACCTCACATTAATTTTTTTGATAATCAGACTAAAATAGAATTTAAAATTATAAAAATAAACCATCATATAAAAATCCATCCATTTTAGAATAAGTTTTCTATATAAAAATCTCATTATACTCACACATGGTTTGTCTAGTAGAAGAATTATAATGAGTTGTTGTATTAGAGTCATCATGAATGTGATGAAAATATAAAAATTATTTGATGATATAAGAGTTATTATAAATGATAAGTCATCTAGACTATTATGATCCAATGATTATAATGTAATGGGGAAGAAAAATTGATGAAAATAATATTTACGAATGTATTGGTAATGAAAATTTTGTTGGTAGGATGGGATCTTAAGATTGTAAGATGAGGTTTTAAAAAATGATTTTAAACACAGAACATTCTGGTCTTTATTAATTAGTTTGATATCATTAGATTCCTAACTGTTTGAAGGATTTGATGATTTTTTTTGTAACATGAGAAGATAAGGATTGTGTTTGTTAGTGATATTAATAAGCTACGTGATTGAAAATAATTAGATAATTTTTTTTGGAATGAATCATATTAAAAAAAGAATGAATTTTCTCAAGTCAAATCTACTGACATCGGTCTACAAATTTTTTGTTCCAATGATAATCTAAGGCACAATAATTTTTTTATTAGAGTTTTCGGAACATTTAGGTAAAAATGAAATGGTTGTTTTTAAATGGATGTGAGTAATAATTTTATAGATGAATGAATAATATACTCATCAATTTTCATTGTGATGAATTATTGTTTATTATTTAATTGGTTCAATAGAAAATAAGTTTTTATTTCTTTTCATATCAAGGTGGGTTAAGAGAGAATAAAGAACTACATTTTTGTATCAGATGGGTAACATTCATCAGATTATATGTGGTGTTGACTATCAGACTGGTGGTGAGAATTAATCATCAAACTAATGTAGAGACAGATAAATAATAATCATGTTGTCATAGATAACATCATCTAACACATGTTCATCAGACAGAAGAAAATAAGAAATGAATAAATTCTTAAATTAGTTAGCAAAAGGTTATCAATGGGATCCTGAATATCTATTACCTTAAGAAGTATATGATGAATTTATTACATGATTTGTTGAAATATGTATAATTGTTCACTATTTTTAAGGAAAAATAAAGAATCTATTGTATAAAAAATTATAAAAAAATTAAGGGAAGAATTTTTTCATTTTTAGTTTGTAGGGATCATTTGGGGGAGTAAATTTCTTTTCAGTACAGATAATCGGTTATGGTTGTGATTGTTTAGTTTATTCCATGCATCATAATGTTATGTAATATCATTATCACTATTTATTAAATTACATGGAGAAATATAATAAAGAGTAGACTCTCAAAGGCATAATTGGGAAATCATTTTGTAAATTAGGATATTATTGATGATTGTGAAGAATGTATGTAGTAATGTGACATTATAAGAAGTTTTGAGAAGGTTCATGAAGAAATGAGAAGAATTTATAATCATTGAAGAAGTCATAGAAGAATCCTATGTTCTTAGGAAATTTAATATTTATGGAAATTAGGTTGATATTTAAAAAAATTATTGTCATTAGAAATATATATTTTTGGTACTTATAAAGTATGGATGTTATTTTTTTTCCCTAAAACTATTACGATACACATTAATAATAAAAAATTTGGAGAACTGAAAATTTTTAAAGATATGGTCATTCCATTCATTAGAGGGTTTAAAAGAGATAATAATAATAAGAAAAAGTGAAAGATCATATTTAGCTGATCATCATATCAGGGTGGATAATCTGAATGAGAATCTGATGGTATTTTGGAACTAGGGTAGAATCAGATTATATTTATTTTAGTTGTATTTTGACAGAGTTTTATTTTCCAAATTGAGATTTTATATATACCATATCTAGTTGGGAAATCAGACAGATGTTCATTATAAAATCCAAATGATTTTATTTCCTATAGAAGTGTGGGAATGTGGAGAACTGTTTTGACAATCTTATCAGTGAAAGATTTAATGGAATAATATTAACATGTTTTTATAAAACTTATGATTTTTCTCTTCACATCATACACATTTTTTATTACAATATTTCATTCTACCTAAATCATATAAACCATTATATTGAACATTGTTCTACACAACTGTAATAGAATATCCTACCCATTATATCAACATAAATTTATTATTTTATATACAATTTTGTGGTATTATATTGTTTTAAAACCATTCCAAGGACATAGCTACACTTGTTGAGTACTAAAACTTTTAAATTATTTTGTTCTTGTGGTTGTGAAATTTCATTGTTTTCATTATAGTCATAAATATTTAATAGAAGAAGAATAATTTTTTAATTGAATTAAACATAAATGGAAAAGATATCTAATATTCACCCTCCACCCAATTAGTAACACATATATCCTTCCTAGGTATTCACAAGTGGTATCATAGATAAAGGTTCCATTTGGTTACTCATTTCCGAATTTCTTCAAATGAATTTAATATGGAGAATTACAATCATGTTTATAATGAAGGTATTTTGATCATAAATTATAAAAATTCTCATATATTAATCATAGAAAGATTCCATATCATATTAATCTTGGGTAAGATGTTTATAAAGATGATACATATGATTCCCCTCCACCGTGTTGTGAATGCTCTTCTTATAGCTACTAAGAAGGATAAATTTGAAAACATTGGAAGAGATAATAATTCATTGTACTCATAATTATTTAAATATAAATATATTATTTTAAACTGTGTTTCAATATCTAATGGGATCCAGGATATGCTAATGAATAATTATAATGGGAATACCAGAGTAAAGAAAGAAAATATTCAAATATAGTGATTGATGTATAATGATATAAATATGAGTGACTATAAACCTATCAATTAATTCATTAACAGGGTTAATAACAATATTATAAATATTATAGGCTTCAGTGTAATGATATTCTCTTATACAATTGATTAAATGATGAATATAAATTTCCTAGATATTTTGTTGCCAATGTTTCTTCTCTTCCAGATTGAGATCATTAAACATGATATCTTGATGATTTTTAATGTAAAAAAATTATAAAAGCATTAATAAAGGTTAATGTTATGAAGGTAATGAGATTTTTATCATTAAATATACATAATTGCTACCATGAATGAAAAAAACCAATAATCTTATTAAAGATGATTCTAGAGATTCCGATTCAAAAAATGTGGTGTATAAAAATCTAGAGAAAATTTTATGATAATTGTACTGAAATGATAACAGGGTTATAGGAATGTATAAGGGGAATCATCCGTTAAAGTTTTTTGATGTTCATATTATGGGAACACTGTTTCCCATATCATAAAAATGGGGGATATAGAAAAATTTGAAGAACACAAAAGTGTTTAAGAAGAAAGAAGGATTCGAATTTCATTGAATAAATATTGTGTAATAAAAAAATCTATTCCAAGGTGAAATGATAATAAGTTACCAAAATCTAAAAGGATATTTTATTACATGATGATGATTATTTTAATGAATTTAAATATTAGTTTGAATAAAACACATTAACATGAATATATAATGGGGTAATTTTTTCTAGCATTATATGTTGTTTTTCTGAATATGATGAAGTAGAAAATTTACCAGAATCTGTAAAATATACTAAGCATGATCGAGAAAATAAATTCATTAAAAAAATTAAACATGAATAATTATGATGTAGTAGTTATGAAAAATATGAAACTAAATTTTAATATAATTTAATGTATGAATTTAGATAATGTCCAATAAATAAAGCATAGTTTGAAAAAGAAATCATATAGTTGAAAAATGAAATTTCTACAAAAAATAATGGATAATTATTTCCAGATGAGAATTTAAATCTTCTGGAAGTGATTTATTATTTTAATATATTTATGTATAAATAAATGAATAGAAATGAAAATCTTAATTTTAATATGTAATAAAATAAGGAATAGTTGGAACATGTATAAAAAAAATATTTTATAGTATAACATAGGGGTAAAAAGGATTAGGAATTTTATTTTTGATGTTGGTAAAGTTTATAAAAATGGTAAAGCTGATAAATATAACAATTTACCACTAATGGTAGAGAATAAATTTGAATTTTTTTATTTGAAAATAATTAATTTAGTTTTTAGTGTATGGGAAATCCCAAAAAAATGAGATCTCATATGTTTCTAAAATTAATGATCCCATAAAAATAACAACTACATATGGTCCCTATAATGAAAAAGGTAAACTAAGTTGAAAATGAATATTATAGCTAATAGTAGATTGGTTTGGGATAAAATAATAATAAATATGAGATATTTGCTTTGAAATATGATCGATATACTATACAATATATAATATTTAGCGGAAAATATTCTTTATATGGAACCATCTAGTATTTTGGTGAATTTGTGAACATAAAGGATATGTATTAGTTTAATCAATAATATAATCCTTATTACCAAAATTACAGTATGAAATGATTCAAGATGAATAATCCATTCAGTGGAATAACTTTGAAAATTTTTATATCAATATTTGTAAAATTAAACATGCCGATCTTATAAACAAAGAGTTCTTAATTATCTATACAAAACTACTTGAACTTGATAAAATGTTAGAAGAAATTAAAAAATTAATAAAAAGAGAAAATGATGATTTATTAAAATATGAGTAAATTTGTTTAACATTTGCCATCAAATTATGGTATGAATATACCTAAATTATGTATGAAAGATGAGAACTAATATAAAGATACTAAAGGATATGTGGTTATTTTTCCCTAATAAATGGAAATCATAGGATGTTTACCTCGAATCATTTTAATAATGGTATTAAAAAATATATAAAGATGTTGAAAGAATAATTATATGATTCTATATATTTGAATATACCTCTTATAAAACTATATAAGAAAGAGACGAATGAATAAAACATGATCGATGAAAAATCAAAGAACCAGAATAAAGAGGAATGACTAAGAGAGGACTATATATATGATTTATATATATATGGAACAATATAGGATACTTCTTATTAATTTTTTTTAAAATAGTACTATCAAATATGGAATTTAATAAGTCCAAATAATGATGAATAACATTATAACTAACATACTAATTGAACAAATGAATTTCATGTAGTTAGGAGAACTGCGTCCTTAAAAACTATTGTTTATACTCTTAATATTTATAATTTTTTTTGTCAATATGGGTTCATTTTACTACTAACTTAATAAAACCCATTCATTTTTTTCATAGAGATGATAATTTTGAAAGAATCGTTTATTGGGATTACATGAAAGCTTTGTTATGGACAACATTGATAACAATGAATTTGTTATTTTTTTTCTAAAATTGGGTCAACCATATAGATATAGAGTTGTTTAATTAAAGAAGTTTTTTGAAACTCATGTAATTATTAGGTTCTCCTCAATAATGGTTTGATAATATTGATATTAGGAAATGTTATGATATGTAGTCCCATGGAATTTGATTGTCAATATGGTCGAGTTTTATGAAATAGGGGAAGAATAAAAGGAATGTGGTGAAGTGAGAGTTAAAAAAACAATATGTGGTATTGTTCTGAAGTGGGTATGTACAAAGAAATTAGGATGATTTTTTGGACATCATTGGGTATTGGTTAATTTTTTCCCAATAGATAAATATGTTAAAGAATTTATGTATGTTGATAAGGTAATGAAAATTAAGATAGAGGATGTTTGTGTGCCTATAATTATCAATCTGATCTTGAGCTATCAAAATGAATACCAAACTCCCCATCATAGAAAAAAATGTTTTTTATGGTCATTTTCTGTTTCCATTGAAATAAAAAAGAAGATTAAATATCCACACATTGTAATTTTTTTTGATCATACTCAAAATCATAGTCACATCATCAGAACCAACATACTTATGAAATTCCTTTAGTTTGAGAAGAAGATTATTTTTGAACTAGAACGTTCATTGAACTCACATTGATTTTGATTGAATGGAAGATTATAAATCAGACACTGGATGATACTGATAACATCATTGGATGCAGGTTCATCAGTTTGGGGAAAATAAGAAAGATATAATTGTTTAACGTAGTTAAAATCTGTTTTCAAGGGGAGATTTATATTTGATAATTTTCTGATGTCGGTGATGAGTTGATGTTGAGAATTTTTAAAATATTAAGAATTATCTACTATTTAAATTCAAAAACATTTGTAAATGATATCAATCCAAGTAGAAAAACTGTTAATGACAAAATGTTATCAAATTATTTTGTTTCATCAGTTGGTAAATGGATTTAGAGTCACAAGATTGTTTTTTATTGGTATGATGAATTTGATTATGTTGTGTGAGTTTAGATGATTCTGAGGTTCACAATGAGAAATAATCTATTTTTTCATATGATTTAATTGGTATAGAGAAACATAATGTGGTTTTCTCTCTTCATAGTAATATGGAAATCACATTTGTAATCATAATAAGTCACATTGTTATGAATAAATTATCAATATAGATAAATTTATTATAATATTTGATAAGGTTTGATAAGAAATATGATGTGTTGTGAAGAGTTTATGAAGTTAATGATATATCTAAAATTCATAGGACACATGATTATTTTTTGAATGTTGGTTTAGCAGGAATGATTTTCAGTATCTATAATAAAGAATATTTTTCACCTATTGAATGATGATAAAACTTTTTACATTCATAACCCTAATTATACCCCTATAAATTAGAATGATGGTCAATCACTAAAAATTTATAGTGGGAAAACATTTTTCGATTGGGGTTTCATGATTTTGTTTATTAGAGAGAGGAGTAAGAAGTGGAAGGTCGTATAGTGCTGATCGTCGTATCGAGATAAAATTATTGGGAATTGGATTGACATTTGTGCACTAAGGTAGGAACAATTTAGATTTTTTTCCATGGTATTCTAATATACATATATTTTATTGACTAATAAATTTAACTCAGCATATTAGAATTGGAAGTATAATTGAGGAATAGTACAAAGTAAATGACACGTTCGATCATGTAGATGGTTAGGAATGCGAGTATTTATATAGAATATCATATTTTTTATTATTTATGATAAAGCACAATAACCAGTTTTTATTAAACTAATAGATGTTTATTAACATTTTAAACAAATATTATTAAATCATAACTTGGTAGATGAGGCATATGGACTGTTGTATAGAATAAAGTGTTATATGATTTTAACAGAACTTCTTACACATTTTTTACCTTCTGAATTATTTTTTTCTAGTGGATTGTGAGGTTTATGATCATTATCAAACCCTAAAAAGGATGTAGATCCTATTTTGAGTAGTGAACATTTTAAATTCTTATGTTCCTCTAGATGTGCCTTTTTTTTCTAGAAAATGCACAACTTTATTAGATGACTGGAAGGTTGTATCTAAATAATGTAAACATGAAATCAAATTATGTCACTTATTCAGTCACTACCTATATTTTTGTTTTATAGATCATGGGCGAGAATTAAAAAATTATATTTTTTCCATTATATTTAGAGTCTTAGATAAAATATTTTAATCAAGGATCAAATTAATTGAAATCTAATCATTAAAATTTGGCGGATTTCTAAAAACTCCTCATGAAATGCATTAATGTATTATTTAGAAATATGTACAGTATTAAATTATGATTACATTTCCCTTCCCAATATTTTGTATTCATCTATTTCATAAAAAATCATTCAGATGACTAAAATGTTGGATCTAAAGATGGATTAGATGTTTAATTCTCAATTATTAGATAAATAATTTCACATCATGAGCCCAAATCATAATTTCCTTGTCAATTAAATAAATTATTGAATAAAATATTTAATTTTAATCCAATGAAAGGATTATATTAAAACCATACATAGGTACAATAATAATGTTTAATAATCGAGATAGTTTACATGTAATAATGGTAATTTACTAACACATTCTTGTAGAAGTTAAATTTATACTTTTATTTGTGATGAAAAATACCCTTCATTGGGTGTTAGTAGAATATATAATTTTCCTACAAATAATGTAAGATATAAATATTGACAAGTTTCATGATGAAGTAAATAATTATCTACACTTGGTGACATAATTTATGTACATACACCATTTTCTAAGGTAACACAATATATGTTGTATTTATTACAAAATCATTGACGTCCCTAAATTTCTTATTCTATGGTAGATCACCTAAACACTTCATTCATTAGTGTGAATAATTCCCAAAGTCTTTATAGTTGATGAAAAAGATATTAGTTGACTCATTATCTTCTTAATATTGATTATTCAAATTATACATTTTTATTCACTTGTAACAATATCACATTACCTTCAACAATTTTCCTAGAAGATTATTCAACAATTTTAAAATTTTCAATATTTTAGGATTATAAAATTGTTCCATGAAATGTTCTCTTTGTTGGGTTTCATCTGACAACTTAATTTCAGAATTTATCTTAAATATAATGTATCTCTAATATTTATTCTTTTTCATAATAAAATATTATACTATATCCTCATATGAATTATATTTTTTCAAAAATAGTTCCTTTTAGATGTTCACTTAAATCCCACCAAGAAACTCCTCAATAATTATTTTTAGATTATTGATGTTCTATAATGAATTTCTAGAATGTTTTGTAATGTTATCCCCAAACACTATAACACATTATTCTTCATTCTTCATTAATGTGACTAACATACACTTTTGGTTATATCATTTTTGGAAATAATAGTTTCTTAAAAAAATCACATTTATTGTTATCCATTTAATTTTTATACTTCTTAAAACTATTAAGTGTTTTGAATCAATGAAAACCATTGGTTCACATCTCCATTCAAAAAATACACCTCAATAATAAATTTTTCAATTTCTATAAATTCCAAATAGAGGAATGCATTTTGGATGTAATTTTTCCATTGTTTAGATGCCAATGTGGTAGTACATCCATTATATTACAATGGATTTTTTCACATGAACATATACAAAAATAGATATTAATTATGTGGAGCACAAGGATTAGACATTTAAGAAATTGTTATTTTTTATAAACTATGTATTCTACAATAATATGTACATAGTATTTTCAATTATAGTACATTCATTATATGATTTCGTTGTGGACAATTATATACATTTTCAATGGTTGTTTATCCCCTTTATCCCTTTAAAAGACTTCCTTTAATAATGGAAAAAATCTATATTATTTCATTATCATAATTAATATTGACCAATATAATAAAATCTCGATAATGGTAACAATTCTCATATAATATAATAGATTATATTAATTATCATTTATGCTATGATGATTAAAAATATAGTCCCTATTATTCCTACTATACTTCGAATGATGAAAACAATAACAACCGTAACTCCTGTAACTCATAGATATTGTCTTCAATATTAAACTGGTATAATATATGACATATCTCATCCTAAAGGAATATTCAATATATATTGTTAATTAACTATATATATTCATGATTCCAATATTAACTTTAAAAAATACATACCATTAAAAAATTATTGCACTATTTACACATTTCATAATATCCTCATTCATATCATGTGAAGAAGAAAAAATATAGGGTTAGATCATATTCTAGGAAATAGTTATTTATATCAAAAAATTTCTTATGTCAATATGGTATAATCAATATAGTATGGTAAATCACTAAATAAAATTCCATTTTACCAACCGTTTGATCATCAAATGCATTTTTTAAAATTAAAAAATACATTAATCTATACGATAATAATAATTGAAATATAAATGATGAAAATGCATTAAATATGTTATTAGGATGTCAAACATTATTATATATCTAATGTTATTTCCTTTCATAAAGAAAAATTATCTTTGGGTAGGAATACACGACAGACCAAATTAAATATGGTTATCTGACTAGTTTGTCTCATGATATTTGGTGATGCAAAGTGGGGATATATATAAGTAGTCCCCACCCATCACTACATGTCCAATGATTTAATAATTTATAGAATAATTAATTAAATAATTAAAAATTATTTATTATAAATTAAAATATATATTGGGTAAATAATATTGATGCATTAATGTTATCCCCATATTATTAAATAAACTTAAAAGTAAAAAAAATGTAAAAGTGATTTCATTTTAAATAATAAAAATATACATTATATATAGAAGATAGATATTTCATATAACTGTATTATCAATTGAAATATTATTAATACTATTTTAATGTATCAAAATAATTTTTACCACCATAAAAATAAACACGTGACAAGACTTTAACAAAAGATTACAATATTTTATAGAAAAATCATTTATATTAATAAATAGAAAGAAATAAATGAGAATTATTTCCAATATGTTTTCATAAATTATTTTTATCATTAAAATCCTAAAAATACTATAGATGATGATAACTTTCATAAAGAAGATATTGAAGTGTGATATTTGGATAACACCTCATATATTAATACATTCCTTTTGAATATTTGAAAATAAAGTCAAAAACTATAATTATAGTAAAATAATCCCTTCCAATGATTTATACATTTAATGATAACATCAAATGTCCTTAATAAATAATAGAATGGAAAATTTTAATTATATATTAAAAACATTAGCATTTATACAAATTATACATGTTCCAAAAAAGTTATATGATTTTCAATTCTGTTAAACATATCATATCTTGATTCTTGATCTAATGAGTTGAAAATATAGAAAAAATTAATGAAATTTCCGAAAAATACACTGTATATTAAAATAAATATTGTATATAGAATAGAGATTAAAATATTACCACAATAAAAATTAGAAAAATAAATGAAATGAGATTTAGAATTAAATTATTACCTATACGATATCATTCAAATTGTAACCTATTGAACGAGTAAACATGATATAAAAAATATATCACCATGAATAAATATATATTAAAGTAAAATACCTCAATGTGTTGGTATATACACAACCTAAATGTAAATAAGAGTACAATACTAAATAATTCATGGAATAGATGAAATTGAGAAGACATCCCCAATAATGAAAATTCCATTAAAATGAGAAATAATTAATTAATACTATGTTTCTAAAAAATATATCAAAATGTGTAAATAAAAAATATAATAATTAGAGCTCAATTAACACATTATCATAGAATAACATGGTTTATGAAGTATAATTGTAACCCAATGAATGGAAGTTGAGTTAAGAAACACCTTACAACATTTTTGACTCATTACATACATTAATATAATAAACATAGGTAAATTGTTATCTTTTTTTTGTATATTTATCATAATTATTATTGTGTTTATTTTAATTTTTAACATGCTATTTTTAGTTACATAACTCATTATGATCACATATGACAATTCAATGACTATAAGTTATTAGTTATAAAATGACTTTGGAAGGTTGACTATAGTTAAATTGGTATTTTTACTTTAGATATAGAAACATAATAATATAAATATCATTTCAATACATCAATAAGTATTTTAAAATTAATTAATAAATTTTCTAATAAAAAATGAACCACATTAAAATCACGAAGATGATGTGTCAATTATATTCATGAGTAACATTTCTATTCATCAATGACCAATTTAGAATAATGTTTATAATAATATTAAATTTATAGGTTGATAATTATATCATATATAAAATATTATTTTTTAATATAATGATATATAGGCTATCCATGTGTTTTGATAGTAAAAAATTAATCAAATTTATTTCTATAGGTGGTTTTCCAAACACAGACTAAACATTATAATTTTTCAATGAATGGAATGGAAAAAAATATGTGATATTTTAAATTTACATAATGTTAAATATTTTTTTAGTATTATATATATATAAATTATAACCATAATTATTACCAAATATGAGAGTCAATGAAACAAAACGAGTTAAATATGGTAGAGAGGTGGGAGTATACATTACTCGCTAACATGATTTTTGATTCCAATTTTATAGTCACTGGTTTTTATATTAATTTAATAATATATGAGTATATTTTATAAGTTTTTATTAATTATTTCATCATTATTGATGAATATTTTATGGAGGTGGAGTAAGAAATAATAAATAATCATAATCCTATAAGTATTTTTCCATGAACCTATTTATGATTCTACCAAAAGGCTTAAATTATCAGTATTATTATCAAAATAATTTCAGTATTTTATTTATTGAGGTTTGTTAATGTGATTTCGGTAAGGGCAGCGAATCCAAATAATATTGGAATATGGGGAGAGGAGGATATAAGATTTTCTTTAATATTCCCAGAGAGGAAAAGTTGTATTTTTTAATGATTAAATCATATTAACGACTTATTCTGGGAAAATAGGTTGAAAATAGAATATATTTTAATGACAGACGATATATGTTAGATATATGAAATCCAAATAGTAATTAAACATGTATTTATGCTACTTTAAATGTTATAATACTATTTAACCCCAATAAAACATGATTTTACATTAACTGTCTTACTTTCTTAAATATGATTATATTATTCATTATGACCAAAATATATGTTTACCATATAAAATAATATGAATTATTTTCATTCCAAATATACAGTGAATTTTAAAAAATCAATATAAAGATATATAAAATATTTTAATTGAAAAAAATAAAAAAAGAGATGAGAAATTGTTTTTTAGACAAGTATAATCTTATTCATACATTTATTTATAACAAATTAAAGAATAAAATTTAATTGAAATGCATTAATTTTATTACCAATAATTTATTTGATGAAATTTTAATTTAAAATATTTTTAAAAAAATGCAATGTTGCATAATTATGAAACAAAAAATCTATTTTTCATTACGAATCATCTTGTCTAATAATTCATTTAAAAATAAATATTTTTAGAATATCTCATTAATTAATTCTAAGATAATTTTGACATAGGAAATTAAAAAATGAATTTTTTTTTCAAAATTAGATTCTATATTTTTCATATTGTTTTATATTTAAAATCCTTCAATTCATGAAAATTTCATTTTAATTTATATAAATATTTATTCTTTTGGAATGATAAATTACATAATATTCATATACAGTTGTAAATTATAATTCTTGAATATTAATAATACCAAAAAATGGTTTATTGTTACATTTCATGGGTTGTTACAATAACATTTTCATATTTTTATATTGTTTTTTCAGATTAATTTTTTTCTCCCTTATTATATCATTTTTACAAAATGAATGTCATTTCCCTAAATTTAAATGTTTTCTGATACCTTTAGGGTTTCTAAACTAATCAACAATTTTATAACATTATTATATTCTTTATAGTTATTGATAAAAACATTCAGACATTTGATATATTTTATTCTTAAATAATGACAATTTTATTATATTATGTCAGTCCAATATGTTCTAAGAATATCATTAATGGTATTTGGATATTTTATGAAGATATCTATGTCATCCTATTATTATCCATCATGATTACGGTCTGATTCCATATTATATTTCTAATACCTTATTAAGAATGTGATGTCACCAATTTATTATGTTCATATTTCCCATGTTAGGAAGATAATTATTGCATGTATGTTATCTATAAAAGGGTTTATGGGATCACGATTAAAGAAAAATGATCACAGAAATTATAAAATAACATGTTTATTTATCTTATCTCTATGATAATAATGCATTCAATAGTGGGTGTATTTGACTATTTCAAGTATGTTTTATTCAAAGAATAATGCTGATTCTTTATTTATGTTATGTTTAAAACGAGCCATTATTGTTGGTGAGAAATGGTATTTTATTAGTTTTAAAAAAAATAGAGATTGTATTAGTTATATTTGGTGAATAGATTTACCATTTGTAGATTAGTTGGGATTTCCTTTGGGAAAATCTAATAGATGTGTTTATGTATAGGATGATATCTTCAAATACTTGATAAGTCCAGAGTGGATGAATTTACGTATAAATGAATACTTATTTGGATACTAAAACTTGATGCGGTTATTAAAAATATCCACTTTGAAATAATAACCATGAATAGGGTTTCTTGAGAATTTAAATACTGATCAAAGATATGTTTGAGGACTAATAATTATAATGCACCTCAGTTTTTTAAATATCAATGGAAATTCAATAGTTGATCATGTTCTCATTATGAAATATTGAGAAGGAATGATTTCCTTATTAATATGAGTTATAATATTGAAAAATATATGATAACCCAACCTAAATTAACCTAAAAGGAAAAAATAGATATTTTTTAACTAAATGAACTATAGGTAAAGATGATAGTGTAATAGAACAAAAATTTATTATGCTACAATTATGTTTATGATTTTTTATAATACACTTTTATTGCCTCTTCTTTTATTACTCATGTAAACCCTAATCGGTTTTTCTGGTTGATGGAATCACTATAGAGTGGACCATTATATAGGAAACACTATAGAGTGGACCTCAATAGAAGAAGCCATATACTATTATAATGACATAACATTTCACCATATACCAATCTATTAATTTAAAGGATCCTATAAATAAATCCCAGAATTAGGTTCAATATAAATTCATGATTTGATGGGTTAAAAATCTATTCTATACCTGGTGTCATCTATATGAAAATATTATTTGGACATTTTTTTTTATTACGATTTATTTTAAAAGAGAGGGTCATCATTATCTAAAAATATTAAATCCTATCTTATTACCTTCCTCAAAACATATAATAAATTTGAGAATTTGGTGATGAAAATAGTCTAATGAAATTAGAATCACTGGAGTGATTACCATCCCCAATAATGGGAATAATTAATTTAAAAAATATCCACTTCCTAATATATGAATAGAAATATTTCATATCAAACCCCCTCCCTCAACAATTTCAAACAAGATCTCTATATATCTATATGGATATATTCCATGAGACCCTAACAAAAAATGTATTGTTTTTTAGGAATGGAAAGAATTATAATTACCCTATTATTATTACTGATAAAATTCATGAATAATTATTTACTATGGTGGCTTTTAGATATTTATTTGAGTGGTATGAAAACTATTTTTTAATCTTAATATGTCCCACTTTAACATTGAATGATTGAATTGAATGATTACCCACAGATTTCCTTTGATTTCCATCAACATGGAATTATGATAGATCTCATTGAACACATTTTTATCCATCAATAGATTGAAGTATTGACATCATGGACAGAATGGCCAAAAAACTAGTACCTAGATTGGTGGGTGACATGGCCAAAAGAACTCCCTCGTCCCACCCTACAATATAGGCTTTCAACTATCAATGAGGGATTAGGTAGGTTATTGTGGGGAGACTCATACCTCATGATCATAGTAGCACAATAGTATAATACTTAATGAAACAATAGTTAAATTGGTAATAAATTAATGATATTGTACTATAAGCATAATATAAACTAAATATGAATGTCCAATGCAAATATACAATGGTGCATGAATGTCCAGATGATGAAACAAAAAATAATGTAGTAGATGTATAAACATTAACATTAAAAAATGATACACATGAATTAAAAACTAAAATAATAACCTAAATATAACTCTAGGATAATATTATTCTCAATCTCATTCATGTGATCCAAAATTCCAAGTAAATATATTTTATAACCCATGTCAATCCAATGACCTATGAAAATGAGATATACATTTATACACAATGAAATGGCAACCTGAGTAGGGTGTGAGATATAAATCCATGTGTATTTCCACCCATTGTGTCAATAACTAAATGTATTCCATTTAGATAAAGTATAGTTATGAGAATCTATAAATAAAATTTATCAATGCCGAATAAATAAAGATAAGTCAACTTAGGTTCCCGTAGAACACCTGGTTGACTACATCTTCTACATATTATGAACAAAATGAATGTATGGTCTTGTAAAATTTATATAGTAATAATATATATATAGTGTAGTTCTGTATTTCATCCACCTATAAGATCAATGAATGTTATCTTGTATGTTTCTATATACCTTGAATATAAGATAATGGTTTACTAGTGCATAACTCTATCACCCATAAGCATTCTGAATTAGACAATAAGATCATAGAAAATGGTTCATTCACTATATTGTTTACTAATTAGGGGAATTAATACCAATACACTAGATATAGTGAGTGTTCAATCATGTCAACAATTTATATCTTGAGTGTATCTTCATTTAAACACTCACAAAAATGTATGTGGTACATCATCCATAACATCATAATATTTTCACTGGTGTGATATGTCATGAGAAACAACTGATAAAAGGGATAATGAATCCACCATTCTCAGGAAAATCCCAAACCACTACTCCAAAAATTGTATCAAAACATAATCATACATATAATTAAAATAGGAAGGAGGATTTATTTCTCATTCATTATACAATAACAAGAACAAAATAAAAAAAATTCATGGTGATTATACATGTACAAAATAAACATGCAATGATCATTATATAATTACTAGCTTCTATATATTATTTCAATTGAATAAATAAATAAATAAATTTCATTTATATCGTAATATATTACATATTCATTGAAGGTATACCATCATGATAATCCATTCGATTTAATAATTTCCCTTTGATCTATTAAAAAATTTCAACACATCTAATATGTCGGTCTCTGCACATTGGGGCTTATTTGGATTAATAAAATATTATATAGGGATCCAAATACAATTATGAAGAAAATAATGGGCCATGTATACACACTCCACATATCATGTTATAATAGGAATGAATATGAACTCTCCAAATAAATAATTCAAATGCATTGTTATTATAAAAACATTCCACTTTATCATAGAATTCATTACTCATCATCCGAGGGGATTTATTATGAAATATGAAATTGTTAAATAAAAAATTCATTTATTGATATTTATGCATCAAAATTCAATTTATTAAAGAGGAATTATAGAAAGACACAAAATATGGAAATAAATTATAAAATTTAAGATGAAACATTGGATGTTACATATTAAATGTCATTGTTATGTACAATGGGAAATTTGGATTTCAATATATAATTACCATTTAGAATTATTTCCTTTCTTTTAATCATTTATTTATAATGGGGAAAATTTAGTTAGAACACCCAAGGGTTTCACATGATCATTGTTCACATAGTCAAATTAATAAATATGTATCAATTGGAGGAATACATGTAATTTATACACATAAAATATGAAGAAATCCATTTAATGTTGATGCATGTAAAAGTAATATCCGAGAAATAATGGAAAACATTATAATTCAATGTAAATTTTTTGAAAATCTATTGAACATGATCCCATTATTATGATACACTACTAATATAATACAAAGGATTGATTATATCTAGTTTCGATGAATATGAGGAAACTAACATCCACCCAAAAAAATATAGAAAATGTGATATCCCAAAAATAGCTCAAAACATTTTAAAATAATATTATAAATTAATCAATAGGATTTGGTATCACACTATTACAGATACAATGATACCTAAAATGATCTAATCGGACTTAAAATCTATGATATATCATGGTCTCTATGTTAGGGTGAGAGAGGAATCTGTCTTGCAAAGAGTGGAGACCATCAAATTTTGATGATAAAAAGAAATATGAATTGGGTATTAATATTTAATTAAGGGAAAAGGGTTATTAAACCATAAAACATTAGTCCCATTATTTGGCCACATGTGTAACGCCCCTACCCCAGAATCCAGGAGTCGGTGCATTATTTTAATACATTGGAATGATTACAAGGAATAAAGTCATGAAAGGACCGGTCAGTTTAGTATACTTGGAAACAAGATACATACGTATGTTCAGCACTACAACTTGAAAAGAAAAAAAAACACTAATTTATTCCATTTGAAACATCCATGTTTCCAAGATTATTCCTACAAGTCACTCATAACTAACTTCTTCATATCCTAGGAAAATTAAACATGGGAATGGGGTGAGCTCAAACACTCAGTAAGAGTAAGAAATACACAGGAAGATAACATAAAAATTATCCATAATGAATAATTGAGAACACATGACATTACAAATAATAAACATGAACACTTTATGGAAGGAATATGAGCTAGGTAAATAATTCCATAATAGAACATAGTGATGGGTATTCTACTAATCTAATAACCATATGAAATATCAATATCTAATCTCATAATAATGGAATGCATAATGCCGGATATCATAACCACATAGCCAAGGCCTCGTTCCAAGACTACAAATAAGATTATGTCAAGGCCTTGTGCCAAGACACTAGTTTGTCTCATGAGACCTACTGATGCATCTAGGATCTATAGCGGGCTCCACTCGTCATTTACTAAGTCTAATGCATTCTTCATATGAAAAGTTTGAAACAAAACCTAAACATTCATATTAAAACTACCATATGAAATGTCAATACATTATCCACAAACCATGAATGGTATAAAAAATAGCACATACACAGTCAAACGTAACTCATTCAATACAATATGGAAGATTGTATTGTAAGAGATTAACCTCAATCGAAAATAATGAAGGATGTTGACATAGATGAAAATAATCATCAAAACTATTTGAGAGAAATATACCCCTTTTTCTTGTATACATTATAAAGTCACACTATTTGTCAAGAAGCCATTTAAAATATATTTTTGAATCAATGTGTCCCAAACCACATTAAAACTTTTAAAAGGAATTTTAATTTTAAAACATTAAAGTCCATATAGATAAATCCTTAAAACCATTTTTAAAACATGGACATTAATGATAAATATTTAGAATAATAAATCTTTAAAACATTTAAAATGATATCTTTGTTTGAGTTCCTAACCAAAAAGAGACACTTGAATACCAATAATTAGGGTAATAAATACTTTATAATATCTTGAGAATAAATGGATTCATGATATACTATGTCAATGTAAATTATATACACCATATAAAAGTGAATTGGTGTATATCAACAAAGAAGTCTCAATGGAATGTAAATTGAGATGAAATATCTTATAAAGACTGCATCCTAAGGTGAAGGATAAATCAAGGAAATAATTATGTGTGAAAATATAAATACAGGATATATGATTGTATAATCAGTTTAAATCAATCAGAGGACATTGACACAAATTCTTCTAAAAACAACACCAATGATTTGGGTTTTTTACTCAATAAATGGAGATTGATTTAAAATTACTCTTATCAAGATCATATCGATGACTTGATAATTTATCAATGGAGTATTTATGTGTATAAAAAGTATATTCACAGAATGGGGAGTGTAAATTACTAAAAAAAATAAATAGTGATTACACACATAATCAGGGAGTAAAATAATCAATAAAATATGGGTAATGCCCAATAAGTGGAAATTGGTATTTGAAATTCATTTACGGATTTGGTAACTAATGAAACATACACCCCATGAAAGATGTATCAGATAAAGAAGATGTAAATACCCATACATTAATTTATATTACCAAAGGAATACAATTAGGGGAAGTACATACTCAACACAAAAGGAAATAGTGGCCAATATAGCATGAATCTCACGTGAATAAATGTGAGATGAAAAACCCTTACTTCATTGTAATCAATTAATTCATATGAAAAAAAGTTAGTAACCACCAAATTAATCACAAAATACCATGAATATAAAGATAATAATGATAATATATATCAATTATAAGTACAAAATACACCACAATCAATAAATAGGTGTCTAATAATGGAAATATCATAGAATTAAAAGTGAGATAAGAAACCCCTTAATTCAAGTCCGACTTGTCTTGAATGTTCATTTTTCTTCCTGAATAATACAATTAAGTTAATTTTTAATTGATTAATAACATTTTCAAGTTTATTATTAATTTTATATCCCTTATTACCTTTCTATAACAATTAGTAAATTATTTGGGTTCGTATTGGATATTTTATTGATGTTCGGAACTTGAGTGAAAAATAAACTTGTTATAATTACAATTTTTCCATGTGGTCAAAAGTCCATTATCTTTAGAATGATACTCATGATTTGGATATAATATATATATTATATATGTAACAACCCAAGCTTCCAAGGTACATTTCCTTTCGAATAATGCAATGGCGTGCATTGTACGCAACTTCGAGATTTTAACACACCATAACCAATCAAACTAGCCGTTATGAATAGTAATACCTACTTTTTGAAATTTTATAAATTATATCTCTCAAAATGGACTTCATTTTTGGATTCGGAATATCAAAATTAGCCTAGGGTGAAATTTTGGTACTTTTCGGATAACTTTCATATTTTGATGAATAGTGAAAATTACTAATTTTTAATTAAAACAACTTTTTTAATCAAAATAATTAATAGTGATAAATTATGAATTTGAGTGGTTTTAAAGTATATTTAGAATATATTTTTACCATGTAATACAATGCGGTTCATTTAACATAATTTCACATTTAAACCAGACATAAACAAGTGCCAATCTTTTGATAGTTATTATCTCTTAAAAACACGCTTTTTGTTTTAACAACGGGAATTAATTTTAAATTAATTTCTGCCACTTCTGTGTTTTGAATTTGGAAAAATGGATTCCATATTTGGAATCAAGATGTTAAAATTGTGTAAATAGGTAACTTTTATTTTTAGACATTTTGGATAATTACTTCGGAAAATATTTTATTTACCATGGTTAAAGGGTAAATCCGGTAAACAAGGGTTAAAAAATAATATTATAATAATACTAAATTACCCTAAAACGTGTCTTAGCCCTATTGGTTGATACATGGTCGACCAAGGGCATCTTTGGGTCGATTTTGGGACCCCATGGATCCACTTGTAAGTGATAATGACACTTTATTTTAATTAAGTTAAAATAAATACAAAAATGACACAAGCATATATCCTTTAGCAAAACAATTGTTACATAGGTTTATATATGTTGGAGTTTAGACTATAAATATTCATTAGAAATATAAAAAGATTTCCTAAATAATTATATTATATTTATAATTTTTAGACATTAAATAAGTTAATTTATATATGACACAATGGTGATGCAGTAATTACCATAATAGTGAAAAATTAGAATAATTGATATTATAAATACCCAAATAAATATAATTTGAGACTTTTATTGAATTACACTAATTTTATAGGTTAATATGACATATTAGGATTGATTTAATTAACTTTTTTCGAAGTAATCATTCTGTTATGTGTTTCACAAAAATCAACTATTGAATAGTGTCAAAATTGACATAAAAGAGTTTTAAAAAACAAAAATCATATTATTAATTGATATTAAATTCCTAAAAATCTAAGGATCAGACAAGTTACTCATATAATTATAGGTATATCATTAATGGACCACTTGGGGGTCGCTTGGATGTATATAGTAAGTTTATTAACCATATAATATAAAAATACAAAGAGACATTGTAAAAGTGAAACTAATTAACTAAGAGTTAATACTTAAAGATAAGGTTAATATTATGACCCAAACCTGTCTAAATTATATTGGTTGAGTTGTTTTAGACCCATACCCACCTTAAAATTTAAATAATAAACTTTTGATCCATTAGAAACCTAATATTAATTTATTATAAATTAATATTTCTAGCTTTTCCAAAGGTTCCCCTCACCCCTCTTATAAAAGGGCACTCCTCCTTCTCATTTCTTCACACCTTATAAGCTTTTTGGTTCGGCCAACCCCTACCCAAATACTCTCTAAACTTCCCTAAATACAACCTAGAGGCCTTATTTTGATCAGAAATCCAACCTAAGGAGCCCTTTTGATCAAATCAAAAGGAAGAACCCGAAGAAGAGGTAATGTTTTCACCACCCCTTTTCAAGTTCCTTTCTTCTTCCACTTCTTCTTTCTTTGTTATTACAATTATAAAAAAATAACTCCAGTATCGTATATATACTGTGATGTTATTATAAATATGGTACAACCATATTCAGTATTCTATCCATCCTTTGAATAACATGTCACCATACGTGTGTACGTACGGCTTACCGTCTCCACGTCGTGGTGTAATTGTTATTCAATATATTATTATTTGGATGGGTATGATAATGATGTGTAACTCATGTAAATAATAAATATAACATGATAATGATTCTGTATATATGATATACCATCCAATTATATATTATTTTAATATCAAAAGAATGATATTGTCACTCGTGCGTACGTACGGACTACCGTCTCCACGAACGCGATGAGATTCATTCTCCATCATATCCATTCAAGTATAATTATAATTTAATGATTTAAAAATAGTATCTGAGGACTCGATATCATTCTGGATATGAATAATATACATACCATTAATAACGAATATGGCTCAAATAACAATGAATATAAAGTAAAATGAACCTGTTAACACCCGAAATGACGATAATTCTAAGATATTATTAACAAATCAATGTTAAAAGATCATATATGATATCATATTAAAGTAAATGATTCTTGTATAATTCAATAACAATTATTTCACCATTATACAGGAGTTAAACCTACCGTCGACCAAGGAAAAAGTACAAAGTAAGGGGTTTCTTATCTCACTTTTAATTCCGTGAGAATTCCATTGTTCACCACTTATTTATTACATGTGGTGTGTGTACTGCCCATGTATGTATTCATTGTGTAATATACTTTAATTCATGTATATTTACATCATCATTGTATGATCCTTATTTCATGGTTGTATGTTTCATAAGTTACCTAATTGATAAGGGAATTTGAAATTTAAATTTCCACTCATTCTGCTTTACGCATACTTCATTGATTATTTTGCTCCAAGATTATGTGTGGGATCACTATTCATTTGATTATGTCATAATTTCCACTTCACCTTCCGTGTATATAATTTTTATACACATAATCACTCCATTTATAAATTCTCAAGTCATCGGTATGAACTTGATAAGAGTAATTTTTACTCAATCTCGATTTGTTGAGATAAACATCCAATTCATTGGTGTTGTTTTTACTAGAATATGTGAGAATGTCCCTTGATTATTTTACACTGAATATCCAATAATATTTAGTGTATTTATATTTGTCACACATAATTATGTCGTTGATTTATCCTTAACCCAAGGATACGACCTTTATGAGAGATTTCATCTCAATTTACATTCCATTGAGACTTCTTTATTGTTATACACCGAATCACTTCTATGTGGTGTATATAATGTACTTTGACATAGTATATCATGAATCCATTTATTATCATGATATTAAAAAGTTTTTATTACCTCAATTATTTTTATTCAAGTGTCTCTCTTTTGGTTAGAATCTCTAACTAAAATACCATTTTTAAATGTTTTAAAGACTTATTCATCTAAATATTTCTCATTAATGTCCATGTTTTAAAAATGTTTTTAAGGATTTATTTATATGGAAATTAAAGTTTTAAAATTAAAACTCCTTTTAAAAAGTTTCAAAGTGGTATGGGACACTTTGATTCAAAAATCTATTTTTAATGGCTTCTTGACAAATAGTGTGACTTTTAAATGATTTCAAGAAAAACGGGGATATTTCTCTCAAATAGTTTTGATGATTATTTTCATCTATGTCAACATTCTTCATTATTCTTGATTGAGGTTAATGTGATACAATACAATCTTTCATATTGTATCAAATGAGTTATGTTTGACTGTGGATGTGCTATTTTTATACCATTCATGGTTTGTGGTTAAAGTATTGACATTTCGTATGCTAGTTTTAATACGAATGTTTATGTTATGTTTAAACCTGTTCATATGAGGAATGCATTGGACTAAATATGTGATGGGTGGAGCCCGCTATAGCTCCTCGATGCATCGGTAGGTCTCATGAGACAAACTAGTGTCTTGGCACAAGGCCTTGGAAAAATCTTATTTGTAGTCTTGGCACGAGGCCTTGGCTATGTGGTTATAATAGTCTGGCATTATGCACTCCATCATTATGAAAGTGGTTATTGATATTGCATGGGATTGTTCGACTAGTAGAATATCCATGTGAGTAAGTAAATGGCATTATTTTATTTTATCTTTGCCATTTTATGCTGAATTTCAAGTTTAAAAGGCTTTTGTTTTAGTTATAAACTGCCTTATGTGTTTAAGCTTGTCTATGAAAGCTTCTGCTATAATGTTATCCTTACTGAGCATCTGAGCTCACCCCTTTCAATGTTTTATTTTTCCCAGGATTATGAAGAATTAATTTATTAATGACCTGTAGGGATAGTATGAGGGGATATGAAGACAAGCTGTTTTTTTATGATGTAATGTAAAACTTTATGGATGTATCTAGTTATTCCAAGGCTACTAAACTAATCGGTCTTTCGAGACTTGATCTTTCTTGTGATCATGCCAATGTTTTGTAATAATGCACCGACTCTGGGTAACTGGGGTCGGGGCGTTATAGTTGGTATCAGAGGAAGTTTAGTACAAACCTTGGAAGCTAGATCTAGATAAACTCTGATTAGAGCACGTAGACCTAAGATGAACTTTGAGGATTAGTATAGAAGAACTTCCTAGAATTTTGGTATTGTAGAGATTTTGTGAGTTTTCCGAGCAATACATCCTTGTCTGGATACGAGCAGGTAGAGGCGGCTCTGGCATAGATGTACCTAGGGGTAAAACCTGAAAACACCGCTTTGAGCTAGACTCGAACGGGAACTGGTGCACGACAATGGGCCTTGCTGCACTCTTAGTTACGACACTCCTGGGGGATATGCTTAGGATAATTTACATTTTCTTTACAAAACGATTTAAGTAATATATATAAGATGAGAGTAAATGACCTTGGTTAATCCTAATATGTTTTAAATTGAGAATATGGTGACATGTTAATCTCTAAATGATTTTACGACTACTGTTACTCACACAATGATTTCTAGTTTTAGTCAATGGTTGGATTCCAAGGAAGTCATAGTGACTTTGAGAATGATGTACAAGGTGAGAACGGTGGTGGCAATGAGCAACAAAATGGAATGTTGATATGTGTAAAAGATATCGTCTTTATGCCAAATTAGTTTTCCAAAAATATGATCAACAACATATATATTAACCAACTCCCAGACTCAACAAGGAAGAGAAAGGTGATAAATGATAAGAGCTCCAGCAATGGAGACCATGGAGAAAAGAACCCTAAATTTTCATCATGCATGAAATGTGAAAGGAGACACCCAGGAAAGTGTCTCAATGGGACAACGAAATGCTTTACGTGCGGGAAGGAAGGACATAAAGTGAAGAATTGCCGAAGAAAAATGAAGAGTACTATGGAAGAAGATAAAAATGGTCCCAAGAGTCCATTTACAATCATTTGCCGTAAATGTAGGGGACCTGGCCATTACTCGAGTGAATGTTCTATTCTATAGGATATTTTCTTGGTCAAAGAAGAAGCTATGTGGAAATAAATGGTTGGAGAAATGTTTAAAAAGTATTAGCACTCCTTGTTGATGGGTTTACTTTGGAATAATTTTCTCTTGTATATGTAACCCCGCAGTTTGCCATGTGAGAATGATATTTGAGGAAGAATTGTCTCTTCTCTTGTAGATATAGGTATAAATAACCATTTGGTTTTATATGATCATTGGGGTTTGAGAAAATTATAAGTTATTATAATTTGGGATGAAAATGCAAGGTATGATATAACATTTGTGGTTAAATTATGTTATTTTGAGGAATTTATCTCATTTTGGTAGTATTATAAAATATAGTTTTTGAAAAAGGACAACACGTAGACCGTGTGACAACCCATCGCGTCGGACAAAGCTGTGGGAATCGAACCCACAACCAAAGTGCGATTGAGATTTATCACCTACCACTGGACTAAGTGAAGTCCCTAGTTAGTGTGACTATTTTCTTTAGTTAAATGATTTTATTGATCAATAATATGATGATTTGGGTTCTTATGTCTTATCAAATGAATGCCCTTAGTATAGGAAAATGATTTGGTGATTAAGTGAAAAATGTTATTTTGGAAGATGTTCACTTTGTTGGGAACACTATATGTCTAAGGAAAATAGAATACTATGGGATGTCATTAGAGGAGTAATGGTGGATTTTTATCTATGTTTTTATTGTGGATATATAGTGATTTGGGTTATTTATGGAAATGATTAACCTATAATAAAGAATATGCGATTAGGTTAATTACTTTTAAGTATGTGACTTTAAGAGTAGATGATGTCATTTGGAGATACAATTTAACGTGGAAGACTACATTCTTATAAGTTTTGGGTTTCAATATTAGTTTGGATTATATTGAAGTATTTTAAGGAGAATTTATTATTTAATGGTATTTATTTAACTTTGGGGTATTATTGGTTTAATTTTAGAAATTAAGATTAGTATTTTTTTCTCTAATGGAATATACATTTGGGGGATCATCAGATCTTATACTAACCATTTTGGTTTTGATTAATCTCTAAAGACGAGTTAAATATATAGTTTATCCTACATGGATCATGTATTTCTATAGAAGTTTATTCTAGCTCTTTTATTGTGACCAACTCTTCTTGAATACTCATTGTTCAAAAAAAAATAAGTTAGTGGTAAAAATTTATTAAATAATAAAACTCTACTTAAAAAGTAATTATATCTCTTTATGTTTTTAGTCAATATCATAAATGAATTCCTCGTCCTTATGTAATGTAACTTAAAACAAAAAAAATGTTGTCCGTTTACTTTCCTACTAGGAGACTAATGGTCGTTTGTCCCAACACAAGTTCGTGGTTTTCTTATTGTTAACTTTCTCCTGATAATGATATCTATCCCTCTCCATCAGAACTTGACACTTAGTTTATCATCTATATCCATGTTTTCCTACATGTAATCCGAGTATGGTTTATCTTGGATGACCTTTATACCTCTCTTTCTTTCTTTTAAAGTGATAGTTTTATTGACACTTTTTTCGATGTGGGACTTTCCATTATATTCCCAAGAACAATTTTAAAAATTGAGAGGAAAAAATTTATTGAAGGAGGGAAGAATGTAACACCCCAAGCTTCCACGATATGTTTCCTTTCGAATAATGCAATGGCGTGCATTGTACGCAACTTCGAGATTTTAACACACCATAACCAATCAAACTAGCCGTTATGAATAGTAATACCTACTTTTTGAAATTTTATAAATTCTATCTCTCAAAATGGACTTCATTTTTGGATTTGGAATACCAAAATTATACTAGGGTGAAATTTTGGTACTTTTTGGATAACTTTCATATTTTGATGAATAGTGAAAATTACTAATTTTTAATTAAAAACAACTTTTTTAATCAAAATAATTAATAGTGATAAATTATGAATTTGAGTGGTTTTAAAGTATATTTAGAATATATTTTTACCATGTAATACAATGTGGGTCATTGAACATAATTTGACATTTAAACCAGACATAAATAAGTGCCAATCTTTTGATAGTTATTATCTCTTAAAAACACTCTTTTTATTTTAACAACGGGAATGAATTTTAAATTAATTTCTGCCACTTATGTGTTTTGAATTTGGAAAAATGGATTCCATATTTGGAATCAGGTTGTTAAAATTGTGTAAATAGGTAACTTTTATTTTTAGACATTTTGGATAATTACTTCGGTAAATATTTTATTTACCATGGTTAAAGGGTAAATCCGTTAAATAAGGGTTAAAAAATAATATTATAATAATAATAAATTACCCTAAAACGTGTCTTAACCCTATTGGTTGATACATGGTCGACCATGGTCATCTTTGGGTCGATTTTGGGACCCCATGGATCCACTTGTAAGTGATAATGACACTTTATTTTAATTAAGTTAAAATAAATACAAAAATGACACAAGCATATATCCTTTAGAAAAACAATTGTTACATAGGGTTATATATGTTGGAGTTTAGACTATAAATATTCATTAGAAATATAAAACGATTTCCTACATAATGATATTTTATTTATAATTTTTAGACATTATATAAGTTAATTTATATATGACACAATGGTGATGCAGTAATTACCATAATAGTGAAAAATTAGTATAATTGATATTATAAATACCCAAATAAATATAATTTGAGACTTTTATTGAATTACACTAATTTTATAGGTTACTATGACATATTAGGATTGATTTAATTAACGTTTTTTGAAGTAATCATTCTGTTATGTTTTTCACAAAAATCAACTATTGAATAGTGTCAAAATTGACATAAATGAGTTTTTAAAACAAATATTATATTATTAATTGATATTAAATTCATAAAAATCTACGGTTCATCCAAGTGACTTATATCATGATATTTATATCATTAATGGACCACTTGGGGGTCTCTTGGATGTATATAGTAATTTTATTAACCATATAATATAAAAATACAAAGAGACATTGTAAAAGTGAAACTAATTAACTAAGAGTTAATAATTAAAGATAAGGTTAATATAATGACCCAAACATGTCTAAATTCTATTGGTTGAGTTTTTTTCGACCCATCCCCACCTTAAAATTTAAATAATAAACTTTTGAGCCATTAGAAACCGAATATGAATTTATTATAAAATAATATTTCTAGCTTTTCCAAAGGTGCCCCTCACCCCTCTTATAAAAGGGCACTCCTCCTTCTCATTTCTTCACACCTTAAAAGCCTTTTGGTTCGGCCAACCCCTGCCCAAATACTCTCTCAACTTCCCTCACTACAACCTAGAGGCCTTAGTTTGATCATAAAGCCAACCTAAGGAGCCCTTTTGATCAAATCAAAAGGAAGAACCCGAAGAAGAGGTAATGTTTTCACCACCCCCTTTCAAGTTCCTTTCTTCTTCCACTTCTTCTTTATTTGTTATTACAATTATAAAATAATAACTCCGGTATAATATATATACTGTGATGTTATTATAAATATGGTACAACCATATTCAGTATTCTATCCATCCTTTGAATAACATGTCACCATACGTGCGTACGTACGGCTTACCGTCTCCACGTCGTGGTGTAATTGTTATTCAATATATTATTATTTGGATGGGTATAATAATGATCTGTAACTCATGTAAATAATAAATATAACATTATAATGATTCTGTATATATGATATACCATCCAATTATATATTATTTTAATATCAAAAGAATGATATTGTCGCTCGTGCGTACGTACGGACTACCGTCTCCACGAACGCGATGAGATTCATTCTCCATCATATCCATTCAAGTATAATTATAATTTGATGATTTAAAAATAGTATCTGAGGACTTGATATAATTCTGGATATGAATAATATACATCCCATTAATAACGAATATGGCTCACATAACAAAGAATATAAAGTAAAATGAACCCGTTAACACCCGAAATGACGATAATTCTAAGATATTATTAACAAATCAATGTTAAAAGATCATATATGATATCATATTAAAGTAAATTATTCTTGTATAATTCAATGACAATTATTTCACCATTATACAGGAGGTAAACCTACCGTCGACCAAGGAAAAAGTACAAAGTAAGGGGTTTCTTATCTCACTTTTAATTCCGTGAGAATTCCATTGTTCACCACTTATTTATTACATGTGGTGTGTGTACTGCCCATGTTTGTATTCATTGTGTAATATACTTTAATTCATGTATATTTACATCATCATTGTATGATCCTTATTTCATGGGTGTATGTTTCATAAGTTACTTAATCGATAAGGGAATTTGAAATTTCAATTTCCACTCATTCGGCTTTATGCATACTTCATTTATTATTTTACTCCAAGATTATGTGTGGGATCAATATTCATTTGATTATGTCATAATTTCCACTTCCCTTTCTATGTATATACTTTTTATACACATAATCACTCCATTTATAAATTCTCAAGTCATCGGTATGAACTTGATAAGAGTAATTTTTACTCAATCTCGATTTGTTGAGATAAACATCTAATTCACTGGTGTTGTTTTTACTAGAATATGTGTGAATGTCCCTTGATTGTTTTACACTGAATATCCAATAATATTTAGTGTATTTATATTTGTCACACATAATTATTTCATTGATTTATCCTTATCCTAAGGATACGGCCTTTATGAGATATTTCATCTCAATTTACATTCCATTGAGACTTCTTTGTTGTTATACACCGAATCACTTCTATGTGGTGTATATAATGTACTTTGACATAGTATATCATGAATCCCTTTATTCTGATGATATTAAAAAGTTTTGATTACCTCAATTATTTTTATTCAAGTGTCTCTCTTTTGGTTAGAATCTCTAACTAAAATACCATTTTTAAATGTTTTAAAGACTTATTCATCTAAATCTTTCTCATTAATGTCCATGATTTAAAAATGGTTTTAAGGATTTATTTATATGGACATTAAAGTTTTAAAATTAAAACTCCTTTTAAAAAGTTTCAAAGTGGTATGGGACACTTTGATTCAAAAATCTAGTTTTAATGGCTTCTTGACAAATAGTGTGACTTTTAAATGATTTCAAGAAAAAGGGGGATATTTCTCTCAAATAGTTTTGATGATTATTTTCATCTACGTCAACATCCTTCATTATTATTGATTGAGGTTAATGTGATACAATAAAATCTTTCATATTGTATCAAATGAGTTATGTTTGACTGTGGATGTGCTATTTTTATACCATTCATGGTTTGTGGTTAAAGTATTGACATTTCATATGCTAGTTTTAATACGAATGTTTATGTTATGTTTAAACCTGTTCATATGAGGAATGAATTGGACTTAATATGTGACGGGTGGAGCCCACTATAGCTCCTCGATGCATCGGTAGGTCTCATGAGACAAACTAGTGTCTTGGCACAAGGCCTTGGCAAAATCTTATTTGTAGTCTTGGCACGAGGCCTTGGCTATGTGGTTATGATAGTCTGGCATTATGCATTCCATCATTATGAAAGTGGTTATTGATATTGCATGGGATTGTTTGACTAGTAGAATATCCATGTGAGTAAGTAAATGGCATTATTTTATTTTATCTTTGCCATTTTATGCTGAAGTTCAAGTTTAAAAGGCTTTTGTTTTAGTTATAAACTGCCTTATGTGTTTATGCTTATCTATGAAAGCTTTTGCTATAATGTTATCCTTACTGAGCATCTGAGCTCACCCCTTTCAATGTTTTATTTTTCTCAAGATTATTAAGAAGTAATTTATGAATGACCTGCAGGGATAGTATGAGGGGATATGAAGACAAGCTGTTTTTTTATGATATAATGTACAACTTTATGGATGTATCTAGTTATTACAAGGATACTAAACTAATCGGTCTTTCGAGACTTGATCTTTCTTGTGATCATGCCAATGTTATTTAATAATGCACCGACTCTGGGTAACTGGGGTCGGGGAGTTACAATATATCCAGTATATATATATATATCTATTTAGAACAGTACAGAACATTTTTAGATATGAAATGAAATGTACCGTTCATGGAGACGGCAAGCCGTACGTACGAATGAATGATACTTTCATTTCTTTTTTTTAATGGAATTTAAAAATAGTGATACATAGGAAAATTATAATTCCTGTATAATATCATTTATAATACCATTAATTCCATCCATTATATATCCCTCAAATAGAATTAACGAGTCATATCATTTTGAGGGGTGGTAGTCCGCACTTCCTCAAATGAAATATTTGTGTTTTACCCATAAAGGAAACCATAAAATAATGATATAAATGGAAAATAAAGAATCATTAAAAAACCTAAAAATAATATATATATCATATATAAATAAAGTGTCATCTTAATTGGCACCATGAGAGGCAGAAGGAGATAATCAAACAATCATCGTTTCGAGAGGCGTTAGTTTTCCATCCACAGAAACAGTATGTTCTTCACCCATTAAATTGAGGTGTGTTTAAGTGTAGTTAAAATAAATCTCATAAAAACATCTTAGTATATTTATGATACTGGTGTTGTTATAAAAGAAAGTAATAAAAAGTGTTTAGTGGGTTGGAGAAGAAAAATAAAACAAAATAAAACAAAAGAATTTAAGATAAAGCGTTACCTTTATTTTGGGTAACTTTGTTTGGATGGAACCAAAAAAATTCTTGAAGTGCCTTATGCCTAAGTTAAGGATTCTAGGAGGATGATGGGGTCTTGAGAGATTATTTTGGTAGGGGTTGGAAGATCCAAGGGTCTTGAGATGTGTGTGGAATGGGTTATAAGTGGTGTCCTTTTATAAGAGAGAGGAGGGACTCTTTAGGAATGTGTGAAACTATTATTTTATTATATAGTGATATTAGGTTTCTAAAGGTCCAAAACTAATTAAAGTCGAATATAAGATATCTCATGGTAGAAATAAAATAATCCAATAATAATTGGAAAGTTTTTGGATATTATTTTAATATTAATAATCATATTTATTTGAATCATTTATTAATGTGGTAAATACTACATCATTATTGTGTCATAAATAATTTAATTTATAATATGTCTAAAAATTATAAAAAAATTACCATAATATAGGATATAGTTTTAGCTTTCCAATAATTATTTATAGTTGAAAAGAAAACTTATATAACCCATGTAAAAATTCATACACTAAAAGATATTTGTAAATGTCATTTTTATCTTTACTTTATGTTAATTAAAATAAAGTGTCATTATAATTATTCAGTGCCTCCATGGGGTCCCAAAATCGACCCAAGGATGCCAAAGGTCGGAAATTAATCATAAAATAAGGTTAGGACAAGTGTTATGGTAATTTTGTACTATTATAATATTCTTTTTACCTTGAATTAACCTATTACCTTTAACCGTGGTAAATAAAAGTCAAAATTTACTATTCACGAAAAATTATTTTCATCTTATTGAAAAACATTTTTCATAAAAATAACAACTATGTATCTAATATTTTTGAAATTCAATTCACAGAAGCCGTAAAATTTCAATTAAATGAAAAGTCATATTTTTAACTACTACTTAGTGGTTTCACTATTCATAAAAAATCGACATTTTTCAGAAAAATACAAAAAATTCATCTTAAGCTATATTTGATTTTACGAATTCAAAAATGATGTTTATTTTACCAAATTAAAAACCTAGAAATTGGCTTAATTAATTTTAAATTACTTCACATTGTCAAAACAAATAGCATGTTTTTATGAAACAATAACTATCAAAATATTAACACTTGTTTATGTATAATTTCAAAGTGAAATTAATTCCAATGACCAAAATTGGATTAAAGGGAGACAATATAATCTAATTACACTTCAAAACCAATTTAAAATACAATCTATCCATACAAATAAATTAGATTAAAAAGTAGTTTTGAATTAAAATACAGTATTTCTCACTATTAATAAAAAATGAATATTATTAGAAAATTAAAACAATTTCATCCAAAGTAATTTTTGATATCTAGATTCTAAAAAAGAATTTTATTTTGTCAAAATGAATATGTAAAAGGGTCATATATTTTATTTAAAACGGTTTCTCTATTAAAAGGTGGTAAAATTGATATTTTTTGAAAAATACATTTTTTATCTGAAAAATTGAATTTGTTCTTATAATCTGTCTAAGAAACAAATAATACATAAGTTAGAATTATATGGAGTATATATAATCAAATTCAATTTAATACTATTCATAACCGCTTTTGAACACCTAGTCTGGTAAGTCGTGGTGCGCTCGAACTCGGTGTTGCATGTAGTGCAAGCTATTGAATTTAAATAAAATAACTTACTAAGAAATATCGAGGTGTTACAATCTCCCATATTCAATAAATTCCATCTTCGCAATTTGAAATTTTTCTTCGAAAATAAAAGGTTAAAAATAGAAAAATACATTTATGGAAAACCCACATAAGAAATTGGGTTAATATAATTTAGCCTTGATAAGAGGGAAAATAGATGAAAAAGTCATGAAAAAGTCACCAATAAATTATAATATCGATTAAGAGAACATTGGTGGAAATTAGAGACACATAATTTGAGGAAAGACATAAATATATATTGGGAGTGATTGAGTTCATTAATCACAAACAATTGTAGAATTGTGGGACTCAAAGAAAATAAATCTATGACAATTTAAAATATCATCAGTTCAACAAAACATAATATATTAGGATAACACATTTTTTGTTTTAATTTAGCTTCCCTAAAGTTGTGTAATTTATTTATTCATAGAAAAAGAAAAAAATATATACTTGACAAGTATAGTTTCATCCTTTATCTAATTCTTACCACAAAATCATCATTCACCCCAAATAATGAGTATTAAATATGATTTGGTCACACCTGAAGTGGTACAATCAACTTATAGAGAATCACATAATCCACAATGGATGAAATATATATTTCCCTTTTCTTTAGATATTAACCAAAACCAAAATGGTTAGTAAAAGATCAGAAGATCCACAAAAAGGATAATACATTAGAGGAAGAAATACTAATCTTAATTTCAATAATTAAACCAACAATACCCAAATATCAATAAATACCATTCAATAAATAATTGTCCATAAAATCCTTTAATATAATACAAACTAATATTGAAACCCAAAACTCAGAAGAATTTTCTTACGTAGTTTTCCATGTTAAATTGTATCCCCCAAAAAATATTGACTACACTTAAAGAAAAATACTTAAAATTATTTATCCTAATTATAAAATCTCTATGATAGGTTAATTATTTCAATAAATAACCCAAATCACTATAAATCCACAACAAAAATATATGTAAAAAAACACCTTTACTCTTCAAATGAAATCCCACTGTATTCTATTTTCCTTAGGCATATACTATTCCAAAAATGAGTGAACACCTTCTAATATAACATTACTCACTTAATCACCAAATCATTTTTCTATACTAAGGATATCCATTTGATAAGATATAAGATCCCAAATAAACTTATTATTGATCAATAAAAATATTTTACTAAAAATAATTATTCACACTAACCCGGGAATTCACGTAGTCCAGTGGTTGGTGATAAATCCCAATCACACTATGGTTGTGGGTTAAATTCCCGCAGATTTTTCCGACGCGATGGGTTGTGACATGGTCTACGTATTGACCTTTTTAATAGACTATATAATTTTATAAAATTCACACAAATGAGATATATTACTCAAAATAACTATAACATAATTTCATCATAAATGTTACCTCATACCTCGCATTTCCATTCCAAAATTTAATAACATGTAATTTCCTTAAACTTAATGATCATATAAAAACAGATGGTTATTTATAAATATATCCACAAGGGAAAAGATAATCTCTTGAAATATCATTTTCACATGACAAACTGTAGGGTTACCAATACAGGAAAAACATATTCCTATGAAATCCCATCAACCAAGAGGAAAAATAATTTTTAAAAATTTCACCATCCATTTATTTCAACATATATTCATCCTTGACCAATAAGATATCCTATAGAATAGTACATTCACTGGGGTAATGGCCAGGTCCCATACATTTATAGAAAATGACTATAAATGGATTCTTAATACCATTTTTATTTTTACCCATAGTACTCTTCATTTTTCCTCAGCAATTCATTATTTTATATCCTTCTTTCCCACACATAAAGAATTTAGTTGTTACATTAAGACACCTTCATAGGGGTCTCCTTACACATTTCCAACATGATGTAAAATGGCCTTTATTTTCTCAATGGTCTTCACTAATGGAGCTCTTATCATTCCCCACTTTTCTCTTCCTTGTTGAGTCCGGGAGTTAGTTAATATATATGTTTTTTATCATATTTTTTGAAACTAATTCGGAATGAACACGATATCTTTTACACCTATCATCATTCCATTTTTTTGCCCATTTCCACCATTGTTCAAAACATGTACATCATGCTCAATGTTACTATGAATTCCTTATAATCCATCCATTGACTAAAACCAGAATGCATTGTGGGAGTAAAAATAGACATAAAATCATTTAGAGAATATCATGACACCTTATTTTCAATTTAAAACACCTTATTATTAACCAAGGACATTTATTCTCATATTATATTAAAATCCTTAAAATAATTTTGTAAATAGAATGTAAATTACCCTAATCATATCCACCGGGAGTGTCATAACCAAGAGTGCAGTAAGGCCCATTGTCGTGTACCAGGATACCACGGGTGAAACCCAAATCTCCTTGTTGGAGTTTTCACTCCAAGGTACATTTGTGCTAGAGCCGCCTCTACCTGCTCATATCTAGACAAGGATGTACTGCTTGGAAAATACACAAAATTTCAACATTACCAAGATTCTAGGATGTTCTTCTATACAAATCATCAAATTCTATCTTAGTGTAATGTTCTCTAATCATAGTTTATCTAAATCTAGTTTCCAATGTTGGTACTAAACTTCCTATGATACCAAATATAATGCCTTTACCCCAGAATCAAAGATTCGATGAATTATTTTAATACATTGAAATGATTGCAAGGAATCATGTCCTGACGGACCGGTCAATTTAGTAGACTTGGAAGCAAGATACATACATAATTTCAACATTACAACTTGAAAAAAAACAACACTAATTTATTCCATTTGAAACCTCCAAGATTCCAAGATTATTCTTGTAAGTCACGCATAACTAATATCTTCATATCCTTGGAAAATGAAACATGAGAAAGGGGTGATCTCAAACACTCAATAAGAGTAAGCAATACAAAAAAAGATAACATTAACATTAGGCATGGTGAATAATTTAAAACAAATTACTTTAAAAATAAAAAACATGAACATGTTATCGAAGGAATATGAGCTAAGTAAATAATGACACAATAAAACATAGTCATGGGTATTATAATTTTTGAATAACCACATGAAATATCAATATATAATCTCATAATAATGAAATGCATAATGTCAGACATCATGACTACAAATCCATGGCCTCATTCCAATACTACAAATAATATTTTGTCAAGGCCTTGTGCCAAGACACTAGTTTGTCTCATGATACCTACCGATGCATCGAGGAGCTATAGAGGGCTCCGCGAGTCACTTACCATGTCCAATGCATTTCTTATATGAATAGTTTAAAACATAACATAATCATTCTTATTAAAACTAGGATATGAAAAGTCAATACTTTATCCACAAACCATGAATGGTATAAAAAATAGCACATCCACAGTCAAACATAACTCATCCAATAAAATATGGAAGATTGTATTGTATCAAATTAACCACAATTGAAAATAATGAAGGATGTTGACCTAGATGAAAATAATCATCAAAACTACTTGAGAGAAATAACCCACTTTTTCCTGAAAGCATTTAAAATGCACGCTATTTGACAAGAAGCCTTTTAAAATTGATTTTTGAATCAAAGTGTACCATACCACTTTGAAAAATTTATAAAGAATTTTAATTTTAAAACATTAATGTCCATATAAATAAATCCTTAAAACCATTTTAAAACATGGTCATTAATGAGAATGACTTAGAATAATAAATCTTTAAAACATTTAAAATTATATTTTAGTTCGAGTTCCTAACCAAAAGAGATGCACTTGAAAACAAATAATTGAGGTAATAAAAACATTATAATATCATGAGAATAATGGGATTAATGATATACTATGTCAAAGTACATTATATACCCCATATAAAAGTGAATTGGTGTATAACAACAAAGAAGTCTCAATAGAATGTAAATTGAGATGAAATATCTTATAAAGACTATATCCTTAGGATAAGGATAAAAAGGGAATAATTATGCATGAAAAATATGAATACACTCAATATGATTGGATATTAAGTGTAAATAAATCACATGACATTCACACATATTCTTGTAAAAACAACACCAATGATTTTTATTTTTAACTCAATAAATTGAGATGGAGTTAAAATTACTCTTATCGAGGTCATATCAATGACATGAGAATTTATCAATGGAGTGATTATGTGTATCAAAAGTAGATCCATATAAATGGGAGTGTAAATTACTACAAAAATAATAAATAGTGATTCCACACATAATCATGGAGTAAAATAGTCAATGAAGTATTTGTAAAGCCCAATGTGTGGAAATTGAAATTTGAAATTCCCTTTGCCGATTTGGAAACTTATGAAACATACACCCCATGAAAGAAGTATCATACAATGAAGATGTAAATACACATAAATTAAATTATATTACAAAAGGAATACAATAAGGCCAGTTCATACTCCACAGAAAAGGAAATAGTGTCCAATATAGCATGAATCTCACAGGAATAAAAGTGAGATGAAAAACTCTTAATTCATTGTAATGAATCGAGTCCTATGAAAAAAAGTTAATAACCACCAAATAAATCATATAATACCATGAATATAAATATAATAATGATAATATTTATCAAATGTAAGTACACAATACAACACATGAAATAAATATGGGGTGAACAATGGAAATCTCACAGAATTAAAATTGAGATAAGAAACCACTTATTTCAAGTCCGACTTGTCTTGTATGTTCCTTGTTCTTCCTGAATAATTCACTTAAGTTAATTTTTACTTCATTAAGAACATTTTTCAAGTTTATTTTTCATTTTATATCACTTAATTACTTGTTATAACAATTAGTTTATTATTTGAGATTATATTGGATATTATATCGATGTTCGGAACTTGAGTAAAAAATGAACGAGTTATAAATACAATTTTTCCATGTGGTCAAAAGTCCATTATCTCCTGAATGATATTCATGATTTAGATATCACACACACAAATATATATATATATATATATATATATATTATTTTTCCATTATATATAATTATCTATTTATAAAGGTACCTAACATTTGGAGATAAGAAATGAAAAGCACCGTTCATGGAGACAGTAAGTCGTACGTACGCATGAACGCTACATTCATTTCTATTTTGTATTTTAATGGAATTAAAACATAATTATACATAATTATATTATAATTCATGTATAATATCATATATAATATCATTAATTCCATCCTTTATACATCCCACATAAGGCATTAACGCGTCATATCATTTTGAGGGGGTGGTAGTCCGCACTTCCTCAAATGAAATTATCGCGTTTTACCCATAATGGAAACAACAAAATAATGATATAAATGGAAAATAACTAAGAATAAATAAAAAATAAACATAATATATATATATCATATACAAATAATTTTCCATATTAATGGGCTTCATTAGAGGTGGAAGGAGATAATCAAACAATCATCATTTCACGAGACGTTAGTTTTCCATCCATAGAAACAATAATTTCTTCACCTGTTAGATGGAGGTGTGTGTAAGTTTAGTTCTAATAATTCTCATAAAAACATCCTATTATATTTAAGATAATTTTTTATTTATAAAATAATGTGATAAAAAGTGTTTAGGGCTTTGGAAAAATAAAATAAACCAAAACAAAATAAAATAATTTAAGAGAAAGCGTTACCTTTAATTTGGGTAACTTCCTTTGGTTTGAACCAACAGGAAATCTAGAAGTGCTTTCTGCCCAAGTTAAGACTTCTAAGAGGAATATGTAGATCTTGAGAGATTAATTTTTCAGGGTTTGGATGATTCAATGGGCTTGAGAGGTGTGTGGAATGGTTTAGAAGTTGTGTCCTTTTATAAGGGAGAGGAGGGGATCTTTAGAAATATGTGAAAATATTATTTTAATATATAGCGATATTCGGTTTATAAAGGTCCAATACTAATTAAAGAAGAAGATAAAATGACTCATGGTCGAAATAAAATCATCCAATAAGAATTGAAAGATTTCAGATATTATTTTTATATTAATTACAAAATATTTTTTTAAATCATTTACTAATGAGGTAAATACTACATCATTAATGTGTCATAAATAATTTAATTTATATGATCTCTAAAAATTATAAACAAATTACCATAATGTAGGAAATTTTTTATATTTCCAATGATTATTTATAGTCTAAATTATGACTTATATAACCTGATGTAAAAATTGATATTCTAAAAGATATTTGTTAATGTCATTTTTGTCTTTACTTTATGTTAATTAAAATAATGTGTCATTATAATTCATAAGTGAATCCATGGGGACCAAAAACTGACCCAAGGATGACCATGGTCTTCCATTACTCATTCAATAAGGTTAGTACTATTGTTATGCTAATTTTTTATTTTTATAATATTCTTTTTTACCTTGAATTACTCTATTTACCTTTAACCGCGGTAAATAAAAGTCAAAAGTTTCTATTCACAAAAAATTATTTTCATATTATTGAACCAAATTTTACTTACTAATAATAACCATTTATCTCTTATTTTCAAAATTCAATTCATAGAAGTGGTAAAATTTCAATTAAATGAAAATGTCAGATTTTTAACTACTAATTAGTGGTTTCACTATTCATAAAAAATTGATGACTTCTAGAAAAATACCAAAAATTCAGCCTAATATATAATTCATATTCCGAATTAAGAAACAATGTATATTTTACCAAAATCAAAACATATAAGTTTGATTAATTAAATTTATATTTTTTTCTGTCGTGAAAACAAATAGAATGTTTTTAATAAACAATAACTATCAAATGATTGTCACTTGTTTATGTATAATTTCAATGTGAAATTAATTCCAATGACCAAAATTGGATTAAAGGGTAAAACTATAATATAATTAAACATCAAAACCAATTCAAAATATAATCTAACCATATAAATAAAATAGATTAAAAGGAAGTTTTGAATTAAAATACATTATTTCTCACTATTCATAATTTTTTTAGTATTATTAGAAAAATACCAAAATTCCTTCAAAAGTAAAATTTGATGTCCTTATTTAAAATAGAATTTTATTTTGTAAAAAATAATATGTAGAAGGGTCAAATATTGGATTTAAAAAGATTTCTCTATTAAAATGTGGTAAAATTGATTTTTTTTAAAAATACATTTTTTAACGGAAAAATTTAATTGTTTCTTATAATATGTCTAAGAAACAAATAATACATTAGTTAGAATTATATGGAGTATATAAAATTAAAAATCAAGTTAATATTATTAATAACCTCTTTTTCACGGCATGTTTGGTTTGTCGTGGTGCACTCGAACTCAATGTTGCGTGTAGCACAAGATATTGAATTTAAATAAAATAACTTACTATGAAATAATGGGGTGTTACATTATCCCCTAATTCAATAAATTGAGTCCTAGAAATTTGAAATTTTTCTTCTAAAATAAAAGGTTAAAATAGATAAATACATTTGTGGAAAACCCACATAAAAAATTGGGTTAATAAAATTTAGTCTTAATAAGAGGAAAAATGAGATGATAAAGTCAACACTAAATTATGATCTCGATTAAGAAATTTTTTTTCGCAATTAGAGACACATAATTGGAGGAAAAACCTAAATATATATATAGGGAGTGATTGAGGTCACCAATCAAAAAAAAATGTAAAATTGAGTTCCTCAAAAGCATCAATATATGATGATTTAAAATATCATCGGTTCATCAAAAAATAATGTATTAGGATAACACATTTTTGGTTTTAATATCCCTTCCCTAAAGTATAATAGTTAATTTATTCATATAATATGAAAACAAAAATACATATGACACATAGAGTTTCATCCTTTATGTAATTCTTACCACAAATTAATCATTCACTCCAAATGATGAGTATTAAAGATGACTTGGTCACACCTGAAGTGATAGAATCAACTTATAGAGAATCACATAATCCAAAATGGATTTACTATAAATTTCCCTTTTCTTTTGTGATTAACCAAAACCAAATTGGTTAGTAAAAGATCAGATGATCCACAAAAAGGATAATACTTTAGAGAAACAAATACTAATCTTAATTTCAAAAAATAAACCAACAATACCCAAAGTTCAATAAATACCATTCAATAAACAATTGTCGATAAAATATTTTAATATAATACAAACTAATATTGAAACCCAAAACTCATAAGAATATTCTTACGTAGTTTTCAATTTTAAATTGTATCTCCAAAAAAATATTGAATACTCTTAAAGTAACATACTTATATGTAATTATCCTAATCACAAATTATCTATGAAAGGTTAATTATATCCATAAATAACCCAAATCGCTATAAATCCTAAATAAAACATAGGTAAAAAAACTCCTTTACTCTTTAAATTAAATCCCATAATATTCTATTTTCCTTAGGCCAATATAATTCCAAATAGAGTGAACGTCTTCCAATTAAAATTTATCACTTATTCACCAAGTCATTTTCTTATACTAAGGATACAAATTTGATAAGAGATAAGATCCCAAATCAACTTATTACTGGTCAATAAAATCATTTAACTAAAAATAATTAGTCACACTGACTAGGGACTTCACGTAGTCCAGTGGTAGGTGATAAATCCCAATCACACTATGGTTGTGGGTTCTATTCCCATAGCATTTTCTGACGCGATGGGTTGTGACATGGTCTACGTGTTGTCCTTTTACAAAAACTGTATAATTTTATAATATTCCCGAAAATGAGATACAATACTCAAAATAACTACAACATAATTTCATCACAAATGTTACCTCATACCTCACATTTCCATTCCAAAATATAATAACTTGTAATTTCCTTAAAATCAATGATCATATAAAACCAAATGGTTATTTATAAATATATCCACAAGTGAAAATATAATTCTTCCTCAAATATCATTTTCACATGAAAAACATCACGGTTACAAATACATGAGAAAAGTATTCCGATGTAATCCCATCAACAATGAGCACTAATAATTTTTAAACATTTCTATATCCATTTATTTCAATATAGCTTCTTCCATAACCAATAGGATATCTTATAGAATAGGGAATTCACTTGGGTAATGGGCATGTCTCCTACATTTTCGGAAAATGTCTGTTAATGGATTCTTAGGACCATTTTTATTTTCTCTCAAAGTACTCTTCATTTTTCCTCGGCAATTATTTATATCATGTCATTCTTTCCCACACATAAAGCATTGGTTTGTTATTTTAAGGAACCTTCCTCGGTGTCTCCTTCCACATTTCCTGCATGATGGAAAATGAGCTTTCTTTTCTCCATGGTCTTCACTACTAGAGGTCTTATCATTCACCACTTTTCTCTTCCTTGTTGAGTCCAAGAGTTGGTTAATATATATTTTTTTAATTATATTTTTTGAAAACTGATTCTGCCTGAACACGATATCTTTTACACCTGTCAACATTCCATTTGGTTACTCATTTCCACCACCGTTCAAACCTTGTACACCATGCTCAAAGTTACTATGAATTCCTTGGATTCCAGCCATTGACTAAAACCTGAAAGAATTGTGTGGGTAATAATAGTCCTAAAATCATTTAGAGAATATCATGAAATCATATTTTAAATTTAATACTCCTTAAGATTAACCAAGGTCATTTATTGTCATCTTATATTGAAATCCTTCAAATCATTATGTAAAGAGAATGTAAATTATCTAAAGCATATCCCCTAGGAGTGTCGTAACCAAGAGTGCAGCAAGGCCCGTTTTCAGGAACCAGGATACCCCGAGTCATTCCCAAAACACATTGTCTGAGTTTTCACTCCTAGTTATATCTCTGCCAGAGCCGCCTCTACCTGCTCGTATCCAGATAGGGATTTATTGCTTGGAAAATAAAAAAAATCTCAACATTACAACGATTCTAGTACGTTCTTATATACTAATAATCAAAGTATATCTTCGGTTAATGTGATCTAATCAGAGTTTATCTAAATCTAGTTTCCAAGGTTTGTACTAAACTTCCTCTGATACCAACTGTAATGCCCCGACCCCAGAATCTAGAAGTCAGTGCATTATTTTAGTACATTGGCATGATTACAAGGAATCAAGTCCCGAAGGACCTGTCAGTTTAGTAGTCTTGGAAACAAGATACATACATAAGTTCAAAACTACCACTTGAAAATGAAAAGAACACTAATTTATTCAATTTGAAACCTCGAAGCTTCCAAGATTATTCTTGCAAGTCACTAATAACTAAATTCTTAATATTAGCTGAGTAAATAATGACATAATAAAACATAGTCATGGGTATTCTACTAGTCAAATAACCACATGAAATATCAATATCTAATCTCATAATAATGTAATGCATAATTCCAGACATCATAACCAAACATTCAAGGCCTCATTCCAAGACTACAAATAAGATTTTGTCAATGCCTTGTGCCAAGACACTAGTTTGTCTAATGAGACCTACCGATGAATCTAAGAGCTATAGTAGGCTCCACCCGTCACTTACTAATTCAAATGCATTCTTTATATGAAAAGTTTGAAACATAACATAAACATTTTTATTAAAACTAGAAAACAAAATGTCAATAATTTATCCACAATCCATGAATGGTATGAAAAATAGTACATCCACAGTCAAGCGTAACTCATTCAATACAATATAGAAGATTGTAATGAAACAGATTAACCACAATTGAAAATAATTAAGGATTTTGACATAGATGAAAATAGTCATCAAAATTATTTGAGAGAAATATCGCCCTTTTTCTTAAAAACATTTAAAAGTTACACTAATTTTCAGGAAGCCGTTTAAAATAGAATTTTGAATCAAAGTGTCCCATACCACTTTGGAACATTTAAAAGTAATTTTAAATTAAAAAAATTATTTTCCATATAAATAAATCCTTAAAACCATTTTTAAAACAAGGACTTTAATGAGAATTATTTAGAATAATAAATATTTAAAACATTTAAAATGATATTTTAGGTAGAGTTCCTAACCTAAAGAGAGACACATGAATAAAAATAATTGAGGTAATCAAAATATTATAATATCTTGAGAATAAAGGGATTCATGATATACTATGTCAAATTACATTATATACACCATATAAAAGTGAATTGTTATATAACAATAATGAAGTCTCAATGGAATGTAAATTGAGATCAAATCTATTATAAAGACTATATCCATAGGTTAAATATAAATCAAGGACATAATTATGGGTGGAAAATATAAATGCACTCAATATGATTGGATATTTAGTGTAAATCAATTAGAGGACATTCAAACATATTCTTGTAAAAAAAACACCAATGATTTGTAATTTTAACTCAATAAATGGAGATTGAGTTTAAATTACTCTTATCAAGTTCATTTCGATGACATGAGAATTTATCAATGGAGTGATTATGTGTATCAAAAGTATATCCATAGAAATGGGAGTGTAAATTACTACAAAAATAATAAATAGTGATTATAATCATGGAGTAAATTAATCAATGAAATATGCGTAAAGCCCAGTGAGTGGAAATTGAAATTTGAAATTCCCTTACTGATTTGGTAACTTATGAAACATACACCCGATGAAAGAAGTATCATACAATTAAGATTAAAAGAAACATATATTAAACTATATTACAAAAGGAATACAATCAGGGGAAGTACATACTACACACAAAAGGAAATAGTGGCCAATATAGCATGAATCTCAAGGGAATAAAAGTGAGATGAAACACCCTTACTTTGTTGAAATCAATCATGTCATATGAAAAACAGTTAATAACCACCAAATAAATCAAATAATTCCATGAATATAAATAGAATCATGATATTTTATATAAAATTTAAGTACACAATAAACCACATGCAATAAATAAGTGGAGAACAATAGAAATTATATAAAATTAAAAGTGAGATAAGAAACCCCTTACATGAATTCCGACTTGTATTGTATGTTCCTTGTTCTTCCTGAATAAAAAACATAAGTTAATTTTTACTTGATTAAGAAATTTTTTAAAGTTTATTATTCCTTTTATATCACTTATTACCATTCTAATGCAATTATTTAATTATTTGAGTTCATATTTGATATTTTATCGATGTTCGTAACTTGAGTAAAAAATGAACTTGTTATAATTACAATTATTCCATGTGGTCAGAAGTCCATTTTCTACAGAATGATATACATGATATAGATATCATACACATATTATATATCCAATATATATATATATATCTATTTATAATAGTACATAATATTTGGTGATAAGAAATGAAATGTACTGTTCATGGAGATAGTAAGTTGTACGTACGCATGAACACTACTTTCTTTTCTATTTTTTATTTTAATAGAATTAAAACATAATGATACATAGGTATATTATAACTCATGTATAATATCTTATATAATATCACTAATTACATCCTTTATAAGACCCACATAAGGCATTAACGGGTCATATCATTTTGAGGGGGCGGTAGTCCGCACTTCCTCAAATGAAATTATCGCATTTTACCCATAATGGAAACCAAAAAATAATGATATAAATGGAATATATAGAAGCATAAAGAAAACATAAAAATAATATATATATAAAATATAAATCATGTGTCGTAGTAATGGGAACCACGAGAGGCAGAAGAAGATAATCAATCAATCATTGTTTCGTGAGGTGTTAGTTTGCCATCAACAGAAACAATATGTTCTTCACCCATTAGATGGAGGTGTGTGTAAGTGTAGTTCTAATAATTCTCATAAAAACATACTAGTATATTTATTATACTATTTTTTTATAAAATAATGTAATAAAAAGTGTTTAGGGGGTTGGAGATTTAAAATAAAACAATATAAAACAAAATAATTTAAGAGAAAGTCTTCCGTTTAATTTGGGTATCTTCCTTGGGTTTCAACCAAAAGGACTTCTTGAAGTGCCTTCTGCCTTTGGTAAGACATCTAGGAGAAAGATGGGGATCATGAGAGATTATTTTGGTAGGGGTTGGGCGAGACATGGGGCTTGAGAGGGATGTGTAATGGGTTAGAAGTGGTGTCCTTTTATAAGGGATAGAAAAGGATCTTTTGGAAAGTGTGAAAATATTTTTATATTTTATAGTGATATTCGGTTTCTAAAGGTACCAAAATAATTAAAGTCGAATATAAGATGACCCATGGTCATAATAAAATCATCCAATAAAAATTGAACAGGTTTTTGATATTATTTTAATATTAATAATCATATTTATTTAAAGCATTTATTAATGAGGTAAATACTACATCAATACTATGTCATATATAATTTAATTTATAGGATGTATAAAAATTATAAAAATATTACCATAATGTAGGAAATAGTTTTAGATTTTCAATGATTCTTTATAGTATAAATGATGACTTTTATAACCCCATGTAAAAATTGATATTATAAAAGATATTTGTTAATGTCATTTTTGTCATTACATTATGTTAATCAAAATAAATTGTCATTATCATTCTTAAGTGGATTAATGGTGTCCCAAAATAGACCCAAGGATTCCAAGAATCAGAAATTAATAATCCAATAATGTTAGGACAAATTATAAAGTAATTTTCTATTATTATAATATATTTTTTACAATGAATTACAGTATTTAACTTAAACCGCTGCAAATAAAAGTCAAAAGTTAATATTCACCAAAAATTATTTTCATCTTATTGAACCAAATTTTACATACTAATAACAACCATTTATCTTGGATTTTTTAAATTCAATTCACAGAAGCGGTAAAATTTTATTTAAATGAAAAATTCTTATTTTTAATTACAACTTAGTGGTTTCACTATTCATAAAAAATTGAAGTTTTTTCAGAGAAATACAAAAAATTCAGCCTAAGATATATTTGATATTCTAAATTAAAAAATTATGTCTATTTTAACAAATTAAAACCATAGAGGTTGGATTAATTAATTTAAAATTAATTTTTGTTGTCAAAACAAATATACTGTTTTTAAGAAACAATAAATATCAAAAGATTGTCACTTGTTTATGTATAATTTCAAAGTGAAATTAATTATAATTACCAACATTGGATAAAAGGGTAAAAATATAATCTAATAACACTTAAAACCAATTTTAAAATATAACCTAACTATAGAAATAAATTAGGTTAAAAGGCAGTTTTGAATTATTATACATTATTTCTCACTATTCATAACAAAATGAATATTATTAGAAAAATACCAAAATTTCATAAAAAGAAAATTTTGAGGCCTCGATTCTAAATAAGAATTTTATTTTGTCAAATTTAATATGTAAAAGGATCAAATATTGGATTTAAAAAGTGTTTTCCATTAAAATGTAGTAAAATTGAATTTTTTTTGAAAAATATATTTTTTATCTGAAAAATTGAATTTGCTCTTATAATATGTCAAAGAAACACATAATACATAAGTTATAATTATAGGGTGTATATAAAATTCAAAATCAGGTTAATACTATTCATAACTGCTTTTTAACGGCTAGTTTGGTAAGTTGTGGTGGGATCAAACTTGGTGTTGTGTGTAGCACAAGCTATTGACTTTAAATAAAATAACTTACTGTGAAATCTTGGGGTGATACAACATGGTTGGCTAAACTGTGCGACCACTTTGTAGATCCCACTGCTTAAGAACCCTACATTTCATTATTTTTCAACACATCATTCCCTAACTATTTTCCACCTATGTGTTAAATAGTACCCAGAAAATTCCTAGATGGACCTATGAGTAAGTTATAGGCTCAATGTATGTAAAATTGTGCTCAATACATCCACTAAACTCATTCTCACCTATACCAATAACATAATTGGAACTAGATAAATGTAAAATTTTAGAAAAAAATTATGCCCTTATCAACCTTCACGTGTTTTGGTTTCTAGGATCTGGTGATCATGAAGCTTGATGGAACACTTGAGGAACCTATAATGACACTAACAATGCCTAGAAACAACACTATTGAAATATATGAATTAAATTCTGAATTGAATTTCCAAAAAATACCCCATAGACCAAATGAAAAATTAAAATTACATTATAGTTCTACCTTGGATTAGAACATGGCTCATTACAACCTCCTATTGGGATAAATTCTCATATCTATGAATCCTTGGGAAAAAAACATCATCCAATCTACATGGTTCATGATGTCTCCTTCAATGGTTCATGTGGTGATCCAAAATTCCTAACCCACCTCTGAGTATTAGATAAGAATATGGAACATAATCCACCAAAACATGAGCTAATTGTTTTTTCAAATTCATACATTTTAATGGAGTTTACCTAAGATAATTTAGCAAGATACACAATAATTTTATCATAACATTAAAAATATTTCCAATAGTACTCCCCACCAAAGTGTTCAATATTTAATGGATAATGTCAATCCATGGTACACCCAACCATCCTAATTCCCTAAAAAACATGCCCTAAAAATTATAGAAATGATCCCAAAATGGAATCATTATTTGGGAGAACACAGTTACATATGAATTCTTTCCCTTGACCTAATCATATTAAAATTGGATAATCGTGATTGTTGTAATGGAATCTGGTAGTGAAATATTTCCTTCAAAGACACATTTCACATTTATACCACACCCACCATAAGATGAACATGTTCATAAAATGGTTCCATTCAAATGTTTTCATTGATCATTAATGATACTATTCCAGTATGGACGACTAATCTAATAAATTATGTATTTGATTGACCAAGAGTTTGAAAAAAGAACCACAATGCCTTCATCAATGAAATCTCACGTTTACAAATAGAATTTTTCTTAAACCCCATACATATCTTATAGTGAGTTACCTAATTAATCCAACACTAGACCATTTAAACAATCATGCCTCAACATAAAAAAGGTTTTAACCAGATCCAACCCACTATAATAATTAACCACTTATAATCACCTCTAAGATTGAAATCAATAATGGGGTAACCTCGGATTCATTTAATTGGTTTGCAAAGATCCAAACCAATGTATCCCATACATCATAATTACATATATACATTAATACAAGGAAAATATTTCAACATTACATCATTGAATGAGACTACGTGGTCATCCTCTTGATGGTAAAGTTAAAGGAAAATGGTTGGTTCCCAAGTAACCTTCCATAGAATTCATACATGAGAACTCATGTCTCACTCAGGACTAACCATGCCTCAATAAAAACCACACATATTTCATGACACAATTTTAAATCCTATTAATGGAAACATACGATAATTCAAAAAAAATTATTATTGTATAATGGATTATTCTATAGTTCATCATGAATGAAATAAAGATATGTGACATTCTAATAGACACAAAAAGAGTACAATAATAGAGTACTAATAACTAAAAAATATTAAACACATGTCTATCACATCCAACATGGAGTTATCAATAAGGTTTTCAGATAAAACATACATCAAATGTCATAAAAAATGTAGTCAAAACAATAATGGTTGACTTCCCTTGAAAGATGATAAGAATCACCTACCGACTCATAGTCATGACCAGATGCCAAATAATTTTTTAACTAATTTTCTCCCATTATTGATCAAACATACCCACAAAATTCATCATTGTACAACAGAATTTACCATGGTTTTTAAATAGTGAAGACCACATAAAGAGCATGAGTCTAAGAAAATACTCACAAAATTAAAAACAAAAAATCCTCTAGGGAATCCAATCAAGACTGACCACTTCTAACGGTCATCCTTGGTTGAGTTCCTTCTACCCAGATGATGACATATTCACCAAAAGCAACATGATGGTCTCAACCATAAATGTGTTATAGTAATTGAAATAAGTTATATAATGTTAGATAATTATTATTGTAGATATTATTTACCATAAAATTGCACGTGGAACTCTTCTGAGTACCAATCCAAAAAGTCAAATCATTTGGAAAGAAAACCAAAACCAACACAACCGAATTGTCAGAACACCTGATCCTATTAGAAAGGAATCCGGAAAATTGAGATTAATATATTCCATTAAATCTTAGGTCAAAATAATTAGTAGACTACCAGAAAACATACTAATCATCTTAAGGCACAATGATATGATCATACTCAACTGGTTTATTACATAATTTAAAACACGATGGGTACCATATAGGTAAACACACACTACAATGTGGTTTTAGAAATAAGATTTCCTACCCTGGATTCTATCTATAGGATATACACCATTTTCATCTGAGTATCAGGTGTTCTGTACATGATATTATTCATAGAGTAATATTTTCCAATATGAACATTAGCCTAGATAATGATATATCAAGTCATTAATCGTTGAGGAAGAATAAAGGGTCAAATGACCAAATAATGGACTGACCATTCCCATGGAAGTTATATAATAATAAAACCAAGAATTATTGGAGGCTCACACAAGTTACACGTTTGATGATTCTCTGATCACCATTCACAACAAGGGTTTTTTAGAATCTAAGAATCATACTATGGACAACGAAACCCGATGTACACCATACATCAGAAAACACATAGATTTTATTGAGTCATATAACCTATAAAGTATCTATATTCCTTGGGATGGACCGTTAAAAAAATAATATGTGTTGAACCCATAGAATAGTCACACCAAATAGATTTCACAAGGAATTACACCTTTAATTTTGTCCATTTCTAAATGAAAAGTTTCCTTTGTAAAAGACTCATCTTTCCATTCCAATGACACTCTAATTTAATATCTTTCTACCCTTGAAGGATTTTTTAAATAATGTATACCACCTATTGTTCAACATTATATAAATTAATTATTTCACATTTAATATTTAAATAACAAAAAAATAAAATATGGAAGATCATGTTCCCATTATAAAACCTAATCACTTTGAAGTCGATAATGCAACCTACATGGGTCTAGTTGTACCAACCAAATTTCATTAGAACGAATCCCAATAATAATCACATAATTATTAATTTTTTGAAATAGACATAGAGGGTTAACACATAATAATCCAAACCAAAATTACCATCAAGGTTCTAGTTGTGCAATTAGAAGGATAATATTATGGATCATTATACCCGAGTAATATATTTACAAAACATAATAAGGTATCCAATTAATTATTGATTAAAATTAAATATCTTTTACATTTTTACCTTATTAAAATATATTGTTCTCATATATAATAGTTTTACTCTCTGGGTTTCTATATAAAATTTATAATGTGCACATACAATTTATAGATCACTGATTAGAACCTATTTAATCTAAAATAATTCAATTCAAAAAATGAAATATATAATCTTTTTAATTAATACAATTGCCTCCTAATTTTTTCATGAGTCTCATCAGACGGTACAAATAAATGGGTTAACATTTCAAAATTAATTGTTTCCCATACACCATACAATTTAAAAATAGTTACCATGTAATTTAAACCAATAAATTCAGACCATAAAACTCATTACATATCAACAACATATCTAGGATTGTTATCACAAGAAGTAAACACAAAATAATATGTTAATAAAAATAGAATCACAATACACATGCACCATGTAATTTAATTCCATAATCATGAAAAAAATTTACATGAAAAATGAATCAAATAATATTTTTATATAAATAGGTGGAATAAAGGGTTACCTAAACAATTACAAAATAATCATGACACTAAAATACCTAACATGGTACATACTAAAAAGATTAAAATTCACACTGATAGTATTATGATAATAAATAAGTATCTAATAATTAAAATGACATGGAATAAAATATGGGTGTATTTTGAATAGAAATGTGCCTATAATGATGAATGAATTTATACACCTTTTCCATACTACGAAAGTATGAAAATACCATGATTTTTTAAATTATTATGTTGGGAAAAGTATTAAATTCACTCTAGGTAAAATCATAATAAATAATAAAAGAACATCATTAATTACATTCTAGTCCTAGCAACTTAGAATATTCCCCGTACATGGGTTTATCACTGCCTATAATGTCTATATACCATGCACCAAAAAATTCGCACTGTATAGATTATAATCCCTCAAAAGTAAGACAATAGAAAAAAAGACATCTCTGATACCGGATTGTAAAATTTCGGTCTGACTACCCTCTAAAATCATAGCCAAAATTATTGGTTAAATAGCCTTAAGTGAACCTCCCTATACAATAGAGGATCATGACTAGAAGAGAGAGTTTTAGGAGGTGATAGTAAGAAACTATAACCTCATGATTAGATTAGCACAATAGTATAAAAAATAAAGAAAAAACTATTGATGTGGTAATAAATGAAATATAGATAAGTTGAAGAACAATATAAAATTAATAAAAATGGTCCAATAAAATATTAAATAATTCCTTTATGTTTAAATGATTATTAATATAGTAAAATACAAGATATATAGTATGTAACATGATACATGGAAATACAGGTACAAAAATGAAACAAAATCCACAAGGGTTAACTCCAAGAGCGTCAGGAGGTCCAATTTAGTCTTCTGGTCTTAACTTATATGTACATATAAGTCATAAGAAGGAATAGTCCATGGTCCTTTGAACATGAGTCTAATCGGGTACCCCCACTGAACAGGTTCCCTGAGAAGGCTGTGAGGTAAAACTCTCAATAGGTTTCCACCATGGTGTCTTTAACTGAATCTTGTTTTTGAATATAAATTAAACTTTTTCACACAATAATAGAATAGAAGGCAGTGATGAATAAATAAATAAATAAAATATGGGATTCTAGTAGAACAACTGGATGACTATACATTCTTTGGAACATGTCCAAAATTACTATTTGATCAGGAAATATATATAGTAATAAAACATATATACTTTAGATATATATTTCATCGACCTGACGAACTGATTATATGTTCATGTATGTGGCCATATAATTCGAATGATATGTGTTGTTTGGACCCAGGTGCAAATCAGTTATACATAATGAGTGTGAATGAGTCTATAATCTTATGAAAAAGAATTAATGTTGTACATATAATAATTTTCCAGAGAATTAATGCCCACCACTTGAGATAGTGAGTGTTCCATCATGTGAATACTTGATACATTGAGTGCGCCATAAAGGTATCTATCACAATGAGGGACGTGATGCGTCATGTCCACCACCCAAATAATGTCATTGAAGCGAGATGAAAAGATCTACACCATATATAAGGGATCATGATTCTTCCATACACAATAAAAAACTTACATATTCGATAGCCTATACTGAGGTAAAACCAAATTTATAAGGGAAATTAGAATAATGGAGTATATATCATGCATTTTAATATAATAGGATCAATATAAACAAGTGAATAAAAACTCAAAAAAGGGTGTAATAATAATGAAATGATTGATATGGGATTCAATCCCTTTACATTTTATTTCAATTAAATATTTTAATTCATTCGGGGTATTTCATTCATAACATTTATATTATTCAAGGAATGCATTGGATCATGACAATCTATTTTATTATATGCATTCCATTTGATCAATTAAAACATAAAAACTCATTAAATTTTATAATATGATATCTGAATAATTTATTTGGTTTAACCACCAAATACACAAGATTGAAATAAAATTTAATAATAATATAATTTGGCATGCATTAGTAATCCACTTATCATGACCTAACATAAATGCATAGGGAAACTCTAAATCAATAAACCAAACATGATTCAATTAAAAATCCATTACTTCTTATCTTAAAAGAAAACATACCTAATAAGATGTGGTTAATTATAAAACAATAAATTCCTTAAAAATTTAATTTATTAATATGAAATCATATAAATTCAAATTTTCAGGGGTTCATTTTATAAATCCAAAAAACATGGAAGAAAAGAATAAATATTACCAACGAACAAAGTATTTTCCATTATAAATTGGGAAATTTATTATAGGGGAAAATTTCAAAAGTAATCAAAGATGAATTATTTTAAGGAATTACATTGTTATAGTAATTTAATTATAATGGTTTAAATTCATCCATCACACCTATGGGGTTTTTTTTATGATGGTTTACATCCTTAAATTACAAAACAATTATTAATAAGAGTAATAAAAGGTTTGTGTACCAATTTATTGAGATGTGATTAATTTTTTAGAGATACACAACAAAGAATAGTGTTTGAAAGAATTTAAATATTTAAAAATCAAATGATATTTATGGAAAATGATATATACCACCTACCTAATTCCTAGGATGTAGTAATTAGCCAAAAATTAGGATTGATTTAGCCTGGATATGATAAAAAGAAAGAAAAAAATCCATCCTAATTTTTTTTGCAATTGAGCTCACACCAAAATAGTTTAACAGATTTTAATAGATTCTTAAGGAGGAAGATATGTGGTTTGAGATCATACTATTATAGACACAAAATTTCTAATGATGTTTGAATAATCATTTGGCCCAATGAGATAATAAGATCTCAAGATCATGGAGTATGAGAAATCCACGATGAATTAGGGATATAACCATATAGCTGGGGAAGAAAAATGAAAAATAAGAGGGGTTTAAATGACCATTAATGTTACTGGATGAATAAATCTGAAAAAATGGCCCACATGTTTTAATCACACAGTTGTCTAAACTATGTTCCAACTGTGTAGATCCCACTAATTAGGAACCCTAATTTGTATAGTTGATCTGTAAGTTAATAGCTAACAATGTGCCAATTTTGTGGTGAATTGGGGAAAAATATTTCCCAATTTGAACTAAGAATTTAGGGTAGGAACACAGATTGGGAAAGCATGTTTATTATGTGCTTACCACACCTGTTCACCTACACCAGTCACATGTAATATTCTTTAGGGTCACATTTTTTTAGAAAAATCCATTCTCAACTATAAACCTTCTTCGATTTGGGTTTCTTGTGTCTGAAATTTTTGAAACATTATATTAAACCTAAAGAACCCATCAAGCATTTTATAAAGTAAAAAACACATTATAGAGTTTCAACTCTCAGAATAATATTCCAAATCACAATCCAAATAATGACCCATCCACTAAACCTGAAATTCAAATTCCCTTATAATTTTATCACAGATGAAAACATGTGTACTTACATGAGGGAAATAAATTTTATTCCTCACACACTATATGAAAAACATATAATGTTAGTGGTTTATTAAAATAGATTTATTTGGGAGAGTTCTTAAATTTTTTATATATAATGTGTTGTTATTATTTTGATTCCCAAACTTTTACACATAATACTCCTAAATTGATGTATTTCACAATTTATAATTTCACCATGTTTTTAATATCACAGTAATTATCAAATACAGAACATTCTTTTGGGGTATATAGATAAAAATTTATTGTATGGGATTATTTGGAAAATGTTCAAATCCTTTACTTTCATTTTGATCCATGATTTTAATGAAACAGCATGATCATCTATGCCAGTTATCTAAAATTGAAAGGGATATAATCATCAAATGGTTTTATCATTCAAAAGCATCACATATGACATGAAAACATATATATATGAATATATATATTTGGATGTTACATTCAATTAGAGTGATTTTATAGGGGAATTATTAAATCAGTTACACTTTCAATTTATCAATCTAGATGACCCAAAAGTTGAATTTTGTAGGTATTCAATGTAAATTGTTAGGAGAATGTTTTTTTAAATAAAAATTCATGTTATTAGATTTTTCTATAAAAATAGCATGAATATATCTGTGAACATATGAAATTATAAAATATGGAAGTTATATTCAATATCGTAGGTGAGATGCAAAGCCTAACATAAGTAAATAATGAAATATATTCTTTTAAACATTATCTATTTGATTTACTCTCGAATACGCTACCCGAAGTCTATATGAGAAGTAATATATTAACCTAGACAATAAATTAATGTGTATGAATATAATTAAATTATCGAAAAATATTATTTATAAACATTTATTTTTAATCCATTGTTTAGAAACATAAATTGTAGTAATTTGATAGAATAAGTCATATCTTATGAAAACTATTTTTAAGAGATAATTGATTCATAAATTCATATTAAATTAAGTTAAAATTATTTTACCAATTTTAAAAAATTTATTTGATAAAATTATATCAATTTTTAATATTATAATATTAATATTATTTTTGGGTTTTTATTATTTTTATGAAATGATACATTTTCCAATTCATAATTTATAATAGTGAATTTTTAATGAAAATTAATATTTTTTATTAAATAATTTATAAAAAAAATTCTGTTTTAAAATCATAATAAATTATATCAATTAAATTAAATATATATTAACATAATTTAAGTCACATTTTTAATTTTCATAATGAGTTTTTATATAAAATGTTTCTATACTTATTAAAAGTTTCCCTTTTAAAACCCATATTTCCAATATGTATGTGAGATGATTTCTAAAATAAAAATTAAAAATTATATTAATGGAATTTAGAAAAATGTATTCCATAATATTATTTACCACATTTTATGTTAAAATTCGTTTACCATCGGTTAAAATGAGAAGATAAGTGTTAAAAATAAACTACCAACATATAAAAATCATATTGTACTAATATTTTCCTACCATATACATTTTAATTTTTATTATATTTTTCTTTTATAGATTTATAAATTTCAATATCAATATCATTTTTATTTTTAATTTTAAAAATTACAAGTAATATCTAGGTAGGTCTCATTTCACTATAGATAAAAGGGAACTCACTGCCCTAAATTATTCATATATATCAGGTCCACTTGCATGAGTAATCCATTAAAACTTCTATCTCCAACACCGATATTAACATTGTATATCTTATGGTCAATCCAAAATATCGTACTAGTGGTCCTTATGAAGATATCCCAATGTGGTTTCTATTATATAAGTTAATTATTATAATATAGGTATTCTAGTTTCTTACTATTTATTTCACATTTAATTATATATTAACACATAAATTTCAATTTCACAATTATCATAAATATTCTGATATGTAATTATGATTATGTAAAAATATTTATCTATTTACACTTCCTTCAAATGAAAAAAAATTCATTGATATTTTGTTTGGTTGACTACCTTCTCTAGAATAGATATACATCAATTTTGATCACCACCTATATCAGATGGTAAAAATGATTTATTGAACACATTTATATTATAGTTATGATATAAACTCGTATCTCAATTTTTAATATGACTTATATCCTTTTTCATTCCAGTTTGTTTTAAATATGATAACATTGCATGTCTATATGATCGACTACCACCTCACAAAGCGATGTGATTCAATTTCACATACTCATTACCATGAACATAATAAGTTTAAAAGTAATAAATTAATGTGAAATATATGAGATTATATTGATTTTATAAAATTAATATTCCTTATATTCCTTACCCTTCACCCTTTTTGAAGGGAAATCCACATTTTTATGTACAAACAACCTATAGTCTCTATGAAGTGATGTGGTTCATTCTCCATGATCATATTTCATGATTGGTTAAATAAATGTGAGTAAATAGTAACTATTATAATTAAAATTTTATTTTAATTATGTATAGGAAGAAATTATATTTTATTTTTGTTAATCATTATTTTTCATTTCAAAACACAGCTAAGAAAAAAGGCAATTAACTCTGGAAACAATGACAATAAAAGAATATTATTATCAAATAGGTGGTAAAATTATATATTTTGAACATATTTAACACTATAAATATGATTGTGGTTATGTTATAAAATAATAATATTATTAAATTAATTTTACATGAGTTTAAATCAAGTTCAACTCAAGAAATTTTTGGGGCAATTGACTAAGTCTAAATTTCATTAAATTGAGGAATATTGTTTTATTACATGCCTTGTTACTTTTATATAGTGAATATATTACCCCAATGATATTTAATATCATTATTAATTCATATGAAAATGTGGTTTCGGTCTTTATTTGAAATATCTCATCCAAGGGGATTTAAAAAGAAAATTACAAAGTGGTAAGAATTATTTTACAATCTCACTTTCTGTTGGGATTTTAACATTCTATTGAAACAATACCATTATTGAGACCATTTTACATTGGAAATTAAAATTTATATTGATATATATATTATAATAAATATATATTATTATTATTTCTTAAACAATATACAATTTTTACATATAGTTTATCCATTTAATGTTATTTTTTTATTTGAAAAAATATAAATAAATCTATATCAATTACCAATTACAAATATATTTGGATAAAAAAATCGTTCTTGGATTAAATTGAGCATCATATATATGATGAATTTTTTGGAAATGTATATATAGATGTGGTATTGGTTAGTGATATCCCCCTGAATCATTGAAATTCCTCATGCGACAAAACAATTGGCCAAATCAGATGGATTTTTACAAAGTAGTCTAAAACAATCTAGATGAATGATCTGAATAGTAGATGAATCGTGGGTTTGGATCATGTGGTAAAAAAATTGAGCACTTCGTTAATTCATAATTAATTTATTTTTATAATTAATGATATTTTCATAGTGATTTTCTATATTTTTTCCCTTATAAGGTTATTATTAAAGTGAATGTGTTTTTAGTTATTTACCATTCATATTGATTATTAGTTACCTATTAGTGAAATAAAATTATATATATTCCATAAATCTTGAATTATATACCATTCCAGTTATATTATTATTTATTAATTCATGATATAATCACATATATTTTACGGTCACTATAAATTTTAGCATTCCCTAATTTTGTTTCATTTCATTAGTTTTGGATGAAGATAAATTTATATGGGTTTGAAAGGATGAAGTTTATTTGTTCTTATTTTTTATTATGTTTCACATTTTATTCCCAAAGTAAAAAATGTATAGTTTTGGTATTTGGTTCTCAAAATCTGGTAAAATAAATGGAAAATATTGATTTTATTATTTTTATTTGTGCCTATGTAATAATGTAACGAATCATCTACGAGTTACTAGTATTAGGATAATTAAATTTCTTATTATTTGAAGGATTATTATAAACCAGGGAAATTAGATTTATAAAAATAATTATTAAGGAACATAAACCATTGATATATCATTATTATATATATATAATGGATTCCAACTTTTTAGATGAGGATGATATTATGTGTGTTTTGCCACAATACAAACCATTTAGGATTCAAAAAGTATATATAGATCTGTAATAGAGGTACGTTGGGGTAATAGTTGAAATAGTGTTGAATTGAGATAGAACTGATTATCACCTTGTTAAAAAAAGTCTTAATTTTCACCATATTTGATACTCATATGGGATATACATAGGATCATTTAAATATTATTGATAAACAATTACAAAGGATATGAAAATAATTATATTGTTGATGAAACCATATTTATGATAACTAAATTATGTAATTAATGAAAATTATTACAACAAATTACAAATCATTCATTATGATTTAAAATTAATACTTTTAGTATTTAATACATTATATACCATTTGTTATAAATTTCAAATTTACTGAAAAATTGTATCCTCATTCTGGTAATGTATAGATATGGACCTTTTGAGGAAGAAAATACAACTGGTCATGGATCATTCCAATTTATGGATATATTATAGCATCATAATCAGCTTACAAAAAAACATTTCATTGATGGAGAAACATATTCCATAGTTTTATTATCATATGTTAGTCCACATTATGTGAAATAATTCCCTATAAATTGGTGGTTCTACTAATCAAGTGCTCATTTAATAATGTATTATGTAACTCAAAAAGGTATTTATAGCCATGGGATGCAATGAAAATAAATTTTTTACACTTTATGTGTTTTTTCTCTAATGGGATTTTTATCAATGGAGTTCATTGATCCAGATCACTAAGGAGGAAAAATAATTATAACACATTGAATGGATATATTTTATAGATATATTCCTAGAAAAATATTTCCCTTTCATTAAAAAATTTGAGATGAAGAGAAAATGACAAATAATAAGGCTAATGGAAGAAGAATCTATTGTGGAGTAAACATATTGAATTTAAATTTTTTTCTATGTATGTTAGGGATTATGTTTGCAACATTGAGGGTAAACATTCCCATTTATTTTAAGGGAATAAGTTAATTTTATGAAGGGATTTGGTCTCTCGAACATTATCTTCATATAATGAAATTTTTTAGCACTATCAAGACATTCAGAATTTTCTATGTATTTTACATTCTATGGGAAAAAATATATTGATGGAAATAGATAAATAAATGGATAATGAGATGAAGTGAAAAAATTATTCTCCCAAATTTGATCATTATTGAAAGAAACAACACAATGATTTTTAAAGGGAATGTGAGTTTTCTACATGTGTAGTGAGAAAGAACACAATGCTCTTGATTTAATTTGAATGAAATAAATTTAAAATGTGCAATTATTCTACTAGAATGAAATATATAACTATAAGAGGAAATTACCTATTCATACTGGGAATATAACAAATATGAAGATAAAGTTTCAAGTAGTTATCATTCTATAGATATAACCAAAGGGGAATGATTAAAATTATTTTGTATTTGGATCCATGAATTTTTTTTTGAGTATTTTTCATTAATATATTCTCAACATAAAATTAATGAAATGTATTAGTATTTTATTGTAGTAATATTTCTCAAATGATTTTAGTTAATATGATGAGTAGTACTAATAACAAAGAAAAATGATTTTGGGGATGTTGATATTCATATAAAACATATGATTTAGGGAAATATGACCCTTAATAATTTTCTAATGTTGATATAATTATTTTTGGATTAATATATTATTTATATGTATAAATTAAATTAGAATACATTGTTTTCCTTGGGGTTGAATGACGATTTTTTTATAAACTGATTTATGATATCTTTGAAAGGGTTTTCAATTTTTTCATTATTAAGTAATATATCTTATATTATTTGTTATTAATATGTAATAAGGTATCATTCATGTATTAAATATGGGTTTAAGGTAATTTATGTTATTAAAAACATTCAAGATAATTCATAAAAAAGGTAATCACATGTTTTGTTTGTAATGAATATGAGCTTCTTCATGTTCTTTAGGGGATTAACGATCAGTTCACTTTGGAAATTCAGTAAATTGTTTTTAAAGTTTTTTATTATAATTTTTTGGATGGGACTTATGTTTAACCAGTTATAAAATTGATTGCATTTTACATTGCATGAGGTATTTCAGTGTAATGTATTTCTTCATAATATTTTGTTTTTTTTCATATTTGATAACCTATTCTATACATTTTTTCATAATAATACATAGAAAACTATGTAATGACTTTTAATTCTATTATGGGAATTATGAATTGTTAAATTTTAGAATTATTGATTTTGGAAAAAAAATTCTTTTTTGGATATTAATATCATTGAGTATGATAGGAAATGGAAATTTTTTAAAGCACAAAAAAAGCATTAAATAATAGTTTCCAAAAAAAATATATCCACTAAAAATATTTCAATTTATTTATAAATAGTAAATGAATAACAAAATTTCAGAAAATAATATTGAAAATTGTTTTCCACTATGATAATCATTTATTAGTATATCAATGTCTATTTATCACGTATTTATCCTTTTCATTTGGGAACATTATTTTCTTGTAACACCCCAAGATTTAGTAGTACGTTTATCTCATTAAAGTAATTCAATAACTTGTTCTACAGGAAACACCGAGTTCGAACGCACCACAACATACCAAACTAGCCGTTCAAAAAGAGGCTATGAATAGCATTAAATGAATTTTTAATCTTATATTATATATATAATTTTAATAGCCATATTATATCTTTGTAGGCCTAATATATAAAGAAATTCAATTTTTCAGATAATGTATTTTTTTTAAAATGAAGTTTTACCGCCTACTAATGGTGAACATTTTTAAACACAATATCTGAAACTTTTACATTAAATTTGTAAAAAATAATATTCTTATTCATAAGTGGGTCATAAAAATTTATTTTTGATAAATATTTGGTGTTTTTCCGATAACATTAAAATTTTGGTGAATAGTGAAAATTACTATATTTTAATTGAAAACAAATTTATTAATAAAATTAATTTATAGTGTTCAATTTAACATTTTAATGGTTGGGAAGTTTAATTAGATTATATTTTTATCATTTAACACAATATAGGGTATTATATGTAATTTTACATTTAAATTTGACATAAACATATGTCGATATTTTGATAGTTTTTACTTTTTAAAAAACTCTCTTTTTGGTTTTGACCACGGGAATTAATTTTAAATTAAAAAATGAAAGATCTATATATTGAATATAGTAAAATAGACTTTATTTTTGAATTAATATCATCATAATTATCTTAGGGTATATTTTTGGTATTTTTTTTCTGAAAACACTCAATTTTTTTGAATAGTGAAAAACATTGCGTTATTATTTAAAATTGAATTTTTATTTTGATAATTATTTAATTATGTAAATTTATTTAAGTCAAAATAGATATATAATACCTATATAAGTTCAATTTAATTCATTGGTTTCATTTTATAATAAAATTAAATGTATAATATTTTATTGAACTTTTTAACGTTTTTCCCATCTTCTTGGAGCATTTACAAATTTGCATAAAACATAATTTTAACGCTTCTGGGAGTTGGATTTAAAAAATACTAGAGACAAGGTTGACATCATTATGTAAAATGTGGATCAATAAGATGAAAATAATTTTTTGTGTATATTTTCATTTGACTTTTATTAACCACGGTTAAAAGTAAAAATGGTAATCAAATGTAAAAATGATAATAAAATTAACTAAAACATTTCGTAATTCTATTTGATAAGTGTAATTCGTCCAAAAACAACCTTAGTAATAAAATATGATCCTTTAGGTCCACATGTATCAGATTAGGACATTAATTATTATTTAATTTAAAGAAGAGTTAAAAGTGTTAAATTGAACATTTATTAACCAAACCATTTTTTTAATAGAGTTATACATAAGATAATTTCAACTATAAATATTAATTAGAAATATAAAATGATTTTTCTAAAAATGATATTTTATTTATAATTTTTTTGTGATTATATTATTAAATTTATTTATGACACAATGATGATGCAATAATTTTCTTCTGAATGAAATATTAAAATAGTTTATATTTTTAATATTAAAATAAATTGAATTTAAAAGTTTTGATGACCTAGAAGAATTTTATAGGGTAATATGACACGTTAGGGTTGATTTGATAAGTTTTTTTTGATGTGATAAGGCTGTTATGACTTTCAAAAAAACAAAATACCAAATAGTGTCAAAATTGAGATAAGTTTGATTTTAAAACAAATACTATATTATTTGTTTATATAATATTCCTAAAAATATATGTTTAGTCCAAAGGGATTAAATAATTTTATATATGAAATTAATGAACCAATTTATGTTCTCTTAGATTTTTATTGTTTATTAACCATATATTGTAAGAATATAAGAAGATGCAGTAAAAGTTAAACTATTTAACTAAGAGTTAAATGTAAATGATAAGGTTAAAATGGAAACATAAACTTGTCTAAAACCTATTAGTTGAGAATATTTCGACCCTTAACTACCTATGACTCAAAATAAATTTATTTGGAGCCATTATAAACCGAATTGATTCTATAATAAATAAATATTCTAATCTTTTCCTAATGTTACCCTCACCCTCTTATAAAATGAAACTTCCCCTTCTCTCAAAATAATACCTCCAAATCCATTTGGATCGGCCAAAATCTGCCCAAATATCCTCTCAAAGACCATAACATCAACCTAGAGTCTTTAATTTCGTCAGAAATCCAACCTAAGGAGCCCTTTTTATCAACTCAAAAGAAAACACCCGTAGAAGTGGTAATAATTTAACCACCCTCATTCAAGAACTTTTCTTCTTCCACTTCCAATATCTTTGTAGTATCCATACCAAAATAATAACTCCATTATGTTCTACATATAGTGTTGTTATTATAATTATTTGACAACCCTATTCATTATTTTATACATTCTATAAATGACAAAGTCACCTTACGTGCATACGTATGGCTTACCATCTCAAAGTCGTGGTGTAGTTTGTTATTCAAACACTTCATTATTTGGATCAGAATAATTATGAGTATAACTGAAGTAAATAAAAAATATAACATGATAATGATTCTTTATATATTATGTACCATCCAATTTCATATGATTTCACCATTAATATAATGATATTGTCGCATGTGCATATGTACAGATTACCGTCTCCACGAACGTGATGAGATTAATTCCCCAACGTAATCATTCAAGAATAATTTTCATTATAAGATAAAAAAATTATTTTTAAGATATTAATATCATTATGGATATTAATAAAATATATCATATTCCTAACAAACATGGCTTACGTAACTAAGTATATAGAAGAAAACTGATCCGTTAACACTCAAAACAATGATACAAATAAAATATTATTAACAAAGTAGTATTTAAATATCATATATGAAATCATATTTAAGTATGTGGTTCTCGTATAATTTAATAAAAATGATTTAACTATTATAAAGGAGTTTAACGTACCCTTGAATAACGAAAAGTAAAAGATATGGGTTAATTTCATAATCTCATTATTATCTGACGTTGTTTTTTTATGTAAGTATCTACTGGGACATATTTGGTTTCCATGTCCATGTTTCATAAAAGAGTATTCAAATGGATTATTTTAAATGGAATCTTATAATAAAACATCATTTTAAATGTTTTAAAAATTTATTGTTCTAAACCATTCTTATTGATGTCTATGTTTTTAAAATGGTTTTAAGGATTTAATTATATGAACATGAATGTTTTAAAATAAAAATACTTTTCAAAAGTTTCAAAGTTGTATGGGAAACTTTAATTCAAAACTATCTTTTAAATAGAATCTATTTTAAATTATGTGAATTTTAAATGATTTCAAGAAAAATGTATTTTTCTCTTAAAGAGTTTTTCTGATCATTTTTAACTATGTCAACTTCCATTAAAGGATATTATACTTGATCAAGGTTGATTTATTATACAAAAATTTTATATTGTATTGAAGGTTTTGTGATATGTTTGATTGTGGATGAGTTATTTTTATACCATTCATGGTTTATGGGTAAAGTATTTACATTTTGTATGCAAGATTTAATAGGAATGTTTATGTTATGTATAAACCTTTTCATACGAGGAATGCATTAGACTTAGTAATTGATGGGTGGAGCCCGCTTTAGCTCCTTGATGCATCGGTAGGTCCCACAAGACCAACTAGTGTCTTGGAAAAAGGGCTTGTCAAAATTGTATTTTTAATCTTGGCATAAGGCCTTGACTATGTGGTTATGAAGTTTAGAAATATGCATTCTATTATTATGAAATTGTCTATTGATATTACATGTCATTATTCGACTTAAAAATATCCATGTGAAAAAGTAAATGGAATTATTTGATTTATCTTACCGTATTATGATGATGTTTATGTTTAAAAGGTTTTTGTTTTAGTCTTATACAATTCCTTAAATGTTTATTCATACTTATAAACGTTTCCACTAAATTATTTTCCTTACTAAGCATTTGACCTCACCCCACTCTTATGTTTTATTTTCCCAAGATTCCCAGAAGTGTATTATGATTGATATACAAGTTTAAGAAAGGGGATTAACGGAATTTTAAAAGGATCATTTACGGTTTGTTTTATTTTCTAATGCGTAATGTAACTTTTATATAGGGAATCAATTTTGCAAGACTACAAAACTGATTGGTCTTTCGGGAGTTGACTCCTTATAATCTTGCAAATTTATTAAAATAATGCAGCGACTCTAAACTTTTAGGGTAAGGGAATTACATATGGTATCAGAAGATGTTTAGAAACAACCTTGGAAATAAATTTAGATAAAATCTGACCATAGAACATTACCATAAGATTTTCATTAAGGATTATTATAGAAGTACTTCCTAGAATTTTGAAAATGTAGAGATTTTATGAATTTCCAAGAAATACATCCATGTATGGATAGGAAAAGGTATAGGTGGCTCTCGAAAAAATGTACCTAGTAGTGAAAAAATTGAAAAGGAGTTTTAGGCTTGACCTGGGGTATCCTGGTACATGACAACAGGCCTTGCTACACTCTTTCTTATGACACTCCAAGGGGATATGCTTAGGATAATTCACATTTTCATTACAAGAAATTATGAAGGATTTAGGGGTAAATAATTTCTCATTAAAAACGTTTTATGATTTTAGATTATATGCACAATCATTTCAATTTACGTTAGGTATTTTACAAGTTTAGAAATATGATTTGTGATTCATAAACTAACCTATTGTATGCCATAGTTTAGAAATGGCGCCTAGTAGAAGGAATGAGAATTTTAGCAATACAAATTATCAAAAGATTAAGAAGGATATTATCTTTCATGGTATTAATCCAACATTTAAATGGGAAAGAGTCTCCCATATATTCTCATTATATAAAGAAATAATATCATTTTTTAATAAGATAAGTAACCAATTCTCTTAGTCCTGTTTTTTGAAGGGAAGCAAGGGAAGATAAGGATTGAAGAGCGAAATCCGGATAAAGGGAGGAGGGGAAAGAAGGATTTCCTCATATGTGATAACGGTTTAAAAAATCACCCTGGTAAATTATTTAAGGGAATGGGTGTTTGTTATATGTGTGGAGAAACAGGACACCATGTACGTGATTGCAAGGGTAAAAAAAGGTTTCAAAATGAAAATGCTTAATCAGAAAGGAGTTGGGACACTATACAAATCAATTTCCAAATCATTAGAGTATACCCCAAATGATTCTATTAGATAATAATCATGTTATGATACTACCAAAGATGAAGATTAATGGTTAGAGTTATTATGTTGTTATTAAAGTATAATTCCTTTTGAGTATTGTATTAATGATATAGATGTTATAAGAATTATAGAGTATTTAAGGATTTTACTACACTACTATTTTATTAAGGACTTAAGATTGTGTGGAACCAAGAAAAGTTACTCAATAAGAGGTTAATTTTCATTGGAAAATATATGGTTTAGAGAAAGATAAAACATAATATGGTTCTGATGTCGAGGGAGTGATTTTGGAAGAATATATGATTGATTTGGATAAATTATATTCGATATTTTTGACTACCATGAAACTGATTAAGGATTTGTATATTACATCATTGTTGGAGTTTACATCATTTTTTGATATAAAGAGTACATCCAATATTATATAAGGAATAAGGGATCATGAATGTAATCAATAAGGTTTTATGGTAATTCAGGGTGTTGAAGTGTTTTAATAGAATACATGATTAAGGTATTTAAATGTTATTACATTGCAAAAAGGATTTTCATTATGATTACCGTACTTATAATTTTTTGACTGTGAGTTTGGACAAAATTATTTTGGATATGTCTAAAGGTTAAAATGGATTATGTTAAACATTAGATACTATTGTTTACAATTAGAAAAACTTCTTAATATTATTTTTTTGTTTTTTGAAAAAGGAAAACACAGAGGGCGGGCGACAACCCGTCGAGTCCAACAAGGCTACAAGAATTGAACCCGCAATCGAAGGGTGACATGGGTGAATACCCAACCACTGGCCTATGTGATGTCCTGGTTTTTATAATGTTGTTTTATTAAATGGTCTGATAGGTAGATTATAAATTCAATTTTTGGAACCATATACGATTAGGATAAAAAAAGATTATTGAATTCTATTATCTATTGGAGTGAAAGATTAGTTTGTGGTAGGAATTAGTTGAATGTTGAAACTCTACATTACAAGTATATATATATATATATATTCCTCTTATTATATAAATAAATTAATCAATAAACTATAGGGAAGGGATATTAAAACCAAAAATTTGTTATCTAAATATGTTATGTTTTGTTGAACCAATGTTATTTTACATCATCTTAGATTGATGGCTTTGAGGCCCTCAATTTTACACTTGTTTGTGATTGATGACCTCAATCACTCCATATATATATTTACTTTTTCCTCCAATTATGTGTCTCTAATTTCCTCCAATGTTATCCTAAGAGATATTATAATTTTGTTGTGAATTTTTCATTTTCCTTTCCGTCTTATTATGAATAAATTTTATTAACCCAATTTATGATGTGGGTCTTCCACCAAGGTATTTTTCTATTTTAATAAACTATTTTCGATGAAAAAATTCAAATTTTGAGTATGCAATTTATTGAAGTAGGGTAGAATGTAACACCCCAATATTTCATAGTATGTTATCTCTTTAATGTAATTCAATAGTTGCGCTATACGCAACACCAAGTTCGAACGTACCATAACATACCAAAGTAGACGTTTAAAGTGGATTTCTATATTATTAACAAAATTTTTAGTCTTATATACTCTATATAATTTTAACCCCCATATTATGTGTTTCTTAGGCATAATATAAAAACCAATTCACTTTTTCAGATAAAGGAAGTATTTTTCAAAAATGCAATTTTACAGCCTACTAATGGTGAACATTTTTTAAATGCAATATCTGACACATTTATATTAAATTTGACAAAATAAACTTCTCATTTAGAAGTGGGACATAATAATTTATTTTCAATAATTTTTTTTATTTTTCTAATAACTTTCATTTTTTGGTGAATAGTGAAAATTACTAAATTTTAATTTAAAACAACATTTGTAATCAAAATAATTTTTAGTGTTCAATTATAAATTTGAATGGTTTGGATGTTTATCGGCAATGGATTCCTCTAGGGCCTATAGGCCATGTAATACTTATGCCAATGACCCTTTTAAGGGTTCCACCTCACCCCTTGAAAGGTGTATTATCAAAAATCAATAAAAAAATGAAGGCCTTCGGGCCATTGGATGGAAATTATATGTAATTTCACATTTGAATTTGAAATAATGTCAAGAACCAACTCGGGCTGACCCTGAACCGATCACCCGAGCCGGTCCGCGACATGACCCGAGAGGCGTTCCCGATCCTCCTGGGCTGGCGACAAGCGCCAGAGCATCAACAGAGGATGTGGGAATGATTTCTCCAAGTAAAAAAATAAATAAATCAGCAGAAATATAACAGAGAAGTGCAGAATAAATAGAGAGAGTAAAGAAACTAAACAAAAACAAAAGAAAAATAAAACTAACTGAAAGAGACAATCACTATCTCTGTGTGACCTCGCAGGTCACTCTCCAACTCACGACCAAACATCGCCCAAGGAGAACGTACCCAAGTTGTGTCCTGCACAACACAAAAAAACAGAAAGAGAACTATAGGTGTGAGTATTAAAACTCAGTAGGCTAGCCTGATATCTATTCTCAATGCACTAACATTAAATAAAGAAATTTACTAATTCCAGGTTTTAACTAAATTATATGAAATATTAGTTTCCACACACACTTATATTTCTAAAACAAGTATTAGTCCATTTCCATTTTTAATTTTAAAAAACAAGGTTAATGTTTGAAAGGAATAGGTACATTTAATTTTAAAACATTTTCTGCAAACTATTTAGGAATCCAAACATCTGTTATTATCCAAAAAGGAAAACCACACTTAACACACAACACACGCCAAGGGAAATGGAAAAAATGGCACACACAAGCCGGCAACCAAACTAGACTTCTCAATCGTGCGCCACACACAAATAAAAACTAAATGAAACATGGGTCGAACCTAGGAGATCATGAATAATCTAGAACATACAATACATGTGACTCATCCTGAAAGCATGCTATAAATCGATGAAGTCATAACGCCCTAATGCTCGGCAAAGTCCTGCATGGCCTAACCGAGGGGCCCAATCCCCATAGCAGCAATAACTCAGTATTCCCCTACTATGGGGCCACTAGCCAGTGTAAAATATAAACTATTGCAGCAATCATTCTCAAAAGATTCACTCACTATGTCAGGTTCCCATGTCAACACATACAATAAAAAGGGGTGCGTCCACAATGTAAATCAATCAGTCACGATGCCCAAATATCACAAAAAACTCATGCAATCAATTCACACAAAATATCACCCCTGAGTAACCCAAAAGTGATTTTTTACAAAATAATTTATTTCATTAAAGTGCCAAACGGTCCTTCACTAACTTTAAAGAAAACCTCATTTCTAAAGAAAACCCGAAACACTTTTTCAGAAGAAAGCATTTATCTTTAAAACTAGGACCACATTTGAAATTCTGTGAATTATGTTTAATGGCCAAACTGGAATTCATTCACTTCTGAGTGTCCGCTCGTCATGAAAATATTTCAAGAGTCATGAATAAAATAAACGACTCTTTTTACACCAAATAATCATTTAAAAATTAATCAACTTATATTATTTTCAATTTATGAAAAGTAATAAAACATCAATCAATTAATAATTTCTAAATTTAAAGGTGAGTGCAGTGAGGGACCTACCTCAAGACCGAGATGAAAAGGAAGACGCACGTCCGACACCACACTGTAAGGTCCAACGTACTGTAAACAAAACACTAAGAACTCAAAGCACAACCGAAAACCCCAATTAAAGTATATGAAACCAAGCAGGTGGGAAGAAACCCTCACCTCGAAATTGAAGAGCGATGATAATACAAACTCAGAATCCAGGCGCTACGATGGCGCTCACTCAGAAACGCCCCGCGTGGGTCCTAGAAAGTCAAACCGACCCAAATAACATTTAATTAAAAAAACTCTAATAAACCCAAGGCACATATATATATATATATATATATATATCAAATATAAATATAAAACGAGCACCAAATAAAAGGGGTATACCAACGGGGGGTCGTGAATAGAAAAAGACCACCAGAGGGCATCACGCCAGAACAACGGAAGGCTTCCGCAAGGCTGGACACGGTCCGACTAGGGGGGTGGAAAGGGTCGTTAGGCAGTGGCGGGCAGCCTGTGGGTAGCACGGGTTTGAGTCATATGGGAGCCGGGGTGCCACGCAGCTGCGGTGCAAGGCAGCGCTACAAAGGGGGAGGGTTTCTGGCTTCTGTGACAAGAGGAGATGGAAGGGGGAGTAATGAAATGTGGAGAGTGATGGAGCTACTGGGCAGAGGCACAGCTGGAGTGGAACACTGTAGCAGGTGCGCCGGCTATAAGGAATGTGGAGAGAGGGTGATGCAGCGCTGGGAAAAGAAGCCATGACAGGCTGGCTAGGTTCGTGACTGGAGGAGCATGGTACAGGGGGGGAAGAAACAGGAGGCTGGGTGTCATGCTGGGTGCGTGTAGGCCGAAGGCGGCATGAGGGCGCGACGAGCAGGAGGCGACTACGGGGAGGTGCTGGAACAGGGAAAACCAGGGGCTGCCGCGGGAGCCGCTACAAGGGGATGTAGAGACCGTGGTGCCAGTGGGTGGATGGTTGAGGTCTTGTAGGAGGTGAGGGCATAGTGCAGACTTGCTAGCGGTGCTGCGCAGGGAAAACCGGGACGAGGCCAGCGTGCACAAAGGGGAAACCTAGAAGGTTGAGGCGCAAGAGGGCGGAGATGCGGGAGGCTGGGTGCTGCATCCATGCAGGGAGGCGAGCCGAACAGGGGCACGGGGTTACGGGCATGCAGGGAGGCTCGGCCTGTGCTGGCGGACTGCAACAGGGAGGGAGGCTGGTGGAGCAGGGTGCAAGGATGGCGGCCGGAGGAGCTGCATGGGACTGCATGAGGGGTGGAGGGGCGGTGGATTGCAGGCACGTAGGGGGAGGGGGAGGTCGCGCCAGGCAGAGACGCATCAGGGGCAAGGCAAAGAGGAAGCAGGAGGGAAGCAAATGGGAGGCCTTGTAGGAGGGAGGAGCCGGACAAGGAAGCTGGCAGGCTGCTGGCACGCAGATGGGGATAGGTTGGCATGTGCCTGGGGTGCGGGATAATCAGTGGCGGAGTTGGGAAGGCGAGGCGGAGGGGATAACCGGAGGAGGGGCGATGAAGGCGCAGGTGAACAGGAGTAGGCTAGGGCACAGGGTGTCCATGTCGCATGGGAGAAGAAGAGAGAAAGAAAAAAAGAAGGGGAGGGGGGGAGGGGACACCCACGTGGAATAACAACAAATAAGAGGAAAAAAAGTAAAAGATAATGAAGAAGATGATAAAATAAAAAAGTAAATAGATAAAATAATAATAATAATAATAATAATTTGACTAATAATAATAATAATAATAATATTAATCCAATAATAATAATAATAATAATAATAATAATAACATTAATTATTATTATAATAATCAGTCAACTACGTAGTCTCCAGGACCGAGCACATGATTGGCGCTAGCAGTGCGGAGACCGTGCACCTACCCCGACCAAAAGCACGATGACTGCAAGTAGTGCGGTGACTACTCACCAATCTGAGACCCACCGAAAACCACCAAAGCTTCAAAAATTTAAATCCAGACACAAACCCAACTCTGTCCAAAGTCGCGGGGCTAAGAAAAGAATAAAAACAATAGGCATCCGTGGTCAGGGTGTGACAATTCTCCCCACCACAGACACTTTCTGCACCCAGAAAGTCCCCAGGACAACATTTTCCATAACTTGAGTTCATTCCCAGACAAAATCATAGAGAACTGAGACCTTCGGAACAATCCAGCAACTTGAGGATAAGAAATTAACTGAACACCTCCCATCAATTTCATGAAACCAACACCTCCCTAAAGAACACAGCTAGGACCAACTCAAAATTAGAACAGGTCCATTTATTCATGGGCCCACACCATTCAGAGAGACCAAACAACTTAATAACCACACCGAGAGAAGATAAGACCGCTTCGATTGTGGGGGAACGAGCTCATCATGCCACCACAACAAGGATGAGCTTACGAAAACGATGAGAATAGAACAAGGGAAATTTTGGATATTTTCATTCAAAGCCAAAGAAATTATCTGGACCGAGGATCCACACACCCTCAGTAACTCATGAATATGCCTGAGCTTCACCCTGAGACCAGTGGCTGGGGCCCTGATAGCCGAAGCGTCTCATGCCTCAAAGTCAAGCATTTTCATATTCTAGTCTCTAACTCCTTCTTTCGGTCGATGATTCCAACAACCACAATGGTCATACATTTTCAAAGGGATGCAACATGATGACTTAGAATGTTCGGATATGACATACTGGAGGTACACAAGAGAGTGGTCCGACGAACTAGGAGTTGGTACCGTTGAGGATAGTTTGTTGGAGACAGGTTCCACCGGCCCGCACTCCTTGCCAGATGGGGAACCTGTGAAGAAGTCGACCGCCATTAATCACACCCAAAACTCTAATGACGATAAGACATTTAATATTTACTAACCCAGAACTGAACCCTCAAATAACTCTAGGGAAGTATGAACCTTAACTACCCTGGGAGTTCCCAACATCCCAAAGACACGCTATCTTTTAGAACAAAACAACTACCTCTAACAGACTTCAACTACCTCGATAAGCAAGAAACACAGAAAAGGAACTGATAACTGAACATAAATCATCGACAACTTTGAGAGGATTTCTGGGTGGCATACTCATAACAATATGAAAAACACCATCAAAACCGGCATCAAGACAAAACTTAATCAAAGAAACAACACAAGCTAAGGTAAATAGGCCCATAATCCAAACATATACAACACAAGGAGAAATCACTTTTCCAAAACTATTATTTCTTTAAAATTTTCAAAACTCACCTATGGAAATTTATGAACTGTCACACGTGCGTTCATTCAATCCTGCTCACATCATTTGTGAACAAGTTCCCCCATGAACTTTCCATACATACCCACGCATGTGTGTCCCTCCATAAGGGTGCCAATGTTCAAACATGTCTTTTCCTTACCAAATACAAACACATACCAAGTTTTTCCAAACCTATACACCTTCTCTTTAAAAAACCCACTTTAGTAATTTCAAAAACAATTTGGATGAAACACTTTTCAATTTAAAAACCAATTTCACTTTTAACGCACACTCAAATCAACTGGGATTAAAACAAAACACCAGCTGTAATAATCCACTGGAATGAGAAACTAGTGCATATGTCTAACCCAACAACATAGTGGTGAGACATGGCCCAAGTAAAGCATAACACTAAGAGGACCATAAACTGGACACCTGGACTCCACATGGGTCACCACCCCATGTGAGGCTTCAAAGTGAACTGATTCGCCACCCTTGTCATCCCTCAAACCAAAACGACCAAGGAAAAGTGACACAAATCCCGGACTAACCCTGGTAACTCAGGTCTCTTCACGAGCAGTGGTGATCAGTCACTGACATGTAACCTACCTCCTGATCCCTGATAGTCCTAATCTCCATCTACTGGACATACCAAATAACAAAGGGAGCTCTTAAAAGGGAGGTCTGCTAAGGGCCGACCTTCTCTGATACCATTTTTTCATGAACCAACTCGGGCCGACCCTGAACCGATCACCCGATCCGGTCCACGACATGACCCGAGAGGCGTTCCCGATCCTCCCGGGCTGGCAACAAGAACCAGGGCATCAACAGACGCTATGGGAATGATTTCTCCAAGTAAAAAATAAATAAATAAATCAGTAGAAATAAAACAGAGCATTTCATAATAAATAGAGAGAGTAAAGATACTAAACAAGAAAAAAAGAAAAATAAAACTAACCGAAAGAGACAACTACTATCTCTATGTGACTTCACAGGTCACTCTCCAACTCACGACTAAATGTACTCTAAGGAGAACGCACCCAAGTTGTATCCTACACAACACTAAAAATAGAAAAAGAACTATAGGCGTGAGTATTAAAACTCAGTAGGCTAGCATGATATCTATTCCCAATGCAATACCTTTAAATAAAAAATTGTATTAATTCCATATTTGAACTAAATTATATAAAATATTTGTTTCCACACACACTTTCATTTCTAAATCATGTATCAATCCATTGCCCTTTTTAATTTAAAAAAACAAGGGTAATGTTTGAAAGGAATAGGTACATTTCATTTTAAAACATTTTCTGTGAATAATTTAGGAATCCAAACTTCAGTTATTAGCTAAAAAGGGAAAACACACATAACACACAACACACGCCAAGGGCAATGGAAAAAATGGCACACATGAGCCGGCAACCGAACTAGACATCTCAATCGTGAGCCACACACAAATAAACACTAACAGAAACATGGTTCGAACCTAGGAGATCGTGAACAACCCAGAACGTACTATACATGTGACGCATCCTGAAAGCATGCTCTAACTCGATGACGTCCTAATGCCCTAATGCTCGGTATAGCCCTGCATGGCCTAACCAAGGGGCCCAATCCCCATAGCAGCAATAACTCAGTATTCCCCTATTATAGGGCCACTAGCAAGTGCGTAATCTAAACTAGTGCAACAATAATTCACAGAAGATTCACTCACTGTGCCAGGTTCCCATGTCAACACATACAATAAAAATAGGTGCATCCACAATGTAAATCAATCAGTCACGATGTAAAAATATCACACACAAATCGTGCAATCAACACACACAAAATATCACCCCTTAGTAAACCCAAAGCGTGTTTGTCCAAAATAATTTATTTCATTAAAGTGCCAAACAGGCCTTCACCAACTTTAAAGAAAACCTCATTTCTCAAGAAAACTTGAAACTCTTGTTCAGAAGAAACCATTTATCTTTAAAACCAGGACCACATATGAAATTACGGGAATTATGTTTAAAGGAAAAACTGGAATTCTTTCACTATTGAGTGTCTGCTCGTCAAGAAAATATTTCAAGAGTCGTGTATAAAATAAATGGCTTTTTTTACACCAAATAATCATTTAAAAATTAACCACCTTATATTATTTTTGATTTATTAAAATTAATAAAACATTAAAAAATTAATAATTTCTAAATTTAAAGATGTGTGAAGTGGGGGACCAACCTCGAGACCGCGATGAAAAAGAAGACGCACGTCCGACACCACGCAGTAAGGTCCAACGTACATCAAACAAAATAATAAGATCTCAAAAAACAACCAAAACCCCAATTAAAGTATACAAATCCATGAGGGCAGGAAGAAACCCTCACCTCGAAATTGAAGCGCAATGATAACACAAACTCGGAAACCAGGCACGGCGATGACGCTCACTCGGAAACACCCCGTCCGGTTCCATGAAAATCAAACCGACCCATAACATTTAATTAAAAAAAACAATAATCAAACCATGGAACACACACACACACACACACACACATATATATATATATATATATCAAATATAAATATAAAACGAGAATCAAATAAAAGGGGTATACCAACGGGGGGCCGCGACAAGAAAAAGACCACCAGAGGGCGTCGCACCAGAACAACGGAAGGCGTCCGCACGGATGGACACAGTCCGACTAGGGGGGCGGCAAGGGCCGTCAGATAGTGGCGGGAAGAATGTGGGAAACACACATTTAATTCGGATAGGAGCCAGGGTGCGGGGAAGCTACGGTGCAAGGCAGCGCTACAAGGGGGGTGGGCTGCTGGCTGCCGCGACAGGAGGAGACGGAAGGGGGAGCAAAAGCGTGCGGAGAGTGACAGAGCTGCTAGGCAGAGGCGCTGCTGGACTGGAGACTGTAGCAGGTGCACTAGTTAGAAGGAAGGCGGAGCGAGGGTGATGCAGTGATGGGAAAAGGAGCCACAACGGGCTTGTTAGGTTTATGAATGGAGGAGCGGGGTGTGGTGGGGAGAAGAAATAGGAGGCTGGCCGTCGTGATGGGTGCATGCAGGATGAATGTGGCCGGAGGGTGCGACGAGCAGGAGGAGACTAAGAGGAGGCACTGGAATAGGGAAAACCAGGGGGCTGCCGCGAGGGCCACTGTAAGGGGCTGTAGAGACCGGGGTGCCAGTGGGTGGATGGTTGAGGTCTTGCAGGAGGTGAGGGCGGAGGGCATAATTTTTAGTGGCACTATTCAGGGAAAGCCGAGACGAGGCCAGCGTGCACAGAGGGGAAAACTAGGAGGCAGAGGTGGAAGAGGGTGGAGATGCAGGAGGCTGGGTGTTGCGGCCATGGAGGGAGGCGAGCCGAACAGGGGCGCGGGGTCATGGGAATGCAAGGAGGCTCGGCTGGTGCAGGTGGACTGCAACAGAGAGGGTGGCTGGCGGAGCAGGGTTCAAGGCTGGTGGCCGGAGGAGCTGCATGGGACTACATGAGGGCCAGAGGGCTGGTGGATTGTAGGCACGTAGGATGAGGGGAAGGTCGCTCCAGGAGGAGACGCAGTCGGGGCTAGGTGAGGCAGAAGTAGGAGGGAAGAACATGAGAGGCCCTGGAGGAGAGAAGAGCCAGACAAGGAGGCTGGCAAGCTACTGGCGCGCGGCTGGGGCGAGGTTGGCCGATGCCTGGGGTGCAGGCTGATCAGCATCGGAGTCGGCAAGGCGAGGCGTAGGGGAGAACCAGAGGAGGGGTGATGCAGGCATGATTGAACTGGAGCAGGCTGGGGCATAGGGTGTCCGGGTCGCACGAGAGAAGAAGAGAGAATGAAAAAAAGGAAGGGGGGAGGGGACACCAACATGGAAGAACAACAAATAAGAGGAAAAAAAGTAAAAGATAATGAAGAAGAATATAAAATAAAAAAGTAAATAAATAAAATAATAATAATAATAATACTAATAATAATAATCTAACTAATAATAATAATACTAATCCAATAATAATAATAATAATAATAAGAATATTAATAATAACAATACTTATTATTATAATAATCGGTTAACTGCGCAGTCTCTAGGACTGAGCGCACAATCAGCGCTAGCAGTGTGGAGACTGTGCACCTTCCCAGACCAAAAGCACGATGACTGTTAGTAGTGCAGTGACTATGCAATGGTTTGAGACCCACCGAAAACCACCAAAGCTTCAAAAATTTAAATCCGGACCCAAACCCAACTCTGTCCAAAGTCGCGGGACCTAGAAAAGAATAAAAACAACAGGTGTCCTTGGTTGGGCTGTGACACATAAAGACATGTCAATCTGTTGATAGTTTTTACTTTTTTAAAAACTAGCTTTTTCTATTTTACAAAATGAATTAATATTAAATTAATAAATTCCAGTTCTAGATGTTGAATATGGTAAAATGGACTTCATTTTTTAATTCATAATATCCAAATTTACATTGGGTGAATTTTTGGTATTTTTCTAAAAACATTCAATTTTTGATAAATAGTGACTAACACTGTGTTATTATTTAAAACCGATATTTTATTAAAATAATTTTTTATTTTATTTAAATTTATTTTAAGTCAAAATAAAGATATAATACCTATATAAGTTCAATGTAATTCATTGGAGTCATTCTATAATAAAATTAGATGTATAAAATTTTATTGACCTTTTTAATGTTTTTTAACCAACTTTTAGGAGCATTTAAAAATTTGCATAAAACAAAATTCTACCGCTTATGGGAGTAGAATTTCAAAAATCCAAGAAACAAAAGTTGAAATCAGTAAGTATAATGTGGATCAATAGGATGAAAATAATTTTGGTTGAATAGTAACTTTTGACTTTTATTTACCACGGTTAAAAGATAAAAGGGTAATTAAAGGTAAAAATGATATTATAATTAGCCTAAAACATTTCCTAATTCTATTTGATAAGTTTAATTCGAACAAAAGCAACCGTATGAATAAAATATGATCCTTTAGGTCACATTGGATTATATTATGATATTTATTATTATTTTATTTAAAGAAGAGTTAAAAAGTGTTAAATTCAATGTTTATAAACTAAAACATTTTTAATTAATGGTTATACAAAAGATAAATTCAACTATAAATATTTATTAGAAAGATGAAAATATTTTCTATGTAATAGTATTTTATTTATATTTTTTGATAATATATAATAAAATTTATTTATTAAACAATGATGATGTAGTAATTACCTTCTTAATGAAAAATTAGTATAGTTTACGTTAGAGAAATTAAAATAAATATAATTTAAATGTTTTGATGCCATAAAATAATTTTCAAGGTTAATATGACATTTTTGGGTTTATTAGATAATTACTTTGGAGTGATAAAGTTGTTTTTACTTTCACAATAACAAAATACCAAATAGTGTAAAAATTGACATAAATTAGTTTTTAAAACAAATACTATATTATAGGTTGATATAATATTCCTAAAAATATAAGGTTTGGTCAAACAACATGAATAATTTTATATATGACACTACCAAACCACTTGAGTTCTCATGGATGTTTAGAGTATGTTTATTTACCATATAGTGTAAGAATACAAGAAGATACTATAAAAGTTATACTATTTAACAAAGAGTTAAATCTAAAGGATAAGGTTGATATGGTAACCTAAACTTGTCTAAAAACTATTGGTTGAAATATTTTCGACCCCTAACCACCTAAGTCTCAAAATAAATTCATTTGGAGCCCTTATAAACCGAATATGACTATATAATAAATTAATATTTTAATCATCTCCTAAAGTGACCCTCACCCGTCTTATAATAGGGCTCATCCTTTTATCTCAAAACCACACATCCAAATCCATTTGCCTCAACCAAACCCTGCCTAAATATCCTCCCCACTTCCCTCAAATCATCCTACAGTCCTTACATTGATCATAATGCCAACTAATGGTTCCCTTTAAATCAACTTGAAAAGAAAAAGTCGTGGAAGATATAATAATTTCACCACCCTCTTTCTAGTTCTTTTAATCATCCACATCCCTTTTATTTGTTGTTTACATACCAAAATAATAACTCCAATACCTCTTACATATTTTGATTCTATTATAAATATGGTACAACTATATTCGTTATTCTATCCATTCTATAAATGACAAAGTCACCATACGTGTGTACGTACAGCTTACCATCTCCACGTCGTATTATAGTTTGTTATTGAAACACTTCATCATCTGGATGGGTATAACAATGATTATAACTGATATAAATAATAAATATAAAATTTTATTGATTCGGAATATATATTTTATACCATAAAATTACATAATATTTCACCATAAATATAATGATATTGTCGCTTGTGCGTACATACAGATTACTATTGGGAAAAAATCCCTCAAGGTAATATTGCATCATTTATGGGTTGATTGTGTTTGTTGACAAAGAAGGTTTAAATGGTGAATTTTCGAGTTCCAGAGAAGTTGTTAAAAATCCATGTGGACAAATTACGATGACAAACAGATGATCTGGATGCGATACAAAGGAGGAGTACAAGGTGGCATAGAAAAGGCAGGAGCTTCACGAAGGCTTGTTTGAGCTTTGAGAAATTTGGAGCCTCGCGAAGTAGGATTCTTTGCCATAGTTTTTTCAATAGAATGGACCTTTGTTCAGGGGTAAACGGGTATTAATCAGTGGATGAAATTTGGAATTCCACAGAGCATCTACATACAGTGGAGTATGCATTCATTAGTGATAATGAAGAGACCTACATGTCTGTAAACTGTGAGTGTATCTTCTGAAGAAACATAGAGCTCACTTAAATTGTGATAGTAGTGAGTTCTCAAATTGTGAGTGGTTGTAAACTAAGAGGGATAGTGAGTCCACTTTAAACTTGTAAACAACATTGCACTTATAGTGGAATTGGTACATCAGGACACTACCTGTGTATGCTCCTTGGATGTATTCCAATGAGGGTGAACAATGTAAAAACCGCTCTGTCATGTGGATGCTTTGAGTTTTATAAATACTATGCATCAGGAAGGAGAGAGAGAAGAGGAGTTTTTCTAACAACAAAACAAGATCAAAAAGGGTAGTTGTTTTATTCTGTCATACCCTGATTCACCTCCCCTCTCAGGGTATCTAGCCTAGTGGACCTAACAATTACCATCTCCACAAACGCGATGAGATTCATTCCCCATCGTAATCATTCAAGACTAAACTTCATTATATGATTTAAAATAATGGTTAAAAATAAATATCATTCTGGGTATAAATTAAATACATCATATCAATAACAAACATTGGTTACATAACTAAGTATATAAAGGAAAACAGACCAGTTATCACCCAAACCGATGATACTTCTAATATATTATTAACAAAGAAATATTTAAATATCATATATAATATATTATTTATGTATGTGGTTCTTGTATAATTTATAAACAATTATTTAACTATTACACTTGATGTTAATGTACCCTTGAACAAGGTAAAGTGCAAGTTAGGGGTTAATTTCACAATCTCATTATCATCCGAGCTTGTTTTTACATAAGTATCTACTGGGAAATATTTTTTATCCAGTCCATGTTTCCTAAATGAGATTTAAAAGGGATTCATTTTAAGAAATTTTAATAAAACATTATTTTAAATGTTTTGGAGAGTTATTCATCTAATCCTTTCTCATTAATTTCACTGATTTAAAAATGGTTTTATGGATTTATTTATATAGACATGAATGTTTTAAAATGTTAATTCCAATAAAATGTCTCAATGTGGTATGCGACTATTTTATTCAAAAATATCTTATAAATGACCTCCTTTAAAAATTATGTGAAATTTAAATGATTTTAGGAAAATAGGATATTTGTCTCAATGATTTTTACTAATCATTTTCAACGATGTCAGCATCCTTTATGAGATATTATTCTTGATCAAGTTTGATTTATTATAAAAATAGTCTATATTGTATTGTAGGTTTTGTGATATGTTTTCCTAAGGATATGTTATTTTTATTCCATTAATGGTTTATAAATATATTATTTATAATTTTTGTGCTAGTTTTAATATAAAGGTTTATGTTTTTTAATCATTTTCATATGTGGAATGCATTAGACAAAGTAAGTGAAAGGTGGAGCCCGGTATATCTTCTCTAGGCATCGGTAGGTCTCATGAGACAAACTAGTGTCTTGGCACAAGACCTTAATAAAATTGTATTATTAGTCTTCACATAAGGCCTTGAATATGTGGTTATAATGTATGGCATTATGTATTTCATCATTATGAAATTGGAAATTGATATTACATGTGATTATTCGACTAGAAAAATATCCATGTGAATAATTAAAATTAAATATTTGATTTATCTATGCCATATTATGATGAATCTTATGTTTAAAAGTCTTTTATTATAGTCTTATACATTTCCATAAATGTTTTTGCTTATTTATGAATGTTTTCGCTATATTGTTATCCTTACTGGGAATCTGATCTCACCCCTTTCTTATGTTTCATTTCCCCTGGATTCAAAGAAGTGTATTATGATTGATAAGTAGAGTTAAACTGGGGGATTAATGTTGTTATCAAAGGATCATTTATGTTGTGATTTATCTTCTAATGTGTAATGTAATGTTCATGTTTGTAATCTATTTTCCAGGACTACTAAACTGGCCAGTCTATTGTGATATGATTCCTTGTAATAATGACAATATATTAAAATAATGCACCGACTCTGGGCTTCTGGGGTAAGGGTGTTACATTTCTTCTCAACATGTTCTATACCACTCTCCATCATATATTGGTGATATTTTTTTCTCTTATATGTCCATTTTTCACATCCCACTAATGGTATCAAATTTTGAAACCTATATATTTGATTATTGTAGATGACCATTTATTATCCATTAACCTCTTAGTAAAGAGTATATTTTTAAAATACTTATTTTATTCTGAGTTTTTATACAATGGTTTTCTCAAATGTCAAACCTTTGATTATAGAAATCATGTTAAAATAACATGGAAAGAAATTATTCAATGTGGGGAGAATGTAAGAACCAAATATTTAAAAAAAATGCTATATTAGATAGCTTATGTGACACACAACATAGAACATTAAAAACCCTTGAAGTATGTTAATGTAAATTAAATTTCATTTTTATCTTGTAGAATATGCATCCCCCGTGACAGAGTGAACTATAATATAGTAACCCATATGTTAAATTAGTTTATATAAATACAGTATGGTTATGAAATATATAAGGATTATTTTTTCATTATTTATAATAATATTTGGAATTAGAATAAAAATAATTTGATAAAAAAAATAAAATAGGCACTTTCTCAACGAAATCAATTGTATCTCTTCTTTCAGACATATGATAAAATTTATTTTTTAAATATTTAAAAAAATTATTTGTTAAAAAAATAATTTTTTTAATTATATTATAAAACATATCTTACAGTGATTTTATTTATTTAAAAAACAACGATTATCGATTAGTGAAAAATATTACTTTTTAATTAAAAACATCATTTTCCTTTAGCATGTGTATAAATATATAATACAACTTAATTTAGTTTTAAGGTAAAAATAGTTCAATTATATTTCAATTAATCCAATTTATTTCATTGTAATCCTATTATTATTTTAATTTAATTTAAATGCATTACAATCATCTGAACATTTTCTCATTAAAATCCCAATTTCTTATCACATATATATGAATAATTTTAAATGATTTTTTAATATTCTATGAATGGAATTGGGAAAATTTTATTACCTATTTTGAATATGAATATTTTATAATTTTTTAATATGGTGAACATATTTTGTTTGAAAAATGAATATTGGATAGTTTAAAAATTAATTATCATTATTATGGTAAAATTCTATTTACTAGGGTGGTTAAACTATATTGATAAGGAAAAAATCTATGTAAACATGTCAAAATAGAATTGTAATTCTATTTTCAGAACTTATAAATCCCAATTTTTAATATATGTTCATTTTTATTTTTTTATCATGTTAATGAAATTATCAATTTTGATTCATTTGGGAATATTAAAAAAATACATAGAGGTCCCCTTTCTCCACTTATAAAAGGTCACTCCATCCTCTCACTTATTCACAACATCCATGAATTTTGGAGTGAAAATACACCATAAAATTATATCTCCAATATCCTTAGTAACATTATAGAGATTTTGGACCTCCCAAAACACCATCCCTTCTGTCATTACATTGAGATCCAAAGGTGGCTTCCCCTTGAAAAGGTAATTATATAAACAAGTATCATTAATTTTATTTCATGTTTCTCGACAATGAAATATCTATTACAAATTAAAATATATTAACACTAGTATTTAACATATAAATTGAAATTATTCTGTTTATTTAAATTTTTCTATCAATTTTCATAGCCCTCATTTGGGGTCAAAATCATTTGTGGTGTGTGTGGAGAACTGCTGCCACACAAAATGATGTAGTTAATTTTTCAACCCCACCATTAGAGAATAGATATGAAGATTGTTTTCCAACATGAATTTTATATTTATGAAATTATTATTATTTTATAATATTTATTTAACAAATAAATCATTATAAATATTATATTTTAATAAGATAATGTCATTAATGTCTATGGTAGACTACCACCTACCAAAGCGGTGTGATTTATTTTTGACATACACTCTTTGTGGATTGTAGTATGAAAAACATTATTGAATATATATTAAATATATGAGATGATCTTGATTATTATAAATTAATATGTCACCATCATACTTAAACTTTCACCCATTTTTGGAATTATATCGTCTCTCAGGCGTACTTATGGCATACCGTCTCGATGAAGTGAAGTGATTTTTTCCTTGAAAAAATTATAGCAGTGGTTAAAGTAATATATCTACATAGTAAAATTTATTTTTATACAATAATTATCATTCAAGAGATGAATTGATTACATCGTATTTATAAGAACCGAATCATTACTTACAATACATGTTTGGGAAGACAACTAAATTAACACTAAAAACAATGAATGTAATTGAATATTATTAACAAATGGTGGTAAAATGTTAAAATCGGATAATAAATGATATTATAATTATGATTATGGATATATTATAAATTAATAATTTGAATGAAATTTTTTAAAAGGATGTTAAATAATATTCAAATAGAGGATAGAGTGATGTTAGAAAAATCATCTCAATTTCTATTCAGTAAGGCATATTGTAATGTTAGGATCCAAATTCATTATATATGGTGTATATAATAAAACAATTACATGTAATATCATGAATAATTCATAATAAATTGTATTTAATGTTTCAATTTGAATTATTTCATCCAAGTTGATTTTATATGAAAATTAAAAAGAGGTAAAAATTATTATACAATATCACTTTCATTTATGATTTTAAAAGAAATATTCAAAAAATATGTTACTTATGAAAATTTTTCATTTGGAAGTAAATATATAAAAAAATACAGTATGATAGAAATTATTATTTCCTAATTATGATATCCTTTTTATATATGGTGTTTTCTTGAAATTTTATTTCATTAATAATCAATAAATATATAAACATGAATCCTTTACTCAATATGAATATGTGTTGATAAGGAATTTTTTTTTTGAATTAAATATATCATTTGATATGTGATGAATTATTTTTACTAGCAGAAATGGGTAGGATCGAGTTATAGACATCCAATTTATTCAACAACAGGTCTCATGATATATACCCTTTGGCGATCTCATCTGGGTTTTTACAAATTGAATTTAATCTGTCATGATGATAGATCATGATGGTTAATGATCTTGTACCTGATACATGATATTCATAAATTATTCATTAATTTATTGATAATTAAATTATTATTTTCCTCATTTTTATTTTACAATTAAATTATCTCATTATCCACTTTATTCTTATTTTTTGATAAAATTACATGTCTGTTCAATTATTTTCTTAGTCATACTAATTAATCCTTATTTATTATATAATCCATTATACTTAAATTATATAAAACTTTAGTTTTTTACCATTAAATATTTATTATCAGTAATTAATTCATGTAATCTCCTTCCCTATGGAACCCTTACTGAGCATTTGAGTTAAAAAAATATTTTGTTTTGTTTCACCATTATATGAAGAAGTGAACATTAAATGAGTTTTCAAGGATGTAGTTCACTTATTCTTGTTATGTATAATGTTTTAATTTCTATTAAAAATATAAAATAAGTATCAAGTTTATTTAGGGATCTATTAATAATCTAGTCTAATTGGTCCTTTAGGATTTTATTCTTTTTAATAACCCAATGTAATAAAGTAAGCCACATGCTATGGGATACTAGGATTTGGGTGGTTACAAGATGTGTCACTACGTATGATAATATCTAAATGATTCTTAATTTTTTCTAGATATCCAAAACATATATAATTCAAACATATATAATAGAAAATAATGATAGTTATGAGGTGTTTTAGAGTCTCATGTGACATTTTTGTTTGGCATTATGGACACGTTATTTATGGTTGAAATATAATATTGCGGCCATACTATTTGGTGTGGGGTGTAACACCCTAAAACTCGACTATCATGTACTGATATGTTTATATTTACATTTTTTATGAATTTCATAAACAAAAATTATTTCTCATAATAAAATAATAATGTGGTTTTAATTTATGAGTACAATGATCTTTCATTTAAATTAGAACACCGCAGTGTTTACAATACACTGAGATTAAAAGCGGAGCCATGCTAACCAAATATACGTACTAAAAACCCTAACAGAACTACGGGAAGGCCCTGTACAAATACAACAAGACACTATAAATAAACGATATCCTTCGGGTTAATGAAAATAAATAATAACCCCACCATGATCATATAAAATGTGCTGAGCATCAATGGTATGGAAAGCACCATCATCTCCTTCTTCTCCTTCCTTTTCTTCTTCATGAGTTTTGGACACCCTATGTGTCATGACCCGTCCTCGGGGCCCGTACTATGACTACCCCAAGACCGCCTTCCATAGGCCAGGGGCTGGCGACTAGCACCAAAGGCGTAAATCCCGATAAAAGGAAAGGCATTGCCTTTATAAAAGAAAACAAACACCCCAGAGTATGCAAACTGAAGTAGACACTGAGTAAAATGAATACACAAGTAAGTGATGGAAAGTAAATGGGCCGGTATACAAACCCAACTGAAAGTGCAGTACAATTGAAAAGTAAAGTACAACAACTAAAAGACAAGCAGCAACTGCCAGGACCTCCTCTAGGAACTCCCACATGAAGGGTGAGTACAGTCAGTCTCGTCGGCTCCTCGAGTTCGGACGTCCTGTCCATGTACGTCCCACCTGATAGTCCACCTCCAGGTACCGTCCGCTCCTCAAGCCTCATCCACGATCAACGATGTCCGTCATCTGCAACCAACACATCGTAGTGCAGGCGTATCCCGTGCAGGGGTGAGTATACGATACTCAATAGGGACCCCGAGACTCTCGAAGGTCTCCTAAAATCCACAAAGGATAAACCCCAAAGGAAAGAGACAAACATGAAGTATCTACCATATCTACTTAGGTATATGACTATACATATACCTAAGTCAACATTTACAAAAAGACTCCCACTCTCGAGCCCAAGTACAACCTAGTCCACACAGGAAAGCTCGACCCAGTCCACACAAGAATGCACAACCCTGTCCACAGAGGATAACACAACCCAGTCGAAACAGGATAGCAAAACCCAGTACACACAGGATAACACAACCCAGTCCACACAGGATAATAATTCAATCATATCAATGATGATGATTAAATATCAAGACTCAGATCACATAGGTACACAACTTCTTGAAGATAGGTGGAGGTGATTATATGTAGCCTCTAAATAATCTCCTCTATCGATCCCACGTTGGATCCTAGTACAGAAGTCATCACTACCGAACCCATGGATGATCCAAGTATAGTAGTCATCACTGCTGAACCCACAGAGGATCCATGTATAGTCGACAATGCTGCTGAACCCACAGAGGATCCCAGTACAGAAGCCAACGTCGTCGAACCCACCAAGGATCCCAGCATGGTAGACGTCATTGTCGAACCCATGGAGGATCCCAGTATGGTAGACTTCATCGTCAAACCCACAGAGGATCCTAGTACGGTAGTCATCCTCATCGAACCCACTGAGGATCCTAGTACGGTAGTTGTCCTCGTCGAACGCATTGAGTATCCTAGTACGGTAGTCTTCCTCATCGAACCCACTAAGGATCCTTGTACGGAAGTCATCATCTTCGTCGCAGTCACAACCAGCTCTAGGGTTCCCACACACAACATGCTTGATTCCAGGAGGGTCCTCTCCACGAGCCAAGGGGGGTCGATACATCAACTGACACGTGGTCTGGAGTTTATGTATCCCAAAGTTCCGTCTCATCAATAGGAACTCAACGCGACTGACAACACGTCAATCGAACACCCGGTTTGAGAGTTATTGGCTTTTTCGTCCTAGGGGCCCAGTTGTTTTTTTTAAGATAAAAACGACCCGACCATACTGCATCTATGTCCAAACCTTGAGAGGATTAAGCCAAAAGAACCGTATCACTAAGAGAAATCCAAAAAAGTTGATGACACGTCAATCGGACGTCTGGAGCTCAAGTTATGAGCGTTTCCGCTCTGAGGGCCCGATTAGTTTCGTGTTCGAACCAACCCATCCATACCCAAGGTTCTCCGAAATCTTGAGTGTAATATACCAAAACGACCGTCTCGATACAAGTATTGCTACGTGATGTTATTAATATTTTCATGACTTAGTATATTCCCCCTTTACTTATTTTATATGAAAGGAGCATAATTTGTGTGAAATATTAATGTTTTAATATTAAGTATAATATTTGAGCATTTTTAGAAGTAGTCCAATTGAGTCAGTTTAATGTTTTAATTATAACTATCACTATACTGATCAAAATTGTGTGTTTATTGTTTTTTAGTATTCTCCTTTCAATATAAAACATTTCATTAGAAGGAACCATGATCCAATTCTTCCATTTGAAGGGTCATATTGTCCTCACAAACAAGACCAAAGAATCTGTGAACAAACTGGACTAGCCTTGAAGATTGATTTAATGGGCTCAATACAGAAGTCCAAAAACATTAACTCTCCACCATAATTCGGGGGACACTACATTTCATCTTGGATAAAAATTTCAAGGCCCAAATACAAGTACAAGGGGCCCAAATAAATCTTTGAAGTCCATCCCACCATTCTGGCCGAGAATTAAAATCAGTATAGTATGCATGACATATCTCCTGATGTAAGCATCCAAGCGAGCTGATATTTTTCAGTGTGAAATAGGAGATATAGTCGGACGACTTTGTTGAAGAAACCATTTGGATTTGAAGGCATATTAATATTCAAAACAAACGACTATTACAATCAACTAAAAAAACGACTATTACAAAGTATCATCGCCGAGGATTCGACCCGAGTGCTGCTATACACATTAGCAGAGCACCAGAACTTTGAACGGTCGAAAGGCGACAATAGGCCGTGCGTTTCAAATGGCGCCGTTGCCGGGGATGGTGCTTTAAGTAGTCATTAGTTTCTGGTTATTTTCAAGAAAACACAAAAAAAAACAAATTTAAAAAAAAATTGAAAAAAAACACAAAGAAAAACCCGTCTTCACATAAAAATCATAAACTGAAAAAATAAAAAGAAAAACCCATATTCCTCATCCTTTCTAAATCTCTCTGAATGCCCCGCAACCTCCCAAACAATCCCTTAGATTTGTTTGACCCTGAAATTGATAGAACTCTTCGTCGACTTAGGAGGACCACTAGGGATAACCAAATCACCCAAGAACCAATCATTGCCCTACCAATTGAATTAGATATGGCCAATCCTAGGGAAAAAACATTGAAAGAACTTGCTGCCCCTGATATGAATTACCAACCTCTTGGTATTCAATATCCAAACATTGAAGCTGACTTCGAACTCAAATCGGGTTTGATTCATCTTCTCCCTCATTTTCACGGGCTATCCGGTGAGGATCCACATCTTCACCTTAAAGAGTTCCAAGTAGTATGCTCTACCATGAAGCCTCAAGGGGTTTCTGAAGAACAAATCAAGCTTAGAGCTTTCCCCTTTTCCCTAGCGGATTCTGCCAAGTCTTGGCTCTACTACCTCCCACCTGGTTCCATAAACTCATGGGTTGACATGAAGAGACTTTTCCTTGAGAAGTTCTTTCCCGCTTCCCGAACAGCTTCTATCTGAAAGGAAATAAGCGGCATCCGTCAATTCCCTAATGAATCACTCCATGAGTATTGGGAGAGGTTCAAAAAGCTTGTGGAAACTTGTCCACACCATCAAATCCCTGACCAACTCCTGATCCAATACTTCTATGAGGGGTTATTGGCTATGGAGCGAACTCTCATTGATGCCGCAAGTGGCGGTGCTCTTGTTGACAAAACTCCTACAGGTGCACGAGAACTCATAAGCAACATGGCTGCAAACACGAATCAATTCCATACTCGAGCACATGCTCAAGTGAAACAATCCCAAGAGAATCAATCCATAGAGCCCAACAAGATGACTGAGTGGATGAGTGAACTTACAGGTCTTGTGCGTCAACTAGCGGTGGCTACCAAAGCCCCAACCTCATCTTCTCCACAGTCACTATTCCCTAGACCTATCAAGAATTGTGGAATATGAAACTCTCCATCTCATCCGACTGACACATGTCCACAACTTCAAGATGATCCATCTGATTCATCTAGTCCAATGGAGCTCAATGCGGCATATGCTCAGCGAAACTTCAACCCTCAACAATTAGGTCAGTTTGTTAGAAACTGCAACCAACCCCACTCTAAGCCCTTCTCTTCTACCATTAACCCACCTATGAGGTATGGTAATCTCATTTCTCATCCTCCTCAGTTCCCTCATCAAAATCCAAACCAGTTCCAATATGGTCAAAGTGGTGGTAACATCCATCAACCTTATCCTTTTGTTCCTCAACCTCAAAGGAACAATCCTCCTCCTGGATTCCACTATCCTAACGAGCCTTCCCAATTCCCCAACCAATACAATCGCTTTCCCAAGAACCAAAATCAAGGCCAACCCAATTTGGGACAAGCCTCTTCTTCTAAACAACCATGGGAAAGTGCTGTAGAGGATCTTTCTTCCTTCACCCGTTCTAGCCTCAAGAACATTAAAACCCAAATAGGTCAACTTGCATCCCACCTTAGCCAGCAACAACCATCCAATTCATCCCAACTCCCATCTCAACCATTACCCAACCCTAAGGGTAATGTAAGTGCAATTGCACTTAGATCGGGAAAGCAAATTGCTATGCCCCATGCTGATTGCTCTACCTCCCCTTTCGATGTTGATCTAGAAAATGAAAAGAACAAAAAGCTGGAAAAGGAACTTGAATCCACTCCTTCACCTCCTTCCATTCCTCTAAGGAACCCAATTCCTTTTCCTCAATCCATCTCCAAGCCTAAGAAGTCCTTTGAACCTGATCCTGAAATGCTTGACATGTTTAGACGTGTTGAAGTGAACATCCCCCTCTTAGATTCCATCAAACAAATCCCTAAGTATGCCAAGTTTCTTAAGGAATTGTGCACCAATAAGAGGAAACTTAGGAACATTGAAAATGTTTCAACCCAACAGTCCATTCCCATGAAGTGCAAAGATCCAGGGACCTTCACGGTTCCATGTCAAATAGGGAGTTCCAACTTTGATGATGCACTCATAGACCTTGGAGCCTCAATAAATGTCATGCCCAAATCCATTTTCTCTAACCTTGGTCTAGGTCCCTTGCACCCAACAGGTGTTGTCATTCAATTAGCCAATCGAAGCACTACCAGTCCTGAGGGGATAATTGAGGATGTTCTTGTTCGGGTCAATGATCTTATCTTCCCAGCTGATTTCTATGTCCTTGACATGGAAGGTGAGACGACCTCTTCTCGATCTCCCCTAATTCTAGGAAGACCATTCCTCATGACTGCGAGAACCAAGATTGATGTCCATTCAGGCATCTTATCCATGGAATTCGGTGACCAACTGGTCAAGTTCAACATTTTCCAAGCCATGCGATACCCATATGAGGATCACTTTGCATTCTCAATCCATGCTTTTGAGGACACTTCTAAGATTCAATCGAACCCCAATCCACCATGTTCTTCATGTTCTAATGATAAAGGATCTTGTGAAATCTGAACCATGATTAACAAAGTCATAAATGGTGAAGTTGATGTGGACCTCTCATTCATAGACTCCATCAATCTAGAGGAACTTGAAAATTCTCTTGAATCCCACATCAACTCTGATCTCTACTGCTCCACCTTGGACAGTGTTGAGGAAAATGATCCAAACCCATCTGGAATCCCTTCTCCTGCTCCTAACTTGTCTAGCTCTCAAATCTAGGCTGAAACTGATCTAAAACCACTTCCTTCACACCTCAAGTATGCATTCCTTTTCCATGATCCCTCCTACCCTGTCATTATCTCTGCTTCACTTTCTAAAACTGAGGAGTCCCAACTTGTTCAAGTGGTAGAGGAAAATAAAAATGCCTTAGGTTGGACCCTAGAGGATATTCCAGGAATCAACCCTGCCCTTTGCATGCATCACATCCATCTAGAGGAATTATCCAAACCAATTAGGCAACCTCAAAGAAGACTCAATCCACTCATACTTGAGGTAGTTAGGGAAGAGATTACCAAGCTTCTTCAAGCTGGTATTATCTACCCAATTTCTGATAGTGAATGGGTTAGTCCAATTCAAGTCGTTCCTAAGAAGGGCAGGATAACAGTTGTCACAAATGAACATGGAGAAGTGGTCACAACTCGAGTGAAAAACAAATGGTGTGTGTGCATCGATTATCGCAAATTGGATGCTGAAACACGAAAAGATCACTACCCACTTCCTTTCCTTGACCAAATGCTTGAGAGATTGGCTGGAAAGTCACAATATTGCTTTCTTGATGGTTACACCGGCTACTTCCAAATTCCAATCGCACCTCAAGACCAAGAAAAGACCGCATTCACTTGCCCCTTTGGATCCTATGCCTATAGGCGAATGCCTTTTGGCCTTTGTAATGCTCCTGCAACATTCCAGCGGTGTATGATGAGTATCTTTTCTGAATTCATTGAGAATTGCATGGAGGTCTTCATGGATGACTTTAACATTTATGGAGAGTCATTTGAATCTTTCTTACATTCACTCTCTTTGGTCCTTAAAAAGTGTGTCAAGTGCAACCTTGTGCTGAATTGTGAAAAATGTCACTTCATGGTTTCAAATAGGATTGTTCTAGGGCACATAATTTCTCAAGAGGGTATCCACGTTGATCCAGCCAAAATTGAGGTCATCCAATCACTTCCTGAACCCGAATCAGTTCGAGACATTCGGTCCTTCCTTGGTCATGCCGGTTTCTATCGGCGATTCATTCAGAACTTCAGCAAGATTTCCATCCCACTCACTCGTTTACTTCAAAATGATGTCACATTCAATTTTGATGAGGCTTGCAAGAGAGACTTCATTGAACTCAAATCTGCTCTCACATCTGCTCCAATAATCCAACCCCCAGATTGGTCCTTACCATTTGAATTGATGTGTGATGCTTCTGATAGGGCCATTGGGGCTGTTCTTGGTCAAAGAAGAGAAAACATTCCTCATGTCATCTTTTATGCCTCAAAAACATTGGATGAAACTCAATCACACTACACTGTGACTGAAAAAGAACTTTTAGCTGTGGTTTTTGCCTTGGATAAATTCCGGCCCTATCTCTTAGGTGCCAAAATCATCATCTTCACGGACCACTCAGCATTAAAGTTATTACTTAAGAAAAGTGATTCCAAACCAAGGCTAATAAGATGGATTTTAATGCTCCAAGAGTTTGAACTTGTGATAAAAGATAAACCTGGAAAAGAAAACCCTGTGGCTGACCACCTGAGTAGAATTTCAAATTCTTCTCATTCTGAAATAATTGATCCTGAATTTCCAACTGAACACCTCTCATCTCTCACTCCAAAGTTACCATGGTATGCCTCAATTGTCAATTACTTGGTTTCTGGTGTTTTCCCTGAATATTTTTCAAAATAACAAAAATAAAAGATGAAAAGTGATTCAAAGCATTATTTTTGGGAAGATAATAAACTTTGGAAAACTGGGGCTGACATGGTAATTAGGAGATGTGTTGATGAAACTGAACAATCCTCCATCTTGGAATTCTGCCACTCAATGCCTGGAGGTGGCCACTTTGGACCAAAAAGGACTTCTCGAAAGGTCCTAGATTATGGATTCTTTTGGCCTTCACTCTTCAAGGACTCACACGAGTTTTGTCAATCATGTCCCACTTGCCAAAAGATTGGCACAATTTCCAAAAGAAACGAAATGCCTCAAAAGCCATTAATCTTCTGTGAGCTTTTCGATGTTTGGGGCATCGATTTAATGGGACCTTTTCCCCCTTCCAATGGAGTATCCTACATTCTCCTTGCTGTTGACTATGTTTCTAAGTGGTTCGAGGCCAAACCCACTAGGAAAGATGATGCTCAAACTGTGAGTGAGTTCCTCAAAACCCATATCTTCCATCGATTCGGAACACCACGTGATTTGATAAGTGACTTAGGAACTCATTTCTGTAATAGAACCATGGAGTCACTTTTGAAAAAGAATGGGGTTGTACATAAAACATCCACTGCATATCACCCTCAAACAAATGGAATGTCTGAACTTTCTAACAGAGAAGTGAAAAGAGTGCTTGAAAGAATTGTTAAGCCCACAAGAAAAGACTGGCCTGATAGACTTGGTGAAACACTTTGGGCCTATCGAACAGCCTATAAGACACCCATTGGGATGTCTCCATTTAGGCTAGTTTTTGGTAAAGCCTGTCATTTACCAGTTGAAATCCAACATAAGTCATTTTGGGCTGTCAAAACTTGTAATTTTGATTGTGAAAATCTGGTGAAGAAAGATTGTTCCAGTTGACTGAATTGGAGGAGCTTCGACTCGATTCGTATGAGAACTCCATTCTCTACAAAGAAAAGGCAAAGCCACTCCATGACAAGCACATCTTCGAATGGTATTTCATGAAGGTGAAAAGGTAATGCTCTTCAATTCTCGATTTCGACTTCACCCAGGTAAGCTGAATTCTCGTTGGGATGGACCTTTTATTATTACTAATGTTTACCCATTTGGTGCAGTGCAAGTCCAAGACCCTTCTTCAAAAAGAACATTCACGGTAAATGGACACCGGTTAAAGCATCACCATGAGAGGCCATTCACTTCAGGTTCCACATCGACTTCCATTGACCCACCACTAGATGGAAACGATGACCCACTAAATCCAAACCAGGGGGCACCTATTTCCCTTTAACTCTCTCTATCCTCAATCTCTCTTCCCTCTATTCTTCTCTCTATTTCTTCTTCTTCCTCTCTCCCTCTCATTTTTTTACAACATTCTTCCAAAACCTTTTTTCTATTTTCTCTTTTGTGAGGATGTGTCATTAAAAAAAATATTTAAAAAAAATTAATTTAAAAAAATGAAAATTAACAAAAAAAAGGGGTGTCATAATTACTCATAATCCAATATTAAAATTCTATCCAACCATTTTGGGGAGTCAAAAGGCTTGTTTTAAACTCAAATATATTGAATTTTTATCTCAAACTTGGGTAAACAATTTTGTGTCAATAACAAACATTTTGAATGAACAATTTTTGGTGGAAAATGATTCTCCCCTACCGTGATGAATAACATTAGCCTTCATGCCAAGGTCATATATGGCCATCTTTTTCATTGTGTGTCTTCACCACTGATTGTGAGTCTTGAGTTTGTGGACCTTCGAGCTGAATTTCCATATTTTGTGTGCATTAATATGATAGAGGCATTTTCTAAGCCACATGAGAATCAGAATAGCCAAATAGACTCCCGTTACCCTTACATTGATCCTACTTTTGAAAGCCCTTTTGAGCCTATGAAAACCTTTCTTTTGATAGCCACATTACAAGCCTAATACCTTGTCCCACCCAACATCTTCATGGATTTTCATTGTACAATTTATTGAAATTTAAGTGTGGGGGGGGGAATGGACTTCATTTTTGGGCGTACTTTCATTGATTTCCAATGTGTCATCATATGCTTGAGGGCAAGCATCCATTAAAGTGTGGGGGAGAGTTTGTAATTCTGTGAGCTTTGGGGTATATATTTGTAATTTTGATTTGTACAAAAGTCATTGAAAAGTGTTAAAAAAAATGAAAAAAAAATTATATTAAAAAAAAGAAAAAAAAGTAATGGGTTGTGTCTTGGGTGGGTCAAAAATCATTCATCATCAACCTTTGATCGTGTTATAACTAATAAAATTAGTTCCATGAGGAGATCAATCATGGGTTGGGATATGAGTGTGAGATCTGTTTCAAGGTCAACTTTCGAAAAAACAATGAAAAAAAGGAAAAAAAAGAACAGTTGCATTATATTCTTATATCATTGGAAGAAGTTTGGTGGTTTGTAAATATTTCATCTTCTCATCCCCTTCATATTTTCTTTCTATATTGTGTCTTTCTTAACACAATCATTCCCTTGTAAATATGTGTTTCATCTTCTCATCCCCTTGCATTATATGTGTCATTGAAAAGTGTTCAAAAAAAAATGAAAAAAAATTATATTAAAAAAAATGAAAAAAATGGAATGGGTTGTGTCTTGGGTGGGTCAAAAATCATTCATCATCAACCTTTGATCGTGTTATAACTACTAAAATTAGTTCCATGAGGAGATCAAGCATGGGTTGGGATATGAGTGTGAGATCTGTTTTAAGGTCAACTTTCGAAAAAACAAAGAAAAAAAAGGAAAAAAAAGAACACTTGCATTATATTCTTATATCATTGGAAGAAGTTTGGTGGTTTGTAAATATTTCATCCTCTCATCCCCTTCATATTTTCTTCCTCTATTGTGTCTTTCTTCACACAATCATTCCCTTGTAAATATGTGTTTCTATTTCCTTTCAAATCAAATTTCAAAAAAAATGTGCATTGATTTTTCCATGTTGGTGTTTTTAACCCCTCTTTTCCTTTGGACATTATATACCTACCGTCCCATAGCCACTGAAAAACCCCTTAAAAGACCTCTTGATTCTTGTACACATTAGATTTGGGAATGGAAGCTGAGAGCTCTTACAAACTCTTGATTTTCACTTTTTGTTGGTGAATGAGTGAACCTCCTAAAATACATTTTTATCATCTTGAGAGGAGTAAGTTTTGAGTACCTACATTTTCTAATTCAAACCTTGAACATGAAAAAATGAATTGTTTCTGATGCATTATTGTGAACCAAATTTGTGATGGAATTCAATATGGATGAGTGAAATAGTCTAAACCTCCCCTGATTGGAGAAAACAAAATTTTAATATTTGTTGGTGAGTGAAAATGATTTTGTCATGTTTTTATATTTGTTGCACATGAGGACACACGCAAATCTAAGTGTGGGGGAGTTGATGTTATTAATATTTTCATGACTTATTATATTCCCCCTTTACTTATTTTATATGAAATGTGCATAATTTGTGTGAAATATTAATGTTTTAATATTAAGTATAATATTTGAGCATTTTTAGAAGTAGTCCAATTGAGTCAGTTTAATGTTTTAATTATAACTATCACTATACTGATCCACATTGTGTGGTTCTTGTTTTGTAGGATTCTACTTTCAATATACAACATTTCATTATAAGGAACCATGATCTAATTCTGCCATTTTAAGGGTCATATGGTCCTCACAAACAAGACCAAAGAATCTGTTAACAAACTGGACCAGCCTTGAAGATTGATTTAATGGGATCAATCCAGAAGTCCAAAAACATTAACTCTCCACCATAATTCGGGGGACACTACATTTCATCTTGTATAAAAATTTAATGGCCCAAATCCAATTACAAGGGGCCCAAATAAATCTTTTAAGTCCAGCCCACCATTCTGGCCGAGAATTAAAATCAGTATAGTATGCATGACATATCTCCTGATGTAAGCATACAAGCGAGCTGATATATTGCAGTGTGAAAGAGGAGATATAGGCGGCCGACTTTGTTGAATAAACCATTCGGATTTGAAGGCATATTAATATTAAAAAACCCTTTCACATTATGGACTTCAAAAAGACTGGATTGAAATGGACAGTTTAAGTTTGTTTATTAAACCGGCCATAACGTTTTATCCTTACGTCCAAATGCCTCCAAATCTTGAGATTAGTCGGAAAACATTAGTGTATACAACTTTGAAGAAGGAGATATTTGAATATTAGGATGTATGAATTGTCAAATTGGCGATGCAAGTGGAGGGACAGATTGGGAATGCAAACAGTCCACTCCCTAGGCTATAAATACTCCCCCCTTCTCTCCTTGAGAGGGGTTGGCATTTCAGAAGAGAGGATATCATATTGGCACGACCAAAGCCTTGACAAAGGCTTGGGAGGACCTGCCATACTCAAGTTTTCACTTGAGAGACCTTTCCTCCTCTCTTTGTTTTCACTTACTTTTGTGTTCTTCATTTTTGTAATCTTGTAATTCTCTTTCTTTGTAATTCTGTTTTAATGCAAGTTACTTCTTCAATATCTCTTATTCTCATCCACCTTAGGTAGTTTAATATTTATTTTCCTAAAATAGTTTAAATTCAGTTGAATCCCCTTCCCTTCTTTTGCTTTTTCATTCAATCGAAAATCCGTTTTTAATTATCATCATCGTTCGTGTGTGTTTGTCAACGTACCACTCTTTTCTAATCCCTTTCTTTTTCTTCTATTCTTAATTTATCATCATAATTATTTTAACCAGAATATTAAACATCCAAATGGCTGAGTAAATCTCTCATTGGGGTGAGTTATAATTTGGGGATGTTAAGTGATTGAGAGTTTTGCTCGATGAGTATTCTTTAAATTAATATTGTGTATGTTAAACTTAATATGTCATGGATTAATGATATGTTTTGTTTAATGAGTGGTTTCCATGGATTATTGGAACCATATATACACTACCATAAATAAGTTTTGATTGATATTAGAACCCTAAGTTAAGTTAAGGCTTGGATTAAAGCCTTCACACTTAGGAATTCCAATCAACGTCAACTTATGACATGGGTGTTAATTTAATGCAATACAAAGTAAGGCTCAAGGATATCACATGCTTAACTCCCCAATGATGAACTCACCCCAATCTTTATCAATTTGGTAAATCAAACATCATCCATAAATCATTTAAATTAAGCTCTGCAAACAAACCCTCCTAATCAAAATACAATCAACTAAAAACAAACGACTATTACAAAGTATCATCGTCGAGGATTCGACCCGAGTGCTGCTATACACATTAGCAGAGCACCGGAACTTTGAACGGTCGATAGGCGACAATAGGCCGTGTGTTTCACTACGCAACAAACGGTGTATTGATCGGAGTTCTGTAGCCCAAGTTATGGGCATTTTAATAGATCTATCCGAAATTATGGGGTTTGGGCCCGGACCGACCCGCCCCAAAACCCCCTGGGTCAGCCCGACCAGGGTCCGAGTCCGGCCCTAGCTGGTTGGCGCAGCCCGGCCCGCGTGGCCAGCGGCTCGGCCTTCGGCCGAGTGGAATTCAGAGAGAGGGGGGGGGGGGGGGGGGGGGCTGCCCCCCTTTTATTGACAAATGGTCGACTATTTATGGCCGGCCTTAACTGAACCTGCGGGACCCGCGGGGTCCCGCCACCAGCTGGCTCTACCAGCTGGCTCAGCCGGCTGCTTCCTCGAAATGCCGTGGCTCCTCCCTGTCCGCCGCGATGCGACGACACCGCGCCCCTCCGCCACGGCCCGCCCCAGCCGCGGCCCTCTACGTTGTTCCGATGCGGCGCGACGGCGCCACACTCCTCCGTCGCGGCCCACTCCTGGCTGCGGCCTCCTTTGGCCTCACCGGCACGGTGCGACGGCGCCGCGCTCCATCGCCGTGGTTTATCTCATTCCCTCACGGTGCAACGACACCGCGTCGCCTCCGTTTCCAAACCACGTAGATGTTCAACAACAAAAAGGGAGAGGAGGGTCGGCCGTGTTTGTGCGGTCCGACCTCCTCCCGTTATATCGATAGCAAGAAGCCAAGAACGAGTAATCACAATGACAAATAAATCACAAATTTAATTGCTTAAATTTGAACATAACCCCTACCCCTTTCTCATCGCTCTTTGGCAGAGTCGCGGAAGGAAGACGATGAAGACCGTCGTTCGTCGCATCCGCCACACGTCCCCAATTCCAAGCTTCATCGGTTCATTGATGATGTTGCGGAGGATAGGTGTCTGGGGAAGGAAGTTCGAAGAATAATCCCATGAAATATCATCATTGGAGTTTTTCACGTTCTTCATTGGAGAGGATAAGATTTCCCTAAGTGTTGGGCGTCGCGATACTTTACCAGCGCTTCGTCGCTTGTTGAAGTTGTCCCAAAACCTTCTCCCAAGCTCCCTATATATAGGAGAGGGGGAGAGGTATGTAACCATTGTGTAATTTATGATGGTTCATTTATTTGGAAATTTCCTAAATTACAACGATGCAGTTACTTAATTTAAGAAGGGTTGGGGCGAATTAAATTGCGTTGGCACAATTTAAGAGGTGCGTTGGCACAATTTAAGAGGGGAGGACGCCAAGAAGTTTCCCCCACATAGCCTGAGTCAAAACATATGACACGAATTAATTATATATTGACACACAAAATTAATTTACAGCAATTAATTTCATGTCGACACATAAAATTAACTGACATCAATTAATTTCACGCCGACACATAAAATTAAACGACAACAATTAATTTTATGACAACTCATAAAATTAATTGAGTGCAATTAATTTTACGTCGACACATAAAATTAATTGATGGGGGGGTTGAGAGGTTTTCTCTCCCTCCCCATTAAATGGGAGCTTAGGGTGTGGCGGTTCCACCACCAACTACCAGGTGGAGCTTCTAACCACTTTTATCTGCACGACAAGTGTTTAACAAAATAAAATAAATTATTCACTTATTTTATTTTATTAACCCATGTACAACCCCAAAAACTAAATTTCATACCCGATCATCCGCCATCGAGGTGGAAGTCTCCTTATGTGAAAACCTGCGTTTTGAGTTCAATGGTGCCCTCAGATTTCAATTCCAAGCACCGGTTCAAAAGATAGAAAAATCCGCTCGTACGTTTACTGAACGTACCCGAAAAAAGTTCAGAAAATTATTATCAATCACCCTTGACCCACTATGGTCAAGGTTAGGCTCTGCCTAGGATAAAAACACCCCAACAAACTCAACAGTACTCTCGGATTTTCAATTCGAGTTTCTGTTTATAAGTTATGAATTTTTACAATAAAATAATTGTTACTTAATTATTTTATTTAATGCCAAAAACTAACTTTCTCAGGTGGCCCACACCGGCCAAAGATAGTATCTACTTAAAGAAAGCATACCCTCATGAGTTCAGCGGTGGTCTTAGATTTTTAATCTGAGTTACCTTTTATTAGTTATAAGAATTTGAAAAATAAAATAACTTTATTTAATTTTTTTATTTACAGTTATGCCATTTTTGAGTTTTCTCATAGGAGGCATGCACTGACTAAACTTAAGTCACAGCTAGGGTAAAACTGCCATCCCGAGCACAATGGTGCCCTTGGATTTTTGATCTGAGTAACCTTTTAAGAGTTATTCCACTTTTTCAGGAAAACTTCTTACACGCGTTAATTTAAAATTAACAAAATTTCAGAAAATTATTCCGGGCACACTAGGCCTCGGAATCAGGTTCCGTCAGAAACTGCATAATCGTAAAATTCCAAATAATTTATGAAAATAAATTTCCTTGAAATTTACTGGTCTTTACATTAATCCCACCTCAGGGATTTACGTCCTCGTAAAGCTACAACACAAACTAGGGAAACTAAAGGAGGTACCGAGCACACATCTGAGCCTCCCGCTCCCAAGTGCTCTAATAGAGGTTCCCGTTCTACCAGCGAATGCACACCATAGGAATCGATCATCCATGCAGGACCCGCTCCTGTCGATCCTCAATCTCCACTGGAACCTCCGTGAAAGTCTCCCCATCATCAATGTCCAGCACCACATGGTCGATGATGTGGGACTGGTCGTGGACACATCCCCTCTACTGATATACACAGAAGATTTCATGCACCCGGTGAAAATAAGGTGGAAGGTCCAGGAGGTAAGCCACCACACCTACGTTCTACAAGAGCTGCTAAGATTTCTCCTTTGCTGAAAAGGGAAATCTAGTCTCATTCCCTAGATGAACCACGTTCATTGCCTAATACAGTCAATCCTGACATGAACAACACAACCCATGTCATGGATGATGTCGTAAGGCCTCGACGCTACTACCATGAGATCCAACCATTACTCTCGCCTCCAAGGGTTGAGTCACACTGTCGGCATCAGTGTGTGGTTACTGGGTCTCCTCTAGTAGGAATCTCGAAAGTGAGGGTCAAGTCAACGGTTTTATCCGGAACCTCTTAGTATCACCCATACAAGTGGACAGGAAGGTAAACGTCACAAAGAACAAGTGTCTTTTATTACTGCAGATCAAGGTACAAAGACACAAAGCATCCACAAACAAAACATCAACAAAGCTAGAAGCATCATGAAAAAAAGCCTCCATGTCTAAAGTTAGTCCTGCTACTATCCGTCTGCTCCCGGAGCTCCATGGTCGTAGGCCTCAGCTGCATGAAGCTGAGCTCTCCCCTATCCACCTGTTCTCTATGGTCGGGGTGGTCTTCTTAATGGTGGTGGTTGTAGGGCCTCCAAGCGTCGCCCACCACCCGCTGCTCTGCCAGCACCACTGCCTCGTCCGCCTGTTCCCTGCGGACCTCCATGGTCGAACCTCTGCCTGGGAGGTCCCTCTACCACCTACTGCTCACCTGCAGGGCGGGTCGGGCAGTCTCGAGCGATGTGACCCTGCCCGCCGCATGTATAGCACTGTCTTCTCCTTGTGTGGCTGGCTCGGTTTTGTGTGCCCCACACAACCAAACCTGTATCCTAAGATTGATCATCTGATGGTCTGGCCCGCTTGGTCCTCTGTGTCATCTGTCTAATTCCGGTTGCAGAAGACTCCGCTGCAGGTCGTCCTGTGGAGGATCTCTCTGCTGGTGACTGCTCAGCGAGAAAACTCTCCACTATAAGGGCTCTCTCCAGCACCCCCACCTGCTTCGGGATGTTGAGGGAGATCATCAATGCCCTGATCTCATGCCTCAGTCCCCGATCGAAGGTCCGGGCCCTGAAGAATGGGTCCCGTACCATATCTCTGGAGTAGCGCGAGAGGTCGGTAAATCTCTGTAAGAACCCGCGGTCTTAGACCGGATAAAGTACAAGTTTTTTTTAAAATTTTCGTTTATCAGTGGGTTAGTTTTAAAACCTCGCTTCGGAACAAGGTTCCGAGTGCACAAACTGGTTCAAGCAGTGACATCAGGCTGCACATGGGCGGTTAGACAATGCGGGTCAAGTCACGCAGTTGACCGATTGTCGAAACGTGTTATCTAATTAATTTTAATTAATGGATGTTTTAATAATAATAATAGTGAGAGATTATTATTATTAAATGTTGTGAAAATGCATTTAATAAAATGATGGTCAAACGAGATTAAATGTGGATGTTTTAATAATAATAATTTTGGAAGATTATTATTATACGCAGATGCATTCATTTATGTGGCGGTCAAACGCCATTAAATGTGACGTCGCAGTTTGACCACAGAGTGTCAAATTAAAATCATGGTTAACGGATTTTAATTGACGTTGTGGTGTAATAAAAGACGTGCTACTTAATTAAGTCACTCAATGAGATTAAATGGATGTTTAATAATAATAATATAAGGATATTATTATTTATATTATGTTTTATTAATTAAATTCCTGGAAAGGTGAATTTAATTAATTTCGTGAAATAAAGTCATTGATTACTTGGGTGAAGGATATTTTATTTTGATGGGAAGTTTTAATAATAATAATGTTAGGATATTATTATCATTAAATGAAATGCAGACACATTATTTAATTATTCTAAATAAATGGATGTCTTTCATAATAATAATGTTGGGAGATTATTATTATTAATTGTGGCACAAATGTGTTTATTTAAATGAAGGTCAAACGAAATTAAATGTGAAGTTTCAGTTTGACCAAGAACGTTAAATAAAATCGCGGTTTAGTGGATTTTAATTAGCATTGAATTTTTAATTGAAGGGAGCGTTATTTTAAACACATTATATTAGTTGCGGCGACATCTCAATGAAGCATTTAATTAAATAAAGAGAATATGATGGAATGAGAAATGAAATATAATTATTGGTGTTGATTTTTTTTTGTTTCAAGATCTTTCCTTTATTTTTTTTAAAGGAAGATTCGGGCAGAGCCCTCTTATTAAAATAAAAAAGAGGTACATGAAGGAGATGGAAGGGGTCATACAAGCATCATGCCCTCATGCCAGAATAAACAAGAAAACATCACAACTCATACTCAAAATTAATTGCATCATCATAATCATCATACCAATCAGAGTCATCTAAGGGACCATGAGACCTGGTGACCATAGTCGGCTTGAGATAGGAATAGTCTTTCCTCCGCCTCGCTTTTCTAGGAGATTTAAGGCCTTCATCATCCACAACAACACCTTTCCCTTTGGATACTACCTGACTATATGACGGTTTATTTAGGGAATCATCCTCGATGTCCTCCCACCTTCCAGAGATCCCATTGGTTTCCCTTAATTTATTGATTTCCTCCTGAATCCTTGAGCTGTTACCATCACACATATTTTGTTGCCCTTCAATTGCCTGATCATATTTTTGCATCGAAGGCACAAGTTGTCCCTCATCCGTTTGGTTATTTGGGTCCATCTCCCCTGACCTATGAGTCTCTTGTGTCAACTCCTTAGTCGCACCATCTCTAGTCCACACATCACCTTTTCAAGAGTGGGTTCTGTGACACCAATTGGGTCCGCCTTATTTTGTGACAACTACATCCTCGATTTCTTTCTACAAGAAGCTTCAGGGTTCCCTTTGTAGGAGCCAAACGAGCAAACCACAAACTTGTGGCATTTATCCTTGGCATGAACAATCATTTGGCACACTAGACAAAAGTCAGGAATTCATTCATATTCCACCTTTAGAGGAATATCATCATCAAGTGCAGACAAAACAACATTGTATATCAAGCTAGTTCTCAAATCAAACTCGACCAGAACTCTAGCATAATGACCAAATCTGACATTCTCAGTATTCTTATCCATCTTGATTGGGATCCCCACAACAGATGCAATATCAAATAAGATTTTAGGATGCCACAATATCCAATTAAGGCCAATAATATTGATCTATACTTGAGCTTTGGTGTTTTTAATAGTGAAAGGATTAAAGCGAAAATCCCACTCTTGAAAGCATAACATACCTGGCCTTAACGTGGTTAAATATTTTACTTAATAAAATGATGGATCCAAATAATATACATGACTATATATATATATATATACTTTACTATATATGTGTGTAAGAAAAAATAATATATATATATATATATATATATATATATTTAAGGCACTGGGAAAGGGGGCATGACTCCCCCTTGCCCTTTTTTTCTCTTCAATCACGTGGGGGTCACCACGTTTTCACCCTTCTTTAATTTTTTTTTTCTTCTTTATTTTTTCCTTCTTCTTCTTCAATTCATGCTTGGCCTCTTTTGGGAAACCCTAGCTGCATGTGGGTCTTGCCCTTCTCGCTCCTTTGCAGTGCACTCATCCTCCACACAGCGCTCCTCGACCAGACCTCCTCCTTTCGCAGGTTCCCCTGCTGCAGCGCGCCGACGACCCTCTCTCATCCTATGGCGGCGACCAGCTTCTCTTCTCCCTTGCAGCGGCAAAAGGCCTCCCTCGGGGGACCTCCTTGTAAGGCAGTGTGACTCCATACAGCGGTCATGGCCCCCCATAACGCGGATCTCCCATTAGCGCATGGACTAACGACCTGCTCCCCCTCTTCTTTTGCGCGCCCTACCGAAGCTGTGTAGCGTGACCTTGGTCGGATAGCCCGTGTAGTGAAACCCTTGTTGCGGGTTCCTCCTTCGCACATGGTTTTTCTCCACTTCCTCCTTGGTTTGGTTCAATTAGCCGATGTAAGGTTTTTTATGACGTCGTTCGTCATCGCTTTGAAGTGCTGATGAAATTCCGATGTTTGGTTTGGAATTGCCGGAAAACCACAATTAGGGTTTGGTTAATAATTTGTGTTTATCTATTCAAGGTTTATGCGGGAGATGTGTTGGGATCGTTGGACCATGCTCCAACAACCGCAGTTGGGTGCGATTACGTTTTATCACCGATGTTGGGTAAGGAAAGGTATATACATAATTATTATATATTGTTCGTTTTTTTAATTATGAAATTGAGTTTGCGAACCCTTGCATCCTTTATCTGGTCTAGAGTTAGTTTACCTGAGTTGTTAATTTTAGCAATATATTGCTGTTTACATTTCAGGTTATATATACGCATCACTTTTATGTGCATAGGTATATATATATACAGATATATATATATAAATATATATATATATACATACATATATATATATATAGATAAATATATATATATACATATATATATATATATAGATAAATATATATATACGAACATCAAAGTCATGCACATGCGACTACGTGACTGGTAAAGAAAGGCGTGTTAACCTGGGTCCTCTACGAGGGAAAACTGAAAGCCAACATCCGAGTATATCATCCTTCTCACCTCGAGTTATGTGGTTTGTGCCTTTCCATAGAAAGTTGATGAATATTTTGTGCAAATTACACCAATACCATTGAACGGGGTATTGCGTGTTCCTGTTTTTCCTTTGTTGTATTGCCTGCTTTGCTGGATTTCTAGAGTAGATATTTTTCCTGTGATTATGGTAGCTTTACTGTAATTTGGATGTTTTCTATGCTTGTTCTGCCTATTTGGTGTTTTTCCAGTTTCCATGCTTAGCCGTAGGACAGTAGAACTACTACCTTGTTATGCTGCTGAGCCTTAGTTGATATCCAAGTAGTTCTTGAGGTTTACTTGGGCAATGTACACGCGCGCTGAGCATGTATTACCTTTCAATCAAGACTGTGAGAACCTAGAGTAGTAGACCAAAGGGAGAATTGACGAAGGGCTTCTCCATAGTGTTATTTAATACGATGAGAGACTATAGGGGGAATTGATGTTGAGTGTTTCCCCAGAGATCCTTTAACACGATACGAGAATATATGGGGAATTGACGGTGAGGGCTTCCCTAGAGAGACTGCTTAATTACGTATTTCAACCAGAGGGGTGAGACTGTGTGTTCCTCCCAGAGGGTTGCTAGTACTAATATATTGAACCATAGGGGATAGGCTATGAGAGCTACCCAGAGGGTTACCTATTTTCTTCTAGTTGCTGGCTATTTACTTGTGTACTTTTTTTTGTTAGAACTGTGGAATTGTATCTGCTATGTATTTCCTATTTACTGTTCTTATACTTTACTTGCCATATATTCATTAACTATTAGGAAAAGATCTTTGGGTGGTTTTCTACTAGGATTGAATCTCATACCCTGTTTCGGCCATGTTTTTGGGCCCAAGAAGACTATGTTGCTGCAGGTATAGATAAGGGAAAGTGCCATTCTACTTCGGGTACCTGACTTGCTGTGGAGCTAGAGGGCATGTGACCAAGATAAGGCTTGCGATGTTGAGGAGACTTTTGTTTTCTTTGTTTTTACTTTTCATTGTTACTGTATTGCTTCCAGCCTGTTGTTTGGTTTGGCTGTTTTATTAGACTTATAACATGCCATGCATCATATATTCAGTTCCAGTTATTTATTATTTTATAAAGTCTTCCGCTATTAAATTCTGATGAGAATGTTTCTTACTTCTTCTGCTATTATATATTGTTTCCTTCCTTTTATTTCCATTACATATGAGGGAATAGTTCCCCCAACTACTTTACCCAAGTGCCTCGCTGCTAGTCGGCAGCCTCTGGCGTTCGAGGGAATGCACTTGAGGTCATGTGGCGAACCGGGTACGGGCACCAGTTGAGTGGCTCTGAATTCAGGTTCTTACAAAGTGGTATCAGAGGATGTTGTTATTTCTTTTCCTTTTTTCTTACTATTTTGGGGTTGGTAGACAAGAGACTAGGAATGTGTCAGCGCTTGGGTTAATAGCCATGCTTGGGAGTAATCACCCCATGTACGGGAAATGACCAAGTGACCAAGGTTGGGATTGATATTCATTCTGGTTGATGTTACAGTTGATATGATTTCACCTTGGGTGAATGTTGTACTTTCTGCTACTTATTGATTATGAAAAGTTTTAAGAAAATTTGCCTTGTCATGTTATGGAAAGAAAAACAAATTGCATTACATGCACCATATTAGGCACATAGAGATTCATATGCATGCATATGTACCATGCCATATAGTTTTCATTAGTAAATTTCCTGCTAATATTGATTATGTTCCTTGAATATGTGACATGTCTTGCATTTATTTAGTATGTCTTGATTATATAGCATGTTTCGGTGATACAATTAACATGCTTGTGTGATAAAATGCCATGCTGCCTATCTTTTTATATTCCATGCTTTTATGTTATAACATGTTTGGTGATTTAACCATGTTGTGTTGTGATAGTTATTTGTAGTGACATTGTAGCTTGCTGATAAATGATAGGTTGTTATGGATAAATTTTATTGGTTGCGAATACGACAGAACCCGTTTTTTTAGTTGTATGGTGTATGGGCGACTTATAGCTGGGAAAAAGGGTAACCCGTGTATTCAAACTTATGAAAAAGGTTTCTAAAGTAAATCATAAAGTGAATTGATCTTGAATGGGACCCTCAGGGCCGCCTTTTTCAGTAAAATGAATTTAGATGCTAAGTTTCCAACTAATGTTTGAATAACATTGAATGATTAAATGTTAAGAGGAAGTTGTTCTAACTTTCCTGTTTTTCCATGGGTGTTGATTGAAAACCAAGAGAACTTGTTGTGAAAAATACTTGTGTGTTTTTAGAATTCTTCAAAATGTTTAAGGGTTGAAATGAATTAAATTTAAATGGTTAAAATGAAAATGGCTCTTGAGCCTAGTATTTAAATTGCTTTGCGTGACCAATAGATAGAGTGAACGCGTGGGCTTCATAAGGGGCTATACCATGGTAGATAGCACCCTTAGATCCTGATATGCCTTGTTTCTGTTGTGAACTTTTAAGGTTGGTGCCTTTCGTGATGTTGTTCTTAGTCGGACTTTTTCAGTTTATAAATACATCCTCGTTCGGATGGGTGGTCATTGACCCCTTTGCTTCATATTAAAGGGATGAATTGTTATGATGTCATCTGAGACAATCTTCGTGTTACGTGACACAAACCTGATGTAAACCTTCTTGTGCTGTCGAGTATGATTTTGGGTTCCTCCATGGTAGAGTGACCTGTGCGTTAAGGAATAAGTTGCATCCCACTGCTCTGGAGAACTTTTCACTCGGGTATTTTGACACGCCGACCAGTTAAATTATCATCTTCCATGTAAGATGTTCACGTGGTGATTGAGGTTCTTGGAACATCACACTTGGGTTAAGATATTCTCATATAGCATGCTGGTTAGTGACTGATCTCCTTTTGCGATGACATGGAAAATCTTAAGGTGGGTAGTGTTGCTTTTGTTTCCATAAACGTGTCGATACTTACTTGGTAGCATGACTGATCTATTTGATGATCTTGGTTTCCTCTTATGCTCTCTCTCGAATGCGACGAGCATGTCCCCCATCTTGAACTCATGCTAGAGGCACTAGGATAGCGTCGGTTATACGCCACACTAATGTTTTAAATCTGTAGGCTTGTCTTGTGATCTCCTTCGTAGTTGTTCACGAGATGTGTGATTTCCAAAAACCTTGAACTTATTCATGATAAGGCATGGTTGTTTTCAATAACCTTGTGAAGGTTAGACTTTATAAACATCAACGAAGATCAGGTCAGGACTTCGGTGTATGCACAGTTGGTAATCTAATGGTTTTCAAGACACGTCGTCAGTTAAATGACGAGTGCGGGTTTTGGGTCAGCGATGTCTTCCGAGGAAGCATGTGTAACCTCTTTATTTTGGTTGATTGACATTGATAATTTTTGTTGATGAGGTCCCAGTAATGGCCTCGTATGTAAAGCTTTGTTTTAGTGTTTGAGTTTTAAAGTGAGTGTAGGCTCGGGTTTTAAAATCTCAAGTGTGCTTTTCTTAGGAAACACTTAAAGGTGCATTGGGCGTTGGGAACGCAATGTAATCTTATAGAACGGAACTTCACAACCCTTGTAGGTCGGGTGATGTTTTCTTTGGTTCTCGAAGGCTTCTCGGGGACGAGACATTTTTAAGGTGGGTAGTTTGTAAGAACCAGTGTTCTTAGACTGGATAAAGTAGGAGTTTTTTTTACAATTTTCGTTTATTGGTGGGTCAGTTTTAAAACCGCGCTTCGGAACATGGTTCCGAGTGCGCGAACCGGTTCAAGCGGTGACATCAGGCTGCGCATGGGTGGTTAGACCATGCGGGTCAAGTCATGCTGTTGACCGATTGTCGAAACGTGTTATCTAATTAATTTGAATTAATGGATGTTTTAATAATAATAATAGTGAGAGATTATTATTAAATGTTGTGAAAATGCGTTTAATAAAATGATGGTCAAATGAGATTAAATGTGGATGTTTTAATAATAATAATTTTGGAAGATTATTATTATACGCAGACGCATTCATTTAAGTGGCGGTCAAACGCCATTAAATGTGACGTCGCAGTTTGACCAAATAGTGTCAAATTAAAATCTTGGGTAACAGATTTTAATTGACGTTGTGGTTTAATAAAAGATGTGCTATTTAATTAATTCACTCAATGAGATTAAATGGATGTTTAATAATAATAATATAAGGATATTATTATTTATATTATGTTTTATTAATTAAATTCCAGGAAAGGTGAATTTAATTAATCACGTGAAATAAAGTCATTGATTACTTGGGTCAAGGACATTTTATTTTTATGGGATGTTTTAATAATAATAATGTTAGGATATTATTATCATTAAATGAAATGCAGACACATTATTGAATTATTCTAAATAAATGTATGTTTTTCATAATAATAATGTTGGGAGATTATTATTACTAATTGTGACACAAAAGCGTTTATTTAAATGACATTCAAACGAAATTAAATGTGAAGTTACAGTTTGACCAAGAACGTTAAATAAAAATCACGGTTTAGTGGATTTTAATTAGCATTGAATTTTTAATTAAAGGGAGCGTTATTTTAAATGCATTATATTAATTGCGGCGACATCGCAATGAAGCGTTTAATTAAATAAAGAGCATATGATTAAATGAGAAATGCAATATAATTATTGGTGGTGATTATTATTAATTTGGATAATAATAATGATGGATTAATTTGGTTAGCTTTAAATGAAAAATTGCAATTTATTAATGATGTGTTATTTTGATGACGCCTTGTTTTAATTGGCGGTCTTGGTTTTTAATCGTAGTTGAGTAATAATAATGTCATTCTTATTATGGGTTCATAAGTAAAATAATTACCATTATTTAGTGTTATTATTGTTATACAGAATAATAATGGTGGTAATTAATGTGGTTAAAAATATTACTTAATACAATGAAGGATGCACATAATATACTTGACTATATCTATATATATACTTGACTATATATGTGTGTAAGAAAGAATAATAATATATATATTTTTTAAGGTGCTGGGCAAGGGGGGCATGACTCCCCCCTGCCCCTTTTTTTTCTCTTCAATCACGTGGGGGTCACGACGTTTTCCCCCTTCTTTTATTTTTTATTTTTTTTATTCTTTCTTTTTTCCTTCTCCTTAAATTCACGCTTGGCATCTTTTGGGAAACCCTAGCTGCATGCGGGTCCTGCCCTTCTCCCTCCTTGGCAGTGCACTCCTCCTCCACACAGTGCTCCTCGACCGGACCTGCTCCTTCTGTGGGTTCCCTACTGCAGCGTACTGACGGCCCTCTCTCCTCCTATGGCAACGACCAACTTCTCTTCTCCCTTACAGCGGTGCAAGGCCTCCCTCAGTGGACCTCCTTGTAAGCGAGTGCGACTCCAGACAGTGGGCGTGGCCCCCCCTGTAACGCGGCTCTCCCTTTAGCGCATAGACCAGCGGCCTGCTCCCCCTCTTCCTTTGTGCGCCCTACCGAAGTTGTGCTACGTGACCTTGGTCAGATAGCCCGTGTAGCACAACCCTTGTTGCAGGTTCCTCCTTCGCACAAGATTTTTCTTCACTTCCTCCTTGGTTTGGTTCGATTAGCCGAGGTAAGGTTTTTCGTGACGTCGTTTGTCATCACTTTAAAGTGTTGATGCAATTCCAGTGTTCGGTTTGGAATTTCCCGAAATGCACAATTAGGGTTTGGTTAATAATTTTTGTTTATCTGTTCAAGGTTTATGCAGGAGATGTGTCGGGATCATTGGACCATGCTCCGACAACCGTAGTTGGGTGCGATTTAGTTTTATCGCCAATGTTGGGTAAGAAAAGGTATATACATAATTATTGTATATTGTACGTTTTTTTAATTATGAAATTGAGTATGCGAACCCTTGCAGCCTTTATCTGGTCCAGAGTTAGTTTACCTGAGTTGTTAATTTTAGCAATATATTGCTGTTTAGGTTGCAGGTTATATATACGCAACGCTTTTATGTGTATAGGTATATATATATATACAGATATATATATATATATATATGTAATATATATATATATATATATATATATACGCACATCAAAGTCGCGCACATGTGACTATGTGACCGGTAAAGCAAGGCGTGTTAACCTGGGTCCTCTCTGTGGGAAAAATGAAAGCCAACATCCGAGTATATCATCCTTCTCACCTCGAGGTAGGTGGTTTGTGCCTTTCCATAGAAAGTTGATGAATATTTTGTACAAATTCCACCAAAACCCTTGAACGGGGTATTGCGCGTTCCTATTTTTCCTTTGTTGTATTGCCTATTTTTCTTGATTTCTAGAGTAGATATTTTTCCTGTTATTATGGTAGCTTTACTGTACTTCGGATGTTTACTATGCTTGTTCTGCCTGTTTGGCGTTTTTCCAGTTGCCATGCTTAGTCGTAGGACAGGGGAACTTCTACCTTGTTATGCTGCTAAGCCTTAGTTGATAGCCAAGTAGTTCTTGAGGTTTACTTGGACAATGTACACGCACGCTGAGCATGTATTACCTTTCACTCAGGACTGTGAGAACCTAGAGTAGTAGACCAAAGGAGAATTGATGGAAGGGATTCTCCAGAGTGTCTTTTAATACGATGTGAGACTATAGGGGGAATTGACGTTGAGTGCTTCCCCAGAGAGTCTGTAGTTCCACAACACAGGCCACAGGGGGAATTGGCGCTGAGTGCTTCCCCAGAGAGCCTTTAGCACAATACGAGACTATAGGGGGAATTGAAGGTGAGTGCTTCCCTAGAGATTCTGCTTAATTACATAGCTGAACCAGAGGGGTGATACTGTGTGTGCCTACCAGAGGGTTTCTAGTACTTATAGGTTGAACCATAGGGGATAGGCTGTGAGAGCTACCTAGAGGGTTACCAGTTTTCTTCTTATTGCTGGCTGTTTACTTGTGTACTTTTTTTTGTTAGAACTGTGAATTGTATCTGCTATTTATTTCCTGTTTACTGTTCCCGTACTTTACTTACCTTGTATTCATTAACTGTTAGGCACAGATATTTGGGTGGTTGCCTACTGGGATTGTATCTCACGCCCTGTTTGGGCCGTAATTTTGGGCCCAAGCAGACTATGTTGCTGCAGGTATATATAAGGGTGAGCACCCTTCTACTTCGGGTACCTGACTTGCTGTGGAGATGGAGGGCATGGGACCAAGCTAAGGCTTGCGATGCTGAGGAGACTTTTTTTCTTTGTTTTTACTTTTCATTGTTACTGTATTGCTTCCAGCCTGTTGTTTGGTTTTGCTGTTTTATTAGACTTATAACATGCCATGCATCATATCTTCAGTTCCAGTTATTTATTATTTTATAAAGTCTTCCGCTGTTAAATTCTGATGAGAATGTTTCTTACTGCTTCTGATGTTATATATTGTTTCCATCCTTTTATTTCCATTACCTATGAGGGCATAGTTCCCCCAACTACCTTACCCAAGGCCCCTGCTACTAGTCGGCAGCCTCTAGCATTCAGGGGAATGCGCTTGAGGTCATGTGGCGAACTGGGTACCGGCACCAGTTGAGTGGCTTTGGATTCAGGTCGTTACAATCTCACTGAGTACTGGGCTAAGGTCATGTTGCCCTACCGAAGATATAGTAGCTCTTGATTGCGCACCACATGGAGGGTGTCTGGAACAAACTCCGAGCAGAAGAGGATCTCGAAGTATGATCAAAGGAGTGATGCCTCGTCGTGCACTTGGAGCATCAGGCTCCACCATCTACCTACTACTGCGTGCAGGAAACTCGTAGCAAGGATCACCATAAGATCTGCTGGTGTCCCGACCAATCTGAAAACTTCAACAACAGCCTCCAGCCAATCCTCGGCTGCCTGATGGAATGTCTCCCCACAGAACCTGGGTGGTCTCTAATGCTGAAACTCGTGCAGTGCACTAAGATGACGTGCACTCTCAGCTGCTGGAGCTGGTGGAATCGGTGGCTCAGCTGGTAGAGGTACTGCCGGTGCCTCCACTGTAATGGGGCCCTGCACTGAGGCCTCGTCGCTCGGTGGGCTACCATCTCGTACAAAGCTCGGAACCCTAGCTGGCTGCTGTCGTGGGGCCATCCTGAAAGAAACAGGTGCGCCACGGTTAATACAGTATACCTGGTGAGCTAACACAAATTAATCACAAAGAAAACTTTTGAAACACACATGAAATCAATGTTTTCATTTACTGAGTCGGAAATCAGAAGTTAGGTTCCTAGTGTATGGATACGTCGGCCGCCGCACCAACACCAAACTCCCTAGACTGATAACCACACTGAATACCCTTAACACTATTGCTTCACATAGAATAAAGATTAGAGTCTTGAGTTCTGTGGTAGAACCGAACTCCTCTAATACCAATTTGTCACGACCAATCCTCAGGGCCCATGCCATGACTACCCCAAGCCCATCTTCCATAGGCCAGGGTCTAGCGACTAGCACAAAAGTCGTAAATCCCAATAAAAAGAAAGGAATTGCCTTTATAAAAGAAAACAAACACCATCGAGTATGCAAACTGAATTAAACAATAAGTAAACTGAATACACAAGTAAGTGATGGAAGGTAAATTCGCCAATATACAAACCCAACTGAATGTGCAGTACAACTGAAAAGTAATGTACAACAACTGAAAGATAAGAAGCAACCGCCAGGACATCCTCTAGGAACTCCCACCTGAAGGGTGAGTACAGTCAGTCTCATCGGCTCCTCGAGTCTGGCCATCCTCTCCATGTACGTCCCACCTGATAGTCCACCTCCGGGTACCGTCCGCTCCTCAAGCCTCAGCCATGATCAGCGATGTCTGTCGTCTACAACCAACACATCGTAGTGCAGGCGTAGCCCATGAAGGGGTGAGTATACGATACTCAGTAGGGAACCCGAGACTCCCGAAGGTCTCCTAAAATCCACAAAGGATAAACCACAAAGGAAAGAGAAAAACATGAAGTATCAACCAGCTCTAATTAGGTATATTCCCATACATATATCTAAGTGAACAATTACAAAACAGCTCCCACTCTCGAGCCCATGTACAACCCAGTCCACACAAGAAAGCTCGACCCAGTCCCCATAGGAAAGAACAACCCAGTCCACACAGGATAGCACAACCCAGTCGACACAGGATAGCACAACCCAGTCCACACAGGATACCACAACCCAGTCCACACAGGATAATAAGTCAATCGTATCATTGATGATGATTGAATATCAAGATTCAACTCACACAGGTATACTACATCGTGAAGAGAGGTGGAGGTGATTAGATGTAACCTCTAAATCATCTCTTCTGTCGATCCCACGTAGGATCCTAGTACAGAAGTCGTCACTGCCGAACCCACGGAGGATCCAAGTATAGTAGTCATCGCTACCGAACCCATGGAGGATCCAAGTACAGTCGACAATGATTCTGAACCCACAGAGGATCCTAGTACAGAAGTCATCATCGTCGAACCCACGGAGGATCCCAACACGGTAGACGTCGTCGTCGAACCCACGGAGGATCCCAGTATGGTAGACGTCATCGTCGAACCCACAGAGGATCCTAGTATGGTAGTCGTCCTCGTCGAACCCACTGATGATCCTAGTACGGTAGTCTTCCTCGTCGAACCCACTGAGGATCCTACTACGGTATTCATCCTCGTCGAACCCACTGAGGATCCTTTTATGGATGTCGTCATCTTCGTCACTGTCGCAGCCAGCTCTAGGGTTCCCGCACACAGCATGCTCGATTCCAGGAGGGTCCGATCCACGAGCCAAGGGGGGTCGATACATCAACTGACATGTGGTCCGAAGTTGATGTATCCCAATGTTTTGTCTCGTCAACAGGAACTCAACGCGACAGACGGCGCGTCAATCGGATGCCCGATCTGAGAGTTATTGGCTTTTTCCTCCTAGGGGCCCGGTTGGGTTTTTAAGCTAAAACCAACCCGAACATACTCCAGCTGCATCCAAAACTCGAGAGGAGTAATCCAAAAGAGTTTTATTACTAAGATAAATCCAACAAAGTCGACAACACGTCAATCAGACGTCCGGAGCTCAAGTTATGAGCGTTTCCTCTCCGAGGGCCTTGTTGGTTTCATGTTCGAACCAACCCGTCCATACACAAGGCTCTCCAAAACCATGAGTGTAATATACTTAAACGACCATTTCGATACAAGGATCACTACGCAACAGACGGTGTGTCGATCAGAGGTCTATAGCCCATGTTATGGGCATTTGAAAGGATCTGTCCGAAATTAAGGGGTTTGGGCCCGGACCGACCCGGCCCCAAACCCCCTGGGTCGGCCCAACCCGGGTCCGGCCCGGTTGGCACGGCGCGGCCCAGCGGCGCGGCCCGGCCCAGCGGCACGACCCGACCCAGCGGCGCGACCCGGCCCAGCGGCGCGGCCCGGCCCGCGTGGCCAGCGGCTCGGCCTACGACCGAGCGGAATTCAGAGGGGGGGGGGGGGGGGGCGCTGCCCCCATTGATTGAAAAACGGTCGACCATTTATGGACGACCTTAACTGAACCCGCGGGACCCACGGGGTCCCTCCTCCAGCTGGCTCCATCGGCTGGCTCAGCCGACCGCTTCCCCGAACCTCCATGGCCATAGGCCGCGGCTCCTCCTCGTCCGGCGCGGCGCGACGGCGCCACGCTCCTCCGCCGCGGCCCGCCCCGACCGCGGCCCTCCTCAGTGTTCTGGTGAGGCGCGAAGGCGCCGCGCTCCTCTACCGCGGCCCACTCCTGGTCGCGGCCTCCTTCAGCCTCACCGGCGCAGCGTGAAGGTGCCACGCTCCATCATCGTTGTTTATCTTGTTCCCTCACGGTGCAACGACACCGCGTCGCCTCCGTTTCCAAGCCACGTAGAAGTTCTACAACAAAAAGGGGGAGGAGGGTCGGCTGTATTTGTGCAGTCCGACCTCCTCCCATTATAACAATAACAAGCGACCAAGAACGAGTAATCACAATGACAAATAAAGCACAAGTTTAATTGATTAAATTTGAACATAACCCCTACCTCTTGCTCTTCACTCGTTGGCGGAGTCGCGGAAGGAAGATGGTGAAGACCGTCATTTGTCACGTCCGCCACACGTCCCCAATTCCAAGCTTCGTCGGTTCGTTGATGATGTTGCGGAGGATAGGTGTCTGGGGAAGTAAGGTCGAAGAAGAATCGCGTGGAAGATCGTCATTGGAGTTCTCACGTTCTTTGTGGGAGAGGATAAGACTTCCCCAAGTGTTGGGCGTCACGATACTTTACCAACACTTCGTCTCTTGGTGAAGCCATCCAAAAACCGTCTCCCAAGATCCCTATATATAGGAGAGGGGGAGAGGTATGTAACCATAGTGGAATTTATGACGGTTCATTAATTTGGAACCTTCCTAAACTCCAACGATGTGGTTACTTAATTTAAGAAGGGGGTCGGGCGAATTAAATTGCGTTGGCGCAATTTAAGAGGTGCGTTGGCACAACTTAAAAGGGGAGGACGCCAAGAAGTTTCCCCCACATAGCCTGTGTCAAAACATATGAAACAAATTAATTTTATAATGACACAAAAAATTAATTGACAACAATTAATTTCACATTGAGACATAAAATTAACTGACAACAATTAATTTCATGTCGACACATAAAATTAACTGACAGCAATTAATTTTATGTCAACTCATAAAATTAATTGAGTGCAATTAATTTTACGTCGACACATAAAATTAATTGATGGGGGGATTGAGAGGTTTCCTCTCCCTCCCCATTAAATGGGAGGTTAGGGTGTGAAGGTTCCACCACCAACTACCAAGTGGAGCTTCTAACCACTTTTATCTACACGGAAAATGATTAACAAAATAAAATAAATTATTCACTTATTTTATTTTATTAACCCACGTAAAACCCCAAAAACTAACTTTCATACCTGATCATCCACCGTCGAGGTGAAATTCTTCTTAAGTGAAAATCTACGTTGCGTGTTCAATGGTGCCCTCAGATTTCAATTACAAGCACTGGTTCAAAAGATAGAAAAATCCGCTCGTACATTTACTGAACGTACCCGAAACAAAGTTCACAAAATTATTAACAATCACCCTTGACCCACTGTGGTCATGGTTAGGCTCTTCCTAGGAGAAACACGCCCCAAAAAACTCAAAGGTACTCTCGGAATTTCAATTCGAGTTACCGTTTAGAAGTTATGAATTTTTAAAATAAAATAATTGTCACTTAATTATTTTATTTATTGTCAAAAACTAACATTCTCAGGTGGCCAACACCGGCCAATGTTAGTATCTACTTATAGAAAGCATACCCTCATGAGTTCAGCAGTGACCTCAAATTTTTAATCTGAGTTACCGTTTGTGAGTTATAAGCATTTGAAAAATAAAATAACTTTATTTAATTATTTTATTTACGATTATGCCATTTTTGAGTTTTCTCACAGGAGGCCTGTGCCGACAAAACTTAAGTCATGCCTAGGGTAAACCTGCCATTCCAGCACAAGAGTTCCCTCAGATTTCTGATTCGAGGAACCGTTTAAGAGTTATTCCACTTTTTCAGGAAAACTGCTTACGCACGTTAATTTAAGCTTAACAGAACTCCAGAAAATTATTCTGGGCACACTGGGCCTCGGAATCAGGTGCTGTTAGAAACTGCATACTCGAAAAATTTCAAAGAATTTAATAAAAAACAATTTCTTGAAATTTACCGGTCATTACACTATGAAAAAGTTTTATAAGGCATCAACTTGACCCTTACCTTGTGTGACCGTAGGAAATCCAACGGCTATAATTATAGATGGTAGCCTTGTGGTGTTTTAATTAAAGAACAATTGAGTAAAAAATAATGTTATGAATTGAAAAATTAGAAGATAAACCCTAACTACGATATAATTATTTGAATTATGTTTTGAATCATGATAATGATTTCAAAAACACTTTGTGAACATTTCAATTATAATGTAAAAAGATTATTTTCTTAAACGGTGTTACAAATTATGATTAAAATAATCAAATCATCATATGTTTTTAATTAAACTATGCTTACTATAATACTAGTTTAAGATTTATCATAAGGGTTATTGAATCTCAATTTATATCTTTCATGAAAAAAATTTAGTGTTTATAAATAATTGGTTTCTTTTTAGAAATACTTTTAAGACAGAGTCCAATTTATATTCTTTAACCATGTTATGTTCAATTGGATGTCTAAAAATATAATTTTTAAGGTTTTAATAAATATATTCTCTTTACTGATGACTTAAGATCATTATAATTTAGATTTTATAAAAAAATGGGCCAGCTCAGGCTAGTCCTTTAAAGCTGGACGATGTGAGGCAGCTCACATGAAGTGGCTGAACCTAACTCTCAGCCCAAGCGAAGGCCGGCCCAAGCTTGGGAAGAGCTTCCCCGAAGGGTTCACGGGAGCAGGAGCACATAGGCGAGCCATGCTGGGCGAAGGGTCATGACATGAAGGGGTAGGCCGAAGCCTACAGGGGAAGGAGGGATCCCATTTGTAAGGCTCCCTGGTGTGTGTTGTTTTATTTCTAGTGTTGTGGGAAGATAATGATTATAATGGACTTCTAGAACTCTCGCCGAATCGATGTGGGATGGAAATTTTTCTCCTGGGATCAAATCTAGGCTGTTGGATCACGCCACGCGCGATCTGGGCTATTGATTTCGATCCGGGTATCGAACTGTAGAAGCCGCGATCCCCTCTACGTTTTTCATGGACCATACGATCCAACAAGATCTAATCATGGTCGTTTGATGTATTTAAAATACCGTGACGATCATGTGCCGCCAGATCTCGCCTTTGATCAATCCAAACCGTCCATCAATTTTATAAACCACGATTGTATCCTGACCATCAGATCAAACTAGGACTAGATCCTAGCCATCCATTTTTCTCCCGATATCACCCCATTGTGCCATTTTCTTCCTTCCGGTGGCATGCGCTGCACCAAACCCTACACCTCATTACACCATTTCATTTCTCCCCTCTTCAAACCAAGTGGACCCTCCTTGTCCCCCCTTGTTCTACAAGTCTTCCCTGACCAATAAATGGACCAGTGGGACTTGGATCTTCTCAACGGTTGTAATAAAGTCTTGGTATATTTTTTATAAACCTATTGCGACTAGTTACCCCTTGAGTTTACTCCTCTCAAAACTCTTGCAATCTTCATCCAAGACTTCCTCGAATATCTTCTTCTCCTTGGATAGAAGTAAGGTTTTTTTTTATTTTTTGTTTTCTCGTGAAAAATCCTATATATATATTCTTTATATATATATATATATATAAGCATGTATATGTCCATACAGTCACACACATATATATACATACTCTCTAAGTTGAATCTGGGTTTTGTAAGAGTTTTCATCTTTAGTTTTATTAGGAATAATCTTGTATACGTTCATTATATATATATATATAGGCGAGTATGGATATGTTCATACTCTTACACCTATATGTATTTTTACTCTCAAAGGTGAATCTGGGTTTTCTAAAGGTTAAAAATATGTATGGACTAATTTCTCTAAGGTTGATGACTACTTTTTTTTGGTTTCGTATAATATGGTTTTGGTTATGAAAAATCTAATATACACTTAGTGCACATTCGGACATATACAAATAACTCAATCTACTCTTATTTTATGTTATTAAATATTTTATTTCCAATCTATAAATAAATACATAGATGAGAGTAATGTTTTGGTTTCGAATGAATTTATTTTACAATGTGGATTATTATTATTTTTATGTATGTATTCCCATGAGTTTATATACTCCAAACCAAGTATGAGTTTTCTTTCTCAATTCGATGATGTTAACCAGAGGTTGTACAAACTTAGGGGGTATTTTTTTAATATAAGAAAATTATAATCTATGAACTATGTATATATATATGTATATGCATGTGTTTGTTGTATGTTTAATTTATGAAAGTATGAAAGCATGTATAGTCATATAGTTTGGGGGGAAATCCTCAAATACCTGATTCTAGATCCTTAGGACCATCAGGTTATTTAAACTTGACAAACTAATACCCTTCCTCATGCAACACATATGTGTGAGTAACCATTTATATAGGTTTAAACGGTTACACATAACATAACCTAACATGGTTGGATTTTTAATGAAGGTTTAATAAATATATTTTAAGTATCCATCACTAATGAGAAGTTATTAAACTTGGTTTAGATGTTTGAAACATACATATATAAATAGTATATATACATTTATAATTTCCAATGCCTTAATTTTATGAATAGATCCATAGAAATTTGTTAATTAAGTTATGAAATTAATAATTGTAAAATGTTAAGTAATGCGAGTGTCTATGTAATCCAAACCAATAGTTATTTACATAAGGGTGTATGTCCTAATACATAGAAGTAGGTAAATTTTTTTTAGTTAAAGGATTCTTAATGATGATTCTATGTTTCAAAGGTATTCTATGTTTGATCCGGTTATGTTTATTTTTTATGAAAAGACAAAAATTTTTTGACCTAAATATATTAAAATTTTCAAAGGTAGTATCAAACCATGCGACTTGGTTATGCACACATGAGGTTTTTTCAACTGCAGCGATTGTTGTTAGTTGAGTCGAAAATTATTTATTTGACCACTAATACTTCATAGCACTGAATTAAATAACATGTAATCTCATTTATAAGAATTTTGAATTTAATAGTTATCATTTTCACAACTCATGTGGAAAACCCCTTCCCACCCACCATTTGATGTGCTTTAGTAATTATCTTTTGTTCAAAGAATGTGATGATCCATGTATGCCTTCAATAAAATCTTACTACCTAATTTTCAAAGAATGTCTATCACATTATGTATTAATGGTTTTAATAGTTTCATTTTCCATTGTATAGTTTCACTAATTGATGCATTCATGTGGCTTTACATGATTATAAGATAACAAAATCAAATTACTCAAAGTGGTATGGTACACCTTGAGTAACATAAAGTAAATTTAATTATTCAAGGTTGTATGGGACACCCTGAATACCCGACCTGATATGACATATGAGGAATTTATTGGACAAATATGTATCTAGTTAAGAAAGCAGTAAAAGTAAGCTCTCTGGGTTAGATACTGGTATATGAAAGCTCTCTGGGATAGAGACCGGTAAAAGTATGCTCTCTAGGTTGGGGTCTGGCCACAGTTAGCCATTAGGTCTTGGCACAAGGCTTTGAAAAAGAATTACGACAATATACATTCCCTCATTATGTGTATGATAATTATGTAACCAAATGAATATCCGATTAGTAGAATATCCATGGTTAAGAGCCAGTACTCATGAGTTTTAGGAAAGTAAAAGCTTATGGAATGACATATGTTTAGCACTTAGTGAATTAGAATTCAGTGTATGAAATTGAAGTTATTATCTTTATGCGCAAATTTGGTTATTTTTAATCTATGCTTACATATCCATATGTCATACATGTTTAGAAAATAATTTAATAATTATCCCAAATGAGAATACCGGAGTTGAACCATGAATCCTCATATTTCTGCTAGTATGTTCTTTTAGTTGAGCACTTTTATGATATGTTTTATGTGATATAAATTTTCTTCCAAGAATGTGTTTATGTAATATTTTAAATAGTATTTTCAAAAGTTATTTTTTAAACCCCTTACTGGGCATTCATGTGCTCACCCTACGTTTTTAAAACAAATTTTTAGGATTCAGCTTGAGCTAAAAGAAGTATGATATGAGTGGCCAGTTTCCCAGAAATTGAATCGAATTTGATTATCTATATGGGACCTGATTTGTAATTTATCAGTTCATGATTTGTTAAAATATACACATCCTCTTCCGAAGGCACCGTCTCTGGGTGTTCTGGGGTTGGTTATTCACAGTTGGTATCAGAGGATTCAGTTTAGATAACTCTGGAAAACCAGAACATATACAAAGACAAAATTACTTAGGTATTACTAAATATGAGAATTTTACTAATTTTTATATGGAAGGATGAACTCATATCGTATCACTCCCTACCAAGATATTAGAGTCCATCTTGGTCAAAGTATGTAAGACAGATTACCAACCTTTCGAAAACTTCTGAGAAACGTGCAGACAATTTTATGAAGTGTCAAACAGTCCGAACATTCTTTGTTCCTATCAATAGAATGTCTATACATACCATGGTATAGCTAATTCACAACTTGATGTGTATAGACGAAGGGGAAAGTACCATGAATGTCTTTTCCTATATCTCACCCAATCCTGAAACTTCATCGCAAGGATGTTGTTTCAAGATGCCTCCTTGGAAGGGGAACTACGCGAAGCCTATATATACCAAATCCTGAGAATCAGTATGTATGATCATGTTGATGTCATTAACATTTTCATACAGGAGTCAAACCAGCTAATTCTCAGAGAAATTGACTGTTTAGACATTTCAGAACTCTCCACATATCGAGCCTCTCTTTGGAAGCCCGAGTTCACACACCACGTGTTTAACTTGTACTATCCTAAGTGTGTTTGGGCTATAGGAACAGAGGAACTGAACACCAAATTGGGTATTTATCTAGCATTACCTAAGAATCCTCCATAGTGGTTTTTGTGATGATGTTGTATGGGAGTCTTCTATAAATGTTATGTGAACGGAGTTTTGAGGGCACAATTCTTTGAAGGTTTGAAAAATGTAACACCTTGAAACTCGACACTCATGTACCAATAAGTTTATGTTTACATTTTGTTTGAATTTCATAAACAAAACTTACATCCCATAAGAAAATAATAATGTGGTTTTAATTTATGATAATAAGGCTCTTTCATTTAAATAACAACACCGTACTATTTAGAATACACCAAGATTAAAAGGGGACACATGATTACCAAATATACCTACTAAAATCCCTAACAAAACTATGGGAAGGCCCCTTAAAAATACAACAAGACACGATAAATAATGGAGATCCTTCGTGTCAATAAAAATAAATAACAACACCACCACGATCATATAAACTGTGCTGAGCATCAACGGTATGGAAAGCACGATCTTCTTCTTCTTCTCCTAATTTTTCTTCGTCTTGAGTTTAGGACACCAAAAGATAAGGTTTTATAATGATTCAACTCTACCGTTACCTTGGGTGACCATTGGAAATCCAATGGCTATAATTATGGTCATTAGCCTTGTGGTCTTTTAACTAAAGACCAATTGAGTAAAACTTTACGTTATAAATTGAAAAATTAAAATATAAACCCTAACTATGATATAATAGTTTGAATTATGTTTTGAAACATAATAATGAATTCAAAAACACTTTTCAAACTTTTCAATTATAATGTAAACAGTTTCATTTCGTAAACGGTGTTACGAATTATGGTTAAAATCATCAAATACAATTATGTTTTAAATTAAACTATGTTTTCTATAATACTAATGTAAGAGTTATCATAAGGGTTATTTAATCTAAATTTATAACTTTTATGTTAAAAATTTAGTGTTTATAAATATTTTTTTTCTTTTTAGAAATAATTTTATGACAAAGTTCAATTTATATTCTTTAGCCTTGTGGTGTTTATGTGGAAGTCTAGAAAAGATAAATTTTATAAGGTTTTAATAAATATATTCTTTTTCCATAAGACATAAGATCATTATCAGTTAGGTTTTATAAAAAAAATTGTCTTGATCGTGCCAACACATTAAGGTTGGGCCATGGGATGCAACTCCCACGAAGTGGTTGAGCCTTGCCCTAGGCCCAAGCCAAGGCCAACCCAAGCATAGGTAGAGCTTCTCTGAAGGGTGAACAAAAGAAGGAGAGCCTAGCTGCGCCATGGTGGGTGCAGGGTCATGACGAGAAAGGGTAGGTTGAAGCCTGCGGGGGAAGGTGGGAGCCCATGTGTAAGAATACCTAGTGTGTGCTATGTTATTTCTAGTGTTGTGGGAGGATCAGGCTTATAAAGGACTGCCAGAACTCTCACCAATTTGATGTTGGATGGGGATTTTTCACCTGGGATCAAATATGGGTTGTTGGATCTCGCAGCTCATGATCTCAGCCATTGATTTTGATCCGGGGTTTGAACCCCAGAAGCTACCAGCCCTACCGCGTTTTTCAAGGACCATACGATCTGACACGATCTATTCATGGTCGTTCGATGTATTTAAAATACTATAATGATTGTGAGCCGCCCGATCTCGCCTCCAATCATTCCAAACCATCCATCACTTTTATAAACTGTGATTTTATCCTGACCATCAGGTCAATCTAGGACCAGATCCTAGACGTCCATTTTTCTCCCAGTATCACCCCGCTGCGTCATCTTCTTCCTTCTTGCCGCATGCATTGCACTAAACCCTATGCCTCATTTCACCATTTCTTTTCTCCGTTTATCAAACCAGGTGGACCCTTCTCATCCCCCCTTGGTCCATAAGTCTTCCCGACCATTAAATGGACCACTTCGACTGTGCTCTTCACAATGGTTGTAATAAAGGTTTGTTATATTTTATATAAAGCAGTTTCACCTAGGAACCCCTCGGGTTCTCTCCTCTCAAATCTCTAGAAATCTTCATCCAAGCCTTCCTTGAAGATCGTTTTCTCCCCGAAAATAAGTAAGGGGTTTTTATGTTTTTTTCTCATGAAAAATTCTATATATATATTCTTTACATATATATCTAGGCATGTATATGTCCATACACTCACACACATATATATACATACTCTCTAAGGTGAATCTGGGTTTTGTAAGTGTTTTTATGCTTGGTTTTCTTATGAAAAATCGTTTATACGTGCATTATATATATATATATATATATAAGCAAGTATATATATGTTGATACTCTTACACCTATATGTATATATACTCTCAAAGGTGAATCTGGGTTTCTAATGGTTAAAAATTTGTATGCACTACTTTTTCTAAGGTCGATGACAACTTTCTTTTGGTTTCATATAATATGGTATTAGTTATGAAAATTCGAATATACACATAGCGCACTTTCGGACATATAAATATAACTTAATCTACTCCTATTTTATGTTAATAAGGATTTTATTTTCAATATATAGATAAGGACTTAGATAAGTGTAATGTTTTGGTTTCAAATGGATTTTTCTAGGATGCCAATTTTATGTTTTTTAAGGAATGTATGCCCATGCATTTATATAATCCAAACGAAGCACGTGTTTTGGTTCTCAATTCAATGATGTTAACAAGAGGTTGTAAAAACATTGGGGGGTATTTTTTTAAAACATGAAAAATATAATCTATGAACTATGTATATATATATATGCATGCATTTGTTGTAAGTTTAGTTTATGAATGTATGAAAGCGTGTATAACCATATAGTTTGGGTGGAAATCCTAAAATACCTGATTCTAGGTCCTTCAGACCATCGGGTTATGCAAACTTGAAGATCTAATAACCTTCCTCATGGAACAAATATTTATGAGTAACCTTTTATATAGGTTTACATGGTTACAAAAAACATAACCAAACATGGTTGGGTTTTTAATGAAGGTGTATTAAATATATTTTAAGTACCCATCACAAATGATAAGTTATTAAACATGATTTTTAAGTTGGATACTAATATATATATATATAGTATATATACAGTTATAATTTCCAACGCCTTAATTTTATGAATGGATCATTAGAAATTTGTTAATTAAGTGATGAAATTAATACTTGTAAAACTTTATGTAATGTTAGTATCTATGTATCCCAAAGCAAGAGGTATTTAGATAAGGGTGTATACCCTAATCCATATAAGTAGGTAAAATTTGTTCAGTTATAAATTATTAATGATGATTCTATGCTTCAAAGGTATAATATGTTTGACCCTTATGTATTTTATGATTTAAGAAAAGAAAAACTCTATTTCAACCAAAAAATATTTAAAGTCTCAGAGGCTGTATCAAACCATGCGACCAGGTTATGCAGACTTAAGGTTTTATAAACTAGAGTGATTGTTGTTAGTTGAGTCGTAATTTATTTATTTTACCACTAAAACTTCCTTGCAGTGAATTAAATAACATTTATTCTCATTTATAAGAATTTTGAATTGAATAGTTATCATTTTCACATCTCATGTGGAAAACCCCTTCTCACCCACCATGTGATGTGTTTTAGTAATTTTTTTTGTTCAAAAAATGTGATGAGCCATATATGCCTTCAATAATTGCTTACATACTAATTTTCAAATATTGTCTTTCAAATTATGTATTAATGGTTTAAATAGTTTCATTTTCCATTGTATAGTTGCACTCATTGATGCATGCATTTGGATTAACTTGATAATAAGATAAGAAAATTAAATTACTCAAATTTTTTAGGGACACATTGATTAACTTGAAGTAAATTTAATTATTCAAGGTGGTATGGGACACCTTGAATACACAACCCGATCTGACATACGAGGAATGTATTGGACTAATATGTCTCGGAATAGAGACTGGTAAAATTAAGCTCTCTGGGTTAGAGACCTATAAAAGAAAGCTCTCTGGGTTAGAGACTGGTAAAATTAAGCTCTCTGGGTTAGAGACTAGTAAATGTAAGCTCTCTGGGTTAGGGTCCGATGATAGTTAGGCCTTAGGTCATTGCATCAGGGCTTCACACAGAAGTCCAGAAACATACATTCCCTCATTATGTGTTTGAAAATTATGTAACAAAATGAATATCTGATTAGTAGCATATCCAGGGTTAAGATCCAGTACTCATGAGTGTCAGGAAAGTAAAATATTATGGCATGACATATGTTTAGCACTCAGTGAATTAGTATACAATGTATGAAATTGATGTTATTATCTTTATGCGCAACTTTGTTTATTTTTAATCTATTCTTACATATCCATATGTCATACAAGTTTAGACAGTATTTTACTTATTACCCCAAATGAGAATGCATGATTTAATCGATGTATCCTTATATTTCTACTAGCATGTTCTTTCGGTTGAGCACTTTTATGATATGTTATATGTGTTATAACATTTATTCTAAGAAAGTGTTTGATGTAATGATGTAAAGAATATTTTCAAAAGTTATATTTTAAACCCCTTGCTGGGTATTCATGTGCTCACCCTACATTTTTATAATAAATTTTCAGGTTTCAGCTTGAGCTAAAAGAACTAGGATTAGAGTGGCTGGTTTCCCAGAACCTGAACCGAATTCGATTCTTTGGATGATACATGATGTATAATTTATCAGTGCATGTTTTTTTAAAATGTACACATCGTGTTCTGAAGGCACTGACTCTGGGTGTTTTGGAGATGTGTCTTCACATGTAGGGTAATATATTTTCTATTATTTTTCTAAATATATTATTGTAGATAAAGAATGATATCTTCACAAACATATCAAAAAATACTACAATTATTTAGGGAAACAATTAGCTCCACTACCTAATTAGACATTATGACCACCTTAACTATTAATTCTTATTAATATAATGAATAACCTATAATTGGGGATTCAGATGCTCTACAACCATGAAAAAACTTATAGATGATTGTGTGGTACAACACCATGATTTAAAAGAATAGGTGTAACACTTACTACAATATTAATAGGCTTCAAGTATCCATTATTCACTGCATCTAAAACGGGTGAATTCCCAATAAACATCCTCTTGGGATTTACAAATGTCTGTGAACAACCTAACTCATTCTCATATTCATATTAATATATTAGAGTGAACATGTTTGAATCCATTATTATTATAACTTTTTATATTTTTTAAATATTTTCATCCCTCATTAAAAAATTTATTATCCTCATAATCCATTGTGACTACAAATTAATCACCTGATAACACTTAAGAGGTATTATGAAAAGAACAACTAAAAAATGAACCATAGGTGGGACCAATACATGAGACATGGGAGAGGTTTTTCAACCATGACTAATTATAATTATATTAAAATTTCATTTTAATGAGGTAGATGAATAATATATAGGATATTTCAAGTTGAAAATCCTTTTACAAAGGGATATCTCATTACATGTATATAACAAAATTATTTGAGGAAGGGGAGATGAAGATTCATCTATACTAGAATACATCAAATCACTGTGTGTTCTTTCAAAGGATGTACTCATAATAACCATAGAAAAATCTATGAAACTACCAATAAATCAACATAAATCTTGGTTTTAGAAGTGAAGTGGTTGTCTAGGAATAATATGCTAAATTTCCATTAATGATGAGTATTACATTATCATGATAAAGAGATAAAAAATGTATATGGGATATTATATATCCATAGATGTGGCCATCCCATTCCCAAACCCTTAAGAAATATTATCATGAAAATACATGTATTATTTATTCTATCTAACATAAAATTGAGACAGAATCCCTTCTAAAATGATGTCCTGAATTGATGAATCGAGAGAAAAAAAATGAAGATTAATTAGATGATAATTTAATATTGAAAATGTTGAGTCAATAAGGTTTCCTTATGAATTTTCCATTCATTCATGTTTTGGGAGATTGTTGATTCAATAAGTTTTCCTTATGAATTTTCCATTCCGCCTTGTTTTGAAAATCAAAAACACTTTACCTTAAGAAAAATTTCATTTTATCCTATGTTTTACTTTTCTAAGGAAAACTTTCCTTACCCAATGAAATTTATCCTTGCCTTGTTTTTCATTGTTCATTTTGACTCTATGTATAAAATTTGGTTACATATCCAAAACCTCGGAATTATATATATATACTTAGATATAAAGAAATCTATTTTTTAGATTTGAATTAAAGTTTCAAACTCTTTGAATTCAGAATCCGAACTCTTATGAGTTCTAACTCTGAGTTCTCTAAATACAGACTCCGAACATTTTTGAGTTCTGACTCTGAATTCTTATGAATTCAAACTTTGAACATTGTAAGTTCAGACTTTGAATTCTTATGAATTCAAACTCTGAACATTGTAAGTTCAGAATCTGAATTCTTTTGAATTCAGACTCTGAATATTGATGAATTTAGACTCCGGACATTGTCAGTTTAGACTCTGAATTCTGATGAATTTAGACACCGAAATTTTTAAGCTCAGACTCAGAAATCTTATGAATTCAGACTCCAAATTTCATTTAAATTAAGACACCGAATTTTATAGAATTCTAACTCCAAATTATTCTGATAAACAGAATCTTAATTTCCATGTATTATAGACTCCAAATAGTTTTTGATTAGACTACGATCATTCATTTTTTCTTACATTCTGAAAAATTAATTTTCATAAGTAACCATATTTTTTCATACACTTGTTTTGGTTATAATACTATGTCATTCATTTAGTTACTAAATAACCGTTTTTTTGAGTGACACATGTATAAGTCCCTCTGAAATTAAAGGAAAAATATGACCGTTGGAGGAGGGAGCCAACCATTGGAGCAGTGCCTATAAATAGGAGCTTATTTAAAAGGGATCACAACTTTTATGAACAAGTTGATCAATATAGAGATTACATGCTGCTGATGTGATTTCTAGAGAGATAGATATTTCATGCTTTATGCATACTGAACACCTTGTTCATATTTTCTTCGTGTGACTCTTAATGTTGATGAGTACATTCGAGGGATTTTGGGGATAAGAAGACAGAGGTGTTGACTACCTTATAGCTCGAGGACTTCCATGTTGAGGAAGACAGAGGTGCCGACTATCTTGAAGTCGAGGGCTTGCGGGGACAGTAAGACAGACTCCAATTTTCGTATCGAGGTCTTATCCTGGTGTGGGTAAGATAAAAATTCATGAAAGTATAAATCAAAGGACCTTTATCCAAGGTTGTTGGATACCATTCTCTTTGGGTTAAAAGATTTACTACTTGTTACTTGTTTTTTTTCAAGTTTTCTGCTGCATTTTGTTTGCTAAGTAAAGTATAACTATCTTATACTTTCTTACATTTGTACAATATGATATAGTGAGATTCTATACGCTTTATGTTAGAATCTTTATCATTGTAAACTTTTGAAATGTTTCATTTTTGGATTCATTTTTTCAGAATCACATTCTCAAATTCACTTTTCCAGAATCAAGAAAGTTTGTAGAACTAGAGGTTTTGTGAATTTACCTTTTTTAACCTTGTTAAACAATAGAAAGGTTTCTAACCAAATTTAAAAGTTCATAAAGAATTTTTAAAGTATACAATCCACCGCCCTTGTATATTGAGCATCATTAGATACTACATACAATATCATCATTCATTATTTAGATCCTACAATTGGTATCAAAGCCTGGTGACCTCGTACCCTGAACCAATCCTACAATTGGTATCATAGGAGGTCTCTGAATTAATTATATTCACATATAAGTTTTCCTTGCTAATGTTTATCATTGTTCTATATTTTCCTTGCTAAGGAATATTTTACTTATTTAAAAAATTTTATTACTAACAAGTTTGTGTGGAATGTTTTTCTTTAAGAGGGTAGGAATCAATGTTGGTTCCATAGTCAACCTAAATCCAACTAGACCACCTATTTTTGATGGGAATGATTATGAAAATTGGAGAGATCACATGAATACATTCATTTTCAAAACTGAAGTAGAAAATTGTTTCATGCTTACTGGAGGATATAAAATCCCTAACAAGGAAGTTAGTACTTTCACCAATCAAGAAAATCATGAATATCAACTGAATTATAAGGTACACAATACATTGCATTATTCCATGACTAGAAATATATATAGCCAAATATAATCTTGTGAAGAAAAAAATTGTATATGGAAGAGGCTTGAAGTTACACACTTTGGAACTTCCAAAGTCATTGAAACTAAAAGAGCCATGTTCAGAGCTCAGTATCATGGTTTTGGATTTCCTTATGGAGAACCCATATGTAAGGTGCCAAAAATATTTATGACTGTGGTTAAATGTTTACAATCTATGGGTGAGAAGAGATTAGATAATGAAGCTCTTGTGGATAATATCCTAGACATCATTCAAAATGAGTCAGAATCCAGGAGAACAGTTATAGATTAGTATAGGAAGGTTACTCAGATTTCTCTTGATGAACTTTTTGGAACTCTTCTTCAACATAATACTAGAATGAAGAGAGATGTTGATAATTTTAAGAAGAAAAATGGGAATGGAAATGTTGCTTTTACCACAACATCAAATCATATGATAGCCAAGACTCCTAAGAGAGTTAATAGATCTAAATCTACGAAGGTTTTCATACAATCTGAATCTAGTGGATGTGAATCTTCCGAAAATGAACTAGCAAATCTTGCTCGAAGGCTAAACACAATTGTTGGCTAGAAGAACATTCTATCAAGATACAAGAAGAAAGAAAGGAAAGATAAGAAAGATTCAAAATTCAAATGTTATGAATGCAAGAGAGATAAACATATAACACCTGATTGTCATATTCTTAAAAGAATGGAAAGAAAGGAAAAGCATTCTGAGAGAAAAAAGAAGATGTACTACAAAGATAATGCTAAGATAGTATTGGAAGCTAATGAAACATGGTGTGTCAGTGGAGGAGACTCTTTAGATGAAACATTAGAGTACGAATCTTCTGGATAGAAGAATATTGGTTTAATAGCCAGACTACCTATTGAAAATCATTGATTATTGGATAATGTACACAATGTTGAATCTATGATCAATGTATCTTTAAATGATAATTTTAGTGATAGTAAATATTATGAATCATCAGATGAAGAAAATTTTTCGGATGAGGATAATACTTTATCGACCTATGAAGAAGTTTCAATGTTTTCTATGATTCTTGAGAATGAGAATTCAAAACTCACCAAAAAGCTTGATAAGGCAAATTCTAGGATTTTTATACATACTAAGGAAATATAAGATCTTTCTAAAGATCTCGATAAGAAATTTTTTTATTTTGAAAGTATTTCAAAAAATCATTAGGAAGTTAATTATGAAAAGGATAAACATTATAAGCATCTAGAAAAAATAATTTCTATGAAAAATGTTTCCAAGCCTGACAGTAGTTGTAAAAAAAATATTCCAGAAGATAAGAACTTTGTTATCAAACTGAAATCCAAAATCTTTTCCTTGAGGAAGTGTTTTTCCAACATTAACTTAGGTAATGAAAATTTGGATAAGATGTGTTCCCAAATTCGACCTCTAAAGAATACTTCTGGATTTGGTTATACTGGTTCTACAATGATTTTTAGTAACAATTATTTTGTTTCTCAAAGTGATCCATTCTATACTAAATGTTAGTGTGGTGGGCATTGGGAAAAAAATTGTTCCCTAAACAAAACTCAGTCCTTAGGTTTTCAAAAAGCCTATTTTTCTAAGAGAATGTGGGTACCTAAAATTTTGCTTTCGAAAATTTCCAGATCCAAGAAAGTTTGGATTCTGAAAGTCTAACATTCCTATTTTCAGGAAAAAAGGAAAGTACCAAACTCAATACTTGGTACATGGATATTGGATGTTCCCGACATATGACCGGTAACAAAAACTACATTGAAAAGATTATCAAGAAGAAAGGAGGAAAAGTTACTTTCAGAGATAATGCTAAGGGAGAAATTATTATTATAGGTAACATCTTTCTTCTTGAAAACACATTGATTTCAATTGTTTTATTTGTTAAGGGTCTTAAGCACAACCTCATTAGCATAAGTCAATTAAGTGATCAAGTTTACCTTCTGAATTTTAGGAATGAAAAGTGCTTAGTACATAATTCCAAAGAAGAGTTTATTCTTTTTTCCAATAGGAAAGACAATGTTTACACACTAAACATAGAAGACCTTATGAGCCATGACCTACCTTGACTTAGTGAAATGGAAGATCATTCTTGGTTGTGGAATAGAAGGTTAAGACAGTGTAAACGTAGGTACCTATGCAAACTCTCTAAGAAAGGACTAGTTAAGGATCTATTGGAGCTTTGATTTGATTCTTCAAAAGTTTGTGATCCTTGTCAATTTGGAAAGTAACATAAATCATGTTTTAAATTAGTTTGTGAAGTCTCAACCGCTGATGGAATATAGTTAGTATATATGGAGATTTTTGGTCCAACACAAACTTGAAGCATTGGAGGAAAATATTATGTATTTTTCTTAGTTTATGATTACACTAGATTTATGTGGGTCTATTTTCAAACAATGAAATCTGAAGATTTTTCTTATTTCAAAGGTTTTAGAGCCCAAGATAAAAATGAGAAAAACCTTCCATTGTTAACTATTCATAGTGATCATGGAGGAGAATTTTAAAATTTGGATTTTGAAACTTTTTGTAGTAGAAAATGCATTACTCACAACTTCTTAGAAACTAGAACACCTCAACAAAATGGTGTTGTGGAATGATTAAATAGGATTATTCAAGAGATAACAAGAACCATGTTGATTGAATATTCTATAGCCAAACATTTTTGGGCTGAAGCTATAAGTACTTCTTGTTATAATATAAATCGTGTTTTGATTAAACATTTTCTTATTAAAACTCTTTTTGAGTTAGGGAATGGTAGAAAACCTAGACATTCCAACTTCAAGGTTTTGGGTTTCAAGGTATTCATTTGGAATAATAAAGATAATTTACACAAATTCTCACCAAAACAAGATGAAGGAATTTTCTTAGGCTACTCCACAACTTATAAGGCTTATAGAGTTTTCAATAAAAACACTTGTACTATTAGAGAAACCGTACATGTTAAATTTGATGAAACTGATCCCTTTGTTTTCAAACAACCTTAATCTAAATATTTAGATGCGTTTTCAAAAACTGATTATGAACCTTTGTTAGAAGATCCTTCAGATAAGGAAAATTTCCAAGAAGATGTTTCTAAAGAATTTACCTCAGAATATTTCCTACCTTATGTTGATGAACATGTTTTACAAAACCCTAATTAGTTGTTTCTAAAGAATCATCACAGTGATAGTATCATTAGTGATGTAAATCAACCTGTAATGACTAGAAGTTCCTTATGAAATGAAGTAGAACATCTATAATTCATTTCCCAATTAGAACAAAAAATCAATGATGAAGCTTTAGGTGATGATGATTTGATAAATGCTACGCAAGATGAACTAAATGAATTAGAAAGGAATAATATATGGACCTTGGTTGAAAATCCTAAGGAAAAATCTGTTACTGGAGTCAAATAGGTCTTCAGAAATAAGTGTGATGAAAATGGAATCATAATAAGAAATAAAGCTAGATTGGTTGCTAAAGGCTACAATCAACAAGAATGTATAGACTATGAAGAAACCTATGCTCTAGTAGCTAGACATGAATCTATTCATATTCTACTTTCCTTTACAGCATTCTTAAATTACAAAATTCTTCAAATGGATATGAAATGCGCTTTTGTTAATGGTTTTGTTCAATAGGAAGTTTTTTGTTGAACAACCTCTTGGTTTTGAAGATACAAAACATCTTGAAATATTTATAAACATACCAATTTTTTGTATGGACTTAAGCAAGACAATAGCTATTGGTATGATCTGATTTCAAGATTTTGGTTTCAAAATAATTATGTTAAGGGAGATGCAAATCCAACCCTTTTTATTAATATATATAAGAAAAATGTTTTGATTGTTCAAATTTATGTTGATGAAATTATATTTGGTTCAACTCAGCAATCTTTAACTGATTCCTTTGCGTATCTAATGAAATATAAGTTTCAAATGAGCATGATGGATGAGTTAACGTTTATCATTGGTTTTAAAATTTCTCAAAAACCAGAATGAATCTATATATCCCAAAATAAGTATATTAAATATCATTTTAAAATGTATGGATATGACCACACTGAGAGTATTAGTACCCTCATTGGTACCTCAAACACACTTGACATTGATGAAGTTGGGAAACTAGTAGATCTAACATCTTTTAGAAGTATGATAATAATTTTACATTACTTGACAGCTAGTCCTCCAGAAATAATGTTTTAAGTATACTTATGTGCATGAAATCAATCCAATCCAAAGGAATCTCATTTAAAGGTAGTGAATAGAATTTTTCGCTAATTAAATGAAACCATGGATTTAGGACTCTTTTATAATTCTGGACATGATTTTATTTCAAATAGTTTTTTTGGATGCTGACTTCGGTGGATGTGGAATGGATAAAAAGAGTACATCTAGAACTTTTCATTTCTTAGTAGATTCATTAGTTTTATGGTCATTCAAGAAGCAACACTCAGTAGAACTCTCCACTGCTAAAGCTGAATATGTAGTAGCTGGAAGTTGTTGTGCTCAAGTGTTGTGGATGAAACACACACTCACAGACTATAGTATGAGTTTTTCCAAATCAAAAATATTTTCTGATCATACTAGTGCAATTTCCTTAAGTAAAAACCCAAAACATCACTCCCATGCAAAACACATAGATATTAGGCATCACTTTCGTAGGGATCACACATAAAAGTGGGATATAATTCTACAATTTATCAAAAGACAAGATCAACTTGCTGATATTTTCACAAAATATATACCCTTCGAAAGATTTGAATATATTAAACAATAGATACGAATGATAACCATAACGTAATCTTCCCCATTAACATTCTGTTGAAACCAATCTCTTTACTGTAAAAAACTCTTTTTCATAGGGGGAGTACATTTTCTTGTTAGTTTTCAAATATTTTTTAATGAAAATTTTCATAGTCATATTTTTCAAATTGTTCGTAATGAAAATTTTCATAGTTAGATTTTTCAAATCATTCGTATTGGAAATTTTCGTACTCTGATTTTTCAAATCATTAGTAATGAAAATTTTCGTAGTCAAATTTGTCAACGTTTTCGTATTGAAAATTTTCGTAGTCAGATTTTTCAAATCATTCGTAATGTAAATTTTGGTAGTCATATTTTTTAAATCTTTCGTAATGAAAATTTTCATAGTATGAATTTTCAAATTATTCTTAACGAAATTTTTTGTATCCAGATTTCTATGTTTTTGTGATGAATAATTTCTAATTTTTTGTCATGAATATTTTCCAAATTATTCATAATGAGGATTTTCAAAAAAAAATCGTAGTCAGTTTTTCAAATTTTTTTGTAATTATAATTTTTCGGAATCTAATGTTCTTTAAGAAGCATTTTCCCCATTACGAATAATCTTCCATAAAATATGAAAGGTATGTTTCCTATTTTGAGTTTTCGTAATCATACTTTACATTCTTGTGGTTTCTTTTATTTTTATAATTTGTGATTCTCTTTTCCTTAAATCTGAATGTTTATCTAAAAAACCTCAAAAATCAAATTCAACCATGTTTTCCTTTTGGCTATCATATCAACCGTTAGATCTGATTAGAAGTGTTTTCGGCCATTGGATTGAGTTTGGAATATGAACTTTCCCATCAAAAGCATATATAAAGGACCCCCTGATGGTTGTCCCACATCGAATCTCAAGCTCTCTCGTGCTGAGGTTCTGCCCTTCTACATAAGCTCATTCTAGATTTTCAAGTTTTTCTCATTTCCGAATGCCTGTTGAAGAATCTTCTCAGAAAGACATGTCTATTTTCAAGCCAATCTTGGTGTGGCAGGTCTATAGGGATAGGTTGGTGCATCCAAACCTTTTCAACAAGCATGATTATATAATCTCGAAGAACATCAAACCCAATGGATGGGACAATGTATGCATATCAAAGCCAGGTTCTCAAGATTTAGTATATACAGATTTGCTAGGTGAATTTTATGAATCAATTAGTTTCTTCAAGGAAGAAGGAAGAGAGAAGTTTTCATTCAAGAGCTATGGAAAGTCATATGCTCTTTTATATACTAAGGCAACTAATTTGGTTGGTATTTCCTATGAAGGGAAAGCTGATTTCTGTTCTCATTAGTTTCTAGATGTCAAAAAATGTTTTTTAAGGAGAATGCTATGTCTTATCTTGGACTCTCTAATGTAAAGACTCTGAAGATCACCCACTTGTCTATAAATCATCAGATTCTCAAATTATGGGTTCAAGGATTCATCATTCTGAGAAAAAATAATGAGGAAAAATTAAAGATGAGTGACATGTGTATCTGGGATTTCATGGTGAACCGAAGGAAGATCAATCTGGTTAATCATTTTCTCATTACAATTGAGAATATTAAGAATGGAAACATGAAGGATTAGATAATCATGTATCTATCCATTCTCTCTAAGTTAATTGTTTGGAGATTAGAATATTTTAAAATTACATGTATCTCAAAGACATGGAATTTCAAAGTTATCTTAGTCAATGATGATACCCTGAAGAGGATGAAAATTGGTTTTTATACAGACTCTATTGATTTTTTTGACTCACCAGAGGAAGAAGATGAATCTGTTCCGATAAAACAAGAAGTGGTTGAACTGTCCAAAAAGGGAGGAAGGAAGAGGGAGTTGAAGGAAGTAGTATTGGAAGGAAAAACTATAGATCCCAAGGAAATCCAATCCTCTCCACTAAAACCTATGTAGAAAAAATCATATCCAAATGTGGTAGTTGCTATGTGAAGAGAAGAATAACATAACACGAAAGTAGGGGAGCAAAGTTTGAGTTTTGGACCCTGCTGATGAAAAATCCTCAAAATAGAAGAAAACTGATGATCGTGTGAAGAAATATAAAGAAAAGAAGCAAAAGAAGAAGTCGACTGAAGTAGTGAGAGTGAAATCATGTCTGAAGGCTACTGTAAAGCATCTGAGAGTTTCTTGGTACCAAAATCATTCATGGTAGAAGCTTTACCTAAGACTCCGGGTTAGAAATTCTTCACTACAGAAAAATTCCATGAAAATATTGATGAAGAAAAAGAGGTTGTCTAAGAAGTTGAAGAAGATGTAGAAAGTAGTGGTGACACCATCGAGTTGATTAAAAAAGTAGAATATTTTAATGAGAAAGAAATCCCATCTGAGAAAATATCAATCTGAACTTCTGAAGAAGAATCTTCAAAGCTAGTTACCCCTGGAAAAAAAGAGGAAGGAGAAGATGACTAGGGTAAAGAAGAAGTGAATTAGTTGTTTAAAGAAAAAAGTTATAATCATCATTTTATACACCCAGAGGATGCTGAGGCAAGGGCTCAGAAAAAAGATATAGATGATGATTAAATTGTTCAGCTTTCTAACAGTGAACATTAATATCAGGATGACAAATACATTCCATAAACTAATAAGGGAAATTAGGTGGTTATTGATACAACTAATAAAGCTGATATAAAGTAGAAGGAAGATAGTGGATATTCAAAGAGGAAACCTGCGGATCTAGAGAACGATCCCTCACCTAGAAAAGTTTCAGATTCCGAATCATAATCCCATGGACATTATTTCGTTGTTCAGTCATTGAAGAATCTTGGAGGGACCATTCTAATTTTTCCAAGCATTGACTCGAGATGTCAGATGCTTCAACACATGATAAATCAGAAATCAAATTCAGTATCAATGGTGACAGATAAGTGTGTAATGTTGGAGGCTGATTTCAGGAATTTTTTCATTAACTACGATGCCCACAAAAGGTGTTGTAAGAAAATTGTTAGCTGGTCAAAGAAGACAGTTGATGATAAGAGGGATCATGATGAGTTCCATGATAGTGTGAAAGAGGAATTTGACATTTAATATGGTAATATCAAAGATCTCACAAGTATTTTTGAAGAAAAGATGACTCTAGAACAGAATTCCCGGAGTCAAGAAGTAAAGTATTTGAATGGGAAACTGTATTCAGTGGCTCAATGCTTGAAGAGAGAATAAGATCTTCAGATTGAGATAGAAGAAAAGATTGTCAAGAAGGGATAAGTGTTTAAGGCTCAGGCAGAGGCTCTTAAGGCTCAAGATGATATAATCAAAACCATAGAGAAGAATTCTAAGGATTTGGATCAGATTCTCAAACGAGTAGAGGAAAATCACACGGGGCTCAAGAAGCTGAAAACAATAGTCAATAAGTTGATGCCCAAGGAAAAGGAAGGATAAATATTTTTAAATACGATCTTTTGTCCTATTTTCCTTGTATAAATTTTTCCTATGATAATGAAATGCTTGGTTTCTTATCTTTTGGAAGGGTTGTACTAATATTTCAGGTACCATAATTTCTTTTCCATTCCCTCAAATTACTTTTAAAAAATCATAAAGGGGGAGAATGGAAAAAGAATACTGAGTAAAGAAGAAATGTCCCTACGTAAGGGGGAGTTCATCTATGGGGCAGTTTTCATTATAATGATTTCCGAATTCAAGATAATGAAAAATCTCATTCCGAAAATCTTGAATATGATCCTTTGAGTTCTGAAGACTAAGAGGGAGTTAGTCATATTCATCATTTCCTATGTGATAAGGGAGATAAGTTTTGTATTCAAAGTCTAGGAAAGTATTTTCTAAGTACATATATTGTTTTTTGAAAGGTAGTTTGTGCTTTACCAAAAGGGGGAGATTGTTGAGTTAATAAGGTTTCCTTATGAATTTTCCATTCCTTCATGTTTGGGTATATTATTGAGTAAATAATGTTTCCTTATAACTTTTCCATTCCTTTTTTTTGAAAATCCCAAACACCATATCTTAAGGAAAATTTCATTTGACCCTATGGTTTACTTTCATAAGGAAAATTTTCCTTCCCCAAGAAAATTTATCCATACAATGTTTTTCATAGTTCATTTTGTCTCTAAGTATAAAATTTGGTTTCGTATCCAAAAGCTCAGAATTATATAGATACTAATATAAAAAGCATTCTGTTATCAGGATCCAAATTCAGGTTCTGAACTCTCTGAATTCAGACTCTGAACTCTTCTATGTTCTGACTCTATGTTCTCTGAATTCAGACTCTGAACTTTTCTCAGTTCTCACTCCAAATTATTATGAGTTTATAGTCCAAACTTTGTATGTTCAGACTCCGAATTCTTATGAATTCAGACTCCAAACTTCGTATGTTCAGACGCCAAATATTTCTTAATTCAAACTCCAAACAATGTAATTTCAGACTCTGAATTATTATGAATTCAGACTCCAAATTTCATTGAAATTCGAACACCGAATTCTATAGAATTCTAACTCTGAATTCTTCTGATAAATAGAATACAAATATCCATGTATTAAAAACTCTAAATAGAATTTGGGTAGACTCCAAACTTTCATTTTTTCTTACATTCAGAAAAATGAATTTTATTAAGTTACCATATTTTTTCTTACACATTTTTTTGTTATAAAAAGATATCGTGAATTCAGTTACAAAGTAACCATTGTTTGAGTTACACATGTACAGGTCCCTCCAAAATTCATGAAACAATATGACTGTTGAAGGAGGGAGCTGACCATTGGAGTTGTGCCTATAAATAGGAGCTCATTTGAAAGGGCTCACAATTTTGATGAACAACTTGATCAATCTAGATATTACATGCTGCTGAAGTGATTTATAGATAGATAGACTTTTAATTCTTTGTGCATACTAAACACCTTGTTTAAATTTGCTTCGTGTGACTCCAAACGTTTCTGAGTACATTCGAGGGATTCCGGGGATAGAAAGAAAGAGGTGCCGACTACCTTAAAGCTCGAGGACTTCCTTCCTGAGGAAGAGAGAGGTGTCATGTACATTGAAGTTGTGGGATTGCAGGCATAGAAAGAAAAACTCTTATCTTCGTATCGAGGGTTTTCCCTAGTGTGGGTAAGGCATAAATTCTTGAAAGTATAAATCATGGGACCATTATCCAAGGTTGTTGGATACCCTTCTCTTTGGGTTAAAAGATTTACTATATGTTACTTTTTTGTTTCAAATTTTCCAATGCATTTTGTTTTCTAAGAAAAGTATTACTATCATATACTTCCTTACATTTTTACACAATGATATAGTGAGATTATATACACTTTATGGTAGAATATTTATCTTTGAAAACTTTTGTTAAATTTCATTTCCGGATTCACTTTTCTGGATTCACATTTTTAGAATCACTTTTTCTGAATCATACAAGTTTGTAGAACTAGTGTTTTTGTGAATTTACCTTGTTTAACCTTGTTAAACAATATAATGGTTTCTAAACAACTTTAAAAGTTCCTAATGAATTTTTAAATTATAAAATTCACCCCCTTAGAATATTGAGCATCATTAGATACTACATATAGTATCTTAATTCATTATTTCGATCCTACATAAAAATGACTACTTAAATTGTGAACCCATAAAATGTAATCAATAATTATATAAAAAACTATTCATCTTTTTCATATCTTTTTTTATATGAACATTAGGGATCAGGGGAAATGAGTATAAAATATGTTGGGAAATATCTCAAAAAATAGTAAAATTGAAGGAAAATGTTTAGGTGACATAATAATCTAGGGGTAATGAGAATGAATTATTTCTTAAAAAAATAGGTGGTTCGCCTCCTCATTTGATTTCTAAAAGTATGAAATAATAGATAGATTGGAATATGGTATAATAGATAAAAAACATAGATGGATATCACTTATTAACCTAACATTGATAGTGTCTTGGTAGAAGGTGACCCCCTTTATGGGGGTCCTTTAACTATCAAAACATTAATGATTTTAATTTTGAAGAGGCATATAGTGTGTGGACATTAGGGTATCATCCATTGATGATAAATGATATCAAAAGTATGATAGTTTCTTAAATATGATATAATGCATCATAATTTCATATGATTAGTTATTCTTGGAATAATATATCCCCTCAATTCACAAATATATCTCTTAGGACAATTGTTATATAAACATAGTATCATCATTTCACATTTTCTATGATTTTATGCCACAATTCCATGAAAATATTGTTATTATATTCATTAATATTTATTACAATTAATATCATAATTATGAATCCATTTATATTTTTCCATGTGATTATTTAATTCATAATTATCCTTATATGATACTATAATTATGTATTCGTGGAAATGGAATCATTTGATTATAAACTCTAAATATATTTTTTATTTCATCATTAGCTCAAGTGATCATAAATTGTGTGATATAAATCACTGAGCATTAGATATCTCTATTTTTATTTTTTTGGAAAATTCCATGAATAATGTTGTGAAATATTACTTTGATTAGATCTAAATATCACTTTATATAATAATAATTTTTACTCAAAAGGTTAAATTTTTTATGAGGAAATGTTTTGTTAGTTATCTGATATTTTTAGGACTATTAAACACTAATCTCATGGATGTAATCACTTTCAATATAAATTTCATGAATTAAATAATCAATCATATTTTGGTGACCATTTTATGGTATATTAGTTTTCAATTGCTCATACATCCCACCATAATCCTTTATACTATAGTATTTGGCCCCTTTAACTATCAAATGTTATTAGAAATGAAGTCTTTACATATCTTTTAGGGACCATGACAGGTTTTTGTTACATACAAACTTTGTTCAACCTATATTATCTCCCAAGTTATCCACTCACAATGGCTAAAGTGAATTCACCACCACTACTAACTAGTAAAATTAACCATGGTATCATACTATGAAATGTAAAAATAATATAATAATAAACATAGTTTGGATATTAATGAAATATGGTATCACAACAGATATCAATGATACATCATACATTATAACCGACCACAACATAAAAGGTTCCATCCACTAATTTGTTAACAAAGTCTAAATGATGAAACTTGTAGACTATCAAAAATGATCATGAATAATCTCTATGTACCTATTAGACATGAAAATAAATAAGACCAATCTAAACTGTCCCAAATGAAACATTAGTGTATGTGTATGTCCAATATGATATTCTCTTCCCATTACATATTTCCTGAATGAACATTTCAAGATATTACTAATGGTAAAATTTGGGTATGAACACTAAGCCTCACTATTATACCACTATGAATTTATAAATGTTATATATATGTTCATATTTTTTATAAAACAAATTTCAAAATAAATTTGAATGAAATAACTATCTTTTTAATAAAATCCATTGGGTTTCTATTCCAAATCCTTCCATACATAACTAATCAAAATTATATCAAATATTTATATATAATACATATATAAATAAAATAGAAATATTTAAACCAACAATATTCAAACTAAATGAGAGATAATAGTGACAAATGAACATGAACATAATGTATGCATTCACCACAAAGTAAAAAAAACTTAATACAAGGTTTTACATAGCTCAAATAAACAAGAACACATGTATTCATTAGTGATGCCTATGGTTCTGAAATCTTAGTTTACAAGAAAGGATTCCACCCAAGAAACAATGTCTAGAAGGGAAACTACCCCAGTGATAGAAAACTCAAAAATTTATATCATGTTTGTTTTTTTAACCATAAAACTATTTTACTCCCGATGTAAATATACATTGTGATTCTATTTTAGAATCTAAAATCATCTTTTATAAATCATTTTACAAGAAAAATAAATTATATTTAATGAACTTATTTTTTTAAAATTAAATATATATATATATAATCAAATTCCATGAATGTGAAAAAAATATATTTTCACTATCATATTTATTTAAATTTATAATACAATCATGTGAATGAAAATTCATTCCATTTAAACCACCATTTCTGGAATGTGTTTACATAAACCTTAGTGTTCAATTCATATGAAATTGATTTAAATTCAGGAGTTTCACAATAAAACATAATGGGAACCCATAAGAAAAAAATCCATTAAAATTTATATTCCATTTTATATAAAACCTTCATAAATACTGAAGAAAACAACATTTCATTCAATACCGGTGATGGGAAACAAAGAGATCAAGTACTCATGAGCCTATATTTATAAATATTATCATCGATTCATTATCCAAATCCATAAATCATAAAATTTATGCCCATTTAGGTTGTAATTAGTAAATGGAAAATGGATCAACTATTAAAATTAGTAAATGAGGAGAAATATAGAGAAAACCCAAATGTACATTTTGGATAACAACAAAAATATATCAGAGATCTCTACAGATCAAATTGTAGTGTCCGGTATAGCAATATTGTGGGATTTTTTCGAGCTACTTAAGGATTATGAGGATATTGTAAATTTAGTTGACAAATATAATAAGTGAAATATTACATTTTGTAATGTTTATACATGGTTACATGTATAAGACAAATAGTTTTTCAAATTTCATGTCAACAATGTATTGGCCTCTATCCTTGTATTACCAAGTCACATTGTTTTCATTTAGAAAATTATTATGTATTAAAGAATTTATATTTGTGTGTGATTTAATATATTCAAATCAAAAACATCATCCTAGGTTTTCTTGAAAAATTCATTGTTAGAGAGATTTTCCTCAACCAATTAAAATAAACAATGTAATACACAATGCTATATCACGTAGGCCCAACATCATTACTCTAAGACCTACATATACCTTTCACCTTTCTTTATTTCCCCAAATCGAAAAATTTAATCCTTTTACTACTAAATTACACACAAACCTTGAATTAGATAATTCATTGTAATAATGATGCATAATTGTGTCCCAATGGGAGTCACATTCTGATTATGATCTTGGTAGGACACGCCTAATATTTTCCTAATATAATTACCACATTTTCATAAATGATTAAAAGGTGTGGTTTTTAAAAAAAATGAAAAATTAACCTTCCCCTAATTTCTACTAAATATATTATGAATGAGAAACATACATTTTTTTCTAGTTATATAATAAAATGATAAATCCATTGGTTTAACACACATAAAGGCTCTCAGAAACACCAAAAAATTCCCAATCAACAAAAATAACCTCACTTAATCCATTGAATCCCATAAAAACTACCATATTAGGATCAATTGATGTATTAAAATCCAATAATAGAAAATTACCTCATATATAAAAATTTATTTAAATCACCCATAAACCATGACAAAAAAATAAATTACATATCACTTCATCCATCAGATACTGGACACTATCTGATGCCTCCCTAGATTTTATCAATGGACGTTCCATCATTAAAACATCATTGTTTCATATTTAGTAATAGTATTCTATAAAATGGAAATGAATAATTTTATGATAACAAAAAAATATTAATATATAAATTTACAGTTATAATTTTGGAATATAAATAATCATTAGAACTAAGAATATTACAATGGGGTAAAATAAGTAAATATTATTAATAAAATAATAAATTTGGATTAGCTCGACCAACCAATAATATAGAAATTACAATATATATATATAAATTATATGGAATATAATTAATGAAATATTAATATTTAAAACAAAAATTGTGTAAACATGATAAAAAATATAAGTGAATAACGAATTAATGAAATATGTTGTGATTATTGAAAATCTGGATGACATAATTCTACTACAAATATGATTGTTTGAATAATGATATGATGTTTGAAATATTAAAATGACCATTTTAATAGTAATATGACCCTTATTATAAGGCCCCAGCCTTAAACCTTACTTAATCTTGAGTTATTACAAGATTACACATTGAGGATCTTTTCAGGTTTAGAGTTTTAGAGAATTAGATCATGAAACTTGCATTACATTCCACATTTAAACAAAGTGGTTACATAAAAGACAGTATTCATTCTTCCCATCAACGGAAACATATTGAAAATAAAACATGGATTCTTTCTTGACACATCCTTGACACTATCATCACATCATGTACCTTTCCCTTGACCTGTGAAAAACATTTCAAAAACTTGGGATGAGCATAAAAAGCTTAGTAAGGGTTATAAAAATATGGAAAGGAAACATGAGTTCATATATACATAAGAATGAAATCATACTTTACCCATAAAACATAGTCACTTTAACATACCTCATCAAACCATGAATAAATCATAGAAAACATAAGACATAAAGGTAACTTGAGGCATTCATAACATTCTTACATAGGGAGTAACCCTATTGGTTACGTTTGTAATACCCATCACAGTATATTCCCAAAATCTCTTCGGAGAAACCTTAACGTTTCACTCCTTCGCGTTACCCAATGCATTGGAGAGCTATATCGGGCTCACCCGCCCTTAGTTTATCACGGAACCACCGGTTTTCATAACAATTACCAAGAACCATAACATACATGTATCACATAAAATATTCATAAAGGAAACAAAACATTTCCACATTTCAATCACAACATAACATTTTAGTATTTTAAAATAATGAATCCATACAAAAAGAAACCATTTCCAAAACCATTTAAAACATTTAATAAAAAGATTTTTGAATCAAAGTGTCCCATAACACATTGAAGCTAAAAATTTTAAACCATTAATATCCATATAAGTAAATCCTTAAAACCATTTTTAAAACATGGATATTAATAAGAACAAATAATTAAAACATTTAAAACGATATTTTGGTTAAAGGGTTTTTACCAAAATTAGAGACACTTGAATACAATAATTGAGGAATAACATTTAGTCAGAACTTTATAATATCATGAGAATAAATGAATTCATGATATAATACTCCAAAGGACAGTATATACACCATATAAGAGTGAATTGGTGCATAACAACAATGAACCCTCAATAGAAATGTCAAATGTGATGAAATCCCTTATAAAGAAGGTATCTTTAAATTAAGGACAAATCAATCTCAAAAATATGTGTGACAAATATAAATACACCCAATATAAGTGTATATGAAGTGTAAAACAATAAAATGTCATTCACACATATTCAAAGGATGACATATTCAATAACTACATGTTGAACCCAAAGAAATCGAAATTGGGTTAAGAAGTTCCCTTGACAGCCTAACGGCGTCACATAAAAATGAGTTGATGAGAGATAAAAAGTGTATCTCATCACTTGGAAATAAAATTTACATCAATAAGGATATATGAGAACATATCCCAACATAAAAATATGTAAATTAAAAGACCCAACAAAAGAAGTCTTTTAAAAAAGAGGAGGGTGAAAGGTTCCCTTACCAACTTGGGTATCTTTCAAAACATACACCCCATGAAAGAAGGACAATAGATCATTGATGTAAATACTCATAAACGAAAGTATATTACACAAATAGTATAATAATGGGCAGTACATACACCACTCAATGGAATTTGTGGAAAATTTAGCATAAATCTCAAGGGAATAAAAGTGAGATTAAAAATCCCTTACGAAAACTCGGCAGCCTAACGACGCCACATAAAACTTCCGAATTTGGATTGATGAGATCAAATAGGGTATCTCATCACATTAAAATAAAATGTACAGAAAGAGGAAAATAAAATAACATCCCTCAACATTACAAAGATGAGTTTAAAAGAAGTGACATAAAGGAGAGTACTTAAAAAGAAAGAGAGTGGTTAGATCTCTTACGAATGTTCGGCAGCCTAACGGCGCCACTCAAAACTTCCAAAATGGATTGATGAGAGAGAATAGGGTATCTAATCACATGAACATAAAAATTACAGTAATTTTAATATAAAAGATCATCCCAATAACAAGAAAGATGAGCTTTAAAAGGAATGACATAAAAGTGTGTACTTGAAAAGAAAGAGAGGAGTAGGATCCCTTACCTCGGGTCCGACTTGACTCGATCGTTCTTTAATCTCCTGAATAATAAACATGAGTTAATTTATACTTCCTTAAGAACCTTTTTCAAGTTCATTATTCCTTTTATATCACTTATTACCATTTCATAAACATTATGTAATCATTTAAGTTAATAATATTTGTTTTGCCGATATTTGGTTCTTAAGTCGAAAGTGGACTTCTTACAATTACATGTTGTTCATGTGGTCAAAGGTTCTTTATATCCAGAATGAAATTCCTGATTTGTATATCATATATATCATATATATCCAGAATATACATGTATTTATAATATTACATAATCATTTAGAGGTAAGAAATGAAATGCACCGTTCATGGAGACGGTAAGCCATACGTACGCATGAACGCTACTTTCATTTCTTTGTCATATTAATGGAATTAAAACTAAATGAGAGGTATGTATATTTTAATTACATAATTATATTAATCATTTAGATATATCATTCATCATATAAATCCATTATATAAATGTACTTATAATAGTACATTACATTTGGGGATAAGAAATGAAATGCACCGTTCATGGAGACGGTAAGCCGTACGTACGCATGAACGCTACATTCATTTCTATCTCATACTTTAATGGAAAGAAATAATAATGATATAGAGGTATATAATAATTCCAGTATAACATCATATATAATAACATTAAATCCATCCTTTATACGTCCCATGTATGGCATTAACGAATCACATCACTTTGAGGGGGCGGTAGTCCGCACTTCCTAAAATGAAGATATCGCGTATACCCATAATGGAAGCCATAATGGTAAGACAAAAATGAAAAATACAGAAGCATAAGTAAAACATAAACATATTATATATAATATATAAAAATAGTGACATCATAATGGCCACCTTTGAAGGTGTTAAATGAGTATTGAACAATCATCGTTTCGGGAGGCAGAATTTCACCATCCACGGAAACCGTATGTTCTTTAACCATTTGATGTAGTTGTGTGAGAGTGTAGGTAGAATAAATCTTATAACAAAATCCTAGTATATTTAATATACTGGTGTTGTTACAAAAGAAGTAAATAAAAAGAGTTTAGGGGGTTTGAGAATCAAAATAAAACAAATGAACATGAGAGAATGAATTACCTTTAAAAGTGTAACTCCTTTTGATTTGAGCCTAAAGGCTTCCTTTGAAAGGATTATGCCCAAAGGGAATCCTATAGGATGAGGAGAGGGATGTGGAGAGAGTAAATGGGCAGGTTTTGGCCGATCCAAAGGCTTGAGGAGTGTGTTAAAAGAGGTAGAGGTGGGGGCCTTTTATAAGAGGAGAGGAGGGGCACTTTTGGAAAGTAAGGAAATATTACTTTATTTGAAAATGTGTTTCGGTTTTAAAAGGTCCCACATTGCTATAATTCGTGGATAAGGTTATAAAGGTTCGAACTCCACCCATACAATAAGTTTTGGACATGTGTAGTTCATAGATTTTACATTATCTTTCCATTTTATTTTAATCGTTAAATAATGATGTCATCACTGCATCATTATGATGTCATAAATAATTTAATTTATTTAATATCTAAAAATTATAAAAAAATTACTATGATGTAGGAAATCGTTTTAGATTTCCAATTAATATTTATAATAAAAAATATGAGTTGTATAACCCCACTTAAAAATTGTTTTAGTAAAACATATCATGTTTGTGTCATTTTTAATTTTAACATTAAATAAAAATATATTATTGTCATTTTCCAACTAAAGTGGCTCCATGGGGTCCCCAAGTTGGACCATGGCTTGTATTGGTCGGCCATGACTCACCCAATAGGTGTAGGACACGTGTCATGGTGTTTTCACATTCTTATAATATCATTTTTACGTTAAACTACACTAATTACCACTAATCGCGATTAAAAACTTAATAAGTTACTATTCATCAAAAAATTATTTTTATCCCATTGAACCACATTTTACTTCTTAATGACAACCATGTATGTCGGATTTTTGAAATTCAAAACACAAATATGGAAAAATTCCATTTAAACGGAAAAATCAGTTTTTATAAGTACCACTTAGTGGTTTCACTATTCATCAAAAATTGAAGTTTTTTAGAAAAATCCCAAAAATTCACCCTAAGCTATATTTGATATTCTGAATTCAAAAATGAAGTCCGTTTTACAAAATTCAAAACATATAAGTCACATTAATTAATTTAATAATTAATTCCCGCTGTCATGACAAATAGCGTGTTTTTATGAAACAATAAGTATCAAAAGATTGACACTAGTTTAAGTCCGATTTCAAAGTGAAATTAATTTCAACGACCACTATTGGATTTAATGGTAAAAATATTTTCTAATTTCACTTTAAAACCAATTCAAAATATTATCGAATCATATAAATAAATTATATTAAAAAGAGGTTTTGAATTAAAACACAACATTTTACACTATTCATTAAAAAAATGAACTTTATCGGAAAGATACCAAAAAATTACACAAAGTAAAATTTGATGTCCCGATTCTTAATAAGAGTTTTATTTAGTCCAAAAGAATTTATAAGAGTGATCAAAACTATATTTAATGACGGTTCGCCATCAAAAGGCGACAAGTGAACCTTTAGTGAAAACAAGGGCATATACGCCTAAAGTTGAATTCTTTCCGTATTTTAAGCCTTTATCTTTTATTGTATAAATGTAAAAAAATTTAAAAACATATATAATCATATTTTAGTTATTTCTATCCATTCCCACCATTACAACGGCTACATGATAACTACCATTTAAAATAATATTATTTTATTATTAGAGTGCAACGTAAGATTCCCAAGAAACTCGTTGTTGCGTGTTGGGTACGCCATCGAGCATAGAGTCCCCTTTAAAGTCATATTAATACTTTATTCACAAATATGGATAAATATGAAAATGTCATATTTTTTATTTACCTGGGGTGTTACATCCTTCCCCCCTTTTGGGAATTGCGTCCTCGCAATTTTAAAAAAATTGAGCTTGGAAACATCCTTGAAAGTCCCACATCGGAACAAGAGTCGGTAAAACAATCACTTTAAAATAAAGAAAGATAAGTACAGAGGTCACCCTAGTTAACCCATACGAGGACTCCATGTAAGAAAACATGGACATGGAGGAGAAAACATAGGGTCATGTTCTGATGGAGAGTGATAGAAAACATGTTTAGGAGAAAGTTAACAATAAGAAAATCACAAACTTGTGATGGGTTAAACGGTGTTGGGTTCCCCAGTAGGAAAAGTTAATAGAAAACATTTTTGTTTTAAGTTACTTTTATTGAGGAATTTTATTCATAAGGAAACATAATCACTTATCATGTTGACTTTCAACTTTTACTAGATTCCTTAATCAAACTCATATTTTTTCCAAAAGACAAGTATTTAGGGAGACTTGTTCGCATTAAGAGTACTATAATCAACTTCTAGAAAATCAACTTCTAGAAAATCACCTAATCCACAAAAGAGAACTATATACTTCCCATGTCTTTAGACTTTAACCAAAACCAAACAGGCTAGTACAAGATCAGATAATCCAGAAAAAGATAACCCTTTATAAAAAGAAAATCTATTCTTAATCTCCAAAATTTGTCAAACAAAACCCAAAGTTCAACAAGGATCATCCGATAAACAATTTGTCCATAAAATTCTTCAAAGTAAACCAATATAAGATTGAAACCCAAATATTTGAAGGATTTATTCACATAGTCTTCCAAGTTAAATCGTAACATTTATCTCCAAACAACATCAGTTGCTCCTAAAGTCTCGTATTGAAAAGTAATTAAGCTAATCACATATCCTCTATGATAGGTTAATCATTTTCATAAATAACCCAAAATAAACTTACTCTTAATTCATAAAATCATATAACTAAAAAGAATCAGTCAAAATAACCAGGGACTTCACGTAGTCCAGGGGTAGGCGATAAATACCAGTCGCACTTTGGTTGTGGGTTCGATTCCCGCAGCTTTGTCCCACGCGACGGGTTGTCACATGGTCTGCGTGTTGTCCTTTTTACAAAACTATATAATTCTTAAAACATTCCCCAAAATGAGATAAAATCTTCAAGAATAATCATAACATATTTTAACCTCAAGTTTATCTCATGCCCTTCATTTTCCATCATATCATAGAGTAACCCATAATTACCTAAAAAGTAAGGATCATATAAACCCTAATGGTTACCTTAATAATTATTACCTGAATTTCCACATCATGTTGTCCATCTCGTACATGATGCATTAAAGAACTCACCAAGGTTGAAGTGGTTGATCATGAATCCTTGATAGTTGGTTTAGAACAGCCATGAGATTCATCATTGAATACCCCATTTCCTCGAGTCTTTTAATCAGAGAACCACCACAGTTTCCTTCAAACCAATTGTCACTTTGGTGCCTGCTAGATCCATCCATTCACTAAAAACAGAAATGTCAGTGTGAGTATATTAACAAAATCATCATGTACTAATGAAGAAGGTAAACACTAAGATACACTTACTCATTCACTTTATCTAAAACTAGGACTCTTTCTGAAATCCTAACCATTATGGTAATGTCACTTATGCTTAAATAATAACCTAACCTCTAAAGTTATCTAAACCGACCTTTGATACCAACTATAAGGCCCCAGCCTTAAACCTTACTTAATCTTGAGTTATTACAAGATTACACATTGAGGATCTTTTCAGGTTTAGAGTTTTAGAGAATTAGATCATGAAACTTGCATTACATTCCACATTTAAACAAAGTGGTTACATAAAAGACAGTATTCATTCTTCCCATCAACGGAAACATATTGAAAATAAAACATGGATTCTTTCTTGACACATCCTTGACACTATCATCACATCATGTACCTTTCCCTTGACCTGTGAAAAACATTTCAAAAACTTGGGATGAGCATAAAAAGCTCAGTAAGGGTTATAAAAATATGGAAAGGAAACATGAGTTCATATATACATAAGAATGAAATCATACTTTACCCATAAAACATAGTCACTTTAACATACCTCATCAAACCATGAATAAATCATAGAAAACATAAGACATAAAGGTAACTTGAGGCATTCATAACATTCTTACATAGGGAGTAACCCTATTGGTTACGTTTGTAATACCCATCACAGTATATTCCCAAAATCTCTTCGGAGAAACCTTAACGTTTCACTCCTTCGCGTTACCCAATGAATTGGAGAGCTATATCGGGCTCACCCGCCCTTAGTTTATCACGGAACCACCCGTTTTCATAACAATGCCCAATAACCATAACATAAATGTATCACATAAAATATTCATAAAGGAAACAAAACATTTCCACATTTCAATCACAACATAACATTTTAGTATTTTGAAATAATGAATCCATACAAAAAGAAACCATTTCCAAAACCATTTAAAACATTTAATAAAATGATTTTTGAATCAAAGTGTCCCATACCACATTGAAGCTAAAAATTTTAAACCATTAATATCCATATAAGTAAATCCTTAAAACCATTTTTAAAACATGGATATTAATAAGAACAAATAATTAAAACATTTAAAACGATATTTTGGTTAAAGGGTTTTTACCAAAATTAGAGACACTTGAATACAATAATTGAGGAATAACATTTAGTCAGAACTTTATAATATCATGAGAATAAATGAATTCATGATATAATACTCCAAAGGACAGTATATACACCATATAAGAGTGAATTGGTGCACAACAACAATGAACCCTCAATAGAAATGTCAAATGTGATGAAATCCCTTATAAAGAAGGTATCTTTAAATTAAGGACAAATCAATCTCAAAAATATGTGTGACAAATATAAATACACCCAATATAAGTGTATATTAAGTGTAATACAATAAAAGGTCATTCACACATATTCAAAGGATGACATATTCAATAACTACATGTTGAACCCAAAGAAATCGAAATTGGGTTAAGAAGTTCCCTTGACAGCGTAACGACGTCACATCAAAATGAGTTTATGAGAGATAAAAAGTGTATCTCATCACTTGGAAATAAAATTTACATCAATAAGGATATATGAGAACATATCCCAACATAAAAATATGTAAATTAAAAGACCCAGCAAAAGAAGTCTTTTAAAAAAGAGGAGGGTGAAAGGTTCCCTTACCGACTTGGGTATCTTTCAAAACATACACCCCATGAAAGAAGGACAATAGATCATTGATGTAAATACTCATAAACGAAAGTATATTACACAAATAGTATAATAATGGTCAGTACATACACCACTAAATGGAATTTGTGGCAAATTTAGCATAAATCTCATGGGAATAAAAGTGAGATTAAAAATCCCTTACGAAAACTCGGCAGCCTAACGACGCCACATAAAACTGCCGAATTTGGATTGATGAGATCAAATAGGGTATCTCATCACATTAAAATAAAATGTACCTCAAGAGGAAAATAAAAGAACATCCCCCAACATTACAAAGATGAGTTTAAAAGAAGTGACATAAAGGAGAGTACTTAAAAAGAAAGAGAGTGGTTAGGTCTCTTACGAAAGTTCGGCAGCCTAACAGCGCCACTCAAAACTTCCAAAATGGATTGATGAGAGAGAATAGGGTCTCTCATCACATGAACATAAAAATTAAAGTAATTTTAATATAAAAGATCATCCCAATAACAAGAAATATGAGCTTTTAAAGGAATGACATAAAAGTGTGTACTTGAAAAGAAAGAGAGGAGTAGGATCCCTTACCTCGGGTCCGACTTGACTCGATCGTTCTTTAATCTCATGAATAATAAACTTGATTTAATTTATACTTGCTTAAGAACCTTTTTCAGGTTCATTATTCCTTTTATATCACTTATTACCATGTCATAAACATTATGTAATCATTTAAGTTAATAATATTTGTTTTGCCGATATTTGGTTCTTAAGTCGAAAGTGGACTTCTTACAATTACATGTTGTTCGTGTGGTCAAAGGTTCTTTATATCCAGAATGACATTCCTGATTTGGATATCATATATATCATATATATCCAGAATATACATGTATTTATAATATTACATAATCATTTAGAGGTAAGAAATGAAATGCACCGTTCATGGAGACGGTAAGCCGTACGTACGCATGAACGCTACTTTCATTTCTTTGTCATATTAATGGAATTAAAACTAAATGAGAGGTATGTATATTTTAATTACAGAATTATATTAATCATTTAGATATATCATTCATCATATATATCCATTATATTTATGTACTTATAATAGTACATTACATCTGGGGATAAGAAATGAAATGCACCGTTCATGGAGACGGTAAGCCGTACGTACGCATGAACGCTACTTTCATTTCTATCTCATACTTTAATGGAAAGAAATAATAATGATATAGAGGTATATAATAATTCCAGTATAAAATCATATATAATAACATTAAATCCATCCTTTATACGTCCCATGTATGGCATTAACGAATCACATGACTTTGAGGGGGCGGTAGTCCGCACTTCCTAAAATGAAGATATCGCGTATACCCATAATGGAAGCCATAAAGGTAAGACAAAATTTAAAAATACAGAAGCATAAGTAAAACATAAACATATTATATATAATATATAAAAATAGTGACATCATAATGGCCACCTTTGAAGGTGTTAAATGAGTATTGAACAATCATCGTTTCAGGAGGCAGAATTTCGCCATCCACGGAAACCGTATGTTCTTTAACCATTTGATGTAGTTGTGTGAGAGTGTAGGTCGAATAAATCTTATAACAACATCCTAGTATATTTAATATACTGGTGTTGTTACAAAAGAAGTAAATAAAAAGAGTTTAGGGGGTTGGAGAATCAAAATAAAACAAATGAACATGAGAGAATGAATTACCTTTAAAAGTGTAACTCCTTTTGATTTGAGCCTAAAGGCTTACATTGAAAGGATTCTGCCCAAAGGGAATCCTATAGGATGAGGAGAGGGATGTGGAGAGAGTAAATGGTCAGGGTTTGGCCGATCCAAAGGCTTGAGGAGTGTGTGAAAAGAGGTAGAGGTGGGGGCCTTTTATAAGAGGAGAGGAGGGGCACTTTTGGAAAGTAAGGAAATATTACTTTATTTGAAAATGTGTTTCGGTTTTAAAAGGTCCCACATTGCTATAATTCGTGGATAAGGTTATAAAGGTTCGAACTCCACCCATACAATAAGTTTTGGACATGTGTAGTTCATAGATTTTATATTATCTTTCCATTTTATTTTAATCGTTAAATAATGATGTCATCACTGCATCATTATGATGTCATAAATAATTTAATTTATTTAATGTCTAAAAATTATAAAAAAACTACTATGATGTAGGAAATCGATTTATCTTTCCAATGAATATTTATAATAAAAAATATTACTTGTATAACCCCACTGAAAAATTGTTTTAGTAAAACATATCATGTTTGTGTCATTTTTAATTTTAACATTAAATAAAAATATATTATTGTCATTTTCCAACTAAAGTGGCTCCATGGGGTCCCCAAGTTGGCCCATGGCTTGTCTTGGTCGTCCATGACTCACCCAATAGGTGTAGGACAAGTGTCATGGTGTTTTCACATTCTTATAATATCATTTTTACCTTAAACTACACTAATTACCACTAATCGCGATTAAAAACTTAATAAGTTACTATTCACCAAAAAATTATTTTTATCCCATTGAACCACATTTTACTTCTTAATGACAACCATGTATGTTGGATTTTTGAAATTCAAAACACAAAGATGGAAAAATTCCATTTAAACGGGAAAATCAGTTTTTATAAGTACCGCTTAGTAGTTTCACTATTCATCAAAAATTGAAGTTTTTTAGAAAAATCCAAAAAATTCACCCAAAGCTATATTTGATATTCTGAATTCAAAAATGAAGTCCGTTTTACAAAATTCAAAACATATAAGTCACATTAATTAATTTAATAATTAATTCCCGCTGTCATGACAAATAGCGTGTTTTTATGAAACAATAAGTATCAAAAGATTGACACTAGTTTAAGTCCGATTTCAAAGTGAAATTAATTCCAACGACCACTATTGGATTTAATGGTAAACATATTTTCTAATTTCACATTAAAACCAATTCAAAATATTATCTAATCATATAAATAAATTATATTAAAAAGAGGTTTTGAATTAAAACACAACATTTTACACTATTCATTAAAAAAAATGAACTTTATCGGAAAGATACCAAAAAATTACACAAAGTAAAATTTGATGTCCCGATTCTTAATAAGAGTTTTATTTAGTCCAAAAGAAATTATAAGAGTGATCAAAACTATATTTAATGATGGTTCTCCATCAAAAGGCGACAAGTGAACCTTTAGTGAAAACTAGGGCATATACGCCTAAAATTGAATTCTTTCCGTATTTTAAGCCTTTATCTTTTATTGTATAAATGTAAAAACATTTAAAAACATATATAATCATATTTTAGTTATTTCTATCCATTCCCACCATTACAACGGCTACATGATAACTTCCATTTAAAATAATATTATTTTATTATTAGAGTGCAACGTAAGATTCCCAAGAAACTCATTGTTGCGTGTTGGGTACGCCATCGAGAATAGAGTCCCCTTTAAAGTCATATTAATACTTTATTCACAAATATTGATAAATATGAAAATGTCATATTCTTTATTTACCTGGGGTGTTACACTTATATATAGTATCCAAGATATTAAAATAGTATCCACATCTATGTAATTGTAAATTATGATTTATATTCCATATAAAATTATAAAATTACATATTTATAACATGATATATGAAATGGATTTTTATAAAATTAATGAAAATATGTGTTCATATTTTTGTAAAATAAATATGTTTTCTTTTTATTTTAATTAAAAATATATTGGTATAAAAGAATATATATTTATATAAATTTAATTTACAATGTAGTATTAAACATTATTATAGTGAAAAAATATATTTTTATTCATTATGGAATTTTTTTAAAATTGATAAAAAATTGATCACAATATTAAAATATGTATTATTTCAATAAATAATATTTTTAACTACAAATTATATTTCATGATTTAATAGAAATATTTTGATAATATGTATTTCATTTTTATAATATTCACATCAAAAAAATTATGGTGATTTTTTAGTTAAAGTATTAAATTGTATACTTTTTTAGTGAATAGTTAAATATGAAAAAAATATAGTATTTAACATTATAAGATATATACATGAATATTTGAGAGATTTTTGGTTTATGTAAAAATATCTTTAAACTAAAATCATCTATATACCATATACAGTCAAAATAATTAATGTTATATGCATTTATTAGATAAAATAACATACTAAAAATTACAATATTGAAAACAACCCTCTTATCCCCTTATAAATAACTCCACACACTACCCATTATCCTTAATCCTTCTCAGCCGTGTATGTTATGAAATATCTACTTAATTCATCTCTCAAATCTATCCATTCATACCTTGTTTTGACGGTATCACCAAAAGTCCAATTCTATGTTTCCGAATATATTTTTCAATGATATTATATTCAAGAGTTGGTAGTTTTAAAAAGCATAAATTTAATTGTTTTTTATACTACACTTTTATCCCCTCTATCAAAAAAAAATTAATAGTATATATATTACAATATATATATAAGAATATTACAATGATAATGGAATTTCTACCATCTAGCCATTTCTATTATCCTCAAATTCTAAAAATGAAACCATTATCAATATTATGTCACTTTAAAACCCTAGCGGAAGATGAGTTTTTTCACCCCATTACCACCTACAATGATAAAGATAAAAATAATGTTACTGTTATTTAACAGGGTTATAAATATATTATAAACGTTTTCACATTCTATAATGTATATATTGACATAATATTAAATAAAATTTTTATTAATTTTTGATGGATTGAAAACCCACCAAAATGAACTAACTGTATAACATTAACATTTTTCCTAAGTGAATAATACATATTTTTTTACAAAAATGGATATTTTTTTTCTATTAAATTTTTTTGGAATTCATAAATACCATTTATATAAAAATTATATTTCAATTCCCATTTAAAAGTATCTTCAATTATTATACACAATGGTTCTAACCAACGAACCATGAAATAAACAGACATAGAAATTTGAAATTACCCTTTCTTTGACATTGAAATAGTAATAAATGATGATAATTAAATTATAATAAAAATATAGAAAAATCATTATAATTATGTAGATAAGGGTTTTAATTTTATTGTTATTATAATACCTTCCAATGTACAATGATTCTTGAATGATATTAATGGGGTCTCTCTAAATAACCATTTTTAGGTTATGACCATTATCAATATAAATTTTTGTCTATCTATATTTAATATAATAACATTATTCAAATAATATATATATTTATATATATTAATCATAAATATATACATATGTTATTAAACCTATATTTTATGAGGTAATACATTCTTAATGATTATATGTTCAACATCTTCGTTAAAGTAATAATACATTATTCTGATATATTATATCTCATACTATAATACATGTAATTTTAATTTAAATCTTATATTAAAATTTATAAAATAAATAATTAAATGACTAATTTAGGTATACCCATTCCTATTCACATATGTTTTCATAGAAAATTACATAATTATTATTTTAATAAATTTCTTTAACTGATTATTTAATACAAAGTTTTGAAATTTCAATTTTATAATAACCTAGATACCCATTGTCATCAAATAATTTCATAATTAAAAAATTATCACAAGACTATTGATTGTGTACTTGTATATAAATTTCATTAATATTTTATTCCATGTTCTCAATGTATTCTATATAAGTTCTATATTTTTTCATATAAAGAAATAATATGAAACACATTTCATTCCATGAGAAACTCATATATTTCTGTCATATTACTTATTTCATTTTCTGGATCATAAATTCATATACAAGTTATGATCAGTGAACCCATATAAATCCTCTATTTATTTGTAAATTTTTTTATAATGACATAATAACTACGGGATTTGGGAGTAAACCTAATACATAATATGACTATTTCCACATTGTGATATTGTATTTGATGTTTTCAATGATATATTCTTATGTCATGTTTAATGTGTCTTCCAAATACATATTATTATATTATCATTTTAAACTATTTAAATTATATTAGTCTACCATGTGATTATTCAGGAGCCTTATTGTTTCTGATATAATTGTTTCATCTTTGTAATCACATGTCATTCTTCAATATCATTTTTATTACGATATAGGTAATTATAAATCAACTATTTAATTTATATTTTCCCATTTTATAGAATATAGTTTCAGGAGATAAAATGTATTTGTAACATCATTATAGATTATGAAATATATATATTTTTTCAATTTAATGTACTAAAATTCAAGGCCTATAAGGATACTAATTATAATGGACCTTATTTTTCATACATTACTTAAAAATAAATAAAAAGATATGTTCTGAAGGTTTATATTACTGATAAAATTAGTACCATGCATATTTTTTACAGAGTAAAACATAAAAATTTATTTTACTACATCATCCCTAAATTCTTAATGTCCCTTATGTTCATCTTAGTGAAAGTATTCACCAGAGGATATATATATAAAAGGGATGAGATAAAATCTTAGAAAAATGATAGATATGAATTTGAATCAATATAAAATGGTTGGGAAAAGTCATTATCATCAAAACATAAGAATGTATTTATCATCATAATAATGAGAGTAAACATCAAATAAAGGCATTAAATGTGGAAATGACTAAAAATGAAACATTATGTCTTAGTGGTCAAATAACATGTATTTTTATGATGAAATCCAGCATAATGATCAGACACACATCACATTATATTGTGAGATTCATCACATCACTGAATGAATCAGTGATTTATATAACTCTTACACACCCATACCATCATAATATTTACATGAACTATATAATTTTGTGTACCCCCTTCACATCATAACAATTAAATTATCACACATGCCACAACGAACACATATCAATCATAGATATAAAATTACCCATGGATATAAGTGGGCTTCATTTCTTAAATCATAAATTCATGAATAAAATTTGGGTTATAAGAATCATAAATATTGAGTGAAGAGTATAAATCTCTAGATAATTAAAAGATGTATCTTTTCAATGAATAATTATTTTGTGGAATCCATTGATGTTTTTATAAAACCATATTAGAAAATTTTACATCCAATAGTATAAATGGTAAGTATACAGAGCCGAAATTTAATGAACATTGATGTAATAACCATACAAGAAAAAATGTGAAATATAGTAAACAAAGGGAAATTGAGATGTGTTCAAGAATTCCCCTTAACTAATTTCCGAATTAATTCTTTCCATTAATATTATTTATAAAATAATTAATTTAATTAATTTAGAAACACATATCTTTTAATACAATATTTTGATTTATTATTATTTTATTAGGTTTATTTATGGTCATTTTGATGAGGTATAGAGTTCGATTTCAGGAGTATATTGTCTTCATTTTCCTTCTTTTCATGATCAGTTTGATTGTATATAAGTATGGAAATTCATGTAAAATTATAATAGTTCTCCTTAATTGAAATTATAAGTTATTAATGATCATAAATAATTTTAAATGTTTATATATGTAATTTTTTTACATGGTATGATGGTGAATCATTAGATAATACATTAGTGATAATGGTTTGGTTTATTACAACAGTTTTCTGATAAAAACGAACTCATTTTGAATTATCCTATTGTATTTTGTAAATATGTATCTTCCTAAACATACTATGTGTTATATTAAATGCTAAAATATCTTTTTTTAACCGTTAAAATTGTTTCACGAATAACCATAATAGTGGTAAGGGAAAATGAAAACATGTCATCCCTATAGATTATAAATCAACACCTCATATATATTTATCATTCCATTTGGATGAGGGTAGGTGGAGAGAGTATAATAAAAGAAAATCACATTATAAAAAATTAAAAGAAAATAAATAAGATTTTACCTCATGAATCCTTCTATTTGAGAACATCCTTAGGGATAAGGTTTTTTTCTTTTGATGAGACCAATCAATCATTGATTTGGGGAGAGGATCTGGAGAATATTATTCGAATGAATTTGGACATGGAATGAGTCTTGGATGCTCTAAGGAGAATAGTTGGTTAGGGTTTGTATTTACAGGTGGAGAGGGTTTTTTCCACATCATTTTTTTATTAAATTTATATTTTAGATAAAGAAATTGAATAATATGATCACAATAACAATAAACATTAAAAAATTAAAGGGATATCGAGATTATTGTCCTCAAATCACTATTGACTGAAGGAATAGTGTGTTTGTCTTATAATGAATACATATTCCATAAATTACCATATTTTACTATTCATCAATAATTCTCATATTTTAGAAAAAGTTTAAAAATTCATCATAACAAATTTTCAATGTATAATGTTCAAAAATAGACCCTCTTTATGAAAATAGATTATATATATCATAAATTTAATTGTTTTCAAAACAATAACATTTTATACCAAAAATACACATTTTAAAATTTTAATTACCTTTATAACACATTGAAATTGTAACTAATGTCTCATAAAATTATGTTATAATCAGACCAAAATATATAAATTTATAATAATATTTTATGAAAATAAATTTTCTGTTAAATAATTACATTTAATATAAAATTATAAATAAACAATTATATTTCATAAAAATACCAACACTTATTTGAAAATTTAAAACATTTATTTACTTATAAATTGATAAAAATATACAATATTTTTATTAATGATATTTTTAAATTCTATTTACACTTTCATACATTATGTAACTATTCTATTAGAAAAATATCTAATCCTAATAGACACATTACTATTCCAATAGTCAATTTCTTATTCCATCAAAGTCGTTTTCTTTAATAGTAAAAATACATATTATTTCATTGATTGATCATTTATAAGGATTTTATTGTGTTCTCAAAGTTATTTTATTTGTTTTATACTATAGGACATTATTATAAGAATTAAATTTTCATTGATCAAAAATTTGGTTCATTAAATTATTCCCCCTTATGAAATTTGACACTTGAATTTCTATTTTGCATTAAAACATGAAAACAGGTGGGTAATTCTCCTTAATAACTTATTCCAGTTCCCATGATACATTATATAACATATGGTATTTCCTTAGTACGTTGACCATGTAAATAGTCTTATTGTGCAGATAACTATCTATATGATCCACGATCTTCACAACTATCTCCTCATGATAGAAATGACATACCACTTGTACCACTACTATATTTAGTACATGTGAGAGATTTGGTATTTATGTCCAAAAGGTGGATAAATGGAGTAAATCTTGTACAAGAGACGTGGATGTTTGAAGAACCAGTCGATCATCCAAAATACCAACTCGAATAAGAATCTCAAATGGGATGATGTATATGGGACACTACATTCCATTATTCCCAAATATCATGATAGTCATCCATTGAGATATGTGGTGGAATACCATATCTCCAACATAAAACACTTGGTCATGTCGATGATTGTCTTCATAGATCCTATGTCTACTATGGGATTCCTTAATGATCTGTTGAATGGTTGTCACATTTTCCACCATTTCATAGACCATTTCAAGGCCTAGCATGTCACATTCACCAACCTCAACCCTCCATGAAATTTTGAAAATATTTTCCCATAATAGTCTTCATATGGATTCATTTGGATGATCTATTGGAAACTTTTTTTATAAGATAACTCAAAAAGATTATTATGTTGGTCCCATCCGCCATTGAATTCCACATAACATTCACTCAAAATTTCTTCTAGTGCATGAATATTTTGTTCAGATTCTCCATTAGTTTGAGTATGATAAGATATACTAAATTTCCTCTTACTCTTTAAATAATGTTATATACCTTTCCACAACATAGAGGTAAATCTAGGATCTCTATCAGATATAACTAATAGTTGTACTCCGTGAATCTTCACCACGTTTCTGTATTATATTCGTAAAAATTTGTCTAGTGAGAAGTCCTTTGAAAATGTGATAAAGTGAAATATATTTATATGATGATTGAAAATACCTTTATATCACTGTTTCCTCTATAATTTTTTGGATATTCATTGATTACTTGAATGATTATTTTTTATTATTTATATGTTGGTATGGTTAATGGTTGTATAATACCCTTATATATTTGTATTTCAGCCTTTACATGCTAGCATAATAGGAAGCCTAAAGTATATTCTGTGATCTTCATATTCATATTGTCCGAAAAATGTATTCTCGACGATCTTGATATATCATTGTGCTCTATGGGTGAATAGAGAAGGATGAGAAATGTGTGTCATTTAGAAACTCCATTATTATCTCAGGATAAAATGGTACAAATAATAATGACTCAAATCATACAATTGTTTCCTCATCAATATTAATCCAGTATGATTTCACCATTCTATAGCTTCATCCTTCTTCTATATTTACACATCATTTATTTGAGAATCCATTATTTTATCCATAAGGGAAGGTTGAAAAATAACTTGAGAAAGAATTGCTGGTTTTCATTCCCTAATAATTCCCATTAACATCCTTTAAAAATATATTGTCATTATATGCTTTTCAATTCTCTTCAATGAAAATGTTCTAGGATACTTTCATGTTAGGTAATATGACAAATTATTTGACATTACAGGATAACAGTTGATTAAGAAATCACAATCCTTGATGAGATCTAACAATCATTACCAAACAATATTATTCTCCATTTTTTGAATATATATTTAAGTCTTGTATGGTCAATATATATTTCAAGCTTCTCCACACATAGATAATGCAGAATTATTTTCAAATCCATGATCATAGCTTCCAACTCCAAATTATTTTTCAGATTTGCATAATTTTCCTCATCCTTGTGTTGTAGGCTGTAACATTATCATTTTCCTCTAGTACACAGCCCATGACCTATTTGAAGGAATACATGTATATTAAAAAGCGTTCCCCACTATCCTGATATGTGATTACTGACACAGAATAATCCTCTTGTTAAAATATTTTAATTATTTTTTAGAGTCAGCGGTCTATAATTTTTTTTATAAATTCCGATTCAACTTGGTTATTGGATTTGATAGTCATTGTATGGTATTCACTAATCAATGATAATACCATACTAGAACATGGAAACTATGGATCTCCATTGTATATTTTTTCCTGGGATATTCTTAGATATCCTTTCTCTGTAAGTGTCTTTTGATATTAATTTTATGGTCATGACATTCCTCAAGAATGATACTTCATCCATCCATAACACACATTTATCGTATTTTTTTAAAAAATATCCCTTCTCAAAGCCACTAGAATAATATTAAAATGGTTATCATGTTCCTCCTTTCTCTTAAAGTATATAATATTATCATCAATAAAGTCTACCACAAATTTTCTTATGTAATTTGTAATGAAAATATTGATTTAATCAATATATATTACAAGATCATTAGTGAGTAAAACTAGAATCCCTATGATGTCACAGTGTACATACCACTTTAAAAATAAAGACTTTAGAATACTACCATTCTCCCCATTAATTGGTTATATCCTAGACTATGATCATCCTCCGTGGAAGGTGATCGATTTCCATTCTTGGGATATTATTGAGACGATGATAATCCATGGACATGCTAATTGATCTATCAATATTCTAAATGAAGATGAATACTGCACCCAATGGTGATGAAATCAGCCATATATAACCCTTTTCTATATTCTCTTACTACTTATTATTCAGTTATTCCCACTCAATGGTGACCATTCTAGTTGCTGACATTGATATAGTCATAGATCCCGGAATAAGTTTTACTGATAACACAACCTCTCAATCACGAGGATGAAAATATAATTCCTCAGGTAACATATCAATGTAGTCCCTTATGATGGGCATGTCTTGAATCATTATTCCCACCATTATCTAAATCATTTGAGCTAGATATACATTATAATAAGGAAATAACATCCACACATTAGTCAATGATTCGGAATGACATTTATTCTTCTCCATAAAACTCTAGTGAATTTGAGGATGATTTAGGATGTGAAGAGTAATTAACATTTCCCTAAAGATTATGAACTCTTTGTATAATGAAAAATGATCCATGCCTAATATAGAATCAAACTCCACTAAAAGAAGAATTAAATTATTTACTGGGATGTTCAGTAAAAAAATAACATGGGAGGAATTATTTACTTTAGATTCAATAATTATCCCTTTTAATATTATCACAGATAACTCAAACTCGATATATTGAGGTGGTGGTTGAGTAGTTCTACTAAACATACAAGATATGAAATAATTAGAAGAATAAGAATCAAATATTAAATTCACTATTCATGAGTGAATAACTGGTCTACCTATCACCATGGCATATTCTCAATCAAGATAAGAATTAGGGATGAAATAATCATTCCCATTATCCTTTGACTTTGGTGGTTGATGATGATAATTACTCTTCAGGAATCGGGGTTTAGTGATATGCCTTGCATGGTATTCTTTCTCTATATATTTGAAGCATTGAACCATGGGTGATGCTCTATATTCATCCACAAAAATTTCATGATTCCTCATGTCACTTCATGATTTATGAGATTTGTGGTGTTATCTACCATAGTTGTATAATTTCCCCATATAATTGAGGCATTTCTTGGGATTATTCATACCAAAATTATGACATGTCTGTGGTTGATTTTTCATTCCATCAATATCTTTGAATACTCCATCATAAAGCTACATTTTTTTTTCTTATCACCATTTCCAAGGTACCGTTCTACAAACTATATCTATAATTTTAGAATACATCAATCGACATCTTCAAAACTCCCACAGTTTTCAATTGTGAGAACCATTCAATGATGTGGATTTAGAAAAAATAATCTATCAATATTGTTATCATTTTTCACAACATACCCCAATCAAACCATCCATGACTTGTGAAATTTTCATCATAGCCCATGAAAATTTATCCTTTCTTCTAATTTTTTTATATGAACTCTCTCTCCGTATTCTTATGAAGAGTTTGAGGTATATAATTGCTAAGAAATATAATCTTAAAGTCTTAAAACTCCATCTCATAAAATTTTCCATTAGTATTAGTGTTCTAAATTAATGCCCACCATATGTATGACACTATATCTAGATAATAAATGGACATATTCACATTCTCCATCTTTTAATAGCAACGTACAGAGAAGATATTCTCTAATGATTTGAACCACTATTCATTGACTAGTGGATCAGATGATCCAATAACTATCAGTAGGTTATTCCACATAAATGACTCAATGTCCACTTTCCCCATCATAGGTAAATGTGGAAATTCCAAAAAAATTGGGATATTTTAATAGCTTAAGAGATTTGGGTAATAATCACTAGGAAATATTAAACTCAAATTCCCAATGCACTGGGGATATATTTTGGGAAATCATTTCATTTTCACTCACATATGATGAGGAACCAATTTTCCATAGTTCCAACCATTTACTAAAATATCAATTCTTAGAAAAAAATATAAGTCCAGAGGTTGTGAATAAAAAATTTATTCATTAATAAAATATTTTTTAAAGGAATATTTTGTGGGATCTATATATTTGACATTTTTTTAAAAATACATTGAGGTTGATTACATAGTCACATAATAATGGGTTTGACTATATTTCTCTAATTCTAATTCCCAAATTAACTAATTGATGAAAAGATACAAAAAATAGTGACCCTTTTTTTTGATACATTATTATTACATCATCAATAATATAGGATCTAAATTTTTTGAGTCCTGGGAAAATTAGGACCATGCATAAATCATAATTAATAAAACAAAAACATTTATTTAATTCCTTCATATCTCAAATCATATTGTCAGTTGTGTTATCCTTATCAAAATTATTCTGCTGTGGATATACATAAAAAAGGGGTGAGCTAAAATACCAGTAAGGGGATAGATAAGAACATGGATTATTATAACTTGGGATAGTATAATAATAATAATTATAACATATTCATAATATCATCATCATAATCATGATATAAAAAATTAGATAACAACATGAAATGTCACAATTCATAAAAATGTAACATCATGTCTTAGTGTACAAATACCATGCATAGTGGTGAAAAAATCAGGACTCATGTTCATGTCTGTTTCACATTATTTCATGGGAATCATCATATTACAAAATTCATTAGGGATATATATAATTCATGGAACTCCCACAAAATCACAAAAATTACATTAAATATATAATATAAGGCACACCATTCACGTCTAAAAATTTAAAATATCATGAATGTAACATTGAATGTACATTAATAATGGATATTAAATTACCAATGGATATGAATGGGTTTCATTAAATTACGATATACTAATGAATAAAATTTTGTGTATTTGAATCTCCAATTGTTTTCAATGAAGATATAATATCAAGTGAAGTAAAAATTGTATTTTTTTGATAGAAGTGTAATTTTGGATAAATTGTTCCATCTATCATAAAATCACATCTGAAAATTTATATCCTGGAAAGGAAAATGGAGTCATAATGAATAAATATATAAGTAACATTAATTTAATAACCACAATTAAAATGCAGTGAATGTTTGAAAACCTGAGGAAATGTAGTTTGGTTCGAGAATTCTCATTACCTTATGTCTGAATGCTCTAATAACATTAATGTCATGAAAATTAAATTAAATTCATTAATTTGATAATAATAAAAAAATATATATGAAATTTATTTATTATTGTTTTATTATGTTCGATTATGGGTTTTCTTATGAGTTAAATATTTCAATTTCAACATTCGAGGGTGATCATTTTCTTTGATTTTATGATTGGTTCTCTTGTATATATGTATGCAAAAAAAAAATTAGAATTTGATTATGTCAACAAAATTAATATTATAGGTTATTGACGATAATTATTATGTTTAAATGATTATATATATCATTTTTCATATACTATGAGGATAAATTGCTACTTAAGAAATTTTTAATAATCGTTTGGATTATTAAAAAGGTTTTATTATCACAACAAACTGGTTTTGTTTCATCATTGATTATTAAAGAAAATGTGTTACATTCAAAACATAAAAATGGTTATAACATACACATTAAATTCATTATTAAACCTTAAAGTTGTTTTATGACCATATATAGAGGTGGTAATAGAATATGACCACATTTCTCCATTGAAGGGGATAAATGACCACCTCATGGACGATGCTTTCATTTTAAGAATTAAAGAGACGGGGGAAGGGGGTTGATGATTTTTTATTAAAATTGCATAATAACAATACATTATATTTTCAATAATGGAGTCATAATAACATTTTCATGAAGTTAGGAGATGATATAATGATGGAATAAAATAACAGGAAAATAAATTTTAAAAAATGAAATTTGCTTTTACAACTTGAATCCTTCCCTTTGAGGACCTTGTCATAGAAAATGGTTTATAAAATTGATGATACCATGATCTCTTTGATATGTGGGTGGAAATATATATGATTTTTGTGTATAATTTGGGATTGTCTCAAATTCATGATGGTGTGAGAGGAATGTGGGGTTAGATGTGGTATTTGTAGGGGTGGAGTGGGGTGTTTTCTCATTATTTCATTGATTGGATAATTATTTTAGCTCGTGACAAAGTATAGTCTTAGAATTATCACTAAATATATTAAGACAAATTTGTAGAGTTAGACTTTATGGTTTTTAATTCATAGATGACTCATGAAATAGTTTATATAAGTTAAAATGTATATATATATATATATAGTAAGTTATAATATTTTACTATTCACAATAAATTAATGTAGTTTTGGTTTATAATAAATAATTAACACTAATATTTTATCGATGTGTAGGATTCAAAAATTGAACTAATTTTTTTGAAATAATGTTTCAGCATTTTAAAAAAGTAATTTTTAATTAAAATAATCATTTACATGGAAAATACATATTTCATAAAATAATACTTTTTTATAACACTTTGAAAAATTAATTAAGGCATCATAAAAATAACTTATAATCATAATCTAAAAAAATAATTAATTTATAAAAATAAATTATGAAAATAAATTTTCATTTAAATAATTTAATTAATTATAATATTATAATAAACATAAATTTTATACAAAAGTAACAAAAAAATAAATAATAATTTATAACATTTATTTACTTACACTAAGATATAATTATATCGTCATTTAATTTATAATATTTCTATATTTTATTTACACATTGAAAAATGAGGTTACTATTCGATTGTATATATTTCTATTCATAATGGTCACATTACTATTTCAAATGTCATATTATTATTCTATTAGGACTAGTTCATTGTATTCTAGAAATACATCTAATTTCATTCTTAATTTATATAGTTTTTATTATGTTATAAAATCAATTTTATTTCTTATACTAAATGATGTAAATATAAAAGGGAATTTCCAATGAAAATTTTTAGGTCATTACACTAATCAACATAATCATTTGATTCTATTTGTTGGTAATATACATTTCAAATAATGTAATAATATTACTGAAATTATGGGGTAACTAGTGATGGAATAATATTAAGAAATAGTGATTTATTTTTTCATTCATCTAAAATTATTTATTGAGAACCATCAATGAGTCTATGTAATATAAAATATATTATAATTTGGTTGAAATATAGAGTGTTTGGATTTCAAGGTACTACATCCCTATATAGATACTACATGTTGATGTTGTATTCCATAGTTCTAAATAGAGGTAAAAGCTATAAAATGAATGCATTGGTTATGAAGTGAATCATCATAAGGTTCATGGAAAATAATCATTCCTACACTCCAAGTTCGAAACACATGAGGGATATTTTCTGTAAAATTCATAAATTCACTACAAAACCTTTCGAATGACTTAAATATATTATTAGGTTACAAAAACTAATAGAAAACGTGACCTTTGGAAACCTATATTTATACATAGATAATGATATGTTTGAAAATATTGTAAATTTATATATTATTCATTATATGTTATAGCATCCCTTTCTACATTATTTTTAGTTTATGTATTATCATCAATTTTTAATGTTATGAAATGTGATTATCCATGCCAAATACCCACATGAATAGAAATTTGATACTTCCCTAAATGATATACCTAAATATAATGGTTGTGTATTTTTGTTAATCAGTGATGTACTTGATCGTTTAGATCATACTATGAAAAATTGATTGTCGTGGAACAATATAATTTTCTTAAAAATTATAAGTTCATGAATATCCAATTATCTGATAAGGTCTCGTACTTTACTAAACCCTTTGATCCTATCATCATGAAATATTATATTAAATTCCTTTTGAAATTATATTGTGAACTATAATATTTAGAATATGATAATGTTGTGATCGATTGGAATTACCTCAAAGAGGAATCCAATTAGTGGTAAACCATTATTATGAACATGTATTCCAAATTGGAAATTGATTCCATGGAATTAGTGGGATTCAATTTTTTTATTTATGAAAATATATATTCCCCTAACTCTCTAGTATTAAATAGAGATGGACTTCCTCTATATAATGTGTCATGAAGATGATTATACCTTATCATATGAGGATAACATCACAAGTCATTCACAATTCACATCCATCTTCATCAATAACACCAAATGTAATATAGGGTGCATATTTATTAGATTAAATATAATTATATGAAAACATTTTGATATTTCATACTTTTACTATTATAAATAATTCATGAATATTCTATATAAATTTATGAAATGTATTGATTACAACAAGTTGCCTCATTGGTTGCGATATAATATGATTAAAATTATCATTTCTTTAAGAGGATAAATAAAAAAATCGCATGATGGAAACAAAACTAAACACAACTTTTGTAAAAAAATGTGATAAAACAACAAAAAAATATATCAATGGAACTGTAATATTATTAAAATTTAGAAGATTATGGTATCATACCAATTAATATTAATTGGATATTACAAATATCTCAACCGCGAAGGATGAAAAGAAATATAAGATTAACACTCAAACTGTGGTACAGTTGTAATCTACATAGATCATGGGATGTTTGATGACCATGACCTTATGAAAAGTGGCTTTAGATACATTCAAAAAAAATTACAATCAGGCGTATGGAGAAATGAAATACATATTCTACCCTGACTACTAAATTGGATCCTAATTAATATGTGCTGACATGAGTACTGGTAATTCATTCAATAATATATTAATTTATTTTTCATTATATTCTACAAAATATTTTAGATATTTCAATTTTGATAGAATATTTCAAATTCCACTTCCAAAGGGTGGGGTTAATATATCAATGGTAATTGAAAATAGAAAAATTGATGAATCCCAAGTATGTAAATCCTCACTAGTCATGGAATGTGTACTTTATCCTCCTTGAAATTTCATCTTATATTCATTATTCGTGTTTATTTCTTAATTGGTCTTGTATTACACTTCATTATGTTAACTATATATAAATTATTAAGAGATATATATCTATCTTTCTATCTAAATTCATTATCTAATGTCATACAAGTGTAGGGAAAATAATTAATTTTCTTTAGCATCATCATCTCTAGTGGGTTTATTATTACATCATTAAAATCATATATACCCATAAATAATTGATTTTAAGGAATGATATCGTGATTCCAGAGAACCTAATTGTGAGGGATCACATAGATTTATTCCCTAATGAGATTCTTATTATTCCACTAGAATTACATGTTGAGCTATCAATTGGTCACATTACTATATTTTTATACATATCAATGAATAAAAAAATAATGTCCACCATTATTTTGGGATAACTAATAAAGCAGTTTGAATAGAATTTCAAAATTCATTTTATAAATCATGGTTCTTCGCCATTAGGTTCTATGGTATTATTCATCGATTATAATTATTTGTCAATTTGGGTCCTAAATATTTATCATGAACTAAATTAAATCTTATTGAGAAACATATATCCATTCCCATGGATAGACGCCAGGTTTTTTCAAATACATATGAAAAAATATTTCACTACCTTGAACCATCAGTTAAGATATAATAAATAAATATTGTTGAAGGAATATATTACACACAATAACATTCAAACAATGTGTGAAGATAATGAGTTCATAGTGATTTCATTAATATAAAATAATTTAATGAAATTAATTATGTATATAATGAATAGATTCTATTGATGATAAAAAATGAGGTGTTTTATATTGATGAAATTATGATATAACCTATATATTATAGTGAGTATGATGATAAAATTAATATTATTATAATTAAATTGATAATTAGTGATAAATATACAATGTATAGTATGTTTATGTTCTGGATGGATGAAGTATCACTATTGGGGAATATTTTTACAAAAATGGATATTTGTGCACCCTTCTATGATGAAGGTAGTTGAGGAGTTTCCTAAACTAACATCTATAATTGAGAACCTTAGATTACATTGAATTTCTTTTTATTGATGATGATTTGTGAAAACTTATTATCAATTTCAATACTATTATCCAAGAAGAGACTGAATGGATTATTTTTTTTGATAAACTCATATAGAGACAACTTCATGTAATTGTAATTGTGTTCAATAACTACCCGAGTCATGAACCTACCCTCATGTGGAGAAATATTTTAGGTGTACAATTATGCATTAATGATTTTATTGGGGTTTTTACTACTATCTAATGATAATGTGATGGACTTAGACTAAATGAAGAATAATGTATTTGAGAAAAAATATACAATGCATGATTTGGGGTTGGTTGTAGTAATGATCATGTTGAAAATATAGTTTCATTATCATATTGTGGAATATATTTAGCTATATATTAATAAAAAGTTCCTATAATATATATTCACACTTATAGATTATCATATCAAATAGTTAATAGTAATATAGTTGATCAAGGAAAATGTTATCTATATCCACCAGCTTTATAAGAACGTAAATAAAGTGATAGATTATTTATTATAAAAGTAACCAAAAATGTTATCAATAATTATATTTGGGAGTGATATAAAATTATTATATGCGAAAATGAGAGACATGGTAATCATAATTGTGGGAGCATCCAAAATTATTTCTCAAATTACATAAAAACATTACCTCTAATAATATATGCACTATACATTCTAATGATTAATATATATATGTTAACTTATACATATATCTTGAAATTATCCATCCACATTGAGAGAAAAAATGGGTTTCATTATCTCTAATAAACTATTGGTTAGAGAATATGTTGACAAATATAGAAAAATATACTTAAATGTGAATAGTATGATAGAAGATAAATGAAGAAATTAAAATTTAAAATGGGATTATACATCTATTACCAATACCTATTTTAAATTTGGAATGAATCACCACGGAATTTTCCTTTTGAATTTCAAATACATCGAGAGGAAAATATTTTATATTAGTTTTGGTGGAGAATCATAAAAATACTAATAATTTCATCACTATTTCTATATATCTATTACTTGATAAAAATTAATGTATTTATATTTTATAGTTAGCGAGGCTACCGAAAATATGACTATTGATTTTGTTTTCCATGACATTGGATTTAGCACTTTGTTTTTTAATTGTTTCAATGATTCTATAAATAGTGATTTGAACTTTAATAAATTTTTTCACCGCAAAATGATTTCCAATTATTGTATACTATCTATATATTTGAATTAATTTTATGATAATTATTTATTAACTAAAATTAAGGATAGGAAAAAAGTGACTTCAGGTAATGTTCTTATACAATAATAGATCCATCTCAACTATAAAAATGGATCTATGTGAATCTATTTATTTATAGTGACTTATATTCCCATCAGGATTTGACAAAGATAGTGAAGACAAGTATATAGGTCCTAAAATAATCATTTAAGTGGTAGAATTGTTCACAATCTTTTACTAGCACATCAAGTTTGCTCATTATTGATAAATGATCTATACTAACAATCATCAATAAAAAATAAATGGTATGGCTAAAGAAAAACTCATCAAACCCATAAATCTATTTAATATATTCATTAGATTTTGAAATAAGGTACTGATAAATCATAGCTGCATCGTACCCATTGAAATTTTCTATTGCATCTGAGTTGTCGACTATCAAAATTAACTCTATCCAGCTGTTTCAAAATTACACGATGATTCGAAAGTATAACTATAGAATAAGTAAATACCAGATCCTTCACATGTACTGAATTTCATGGAATTATAGTTGGATAGTAGACTCTCTTATAAGGAGCAGTCAGGGATGATCATGGAACTTAGATACAATATTATATTAAATAAATAGACTATCCTATTCAAATTATTATTGTCACGTAATAAGTATAAAGTGTCAATTTTTTTTACAAAGGAAGAAATAAAGATGATGTAACCCCACATATATTCACCAATATATAATCAATGAAATTTGGAGGGTGATATTTCTTAATGGGTTTGTTATATAATGACCAATATTTTTCTTAATTGAGTTTCCCTATGATATATATTGTTATGTCATGTTTAATAAAAGAATATTACAAAATGATCAAACATGAAATGTTAAAACAAACAAACTTTTATTATATCAATTCTGAAATTAAATTTATAGAACAATAATATAAGTATGATATGAAAATATTTCAATGGGATATAAATATAATATAATATAAATTAAATATAATAATTTAAATGACCTTGATCTAAAAAAACTGATGCACTCACAAAACCCCATGTATAAATGAAATAAATATATATATGAACATAAAAATAAATTTAAAAAATGAAAATATATATATTCATTAGATAAAATTATTGTTAATGAAAATTTGAATTAAAGAATATCTAATTATAGAAAATATGAATCTTATCTTACAATTACAAAATTTACATCTACAATTGCAACCCTATAATTGGAATTGAATCCTGATAATTTAATATGAAAATGAATTTTATAAATAGTAAACTTGCTATTAGAATGGTTACCTCGACAATGTATATGTGAAATAATTTATAGGTATATGATAAAATGAGAAAAATGTAACAAAATCTCTTAAATTTATAATATAATAGTTTTTATTTTTATAAAACATGTATGATTTATTATAACTTTTTGTTACAAATAATGTTATTTAAATTAAATTATATATTTGTATATTGGATTTTCAAATTTATATAAAATCAATATTTAATGAAAATAAAATTTTAGGAGAATTGAAAATAATTTTATGGGTTTTGATGATTGAAATAATATTAAAATTGTTAATTTTCAAATATATTACAATTTTTTTAAATAAATTTCCCTTATTTGAACAAAATATTTCCTAAAATATATATCATTTTTGAAGAATTTTTTTGATAAATGGTTAGAGTTAAAAAAAAGTATCTTAGTGAAAAAATAAATTTTTTTGTTTAATAGTTTAATATAGTCAAATAATGTTTTTAATATTTTATGCTAAATACATGAATTAGTGATTCATGACTCATTTTAGTACCCATTAATTAAAATTAACACAAATAATTTATTATATTTAGTAACTATATTAAACACTATTTGTTTTACTGAGGTAAAATAATAAAATAATAATTATAATATTAAAAAACATCCCTTTCCTACCATAATAAATACAACACTTTATAACCACATAGACACATATATTATAAAACATGTTTCATGAATAATATACATCCAATTAAATTCTAAATAAGGTCACCATAATCTTAGTTCTATTGGACTCACCCAAATACCAATTTTAGGTTCTTTAAGGAGGTTTTCAAATGTACAACTTTGAGGAAGTAATGTTCTCAAATAATGTCATTTAAATTTGTTTCTTCATATATCTTATCCATGGATCCATCATCCATCATTTAATAATAACACTATAATCCTATGTAAACATTAATTTTATACTTATATTTCAATATATACCATGTATTAAAATCCCTTATAATCTAGTTCTAAAAATTACTGAATTTTGAATATTAGGCCGGTTTACAACAATAATTAACTATTATTTTTTATATTCCATATAGCCTTCAAGGATGGTTGTAGATTTAGTATTTCTTTTATAATAGAATATAAAAAATATATGAGAGTTTTCTTATTATTTATAATGAATATATATATATATATATTAAAAAAAGTAGTTCTTGATAGCCGTTAAAACTTACCAAATGCACTAACTCTAAAACATGAATATCATTACTATGTAAGTCATCCCAATAATGGAAAACGCTATTATATAATAGATTATTATATTTTTTTCGTGTAAATGAATATAATTTTATTTTATTACTGATAATATATTCCCATTTTAAATGTCCATCCCCAATTATACAGAACTAATGAAACCATGGAACCATGAAACTAAATTCCATGAAAAATAAATACTACACATTATATCTCATTAAAATTTTCATTAATACACATAATAAAAATATAATAAATAAAATATAGATAATAGATTTATACAAAATTATTTAATTAATGAATTTATTTTTAATATTGTGGATATTATTTTAATGTTCCATCCAATTCTCAAACATAAGGTCAGTGATCTCTCTGGTCCTCTGTTTTTATTTGGGTTTAGAACATTATCTATCTGAAACACAATAACCCTATATTTATTAAATGTAATTCATTTATCCTATGAAATTTTTTCTTAATATATATACATATCTTTTACTCACATCACCTAATGGGTTGATAAATTTATTAATATCATTTCTCAAATTCCTTTCAAAAAATCATAACCAATTAGGTTATATATTAAATATCATATTAATTATATATTTTTCTGATTTAATTTATTAATTAAAATTCATGATTTTATTATATAAATGAATATATCATTGATAATAAATCATGATTTCCTATTACATTCCATGAAAATTACATAAATATTCGTTGAAAATACTTATTTAGCAGATTCTATATAATAATTTTTAAAATTTAATTTCAGAAGAAAATATACCTACAAATTTGAATTATGATATTTCCAAATAAGAAAAATATTATAATATATATTCATAGGTAATAATTTGTATAAAATCATATTATTAAATTCCTTATTCTATTTTGTTAATTTAATAAATCATATTTGATTAATATATGCTGATGTAATATACATCCAATTTTATAAAATCAGTATTTATTATGATAATTTGTTGTAAACAAAATTATCTTTATGGTAAACATATTCATTTATATGTTATAGGATGCAACCATATAGTGATCCAGTTCATTGTGTAAATATTTTATCTCTTGGAAATGCATTTCTAATATTATGTGGAAAACATAGTCCATGATGGGACTTTTCCCACCATGTGATGTTTTCTTGGTATTAAACTGTAGAAATTTATGATGTCACGTCTTATGATGTTTCCACATTCTAATGTTTTAATGAAATTATAATTTATTATCATTTTATTATGCTACCTTGTGAATAATCTAGAGGATTATGTTTTGAGATATCATTATATTCTTTTTTACTCACATGTAATAATCTATTATCATATTTATTCCTTTAATATGAGATATAGTTTAGCCCTTTGTTTTATGTATTCCCTAATAAATATAATCAAATTTTATATGGTTGATGGGATTTCAGAGCTCATTATATATATATATATATATTAATTTTTTTTATTATTGATGTATATAAAATCATGACTTCCAAATACTATTGGCCTCACATAAATTGTATTTTAATTAGGTGTTAATGTTAAAAATCATGATAATATTTTTGTATAAGGAGTGGATGTCTATATCATCACCTTATACCATAAATCTATATATGATCCCAAAAACATACTTTTGTTAAACAATAATAATTCTCGTGATCATATAAGAAAATGGCCCCCAACAATAATATATTATGACAATATCATGATACTAAAACCATGGTTACATTATATGATAATAACCACAAAATTATTGAATTAAGTGTCCCATATACACTATAGAATGGAGTCACATTCCCATATAGTTATAAAAATGAACCATTCATGTTTTGTTCCTTTGACCCCCATCCATCATGGTATGAAATATATTAACCAAACCATACCTAATAGATTAACACATTACATAGAACAACACTATTACAAAAAATATATCTCAGATATTCTCCATTTCAGTTACTCATACACTCCTATTATTCATGTAAATCATAATAGAAAACCACAAATAAAAAAGTATATTTATCCTTTAATAATAAATTTTAAAAAAAACCACACTCACTGATTACTATATAGTGATTCAATTACATTGGGTATAAATCACAAAAAATAATAAGATTAATAATTTTGTGATTAACATGATAGAGATGATAATTTTTATAAAGATAAAATAATATAAAAAATGAATTTATAAAACAAACTATGGTGACCCCTAGTTAATGATAGGTTATAAATAAAAAAAATAGAATAGATCCAACACAGTGGTGGCGTGATAAATTAGAGAGTGTGGAGAAAGGGTGAATGTCCCCACCGTGGAAAAATTATTGAAAACTCAAATTTCATTAAAAACAATTATAATTTCTTAACTGAAGTCAAAAACTGATCCTAGGAACCCACTAGGTACCCATTCACCCATCATCAGAAACTATATAACCCATAGAATACACTACACATAGGTTACCAACACCTCTAATGTTGGACACTATAATTTTATAACAATGACCCATGGATTAATGGGAATACTAAAATGATATACAAATCATACTCAATTTTGGTGAAATCCTTTAGATAAAATCCCAAATATCCACTTCGATTTCCAATATACTCAATTAGTTAAAAAATTCTTGATTAATATGGTTATAATTATACTAGATTAAACATAAACATATCTTATTTATACTCCACAATCACTCCCGATAGAGTGTCAACCATTCACCAGTAATGTTTTCTCAAAATCATGATATTTTATATTTCTGAATCAAAATATCATCTAGAACATCATTATAAATAAATAAATATTAAATTAAATTGTACCTTTGAACCTAGATGGAGAAAAACAATCCAAACCAAAAAAATATTTTTTATCTATAAATAGTGAGGACCATGAACATAAAAAGACATAAGGTTACTAATGCATCATCAAGCCCCCCACAATCTCATGTCTCATAGATATCCTTACCAAATATAAAACTAACTCGGACCAATGTGATCTTAATTCCATTATCACCATATTTTGTTGGTCCCCTTTATTTATAATAATTTCAATCTCGAATGTTGAGAGTTCTATTTCAATATTTATCTAATCAATGTCATGGGATGGATCTGTTAAATACCTCTTCAGTTAGAAAACAAGAATCATATTATAAATATATTCTAAATTAGTTTATTTATAATAATCCCAAATATATCTTGCTGTGTTAGTCAACAATATCAAAAGCACCAACATTATACGGTGATACCTCACCGTACATTGAAAAATGAACGTATCTCCACCAATGTAAAATTCTAGGGAAATTAATATCACTTACCGTAAACTCTAATATATGATGCTAATAATTATAATAATATATCTTTTGAATATAAGATGTAACTATTGAATTTAATATCAATGTTAAAATATTCTTTTTTTCATGGATGATACATAGCTCATCCAAGAATAGTTCCCCAAAATCTATTTAGAAAAGTAGTGATATTCAAGGCTTCCAATTAAATACCAATAAGGTATCATCTTCATCTAATCCAAGTATAAATTATTATTGGAAATCATAAATAAACTCGAATGATCCCCCTAAAATCCAATTTTTTTCAGGATCACATGATTGAAACATGACATCAAAAAATTGGATAGAATTCTTAGTACGACCATCCATATATAGATGATATGTCATGATAAAAATAAAATGGTGACCCATCACTATATTCAATCAAATATAGAACAAGTATGTAATGTTTGAGCTCCCATTACAGAATCAATAGCATAAGGGACACCATAATGTATGAAAATATCTTTCATATATATGTATCTAAAATTCTCTTACAATATGAACATCCTGATTGATAAACAAAGAAATTTAAATATGAGATAATAAATATTATTTAATATTGCAATCATACTATACAATTATATGGAATCCCAATAAAAAATTATATTGAAATATCATCCCTTCTCAATAATGGAATTGGTGAATGTTTAGAAATACATGGTGTCTATAGATATTCTGATTTATTGTTATATCATATATTTCGTCAAGACACAAAAACAAAAATACACACCTTGATAATATACCACTAGTAATGACATCATTGTTCGTGATACATCTTTATAGAATCAAAATGTATGGTTAAATTATATCAGTTTACATAATATATTAAAACATTACTCATATTAAATATAATGGCTACAATTAATTTCAAGAGAAACACAGCATAGGGAGATGATGACCACTCTCCCAAGGTCTCCAAAAATAATATTCCTACTAAATTACTGATATTATGCATCATTTAATAGTCCATGTTGAATATAGTAATCCATAAATGATCCATCCTGAGTTAATTCATAGAACACATTCCATAAATATTTCTATTCATCCAACTGTATCTCAATGAACTATACCATCATTCAGTATACTTCCACTGATTCATTCATTAAATTTTCTTAAATCAATATTATCAAATAATCCACAAATAAATTTTCTTTTACCTGCATTTATGGAATATCTAAATCAATTTTCTGAAGGAACAATACAATTTTCCATTAGGTCAAAATAATATCATTATGTATGAAGATATAATTTAGTCTATTATAGTATGAATATCATCATATACATTATCTAATTAGGTAGTGTCACCATGAACTCTGATAGAAATTCTATGCCACCATATAGATATAAAAAATTATATTGATCTTATCATAAGGGTGTAACTATTTATACACATTTCATACTACACAACTCCCATTAGTCTATGAATAAACCCAACCAATACAAGGTACATAACCAAAAATATCATAAATATGAAACATCCCGGCAAGAATCTGGATTGACTATGAAGTCAATCCCTCATTCAACACTAATAAATATCATTGGAATTGTTTTATCTAACCAAATCACACATTATTGGAAAAATATATCATTGGATTGGATATATTGTAGAAGTAACAAACTATAAACCATTAATAATGAGATAATAATTGAAATATTGGAATATCAAACACAGTTTAGGGATGCTGCCAAGTAATCACCTGAAAAATATTTTCATCATCTTTCGATATACCATTTACCTAGAATCTTATGGAATAGAAATATCTATAAATGAATCTTGAACTGATAGTTAGATATCTTCCCAAACATGTCATGTTCCATATAAGTTTATAGGAATATATAAAAATTTCAAACAATATTTCATATTTATATGTCATTACTAAGGATAAAATCCACCAAAACTGTAAAGAATCCATATACAATTTTAATATTTGAGTCATAAATTCCTTCAATAGTGACAGAGAGTTAGTGAGGGAACATAACATTAATAGGTACTCATAATCAATTAACCTCCTATGAAATGCCACATTAGGAAATTCATCCCCTCAAAACCATTACTAGTGGAACATAAATTTCATATTAATCTCCTTAGAAACATCACATTCACATGACATAATAAAATTGGAAATGATACTAAGGTGTGGTATATTAGTTTTAAATTTATGTATGATTAAGATTCCTATAATCATTAAATGTTTTAGATAGCCATACATGTTTTCCTCAATGATCATTTTAAATGCCAATGTGGAAATGCTATAGTAATTAAATTCCATAGACTTTAGAAACACATTATGAATCTATAATTATATCTATTAAACAGTTTCCGTATGATAAGAAGGTAAGAAAATGATCCTCATTGATTTTGGAAAGTCTGTATAAAACTCAAATTCCCTCTAGAGAAACAACCTAATGAAATCATTAGGAAATATTTTAAGGAATTTTCACACCAACATCTGAAGACGAACATTTAAAAATGGATCAAAAACATTAGGAATTCTATCATGAAATATGAATGTTATAATTTATGTAAATATAATAAACCAATATAACAAATAATGTTTCATGGAATGTAATCCTAAACTAGAAGTTTTTTATTCTAAAACCCTATACCTAATTCATCACTAAAATAATTGAATAAATAACAATGATAAGAATTTTATATGTTTAAATCCCTATTGGAATGGTAATATTTGAAAAAATTAATGAATGAGTTAAAACATTAAATACAAGTCCATAAAAATAGAAGATAAAATAAACATCATACCTCTATAAGTTATTGTTCTATCCTCTAACAATTTTGGTGAATAATCAATGTCAAAATGCTATATATCCTCATTATTAACTTACATTAATACCTTCACATCACCCCATTTACAATAATGAGATCATAACTCATTTTCAATGACAAAATTTACCTAAGATCCAATGGTGAAGCTTCATCCATATCTTGTTTCTCTTTATGCCAACCAATTGAAAATCTAAATAGGACTATATTTTACAAGATCTGGACAAGCCCATGGAACTACCATATAATATTGAATAAGGTATTCCTTTAAAATACACTAGTGATTGAGAAATAGACTATTTTCTGATGTTTATTAGGCATTCATATCATTTACATGGTTTTTATTATCCATCATCCTCTTCTTATATAAAAACATTTATGGATACCACATGATTTCACTAATGTGATGAAGTGTCTTGTTGTGTAGTATATATACACAAAAGAGAGTGAGATATATATATATATAAAACTAAAATTTTTTATAGGTGATTAATAATGTCAATCAAAATCTTAGTAACAATCCTCAATAACATCTTAAACATTCAAACCATGATAAGTTTATTAGAAACAGGTTTGGTGATAGGTCTGTCAACAATGAAGATAATGTAAAATACTTAATAACATTATTATCTCCCGACATAAGTGAATTAAATGAAAATTTATTTTCCATTACAATTTTTCAGGATAGAATAATTGAATTGTGGATTTCATTAATGTGGTCTAGGTGACACCATCCTAAAATATAGATTTCCCAATAAATTCCCACTGTGTCCTTCCATGTCCAAAATAATAAGTATTGAAACCAAGATTTGATCAATCGAGGAAATTAGTAATTTTGAAAACCATTAAATATTATTGTTCCATTTTTTATTATTTATAGTATCCGTAGTCTCCTTGAATTATTAGGGGAATTTTCATTGAGTATATTTTTGCACATTTCGCACTCTATTATTTATTGAACATGGGGAAAAAACCCACAGACTAGACCATTCATACAAATATTTCCACCAAAGCCAATTAAAATTTTGAAATCACCTATATAGAATTATATACATCCTCATCAAAAATATTTATATATACTCTTCCTAAATGATCAATATATAATAAATAATAGATCACGAAATACACTTACAAAAAATTTCAATTCCTTTAACAAAACCTGAATTTTTATGACTGTTTCAAAAGAGTATAAAACATTTAATATGGTTAGTTGAAAATATTATACATCCCATTAAAAATTTATTATTTTCATTAATGTGGGATATTTAGGAAAAGTCCCTAACATCCTCTCATGTTAGGACATTGTAATTCTAAGCCTACTATCAACACCTAGATATAAGAATATTGGAACTTTCATGAGAACAATATTAAACAATAACGAACTACATTTATTACATAATCATAATACATAATTGCATCAACCAATAATCTCATATGTATTGGAATACCATAGTGGATGGAGTGTTATCACATTCACCAATTTCTACAAACAAGGACCATAGTGTTATATAAGTAAATGTTTGAATTAGTTCATTATACATAGACATATGGTATTATAGAAAAAAATAATGTATAATATAATATATTCATAATTCATCATAACACAAAAAAATCCAAACAATAAATGGGAAAAATAGATTATTGTTTCTAAAGAAAAAAATTGATAGGCCATCAACATGAAACTTGTTATAAATATAGGGTCCATCCTTAACTGAAAATAAGTCACCTATATCCTGACCAACTGGATGGTAACTAAATATTTGAAATAAATTAAATATATGATTATTTTTCATTTAATTATAACTTTTATGTTTAATGGAACAAACATCCAAGAGGAAAATGTAAGTTTTGAGTAATAAAGCATGTTTTCATTAAATATGCATCCTTTAGTTATTTTATAATTTATATTTCAAAAGCATTATAGATGAAATCATTCCCCAATTGAGAGATCAATTTCATTATATAAAAAAATACGCTATATTTAAATAAAAATAAAAATATGTTATTGTATTTATCCATGATGCATAAAGTGATAAATTAATCATGTCCATGCATTAGTATTGATTTAATGTGGGAGATAAGACATTTATAAAGTAATTATGATACCAGAAAACACCTTGGGGAAAATAAAAAACAAGGGTGTACACAACACAAACAAACAAAGCCTTTATTTAACATAAGAAACTGAAATTGTTCAAGATCCTTGGTTCCATAGAAATGAAACTCCATAGAAACCATGGCTTTAAGGAATCATCTCATAGTAATAAATATATATACTAAGGATACAATGTACCTTGTTTTTCTCAATATCCCAATGTATTGTCGATGTTCTAGAACATTATCATTTCCTTCATTAAACAAAATTCATTTTCTTTAATTCATTTTCTTTGGGAAAATAATTTAATTTAATGCAATATTTTTCATTTTTTTATATTATTATTGATCATGACATCAATTCTTGATAAATAATTATGTATTAAAAAGAATAATCATTGAATTATATAAAACAATTATTTGTATCAAAATTATTTCAATTAAGAATCCCATATTTACAAAACATTCCTAAATCCCATAACATTGTATAAAATAATAATGAATTTAAATTATGTGATATAACATTTCAAAATAAAATGTAACCTTATGAACATAAGTAATACCATGGGATGTACTATAAGAGAGTAATAGAAAAATATTGAATTAAAAATAACTACATTAAAACTAGTTACTTTTAACTATTATATTAGGTCCCCATGAACATTAATCAATATATAATGTTTTTAGTAATACATCCACAAACATAAAAATCACAATATCAACCCCAAAAGCTTCAAATAGTTCAATTAAAATATAGATAAATAATATATTTAGTGAAAAGGTAATAATAGGGAAAAATGAAACATACCTTGATGAGATCCACAGAAGGTGATCATGGTTCTATAAGGAATCATGGGTAAAATCATATAAATCATCAAACTGACCCTTATAATTTTATCATTAACATGAGATTAGAATTTAAAATGGCCCAGGGAATGATAAAAAAATCATGTTAAATGGTTTTTATACACAGTTTTGAATCTTATGAACCAACCATGTTTTGTAAACCATCCTTTGAACACTTAGTCATATGGTTTTTTAGGAGTAGTCACATGATTGAAAAAAATATAGTCAATATGCATGAAATTATTTGGAAAAATTCAGAAAAAATAAAAACAACCTTTATATAGACTCTAAATGTTAGATAAATTATTATTATTTTGTTAAAAAATACACTAGATATCATAGACCTATATAAAAATCCTTATGAATATTATTCCTTGCCATATAGAGATCAATCAACAAGCATGTTTTCTCTAAATAACAAAATTTCTAACCACTAACTATTAATAACCTCTAGAATGTAACAAGGGATAATCAAATCTCGAAATATGGCATACCTATGGAATGAAAGTTTTGATATACTAGGTATGAACTCAATTGGATGTTGCTAATAGTTCTCCTATATAATAATGTATTTATATTAATGCATGAAAAATGATATGTATGATAATCCGGAAAATGGTCACACCAATTCATTCATAATTTTGCATTTTTATGAAACCCACCTGATACATACTGCGCTGGAATGGATTGATGTAACCATTTTTTAACACATTTAGATTCACTAAAAATCATAAAACAATACATATTATTGGAGGTGACCTTACTACACAACCTATTTTATTATTATAATCCATAAAATGGCAACATGAAAATCCATGTTTTTATTAAAAAATGTCATAAAATGATAACCGCAAACATTAATGGGGATAAAAATCACATGAAACCATTTGGATAACATCGAGGTGATATTTATCCACCTATGGTTGATTCCACCAACAAACTAGTGGTAAACAACCTCAACGTCATGTTCACATATATTTAATGACCACTTCCCCAATGCTTTGTTCCCTAAAAAACATTCAATAAACATGAATTTGTAGATTCATTATTACCCCATTATTAGTGTATAAAATATAACTACCAAAAAATACATTCCATTCATATATGAACCTTTTTATATTTATAACACCAATTATGAAATATGAAAAAATAATCCCTCATTCATGTTTTGGTATATCAACCTATATAAATCATGTGTTTTCATATTTCTACCAAATCAAAAAATATTAAATGATGATAATCCATGGCACACTTTTACTATGTTATTAAAACCATAGTGATTATATATTATAGTTTCTAATACACCCCAACCATTCATATAAGTTACTAAGAGTACAATATATATATATATAAATATATAAATATATTTATCGATAAACAAGATACAATGACTAAAATAAACTAAACTCACTTATTATACTTGTCATATTTATTTACAATTGATGTAAGTTAAAAAAACAAAGGAAAGATCCTCATTTAGGGATAAAATAGTGGGATACAATGAAATAGATAGGTGGTCAAATAACATACAAAATAGGATTGAAATCCATACACATATAGATCTGATTAGTTGTAAATATCAACATTTAGAACAAAAATCAATGAGATCACAATTGGGGATGAAGAAAAAAAGTAATAGGTATATGAGATGTGGTGAGTGGACCGTCCTTGTACAATTACATGGAGACAATCATTTTTGAAATTAATTTATATTAATAAATTTATTTTATTCAAAAAATTATCATAGAGTACACAATATAGAACCCTTTCATCCATCAACAGGTACCATGTTACAGATAAAATACCCTACCCCTAGGTATTCAAAATCATAGTGGGTCTCTAATTCCCCCAAACACATCTAAAAAAATAGGAAGTAAATATAGTCTTCTAGGTACCATATATTGTATTATGTCAATAGAATAGACCCTGATCATATACTAATTCATGAAAACATGACTTTTTTGATTCAATAAATACATTAAACAGGTCTATCGTACTCATATATATAAGGATATGTACAAATTAACCCAAAACACGACCACAGAAAATTAAATCCATAAAACATAATCCAATAGTTGTTTTGATAACTGAATTTCTTTTTTTTTTCACATTATAGTACATGATTAACATTAGTGTTTTTTGACTATTCATGTTCAAAATTTCTTAACAGTAAAAAATACTTGGTATATAATACAGTCACTATGATTGTTAAATTATGACATGTGATATTTCCGAAACCATCCTGATACATTATTATTTATCAAATTTAGAGAATATAATCTCAGTTTTCCACTATATAGGATTTCTAGTCATATAATGTTTCTTGATGTAATTTTGGGTGGGTCTCTGCATTCAAAAAACACTTCCATTTGATATTTTTGTAGTTAATGATTGAATATAATGTATATGTCCTTCATATCTATAATCTTAGTGGTTTTATCAGTTTCCCATTTCTAAACCAATAAATGAATATAATTTAGAATAAATATGCATATTTATCATTAAAAATTGTGGAATATTTCATCTCTACTTAAAAATGGTAAAACAACAATGATTAATCTATTTTTTTAATGATTTCACATCATAAAAATATTGATGTAGGCTGAATATATAAAATTAAATTTGCAGAAATTTTTTTTGATATTAAATGTGATTTTATCATTAAATTAATTTATCTATTCAAAATGAAATTTATTACATAGTGTTTCAATTATATGATAATAATGGTTTGTGTCATTGGTTTTAGAGAAAACAAAATTTGGGGTTTTCATGTTATGTGGTGTTTTACAAAAAAGTCATGGGAAATAAATTTTTTAGATTGATTTTTTATTGGGTGGTTTTATTGTGTTTGATAGTGGATAATATTTATGGGTTTGTTATAATATGGATTCAAAATGTGTTTTAAATTAATACTATATTATTGGTATCTTTTCTTGAAAAAATGGACCATAATCTCTACATACTCATGGAATCATCATCAAACTTAATGGTATTCTTTAAAATGATTCATTATTAAGTTTTTTATTGATTACATAATACATTTTATGGGTGATGGTGTTTTTCCATAGATTCCACCCTACCCCCACTAGTGGTTTGGGAATTGGGTTGGATGGGTGGAAGGATTCAAAATTCATGAAAATATGTCATGTTATTTTGATATAAATTATGTATGAAATAAAAATTCCTTTATATGGTATATTAAAAAATAAACTGTTTGAGTCATAAATTATAATGATCAATTTATAAGGGTTTATTTTCATATATATATGACACCTTGATGGTTTTGGGGTGATTTTGTCTAACATACATGCCAATGTAACTATTATTTATAACAAGGATTGTGGAACCACATTACATAATGGGTTTCTACACATATTATACATCCTAAATTATATTATTAAGGGATTATAAGTTTTAATGTGAGGAGAAAAAAATTGTCTTTTAGAACATGAAATAAAAAGTAAATTAAAAAAATATCCTTTGTATTAGACAATGTAAGAGATAAAAAATATAAAATTACATAAGAAAATGATATGTAATATATATGATGGTGTCTATAATTGGTCTCCTAATATAATAATTCCTATACTTGGTAAATAAATGGTATACTAAATTTAATGAATTCTCTTATAATTACTTTTAGGAAAACTACACACCTAATCTCTTAAATAGCAATGGATCTCCAAGTTGATCTATAGAACCATGGATTTATCTCACCATTATCATTAATTATTGGGGTTATGGACTAACCATATCACATATATGCCCATCATGAACATAAAAAGATGTTTTGAATGAGAACTATGGATTTTATATGTTTGGTGAGAATATAATCCTTAGTGGGACACCCAGAACGATGCACCTATAATATAATTTAATTAGTTATTGTTTCTTAAATATTCCTAATATAAGTGAGACACAATATACTAAAATATAAAATAAAATAAATAGTTAAAGAAACTAACACCTAGGGAGACATATTCCTACAATAATGCTAATAACCAATGTCCATCCTTTGTACTATGATATCAACCCACCAAATGTTCTTCTCTTAGTAGCGGAGTGCCTTTAAGCTTGTAATGAAGACCATGAAAAAACCAACATCCACTTTTTTCATTCATCCTAGAATATTGTTGTCATAAATTAAAGGCTAAAACTTCCCTCAAATAAGATAGTTCTTGTTAGTAGAGCCTCTGTAATGTGGGAGACTCGACCACACTCTCAAAAAGCACGATAACATCTGATAGATCTAATGGTTGAGAACTTATCTTCTACCATGATAAATAATAATCATGGTTATAAATACTTTGAAGACCCAATATTTCTCTCAAATCAATATGGATAAAACTGATGATAACACAAATAGTGTAATCTGGCCACTAAATCCATGAAATTCACAAAATAAAGATCATTTACCACCATACTAAGAGAGTTTCCATTAATATCAATGATGACTTTACTAGAGAATTTAAATTTCAAAAAAATCCCCTTTAGGGTGTCTATAACATAAGAAAAATATTTATATGTGGTTAAATATTTATTATAAGTGAAAATCTATAAAAACAATCCAATAAACCATGGCTAGGTACCAGGTCCCCATCCCCACTAATAAAAAATGTAAAAGGACGAAAACATTGAACAGAGATATGTGGTTTCACCTATGAATCTATAAATACCCACCATTAAACAATACATAATCTTGAGTTATATTATGATATTAGATAAAGGATATTTTCATATTTAGATTTATAGATAATTAGGCCGTAACTCATTAATAATAACTCAAATCTTACATAGTATAAACTTCTACTCACAGCCCATATTTTTTATAAAACAAAAACAATTAAAAAATGAAACATGGTTTCTTTTCATGATTAATAATCACATAATATTCATGATCCCATAATTCGAACTATTCACACATAAATCCTATGAAACACATTGTAAAACATGGTTTTAGAAAAAAAATTGCAATGTATACAAATAGTATGAAAACAGTAAGTCAGGAAAAAACATGTAAACCATGTATAATTTATCAAAATGTTATTCATTTAACTATGATGAAGTAATAAATAAAAATCACTGAATATAATCGCATTAATTTCTTTTTTTGTAATCCAATGATTATCATAAAACCCAGAGAAATAAACATATAACATATTATGGTAGCTTCGTACATAATCATACTTAAATTGAATAACTATACGGTCAAATCCAACACATATCAGTCTTAAAAATGGAATATCCATATGGCCGACTTCCATACCAAATGCATTTGTGGATATTATGTAACCACATATCCTTTTTTTATCATGAAACTACCCATATTTGGTTTATCATGTAACCTCCCATCATTGGTTTACCACATAACCATCTACCAAATATACATGTACCATTATTTAATCATAACACATATAATATTGTAATTATCTTCATTTCACTCATAAAATTTCATTTAAAAATGTAGAAATCATTTTCATGATATTTAAACAATCAATCCACATTAAAAACCATTTTAAAAAAAAAATACCCCAAAAGGTAACAAGGGAATTCATTTCCATTTTTAAAACTTTATGTCATATATAGAAAGAAAAATATGAAATTATAGTTATGGCGGTGGATAAGTCGTTGCAATCTCATGTGTTAAAAAACAATCCTTTTGATAGTTTTTAAAAGTGTCAAATGATTTGTATAAAAATATTCATTTTGAAAACATTTAATGAAATCCAAAGATATATGTAAAAAATAATTTATTGTCCTTTTACGTCCATATAAATTAATATAGAAATTAATATAATGAAGAAATTATTTGATAATTAAATCTTTAAACTTTCAATGTGTCCCATAAAAATTTTAAAATTTAAATCATAATCTCCATGAATTAATATAATTACCGAAATATCAATTAGCATTATTATAGATAAAATATGGCTATGAAATGTTATATTGGATGTATATAAACCATATAAAATAATAATGGTGCATATGTTATAGAAATGTCTCAATAAAAGGAAGATGTGATTAAGTCCCATACAAGGATGCATTTATGAAAACATTTGAGAGAAGTTAAAGATGTATCATTTTAAAACATTCATGTATATATAAATATGATCATAAAAAAATTAAAACAGTGTCATAAATATAAACATGACAAGCATAAATCATCAAAACATTATGATGATGTTTTGAGATAAAGGTTCCTCACCTCTTGATAAATACATCAATAAAAATAATTAATCAATAGCATTAAATAGAACATATAATATTTTGAGAATAACTATATTCACTATATAATAAGTCAATTGTCATCATATAAATCTTATAATTGTGAATTGGTGTATAAAAACAAATTAGTATCAATGAAATGTAAATTGATATAAAATCCCTTACCTTGAGTTCGATTCATCACAGATGTTCCTTATTCCAGCTGAAAAATAATAATATGTTAATTAATAAATTCATAGTAACCATTTATTTAATATTAATCCTTTTATATCATTGTCTACAATCTTATAGGAACTATTTTATTATTTGAATTCCTGTCGGATGTTTTGTTGATATTTTTTAATTGAGAGAAAATTTATGTGGTTTAATTTCACTAGTCCTTGTTTTTATATCTCCATCATCTACATAATAATATTTATTAAATTATTGTAATTTTTATACCAAAATTATACTTTTAATTCAATACATTATGTATTTTTAAGAAAAATAAATAATGTTATAATAATAGAGATTGTCGATCGTACGTATGCATGAGAAAAGATTCCATTTTCATTGATCATTATAAAAAGTTGTTAAATAGTATATTACAACTCAATAATTATCATTAAATTATTAATTTCACATAAATCATTTATATATAGTCATATATATCAAACATGTGTAATAATTAATAAAAATGAATGAAATCACTTCGTGGACGAGGTAGTTCGCACCTACACATGAACGATATTATAATTTTTATGTGCAAAGAATGTAAAAAATATAATTGATTTATAATTATCATATAATTATTTATTTTTCATGAATATAACATTTTATCATGAATTCCATCATTGTAACCTATATTGATAGAAAATAATGAAAAATAAACTATATCGTTTCGTGAGGCGGTAGTCTACCGTATACACGAATGAATTGTTCATTTACCATTTGATCAAATTGTAGATGGATATAGATGATAATATTCATATAAAAAAATATTAGTGTATTTAGTATAATGGAATTATAATTTCATCATCGATAGAGTAGCTTTTAAATATGTGAAAGAATAAATAAAATAGAAATACATAAATAAAACGATAACTCTTCTTCAGTTGACTATATTTGAAGAACACCTTAAAACCTATAAAGAGGGTGTTCTGATATAAATATGGACTAAAAAATGTGAGGAGGGATTTTAGGATCTGTTTAGTATAGATTTTGTCCATTAAAAATGGATCATGATGTGTGAGTAATATATAATAGGTGGAACCTTTTTATAGGCGAGGGGACGTGACACTTGTAAGCTCATAAAATATTAAATTAATATAAATTAATTTTTATATAAAAATGAATAAAAATTGTGTTATTTATAATTTAAGATGATTACATTATGAAATAATATAATCTATTATTTTTTAGACCTGTTTTTATTTCATTCGATAACATATCATTTCGTTTTACACTTAATTATTCTTGTTTCATTTTAATTGTGGTAAGAATATTTTCAATATTAGAATGTGATAAATTTTACTTGTATGGTTTAAATTTTCCATCACTGGACACATTATAAATCTTTCTACCTTTTCATATTAACTCGGTAATTTTTAATTATTTTTATGACTTTTAAATTATTTAATAATTTTTTTTATTAAATTTCAATATTGTAAATTTTGACACTAATAATTTCATTGAATTCAAATAAAATCCTAAAAAATAAATAACCTATAAAAAAAATTTAATAGACCTATATTATGTCATATTCAACTATAAATGTAATCTATTACTGTAAATAATTATTTTTATTTTTATTTTAATATTTTTAATATCATTTATTTGATATTTCTATTAATATAATATTTAATGTATCGATGTTGTGTCAGTATTTATGGGAATAATTGTATTTAAATTAACTCTTATCTTTTAAATAATATCAATATATTTATAGAGACTATTATTGATGGATGTATCATCATGTTTATCCTATATTAAAATTATTATGCATATAAAGAATTAGAGGGTGACATGTTGTCACATTATTTGGTTTAAATAAGGAATAATGTTTTGGTAGGATTTAGGGTGATTTTATTATCCATATCATCTTATTTATTAGCCTTATTTACCTAATGTACATTTTACAGTGGTAAATATAAATATTCGGGGTTACTATTAAAAAATAAATAATAAGAAAAATATTTCAATAAATTGGACCCTATATTTAAAAATATGGAATTGATTTTTCAAAATATAAAACATATAAATTTCATTAGTTAATTAATAATTAATCCCTATTTTTAAAACATGGAACATACTTTTTGAATGTAAAATCCATCAAAATATTGACATCTGTTTATATCTTTATTAATTGTGAAATTAAATACAATGAACAAAAAAGAATTAAATGATAAAATATAAATCTAACTATACTTTAAAAGCAATTAAAATTATAGTCTAACAATATTAATAAATTGGATAAAAAAAGATGTTTTGAATTATACTGATGTAATCTTCACTATTCATTAAAATATAACAGTTTTCGGAATAATACCAAAAATTTATACAAAATAAATTTTGGTGTCACAATTCCACATAATAATTTTATTGTGTCAAATAAAAAATATAAATGTTTCAAAAAAAGATTTCAAATTGGTTTTTCATCAAAAATAAGAAAAAATGCATTTTCATTTAAAATAATTATTTTATCGTAATAAAAATTTGTTCATATATCATGTATAAAAATAATATAAGATGAATTTTAAACATTAAATTGAATCTATTAAATATATTTCATTAATAAAATTCATCAAAAGTGATTTTATTGTTTTATAAACTCTCATATTTGAATTGAAATATGTTTTTTAGATAATCATATCCTTTATATTAATTTAGTTCTTATATAATTTCTGATATAATTCAACAACCAATGAATAATTATTAAAACATTTTTAAACCATAAATTTATAATTGAGTAAATCATATTCATTCCCACTATTCTAATGGATATGTTATAATGATCATATTAGATAGTAATATTAAGTTATACATTTAAGCTAAAATTTGAGTATAATGTAAGATATTAAATATTGTGTTTCCTCTTCAAGAACTAGGGATGTTAAATTCTCCACCCATTAGGTAAATTCCACCCTCTGAATATTTATTTTGGGTTGGTAACTTTGGTATGACCTATTAAAGTACTATTACTACAATCCCACATCGAAAAAGGATTAACTAAACATCCACATTAAAAGAAAGAATGAAAAGTACCAAGGATACCTGATATGAAACATACTAGGGTTCCATGTAGGAAAACAAGTACATTGAAGAGTTAAATAATTATCATGTTCTAATGGATTGTAATATAAATCATGATCCGGAGAATGTTAACAATCACAAAACCATAATTTTTTTATTTGTTAAATGGTCCATGATTTCATAGTATGAAAAGAAAAAGTATAATGTTTTTTAATCTTTTTCATGAAGTTGTGAAATTATTTTATAACATAGACTATGCAAATAATGAAATCGACATGCATGAGAATTAAACTTTATTCCTATATTAAAATTACACCGCAAACTCATATTTTTTGTAAATGATGATAATTTAATATGAATTTTTTATACATAAGACACTACATTCAACATATATAGAATCACATAACCCACTATATATTAATTATATATTAAATATGTCTTGAAAAATTAACAAAAACCAATATCGTAAAGAAATGATAAATCAAATCTACAAAAAATAGACCATTGGATGATGAAAAAAAACTTTTAATTTAAAAAATACATCAATAATACCAAAAATTCAATATAGATCATTAAACATATAACTATCCATTAAACACCTCAAAAAATTCTAACTAAGATTAAATCCCAAAATTCATATAGATTTAATAAAATGATCATCCAAGATAATTTCTAATAGTTTACTCCAAATAACATCATCCCCTGTTAATGTCCCATTCCAAAAAATAATAAATATAATTTCATATTTTCCAATATAGGTAAATTATTTCAATAAATGACATAATTATTCATATTTAACCAATAAAAATAATTTATTATTACAAAATATTAATAAACCATTACACCTCAACTAAAATCACATTATATTCTATTTTCTTTTAGTGTATTAGATTCCCAGAATAGTTAATGTCTTCCAAAATAACATTTATCACTTAATCCCAATATCACTTCCCAATACCATGGATATCCATTTCATAAATAATAATTTCACAATATAAAATTATTCTCATTCCCTAAAATTATTCAAATAAATGTAAACAAAGTCATAATAACTATGGACTTCACAGAGGCCAGGGGTTGGTGATGCACCTTTTTCACCCTTAAGTCGTGGGTTTGATTCATGCTACCTTGTCCAACATGATATGTTTTCACCCTTCCTATAGGTTATCTTTTTCAATAAATTATATAATTATATAAAATTATTAATAAAATGAGATTAAATTATCATATTTAACCCTTACATATTTTATATTCAATATTTATCACATGCCTTTTAATTTTCAACCCAAAATTAATAACCCATAATTACATCCAAAATGAATGACTCCAAAAATACTATTAATCAACATAATATTTTGGAACATAAGGCCTTATAATGGTATTATAAGACATTTAACTGAGGATAAACATTAAAATTATAAACCCTGGGTGAAATTAATAACTCTTAATAAGACATCCAAATTGCTAAAGATGTCTAAACAATTATCTTATACAGAATATAAGGCCTAGTCTTAAACATTACATAATATTGAGTTGAGTAAGAAAATAAAATTTAGGCTCATTTTAGTTTTATTATTTTAGAGAATTTGTCCATAAATCATACATAACAGATTTAATATTAAAAAGTAGACACTTATACTCACTGTCCATTTTTTCACAAAAAAACTGTTAAAAATAAAACACGGTTTCTATTCATGTTTAATCATTATGAATTTTCCATGATCCCATCCATTATGTTTTTCACCTATAAATACTATGAAAAATTAATAAATACTTTATCATAACTTAATATTTTTACCTTTAATAAGTAGTAAATAATATTCCCTGAATATAAGATCATTGCTTACATTTTATGAAATCTTAATATTAATATAAAGCACATAAAGAGAAGCATATAACATATAAAGGTAACATCATACATTATGATACTTAAATTGAATAAACATATGGTCGACGTTCACACATATCACTCCTATAAATGGTATAGCCATACATCAGACTTCAATACTCAATGCATTGGTGGTCATAATGTAACCCCCCATCTTTGGTTTATCATAGAAACACCCTTATTTTTCAATCTTATAACCACCAAAATATATATTATCATGTAACCACCCATATAATTTAAATGTACTGTTATATAATCCTAACACATTAAACATTGAAATTATCAACATTTAACTCATAAAATTTCATTTAGAATCACAAGAAAACATTTCATGTTATTTAAATATTCAATCCACATTAAATAGCATATTCAATACAAATAACCCAAAAATTAAATAAGTGTTATATTTTAAAAATATTAAGACTTATAGAGGAGTCCAAATATCAAATAATGGTTATGCCGACTGAGAAGTCGTTGTCGCCACATACGTTAAAAAAATACTTTTTATTATTCTGTAAATAAAGATTAATGATTCATATAAAAATAATAATTTTCGAATACATTAAATGAAATTAAAATATAGAAAAATATATTTTATAATCCATATTTGGTCATTAAAATGAATATGTAAATTAATATTATCAAGAAAAAAATTATAATTAAATAATTATACGTTAAAGGTATTTCATACGAAATTTAACATTTAAATATTAATCTCCAAGAATTAATAAATTTACCAAAATATTTAATAACATTATTATAGATTATATATGGACATGAATGGTCATATTGGCTATATTTAAACATTGTAGAAGAATAAAGGTGCATATTATTATGAAATGACTCAATAAAAGGAGATTGAGATTAATTCCCTTACAAAGATACCTTTATGAAATTATTTGAGATAAAATTGATGTTACTATTTTGAAACATTCATTTACATATAAATATATTCATGAAAACTAGTTTTATGACATAGACATAAAATAGAAATATTGATAAGAGTAAATCATCGTATTATTATGACGAGGTTTGGAGTTATAAATCCCTTACCTCCTCAGATATACCTGAAAAAATAATTAAATAATTACTTTAAATAAAATGTATAATATAATTTGATTAAGTATATTCATTATATAATATTTCAAATTCAAGTACATACATCATATAAATTTTAATTTGTGCATAAAAAAATTATCCACAATGTAATGTAAATTAGGACAAAATCCCCTATCTAGAGTTAGATTCAACATGTATGTTCATTGTTTTTCTTGAATAATAAAAATATGATAGTTTATACATAATACATAATATATTAATTATCATTATTACATTCATATCATTAATTACCATGTTATACAAATTAATTAATAATTTGAGTTCATGTAGGATAATTTATCAATATTTGGTACCTTAGTGGAAAATGAACATAGTTTGATTTCACTAGCCCATTTGGTCATAATTAATTCATCTAAAAAAATTTATATGAAATTATTATCCTTTTTATACATGATATACCCATTTAAATAAATCAATTAAGTATTGTTATGAAAAATTAACAATGTTTAAATCATAGAGACAGTAGGTAATAAGTACACTTGAGTAACATTTCCATTTTTCATATATTGTTATGGAAGATGGTAATTAATGTATGACCATTATATAATTATCAGAAAATAAATAATATCATATTACTCATTTATATATACTTATTTTTATCAATGAAATGATTTAATGAAAAAATGAATAACAACACTTCGTGGAGGTGACAGTTCATTCTTATCCACGAATGATATTATAATTTTTTATGCGTGGAATGTAAAAACCTAATTGATATATTATTATAATCTAATTATTAATATTTTATTAATATCACATGTGAACATTAATTAAATAAATTTAACAATTATTGAGATACAGTAATGGAGAATGAACAATATATATTCATGATGCGGTTGTCCGACGTACCCACAGACAAAAGGTTCATTTCCCATTTGATGAAATTGTATAAGGATTTAGGGGAGGAGATTAAAATAATAAATTATAAATATATTAAGGATACTATATTTTTTATTTCAACATGGAAGGAAAATATTTTAATGATTTTAAAAAAATATATATACTTAAAGAAAATGAAACCTCTTCTTTAGTTGATCACCTTTAAAAAACACCTTAACACCTCTATAGAGGGTGTTCTGGATAAAATAAAGACACAAGAATGTGGGGAGGGACTATTAGAAAATTTTTAATAGATATTTCAGAACCCAAATAGTTCATTAAGTATCAGTAATAGATAATATTTGGTACCTTTTAATATGAGATGGGTGGGGCACCCTGGGAAAAATTGAAAATATTAAATTAATATAAATTAATTTTTAATTCCAAATGACTCTTACATATGTTTTGGTGATTTCAAGGTGATAATTGTTCATAATAATATCAACCAAAAATATTTATTCAATATTATCTATCATTTAAATTATATCATTTGGTTTTACCCTTAATTATACTCTTCTCATTTTAATTGTTGTTGGATACTTTTAAATAATCAAATGATATAAGTTTGACTTATATGGGGTATATTTACCATAAATATCTAAATTAATAACATTAAGACCTTATTGTATACTTTTTTTAAATAATAATTATATTTATTAGTTTTAAATAATTTAATAATAATTTTTTTAATAAAATATCAATAGTGATATGTTTGACTCTATTTATTTCATTGACTTTAAATAAAATAAAAATAGGGAGATTACCTCATATACACCATTGAATAGACATATAATGGGTCAAAATCACATTTAAATTCATTTACTATCCAAATTAATTCTATTTATATATATTTTATATTTATCAAATCATTTATCGGATATTTCTATTAATAAAATAATTATTGTATCATTATTATGTCAGCGTTTATTGTAATAAATCAATCTCTAAAAATTATAAATAAATTATAATTATGTATATATTTTGATTATAATTTTATATAATATTTATGAATTATGTTTTCTATTTGTATTTATATATCAATGATATTGTAATGATAATAAATAATAGGGGACATGTTACCACATTATTTTGTTGGAATAATATTTATATCCCATTTAGGGGAAAAGTATAGTAAATGAGTCAATTCCAATCCATATGGGTTATATGTCCACTTTTATTCCTCAAAATAATATTTTAGGATCTTTTATGGTAATTTTACTAACCTTATAATTTGATTTATTACCATAATTTTACAAACTTACCTATAAACATGGTAAATAAAAATTACCTAAGTTATTATTCATAAAATCCAAAAAAAAATAAAAGAATCCTTTTTAAATAATTTTAAACCCTAATTCCAAGTATTGTAACTTTTTTAAAAAATTCAAAATCAATATTTTTAAGTAATTATATTAAAATTACTCCCTATTGTGAAAAGGAGAAAACATGTTGTAAAAGTAAAAAACCATCAAAATATTTACTTTCATTTATATGTAATTTCATTTTAAAATTACATCCAACGAAGAAAACTGGATTTAATGATTAAATAACAAAATATAATTTAAAATCTGTTAATTTTATAGTCTAACAATGTTTATAAATGAGGAGAAAAAGCTGTTTTGAATTAAAATGCATTATTTTTCACTATTTATAAAAATAGAAATCTAATCCTAAAAATACCAAAACATTATTGAATCTAAATTTTGGTGACCCACATAAAATAAGGTTTTTTTTAAAATATAACATATAAAACTTCAAATACCATATTTATAATATGTTTTCCATCAAATGGGCATAAACTATATTTCTTTAAATACTTCTTTTATCCAAAAAATTGAATTTTTTTCTATATCATGTATATGAATAAGATTTGATGAATTTTATACATTAAATTTAATATATATCATATATATTCCATTAATATAATCTATTAAGAGTTATTTTATTATTTTATAAGATCACTTATTTTAATTTAAATGTTTTTTTTCTAAAAAACACATCCTTTGTATTCAATTAGTTTTTAATTAATTTCATAATTATTTTTGTAACTAATGAATAATAATATAAATATTTTTAAACCCTTTTTTCATAATTAAAGTATCCATTTTCATTCCCATCATTCAAATGGCTATGCGATAATTACCCATTTAAATAATAATATTAAGTTTTTCATTTAAGCTATATGTGGTGTACCATGTCTGCTTTCAAAAATATTTTTCCCTTTTTAAAAACATGGAATGTTACATAATTTCACTATATTATTTTCATATTAACCAAAAAAAAGTGTTAAAATGTCTTTAGGGAACTCAATGGGTCCCTTGTTCCCATCAAGAATGAACAACCATCATAGAATCCACTATAAAAATACATATTTTTAGTCAATAACTACATTTAAAGAGTAGCATGTCCCATATAATAAGTGTCATAATTAAATAACCCAACTAGACCAACAAAATATTCCCAATTTGCATCATTCCATAGAGATGGCATAGAGCCCATATCAAACCCAAATGATCTCTTTGTTAGTATGAATAATTTCCTTATCGTTAAAGAGTGAATATCCAGCCCACAAATGTCAAACAAGTATCAATATGGGAAACCAATATCACCACATCTATATATGTAGCCTAATTTCCATCCATAATTTAAATTGTCCACACATCTACTTCTAGTAATCCCACCAACGTTCATCACTAAACTCTATATAGAGCTCTCTAGGGGATATTTCCCTAAAGACCCTAGTTTATTTCCTCTCTGTTTCAAATATTTTACAAGGAAGTACCTAATTCTAATCATTTAATTATTCTATTAACATTCATATAGGTATCAATCAGAATATCCTTTATGATTTATATTCATTAGTCCCTTAATATCTAATATCATCAATTGTAACTCTCTCACCATGAATAATACCATGTAATTCCTTGGAAATATAAAATGGATTCCACTATTTTGTAATGTGGAATGGTAATCTAAATAGACTACTAAGAAGAACATTTATTAAATCATTAATGGAAAATGTTATGGTTCCAAAAATGTTTTATTATATGGTATATTCCTCGTATGCATGGTGTACTTCCCCAACCCTTTATAGAGGATGTATACCTCCAACCAACCTATTACATAATTTTAAAGTCCATAGAATTAATTAATCCTACATAGTGTGTATTTATCACATGGTACATATATGTGTATCCTAAAAGGGTTCAAGATATATACCCAACAAAAATGGTATGTACAATTAAAACTATAGAAAAAGAACCCAAACAATGGTTCTTGCTATATACCCCACAGTTCATGTGACTCAAGATGAATTGCACGGGTGAATATCAAACCACAAACCAGTTTCACCTTTAATAAAAATTTTCATGACATAGATAGTATATAACATTAATCTTCAACCCCATACCCATTTGAAAAAAACAAAACATGTTTTTATAAACTAGAAACTATGGGAATATGATTTCATAAATGGAAAACCCATCCAAACCCCCTGAAAATAACTCACTATTGAAAAACACATTTATAAATCCTTACTAGGTCCCCAAGGACCATAAAAATAACTAAAACAAAATACATTGATTATTTATGTGATTAGTGATATTAAAAATCATATCCTTCCTGAGGAAATATTCAATATTTTATTAGTCATTACCATGATCAATAGTTGTGATATATTGATCAGGATCCTTTAGAGATCCATTGTAGTACATCTAATATTACATCAATTTCTCTCTCTATATCCCACCCCCTATTCATCCTATATAAGTCATGAATTGGATAATACCTATGAGTTCATGAATTTTATGGAACTAAAAGGGAAGGGATGAAAACTGAATTAAATGGAAAAAAGTGATATGGAATAGACAAAAATGGATACGTCCCAAAATCCTATACATGATTTCTAGAATGGGAGTATATTCCTTCCAGAAAAAACATGCACATATAAGTCAATGAAATCGTTAGAATTCCAATCCATGACTCATTCTCCATTATATCAAAAAATTAAATTAATCAAATTATTGAATATTTATTTATTAATATTAAAAAAATCTAAAAATTCATATGTATTGGAACTCCATAAAACTCTAATAATAGGAAAATCACCATTTTTTAGACCATTAGGGTTTATGGAAAACCGATCATTTTTGAATACTAGGGTAAATACCATTTTCACACCATACTATCATCTATAATTATATATTCAATTGTTCATTGAAGTCACAACCCTGATAAACATTGGAAATAACAAAATCCAAACCATAAAAATTAACTCCATTGAGGTACCTCTGATTTAACCCTAAAAAACATCCAAAACTAACTTTTTCATATTTTTATTATCATATCATTTTGTATTTATCCATAATTTCAAGAAATGTTCTATATAAAAAAGTCCTATTAAAATGAACATTTTTCATTAGAAATAAATTCACTCAGTCATCAATGCCACTAAATGGGATTAATTAACATTTTTTCTGTATAGAACCCATTTTTTAATTGATAGTGTCAAACAATAACTCATCACAATTTTAGAGGAACAACATACCCATCAATAAAAAACATTCATCTTTTATCAAGGATCAAACTCCCATGTTCCCAATGGTATTCTCCCCACATTATGGATTCAGATGTACCAATCAACAAGAATAATCTAAATGGGTATCATTTCCCACAAATATTTTATTCCCATAATGTTAAATGATAACACACTATCATTCCCTAACAACGCATCATTTATAGAATCATAATTTTCGTAAAGAAAAAATCACATTTTTATCAATAATACTCGTGCTATTTTTCTATTTTCCTATGGTACGAATCATGTTACATGACATATCCATCGAATCTAATCCAAATTAACCCATGTGATTCTCTTTATGTTTCATAACACATGAGTATTATGGTCAGACTCACAATAAAACACTCTCTATGGTAATATTATATCTTAAAGAATTCATATGTATTATTCTATAAAACCACTTGAGAACACATCCAAAATATTAATTTAATACTATTATATTGATTCTTCGTTCAAACCCATCCTTGATAGTAAATTTAGTAGCACAAAAGAATTATTTTATCATGATAAACGATGTAATAATTATTCAAACACTATTTTCCCTGTAGAACCTCATGTACATTTAACTTATTCAGAATAATCTATAAATGATTCAAAAATATTATATTTTCTCAGGTAAAAAATTGTCACAAATAAAATGACATGTGTATCTATAAAAAACCCCATAGATAAATTCTCACATAGGAGACAGACCATCGAGCTTCGTCTGCTCAACCTCCTCAATTATTACTATCACTCACATGACAATCAAACCCCAGATTTTCTCACATATGTATACCGCTAGAATCTCATTTAGAATCATACACAAACTATGATGGTATTCATAATCCAAATCGGTAATTTCTTCTCCCCATAATCCATATATAGGACTACCCCATGAATATTATGGTTTCTTATGTATTCATCACTGTAACCAATGACATCATTCGAGATGATCAATGTAAAATGATATATATTCTATGTATTTTTTAATTATAATTAAATTAATATATATATATATATTGGTTAAAATACATGTTTTATTTTATTTTAACATTATTTAACCTTCCATTAAAACTAATGACCCTAACAAATTTTATCACATGGGAATCTAATACTTGAGTGGAATTTTTTGGCTCACTACCGCTCTCGTGATCTTAGGGTACTTTTGTGTTTCCAATGAACATATAACATTACATATATATTTTTTGGTATCAGAATTAAATTCATATAAATATCATTCTTATGTAGTATAATTTCACAATAAATTGAGAGTGTAAAATATTGTATAATCTGTTTTCCACACATTAAAAAGTTTAACTATTTCTATCAGTGATAAAAATCACCATCGAATACATAAAATCCTTTTGAATACCCCTATCAGAATAATGTTTCATGTACATTCTTCTATAAAGAATCAGCATAGATTCAAAATCAATGTGAATTCACATATAAAACACCATGTTCATCACATGATGCAAAAATAATATAATCATGACATCGATATACATGAATAGTAATATGAAAAACCATATAACATGGAATTTCTTCCAGAATAGGTGTCAGTGATGCTCCAACCAAATATAAATAGATGGTATTAATACATTCTAATATCTCCAAACTTTATTTTCCTAAATAGTAATAATAAACAATTCCATTAATTGATACCATATTGAAATATGCATGAAATGCTGTCAGAGAACTCTAAATGGATTAGTGGAAATAGGTGGACACAGACATGCCACCTTGAATTACAAATTCTATAGAATGGTGGTGGGGTTTAAAGGGAGGTACTATGTGGATTTTATACCCCTTGTATCATGGTTTCATATAATAGTAAAATATTCAAATATATATCTTATAGTAGACCATGTATATATATAAAATAATCATGAACCTGATAAAATAAAACGAAAAGTTTCTCAAGTGAGAGATTGTATCCCAGAGCAGCCCCCTCAGATGAAACGAATTCATGATACATGAAATGGAAAATAAATATATACATGGATCAACTTAGGACTCTATAATAACCATACAAATAATCTCTCCAAATATTTGAATACTCTAGCAAGATTTATAACTCATCTTTAGTAGCTCCTCCGAATCCTGAAACACTAGGACATGACCGTGATGATCATGAATTTGTGTACAATTGTTAGGAGTACATAATGTATAAATAATGATAATGGTACCCATAACTAGTGTTGTAATATAATCATTATTGGAAACCCCAAATGGTATACCTAAAATCAACTATAATATGTGAATGATTAATAATTATTCCCATCAAGTCGATTATTATAACAGTGAAATAATCATCCACCATATTAAAACAAGACCCAACCTAAAAATGATAACCAGTTAAGATCCTCATGTCTAGGATACCGACTGACCATTCCATCATTGGACATTTCATGCATGTCTAAATGAACCATTTGACGACTTTTCAATTCATAGCAATGACATAATTGTCTTTCACACCAATATATAGTGATAATTAAAATATATACTATAACCAGCCCTGTTATTGATTGTTGATGAGTGATTATTCTACGTAGTATCAAATATTCTACCATACTATAAAAATATAGAAGAGGATAAATTATATCACACATGGTGTTACTTATCCTCTAAATTGATAAATATAATCCAAGATCTAGATAAATTTTTCCCTTAAATATTACTATCATACTACTATATAAATATGGTTTAGTTACAAATACTTCTATACCATGGGAGTTTACAATAGTAATTATAGACCTCTGTAAAGTGGGGTTTTTATAGTCATCATTAAACTCCTTAGGATATGATTTTTTATATCATGACCACATTTTTATCCTTTACATTTCAATAACACTCATACCTGATTTAATACATCATATAAATCATAAATATTCATTAATGCATATATCATCAAAATGGGTGGTCATTTGACTAACCCATCATGAAAACCATGGTTGGCTCCCTAGAGCCCACCAAAAATTGTGGTAGCAGTAATAGGATGAAAAAAAATATTCAAGAATAAGGTTGACTCCCATAATCCTACATATATATTTTTTATATTTATACCAACAATGGGGTTAAAATTTCAATGGGTAACCAAAAGTTTCTCCTAGTTCTCATTGATCACACACACCCATCCCTGATTCAAATTTTTTTTGGGACACTACTCATTTATATAGGGTATTACAATACTCACCAACATGATTATAATGTGATGGACCCACCATAGTCAAATAATATTCCTTGGTTGTATCACTCCAAAGAGATAATTTAATGACTATCTCAAAATATATGTCATCACTAGTTTGGTCAAGAAACCTAACCTATTATGAAACTACCAAAGGTATAACCACTAGAGAAAATAACTTCTGAGTGGGTAATTACACTGTACCCACATATTTCTATATATTCTAAATGAGTTACCACATTTCAATAGTCCACATGGACACTTCCCTATCCAACTAACATATTTCATCAGTAACCTCTAATATTTGTCATTTCAAGAATCTAGAATATTTTAACTATGTTAATTCTTCAATGTATCAACAGGATCATTTGAACACTGTACTATCGAAACATAAATTATTTTCAAAGCCCTCACATGGTTATCAATAAACATTTATGACATGTGGGCTCTTGATTCATCATTTTGAGTAAAAGCATCACCATAATAAAATGATCATTGTGAATCTTCTATTTAAATCCATGGAATATCTTATCTGATTTTTCCATCTCATTCTACTTGGGAGGGCACACATGAATACCTTATCACAAGTATAATTTTGATTCTAGGTAGAAAAATAGTTAAATATTGATAGAGGGGATGTAAAAAAATTGTGGATTTTGAAAATAGAAAACTCCCCAATCCTCAGGGTATGTTAAGTACCTTTAAACCAACATACATGTACATCCCGTGTATAGAATATGTTCTAACCTTATAATATGTAGAATTAACAATGGGTGTTAATCCATTTATTTCATATAGAGTCTGACCATAAATACCCCACCTTAGGGTTGGTCGCGTGAAATTACATGCCCATCACCCCATAAAATGATCCAACCATGTACTTTAACACACAATGTTCCATTAAAAGTGTTGTGTGGTCTAGTAAAAAACTACACCCCCCAAGTAACCCAAGTTGATGTGTCTTGAAAAATGCATTGTCTACCATTCATTATAAACCCTACAACCAAATGAAGACAACATAACATGTGTTAATTAACAAAACATCGTGTGATCTTGTTTTTACAAATTTTAATCTCATATAATGCCCCCCACCATGAAAATAGACATATCTAATTCCATGGGTACCCATGAACCGCTAAACAGATTAAAAACCTAAAAAAATATCTAAGTGAAATAATGATAAAAACCTGAAATTTTATATACTTCATGAAATCATTTTCATATCAATTTTAATTCACCTACACATTAACCCCAAGGTAGAAACAGATTATTTTCCCCATCCACATATCTCACCCCCCCTACCATTATAATTAAAGAATATGTGAGAATAATCTCAATGGAGTTTTGATGAGAAGGATCCAAAATATAATGTATGAAATTGAAAATGATAAAAAGTGAAAAGGAAAAGAAAAAGTCAAATGTGATCAACCAAATCCTTGATGACCATAATGGGATATTCATCGCATAAAAAAACCTTATTTCATACTAAATGGTTGTTTAGGAATTACAATCAAATATTCCTTTTTCAATATTTATCCAAATAAAAATACATGAATATTTAATATTTAATCAATTTAATGTTAAAATTATAGGAAAAATTGATCAAATAAAAACTAAAAGAAAATCCACATCTTATGATGTTCACCATATTCCATGAATAAAACCGTTTTCAAAAATATCATCCACTATATTAAATTTCCATTTCAACACTATGATCTTTTAAATCCAAAAATTCATATTTCCCATAAATTTACAGCCCAAAACAACACTGGTCTTTACATTATATTGGATCATTTTCTCAACAATTACTCCCACAAAATGATGAAATATATATTTAATTTAGTATGAAAAACTCTAGTATAAGAATTCCTAAACCAATGGTGGTATTCCATTAAAAAGGAATAAACTAACTGATAAAGGATTTACATATGATATTTTAACTCATATCATTTTCTATAATCCATTTGTTGATATTTTCAATTTCCAAGAGACTCGTGTTATATAATTATCACCACTATGTTTGAGTTGTATACATCAATCTATGTATATATTTTTCGTTGTTATTATTACTATTAAAAATATGTTTTATCATGCTGTGTATTTGATATCATTGATTTTATTTTTCATTATGTTATATTTTATCACCAATATGGTTGGAATATCTGAAAAATATATACCTTATGTTGAAATTTCAATATAATTTAGGTATTAGTTGTGATATTTATATGATGTTAAAAAAGAAAAAAATGTTTTTTTGCACCCCTAATAATTTTTAGTAGACTATTGTGATTAGGGGGATGAAAAGATTTGTTATAATTCTTCATACATGACTTGATTCAGTTTGAGGGGTGAAAATTCTTGTCTTTGAATTAACATATGGATTTCAGATAAGCATATAAATAAAATTAAAATAAAAATTTAATACTATATATATCAAATTAATCACCTAAATATTGAATATCATAAACCTAAAATTTTAAATAATTTTTTTTCCAATTTATTGTATCATGAAGTAATGATATATTAACATGTAACACTGAAGGAAAATACCTATATATTTTTAGGTAATAATTAATTTATGGTTTTCCATTTTAAAAAAAATTATCCACATGTATTATTAGAACAAATAATAATATTTTTCTGAAATTATCGAGATAATTTGTTATCTATATTTTCCATTAATATCATGATATAATCATAATGATATTGATAATATTCGACTCATTTTTCAATTATTATTTATACTCAAGAAAATATGATTTACCTTATGTACTCAATGAGTGTGTTTAGAATTCAATTGAAATTCACCAACTGTATTTTTTCACCCATAATATTATCATTTTAGACCATTTAAAGACTAAATATATATATTAATGTTAATATTTTTAAAATTTGACTAATTATAATTAAATTAATTTCAAGGAAACCATAATGATTTTTATAAAATTTAATGGATATTTTATCCTATGTAACAGTGTCTTAATAAAATTGTTATGGTGATTATTAATATACATTGAGGATAGAATCATACCATTCAAGGAAGTTAATTACTTGTGTTGAATGAAATATCATAGTAATTATAAAAATTTAGTGAGAGTAATCAAGGGGTAATGCTTATGGATTTTTTTTTCTTTTATTATAAGTTGGTTATTACTAAAACAATGGGTTTTGAGAAATTGATACATTATTGAGTATGAAGGATCATGAAATGTTATCTTTGATTAGGAATGGTAATCCCATAATTAATAATGATTAACATTGTATTGAAAATATAATTTTGAGTTATTTATAACATCATTTTATTTATATGTAATTTAATTGAAATCATTAATTAATATGGTAATCAGGATGAAAAAACTATATGTTACTATAAATATATAATGTTCCTATAAGATATATAATTTTTTTTTGATATTAATATCAATGATGGGATATGGAGGTATGATGAGTGGTTTTCTATTGAATCAGTTTTAAGGATGAATAAGAAGATATAAGAAACTTATCACATTTCAAATTTATATATACATGTTAATGAAACTGATATATATTGGGATCTCTAGGAATATTCCTACATGGATTATAGGGGGAAGGGATATTAATTCATAAGCAGTTAGATTCCACGAAGGTAGACATTATAATATGTATTGGAAATTATTAATGATATTATGATGCCTCTACCCATATTTATAAATAAATGTGTATTATAATAATTGATTTTTTTTTCTATATATATATTATTCAATGCATAATGAGTAATTATAAATTAATATTTATCTACTAAAAAATATATCATTTCCAAGTGATTTGAAATTATTTATAACTTAAAACCATTGTAGAAAATTGTATATTGAGTTAGAGAAATTTTACGGTTCAAAATATCAATAGTATAGACTCATGATCTCTAATTCACATTTATGTTTTTAGGAGTCCATAAAAAGAATTATATTCAAATGTATAAATCATAATTACTTTAATGAATGAATGAATGTATTTTCATGAAGGAATAACATTAATTGGGTGGGATATATGGGACCACAATCAATTTGTATCAATGGGTAATGGATCAGGCCTCTCTGGTCCATTAATTTGTGAACATTCGATGTTTGAGGTGTTATGGGAGGAAACAATGACTCATTTCTGGAGTTTTTCAAAATAGAGTTTTTTCAATGGTTTTTCAGGACCAATAGGTGGCGATGGTAGGTCATGATACTGGATCCCAATGGGGTTTCATACACCATTAGATTAGAACAATGATTCACTAATAGTATGTCGCAAGTGGTGATGCACAATGTTGACTCATCTAGTTGTGAATTTTGACAGTGACTCATCCAATGGTGACTCATGATGTTGACTCCTCCAGGAGGGACTCACGACGATGACTTGTCCAGGAGCGACTCAAGATGATAGGTCACCAATAGATACTCACGAAGGTGACTCATCTTATGGTGATTATTCTAATGGTGACAAATACAATGGTGTGTCACCAAACTATAGGTCACCTAACTATGAGTCATCCAGAGGTAGGTGATCCAACAGTGACTAAATTCCACATTTTTTCAAATTTCTATTTTTTCGTAGTTTTTCTACTTTTTCCTCTTTAACATTTTATTTGATGTAAAATGATTTTAAAACAATATTTAAGTGTTTTTTAATCTATTTTGAAGTATATAAAATTTATGTTATAATTATTAACTCTTGGTAAGCAATTATATAGTCAAAAGGAATGTTCTTGATCGTCATTTCAGTTTAATATATTTTGAAACTATTTCTATCGTTGATATGGGATCTGACCTTTCTAAAGCTGATACCCTTTCTTTCTTGTATGTTTCCCTTTACTATTACTATAGATTATCCCCATATCCTTAATTCCTCAATAGATCATGCGTTGTGTGGTGGACTTCAGATAGTGTTTCCCTATAGGTTTTATTCTACTGCATGTGCTTCACTATTTTGGGTGCTACTAAGAGATTATCATTATTAATTTTTCTAGTTTGGGATCTCTTCAACAAACATTTAATTATGTACCATGGATGAGACATTGTATGAATGACATATATTAATGTTAGTATAATTCCAATTAAGTAAATTTAATTGATTTGGTATAAAGATTAACATGTGGGGAAGGGGAAAATTGACTTTTGTTCTAGTTTGTTATGTATAGATATTTTAAACTATATGGGATATATACCTACTAAAAATTAAGGTAATTAGTGTTGTTTTTTTGATTACTTGTGATAAATTATGAATTTTTATTTCAAGTCTTTTTCTAAATGACTATATATATATTCAATTGATTTTCAATTTATATTTGGTTAAATAAATTGATTACCCAGGATTGATCTTGTTCTATGATCATCCCTAAATTTAAAAAGTGGAATTAAACTATAGGGTCCATGATAAATCTTGAAGTTATACCTTTTATGGTTATGTGGATCTACTATTGTGTGTATGACAATGAGTGGGATGGTTTAGGTGATGTATTATAATCTCATGATGAGAGATTGGTTGATTCTGGAATAGAAAATTAGTGTTCTGTAGTGGGATTTCAACTAGGATGTGTTTTGTTTGTATTGTTGGTTGTGGATAGTTTGTACCATGGAGGTATATATGGTTGTGATAAGGTTATTTTATGGAATTTCCATTTAATTTTAAATTTTTTGGTTGAGATGGTGGATTTTGAATAATTATTTTAATAATGATGATGGTATATTTTTTAAGGGGATTAAAGTGTAGAAGAAACATGGAGTGCAATTTTTTAACAATTTTCTTATTCATCTTTTTGGGTAGGTATTGAATGATTAAATTTATTTCTTAATAAAAAACAACAATTTTTTAAATGAGTTATTTGATTTTATAAAATTAGTTTTTGCATGTTGTGGGGTTGTGCATTGGGAGGTATCGACAGATTTTTATGTGTGATGGTCTTTTGATTGGAATCCATAGTTTATGTTTAGTGTTTTATACCATTATATGTACTACTTGTATTTTTTTGTATTATTTCTATATTCACCTTTCCCTAATTGTCAACTACATGCCTAAAACCCCCATTATCATGGGGGAGGGTGTATTTTCCCATCGAACCGGTGTGTGGATGGATTGATGGTTATTGGATCTTCCATGATCCCACTTTTAGAAATTGGCAGCCAAAGAAAAGTTTGGTAGGTTATGGTGTGGTTGTGAGGCATAGGTGTTTTTTGGTGAGGTGCAAATCCTTGGTGTCTACGGGACAAGATGTGTTGTGCATTCCCTGGTGTTTTTGGGATGAGGTACGGTTGTAGCCCAATATTCAATGGGTGGGACATGGTACGGTTGTGGTATTAGTGTATACGAATGGGTTGTGGTGAGAATTGTTTTCCCTATTTACAGGACTAGCTCTGGGGCCCATGTGTGTTTGTTCAGGTCGTTACATGGTTCTTATGGGAGAGTATGATAGCGCCATGATGTTTGTGATTATCTTATTAGCAGTTAAAAAGTGGGAAGTGGTGAGGGGTACCCAAACATCAATATTCTTATTACTTCAGTTTACTTGACTTCTGTTATTTGGTGATCATGCATTGGTGATATGATTATAACTTATTTCACATGTCAAGTGATTTTGGTTATTTATTTTTTCTCAAACAATCATTAGTATGCTTATCCCACTCGAATACAAGAGACCTTGGTTTTTCTATACTGAGTATTCTTGTATTCTCACCCTTTTTAAATAATATTAATTTTATGTTTCCAAAGGACATAATGGAATGTGCTGAGAATAACTAGCAAATACTTTTGGACCATTGTGGTGTCACCACTTAAAAATTTTCTTTAATATTTACATTGGATACTTTTGTTTTTTATCTATTATATTTTAAACATGCATGAGGATTGGATCTTGGATATCTTTTATATATATAGTAAATGGAGTTATTTGTTGTTGAAATTATTATATCCCGATTTTTATTTTTGTAAAATGTGTTATGCCCCTCATATTGTGAGATCAGTGTACCCATGGAGATAGTAGCCACTCTAGGGCCTACTAGAGGTAGGACCCAGGGGGTCATTATCTCTCTTACATTACTTCTAGCTCATGAGGGGACAAGATGAATGCATGGGGTCATGAAAGAATAGTATTAGATGTGACTATTGACATATAATATGTAGTTTGAAGGTAGTCATATTTATGATTTAATGGGTTGGTATGGGAACAATGTCATGTGATTCTAGTGAAAGTCATTGGCCAAGGAAGACCAACAACTAAATGGGATTCCCCCCTCAAATGATCCGATGAAAGGAGTCTAAGCCAACCTAATGACCAAGAAAGGTGACACCTTTTACAGGGTATAGACACTAAGAATAGAATACACCTTATGATGACTTCTGTTATTATTTGAATTTGGATTTTTGTGATATTTAAAATAATTAATATGTTAAAATGAGTTAAAATTAATCATAAATAATGTTCCATACTACTTGGTCTTTTGAGTTCCATTTTTACCATTTTAGCTATGTCATTTGGTCATTGTCCACAAGTAGCGTATTCAGTGGAGGCATAATAGGCTAACCTGGATGATCGACTATGGATTTATTGAGTAGAGGATGATTATCACTGGAATAAGACACTACAGTTTTTCGAGCAGTGGACTCTGGGAATGTATGGGGTTGAATTTAATACATAGAGATAGATATTTGGTTCGAGGAACTTGTTATCAACTTCAGTTTGAAATGGGATATGATCAATTATTGTGTTCCATTGGCAGTGAGCTAGATTTGGGGAGTTGTGTGTTAGCGGTGATTGTTGTTCCTTGGAAAGAGGAAGGGGATGATGTTTTGTGGGTCCATTTTGTGAAGGTGTTCTGAGAATATTTCCATTCACCGACCATGAGTGATAATAAGAGGAAGTAGTTACTTTTCCTCATGTAGGGGTGTATGTCATTATGGGAGTTGGGTATCTCATTCAAGGATCTCTTTAATTTTTCTTAGATCTATTTCAGAATGAGTATTCTCATGTGAGACATCTAGAGGAGTCACTTATTCATTCAATACATTACGTTGTTACTCCCTTCACATTGTCGATGTACATGGAGATCCATTATAGTGTAGTGGTAGTTGATTAGATGAACTCATCAGGAGGTCTAATGTGAGAGTGGAGATAACAGAGTTCATAGTAGGGAAATTTTACCCGTAGATGGTATCAAACACTAGGGCCTTTGAGGATTTGACCATTAGGGAGCCATACTCAACAATATATATTTCTTCATACTGGTCCTCATTTCAACCCCATGAACATGGAACTAACGTTTTTCTCTTGTGTGGCATGTGGGAACCCTCATCGTTCGTGATCGATGGTTGTTTGAGCTCATTATGGTGGAGGTGGGGAGGTCCAATGCCTGCCTCATTAGTAGATTCCAGTATAGTAGTTCCAGTAGTAGGGACAGTAGGCTTACACTCCATCGAGGGGATAATGAGCATGTAGAGGCTGACCATAGAGTGTTCCTTAGGGACATTGACCTGAGAGTGGTCTAGGAGGTGGTCATCAGCAGAGGGTGAAGCGGATCTCAGTGTGGTTAGTTTCACACTATAGAGGCAGTAGTAACAACAAGTCTATAGATCGTTCATGTTATGATTAATTTTTTATTACACTTGCACGTGATTTATTTTTTGATTTAGGAGCTTCGCACTCCATTATTTCACCCCACTTAGCCGATAAACTGGGACTGGAAATAGATAATCTTCTCATATCCCTTGTGTTGAGTACACCAATAAGAGGGAAAACCATCTTGTTTGATTTATTACGGGGATGTATACTAATGATGAGGCCTCGTTAGTCCATTGTGGATCAAATATTACTATAGAATCATTCATATGATGTTATTCTTGAAAAAGAATGTTTCTATTTTGTGCATTCTATTATCAACATCTGCTAGAGGATGTGGATGAAAATCAAGTGGCTTTCGTTGGATAGTAGAGTCGTCTGATGGGCATCTAGTGTATGGAGCCACTTCTTTCCATGTGGGATGAGATTTCAGTGCAATCAATGGATTCTGAAATGTGGGAGGTTACAAAAACTCTTGGGGAGTTTATTGATGTATTCTATAAAGAGTTTTTGTCTCTACCTCTCACAGTGATCTTGATTTCGGGAAAGACTTATAACATAGTGCTTCTATTTTTTTGTAGAACCTTAGTTGATATAAAAAATTAGAGATTTATGTTTTGAAGATTCATATATATTATCTATTGCAAAATATTTTTATCCGACCCATTTTTTCTCCCTAGGTTTCTCCATTAGTATTTTCAATGAAGGCTTACTAAGGTTTCATGCAGTGCCAAGTCTACAAGAGGTTGAATTAGGTGATGATAAATCATTTTTACCTTCCCACAAGAATATGTTATCTTTTCAACATGATGATAGTATAATGTTTTTCTCTATGATCAATCCACGTTATAGATATCACCAGCTAAGGGTGAAGGAGGGCGATGTACAGAAAACTTCATTTAGATGCATTTATGGACACTTTGAATACATATTCTTGTTGTTTGGTGTTATGAGTTCACCTAATGTGTTCATGGAGAATATGAACTTCATATTTCCGAAGTTCTTATACTTATTCTTCATCTTGATCACTGATGACATCTTAATCTACTCAAAGTTAGAGGAGGAGCATACCGATCATCTATGAAATATTTTTTAGTCCTTTCGACACCACTAGATAAATGGAAATTTTACCAAGAGTAGGTTTTGGACACTGGAGGTACATTTCCATTGTCATGTGGTTTCACAATATTGTTTAGCAGTGGAATCGCTGATGATCAAGGTAGTTGTTTCATGGGAATCCCCCAAGAATATTGTTGAGGTTTTCAAATTTATCAGTTTGGATGGCTATTACCTTATATTTGTTTCCGATTTGCCTCAATTTTCATCTCTGTTGACATCTATAAACAAAAGGCATAGGATTTTGTGTCAAGCAAGTAGTTCTAGGTGGTGTTCATCTATCTGATTGGGATGTTGATTAGTGCTCTAGGGCTCCTATTTCTAAAGGAATGATGGATGTTTGAGGTGTTTTTTTAATCTTACCATCTGGGATTGGGATATATGTTAATGAAAAAACTATGATTGGTCTCTTTTGGGTCTGGTATTTTTTTCAACGTCAATGTATCTATGCCACCCATGAGATAGATATATCAGTGGTCATGTTTACATTGAATTTGTGGTGACATTACCTCATTGGGGAGTTCATTATGGTCATCATAGATCACACACTCTTGAGATATATCATTTCCTAGTGATATTTTAACCAACAAAAGTGGTGGCGAATTTATTTTCTCCAGAATTACGACATCATGATATATTACACATTAGGAATGGGAAATGTTAGGGTTGATTCCATGAGAAGGAATTCATAAAAGGAGGTTCTTTCGGAGTTGGAGTGTACCTGAAAAGTGACTGAGGAGTTTTCCACCTTGAACCTAGATATAAGAATGGGTGGTGGAAGTGATTTTCCTTTTTAGTTGAAAAAATAGTAATATATATTATAGAAGGTCGGGGAGTTACATTGGGGAGACTCCGAGGTGTAATTGATGCATGATCGCATTGACCATGGTGATACTCCAAAGGGGTGGTCCGAGGATGGGACTAATCAGATGTTGTAATGTGGAAGGTTGTTTGTTGAAATGGAAATGTATGAGGGAGTTGTCTATATGTTTATATGAATGCCTTTAGTGGTACACCATAGGATTTACCAGGTGTACCAGATCTTGAGAGATCTTTTTCGGTGTCCCACGACGAAACAATAATTGGGGGAGTCTGTGGTGATGTGCTTAGTGTTCTAGAAGGTGATGGATTATCAAAAAGTTCACAATGGTTTGTTATATAACCTATATTATCCCATGTGGAAATGAGATAAAATATATATGGATTTCAATATAGGATTAACTAGTACTCAGGTGGCTGTTTTGTTATTTGGGTCGTTGTATATCATTTTAAGAAATCATATCACTTATTAGTAATTAAGGAGTTGAGAATAATTAATTCTTTGGCCATGAGGTCTATTGATGAGGTGGTTTGTCTTTATGTAGTTCTGAGATCCATTGTTTTGGATCAGGATACATTTTTACATCATGATTATGGAGGCAATTGTAACATGATATTGGAACATAGTAACACCTCAACACTACTTTCCACTCTTGGATAGGTGGTCAGACATAGCGGACCATCGAGATATTGGAGGACATGTTGTTTCCATGAATATTAGAAATTATTAAAAACAATTGGTGTGAAACATGCCATTATATGAGTTCACATAAAATACTAGATATCACTATTCTATTGGAATATATTCATTCGAAGAACTGTACAGAGGACAATTCCATTCAACATTGTTATGGAAAATGGTTTGGGAGAGTTATTTTATTGGACTAGATACAATGTAGAGACCAATTGATAAGGTTCAGATACTTCATTAGTTGATGAAAGTAGCACATGACCTGAAGAAGTCGTATATATATCAAAATAGGGGGCCCTTACAGTTCGAGATTATAAAACACATGTTCATGATAGTTTCAGGTAGACATGGGCAGAAAAGGTTCGGTATAGGGAGAATGGTTTTTTCCTATTTCATTATAACCATTGAGGTGTTGGGGTGATTTTTAGTGGTGGCATACCAATTTCCACTAAAACTATAGTTATAGAATATCCTTTATATCTTTCACATCTCCTAGATTCATAAATATATTATAGATGAATCATACATCATTAAATATGGATAGTAGGATGTTGAAGACCACAAGACATTGTGGATAGTTCATTAGAGATCTAGGATCATTATGAGAAGGTTCTGCACAGATGGGAATTTCTCGTGGTTCATTTTTTGTGGAAGCATGGTGTCTTGCAGGAGAGTACATGAGTGAGAGAATAAAAAAATGCCCAATACGTAGGTTTTTTTATCTTATGATTATTATTGTTTCCCCTTTAATGCAATGTTTGAACATTATTTTCTTTGAGAAGAGTTGTTTCCTTGTTTAGTAAAGTGTGATGAATTACAGAAATGTGAAAAATGGAGGACTTTGTTCATAATAGAGATGAATTAATTGATATGTGAATAAACTAGTGTGGGAGAGTCAGTGTGGACTAGAGTGAATTGTATCTTGACATGGTGGAAGAAATTACCAGATTCATATGTATGGACTATGTGATTATTATGCTTGTTTAATGTGTCTTATGGTCTATTATTATATGATATGTTTTAGGAGGTGTTCATGGATGTTGAGGTTTCACTCCAACATTCAAACAATAGAGGGTGGTTTATCATTGATCTTTAGTGTGTTTTTCTATAGCAATGTATCAAATGTAGCTAGATACTTGAGAGGTATCTCATGGGGTGGTTGTCTGGATCCCTCATTACTTATGAGTTTGGTTTTGAATTCATGAGTGTATGTATATATTGAAAGGTATCTGATGTTATGGCCCATAAATCTCTGGTCTATTTCATTCTAAAAATCCAGTGTTTGAGATGATCTAGGTGGTAGTAGTGAATGATTTTAGGTGTTTTTCAAATTCATATTTTTCCAATAGTGATTATAGATTTATATTTAGAGATTTTTGATTGTGAAGGTGACATTCAATGGTGATTCATCCACCATAGTCTCATAAAGATGAGTTGCTGATGGTAGGTCACTTTTGGTAACATGCGACAATGAACTGTCCATCATTGACTCATGATGCTGACACATTGTAAAGACTAGGAAATTTTGGGGGAATTTTTTTCGTAAATACATAGGAATTTTATGAGTCAATGAAAACTAACGGCGCATGATTCTGAGGCCCGGTTTTCCAGGAATCAATTTCTGATGTTCTGTTCGGGTACGTTTAGAAAACATACAAGAGTGATTTTTTAACATTTGAATTGGTGATCAGAATTGAAATCTGATGGCAGTGTAGAACTCGCAGCGCCGGTATTCGCTTAAGAAGAATTTCACCTCAATGGCAGTTTGTCGAGGATGAAAGTTATTTTTTGGGTTTGACATGGGAATAATAAAATAATTTAAGTGCACGTCTTAATTTATTTTATTTGTTATATCCACAATGTGGAAGTTTTTGGTGGGTACGACCACACCTTAACTTCCCATGAGAGGTTATGGTGGTGGGGCCAACCCAAACTCAACCTCCCATGTGAGGATTAATTTGGTTGGGACCACCCGAGGTTATAACTTCTTGAACTCCCCATTAATGTGGAGAAACTCTCAAGAAACAAATTAATATAGGGGAGCCACTTCAACTCCCCTTTAATTAATTTGTGCCAACTTTCCCTAATCCTCCACATTAACAGGGTGGGGCTAATAAATTAATATTCCATTTTGATTTTTTAATCCAACATTCTAAAATAATATACAATATATTATTTTTGGGGGAAATATTCCATTTGGTTGGAATTTTTCATTTGGTGGAACTAGGAAATATGAGAGTTAGGGAGAAAATCTTCCAACAAAGAATTAAGAACGCTCCACTGACGAAGAAATCATATCCTCTTTGAATTTCTTCCACGTACACCTACCGATAAGGAGCTTCTTGCACGAGCCGATGTAGCACGGAATTGGAAGCATTCATTGGACAAGACAAACAATGAACTTCTTCGTATACATTCCGCGACTCTGTCAATGAACGACGACGAAGAACAAATGTGTGGTATTAGAGATTGAATTTGTTCCCATTATTTGTTGTTAAATCTTGGTTTATGTTTAGCCGATTTGTATCACCATAACACGGAGGGTGTGGGCCGAACAAACACGGCCCGACCCCACTCTGTTTTTCCTCACTTGATTGATGACTGTGATAGAGCAACGTCACCGCAGGAGTAGTGGGAAGCGGTTGACATGGAACGGCGGTGCAATGGTCACCGGAGTCGGGAAATCCGTGAAGGAAACCCTTGGTGTAGGGTTTCCGGGTCTCCGGAAGGGCGTGGTGCCGTCGCACCACGCAGAGGAATAGTCCATGGCCCTGGCCGTAGTGGTGAACACGGGCGGCCTCCAGGAAAACCGAGGGGCATGACGTCATTTCGCCACGTAGAGGAAGATGTCATGGCATGAGGGGGGGGGGGTAGAGGAGACCGACTGGGCCGGCTGCAGACAGAGCAGGTGCGGCTGGCTGCTCGGCCAACTAAATGTGGTGGAACCCTCCTGGGTCCCACGGGCTACCAATCTGGCGCAATTCTTCGGTTTCGTTTAGGAGATGGGTGGCCTTGCACCCTCTCCCCTTACATGGCTAGGTCAGGCCCCACAGGACGCCGCCAGCCACTGGCCACCCAGGCGAGGCTGGCCACCCCCGTAGGCCCTCTGAGGTCGGGCCACTGGTCTAGGCCATGCTGGCCATGCTACACGCGGGCTGGGCCACCGCCGTAGGCTAGATCGGTTCTGGTGGGTTGGGTCCGCCGAGGCCGGGTCTCGCCGGGTCGGTCCGACTGGGCCGGACACGACCGAGTCTCGTTTGACCCGATTTCAACTTTTCACCCATAACATGGGCTACAGGTGCCTGATTGAAGAAACGTCTACGGTGATTGAAAGCATGGAGCATGATGGTTCTTTTGGAATACCTCACTTGAAGTATGGACGCAATTGGGGTACTGTCATTTTGGATTGAACCTAAATCCAACAGGTCCCTCAAAACAGAAATTCCAATAAATCATAGACCGGGCATCCGATTGACGCACCATATACTGCTTTGAGACCCCTATTACAAGGCGGGCCATTTATATGATTATTCATGGGACATAATGTTAGTTTATGTATCGACACTCACCTTGAAGATAATACCCTCCCGGAATCAGACATGCTTTGTGCGGAACCCTGTCACTGGTTGTGCACTAACGACTGTTCCTGGATCCTATGTGGGTTCGATAGCACTAGAGAATGTTCATTGATCTTGTGTGGGTTCGACGACACTAATGACTGTTCCAGGATCCTGTGTGGGTTTGACGGCACTGATGACTGTTCCTGGATCCCGTATGGATTCTACAGCTTTAACTATCGTTCTTGGATCCTATCTGGATTTGACAGTTCTGACTACTATTCTTGGATCCTGTGTGGGTTTGACAGAATAACTGTTCCTGGATCCTATGTGGGGTTGACAGTTCTGATTTCTATTCCTTGATCATGTGTGGGTTCGACAGAATAGATGATTCAGCGGAAACATCTGATCATCTCTCTCACTACAAAATTTGTATACCTATGTGAGCTGAGTTAGTAACTTTTGTGTTTACCTCATGATTGAGATGGGTTACATGATAACTTAGGTATACGTATGGGAATATACCTAAGTGGAGTTATCTGTTGATTTAATACTTTGTGGTTTATCCTTGTTGGATTTTGTGAGACCTTGAGGGTCTTGGGGTCCCTACTGAGTATCATTATAATAACCCCTTACATGGGTTATGCCTGCACCTTGTTGTGTTGGTTACAGGAGATGGAAAACAATGACTGAGGATCAGAGTAGCATCACTGGATGGTACCTGGAGGTGGACCTTAAGACGGGTCAGTACACGGAGGAGACTAATAGACGTGGAGAGTTGAGTAGGATTTTTGTACCTACACTTCATGTAGGAATTCCCAGAGGACGACCCCGTAGCTACTTACCCTTTCTTCAGGTGTACATGTTTTTCAGTTGTACTTGTACTTTCCTATTGGGCTTGTATTTCCTACCACGTTTACTTTTCATCACTCCTTTGTATACAGTTTTTCTTAGTGTTTTACTTCCAACTCGTACTCTATTGTGTGTGATTACACTTTATAAAGTCAATGTCTTCCCATTTTTACATATTTTACGCCTTTGGTGCAAGTCTCTAGCCCTTGACCTATGGAAGGCGTGCGTGAGGTAGTCATGGCACATGCCCCGAGGGACGGGTTGTGAAAAATTGGTATCAGAGGAGTCGGTTCTACCACAAAACATAGAACTCTTCTCTTTTTCTGTGAAGAAATAGTGTTAGGTGTAGTGAGTGTGGTTTTTAGTTTAAGGAGTCCAGTGTTGTTGCAGCAGCCGACATATCCATACATCAGAACCCTAACTTCTGATTTCCAGCTCAATGCACAAAAAAATGATAGCCTTTGTGTTCTGAAGAGTATTCATTGTGGTCACTTTTGAGTCAGATCACCAGGTATAACTTATTGACAGTGGAACAACTGTTTTTTTAGGATGACCCCACGGTGACAGCCAGCTTGGGTTCTAGGAATTGTATGAGATGGTAGCCCACCGAGTGATGAGGCCTCGGTGTAGGGCCCTATCATAGTGGAGGCACTAGAAGTACCAATACTCGTTGGGCTACCGATGCCACCAACCCCTATAGTAGAGAGTGCATGCCACTTGAGTGTGTTGCATGAGTTCTAGTGTCAGAGGCCACCCAAGTATAGGGGGGAGACGGACCCACAGGTAGTAGAGGATTGGATGGAGGCTGTGGTGAGATTCTTCAGGCTGGTAGGTACACTAGAAGACCTTATGATAATCTTTGTCATGTGTCTCCTTTAGGCAACCATAGACAGATGGTGGAGACTGATGCTCCAGGTTCATGACAAGGCGACACTTCACTGTGCAGACTTCGAGAGCCTTTTTCTGGGAGAGTTTGTCCCAGCCACCCTACGTGCAGTGCATATACATGAGTTACTGCATCTACATAAGGGTATCATTACGGTAGATCATTACTCAGCGAGGTTCACCGACCACTCACGCTACTCCACAAATATGGTGTGAGACCTATTCTTCAGGTCTCGAACCTTCGAGCAGGGGATCAGGTGAGATATCATGTCTTCGATGATCTCCCTCAACATTCCGACGTAGGCGGGGGTGTTGGAGAGAGCCCTCTTAGTGGAGAGTTTCTTTTCTGAGTAGTCAACAGCAGCGAGACCCGCCACCGGGCGTCACATAGCGGAGTCTTCTGTAGCTTGTAGTAGACTGATGTTGCAGAGGCCCAAGCAGAGTAGACTATTTGGTGGACGACCTCAAGACACAGGTTCGGTTGTGTGAGGAACACAAGACAGAGCCAATCATTCAAGTAACATGCAGTGTTTCACGTGCAGCGGGTACAGTCACATGGCTCATAAATATCCGAACCTCCATTCAGATGATCAGTAGACAGTTAAGGGACCTCCTAGACAGAGGAAGATGTTTGATCGAGGTGATCTGTAAGGTGTAGGAAGACGTGGCTGAGTAGCTGGTCATGCAGTTGGCAGAGGACACTGTTATGAGGTGTTAAAACCACCACCACCAGGAGGTCCACCCCGACCGTAGGGAGTAGGTGGAATGGGGAGAGCTCAGCTCCAGGTAGTTGAGGCTTATGATCACGGTGCTCTGGAGATGATTCATGGTACGATCTGGGTCTACTCCACCTTGGCTAAAGTTCTTATAGGAAAAGGTTCCAGTCACACATTCATTGCCACTACCCTCATTCGGAGCTCTGAGATTCCGACAGAGCCATTTTCTCAATCCTTACAGCTAGAGACTCTTACGAGAGAAGACACGACGATCACACACTAGTTCCAGCTGTGTGATCTTAATATATGATGTGAGAGCATTGGCTAGGATCTCCTCGTAGCGGAATCGAGGCCTTACAACGTCATCTTGGGTATGGACTGGTTATCTATATTCCATGCTCAGATTGACTGTATTAGAAACAAAGTGCGGTGTGTCCGCATGGATGGGACTAGTGTTACCTTCACTGGTGAAAAGGGAACCTTTGAAACACATGACAGACTTACTCGGAGGAAGGTGAAACCAATCACTTATCAGTTGGTCGGCCTTACGCTCAGAGCAGTTGATGTGGATAGTCCGACATACCCTTTAGTACTGGACCTGCACCCAGATTTTCTCCCTGACGATGTCCTATGACTACCTCCTCGTAGAGAGGTGGACTTTTACATTGACTTGTACCCTAGGAAGACACCAACATCGACAACAACGTATCATATGTCTCCCGTAGAGCTTTGTGAGCAGCGAGTAAAACTATAGGACTAGCAGCATAAGGTATTCATCTGGCCCAGTGTTTCACCCTAGGCAGTCGTGATTCTATTCTCCAAGAAGGAGAATGGAATTTGGAGGCTTTGTGTCGACTACCGTCTTTTAAACCAATGGACTATGAAGAAAAAGTACACAATCTCGAGTATTGAAGACCTCTTTGATTAGCTGAAGGGAGCACATTGGTTCTCGAAGATAGACCTCATATCAGGATATCACTATCTCAGAGTTTGATATGAGGATGTATAGAAGACGAACTTAAGATATCGGTATGACCACTAGGAGTTCTTGGTTATGCCTCTCGTCATAACCAATGCTACAACAGTGTTCATGGGACTCATGAAGAGAATCTTTCATTCATACCTCGATCGCTTTGTCTTAGTCTTCATCGATAACATTTTGATCTACTCGAATACTGAGGAGGAGCATGCCTACCATTTGTGGGTTGTACTGGACACACTCCGAGAGCACCAGATTTATGGTAAGCTCTCAAAGTGCAAGTTCAAGATCCGAGAGGTTCACTTTTTGGGACATGTCATCTCGGAGGATGTATTTGCAGTGGATCCAGTGATGATTGATTTGGTACTTTCTTGGGAGACACTGAGGGGTGTGACAGAGGTGTGGAGTTTCATAGGTTTGGCTAGTTATTACCAGTGGGTCGTACCTGATTTCTCTAGAGTTACAAAACCACTATCAACCTTGACGAAGAAGGGGATACCCTTCGTGTGGTCAGAGAGATGCCAACAAGGATTTCAGGAGTAAAGGAAGAGGCTGACTACATCTTGAGGCTTCTAGAGGAGGGAGTATGGTACGTAGTCTACTGTGAAACATCAAGGACCGGACTCGGGTGTGTCCTAATACAGGATCGAGCAGTGATTGCATATGGTTCGCATCAACTGAGACAACACGAGCAGAACTAAGCTACCCATGACTCGAAGTTAGAAGTAGTGGTCTTCGCCTTGAAGTTGTGGCAGCACTATCTGATAGGAGAGTGTTTCATAGTCTACTCTAACCACCAGAGTCTCAAGAATATCTTCTATCAGAAGGACGTGAAAGTTAGACAATGATGATGGCTTGAATTTTCTAGGACTATGACTTCGAGATAGTATATACTCCTGAGAAGTGGAACGTTGTAGTAGATGAACTCAGTATAATATCTGGTATACAGATGCTAGGAGAGGTGACAGAGAAGCTGGATGGTTTACAGATATCCTTTGTGGCAACGATGGAGTAGTTTTCCTTCAGTCACATACAGTCACTCCTCCAATTCTTTAGAGAGTCAGCGAGGCACAGCGTGGAGACACTGACTACAAGACACGATGTGCTCAGATATCCCTAGGGAAGTCAACTGATGGATTTTATGAAGGTGGGTAGAAATCCATCCTCTTCAGAGGACGTACTATGGTGCCAGAGTAACTTCAGGGTGAAGTGTTGAGGTAATTCCACACATCATCTCTAGCGGTAGGTCTAGGAGTGGAGAAGATGTACCTGGACCTTTGACGACAGCACTGGTGACCAGGTATGAAGAATGCAGTAGCAGAGTTTGTCTCTCGATGCCTCACTTGTCAGCAAGTGAAGGCGGAGCATCTAGTTTTAGCAGGCTTGGTTCAGACTTTAGAGGCCCCATAGTAGAAGTGGGATGAGATATCCATGGACTTCGTGACAGGACTTACACTTACATTCAGGGGTCACGACTCAATTTGGGTGATCATTGACCCACACACCAAGTCGGCCCACTTCCTACCGATCAGAGAGTAGTGTTCAGAAGAGATCTTGAGATGCCTCTATGTAAAAAAGATTGTGCGGCTACATGGAGTACATTATTCTATCATCTCCGATTGTGATGCAAGGTTTACATCCCAACTATGGAAGGGGTTATAGGAGGATTTCAGGACGCATCATCGTCTAAGCACTGACTTCCATCCTCAGACGGATGGTTAGACTGATTGAACCATTCATACCCTTGAAGTAATGTTGTGTTCTTATGTCCTCGAATTCAGTCGTAGCTCAGAGGATCAGTTACCTTTGGTGGAGTTTTTCTACAATAACAGATATCACTCCACCATTGGGATGGCACCTTTTGAGGCATTATACGGGCGACCTTGCAGATTGCCGTTGTGCTGGATAGACCTAGCGGAGTCAGCACTAGTGGGACCGGAGATGGTACGAGCTACCACGGAGAAGGTGCAGATCATCCAGGAGCAGATGAAGACTATACAGAGCAGAAAAAAGTTGTATGCTGATAGGAGATGAAGACCTTTAGAGTTCGAGGATGGAAACCACATCTTTCTACGAGTCTCACCCCGATGAAGTTTACTTAGATTTGGCCGAGGATGCAAGTTATCTCTGCGATTCATCAGTCCTTTCCATGTCCTCACCAGAGTAGGTGTGGTGGCTTACTGCCTAGATCTTACACCTTTTTTACACTGGGTGCACGCCATCTTCCTCGTATCCCAACTGAGGAGATACTTGCACGACCCTTCTCACATCATTGACCATGGGGAGATGGAAGTCGATGATGGGGCGACTTTTACGGAGGTTCCAGTGGAGATTGAGGACCGACAAGAGTGGGTTCTACGTGGAAGGTTAATACCTATACTGCGTGTACGCTGGTAGCCTGTGAACCTCTAGGATAGCACATGGGAGTGGGAGGCTCAGATGCGAGCTCAGTACCCCATTTATTCCCTTAGTTCAAGTTATATCTTACGGGAATGTAAAACCCTGAGTTGGGGAGAATGTAAAGACACAGAATTTCCATGGAAAATTTTTTCTTAAATACATGGGAATTTTATGAGTCTGTGAAAATAGATGGTATATGATTCTGAAGCCCAGTGTGCTTGAAATCAATTTCTAAAGTTTTGTTCGGGTGCGTTCCAACAAAGTACGAGCAGTATTTTATTACTTTTGAACCGGTGATCGGAATTGAAATATGAGGGTACCGTTGAACTCGTAGTTCCAGTATTCGCTTAAGAAGACTTTCACCTCGATGGCAGATGGTCGAGGATGATTTTTAGTTTTTGGGATTTATGTGGAATTAATAAAATAATTTATGTGAAGGTCTTAATTTATTTTATTTCTTATATCCACCATGTGGTAGTTGGAGGTGGGGACCGCCACACCTTAACCTCCCATGAGAGTTTATGGTGGTGGAGCCTACCCGAAATCAACCACCCATGTGAGGATTAATTTGGTGGGGACCACCCAAGTTTATAACCTCTTGAACTCCCCATTAAAGTAAATAAACTCTCAAGAACCAAATTAATATAGCGGGGCCTTTTCAACTCCCCTTTAATTAAGTTGTTCTAGATTTACCTAATCCTCCACATTAATTGGGTGGGGACAATTAATTAATACTTCATTTTGAATTTTAAATCCAACATTCTAAAATAATAGATGATTTATTATTTTTGGGAGACATATTTCATTTGGTTGGCATTTTTCATTTGGTGGAACTTGGAAAGAGGAGAGTTAAGGAGAAAATATCCAAATGAATAATTAAGAATGCTCCACCGATGAAGTATGATGATCCTCTTTGAACTTATTCCTCAAACACCTACTGACGTGGAGCATATTCCACGAGCCAATGCAGCACGGGATTGGAAGTGTGCGATAGACGTGAAGAATAATGAACTTCTTCATATACATTCCGCAACTCCGTAAACGAATGATGAACTATGAACAAAGGTGGGGGATTCAGGTTTGAATTTGTTCCTGTTCTTCATCGTAAAATCTTGGTTTATGTTTAGCCGATTGTTATGACCATAACGCGGAGGGTGCGGGCCGAACAAAAACAGCCTGAACCCCTCCATTTTTCCTTTCATGATTGATGGTGGCGGCAGCACAACGATGCCACCGGAGTAGTGGGCGGCGGATGATGGGCCGCAGAAGTGCAACAATAGCTGGCATCAGGCTGGCCGTGAAGAAAACCGGCAGCGTAGGGCCGCCGGAATGGAACGGTGCCGTCACACCGCTTGGAGGAACAGGTCGTGACCCCTGGCTGCAGGGTGCACGCGGGCAGCCGCCAGGATGATGGATGGGCATGGTGCCTTCGCGCCACACATAGGAAGAAGCCGCACTATGGGGGGCTGCAGTGGTGGACCAGAGGGGACCGGCTATGCCGGCTGCCGGCGGAGCAGACGCGGCAGGCCGCTCGGCCAGCCGGATGAGGCGAGACCTTCCTAGGTCCCTCAGACTAACAAACTGGCACCATGCACCGATTCCGTTCTGATGATGGGGGGCACAGAACCCCCCCCCCCCCTTACGCGGCTAGGGTGTTGCCAACCTCTGGCCACCAAGGCCAGGCGGGCCCCCCTGTAGGCCCTCTCGGGTCGGGCCGCCAGCGCAGGCGATTCGGGCCATGCTACGCGCTGGTCGGGCCGCCCAGTGCGGGTCGGGCCACTGCTACAGGCCGGACCAGTTCCGACGGGTCGGTTCTGCCCAGGTCGGGTTTGGTCGGGTCAGTCCGACGGGGTCAGACCCAAGCCAGACCCGTTTGACCAGATTTCACCTTGTCACCCATAACATGGGCTACGGGTGTCCGATTGACGAACCGTTTGTGGCGAAGAAAATCTAGGAGCAAGATAGTTCTTCTAGGATACCCCACATGAGGTTTGGACACAATTGGGGTATGGTCGTGTTGGATTGAACCTAAATCCAATTGGGTCCTCGAAAAGGAAATGCCAATAACTCACAGACCGAGCATCCTATCGATGTGCCATCTGTTGCGTTGAGACCCCTATGACTAGGCGGACCATTGAGATGCTTCTTCTTGGGCCTTCGTGGCAGTTGATGTATCGACACTCGTCTTGATGAGCGGACCCCCCCAGAATGGATCATGGTTCATGAAAAACCCTATGACTGGCTGTGGACTAATGAATGTTCCTGGATCCTATATGGGTTTGACAGCAGTGACGACTATTCCTGGATTCTAGGTGGGTTCAACAGCACTGACGACTGTTTTGGGATCCCTTGTGGGTTCGACAACACTGACGACTATTCCTAGATCCCGTATGGATTCGACAGCTCTGACTACTATTCCTGGATCATGTGTGGGTTCGATAGTTCTGACTTATGTTCCTGGATCCTATGTGAGTTCGACAGAATAACGGTTCTTGGATCTTGGGAGGGTTCGACAGTTCTGATTTGTATTCTTGGATCCTGTGTGGGTTTGAAAGAATAGATGATTCAGTGGCTACATCTGAAAATCTCTATCTCTCTACAAAATATGTTTACCTGTGTTTTATAAGTCAGTAACTTTTGTGTTTAACTCATTATTGATTTAGGTATTTGATAACTTAGGAATATGTATGGGTATATAGCTAAGTGGAGTAATCTGTTGATTTCATACTTTGTGGTTTATCCTTGTTGAATTCTGTGAGACCTTGAGGGTCTCAGGGTCCCTACTGAGTATTTTTATACTCACCACTGCATCAGTTATACCCGCACAACGTTTTGTGGGTTACAGAAGATGGACATTGCTGACTGAGGATTAGAGTAGCAGGACTGGACGGTACTTGGAGGTGGACCATACGACGAGTTGGTACATGGAGGAGACTGACAGATGTGGACTGATGAGGAGGCTATCTATAAAAACCCTTCAGGTAGGAATCCCCAGAGTATGACCCCGTAGCTTCTTACCCTTTCATCAGTTGTTCTTCTTTTTCAGTTGTACTTGTATTTTCTTATTGGGATTATATTTCCGGCCCCTTTTACATTTCATCACCCCTTTGTATACAGTTTTTCATAGTGATTTACTTCCAACTCGTACTCTGTTCTATGTGTTTACACTTTATAATGGTAATGCCTTCCCAGTTTTTGGGATTTACGCCTTTGGTTCTAGTAGCCCGCCACTGGCCTGTGGAAGGAAGGATTGGGTTATCCATGGCACGGGCCTCAGGGGATGGGTCATGACACACATCTAGTGGTGACTCACGATGGTGATCAATTCATCGGTGTCTTCCAAAAGCGACTCATCCTGTAGTGACTTGCAAAGGTGACTCATCTAGCGGTCACTCATAACTAATTGTATCCATCGATGACTCATGACATTGAATCATCCAATGGTTAGTAATTAAATGGTGACTCTTCCAACAATGAGTTCTCCAATGGTATGTTACCTAATGGTGAGTCATCCAACGATATGTTATCAACCAGTGATTCATTTACATTATCTGTAAAATATCCATTTTCCTCAATTATTCAAGCTTTGCAGTTTTAATGTTTTATCTAATGTAAGAAGGCTTTAAAAACATGTTTATGTGTTTCTATATCTATTACAATGTTTATAAAATATATCATTGAATTTTGAGAGATCGGGAGGATTTCAGATTGTCCAAATGCATGGTCATAAAGATGATCGAGAATTAATAGATTTTGATATTTTTTATTACGTTGATATAAGATCTATCCTTTCTAAAGACGACACCCTTTCCAACATGTATGTTTACACTTTCTAAATGTACTGAGCATCCCCATATCCTTTCTTCCATGAGTGATAGGGTGTTGTACATTGGACTGTAGATCATGTTTCCATGCAGATTCTTTCCTATTGGCGGTGGACCCCCAGTTGGGTGCAAGTATGAGTTTTTGATCATCATCTCTTCAAGATAGGTATTCCATCATACCTCTTTCAAATGAGTATCATGTGGGGTGGATTTATGAATGTGCTCTTTTGGAGGTATCATAATTAAAATTAAGTAAAATTTATTGAATTGATTTAATGATTATCATGCAGGGCTGCAGAGAAGTGACCTGTGTTCAACATTGTTATTTTATATATTATGATCTGTATGGGATATACTCCTACTTTAATTCATTGTCATTGGTGGTCATTAAGTATGAACATGGTATGGACTATGAATTCTTATACCTGGTCTGTTGTTGAATGAATATATATGTTTATATATATGAAATTTATTAACCCATTATTTTGGACTAAATAAATGGATTTCCTAGGATTGAACTTATTCTATGATCTCCTATGAATTTAATAAGTTGATTTTATGTAAAATATCCTTGTTAAATCTATAATTTGTTCCTTTTATGGTTGCGTGGTGAATCTATTGTGGGAATAACTGTTTGTAGGGTGGTTCAAGTGGATTCATGGAATATCATGTTGATTGATTTATTGATTATAGAATGGATGAGATGTGATGTTTAGGGGAACAACAACCGGGTTTTGTTTTGTTTTTATTTCTAGGTGTGGCGTGTTTATGTACTTTGGATTCTAATTGTTTTGATATGGGGAGTTGATGGGAGTGTTTGTGAGTTAGTGGTTATTCATTGTGGTTGAGATGGGGGATTGGGTTGAAGGACATTGAAAAATGATTATGTAAAAGGTTGGGATGGGAATAAAGAGTAATGGAAATGTGGAGTGGGTTTTTTTGTATTTTTTCTTCTTCCTAAGTGTGGTTTAGGAATTCTAGCTTCTGATGCGATGTTCTTGGTAATTTCATGTATAATACACCAAGGTTGAAAAAGTACATTGACATTCATGAAACACTAATTATCTACTTATTTAAACTTATTTTATGGAGATAGATAAAAATTGTATCATTTATTAATTATACATGTCACAAAATGGCTAGGGTGATTTTCTATGATTTTTCCAAGAAAAATGAATTTTCATTGAAAATAAAAAATATAATTTCATGATTTCAATGTGTTTAATGCCATCATAATAATGTAATTAAGATGAAATCATTCTGGTGGACTCTTTAGGATTAAAATATTATTTGATCTACCCTAATAGACATTATCAATGAAAAAAATAATGGGAAATCCCATGTGTTTTCAAATACCACTACTGAGATGTTCTTTGAAATGGATTAAAAACTTCATCACTTTCACTATAAATGGAACCCTATCCGCTTATTTATTTTTCACCTCTAATGATTTTAGAATTTCATAAATTCTACCAATAATATTCCCCAAGGAACTTCCACAGTTCGATGACCATATGGTCCCACAAAAAATCCAAAACCAAAGGCCTTATGGAGGATCTCAAGGAGGAAATATTAAGAGGTTTTTCATTTTCATGTGTTTTCTTTTCAATTCATTTCATTTCATAAACAATTTTCTCCCCCTATGTATAAAATAGGATTGAATGATCTATTATTATATATATTCTATATTGTTATCATGTTTATGAAAGAATTCATCATCATTATTCCTCTCCTCTTCCTCTTATTATAAAATTAAAAACATCGTCTGTGATGTGGTGATTTATTGATAGCTTAGATAATGTATAATCAATTTCATTTTAATCCGTAAATATTGGTTTAAAACCATTTTAATTGTTGAAAAATATTTTAGTGTGTATGATATAACCTTTCTAAGGTTTCTTAATTAACCTATATTCTTAATATTAAAGGTATACGACGAAACAACTTCATGATTATCGAAGAACCACCAACATGATCTAAACGAATTTCACTAACGGTTTATCTAATATTTTATCCGCATACCATATAAAAAATTATTTACTAAATAATTTAATATTCTATAAACATTTTAACACCCTTAAATTACACTTGTAGAGTTTTTCTTCTATTCCACAAGGAAATCCTTTACGAAACGACCACATAATTCATATAAAGAATGAACTTAAAACAATGGAAATAAAAAAAACACTATTAATAACTGGGTCCTATAATGTTATAAAATAAGTTTACAAGGTGTTATAACCATGATTATTCTATATTAAAATATTAATATCATTCATTTAACCATTATAAAAGAGGATTAAACATGTTTTAAATTAGATGATTCAGAGGTAAGTGAACACTTAACCTAGTTTCCACTATTTGGGTAAACCATCTATTTCATTAATTATGTGGTACTAATATTAGATTGTATGGAATATAATTTATAAGATGTTATATTATGATTATTTATTTTGTGTACCCATATTTCATTCATTCAATCCATCTTCACTTCAAATATAAGATATTTGTAAGGTCCATTTCCTTAAAATATCTCTTATAAAATCTATTTTACAAAATTCAAAAACAATGATTTCATGAAATTATTCACATTTTATGAAGATGTTCTGGTTATTGTAAATTGATTAATATTAAGGGTAGTAAATATATCTCCCTCCAATGAATTGGGAATGTTTATGTTGTAGGTCATTCGTATGGTTATTCCAAGTGTAACTGTCATGGTTACGCCATAAGGTATCCGTGAGGGTTGTATTGTAATGTAGTCGTGATGTTACAAATCATAATGTAGCTGTGAGGGTCACAATATATATAATTAATTACACAAATTATGGTTTTATATATGTTATTTAATGTTTTATATATTTCTCATGTATCACAGAGTATATATATATGGGAGAGAAGTATGTCGTTGTGAAAATGATTTCAGAACTTTTTAAGAAATCATCGACTAATGGTTTCTGTCTCTATTTTAATATCCTTTAATGGGATAATTTTTATCATCCTTTTTTCTTAAATGTTATTATTAGTTTATAAGGATGTGTAATACAAATAAGGATGTCATGATTTTTCAAAGAAATCATGTTGTCGTTTTGTGATAAATGTTTTATGTTTTTTGTAAATGCATATAATTTAATAGTTTCCATAGTGTATACTTTTAGGTTGACATATATATATGTTATATTCCAAATTTATAAAACTCTAAATATAAATGATCTTTGGGAATGTAATAATGTAAAATCTACTTCAATTGTCTAGATTATGTAATGATTAAGGCTTGGTCCTTATAGTGGTATCATATAATGATTTATATAACATTAAGAGTTAGTATAATGTCAATAGAATACCATAACTGAGTTTACATTATTTAAATTATATATTATGTAATGATTACCATGTTTCTATATCAATGATATGTATGTTCAGAATGGTTTTACGTAGAAGAAACTAGGAAGGTGTTGTTGAAATGAACTGATAGGCTGATATCTTTTCGAATCCACAGTCTGGAATGGTGGGAATTCAATTGAGACATTTATTAAAGAAATGTATTATCTAAAGAAATAAATAAATAGAGATGGAATCCATGCATTAGAATAACCAAAGATACCACAAAGAATCATGAAAATAGGGGAACATTTAATAAGTAAATTCCCTCCTCCTTTCAATTGGTCTTCGGACCTAGTAACAGCTCAAGGAAGGATTAAAATCCTGGAAAAAAAAATTTATGCTTTTTTTTCGAATAATCAAAAGGTTAGTATTAAAATTTATGATTTTGAATGTGAAGTTCATCCGAGGTGTTCAATGGTAAATAATATATAGGATAGAGTACATATTTAAGCCTTAGAGTGGGATGAAATTAAAAGTGTATTCGTTGAAAAATATTTTCCTAAGGTGGTTTGCCATAGGATAGAGAAGAAATTCCTTGAACAGAGTAATAATGAGGGAGATTTAGTGGCTGTGTATGAATCCAACTTCACATAACTGGAAGGGTATTCTACAAATCATATTCTAGGTCATGATAGAAAACTTAGTCACTTTTACTGAAGGTCTAAGCCACGATTACAATGAAAATTGAACTCCTTTTAGATCAAAATTTATGAAAATCATGTCAACTATTCTTATAGGGTAGAAATACAGTTCTTTTATGATCATGTGTAATTTGAAAAAAAAATGAGAAGAATAGATACATAAGAAAAAATATTGGTAAGAATCCATCAATGAAATCCGAAGGTAAGAAATTTTAGTTTCCAATTTGTAAAAAATATGGGAAAAATATAACTAGGGAATGAATTACTAAAACTGTGAAGTGAATTTTTTTTGGTAAGTGTGGAAATATGGCCAAAGAATGTAATGAAATTTATCTTAAGACCAATTTTGATAAGAAAAATATAATGTTTTTCAAATTTGGTGACATGGGTCATTATATAAATGTCTGTGCAATGAATGATCTGAGTGATAGAAAGTATCCAAACAATAATTAGAAAGGTTTAGGGAGATATTTTACAACTACGTGAGTAGACATCAGTCCATCCAATGATGTGGTATTAGGTGATTTTATATTTACTCATATTTTTCGAATGTCTTGTTTCATATATGGTTTACACATTCATTTATTTATAAAATATTTTATGGTAAGTTGAAAATATAACGTCAACTAATTAGACAAAAACTTATTTTTAAAACACTAGGTGGGAATGTTATAGAAAAATTTAATTATAAGATACTTCCTATTTTTATCAATGGAATGAAATTACCAAAAAACCATGATTTTTTCCCATAGTAGATTTTGATCTCATTTAGTGTACGGATATGATCTATGTTTATCATGCTATTATTGATAGTAGAGCTAAATAAATTTTTTTTTAAAATGAGATTTAATTTATATACATCAATGAATCTATACTATTGATAACCTAATAGAAAGATGAGAAACTATTGAAATATTGAAATGATGGTTATCATAAATGTATTGTTGAAAATAAGGTAACATTTCATATTAATGACATGAAAGTTGTAAATGGATACCTTGATGTTTTTTCGGATGGGTTTCCGGTTATTATACCTAATGGGGATGTCGAATTCAAAATTTCATTAGTTCATGCTGCTATGAAATTTAAAATCCCCCTTATATAATGGTTCAAATGGAAATTTTATAATTGAAAATTCTATTTTAGGAGTTTTTTGATAAACACTTCAGTCATCCTCCCACTTCATCATCAGGAGCTCTAGTTTTGTTCATTACTAATAATGATGGTTCCATGAGACTTTTCATTAATTATTATGAACTGAGTAAAATTACTATTGAGAATTTGTATCCTTTTCCTCATATCGATGAATTGTTTGTTCAGATCTAGGGAGATCATTATTTTTCTCTGATTGACTTGAGATCCATTTACCATCAAATGAATGTGATGTAGGATGACATTAAAAAAATTGCTTCTTGATCGAGATATTCTCTTTATGAATTTATTTATTCCATCTCTGTTAACTAATGAACATCATCTATTCATGGACCTTAAGAATAGAATATTTCAGGTGTTCTTTAAAAATAAGTGGTCGTTTTTATTGATGAAATTATTGTATATAATAGAAGTAAATAGTAGGATGAAAAATATAAAATGTATTTTTGAATTCCATAAAACAAAAGAAACTATATGGAACCTTCAGAATGTATGAATTTTAGTTGAAAAAAATTTCCTTCATTGGTGACATTGTTTATAAATGACGGCCAATCTATTGACCATTCGAAAATTAATGTTATTAAAAAATAGACGTGACCAGCAAATATAACCGAGATTCATAGTTTTCTGGGTTTGGAAGGCTATTACTAGAGGATTTACGAAATATTTTCAGGATTATGTAGTCCAATGATTAATTTAACTCGAAAAGGATTAATATTCATCTGGATAAATTATGTGGTGATTATTTTCATGAATAGAAAATATGATTTTGGAATGCTTAATTCTGACCTCAGTTTCTGAAAATAGTGAGCAAATAATCTACAGTAAAGCATCATTAAAGGGCCTTGGTTGTGTTTTAATGAATAATTATTAGGTAATTTTATATTCTGCATGACAACTCAAAGCTCATGAGTAAAATTATCACACACATGATTTAGAATTATCAGTTTTGGTTTTCACATTAAAAATTTATGAGCATCATTTATACGGAACAAAATGTTAAATATATGTTGACCACAAAATTATGATGTATATATTCACTCAAAAGGAATTAAAAATGAGGTATATAAGATGTATTGAGTTAATATATGATTATAAATGGATGTTAAATTTCTGTCCTATAATAGGGAAAAATTGGTTTATAACTTGAATTTAAAACATCATTTATTATTAACTATGATACAACTTGAAAAATACCTTATGATAATTGATTTATTGAATTTCTTCATTGATGTTATTTGTGTGGGAAATTAAACTATTTTTTTAATATTTTTAGTAAAGAATATTTTTTTAGAAATAATTATCAATGTACTAATGGTAGAAAGTGAGAAATAAAAAATGTAGAATTTGTAAAAATTTGTATGTTTCCAGTGTTTATCATTGGTAAACTATGATTTTTGAGATTTGGAAAATGATTTTTTCCTTTTGTTTCCCAGATGAAGAATCATAATTTTTAAAAATTTCACAGTTCTACATTTTATGTTCATTTGGGATCACAAATATGTACCAAGACATTCTAGACTATTACTGGTGGGTTGTATTGAAAGGAGATATTTCATACTATAGCATAAAATGTTTGACATGTCAACAATTTAAATTAGAGTGGTATTTACCGAAGGCAATACATCATCCATTAACCATTTTAGAGTGGAAATGTGAAAATATATCCATGTATTCCATTGTGGGACTACCAATGAATTATTTATGTAATAATACAGTCTGGGTTATTTTTGGTTGACTAACTAAATCTGCTCATTTCCATCCTATTAGATATACTATAATATTAGATCACCTTTCTCGATTGTAACTCAAATATATTATCAGGTTACATGGAGTTACAATTTTAATTATATTTGACCGTGATCCCAGGTTCACTTATAATTTTTGGAAAGGCCTTCAGATGTCATTTGGAACATAATTAAATTTTAGTATAACTTTTCATCCTCAATCACATTTGAATTAAGAGCGGGTAATTCATACATTTGAGGATATTCATTGATCTTGTTAAATATAATACTAGGGAAGTTGTGATTTACATCATTCATTGGTTGAGTTTTAATATAATAAACATTTTCATTCTTGTATATAGATGGTAGTTTTTGAATAATTATATAGGAATCAGGGTCAAACTGTATATGTTTTGGATGAATTCGGTGAATGAAAGTTGATGGCACCAGAATTGGTAGAGGAAGTGTCTCAGAAAGTGAAGATGATCCAGTAAAATGGGAGGACTGATCCAATCTGACAGAAATGTTTAACAAATAACAGGAGTAAATAATTTTATTTTCAGGTAGGTGATCATGTTCTGGTAGAATCTCATCATGGAAAAGATTAATGCATTTTGTTAATAAAATAAATCTAAGTCTATAGTTAAATTCATCTTAAGAATTCTTGGAGAATATTGGAACAATTTCTTACCAAGTAACATTTCCTCTGAGTTTAACTCAGGTTCATAATGGTATTCATGATTCAATAATGAGAATGTATTTTGAAGATTCATCGAATATTTTTTCCCATAAAGAGTTCACATGGAAGAGAACATTTATTATAAAGATAACCCTATTTATATTCTTGATCTATGAGGACAAGTATTGTGGAATAAGGTACTCTACCAAGTAATGTTTTTGTGACGAAACCAAATTCATGAATAAGAAACATGGGAATTGAAAATTTTTATAAGGTATTCATGATTTAATTTTTAAAAGTGTTTATCTCAGGTTCACAATGGTATTCATGATTTAATTTTTTTGTTTATTATTTTCCATTTTTTATAACTATGATATTTTAATACTGTTTTTTGTTCCATTATTTGGTATGAATAATCTATTTTAGATGTGAATATTTTTTAATTTTCTTTTTTGTGATTTTTTTGGAATTCGTCATAATTTTATGGATTTTACCAAATATTTTTCGTGAACATATTAATTTCTGTGTATGTGTATCCTTACTAATCCTTTATATATAGTATCGATGTGAACATTTCGACTTTTATATACGTTTTGGACTCTTTAGAGTTATATTGTTAGGTATGTTCATTATTAATGTGGGAAATTATATTTTATTCAAAGTATTCATATCACTTTTCAACATTTTAAATATGAAATATCATGTGTTTTTTTGGCTTACATGATACAACATTTACCTGTAAAATTGATGTACGAATATGGCTGATGAATTCCCCTGAGTGTGTTGTCATTTGATGTTTATGGTGTAGTTTTTATTTTATACATGTCATCACCGACCAGGACTATGTGAGGGTGGTTCAGTGTAATATATTTTTTACCACCCCTCAGTGAGTAGAGATGTACATATGATGTTTAGTGGAACCTCCCATGAGTAGGAAATGGTCAATATAATTGATGAGGTCATGGATAGACCACTAAATCAAGATCTATGCATTGTATTGGGAAAAAATTGATTTACAATATTCTCTTACAACTAAGTCACACCCTGACCAGAGCATCCCTATTATATTTTTGTTCTTGGATTTTATTCAATGAATTTAAATAGTGTTTTTATAAAAATTGGTGGTTTTGTGTAGAAATAAGAAGCTATAATGTTTGTGAAATTTTAAGTGAAATTATGATCCAAACTATTGCTAAGAATGATTCATAGATTAGTGTAACTCTCAAAGGTGTATAACTATTTTCACGAGCATGGTCCTCTCCCCAAAATATTATACAATCCATCCCTATTAGGACAGTGGAATCAACATTTTTGGAACATGGTCTGTAATACCATGTGGAAAAACTGTATGGTCTTCCCATGTAATAATAAAAATAAAAAATTGAAATAAAAATATAATATAAAATATAATTTAATTAAATAAATAATTATTAATATAAATTAATTAAAATTAATGTTTCTTATTTTTATTTTTATCTTTATTATTATACATATTTAAAACCCTCAAAAGATTATCCCTCACCCCCACTCCATGGATGACTGTAACCCCCTATTTATTCTCTAGATAAGCCCCACCACTTCCCTTTTGGTAGTGTTTCATAGCCACCCCTCCTCCCCCGATACATATATATATATATATATGACCCCCCTGATCATGTGTGTGATCAAATGTGGTAAGCTTCTCTTCAACCCGGGATACAATCATCCTTTTTTAATATTGGTCTTCTTATCTTTTAGGTGGTGAACATGTATTTTCCAACCCCTAACTCGATTTGTGGATTTTTTTGGGTTATTTAATTTTTTTAAAAGTTTTTAGCCGTGATTAAGAATATTGTTTTATGACAATTGAATAGAGTGACATTTGAGTTGAATTTAGGTATGGTTTTTTTGGTTCCATCACAATTTCCTAATTTTAATTGGGGTTTATTTTGTAATAATTGGGGTTTGAAAATTTTTTATAGTAAATTAGACCACATTGTGGTGGATTTTTGATTCAATTATTTATGGTGACTTATATATATGCATTTGTAAGAATACACATCTATTTTTTTTACATTATATATGTTAAATCATGTTATTATGAAGATATATATATATATATATATATATATATATATATATATATATATTTCTGTGTGTAATTTGGACTAGGTGTTCTCAAATATATATATATATCAAAAATGCATACTTGTGTTAGTCTAAAGGGGAATATTCATTTAAATTCATTAATATAATGAACCCTTCTACATATTAATAGAAATAAAAATATTTACATTTGGGTTATGTTTCCCATATATATTTAAAGGTGAATATATATGAAAGAGGAAAATAGAATATTTGACTTAAAATTAATAAAAGATACCAGACATTAGGTTGGTTATCTATGTATAATAATTTACAAATTACTTATCTAATTTTGTGGTTTTATTAAATAGTGTTTTCAATTTTAATTGAAATTTATATGTTTTATAATTGGTTGTGTTCCTTTTGGATGAGGATTCTTACATGGATTTTATGATTTATTATAAGCCTCTAAAATTGTTTGATTTGATTCACACAAGTTTTTTAGATTTTTACTAAATATATTGTTCCTTAATTTCAAAACATTTATTTAATGGTCTTGACACTAAAAATATTCAGGAATTGCTATTTTGTAAATTGTCACTATTTTTTTTTATATTATTAAGCATGGTAGGAAAATTGAAAATGCTTTGAGGGAAGTTGGAAAATCTAACTCAAGGTATTCCCCTTGAATTATAAGTATTATGTATTTTTTAGAAGTGTGGTTTGTGATATCTTCCTAGTGATGTGACTTGTTCTTGGTTTTTATGGTTCATAGAAAGGGTTTGTCATGAATGTGGGAGATCTATGGGTAGAAGATGGGTGGTATTTTGTTTAAATGAGATTATATATACTTTTATAAATATTCTCGATAAAACTAACCACTATTTAATGGTCATTGGAAGCCTTAGTTTGATAGTTGGGATCCAATGTAAAATTTCTGCACTATATTAGACTATGTATTGGCTCGTGGCACAATGTAGATAACCCATTTGTCCATGTGATGTGGCTTTTGGTTGATCATGTGGGGTGTCCCCATGTTTTTGGAAAGTGACTATGGAAAACTTGTACCATTACAGATTGATTATGTGATTACATTACATCTATTTCCTTTATTTACTCTAGGAGAACCTATTATCCCATTACATGGGTTTACACGTACACAAAATTAATATTATTTCATGTATTTTTATAACGTGACACCATTTTATTGTATTTTATAGTAAAATTTATATTCCCTAAATGGCTATATATTATTTTTACTTATGGAAATTAATTTTCATGAAATGGAAAATAGTTGGAAAATATAGTGTAATTTTTTTTCTTAATAATTTAGGTTTGTAATTTTCAATAAAAATGATTGAAAATACTATGACAATATGTATGATATAAAAAATGGCATGAAATTGTATTTTTTTTAAATACAGGGAGAAAGTAAAATGTAATTCATTCATGAATGCAATTTTTTTATACTCATTCATATATATATATATATATATATTTATATTTGTATCTAGCTTTAAGTGTTGATCCCAACTCAGACTCGGTCTCCATAGAGAAATGTTGGATTAATGTTTGTTGGTGACCTGTAGGGTCAAATAGAGCTATGCGAGGTTTTATTTTATTATGAAATATTTTATTTATTTATTTATTTTTGTATTATTTATTAGAAAATTGCTTCTTGTAAATGTATATATGATTCTCAACAGTAGTTTCTAGTATATGATGATTGTGAACTCCTATCAGGCTTTATTATATGCCATATCAGGTGACCAGTTCAGGTTTTACAGAGGACAATTCAGGTAAAAATGTTATAAATATTTTTATTTGTTTCTTGGGATATCATGAAGATGAAATATATGATTTTCTAGGCCTATGAAGTAGGTAATGGGTTATTTCATGATCATTTACACTAATGAAAATACCTGATTTACCAATGGTAGTTAGTTTTTGAGTCATAGTTATTTTTGGGTTATGTTATTATTATTTGTTTTGTTTGATGATATTTTTTTATTACAGGATGTCATTAGAAGTGATTTGGTGATAAAAAGTGGCCTTTCATGGAATAGTAAACCATGTGGAGACCACATTAATGATCTAATAGGACTATAATTGTTATTCAATGCTCTATGAATAGTCTTATAAACAATGTGGATGGGGGATTCATGACCACAAGTTCCTTATATCAGTTTTTTAAAAAGGTGATGCTCTGGTCTGAATTTAGTTTTTTTAGTCAATTTTGATAGGAAACTGATATTTTACACAGTTTTTTGAGTTAATAATTTATTTTTATAAATTTAAATGTTTTTTTATAATGTTTTTTTTTAAAAATGGGAAGTGGAAAATTATTTTTCATATAAAAAGTGTAAATTGAACATGGAATTGGGTAAATTAAAAAATTATCGATTTTAAATAAAGATCCATTACCTATTTTGTGATATTATTGTTCTTTTTTGGTTGATTTTTTATTTGAATTTAATTCTTTTTTATGATGTGTTTGTTTATGTGCATGGGGTTTGATTTAAAATGTTATTTTTTCTATTTTTTGTTATATTCATATTTTTTTAAATTATTTCGATTCAATTATGCCACCAATAATAAACTATATGGTTTCTAGGGAGTTTAAACTTGTCATTATCCTAGTCCAAACTCCTAGTAGAGTTGTGTTGTCATGATCCTCCCAGTAGTTTCATTTCCCTATAGTAATTAATGTTTTTTAGAGGCTATGAATTTTTAAAAGGATTTGAAGAGAGTATAGATTTTTTTAAACTAGAGATTCTATAAGAGTGTAATTTTACGAAGGATTTATTTATCCAACATAGATACAGTAGTGGGAGTTGATGGTTCGATCCTTGTTCCACATTGGTTTGTAATGGGTGACATTCATGAACATTATAACATAGTTTTTTAATTTATGAGTAAGTGAAAGAGAAGGATGTTCCAGAGATTAGGCCTTATTGAAATTGTCATCTTATAGTGATGTGGATGACATTCCATTTCAATGTACTATTTTTCTTTTATACATGGATTTTTTTTAAGCGATCAGTGGGAATCTCCCCTTTTTTTGTTGGGTCTTTTTCAAGGGTTTAATGATTTAATTATTTCTTACATGAAATTAATAAGGGGAATAACATGGATGTTTATTGTTTATGATCACTTGGTTCTTTTGATGATTTTAAATTTTGAGAGGAGTGTGAACTAGAAGCACTTCTTGAAAATGATTCTCTATGTTAGTTATATTCTTTTAATTGCAATAATACATCAACATTTGAAAAAATTATTGTCACAATGGGAACTAAAATCCATATTGTTGTAATACAATGATGTCATTTCACTAGTGTATTAATTTTTTATCCTAGTTAATGAGCAGTAATATTTTTGTCCTGAAATATTGAATATTTAAAGTATTATCATCTCCTAACTATGAATCAACACATAATGGATCTAATTATATTTTTTAGTGTGATTATTTTACCAATGTTTATGAATTTATAGGTGTGGGTTATTTATATCCAACATGATAATTCTTATGTTGGGGTGGTGGGAATTATAGATTTTTAATTATGTGGTTTAATATCTTTTTGAACCTCTTGTTTTGTTGATATTAGTTTCATATTTGATGAAATTATGATGGTTGTTATTTTTTGAAGTGAAATCTCGAATATTTAGTATTCTTTTTGAATTGTTTGATTTTATAATTTTCTTTGTTATGAGATTCTATAAATTGAGTTATTATGAATTTTGGATTGGCTAAGTTCCATGTTCAAGCCTCGATGGTGAAAATGTTTTTATGTTGGTATTTGGATTAATTTATCATTCCACTATGTTTAATTTTTGTTCAAGTTTGTTCCATAATATTTTTGATACCCCTATCTTTCCCTCACATATAACTTTTTTTCTTTTCTAGAGTTGGTCGGGTGTGACTTTTTGAGTTTAAAGGTCACATTAGGTTTTATTGATTCCGTTGGTGTTGATTTTTTTAGTCATTATTTTGTTCCTCATTTGGCTGGGTGAGTTTCTAGGGGAATAATGTTTTAATGGTGGGGATATTATTTAAACCCCGATATGACACTTCTATTTTATTTTTATTGCTTTATTTGATGGCATTTGTTAGTTTTTTCAGGAAAAAAATTGTTTCTGTGTGGACAAAATATGGGACACAATTAGTGCATGTTAAGGTGAAACCATCCACAGTTCTAGTGATAAATTTCCTTCCCAATCAATAAAATTTTACAAAAAACATGAATAGTAATTAAGAATGTGCTTCTCTCTATTAACTATTATAGTCCCTCCCTATTAGGATAGAGGATAACACATTGATGGCTCATAGTTTGGCATATATTGTGAACAAACTATTTCTACCTCCTAGGAATAAAAAATTCAAATAAAATAGAAATAAAAATCAAAATAAAGTATAATGTAAATAATTATAATAATAATAATAAAAGAATAATGAGTATTTTTACGACGATTATGATAAATAGGGTTCATAATAATAATTATATTATTATTATTATTTTTTATTTTTTTTATTATGATTTATTTAAACCCTATAAATGTTATCCCTACCCAGATTTTCATATTTTTCAAGATCCCCATCTTTATCAATGGAAGATCCCCCTTTCACCTCTTCCTATCACACAGTTACCTCCCCTCCTCCCCTAGATGGTAGATATTTTTCACCCAAATTATGGGTGCACTCAACTTGAGTATGATTTCATTCATATCCTCTTCCATTAGGAATTTCATATTTATGGATTTCTTCTCTTCCATTTTTTCACATTCCTTCACTACACCATAACTAGTTTTGGGTGTTAGTTTTTTCATTAATTGTTGTTTCGATTTTTTTCATTGATTGAAATAAGTTTTTTCCATGTCCATTTAAAGAATATATTTTCTAACAGGATTCATGTATGGGTTCATTAGTTACATCACTTTGGATTGATTCTATATAGGGATTTAGATTTTTTTGATTTTCTTATATTTTCCTAGACATCTGTGGACTTTGTTGAGGTAGATTCTAGCCACAGTTGTCAAATCCAACATATATTGTATTCATTTGTGGTAATATTTATATATATATATATATCTCTATCTATGTCTATGTTTGTTTGTTTTTCCTTTATCTATAATCACTCATGGAAGTATGAAAATGTTTATATGGTCTAGGCCTTCTTATATATAGATGAATAATGAAAACATGTGTACGTGTAAAGTGGTATTCAATAGTATTTGAATATATAAAAGGATCCCTAGTACATATTAATTTTTATTCCAATATGTACATTGGAGATTGGTTTCCTTATATATATATATATATATAGGATAAGTTGCATATGAATGTAAGTGGAATATGTAATATTCGATTTGATATCAAAAAAAGTATTGTGTCTTACTGTACGTTCTATAAGTAAAATCCTTAAAAGTTATTCAATAATTGATTGGTGTTTTAATATTTTCATCTATTTTATATGAAATTTATATAATATATAATTTTTTTGTGATACTAAAAAACATATATTCTCACATGGTATTTAATATTTCTCTTATGATTTTTAAAAGGTTTATTTATTTTAGGCATTGTTTAATTCTTGTTTATAATTGTGTTCTATGTTAATTTCTATTATAGACTTCTTAGCACTTATGTAACTCAAAATATTTTTGCATTTTTTTTAAAATTAATTTATTCATTTTTAAATTGATTATACCCTCTTGGAGATTTGAATATGTATTATATAAGTGAAAAACAACTCATGAGGCATTCCCCTTTATTAGGAATTATTATCTACGTATTAAATGTATTATTTTTTATGTGTTCCTTATGATATTTCGTGGTCTCAGTTTTTTTGTTACACAAAATGTGGATTTGCTAAGATGGGGTTTTAGAGGTGATATTATAGATGATATTTTTTGTAAATATGATGATATTAACATGCATAAGATACCCTAATAAAAACACCACAATTTAATGTTCATGGGAGGCCTTGTGTTTCTAGGTGGGATCCTAGGTACATATGATTACCTAGTTGAGATTACTCAATGTATAGTAGACATGAGTAGATAAACTGACTACCCATGGGATGTTCCCCTATGTCGTTAGAATGTATGTGTCATTACGTTTTTGTACTATGATTTTAGATAATCTGTTAATTTTTGGAATGATTATGTGATAATATTATAGATTTTTTCCTTGGCTCTCTTATCCATCTACTATGATCCCATCAAACTGGTTTACATGTATTAAACATTATTTTATTTTCTAGTATTTTTATAAAATTAAAAACATTCATTTCATTTCATAATAAAATTTTATTTAAAGGATTAGTTATCTATTAATGGGAATTAATGAAATAAATTATTAGTATTTTGAAACTATTTCGGAAATGTAAGTAAAAATGGATTTTTATAAAAAAGGGATCTTGTTACTTGTTTATGAAAATAAATGGAAAATCCTTTTTTGTATGTCTTACATTCAAAATATCATAACAAGTACTTATTTTTAAATATATCGTATACAGAATAGATTATTTGGTTATTCCTACATTATTTAAATACACATGTTTGGGGAATTGTATTTCTTTTTTACTTATATCCCCCTTCATGCTTTGACTCATTCATTGTGGTGGGATTTTATTTTAGTGGTTGTTGGTGAGCTATAGGGATCAAATGGATGTATGCATAGTTGTATTTATTTTTTCATATATCATATATTTTTATTATTTATCATATATTTATTCATTTTTATATAATTATAGGGATACACTATTCCAATAGAAGTATATTTGATGCCTAACACTATATTGCATCCCTAAATGATCGAGAATGCCTCTTGCTCCATGGTTTGGGCCAGCTCGGGAGACCCATTCAGGTTTGACCCAGGTTGGTTTGTAAAAAAATAGATCCATATCATGTATGGTTGTGTATTTATGGGGGGTTGGCAATTCAAAATGACATTAACAATGCGTCTTTTGAGTTTATATAAATTTTTTGGTCAATACATCCAATGTTATTGTGATTTTTTATTTATGAAATGGAATTTTTGGTGGTTTTATTCTGGGTTTATTCTAACTCTAAATTTTTTAATTTCAATGTGTGTTCATACATAATGATCATGGATCTATCCAAGGTAATGGTTCCAAAAATATATTAATATAATATTGGGGGATAAGGAAATTGGTGACACTAGGACATACCCCGATACATTTTTTTAATGGTTCCTCATTCTATATAATATACATTAATTTCTGTTAAAAATATATGTTTTTCATGTTGGATAACATTTTATTGGATTTCCAATATATAAATTTCCATCTATTAAAAAATATTATGTTTATGTTTTTTAGTTTCAATAATTTATTGTTAACATTTATTATTTATTAATTAATTATTATATATGTACTCTAATAAACATATGTTATTGAGTTAATAGTCTTACCATAGTGTTTTATTCTCTCTCAACTCGTATTAATCTTCTTTTATATTTGGAGGCATGTATGTGGTTATGAAAAACTTATTCATAGACCCATTAATTTGGTTTGGGATGTTACAAAATTTTATTTAATATAATCATGGAATAAAAATTCGTGGTCTTAAAATATATTCCCGAAAAAAATAAATTATAAAAATTCTGTTTCATTAATGAGAAATGATATAGTGATTTTTTCATAATATATAATCAGTTTCCAATGATTATTTTTTATACATATGATTCTACGAAATGTCCTTAACCATGTGAAGTGTATTGTTTTGTATCACTTTATCACTATCAATATTGGATTGCACTTTTTATTACAAAAAATGTAGATAATGAACCAATTGAGAATCCCATATGTATAGTAAATATGATAAAATGAGTATTTACATCTTCAAAACTATTACATTGAACACATATTGTAGTGGGATAGTTTTAGTGGAATAATTTATTGATAATATGTTGTCTCCATGTGATTAAGGATGTCCATGGGGATGTTGTATCAATTGATCTGCTTTACCTTATTTTTGAATTCCTTAAAACTATTCCATTTTCATATTCAATTATATAGCTTACATTTTACATCATGGATGAAATATTATTGATGATATTTATTTTATATGTTATCTAGATTATGATTTTGTTAGATGTGATTGAATATTTTAGATATTCTATGTTTTATTAGGAAACATCTATTTGCCAAAAATCATCCACACTATAAATTTAACTCACCATATTTAATTTGTCATATCATCGTATTCATTTTGAGAAATAGTTCCATTTTATTACTAGAGTATTAATTAATATTTAATTCTACAGCTACTAAAAATATATATTCATCCCGAATACATTTTCTATATGTTGAGTGATATATCAGAATATCCTTTAGTGTTTGAATGTTCCTTTCAGATTTACTATTCGATTGTGGATTATAATCATTGGTAATGATAGTATATGTATCCATTTCTTATTTTATACTCTATTAGAACATTTAGGTGAATATTTTATCTCAATCAGTTACCATTTTATATTGTACATGATGAATTTATACCACAATATTTACTTCAATCATGTTATGTTAATATTGTATTAAATACTCTTGAATGGAAATTGTGTGTGATGAAATCATATGTTGATAAACCACAATGAAAATTGCATTATAGCCTTCAGATTATGTGAGAAATCTTGCAATGAAAATTTTCAGGAAGTACCCAACTTTTAATATGGTTCTGGATAATGGTTATATTATCCCATTGGACTACTTATATTTTACTTTAAAATAATAGATTAACTGAAATTTTTAATTTTAATATATAATAAATATCATATATTCCCCCATCAGAAATATATTTTATGATTTGTAAAAATATACTACATCTTCGAAGATAAAGATAAATTTATGAGTAATCTGAATTATTCAACAATTCCATCTTTATTTATATTGTATATTATAGACATATTATTTTTCCAATTCACATTATTATATCATTTTCAATGTTAAATGGTATAATATTTCATAAATACTTCTATTTATCTATATTATCCTCCATCTACTTCTTTTTCATCATAAAATTGAATGGTTCATCAATAAGGTTTGAATGATATTATATATTCACAAACATTATTATTTTCATGTCCATATATACAAAAAAATAGATTTGGTTCCATTTTAATTCTCATTTCATATAAGATATAATTTTCCTTTATACATATATCATTTCCAGCATTTTTTTATTCATAGGGTTGTAATTTATTTTGAATTAATAGTATTTTATCAACTCTATCCAAATCCAATGCTGCATGAATTAATCATTCATTGTGTTTATTTAATTTAAACTATTTTTATCCATATGTATATCAATAATTTATTATCTAGACAACTTTATAATATATTTAATTGAAATGTTTTAGTTGGTATCTATGAATCCAAAATAATTCATTTTTTTCTAATTGAACATTAATTCATGTTGGGTATAATTGAATCCAATATAATATTATATAAGGACACACATGAAGTCCTTCTTTGAATCATTAATATGTATGAAACACACTTCCCTAGTCTGTGGTAGTGAGAGTATTTCATTAGAGAAGAAAACCATCTTAATCACCTTGAAACATTATTCATATTAATCTATCTACATGAACATAAATTTAATCTATGTTAACATGGTTAGTAGATTTGATAATTTTGTAAAATTAGTCAAAAAACATGGATAATATAAATCCAATACAATATAACAACATCTCTTAGTAATATTAGTTAGTATGTTCTAATATTTCATCAATTTTTTATAAGGGTTAACATGTATTGTTGGGATTGTGATTACCTGTCCTCTAAAGGTTACATATATAAGACAAAATTCACATTTTTTGAATTTTGAGACATTATTTGATGTTATAAATAGATTAAAAACTATTATAAAATAAAACTCGTTGCAATCCTTAATTTTGTTATTTATCAGTACATAATCTATAAATACTATCAATATTTGATTGAGGTAATCTAAAAAATATAATTTATTCAATATATGAATCAAAAATGGGAATTTTTGAGTCCAAAGGGGCTCAAACTATATTCTTTGGGTCTATATCATTCATAAATTATTTTCATTGTTATATACATAATTTTAACATATATCAATTATATCCATATTTGTAGCAACAAATTGAGATTTATTGACACCAACTCATTTGATCAAAAAATTCACCAATAGGGGGTAGAAGATACATTTTCTGGATCATAATATTGTTGAGTTCATGTTGCTTTATCTAAACATTCATTTATTCATCATTATTCAAAAAAATACCGTTATACCTCATTTTAATATATATAATTATGGTAAAACATTATTAAAAATAATTGTAATATTTTTTTAAATTATAATAATTGAATATGGATTATTATTTAGGGACTCATTTATATATGTATATATCTTTGTATGCATTCAATATAAAATAGAACTGGTCAATATCATAGAAGAAACAATAATTAGTCATGAAATACCTAAAAATTTTCATTCAAAATCATTATATTTTCATTTTTATGTGTCTTCCTAATTTTTTTGATAATTATCTTTCATTTTTAGGTATAATATCCCATTCAAAGGAATCCATTTCCATAAAGATTTAATTGTAAACATTTCACTAGTAGATTTTCAATGGTTGACATGGGATATGATATAAGATTTCTCAATCATATAAATAAATATATTCTGTTATTATAGAGATATAATTGACACCAATATAAAATTTAATATATTCAAATGGTGAATAAGTATAATTTATAGAAGAAAATTCAAAAAAAAACACCAATAAATAATATTTATATACTTGTGAGGATTTTTTAACACCCTATGCTGGTTTCACATATATTTCAATATCTATTTGATGTGGTAGTGGATTAATATTTATACTTAAGATTCAATATTTAATGGAAAATTTATAACTGTAAAAAAAATAAAGTATAAATTGATCTCACGTGAATGTTAAGTTTATAATTCACTATTTAATTTGGATGACCTCCTTTAATTTTTATAATTTCATGGGACATATATTCTTTCATGAATTTGTATGATTGAAATGTAACTTTTCTTTATTTACCATTATATATCTAAATTAGATTATATAATTCCCAAACAACACCAATTTCAGTAACATATATTTTGGTACTCTATTTGGTTGTGCATTCTATTAATCCATTTTAATTGTATGACTCTTTATCTATCATTAGAATTCATGTTCATGATATCATTTTTTTCTACACCTGAATCATTTCATTTATCCTTTGATAAAATTCTTCTAATTATTCTTCTAATTTTTTTATGTTATACATTGAATATTCTTATATATATGGTATATATCATTTTAGTTTTCAGTAAATTCTATATTTCTCTTCTTCTATAAAACCCCGTAAGAAAAATGGGACACTTTTATTTTCAATTTATAAAAGTAACAAAATTGATCTATTTTTCCATAGCCACAATAGTCTATTATAAATATGAAATTATACGGAATTTGGTCTCAAGAAATAGTGAAAGGATTGATTTTTCATTTAAGGTTACTGATAAACCTATAAGAATTCCAGTAAATTATTATTATTTTATCATCATTTGAACAAATATATTCATCCATAATTTCATTTTACGTAATTATTTCTCTTCTTATTACAATTTAATGTGTCATGGAATATAATTATGTTAAAATATTTTCCTAAACTATTACTCTTATTTTTTTTATTTCTTGTTCCTTACCCATTTTCTTAATGATATACTACCATTTTTCAACATCACCATCCAAATTAAAATGATTTAATATAACCAATTTCTCTATTGGAAACTAAATAAAAAAATTTCTTTTCATTTTTTATGATTCACCCATCAAAATTTAGTGGGTCAAACGACCTTGATTTGTATGGTTATCGTTAACACATGAATGGCCCATAGTGTATTTTTCCATTCCTTGGTGTCAATGGAATTTCAAGTTGGATTATGCTATTATTCCTTTCTTGAGAGATTTTGGTGGTAATAAAGATGTTATCATGAACGTTATATCATATCCTATTTATTTTCTCAATGGTACAACCATTGTTTTAATCAATCAAATCCTTTGTATACTCATATCCTCTAAGTATCATAAATAAAAAAACCAAAAAGGTATATTATGGTTATTCAACCTTAATCAGAAATGTATATAATCATATGACAATGAAAATCAGTCCTATGTCAAATTATCCTAAAACATATTCATTTTATCTTATGAAAACTAATCTTCAGCCTATATTATCATTTCTATAACCTAGAATAAGTGGAGTTTATCCTATTAATAATCATAAATAAATAAATAAAAATTAATTGAACCCTGCTATGGTACCATGATATTCTATCCATAACATATATACAAAATATGTCATTTTAAATATTAATTTATAGTATCAAAAAATAAATCAATCACCCATAATGTATTGGTTTTCTTTCTTTGTAATATATATATATATATGAATTATCATTATATATAACATTTAGTTATGAATTTTAAAAACTATTTCACCATTATAAACATACAAAATTTAAATTCATATTCATAAAATATTATCCAGAAACATATGAGTTGTTATTATATGAAACTCAGTAAATATAAAAAACTCATAAGATATCATTAAAATAAAAATTATAGAGTAGAAAAAAATATCCTTTGGTAGTATAGATTGACATATCAGTATGAGAACAAAGTAGATAATATATGAGAAAACATAATGAATAAGTAATTAAATGAATATTAATTATTAAAATGAAACCTCACATTTTAATATGGGAAAAAATAAACAATGAATTGAAGGTTATATCAACATATTCATAGAAAATAATATCATGTATCATATATGACTACAATGACTGTCATTTCATAGTGGATTGACATTACTAAAATCATAATGATCCATGATAACCACCAATGTCCTTTTGTATATACACTCATGGGATATATGTTATTACAAATTAATTTCAGGGTTCAACTATTTCATTCATTTAATTCATAATGTGATAACCCATACATGAGCGTTTCATATGATACATTTGGAAAATCATCATAAAAGGATTAACGCATCAGAATGAAGCATGTTTCATAAAAACCTCATAATAGAAAAATATAATTCTCCAATAGAAATAATATAGTTTTTTCTATTAAAACATAACTCTTGGGAAATATATTGAATTTTAAATCATATTTACTTATATGCAAAAAATTAAAGTAGATTAACAGTAATAAGAATACATATCATTTTATGTTTGATTAATCATATATCTAAAAAACATAATATATATGTTCATTATGAGACAATATGATAATTAGACAATATTTTTATAAACAATTAAATCATTTAAAGGAATCATCATTTGTGAATAATTGATGGAGAACATTAATTAGCGGAAAACATAATGGATGAGATAGAAGATTACATCCAAAAGATTCAATTTTAGTCAAATAAAATGTCAATGTATAGTTGGAATAATATAATTATGGATATAGTATATAATAAAATCTGGGAAAAATAAAAATATCTTATACAATGGTGGGAAATATGTTAAATTGAAAATAATTAATAAAGAATAATTCAGACATAATCATATTTTTGGGTCAACTATAAAAAAATTGGTAGGAAAATAATAATATTATAATAAACCCCCAAATTATATATATTGAAACAAAATTAATTTATTTTTGGGGTGAAATGATATTAAAATTTCTAAATACAGTATTTGAAAAGGATATTGTTAAATTTCAAGATAGAATGGAAGAGAAACATTTGACAATACTTCGAACACTGAAGAAAAAACTCATACACCATGTATAATAAGCATGTATAAAATATTAAATTTTATCTTTGAAATATTAACATATTTACAATTTTATACTATTGAATTTAATTCATCAATTATATATATATATATATATATATATATATATATATAATAGAATACATTTTTAGTATCCAATATTTCTAGTTTTTATTGTTTTGTAAGTATTTCGGGGTACTATTATTAATACGCGTTCTATGATAAAAAGTATATATTTTATAAAATTTTCATGTAAGAATAATTATTTTATTATAATTATTTTTATATAACCTTGTTCGTTTTAGGAAATAAGTGATCACGGTTCATAAGAAATAATTTCACAATGTGTATTTTTTAGTTTCTTTAATCAATATTAAGAAGATAAATTATAATAATAGTTAATATTTCTTCATAGGTACTAAACCGTAATAATAATTTTACTTTATCATTAACAAAATATATTTCCATTTTATTATTTTTATACCCATTCATGTTAAAAATGTTTAAGATAGAATAATATAAATCAGGTCATCGGTCATACATAACAAAACAAGAATATGCTAAAAATGAATAAGTAATGGTATATAATTAAATTATTATAATATAATTCATAATGAATAATAATAATTTATATAATAACTAACTATAATAAAAGAAGTTTTAGAAATACTAGATAAGGTAATATTAATAAAAATGATATATAAGAAGTAGTTAATTGGCTCTATGGAATCAATCATTCTTGTAACATCTTCATAATGAATGAAGGATTTATTCCTCATTAATTGGAATAAAAGAAAAAAATTTATAAATACACATAAAGGGTAATTTTGGAATGTATATATGGTTAAACCAAAATATATTAGTTGTTAGGTACATGTAGTAGATGGATCCAATTTTATATTTTTTGAGACGCATTATACCATTTTAACATTTTTTCAGGGATATGGAAGGCCAAATTTAAAGGAAATTTATTTTATAAATAGTAAATACAAGGATGAAAGATATTATATCCCTTAAAAAATCATTTTTTAGACATCATTTAAACCATATATTATGTTTTTTTGGATGTCTTCAGAATATTTCATTTTTCAACCTAGTAAATTAATTTTTTCTCCATAAATGAAATTGATGACCACATATAATTTTTAAACCATAATTGAATAATTAAAATCCAAATTAAAAAAACAAACTTCACCGATTGTGATATTTTACTTGTTTAAAAATAAATAGTACTGTTTAAAAATCATTGTTCATTATTAAAAAATTTCTTATTTAATGAATGATTATACTTCAATTTTGCAAAAAATATATAACATTTTGATTCAAAAAATATTTATGATTCAAGAATAGTATATGATTTATAAGATATTAATTATTTCTATAAAATAACATTTTAAGAATTGTAATCATTTAAATAAATATATTATTGATGGTCATATATTATTCAAACTGTAATATAAGGGATATATTATTAATTTTTACTCCAATATACAATAATATAGATTTTTATAAAATTAATTCGTCTTATTATATAATAAATATCAAAATAATTATATTAGATTTCATTTTTCTAATTTATATAGTTATGTTTTTTATAATGTTCATCATATATCACATGGATGAACATTTAATGGTCATATATATTTTTTAAAATGTTTTTTTATTACACTTTTAATTTTTATATTGACTCTTAATATTTATTTATCATTATATATTATTATTCCATACATTTAAACAATACATCATATAAAATATTTTTTTCTTTTGTTTTTAATACTATTTCATGTGTGAGAATTTATTTTGAAATAATATAGATATAAAAATAATGGGTGTTAAAAAAATTATTTCCATATGCCTTCTCTATGGTGGGATATATTATTTTTTGAATGTTGAGAAACATTTATATAAATAATGTCTATTTATACTATTTATTCTATAATTATGGATTCACAAAAATTAGATAAGTGGAAATATATTACCTATCTAAAGGTAAATTGTTCAATGTTGTTGAGCACTATAATAAATATTCTTTATATTATATTTTTTTTGTAGATAGAGTAGGTTTTAATTTTAATATAGTGGTTTATTTAGAGACCATGATTAAAAGTCAGTTTGAAATTATATTTCATATATTCTTGGGAAGGTTTATTATATCTATATAATCATTAAAAAATTGTGTGAATTTTAAGAATGGGGTTTTTCAATAAATGAATGGGAAATGGTTATTCTTGTTTTTATAAATGTACAAAAAGTGAAAAGGGTAATGTTATATTTATAATATATGAGTGATGGAATAAAATATTCTATAATTATTAGTTTAATATATTTTTAAAAAAGTATGGACCATATGATATATATTATATATCATTAAATTTATATTTATTCAATAAGGGCCATGCAATGTAATTTGGAAAAATGATCATGACTAATACACAAATCCAAAAAAATATTTATAGTTGGAGAAATATAAGTTGTTGATAATTTATTCTTAATTTGGAGTAGCATGATGTTTTTTGTGAATATATGTAATATGGATATAGGTAGTTATTCCATAATACACGTGTATAAATAGAATATTTGAAAATAGTTTGGGTAAAATAGATAATGATTAGAACATACACAAAGAAACATATATTTTTCCCCTGTTAATTAATTTGGTTATGGTATGTTACATCTTTATCATTGGCCTAAATATTCTATGACACATATAAATAGTTATTGTTTTAGTTGTATTAGTTTTTCTATGATGAAATTGGTTTCCAATAGTGTTAGGGTTAAAAAGGTGAGTATCACTGTGAAACCCTATTATTGGGGAAAAACATCATACAGATACCATTGAGGTAAATCGAATAATAATGTGATATATTGTATATTTTCATTCAAGTAACCTTGGGAAAATTATAGTTTCAATAAAGGAGAATATTATATTTGTGAAGTTCATCTTATTAATACTTGTAAGGAGAATTCCCCTATCTACAATACGATATATAAATTATTTTTAAAGTGATCCATTTTCCATTTTTTATATTTATTCCTTCGATATGTGGAACTTAATAATTTTATAACTAATAAAATATTTGGATAACTGAATTTTGAAAATTTCCCTTTTATATATGATAATTAAATAACTTGTTAGCTATTATACACTGAATTGGGGATTCAAACATTCAATATTCAAAATGTAACATATAAGGCCCCAGCCTTAAACCTTACTTAATCTTGAGTTATTACAAGATTACACCTTGAGGATCTTTTCGGGTTTAGAGTTTTAGAGAATTTGATCATAAAACTTGCATTACATTCCACATATAAACAAAGTGGTTACATAAAGATAGTATTCCTCATTCCCATCAATGGAAACATATTTAAAATAAAACATGGATTCTTTCTTGACACTTCCTTGACACTATCATCATATCATGTACCTTTCCCTCGACCTGTGAAAAACATTTCAAAAAAACTTGGGATGAGAATAAAAAGCTCAGTAAGGGATATAAAAATATGGAAAGGAAAAATAGGTACATATATACATAAGAATGAGATCATACATTACCCATAAAACATAAGCACTTTAACATACCTCATCAAAACATGAATAAATCATAGAAATCATAAGACATAAAGGTAACTTGAGGCATTCATAACATTCTTACATAGGGAGTAACCCTCTCGGTTACATTTGGAATACCCATCACAGTATATTCCCTAAATCTCTTCGTAGAAACCTTAACGTTTCACTCCTTCGCGTTACCCAATGCATTGGAGAGTTATATCGGGCTCACCCACCCTTAGTTTATCACGGAACCACCCTTCTTCATAATAATGCCCAAGAACCTCAACAAAATCGTATCACATAAAACATGCATAAAGGAAACATAACATTTCCATCTTTCATTCACAAGATATCAATACAACACATTGATATAAAAAAATTATGAAAACCATTTTCAATACCAAAATAAAAGAAAAGTAAAACATGGTATTTATTTTTTCCTTTTTAAAAAAAGTATGGCTTGTAGAGGAAGCCGAAACTCAAATAACGGTCACGGCGGTGGAGAAGTCGTTGTCGCCGCATACGTACGACAAAAACATTCCCTTTTTTCGTTTAGTAAACGCTTCGTATAAAAAATATTCCTTTTGAATAAACTTAAAAGTAAAAGGGGTTTATACACCGTATAAAAGAAGGTTGTGTATAAAACAAAATATGCCTCAATGAAAGGAGATTGAGACGAAGTCCCATACCTCGTATCCGACTTGACCCGACCGTTCTTTAATCTCCTGAATAATAAACATGAGTTAATCTCTACTTGCTTAAGAACCTTTTTCAAGTTCATTATTCCTTTTATACCATGTTATGAACATCATGTAATCATTTAAGTTAATAATGTTCATTTTGTCGGTATTTGGTTCTTAAGTCAAAAATAGACTTCTTACACTTACATGTTGTTAATTTGGTCAAAGGTTCGTTATATCCAGAATGATATTAATGATTTGGATAACATATATATCATATATATTCAGAATATACATGTATTTATAATATTACATCACATTTAGAGGTAAGAAATGAAATGCACTGTTCATGGAGACGGTAAGCCGTACGTACGCATGAACGCTACTTCCATTTCTATTTCGTATTTTATGGAATGGAATCATAATTATATAAGAGTATATTATAATTCCAGTATAATAACATATATAATATCATTAAATTTATCCTTTACACATCCCACATATGGTATTAATGAATGAAATCACTTTCAGGGGGCGGTAGTCCGCACTTCCTAAAATGAAGATATCGTGTTTACCCATAATGGAAAAAATAATGGTATGCCATAAATGAAAAATACAGAAGCTTAAGGAAAGAATAAACATATTATATATCATATATAAAAATAGCGACATCATAATGGCCACCTTTGAAGGTGTCAAATGAGTATTGAACAGTCATCGTTTCGGGAGGCAGAATTTCTCCATCCACGGAAACCGTATGTTCTTTAACCATTTGATGTAGTTGTGTGAGAGTGTAGCTCGAATAAATCTTATAACAACATCCTAGTATATTTAAGATAATGGTGTTGTTACAATAGAAGTAAATAAAAAGAGTTTAGGGGGTTGGAGAAGCACAATAAAACAAATGAACATGAGAGAATGAATTACCTTTAAAAGTGTAACTCCTTTTGATTTGAGGCAAAAGGCTTCCTTTGAAAGGATTATGCCCAAAGGGAATCCTCTAGGATGAGGAGAGGGATGTGGAGAGAGTAAATGGGCAGGGGATGGCCGAGACAAAGTCTTGAGGAGTGTGTGAAATGAGGTAGAGGTGGGGGCCTTTTATAAGAGGAGAGGAGGGGCACTTTTGGAAGTCATGAAACTATTATTTTATTTTCAAAAGTGTTTCGAATTTCTAAGGTCCCACATTGATATATTTCGAAAATAAGATGATAAGGCTTCGAAATATTCCCATCCAATAGTTTTTGGACAAGTTTAGGTCTTAGATTTTATATTATCATTTCATTTTATTTAAACTGTTCATTAATGAGGTCATCGTTGCATCATCATGATGTCATAATTAAATTAATTTATTTAATGTCTAAAAATTATAAAAATAATATCCTGATGTAGGAAATCTTTTTATATTTCCAAAGAGTATTTATAGACAAAATTATGATTAGTATAACCCCATCTAAAAATTGTTTTAGTAAAACAATTTATGTTAGTGTCATTTTCACCTTTATTTAAAAAAAGGCATTAAAGTCATTATCTCACCCAAGAGGCTCCATAGGGTCCCCTAAATCTACCCATGGGTTTTCTTGGTCGGACATGACTCATCCAATATGGGTAGGACAAGTTTCATGGTGTTTTCACATTTTTATAATATCATTTTTACCTTAAATTACACTAATTACCTCTAATCGCGATTAATGAAAAAAAGTTACTATTCACCAAAAAATTATTTTCATCCCATTGAACCACATTTTACATACTAATGACAACCATGTATGTCGGATTTTCAAAATTCAATACACATTAGTGGTAAACTTTCATTTAACTGAAAAATCAGTTTGCTTGATTACCACTTAGTGGTTTCACTATTCATCAAAAATTGAAGTTTTTCAGAAAATTACCAAAAATTCACTCTAAGATATATTTGATATTCTAAATTCAAAAATGAAGTCTATTTTACAAAATTCAAGACATATAAGTCACATTAATTAATTTAATAATTAATTCCCGCTGTCAGAACAAATAGCGTGTTTTTATGAAATAATAAGTATCAAAAGATTGACACAAGTTTAAGTCCAATTTCAAAGTGAAATTGATTCCAATAACAACCATTGGATTAAATAGTAAAAATATATTCAGATTACACATTAAGACCAATTCAAAAGATAATCTAATCATATAAATAAATTAGATTAAGAAGCAGTTTTGATGTAAAATGCAGTATTTTTCACTATTCATTAAAAAATGAACATTGTCAGAAAAATACCAAAAATTCACACAAAGTAAATTTTTATGTCCCAATCATAAAGAATAAGTTTATTTTGACAAACATATATTATAAAATTTTCAAAAGATAGATTTAATAATGGTTTGCCACCAAAAGGCAGTAAAACAATCTTTTAAAAATATTAGTGTATTCCAGGCTTAAGATTGGATTTATTATCATTTTAAGCCTCTAAAACACTATCTAATTCATTAATAGACATATATAAAAATTTATATTATTCATTAATTACTTGGGATGTTACATTACATATTCTAATTTAATTGGAATCATTATTCTTGAGATTCCATCTTATGAATGGAAGGTCTTGTGGTCCTTTTTTGGAGCAGGATTATATTTTTATAATATAGAACAATAGGGAAATAGATGTGTCCTTTTCTAAAGTAAGAAATTTTCAATCACTATGGTTGGTGAGAAGTGGTAAGCCAATGGTACAAATATTTATATAATCCCAAATTATAGAAGGATTTTATCAATCCTTATACAAATATAATGATCACTTCTTCAAAAACTAATGATATTATTTTTATATCATTCATTCAAGGAATATTAAACATCATCCATGATATAAATATAATGATATATATATTTATAATTTCATTAAATAAATTTTAAAATATATATTTACCTCTTAATATAATTGTATGTGAATTCCTCATACCCACCTCCATCAGTTAAGTGTATAGTTATAATAAGTAATATATCCTCCCAAAAATGAGGGGTCTTATATAAATAAAAACCTATATCCTTAAAAAACCATCCAATAATAAATATAATGAAAAATCATTATTCCGAATAATATACAAGTTAATAAGAATGTATGTAATGTAATACCCAAAAATACTCTATGAATATAATACATTATAAAAAGTAAATTCTATAAAAGATTCAAATAATAGAATAAATTTACATCATTGGTGACCTGAGTTCATGTCTCCACCAATACACTAACATAAAAATATTCCTCTGGTTATCCTCCAGTGTCCAGTATGGATGTCATGTTAATGTACTATGGTTCATATGTAGGGGTGAGTTTTAATACTAAATATAGTCTTACCAAATATTTTACCGAGCCCTATAATTAAATATATATTCATAAAAATATTCCTCATATTTTTCAAAATTTAAACATCATTGTAATAAAATATATATTTTAAAATATAACATTTATCTTTATTATTCCAATATTTTATATCAATCAAAATATCAAGTTACTTATATATATTATGATTGAATAGATATTATCATAATAAGACCTCAAATGTATTTTTTGTTGTAAGATAATTCTACGAACCCAATCACCAAATCTAATTCATTTATGTAGATATTATTTTTAAGGAGGGGTAAAAACCACAAAACACTGTGCTTTTGAATTATAAATTTTCTCATCCATGAAGGAATTCCAGAACATACTACATATATTATAATGGGATAAAAATGATATTTATAACATAGTTGAAAAATAATTATATCATCCCCTCGCCTATCATGACTTCCATGAACTGTAACATATTGTTATAATTTTTCATTATTATTAAACTCCTAATTTTTTTGAATTTTTTTGGGGTTCATTTTTGGTTTTTTCAGGTTAGAATTTTAAATGTTTTGGAAATTATGTTCTAGTGCATGGTTGGTGGACAATTTTCTCAGATTGAGTTCCCATTCATAGAAAACTCCTCTGTAAAGACAACGAAAATACCATTAATTTTTTTAATTATATAGAATTTTTCTAAGTCTACAGTTTCTGACGGCGTGTGATTCCGAGGCCCGGTGTGCCCAGAATCAATTTCTGAAGTTTTGTTCGGGTACGTTCAGTAAACATACGAGCAGGATTTTGTAATGGATGAAGATGTGCTCGGAATTGAAATCTGAGGGCACCTATAAACTCACAGCGCCGATGATTTCATAGTGAGCCCTTCACCTTAGCTATGTTCGAGCAAGAGCGTTGGTTGAGTTTTCACCCGCGAGGTTGGTATTTAAAAAATAAGAAGTGGAATAAAAATAAAATACATGAAAAGTATTTTATTTTTATCCAAATTTATTTTAATTAATGTGGGTCTGCAACCCCACATCAATTCATGTAACTCCTCCATTAATTAATTAAGGGAGAATCCTTCTTAGTTGGAGAGGAGGATCCGCTGGAGAAAGATATCCTTCCTCCCCCTTTCTCCACCACCTTCCACCTTGTTCTTTCACCTTGCTGGAGAAGTTAGAGGCACCACCTTCGGAGTGATGAACATCCACCACCGACGACGTACGATCTTCTTCCGCATCAAAGGAGGAGAAGCCACCTAGGTAGAATTCTTCCAACGACGACGCCATCTTCCACCGTAAATTAACTACAGACGAGGTATGGGTTGTTTTGATTGATTTCGATCTTCGTTCTTTATCGTTCTTGAGCTTCAATAATAGCCATTTACTATCACCCTAAAGAGGAGGGTGCAGGTTGAGCAAACATGGACCGAAAACCTCCATTGATTCTCGTTCATTGATGGTGGTGGGGGCGCAACGGCGCCACCAAAGGAATGGGCCGTGGAAAATGGGCCGCGGCGATACATGAGGGGACCGACAACGAGCCGTCCCCTGAGGAAACAAGCGGCACTGGGGGCGCCGAGTAGCAGGAGGGGTGTGGTGCCATCGCGCAACGTGGAGAACCAGGTCGCGACCAAGCAGTTACGGAGGGGCGTGGTGCCGTCGCACCGTGCCGGAGGAAGGAGTCGCGACCATGTAGGACATGGATATCAGATGGGCTAGATGTGGCGCCGTCGCGTGGTGCCGGAGTAGTTCCCCAACCATGGGCCGCGACAGACGGAGGAGGGTGTCCAACATAGCCAACCATTGGCGGGATGGCTACTGGCGGGACCCGAAGTGTCCCACTGTTATCGGCCTGGAGCCACGTGCTGGCCGTTACGGAAGATGGGAGGGTGTAACCCCCCTTGATTGCTAGGGCGGGCCCTGTAGGGCGCTGCCCCTTGTTGGCATCCTCGCTGGCCAAGCGGCCCGGCTGGGCAGGGCCTCCGCGCCCCCCTCACCCCCACCCGCGGGCTGGGCCTCGGTCTAGGAAACAACGCCCCCTCAGGCTAGGCCACCGGCATGGGACACGCGGGCCGCGCCACCCATGGGCTGGGCCGCCGCATAGGGTCGGCCGCCGTGCTGGGTCGGGCCGCCGCCGCTTGGTTGGGTCGGGTCAGACCCGCGGACCGGGTCAGACCCTGGTCTGGATCCAAACTCGGGTCGGGTTGACCCAAACTAGGACGGGTCGGCATAGACCGGGGGATGGTCGGGTCGGTCCGGTCGGGCCGGACCTGACCTGTACCTAGTTCTGACCCATTTAATTTTTTGGCCAATATCATGGGCTATGGTTGTCTGATTAACGAACCGTCTACGCCGATGGAAAACTTGGAACGAGATGGGTCTTTTGGTATACCCCACTCAGGGTTTGGATGCAGTTGGGGTATGGCTGGGTTGGATTAAATCTAAATCTAACTGGGCCCTCGGACTGGAAACGCCAATAACTCATAGACTGGGCATCCTATTGACGTGCCATCAATCGCATTGGGTTCCTTATGATGATACATAAATACGGGATACATCAACTCGAGACTTCATGGTAGTTTATGTATCGACACTTGGCTCATGGAGTGGACCCTCCAGGAATCGTGCGTACTGTGTGCGGAAACCCTTTTGCTAGCTGCAACTGAGATGATAAGATCCTATGTGGACCTTCTACTATACCAGGATCCTCTGTGGGTTCGACAACGACGATACTGTACCAGGATCCTCTGTGGGTTCGACAACGATGATATTGGACTAGGATCCTCTGTGGGTTCGACAACGATGACTTCTATACCGGGATCCTACGTCGGTTCGACAGCGCTGATACTATTCCAGGATCCTACGTGGGTTCGATAAAGGAGATGAGTTAGTGGATACTTCTAATCATCTCTACCCCTATACTTGAGTTAAATACCTATGTGATCTGATTCATGACATTATGTTGTTATCATCAAGATGATTGACTTACTTCCTCTATGGAATGGGTTGTGCTGGGGGTCGAGTGTTGGAGTCAGACTATGATTGGTAACTTCGGTATATATATGGGAATATACCTAAGTAGGGATGGTTAATACTTTTTGATTGTATCTTACTATTTTGGTTTATCATTAGTGGATTCTGGGAGACCATCAGGGGTCTTGGGGTCCCTTATTGAGAATCATTATACTCAGCAATGGACGGGCTTCACCCGCACCTTGTTGTGTTCTATGAAGACAACAGTACGCAGTGATCCAGGCTGAGGGAGCCAGATGGATGGCCGCTCGGAGCTAGACTAGAAGGGATGTACCTATGGGATGGGTTGTTCGAGATCTATACATACCCTTCAGGTAGGATTCCCCGATGGACAATCTTGGTGCTGTTTTCCCTTTTTTACATATACTTGTACTTCAGTTGGGTTTGTATATTTTCTCTTTTACTTTTAGCACTCTTCCTATACCGGTATTTGTTTTTACTACTGCTTGTGTTTCAGACTATGTTAATTACAGGTTTAAAGGTAATGCCTTCCCTTTTTATCAGGGATTCTCCTTTGGTACTAGTCGCCGACCCCTGGCCTATGAAAAGAGTGATTGGGGTAGTCATGACCTGGGTCCTGATGACGGGTCCTGAAAAATTGGTATCAGAGAAGTCGATTGAACCGTTGAACTTGGACTCTGACTCTTTTAATGGAAATAATGTTAATTGTTTTGGGTGTGGTTATCAGGTTAGGGAATTCGGTGTTGGTGAGGCGGCCGATGAATCAATACACTAGGTCTTTGACATCTGATTTCTGACTCAGTGCATGAAAACACTGATTGTGTGTGTGTTTCCTTTGAAAATTTTCTTTGTGATTAATTTGTGACAGCTCACCAGGTATATTATTTTGACAGTGGCGCACCTGTTTCATTTCAATATGGCCCCATGTTGGTATCCATCCAGGGTTTCGGGGTTTGTATGAGATTTTATCCCACCGAGCGATGAGGCCTCGGTGAAGGGCCCCATCAAAGCGGAGGCACCAGTAGTACTACTACCGGATGGGCCACTGATACCACCATCTCCAGCACAGAGAGTGCACAACATCTATGTTCATTGCATGAGTTACAGTTCCAGAGGCCTTCTAGGTTCAGGGGAGAGAGAGACCCATAGGCAACTGGGAATAGGCTGGAGGCTGTTGTGGGAGTTTTTTTATTGGTAGGGACACCAGCCGACCTCATAGTGATCCTTGTCACGAGTCTCCTATAGGAAGAAGTAGGTAGATGGTGGAGCCTAATGCTCCAAGTGCATAACGAGGCGTCACATCTTTTGGAGGACTTTGAGAACCTCTTCCGGTAAGAGTTTTTTCCATCCACCCTTCATGAGGTGCGGTTTCAGGAGTTGCATCATCTGCAAGAGGACAACATGACGGTGGCACAATACTCATCGAGGTTCACCGACCTCTCGCTATACTCCATATATATGGTGCAGGAACCATTTTTCAGGGCCAAGACCTTCGAGTATGGACTCAGGCATGAGATCAGGGCTTCGATGATCTCTCTCAGCATTCCGACGCGGGCGGGGGTGCGAGAGCGAGCCCTTCTTGGGGATAGTATTCATGCTGAGTAGTCACCAGCAGCGAGACCCACCACATGGCGACATGAAGAGGAGTCTTCTGCATCCTACAGTAGAAATATGTTGCAGATGTTCAGGAGGACTAGGCCATCGGGTGGGTGTCCCAAGGATACAGGTTCGGTTGTGTGGGGCACACGAGAAAGATCCAGCCATATGAGGAGCAGGCATGCAATGCATGCGGCGGGAAAGGTCACATGGCTCATGACTACCTGACCCACCATGTAGAGAAGCATCAGACAATAGAGGGACCTCCCATGAAGAGGCATAGGTTCGACCGTGTTGGTCCGTCGGGAGTAGGCGGACGTGGAAGAGGAGCTGGCCGAGCAGCAGGTGGTGGATGACGTTTTGAGGTCCTACCACCACCACCAATAGAAGGTCCACCCCGACCACATAGAGCTGGAGGACCGGGGCGGGCTCAGCTCCAGGAAGTCTAGGCCTACAACCATGGTGCACCTGAGATGATTCTAGGTACTATCTGTGTCTACTCCAACCCTATATTAGTACTTATAGGGACATGTACGAGTCATTCTTTTATTTTCGCTACCCTCGTTCGGTGCTCGAAGATTCCGATGGAGCTGTTGGCTCAATCCTTATGGATAGAGAAACCTACGAGAGCAGACTTGATGATTACGCACTGGTTCCATCAGTGTGAGCTTACTCTTGGAGGAGAGAGCTTCAGTTGGGATCTCCTCATAGCGGCGTTGTGGCCTTACGGCATCATCTTGGGTATGGACTGGTTATCCCCAGTTCATGCTCATATTGACTACATTAGGTGGAATGTGTGGTGTGTCCGTGAGGATGGGATGAGTTTTACCTTCACCGGTGAGAAGGGAGACTTTACAGCAAAATATGGACTTACCCAGAGGAGGGGACAGCTGATCACACATCAGTGGGCTAGCCTCATTCTCAGAGCGGTTGATGTGCAAATTCCGAGTTTTCTTATTGTGGTGGATCGGTACATGGATATATTCCTGGATGAAATTCCGAGACTACCTCCTTGTAGAGAGGTAGAATTTTACATTGACTTATACCCCGAGACGACACTTATATCCACTCCAGGATATTAGATGTCTCCCACGGAGCTTCGTGAGCTGCGGGTATAGCTGGGGGACTTGTAGGTGAAGGGATTACCCCAACCCAGTGTTTCACCTTGGGCCTCCCCGATTTTGTTTTCCAGGAAGGCGGATTGGATCTTGTGAGTGTGTTTTGATTATCGGCGCCTGAACCAGGTGACCATGAAGAACAAGTACCCACTTCTGAGGATTGACGACCTCTTTGATCAGCTGAAGGGAGCACATTGGTTATCGAAGATAGATCTTCGATCAGGCAATCACCAGCTCAGATAATAGGATGAGGATGTGCATAAGATGACCTTAATATGTCAGTATGACCACTATGAGTTCTTGGTTATTCCATTCGGCATAAGCAACTCACCAACTGTGTTCATGGGACTCATGAACATGATCTCCCAGCCATACCTTGATCGCATTGTGGTAGTCTTCATCGATGACATTCTGATCTACTTAGCTACCGAGGAGGAGCAAGACTACCATTTTTGGTAGTACTGGACACACTATGAGAGCACCAGCTTTATAGTAAGATCTCAAAGTTCCAGTTCTAGATCCGAGAGGTACACTTTCTGGGACATGTCATCTCAGAAGCTGGATTTGCAGTGGATCCAGTGAATATCGAGGTAGTACTTGTTTGGGAGCCACCCAAGAGTTTGAGGGAGGTATGAAGTATTCTGGGTCTGGCTGGGTACTATCAGAGATTTGTGCTAGAGTTCTACAGAGTTGCAACACCCCTTTAAGCATTGATGAAGATGGGTCAACCCTTCGTGTGTTCAGAGAGATGCCATCAGAGTTTCCAGAAGTTGAGGCAGAGGCTGACTAGTGCACCCATCTTGAGGTTACCGGAGGAGGGCGTTGGTTACATAGTCTATTGCGATGCATCACGAACCGAGCATAGATGCGTCCTGATTCAGGAGCGAGCAGTGATAGCTTATGGTTCTCGTCATCTAAGACAACATGAGAAGAGCTACAACACTCATGACCTAGAGTTAGCAGCAATTGTCTTCACCTTGATGATGTTGTGACACTATCTGACGGGTGAGCATTTTACCATCTAATTTGAAAACTAGAGTCTCAGGTACATTTTCTCATAGAAATAAATGAACCTGAGATAGTGGTGTTTCCTTGAGTTCCTCCAGGACTATGACTTCGAGATAGTCTATTTTCTTGGGAAGGAGAACGTTGTATCAGATGCTCTCACTAGGATATTAGGCATTCTGCTGCTAGGAGAGGCGACAGATCACATGGCCGCATTGTAGATAACCTTTGTGGATCATGATAGAGCAGCTGTTCTGTAGTCTCTTACTGTCACACCCCCACATATTCAGAGAGTCATGGAGGAAAAATGTGAGGATGTTGACTGTGAGGCTCGACGTGCAGAGATATCCATAGGGCAGGCACCTGATAGAATCCCTGTAGACGGGGAGCACTTCATTCTCTTTAGGGGACGTACTATGGTACCAGAAGAACATTAGGATGTAGTGTTGATGGAGTTCCACATGTCACCTCAAGTAGTACATCCTTGTGTGGAAAAGATGTACTAGGACCTCCAACGACAACACTAGTGTCCAGGCATGAAGAAGGAAGTAGCAGAGATTGTGTCACGATGCCTTACTTGTCAGCAAGTGAAGTCGGAGCCCCATGTTCAATTAGGTTTAGATCAGCCCTTAGAGGTCCCATATTGGAAGTGGTACGGTATATCCATGGATTTCGTGATGGGACATCCACGTACATCCAAAGGTCACGACTCTATCTGTGTGATTGTCGACCAACTCACCAAGTCGGCCCACTTCATACCGATCAGAGAGAAAGGGTCAGTAGAGGGTTTGGGATACCTCTGTGTACAAAAGATCTTACGGCTTCATGGTGTTTCATAAAAGATCATCTCCGATCGAGATACTCGTTTAACTTCCCAGCTATGGAAGGGGTTGCATGAGGCTTTTGGGATGCAGTTTTGCTTGAGCACCACCTTCTATCCTCAGACGGATGGCCAGACTGAGAGGACCATTTAGACTCTCGAGGACATGCTCTGTGCATGCGTCCTCGACTTCAGTCACAATTGGTAGGATCACTTACCATTGTATAGTTTGCGTAAAACAAAAGCTACCACTCCACCTTCAAAATGGAACCTTTGAAGGCACTGTACAGCCGAACTTGCAGATCACCTTTGTGCTGGACTGACCCATGGGAGTCAGCACTCATGGGACCTAAAATGGTGTAGGCTACGATGCATAAGGTGTAGATCATCCAGGAGTGGATGATGACTGCACAGAGCAGGCAGAAGTCCTATGCTGAAAGAAGACATAGACCTCTGGAGTTCGAGGATGTTAACCACATCTTCCTATGGGTCTCACTTCGAAGAGGTATACGGAGATTTGGTTGGCGCAGAAAGTTATATCCGGGGATCATCGGACCCTTCCAGGTCATCAACAGAGTAGGCGAGGTGGCTTACTGCCTATCCCTTCCACCTTAGTTTCATCGGGTGCATGAGATTTTCCACGTTTCACAGCTAAGGAGATACATACATGATCCGAGTGACATCATAGACTGGGGCGAGATTGACATCGACGATGGGGCGACATTCTCAGATGTTCCAGTGGAGATTGAGGACTGAAAAGAGATAGTCCTTCATGGGAGGTCGATACCTATTGTGCATGTACGGTGGTAGCACAGAAACCTCCAGGAGAGCACATGGGAGCGGGAGGCTCAGATCCTTTCACAGTACCCCCATTTGTTCCCTACTTTTGAGTTTTGGCTTTCGGTGACACAAATCCTTGAGGTGGGGATAATTTAAAGACCCGTAAAATCCCATGATTCTTTTTAAAATTATATGGAATTGTTTTGAGTCCGTAGTTTCTAACGGCAAGTGATTACAGGGCCCGGTGTGCCCGAAATCAATTTCTGATGCTTTTTTCGGGTAGTTTATGTAAATTTACGAGCAGGGTTGTATAAAATTGGAACCATTGCTCGAAATTGAATTCTTAGGGCACCGTTAAGCTGACAGTGCCGTTGATTTCGTAGTGGGAACATCACCTTAGCTACGTTCGGTCTAGAGTGTTGGTTGAGTTATCACCCACGTGGTTATTTTTTTTTTAAAAAAAATTAATAAGTAAAATAAAAAAAATACATGAAAAGTTTTTTATTTTTATTCAAATTTATTTGAATTAAAGTGGGGTCTTTAACCCCACATTAATTCAAGTAACTCCTCCCATAATTAATTAAGGGAGGATCCTTATTAGTTGGAGAGGAGGATCCTCTAGAGAAATATCTCCTTCTTTATTCTTTCTCCACTACCTTCCACCTTCTTCTTCCACCTTTCTAGAGAAGTGAGAGGCACCAACTTTGGAGGGGAGAACTTCCACCGCAGATGATGTATGATCTTCTTCTGCATCAATGGAGGATAGGCTGCCCAGGTAGAATGCCACCAACAATGAAGCCATCTTCCACCATCAATGAACAAAAAATGAGGTAGGGGTCTTTTTTATTGATTTCGATCATCATTCTTCTTCGTTCTTGAGATTAGATAATATCTGTTTCCTATCACCCTAACACGGAGGGCCTAAGATGAACAAACACGACCCGACTACCCTGTATTAATCCTCTTTCATTGATGGCGATGGCAGCATAATGGCGTCGCCAGAGGAATGGGTCGCGGCCAATGGGCAGCGGCGGTACATGCGGCGACTGGGAACGAGCCAGTCGAGGAAGAAGCTGGTGGCGCTAGAGCTGCCGGGCCTCCATAGGGGCGTTGCGCCATCACGCAACGCAGAGAACTGGGCCACGACGGTGCTGGATGGGCGTGGTGTCATCGCACCACACCGGAGGAAGGCGCCACGACCACGTAGGCTGCAGCGGTCAGACAGGCTGGGTGCGGAGCCTTCGTTCCGTGCTGGGAAAGTACCATGGCCATGGGCCATGGCAGACTGAGGTGGGTGGCCGGCTGGCATGCTATAGGTGGTACCCGAAGGTTCCCGCGGTTACCGGGCCGGCGCCACGCACCAGCTGTTACTAAAGACGGGGGGTATAACCCCCCCGCTTGATTTCTAGGGCAGGCCCCGCAGGGCGCTGAACCTAGCTGGCAGTCACGTGGGCCAAGAAGGCTAGATGGGTAGGGCCTCCCACCACCCCCCCACGCGGGTTGGGCCTCGGGCTAGGCCACCACACCCCCACGAGCAAGGCTAGAGGTGCGGGCTAGGCCACTGGCGCGGGGCACGCCACCCACGGGCTCTGCCGCTGTGCGGGCCAGCCTGCCGCTCTGGGTCGGGCCACTGTGCTGGGATGGGCCGCCGCTACTGGGTCAGGTAGGGTTGAACCCGCAGACTGGGTTGGGTCGGTCCGATTTGGCCGGACTGGACCCAGACCTAATTCTGACCCATGTCACCTTTTTTCCCATACCTTAGGCTACAAATGTCCGATTGACGAACCATCTGCGCCGACAGAAATAATGGAATGAGACGATTCATTTTGAATCCCCACTCATGGTTTGGATGCAGTTGGGATATGACCGGGTTAGATTGAAACTAAATATAACCGGGCCCTCAGAGCCGAAATGCCAAAAACTCAAAGACCGGGCGTCCGATTGACGCGTCATCTGTCACATTGGAGTTCGTATGATGAGACGGAAAAATGGGATACATCAATTCAAGAATTCTTGGTATCCAATGTACTAACACTTGGCTCGAGGATCGGACCCTCCGGGAATCGAGTGTGCTGGGTGCGGGAAACCTATGGCTAGCTGCGAGTGAGATGATAATATCTTATGTGGACCTACTACTGTACTGGTATCCTCCATGGGTTCGACAGCAAAGATACTATACCAGGATATTCCGTGGGTTCGATAGCGACGATACTGGACTGAGATCCTCCATGGGTTCGACATCGATGACTTCTGTACCAGGATCCGACGTGGGTTCAACAACACTGATACTGTTTCAGGATCCTATGTGGGTTCGACAGAGGATATGATTTAGCGGCTACACCCAATTATCTCTACCCCTATACTTGATTTAAATACCTCTGCGAGATGAGTCTTGAATTTAAGTTGTTTTCATCGAGATGATTGACTTTACTTCCTTTGTGGAATGGGTAGTGTGTAGGCTCGTGTGTTGGAGTGAGACTGTGATTGGTAACATATGTATTTATATGGGAATATACCGAAGTAGGGATGGTAGATACTTCATGATTGTATCTTACTACTGTGGTTTATCCTTAGTGGATTCTGGGAGACATTCAGGGGTCTCAGGGTCCCTTACTGTATATCGTTATACTCAAATATGCACGGGCATCGCCTGCACCTTGTTGTGTTCTGTGCAGATGACGTTCAGTAGTGATTGAGGCTAAGGGATCTTGACGAAAGGCTACTCGAAGCTGGACTAGACGTGACGTACCTCAGAGAAGACTTGTTTGAGATTTTTACCTACCTTTTAGGTAGGATTCCCCAGTGGACGATCCAACTATTGTTTTCCCTTTTTTACTTGTACTTGTACATCAATTGGGTTTGTATACTGGCCCTTTTACTTTCCGCACTCTTCCTATACCAGTATTTTTTTACTGCAACTTGTGTTTCAGACGGTGTGTTTTACTGGTTTAAAGGCAATTCCTTCCATTTTTATCAGGGATTTTCCTTTGGTGCTAGTCGCCATTCCCTTGCCTATATAAGGCGGGTTTGGGGTAGTCACGACACAGGCCCCGAGGATGGGTCATGACATTCTCAAACTATGGTAGTGGTATTTTTAACATTTGGAACAAGTTTTTTTGGTCCATGTTACATCTTAGTGGAAAAAATGAATTCCATTTCTAACAGTTGCACAACTTGAACAAGGTATGTCTAAACAGTGCACCTTATCCTATGAAACCATGTATATATGATTTTAAGTTATTCGGATTTTTATTGAAAATTATAGAACCCCAACATCAGGTCCCTAATGGACATATTACAACCTAGAACCATTTATCCCTTCATCGTTTCTCCCATTTTGGATTCTTGTTCCCACATACACCTCCAACAATCTTTAAAAACATTGAAGAATTCCCATCGATCTCATCATGCTTAACTGGCTCATCGTGATCTTGTGCTGCAAAATTCTCCTTAGTTCTCCATAGGGATATGTGGATCCTTATGTTGATTTTTGGGTATAATACCATATTTTTTGGGTTAATAAACATAGTTTTGGTATTCATCCCACTGTTTCGGGGGTCATTGTTCATCATTATTGAATCCCAGCTAGAGTTTGCGGATCTGAGATCCGATGATCCTATAACGATACCCAAACTTGTTGGCCTCTGTTTCTCATCCATCACCTATTGGAACATATAAAAACAAGTTAGAAAATTTGTAATACCTCATATCATACTTGGAAACCAAAATCATCTCTTCAGTTCATAGGAAATCTTCATGTTTTTTAGTGCACATACCACCGTTAATTATAAACGCCGCAATTATAACATTCCCCACTAATAACATCACAACAATGAGATTCTGAAAACATTGGATAACCTCCAAGGATAATGAAAACTCATCAATGGTAACCCCACCATAAAAAGAGTCTCTAATGTTATGGAATTAATTGTCAATATTATGATCATGAAGAATCATTTCTGGAAGAGTATAGGTCATCTTTACAATAACCAATGTAACATTGACCCCAAATTCATGGACTTAAAATATGATACTGCCCCAAATGATCCATTTTTCTCTACTCTCTCAATGATTATTTCTTGGCATGGTTAAAAATATATCATTTCAAATCATCATTGATGACAATATATTTCCCTGGTTTATAGGAAATATCAAAAAAATGATTTTAGTAACTCAACCCCATACCTATTGCATAGATTTAGTAATTTTTGAGAGAATATATTATTGAAGATATTGTGGGTATAAAACATGGAAAACCATTAATAGACATGGAAATATATGATACTTTTTAGTTCATGAATTGATGTTACATGGTCTAGGAAATGTGTAAGATTGGTCTTCTTGTGTGGCATATGATATCTATATCCTTCAGAAATGACAGGATCACCCTTCATAGGAATTTAACAGAAACCTGAATGTGTTGAATCCTATAATAATATAGTATTATTACTGGCATCTAAAAGAGTCAAAACTGGTGTAGTTGTCGAAATATGTTTCAATTAAAATAAATATTACTGACATTTTTCATCTAACGTGATCATCACTCCCTTATTATTTAGAGAATTCATCATAGAATTTGACATTATGATGTCTTTAATGAACTAGTGATAAGACCCCTATAAACACAAGAAGATATATATAATTAAAAACATTCATGGTTGTTTATATTTCACAAAATACTCCACATTTTTAGGATAAACTATATATCATGTTCCAACATCACATGTCTCATGAATATTACATCCGAAATCAGGATATAACATTTTGATAGTATGGAATAACATCGCTGATTTATAAACAATTCCATAACATTTCTCAGATGATGCACATGATCCCCCTCAAACATAGATTATAAGACGATGTCATCCAAAAAGACTACCAAGAATGTATCATGATTCCTTTGGAAAATAATGTTCAATTAATCCATAAAAACTATTAATGAAGTGATTAAAACAAATGGCTATAAAATGTAATAATAAATTCACAACCTGTCCCACGGGGCTTGTGTCATGACTACCCCAAGCTCACAATCAATAGGCCAGGGGTTGGAGATAATCATCGAAAGGCATATCCCTGAATAACGGGAAGGAATTTCCTTTAAACAAACAATCACACACTCAATGAATACAATGAGAACAACCCACGCAGTAAAACTGCATAAGTAAATAGATATATACTAAAAGTAAAAAGTTGTGAGTATTGTATGTAAAGGGGATGGAATACATTCCAAATTGAAATTACAAGAACACTAGAAAAACAGCTACCAGAATTGCCTGCAAAGGATCCTACCTGAAGGGTAGGTACAACTCATGGTTAGTCATCACTGAAACATGTCACATCTAAATCTCCACCTCCAAGAACCATCCCATCCTGGCTCCCTAACCTAATTCAAAGTTATCTATCACCTGCACTAGACAGAACATGGTTTGGTTGAAGCTCTTGTAGAGGTGAGTATTAAAATACTCATTAGGGATCCGGAGACCCGTGATGGTCTCCAAGAGTTCCAAAACGTAAAGAAACAAAAAGAAATACCTCAATCACGAAGCAAAAAAGCAATAGTCAGATCACACCAGGCATACAAATCAGAGATAATGAATATAGATGATTAGTATTTGGAGATATAATCTTATTCCTTTTATAAGATCCACAACTGGTCCACAACGAAATTTTTCTATTATCGATCCACTCTTGGATGTATGTCACTATTCCACAACAGGCCACTATAAGGAGGGTCCTCATCAGGTCAAGCTACTTTTTATCCACATAAGGTATCTAGAATAATGATCCACACAAGGTCTCTAGAATGATGATCCACACAGGGTCGCCGGAATGTTGATCCACATAGGGTAGTTGGAATACAGATCCACATAGGGACGCTTGATGCTGATCCCCACAGGGTCGCTAGTTGCTGATCCTCAACAGGCTTCTCCAAACTGGTCCTCATCTGGTAGCTACAAATCTGATCCACACATGTTCGCTACGATGCTGATCCACATTGGATCACTAATTCAAAGACATCCTGCCACATGATTCCTCGCACACGGTGCACCCGAGTTTCATAGAATAATCTCCTCAAGATATTGGTGATACCTTGACCACCACTAAGATCCACACTAGAGAAACCCAAAGGATCGTCATGTATTAATAGTTCCAACATGACATACAGTTCATACATCAGATGCATGGTCTGTGAGTTATAAGTGTTGTAGTACCTTGTGCCTAGTTGATTCGGGTTCGATCCAACTCGTCCATACACCAAATTTCTTCAAAATCCTCATGGAGTATACCAGAATGACTGTCTCACTCCAGGGATCGGAGCTCCATAGAAGGTTCATCAATCCAAATACTGGATTTCATGTTATCACAATTTAAAAGGAACTGGGCAACGTTGGGTCCGGGTCTGTGCCGACTCGGTCTGGCCGAACCAACACAGCCCGACCTAAAACAGCTAGGGACGAACAATTTAGGCTAGGCCACAGCAGGCTCTCCTATCTAGGCTCTGGTCTATCCAGACCGTAGTATGTGCATCCCAGCTCATAGGAGGCACGACTGGGCCTACAGGGGGGCACGAACGAGCTTGTTGGATGGCGCAGCCCAGCCCGCAGGGGGGCATGCCTCAGCCCTCTAGAGGGCGTGGGGTCAGACCTAGAAGGCATGAGGTGGATATGTTTTCCCATATTTTCTGAATGGATTTACCCTTCATAATTGATGTGTAGGTGTCCTGTGGAACCACCGGGTCACAACGGGACCAATAGAGAGCAAGTACCTCCTCTGTCATGGTGACCTACAACAGCGCAAGACGGCACGCCACTCCACCTCCATGGTCGGCCAGTGAAGGACTTCGTGCTCGACCTCCATGGCTGAAAATCCATGTCCTCCTCCTCCTATGGTGTGCAACAGCGCGATGCACCACCTCTATGGCCGAATGGTTCTTGCCACTTTGCGGGCAGCCATGTCCTAGTTCCTCAGATTCCTCTTATGGTGCGTGAAGGCACACCTCCTCCAAGGTGACTATCTGGTGCCAGTCGCCTGTCTCCGGTGCTACCATGCCGGTGTGACACAAGCGGCCTTCTACGGGCCACTGGGTGATATCTCATGGTCCGTTTGTTCATTTGTTCTCACTAATAGGCTTCCAAAGATGACTTCTTCTTTTTTTGGCCCTCACCCTTAACATTAGCATCTAATCAAGGGTGAAGATATATGATTCAGAAACTCTTGAAATTTAAACAAGGCAAAAACCCTACCTCGAGAGTTGTTGGAGAGTGTCCCGCATTTGATGATGGGTCGGTGTTCATCGATCTTGAAGAAAACATAAAACAATGATGCTCCAACGACGTTCTTTAGTTCATGCATGGTGGATCTCTTCATTTTCAAGGGTCTCCTCCAAAATCCTCCCCTCCTTTCCCAAAGAAAAAAACTCAAAAGATATATAGGATATTGGAGTTATATTCACAACACAAAATTAATATTGGTTAGTTAAATGGTTCAATTAATTAACCTCCTTAATTTCTTGTAGAATGGTTACACATTTTTTTGTTATCGGGAATTTAGTGTCCTCCATTAAATAACTAACCTCCCCCTGTTTTCCCCACCACATAGACCTAAACGATGGTGTAGGATATTTAAAATAATTTATATTTATTTTATTAATCCTCCATGAGAACTGCCAAAACCAACTTCTTCTCTCAACCCGATGCGATCAGGGTTAAGGTTCTCTTAAGAGAATCACGGTGATATGAGTTCCATGATACCCTCAGATTTTAATTCTGAGCACCAGTTCAAAAGTTAGAATTTCACGAATGCACTTTTACTTAATGTACCAAAACAAAAGATTTTATTTTCATTCGGGTCATACTGGGACTTGGAATCATGCATCGTCAAATTTTTACAACTCGTAATAATACCATATAATTAAAAATAATTACATGGAAAATCCTGGTCTTTACATTAACCCCACCACAGAACTTTTTGTCCCAGACAGCCACAACATGGACTAAAGAAACATATGGGGGGTATTGAGCACAAATTTGAGACTCCAAAATCCATGTGCTCCCCTGGCGGTCCCCATGCTACCAGCGAATGTGTAACAGAGGTATCAATATTCCATGAAGGACTCGCTCCTGTCGATCCTCAATGTCCACTAGAACATCTGTAAATATCGCCCCATCATCAATGTCCATCTCCCCCCAATGAATAACATGTGATGTATCATGCCTGTACTTCCTTATCTATGACACATTGAAAACATCATGCACTCGATTCATCTGTGGAAAAATAGATAGGAGATACACAACCTCACCAACTCTACTAACAATTGAAAAGGTTCCGATGAACCCACAGATAGGTTGTCACCCAAGCCAAATCATCCCTAACCTCATCGTGGTGAGACCCATAGGAAGAAATCGTCTCCCTCCTCAAACAACACAGATATCCATCTCTTGTCAGCATAAGACGTCTATATACTTTATGTAGTCTTCATCCGCTTCTAGATGATCTGCACCTTCTCAATGGTAGCTCGTACCAACTCTGGACTGATAAGTGTTGACTCCCCTTGGCCTATTCAGCATAGATGTGATATACATGGTAAATCGTACAAGGCCTCAAATGGTGCCATACTGATGGTGGAGTGATATATGTTGTTGTACACAAACTCTACCTAGGTAAAGTGATTCTCCCAACTGCGGCCAAAGTCTAGGACTCAAGAATGAGGCATGTCATCCAGTGTCTGAATGGTCTTCTCTGTCTGACCATCCGTCTGCGAATAAAATATGGTGGTTAAACATAGGTGAGTCCCAAATTCCTCCTGAAATACCTGCCACAACTGGGATGTAAAACATGTGTCCCGATGAGAGACAATTGCCGATGGTACCCCATGAATCCATACAATCTCTTGTATGTAGAGGAATCCCAATCCCTCTATTGATCCCTACTCTAGGTTGGGTAGAATGTGGGACAACATGGTGAGTCGATCAACGATCACCTAGATTGAATCAGGGACCCTAGACGTACATGGTATCCCATTCACAAAATCCATTTAAATTCCATCCCACTACCACTCTAATAGCTCTAGTGGATGACCTAAGCCTGCAAGAACATGATGCTCAGACTTCAATTGGTGAAAAGTGAGGCATTGTGAAACAACCACTACCACTACTCTCTTGGCCACTTGCCACCAGTGCTGATGCTTGTGGTCCTAGTACATCTTTTCTGCACCATTATTTACTTCCAGATGGGACGTATGGACCTCCCTCCACTCCTCCTCCCATAGCACCATCAGTACTAGGCTGCGTTATCTGAAAAGGACATTGTTCTCCCCACCATAAAAAAAATCCAATAGGTGAATGTCCAAAGGATATCTGAGCACATCGATGTCCCCAACCTGTGCCTCCCTGACTCACTAAAGGAGTGAGGGAGTGACTATATCAGACTAGAGGTATGCTGCACTATATCTATCCATGAAAGATATCTAAAACACAACTAGTTGCTATGTCACCTCACTTAGAAACTATAGACCAGAACTCTTGTTGAGTGCATCTGCTACCACATTCCCCATCCCAGGAGTATCGACTATCACATAGTCATAGTCCTAGAAGAACTATAGCTGTCACCATTGTCTCAGGTTCAATTCCTTCTATGAGAAGATATAACTGAAAATATTGTGATCACAGTAGACTATAAAACATTCTCCCATCAAGTAGTGTCACCACATTTTCAAGGGGAAGACTAAAACTGCTAACTTCGAGTCATGGGTAGCGTAGTTATGATCATGTTGTCTCTTTTTTCATTAACCATAAGCGATCCATACTATATACTACATCTAGGAACATCCATGTCCTATCCCAAATGTGTCGTATTAGACTACATATCTAATGCCTTCTTTTGGTAGCCTCATGATGTGGGAATTCATAAGACTCTTCCTCAGCTCTTGAAAACTCTGCTGACATCTCTCCGTACAAACGAAGGGTTGTCCCTTCTTCTTCAAAGCTGTACAGGGTGCTTCCACTCTATAAAAGTCAAGTACAAATCTCCTATAGTACCTTTCCAACCTCAAGAAACATCGAACCTCAGCCAAAATCATAGGTGGAACCCAACTAAGCATAACATCTATCTTCGCTAGATCTACTACAACTCCAGCCTAAAAGATAACGTGCCCCATAATGTGGACTTCCCTTACCATGAACTGTGAGTTCGAGAGATTACCATAAAGATGGTGTTCTTAGAGTGTATCCAAAACAATATGTAGATGAGAGGCATATTCCGTGTACATCACTGAGTACACCAAGATGTATTCAATGAATACTACCATAAAGAGATTGATGTATGGATGAAAGATCCTGATATGGAGTCCCATGAACACTGCAGCGGAATTGGTTATGCCAAATGGCATAAACAAGAACTCATAGTGGCCATACCAACATCCGGAGGTTGTCTTCATCACATCCTCATCTAGTACTCTAAGATTCTAATATCCTGGTATGATGTATATCTTCAAAAACCAATGAGAACACTTTACCTAATTGAAAAGATCAAAAATCCTTGGAAGTGGATACTAGTTCTCCACGACCACCTGGTGCAGGTGCCTATAATATATAAAAAGATCATTCTCCCATTTACCTTCTTGAAAAACATAATCAGGGCTTCCCATAGAGAGACAGTGGGCCTTATGAACACATTCCTCTGCAATCCCTCGATCTATAACTATAACTCAAGAAGCTATGTGGGAGCCATCTGATATGTTGTTTTAGATATCAGTGTAATCTTGGGGTATAGGTCGATGTAGAAGCCCACCTCTATGTGAAGAGGTAGTCCCAGAACATCATCAAGGATGATATATTCATTCTAGTCCACTACTACAAGAAATATCAGACTCTCAACATCAACGTCTTTGATGGTAAGGCTTGCCAATGGATGTGTGATCGACTGCACCCTACTCCGGTTAAGTCCATCCTCTACTGAAAAGGTTCCATTATCATTAGTAAAAGAAAAACATGGTCACATCCTCATGGAAACACTGCAAATTGTTCATAATGATGCCAATCTGAGCATGGACTGAAGATATCTATTCTACACCAAAGACGACATCGTAAGGATGCGACGCTTCTACCACAAGGTCCCTACCAAAGCTTTAACCTCCTAGAGTAAGCTCACACTATCTAAAATAGTGTGTAATCGTCAAATCCCCTCCCATAGGAGTCTCTAGCCATATGAATCGAGCCAACTTGCCCACCCGAATCTCTAATCTCCGAACAAGGGTCACAAAAATGAAAGAGTGACTATGACCTGTGTCTATAAGTACTGATGTTATGGTGAAGTAGACATAGATCATAACTTGAATAATCTCTAGAGAGCCATGGTCGTTTCTGTTAGCTACCAGGATCTGAGATCATCCCTTTCCACCTTCTTCTTGTTGTCAGGGTGGACCACCCAGAGGTGGTGGCAGTAGAACCTCAAATTGCTGCCCATCGCCTATTGCATTTCCAGCTCCTCTGCTACCAACTTCTTGAGGACCTCTAGGATCGAATCTCTACCTCTTCCTTATCATTCCCCCAACAGTATGTTGGTCCTCAGTGTGGCTAGTCGGGCAGTCACGAGCCATGTGACCCTACCTGACGCATGGGAAGCACAATTTTCTCCTATACTGACCTTCTCTACCTTGTGAGCATCTCACCTCCGACACTACATCCCAGGTTTATCCACCATAAGGTCTAGTCCTCTTGATCATCTATTTCAACTTCCTACTACAAACCACATATTAATCTACTACGTGTCGCCTAATGGTCGGTCTCACTTTCAGTGTCTTCTCAGTGAGGAAACTCTCCACTAGTAGTTTTCTCTCAAGCACTCCAACATGTGTCGGAATGATGAGAGATTCCATCGAAGCTATAAACTCCCATCAGAGTCCCAGCTCGATGGTCTATGCCTATAAGAAATGTTCATGAACCTTGTCTATAGAGTAGTGTGAGAGGTTGGTGAAACTAGCCGAGGGCTGGTCCACGGTCAGGCTGCCATGCTATAAGTGTATTAGCTCATGTATACGCACAGAGCGTAAAGTTGATGGATCAAACTCTACTCTGAAGAGTCCCTCGAAATTTTCGCAGATTAGGGTTTCCTTTGTCAGGTATCTGGAGCGTTAGGCTCCACCATCTCCCTGTTGCTCCCTAGAAATGACATGCAGCTAGAATCCATATCAAGTCGGATGGGGTCCTGAATAGGAGAAAAACTCTAGCCCAAGCCTCCAGCTAGTCCTCAGATGCATATGGATTCATCTCAACTCAGAACCATAGAGGCATCATCCGCTAAAACTCTTGCAATGCGCTTAGTCGGTATGCACTGTCAAATCGCGGGGCTGGTTTAAATTCCACTCAACGAATAATGGTTCTGTTGGTACACCACCTGATGGTACTGTCATCGTAAGAGGGCGTTGCATTGATGCCTCATTGCTTGGTGGGCCATCATCTTGTACTCTCCCGAGAATCCTAGCTGTCTATCTATGCGGCAGCATCCTGAAATGAAATAGGAGCTCCATGATTAAATGTCATATCTCGAGAGATGAATCAATAGAGTTCAATGAAAAAATATTTCCAAAACACAATCAATCACTGTTTTCGTGAACCGAGTTAGAAATAAAAATTCATGGTTCCTGGTGTGTGGATACGTCATCCGCCGCACCACCACAGGACACCACAAACTAGAAACAATACTCAAAACAGTTAATATTATTTCTCCATTTAAAATATTATAGACTATTTTAATTAGTAGAACTGACTCCTTGGATACCACTTTGTTACGAACCATCCCCTGGGGCCCGTGTTGTGACTCCCCCATGCCCGCCTTACAAAGGTCAGGGGTTCGAGAGTAACAGCAAAAGGCATATACCTGAAAACCAGAAAGGCATTGCCATTAAACATGCAAACACACACTCTAAGAATACAACGTGCACAACCCACGTAGTAAAAATGGTGTAGTTAAAAGATGTGACTGAATGTAAAATGTGATGAGTGTTGTATGTAAAGGGGTTGGAAAACATGCCCAACTGAATGTACACTTGGAACAGAAAAACAACTCCTAGAATCATCTACCAAGGTTCCTGCCTAAAGGGTGGGTAAATCTCACGGTCGGTCGTCACTGTGGAACTTAACATCTAAATTTCCACTACTGAGCACCATTTCATCCTGCTTCAGAAACCCCGGTCAAAACTGTATGTCATATGTACCTAAAAAACAATGTGTAGGTGATTCCTGTGCAGGGGTGACTATAACAACACTCAACAGAAACCCTGAGACCCATGATGGTCTCACATAGTTCCAAAAAGGAAAAAAACGCAAAGAAAGACCTCAATCACAAAGCACAAAGTAAGAGTCATCTCACACTGTGTATAAAAGTCAGTGATCGGGAATATAGATGATTAGTATTAAGATATATCATTTTATTCCAATTAAAATATCCACAATTGATCCACAAAGAAGTTATTTTATTATCAATCCACTCATAGACGTAAGTTGCTGTTCCATGATGGGCCACTATAAGGATGGTTGGGGTCGGGTCACACTATTTTTGATCCACAATGGGTCTCTAGAATGTTGATCCACATAGGGTCACTGGAATGTAGATGCACAGATGGTCACTAAAATTATGATCCAAACTAGGTCGCTGGAATGCTGATCAACACAGGTTCACTCGATGCTGATCCACAAAGGGTCTCTAGATACTGATTTTGGATAGGCCTCTCTAAACCCGTCTTCATTGGGTAGCTACGATGTTGACCTACACAGGGTTTCAATGATGTAGATCCACACAGGATTGCTACTTCCAAGACAGCCAACCACAAGATCTCTCGCACCTGATGCGCTCGAGTTCTGTAAAAAATTTTCCTCGAGATATCATTCATATATTAACTGCCAATAATCTCCAAAAAGTTGTAACCCCAATGGTCCTCCTTTAAATAAGGGTTACAAATCAATAGATGGTGCGTCAATCAGATACCCTATCTGCGAGTTATAAGTGTTTTAGTACCGAGGGCCCGGTTGGATTCGGGTTTGATCCAACCCAATCATACTCCATCATTATACAAAATCCAAGTGCAATATACGAAAAGAACCGTCTAGCTCCATGGATCCTACCACCATAGATAGTTCGTCAAATGTGTTACTAGATTTCAAATTATGAAAATTTAACTGAAACTGGCCCTGGTTGGGTCGAGGTCTGGTCTGACCGGGTCGGACCGACCCGAACCAGCCCGAACCGACCAAGGCCGGCCCATTTGGGCTGGACCACGGTGGGATGGTATCGTTGGGCTGAGGTCTGGCCCAACCAATGGGAGGGGTGTCCGGGCACGCCGAATGAATGGCCAGGCCCGCAGGGGGGCGGGGCCCAGCCTGTAGGGGGTCACGCCCCGCCCGCAAGGGGGTGCAACCCAGATTGTAGGGGGCACAGCTCATCCCGCTGGAGGGCACGGGGATAGACCTCTCTAGCATGGGGGGGGGGAGGTGTTTCACCCATGTTTTCCAAAAGACTGTGTCATTTGGAATTGAAGCGGCATCACCCCGTGGCGCCGCAAGGTCATCGCGGGACTCTCAGGGAGTGGGTCTATCCTCTGCCAAGACATCAAGCTGCGGTCACCTCTAGTGGTGCGCGATGGTGCACTGCTCCATCCATTCAGCCAGCCAGTTCTAGCTACGCTGATCAACCACTGTGACCTATTCTTGTGGCGTGCGATGGCGGGCCGTCTCCACTATGGCATGCCGGTGCCAGCTGCCACCATCACCTGCTGGTGCAGTTCACCGGTGCCAACGTGCAGGTACCGTGCCAGTGCTGCACCAGTGGTCTTCCACAGGTCACAATGTGAACTCGGGTGGTCCGTTTTTTCCATTTGATCGCACCTACGAGCTTCCTGCGCCATCTATTTCACTTTATGACCCTAGGATTTGGGTTCTGTCCAACCCAATAACTCACCAGCGAACAACACAACAATAAAAAAGAGGGGGAGGGAACATGCCTTGTTTGTAAGTCCTTCACCCTCTGCGTTATAATCTTATCAAGGGATAAGATATATGATTCGACAACTATTTAAATTTAAATAAGTGAAAACCCTACCGCGATAGTAATTAGAGAGTGTCCCGTGTTTGAATATGGGTTAATGTTCGTCGATCCAGAAGCATGCCTCCAAGGATGCCACTGCAATGATGTACTTCGGTTCTGGCTTAATGGATCCCTACTTCACCAAGTCAATCCTCAAAAATCCTCTCCTCCTTTTCCATCAAAAACTAATACTCAAAAGAGAGATAGGAGAGGGGATTTATATTCCCAACACATAATCAAGATAGGTTTATTAATCGGTACAATTAATGAACCTTTTTAATTTAATGTATAATGGTTACATAATTTTTACTAACTTGGCATTTAATGTCTAGCACTAAATTCCCAAACACCCCTTGTGGTCCTCTCCACCAAAACCTAAAAAGAAGGTGGAATATATTTAAAATAAATTATACTTATTTTATTACTGCTCCAAGAAAATCACAAAAACCAACTTCCTCTCTCAACCCACAACGGTCAAGTTTAAGGCTCCCTTAAGAGAATCTTGGTGCTATGATTTCGACGGTGCCCTCAGATTTCAATTAAAAGAACCGTTTCAAAACATAGGATTTCCCACTCGCATGTTTACTCTACGTGCCTAAAAAGGATCATAAATTCATTCTAGGAACATCGGGCCTCCGAATCATGCACCATCAAATTTCAGAGACTCATAATAAATAAATATAATTAAAATAAATTACATAGAAAATTTGGGGCTTTAAACATAAAGGTTTTATAATTTCCAAAATTTAGTTTTATATGTAATAGATTATTTTAATCTCAACTTATGATAACAATATGAATGACTTGTATTCAAGAAAAACTTATAGCCTTTCAAGTAATCATCCAAAATCATATAAAAGTTCAAGGATGTATTTTTAATATATTGAAGATCAATTTATTTCTTGGTAATCAACGCAGAAGAAAAGTGACCAATAAATTTTATTTGAAATGGGAGTTGGTTCCCATGGTGAAAACATAGGAATATAAAGAAATTCTCTCAATGATCATCCAACTAAGACTTCAATTATTTAATTTCAGATAGTTTAATCTATTCATATGGAATTAATACTGGTTGAGTACGAGGATGTAAATTGATGTAAAACTCCACCACCCAAAGCAGTGGAAAACAAGAGATGTTAGAGGGAAAAATTACAAAAAAAAATATCATCAACTTTAGGGATATTATTTCTCAAATAATCTCACTCACGTTAAAATTAAATCATAGATATTAAATTCCCCAACTCTCGATATGAATGTCCGATTGAAATAGACCATGGGTCTCTTTCTCCTTGAATGATACAAAAAACCCCATCATGTTCATTAAAGGAGACCCTTCTAAAATAACAATAAATCTATGATTTATTGGACATGAGCCTATCCATCCAAAAATGTTGTAAATTGGATTTATGTTGGAATCCTAAAAATCCCAATCTAGCTCAATATATAAGGGTGAGAAAACAAAAGAAGAACTATTGAGACCAAACACTCCCTTCGATCCGAGGGGTGTAGTGATATATATCAAATTGGATTAAATCGTTGTAGTAATATTTATCAGATTAACAATATGGGTTGAAATAATGGAATAGGATGCACCATTATCAAATAATTTTGTCACCAATGATGAAGCTACATTGATGGTACCTCTAACAATCACTATACTCATATCTAGTTTCATTGGGGAATTTTCCACTGGGTGAAGTATCTTCATTACATATTGTTTCTATCATAAGTCCTTTATTCAGGAAGAATGTGATTAAACCATAGTTTTTGAAGGTTTTAATTATCACCTACGACTACAAGGATTGGAAAAAACATGGTCATTATTATACAAGATTCATGATGTTATGCAAGAGCCACATTCCTTAGTTACCTCAGTAAAAACACTCATTGTGTAACCTAACTTGAAACAGTAGTTTAAAATCAATGGGATTATACCATGCATTGAAGGATATCTAGAAGTACATAATGTTTTAATACATCAAGAGAATCATCAAACGTCCTCTTCAATTTAGAGGAATTTGTGAAAAAAGCACTTGGAGAAAAAGAAAAATCTATAAAATCTGACTGGATTACCAAGTCCATTTCAACTATTAGAACTCTATCTAATACATAAAAAGTAGAATGAATCTTCCCTATGAAAACCTAATAATGAATATAAAAATTTCAGTCCCACCTCGAACCATTGAGTCTATATCTTCTTATGCGATACAATATTATGTGAAAACAACACAATATTATTGATGAAATTTTTATGTCATGTCACAATCCTACCAAAATTCATGATTTTAAAAAGAAAAATATTATTATCCAACAACATTTAATCTATATATAATTTTTTATTGAAAATATCATTTAATTTTTTCCAATATAATCCCACATATTTATTCGCTTTCTGCAACTCAGTCCCCCATATCCTACTCGGTCCCTAAAACATAAATGTTGAACAATTAACCATGATTTCCTCATGTATATCCAAGAACTAACAAAAATTCTCTATCTTTATCAACCAATCCTGATACTTTTGAAGATCATTGGTTCTCGTAAATGATAGATAATTTTTGTGAAGAAAATCTTGAGAACAATTTCCAAAAGCATCCCATTAAGGTTAAACACCTAATGACTGAACATGAACTAGTGGTGGTGCTTGTCCCAGAGCATTGATAGAATGAACAATCACCTCCAATAGATTTGGGTTCATGAGAATATTATCTTATTGCGCTTCATTAGTAGATTAATCATGAAAATAATTCACATGTCTTCTTGTGGTCATGGTTCTTCACAAAATCATCATACAAAAAAATTATATCATTATAATGAATATCTCTTTAAAAATTGAATGACGAGAAAATAATCCCAGCAACTTGAAAAAATGGGTTGATTTCGAATTATCCAAAAAATAAAGGAAAGATGCTAGTACTAATATTATATATTTCTTTCCCAAAGTGCCCATAGTGACTTGAGGATCATTTAGATAATTGAGTTCTAGGCACTCAATTAAAGCAACCTTTTATATCCCAAAAAAATTGAAAATTATATATTATCATTTTGGAGTGATTCTTATCATGTATCCTTGATACCAATTTCTCATGAACCATCTCAGATAACCTCATACCCTGAAAACTAGGGTAGTCTTGAAATAGGTTGTATAACATTCCCAATATCCACTAGTTGTAAACATGAACCTATTATCACAAAATATGAATGTGGGAAATAATTTTTCACAAACTCAATGCAAAAATTATAAACATGTTAGTACTCATACAAGAAAAACATAATATAGAGAATTGTAAGAGAAATAAATCAAGTAATAAAACCTAATGTAATAAAAAAAATATACACGAAAATATGGTAACAACACTCATCCGAGTAGACTCAACTTTCCAATCCCTAGTATCTACCACTAGACCCATCTACCTGTGGCTCATTACCCTTTCACAATCCTAGAAGGAGATAATCTACAAACAGCCAAAGGCACATGTATGGTGTATGCTAAAAGAACAGTGTTGTCTCACTACAGATTCCATAGTAATATTCCATGAATAATTATCTGAATAAAGATATAAATTTTAAATAAACAGTACTGGAAGTTAAAAATAATAGTTAAATTAAATCATTCATTACGATTTAATTGATTGAATTAGTCTTTAAAATGGAACAAAAAACATTTTTAATAAAACATTTTTTATAAATTCACCATAAATGTGTAAAATAGTCTTAAAAAAGTTGAGTATATTTAAAATATAAAAAACCTGCAAGATAGTCACCTTCCAAGGGGTACGGTATTTCCAATAAATGGGAATCCGTCAAACATGACTAATTATCACAAGAATATGGGTACAGACATCTCCTAGACACATTTCAACAGGTAGCCTATCATAATCTCATTAGGGATGTTTCATACTGTATAAGTATTATTAGTGCTGTGAAGCTTCAATTGTGTGTTATCATGAATAAATACCTAACTACCTAGAATTTCATTTCCTCAAATAATAATCTGTGAATGTATTCCATTAAAAAATAAAAAATAATACAACCCATTCTTCTATATCAATATTTCAATTATGAAAAAAAATTCCCAAATGTGGTGTTAATAAAATTATTCACTTTTCGAAGATAAAACCTATGAGTTTCTATCAAAATAAATTTAATACATTTTTTTGAAATAATCCTTTGATATAAATTTCATCTATTCAATATCACAATTTAAATTTAGAAAATTCAGTATCATAGTTCACAAAAAATTTCACAAACACATCCCAATTCATTGAAATTTGGGTTGGTCCCATCCTCAGTCCAAATAAAACAAAATTCCAATATTTACTAGAATTGGGTCATTAATAAACTAATTGAATGATATTTAAAATTTAAATCAATAAATTTAATTTAATTAATTCTATTTTTGGGTATACAAATTTGTCATCAAATGTCATAAAACATACCTTGGATCACATGATCTCGGAAAATATAAATCTGTAATTGAACAACCCTAAGGATAACATCACAAATGAAAATCTGAGACTCAAACCAAGAATCTAGCACTAAAACAATTGGGATTAAATCATCATACAAAACTAATATATATTCAAGGATTGGTATGAAATAAGAGAGGGTTGGAGAAAAACAATGGAAAGAGGAAAATTACTAGTAATAATATTGAACAACATTATAATATCATTGATTCGCATCCATAGAGTTTTAAAGGGGTCAAAATTACCTCCTGGGAGCCTATAATGAAGATGAAATAATATAGTGTTCTAATGGAATATTGGTCACATAATCCTAGTTTTTCAATATTTTAAAAATATATCATGATTACTTTAATATCGTACACATGTTTATCTTGGTATTGCCACATGGTTAGAAAAATATTACACCCTAGTTTTGAAACCACTTCTATAGGGTTGTATGATTTCTCCAAGGTGACTACATAGTATTTCAAACAATTCCTAACCATGTAAAACCTCAACTAAATAGTTACCATGGTTTTCACTACCATTGTATAAGGATTGGAAAAAACATGAGTGATCTATTCACATCCCAATAACTGCAAAAATTATCCAAAATTTAACATGAAACAACAATAAATGGAACCCAACCAAATCATGATTAAAATTTGGGTTAAAGAATTCAAGACATGAACAGAATAATGTTACATCTATAACATTATATTATAGATTTTTTTTCATATAATAATAATTATGTAAGTAATTCATCACCAGAGTGGTGAATAATATTTATATTGAGGATAAATGTGAATTTAATTCAAAATGATCAAGAATAAATAGATAGTAACATGAATAGAATGTACCCATATTATTAATACATTGATTAAAATGAATAATTTATTCATCCTTCATAAGAATATTGGATAACTAATATGACATCGGACTCTAGGGGTGAAAATTTGTGCTGGTATTTAGGATTAACCCGAAGGAGAAAAAATGATTTCATAATAGATGAAGAGTGGTTTAATAATAGATCCATTTGATTGATATATTTATAATTACACATTCATTAATAGTTAGGGAAGTAAATATATTAATGATTAGTGGCCAATATGTGGAAAAATAACTAAAGAGTTGATTGTTACACAATTATAGAAATTGATAATAATTTAAATATCTTTTATTAGTTATATTACTGAAATACCTTATTTGATTTTTTTATAATTTACTAATAAATTTCATTATTATATGAGGTAACTTATTTTTTTCAACAATAAATATATTTTTCATCTGAATTAATTTCAATAATAAGGCTACATAAATAATATATATTTTATCAAATTCAATCTTTGAAAAAGTGGTATTTAGAATTATATAAATAAACATAGTACATTAAAAAATTGAGATTGTTAACGATTTATTATGTAATTATATATTATATTTATATTTATTATCATATTTTATTTACATAAAACCTATCAAAAATTCATAAGATAATTTATAATAAATTATATAATTCTAATATGGGAATAGTTTTAATTATATAAATTTCAATAAATGTATTCTCAACAATCTTATAACCTTTATATTATCTAATAACACTCATATATATAAATATATAAATATATACATCTACAAATAAAATTAATATCAATAAATAATTTCTATCTAAAACATTATGTCATATTTATATTAATTTTATACTCTTTCATATTCAAATTTTGTGGTATAATTATCAAATCAAATCTTCATGATAAATATATTGTATTTGATGTATTTTTGTTTACACATGAATTTATTCTTCTTATAATTTTTAATATTTATATCCATATTAATTTATCATAATTGACTTATATTTATTATCTTTTATTATTATTATCTATTTAAAAAATGTGTATTTCATTTTTTTGAGACTCATGTGACACATGTGTAACACCCCTTGGATATTCAACGTGTTATTTAGTTTAAATTCTTCATAATCTTGTGCACTGTACATGTTTTTGGGTATTTAAGGAGTTAGGGTATCCCAATATTGAGTTAGAGAAGAATATAATTAACATATATCTGACATGATTCATTGAAAATTCATTAACAGAATAAATTCATGATTTTTATTGTCTTATGTTGAAATAATAATTGACAATGTTATGTCACCAGTGGTTTATGGTGTGAACCATCTAGTTATTTGGTGAAAGGAACCATAGATTATTTTTAATGTGTCACATTTTAGTTTCCCATATAAACCCATTCATGCATTCTCCGTCCACACACTTGACCTCCACTATTGTATTTTGGTGTTTGGGGTCCCCGCTTAGTAATTTTTACCGTATGCTACTAAAATTTTGGGATATTAATCTATCATATATTGAAGTGGTATTCTATAAATAATATTTTCCTAGTCTATTTATAAGAGATTCCATTTCTTCTTTATTTCTCCCCATTAATATAATCCTACTATCTAGATGTGGGAATGAATTTATGGATTTTTTATAGTCAGAATTTTAACTAGGGAAATGCATATAATTAAAGATTCTTTGTGGTTGTGTTTTGTAATCATTACAATTTTATATCTCATTCATAAATTAACATGTCTTTATTTTCATGTTTCTTCATGTGTAAGACTTTGATCTACTAGTCTAGGGTTTCAATTTGACCATTTAGGCCCATATTTACATGGATAGAACATTAGAATTTAGGGTGGTGATGTTTTTCTCATTCAATAATTATGGAATTCCTCTTTGACTAATGGTTGATATAAGGATTTTTAACCAATAAAATAATACCGTGGAGAATCCATTTTGGCTCAGTTCGGGCATTATAGATTACATGAATTTATGTATTCTTTATAGTGAATAATTAAATTTTTTTTTTCATATTTTTATGTAATTTGTATTCTATTACAATAAAAAATTCCCTCCCGTATGTGTGTAGTTATTTCTAGGTTTTATGGATATTTACATCCCATGAGTGGAAATGTGTTGAATTTTGTGACTTATTGTGTCCAAAATTTAGTGAGTGGGGATGGATTATTGTGAATGAATTAACTAATGATATATTTTTTAGGATTGGACGATGTTCTTGATGTGGCCTCCATTGAGTTTAAGAAGATGGGTCGGTGTTCTTGATGAGGCCCAAAAGTTGGTGATAAGGCATGTACTATGAGCTTCATGTGCTATTTAGGATCTAACAAACATTACTAAAGGTATGGATCCAAAAGGGATTTGGAAATGGAGTCTTGGTGTCATTGTTAGTACACAATGACTTTATGTGTGATGATGGTTTATACATTTTTTCAATTTTTCAATGCATGAAACTTTACAAAGAAATACATTATATACCAATGGACCATTAATGGGGTACTAATAGGTTTATTATCAAACCCTATAAAGATGGTAAATTCTAATTTACACTTTGTTTCGCACCGAATCCGGGGATGACCTCCTCGACGGGAGATTCAAACGTTCCGATCGGTTTCTAACGGGTTTGTTCGTAGAACCAGAAACATCCAATGATTCCACATCCATTTGGACCTACTTTCCAAAGGCAGGGGCTCATTAGCTTGTGGACTAATGAGGCTTAGGAATTTGCATTGGTCAAGAGGATGGGAGGTCGGACTCATCACACCTTTTTGAGGGGAATTATTGTCTACTTCAGGACTCTCTTTATAGATTTAAGTTATGTTTGTGAATCCTTATTACATTACCAAGTATAAAATGTGCTTTCCTTTAGTTTTAACAATCAATGATTAAATATGCAAGAAATTTAGAGAATCTTTTATATGTATTCGAGGTTCTTCGTCAATAGAGAATCATCTATATCTGTTTAGAGATTCTTGGTCAATGGTATCCTTCAAAACATTTATATAAAATTCTCTTGGTCATTATGATGATCAGGATGGTTTTAAAGCCACTCAGTGGGGCACTTGAAGTTTATCGTCATTCAGAAGGACATAGATTATTTCAAAGTTGGGATCGAACCCATAAATGGGCTACCTATGTATCCTTTGTTTTGGAAAAGGAATCAGAACCCACGTAGTTCGAGAAGTGGAGTATGATGTTTATGATTGATGGCTCAAAGATGAATGTCATAATTACTTTTACACTCTAAGCTCACGTGAGTCATGCTCGGTGTGAGAAACAAGAGGTATTGGTAAAATTTAGACAATTGTTCCATGAAAGATGCAATCATAAGAATTTGTTTGGGGCTTATGTATGGATGACTGCCCAGATAGATGAAGGTTTTAGGATTTACTTTTAGGGAGAAAATCCATGAACAGGGTCCATAAAGTTATATGTGCTTCATGGAGATTTGAATACTCTAATCTTGGGGCTTACTCTTAAGGAGGATGCCCAAGTTAGGAGGGGATTTATGATTGGGTTTTACTCCTGAAAAGGAAACCCAAATCAAAGGTAAATTATGACTGGTTAAGATAATTTTAAGGGGACTTGGGGCTTACTCCTGAAAAGGAGACCCAAGGTTATGACTGAGTCTTATTCCTAAAAAGGAGACCCAGGTTAGGGGACTTGGGGCTTATTCTTTGAAAGGAAGCCCAAGATTATGACTGAGTCTTATTCCTGAAAAAGGAGACTCAGGTTAGGAGACTTGGGGCTTATTCTTTAAAAGGAAGCCCAAGGTTATGACTGAGTCTTATTCCTGAAAAAGGAGACCCAGGTTAGGGATTAAGGTTTGGGGCTTATTCCTGAGGAGGATGCCCATATTTGAGGTTGGGGCTTACTCCTAAGAAGGATTCCCAAGTTAAAGAATTATGATTGGGGATTACTCCTGAGCAGGATGCCCAAGTTAAAGGTTTTATCACTGGGGATTATTCCTGAAAAGGAGACCCAGGTTAAGATTCTCTCATCTTAAAGGATGAGGTTGAATGAATGAACTCTCCATATTTTAGTGACATAAGGATATTTAAATCACTAGACTTTGAGAGAGATTCCACAGAATTCCTTTCAGATAAGAAAGTCAAATCAAGAAATCATGCCATAAATGTCTTTGAAGAGTGTCTTGAAGACTGAATCTTGAAAAGGAAAGGTGAAATGGCTTAAGAGGGGTAAAAATGGGCACGATGGGCACCCAAAAAGATAGGGGCGTGCAAGTCTTGCAAGGCGCGCAAGTCTTCCGTGGGCGCGCAAGTATTGGTCGCGCAGGTATACCTGCGCGACACATAGTGTACTTGCGCGATTTTCAACCAGCATTGAAATACTTGAGCGACTCTTTTTTAAACCCTTTATAATTTTCTTGAGTTTCTTCCAGAAAAGGGACGCGCAAGTTATATTGAAGGAAATAAGTCGGCGCGCAAGTGTTTGATAAGTTTCAACACTTAGGCCTTCCTTCTTCTCTTTAGATCTTCCGTTCTAGGTAAGAAATTACCTTAGAAGTGTTCCGGAAGCTTTGAGAAGAGACTTGGGCGTCGGGAGCTTCAATCCGAGTTTCTGGAAAAAAGATCTTTTTTAATGGGGGCCCACAGGGTCTATTTATAGGCAAAAAGAAGACCCCGGGCGGTTACCGGGTGGTTACCAATTAGGTCGCGCAAGTCACCTGCGCGACCAAGGTAGCCGTGCAAGTACACTTGCGCGCCAGTTAGATAACTTGCGCGGTGAGGTTGCTGTTGATCCTTTCTTCCTTCCTTTGTTGATTTTTTGATGTTTTCTTCAAAGGCTGAATCAATTTGAGCTCAGATATTCCCTTTTCTGATCTTTAGATTCTGTGACGAAAGGAGCGTCAACAAAAGTCCCCCCTCAGAGTTGGATCCAGAGAGAAATGAGGATTTGACTCTGAGGAAATCGAATCCCTCCAAAGGAAAAGGGAGGGCGCGCAAGTCTTTCAGTGCGCAGAGGGCGGCGCGCAAGTCTACGTCGCGCAGGCCTTAAGCGCTCTGGGTGTGGCGCGCAGGTAGGCTTCCTGGCCTATAAATACACGGCCTCACCTCTGTACAAGTATCTGGATTTCCGGATTTCTCGAGCTCTCGCCGCGCAGGTCACCTAAGCCACGCGAGTCTCTTTTCCACTGTTCCCTCGCTGTCGCGCTCCTGTAAAGGTATTCGTACTTGCACGATTTATACTTGCGCGTCAAAAACTAGCGCGGCACACAAAATACTTGCGCGTCCTTGTTTAGACTTGCGCGACTTAATTCCTTGGCCATTTTTTTCCGAATTTTTTCACAAATTTTAAAAACATAAACCCATTTAAGAGTTAAATTTGTTCAACTTTTGTACAGATTCAATGGATCCTAAGGGAATTGGAACGGCTGATGAACTGGCTAGCAAGCGGATTGATGACATGATGAACATTATTGGCCATGATTACTATGATATCTGCGACAACACTTTCCCAGATTTGGGTAAGTACTTGAAGAAATATCATCTTAATTTCCCACAGAGCATCTACCTGTCTCTGTGTGTTCATGGTCATCTGCAAGGAGTCAATGTTCCAAATGCAGACAATTATACACCTGAGATGCAGCTGCACTGCTATTTCTTTATTTTGGTTATGCTGTGTATTAAGAGTAACAACAATGGTGTGAACTTTCAAATTCTTCCTCCATGTCATTCCCTTGCAGATATGAAAATGGAAAACCCATGGGCTGAAATGTTTTCTACTAATGGTTGGTGGAGAGAAGACAAACATGATATTAGAGCAATATCTGAAAAGAGTACTCTCTCCAAATGGCTCTTTACTTCCAATGCTCCATTCTCAAATCCATGTATCCATCTTCCAAGTCTCTTGGATAGAAACAGAGTCACTATTTGATCAGCAGAAAATTTTCTCAAACCACACTCAATAAAATCCTTTTACAATTGTTCCAAGAAGAGCTGGTATCACTGCATCTCTTATTGTATCCAGTTGAATGAATGAATTCTAGGTGGTTGCTAATGAATATCGGGATGCCGTAAATCAAATGAAGTGTTATGTTTAAAGCATCTTGTAATTCTTGAAAGAAAATAAGAGACTCCAGTCTGTGGATGTCCTTCTAACTCTTGTGTATCAATGAAAAACACTTTTGTCTTCAATCATTTGTACCTGCATTCTTTCATTACCTGCTTCAAATTTACTTAAGCCAATGGGCCTAGTAAGCATAGTTTGATTTTTACTAGGATTATTACAAATAATCCTACAAACTTTGAATCTTTTAACTGCTCAATATTACCTAAATCATACAAAAATGTATATTTAGTGAGCTGGAACTTGACTTTTATTCAGAGTTCCTTTGTCTTTTGTGTGGTCAGTTTAAAGTCATGCACGCCGGACATAAAGGGGCTAATGTTTAAGGTCGAAATAGCTTTGACCGAAAATGGATTAAAAATGGATTCAATTCCTTGACAATTTATCTGAAAACATATTACCATACTCAAGGATGAGGGAAAAAATGAAAACTATGGCTTAAGAATATTTGAATCTGAGGAATGATATGAAAAAAGAGCTAAAAGGAATTAGAAGAAGTAGTTTCCAAGAATGAAGTTACTATTATTTAACAAAACCCGTTAGGGGGTTGAAATATGAAGGGCCACCTATGGGCATTGGCTGCATGTTCAAATAAATAGCATCTTTTGGCTGACAAGTCTGTTATGTGGACTGTTTATGCAAGGCCACCTATGGGCACGTGCTGCATAGTCAGGCAAAAGAACTCCCAGAAATTTACTTTCCTAGTGCTAAAAGCCAGTGAATGTTTATGGAGATTCAAATTTTCTAAAGTATAGAGTTTGTTGTATGGAAATAGGTACTTGAATATGGAGAAGATATTTCCAAACAAGAATATCGAAGAACTGGATAAATATCACTCCTACGAAGGTCTGACCCAAACGTAGGGAAGAAGAATAAACCATAGACTTGAATACTTTCAGATCATGAAAAAGGATATGGGACAAATATGTTAAGGATGGCTATTTTTTGCGGATCCCTACATATTGTCGTTTAAGACAAATAAGGACAAAAGTGGAATTCTTCCCAAGAATGAAGTTACTATTATTTAACAAAACCCGTTAGGGGGTTGAAATATACAGGGCCACCTATGGGCATTGGCTGCATGGTCAAATGAATAGCATCTTTTGGCTGACAAGTCTGTTATGTGGACTGTTTATGCAAGGCCACCTATGGGCATGTGCTACATAGTCAGGCAAAAGAATTTTCAGAAGTTTGACATTTTTGTGACAAGAAGTCATGAAAAGGGTTATGAAGATCTGAAAATATTTAAGGTTAGGATTATAACACATAAAGATGGGTATTGTTCAATGTATATAGAGATACATAGGTCAATGAAAACCATAATCATGTTGTGGCTGGGTCCTGAATTGAAACTTGGACTTCACTACGTATCTCATAAGAATGAGAATCAAGCCATACGTAGTTCTTGAAATGCAGTTTAACGTCGTGCAGGATGAAAGTATGAGTGATCTTAGTTTAGGGTCATAGAATTCAGACCATAATAATGAATACACAGTGTGTGTTTTCATGAGGACTTTTCAGCCAAGGGACTGAAAGTGAAATTTGGGGTTAGGCACAAAAGACTTGGGACTGGATTCGAGGGACACTCGAATGTTCCTACGTATCCCATAAGGATGGTAATCAAGTCCACGTAGTTCTAGAACTACCCTTTGTACAAATTTGGTTCGTACATGTGAAGGGTGAAAGGGGACTTTAGTGCAATGATGGTTTAACCTGAGATAAAAAGTTTAGGCATTACCATGTATGCACGTAGTCTTTTGAAAATGAAACATGATTTTAAAAAAAAATCAATGTCAATAATGGTTCCTTCTCAAATGAGGAAATCAAAGAATATTGTAGTTTATTGTCGTACCAGACAAAAGTGTTGTATAGTTTAACGTCATATAACAAGGACGAAAGTGAATCAATGTAAAGATATTGATTCCAGGGGCGGTTTCACAAATCAACATCATATGAGGTTGTGGTGAACCGATGTGAAGAGATTGTTTTTGGGCTTGAACCCTGGGAGGTTGCCTACATACCCAGCCTGGAGGGCGAGGATCAAAGTCCGTGTAGTTCAATTAAAGAATGAATTAATGATCAAGTTGTTCTTGTGGACAATGATCTAATAAAAAAAATATTGTTGGGACTTACACATGGTTAGTGGCCCAAAGGTAATGTTATGGTTGATGTTCGCTCTAAGCTCACGTGAGTCATACTCGGTGTGAGAAACAAGAGGTAATAACAACCTTAACGATGCACAGTTTAATGTCATGTAGGACATAAAAAAAAGGGACTATGCAGTTTAAAGTCTTGCAGTTAGGACTATTGGTGCTGCACAGTTTAGTGTCATGTAGCAGGGACAAAATACAGTTTAATGTCATGTAGGACCTATCAAGGATTTTCTGTACAGTTTAGCGTCATGTAGTTAGGACGATGGGGATAAAATAGTTTAACGTCATATTGGACGAAAGGGGGACTATGTAGTTTAATGTCATGCAGTAAGGACAAAAGATTGTACCATTTTAACGTCATGTCGGACGAAAGTGCGAATAGTTTAAGGTCATATGCATGGACCGTGGATGGTGCAGTTTAATGTCATGCTGGACCTTTGATGATTATATAATTTAACGTCTTTTCGGATGTGAGGGACTTTTATACAGTTTAGCATCATGTAGTTTAGGACGTCACAGTTTAACGTCTTGCTGGACATAAGGGATTTGCAAATAGTTTATGGTCATATACATGGACCAGGGATGATGCAGTTTAAGGTCATGCTGGACGGTATAGGGAACTGTTTCACAGTTTAATGTCGTGTGGGACGAAGTTGCAGTTTAAAGTCATACTGGACCATTGTAGTACAGTTTAAAGTCATGTAGCTAGGACTATGGTGAACCAATATGAGGATATCAGTTCTGGGGACTTTTTACAGTTTATCGTCATGTTGGACGTTGGAAGTGCCACACACAGTTTAATGTCATGTTGCTAGGAAACAATATAGTTTAATGTCATCTCGGACAAAATATAGGATCTTCTGTACAGTTTAACGTCATGTAGATAGGACTTCACAGTTTAACGTCTTGCTGGACATGATAACAGTTTAATGTCATGTAGGACAATGATAACAGTTTAATGTCATGTAGGACAATGATAACAGTTTAATGTCATGTAGGACACAATATAGGATCTAATGTGATTGTTTTGGATCTGGGAACAATATTTTGTGTTTATACAAAATACTTCTTCAGAAATCTGGCATTAGTTGGAGTCGTGATGTGTTCTCCATCCATGGAGATCAGAGAATACGCTCCATTGGAGTAGACCTTATGTATTGAATAAGCTCCTTCCAATTTTGGTTCAAGCTTGGGAGGCTTCTTTCCTGGTATCATTGGTGCTCTGAGAACCAATACCAATTCTCCCTGAATAAATGAACGAAGACGAACTTTTTTGTTAAAAGCTCGTGCTATCCGATTCTGATAGATTTCCAAGTGGTGCAAAGTGCACAATCTTTTCTCATCTAACTGTTCCAATTCATTCAACCGCTTTTGGGATTGCTCATCTGTTGATAACTGATCACAAATGGCTATTCTGAGTGAGGGAAATTGAACTTCAATTGGCAAGACTGCTTCTGTTCCATATACCAATGAATATGGAGTAGAACGCGTTGCATTGCGAGTGGTAGTCCGATAAGCCCATAAAGCATGAAAGAGTTTATCAGGCCATGAACTCTTATCTTTAACCACCATCTTTTGCAGTATATTTGAAAGAGTCTTGTTGAAGGCCTCTATCTGGCCATTAGCCGCTGCATGATATCGAGATGAATGGTTGGACTTAATGTTGTATTCTTGATACAATTTCTTTACCTCAGAAGAACAGAAATTGGTTCCGTTGTCCGTTAATATGGTATGAGGGACACCAAATCTAGTAATGATGTTAGACTTGATGAAGCTAACAATGCATTTAGAACTGACTTCTTTGAGAGGTACTGCCTCTGCCCATTTGGAAAAGAAATCAGTAGTTGTAAGAATGTACTTAAACTGCTTGGCTGTAGCTGAAGGGTAAGGTCCCACCACATCCATTCCCCATGTGGAAAATGGCCATGAGTATTTAGTTTTATGAAGCAACTCTGGAGGTTGATGAATGAAGTTGGCATATACTTGGCATGAATGACACTTCTTTGTGAAATTAACACAATCTTGTATCATTGAAGGTCAGAAGTATCCAAGCCTTCGAATTTGATCAGACAGTCTATGTCCAGACTGGTGGGCACCACAGACCCCTGCATGCACTTCTTTTATGACATCCATTGTCTCTTTACCATCAATACATCTGAAGAGAACTCCATCAAAACCACATTTGTAGAGAATTTTCTCAAGGTGGTTTGGATCATCATAAAGAGTAAAATTGACCACACGTCGCCGAATTTGTTCTTTCTCGTCTCTATCAGGTGTAAGTGTTCCATTTTGAAGGTATTCCTTGATAGGTGACATCCATCCTGTAGTATGACCATACGGTTCAGGAATGGGACTAATTTCATTAATTTCCTCTGTTTTGACTTGAACATAAGGTGAAATTGCACGACGGTGGGCAATACAGATGGTTGTCTCGTCCCGATTTGGATCTGCTAAAGCTGTGGCTATATTATCCAGTGCGTCAGCTTGAGCATTTTGTGATCTTGGGACATAAGAAAATGTCAGTTCTGAAGGGAATTCTGACATTAACTCTCTGACGTAATCATACAAAGGGATTAATTCTTCTTTTCTGATGGCATAATCCCCATTGATTTGTTTGATTACCAGGTCTGAATCACCTTTCACCTTTAAGTGATTCACTTGTGCTTGAAGCGCTAACTCCAAGCCTGTAATGAGAGCTTGGTATTCAGCTTCATTATTGGTACCACCTTCCCATAACAAAAAGGAATAAGGTAACACTGCCTTATCTAGAGAAATGAGCACAATTCTTAAACCAACTTTGTTGAATTTAGGATTTTCCATTTTCTTCCCTGTTGGACTTCTAGAAGCACCATCAAAATACATTTCCCATGTTTGAGGACTCTCTTGAATAGAGAAAACTTCCTCATCAGGGAGTTCGATATCTGAATACGTGTCTTCCACTAAAGGATGTTCAGCCAGGAAATCAGCCAGAGCTTGGCCCTTAATTGCCTTTTGAGACACATACTGAATGTCGAACTGCTGTAGAATAACCGCCCATCTTTCCAGACGTCCTGTAAGCATTGGACGACTAAGGATGAATTTGAGCGGATTATTATGAGATACCAATTGGACCTCATGATGTTGCAGGTAGTGTCTCAGTTTCTGAACTGCAAATATTAATGCTAGGCAGCACTTTTCAATACTTGAATATCGGGTTTCTGCTTCAAGCATAGTTCTACTGAGATAGTAGAGACTATTTTCATTCCCAGCATCATTCTTTTGAGCGAGAAAGGCACCCAATGATCGCTCTAAAGCTGTCACGTAGAGGATAAGAGGTCTACCCTCAACAGGTGGCATAAGTACTGGTGGACTCAAGAGGTATTTCTTGAGAACATCAAATGCTTCTTGACATTCTTCAGTCCACTGGTAAGTGACTCCTTTCTTCAATAATTTGGTAAAGGGTAAACTTTTGCCTGCCAAATTGGCGATGAAACGCCGAATATAGGCTAAGTTTCCTTGAAGTACTCTTAATTCTTTCAAATTATGAGGAGGTGACATACCAAGGATTGATTTGGTCTTCTCAGGATCGACTTCAATACCACGATGGCGTACAACAAAGCCGAGGAATTTTCCTGAGGTTACCCCAAAAGAACATTTTAAGGGGTTCATCTTCAAATTATGTTGTCGAAGCTTGTGGAATACGACTTCCAAATCAGCCAAGTGATCAAAATGTTGTTTGGATTTAACCACAAAATCATCTACATAGCATTCAACAAACTTCCCTAGAAAACGTTTGAAGATACGATGCATGGCGCGTTGATATGTTGCACCTGCATTCTTTAAACCAAATGGCATCACCCGGTAACAAAACACACCTTGAGGAGCTCTGAAGGCTGTATATTCCTCATCTTCTGGGACCATTCAGATATGATTATATCCAGAATATCCATCCATGAAAGAAAGTACTTCATAGCCAGCCGTCGCATCAATTAAGAGTTCTGTAATCGGAACTGGGAAATCATCTTTCGGACAATACCGATTAAGATCTCTAAAATCGATGCAAACCCTAATTTGTCCGTTATTCTTCTTTACAGGGACAATATTAGCCAACCACTTGGGATATTGAACTTCTCTAACGAAGTTAGCTTTGATAATATTATCCAATTCAGCCTCGATTTTGGAAGCATAGGTTGGGTGTGTTCTTCTTGCGGCTTGCTTGAATCCTCGATGTTCTTTTGGAAAACCCAAATGATGGGTGGCAACATCAGGATCAAGGCCAGGCATCTCTGTATAATTCCAAGAAAAAATATCTTTATTTTTCTTTAGAAAAGAAATATACATCTCTTGCTCTTCAAGGGTCATGGCCGCACTAATTAAAGTGGGGCGTGGATCTTTCTCTGTACCCAGATTTACTTCTCTGAGTTCATCCACAGTGGTAGATATACCCTCTTCAAATGCTGGAGGAGCATCTCTAAGATCTTCCTCTTCCTCTTCATCATGTGTTTTTTCTTCCGTTTCTACTTGCAAAGTAGATGAAAAAAAGAAATTCTCATGATCATAAGAGATGTCAAAATTTTCACATTTTGAAGGAGAATATTCCATTTCCGACCCTATTGATGATAAAGGGTCTTATTTGGGAAATAAAGAGGAGATTATGGATTGAGAATCGACATCAATATTCACCTCTGGTGTTGCTATAACTTCTTCTGGCCTGATTAGCGAAGTATAGACTTGTTGGATTTCAGCAGACGAAATGAAAACGTCACCACTTATGCTTTCATCACTGCTTAGTAAGTTACCAATTTCTCCCATGTTGTCTGGCTTGATTGTCGTAATTGACATTATGGATCTTTCCATAAGAGTATTTTGATTTGGGCCTATTTTGTCAATTTGACTGATAGGTAACACATAATCTGTACTCACATGTGAAAATGGATTTATTGGAATTTTTTCCAAACCATATGGAGCATTAACTTTGGTAATTTCCTTCATTGTAGATTTTTCTCTTCCCTTCATGTGATAAAATTCCGCCTCAATGTACTGAGACTCACATGTCTTGAATGGGTCCTTATCACCATACAATGTTCCAACTTGACCATCGAAACAGTATTTGAGACATTGATGGTATGATGACGGAATAGCTGCATGCTGATGTAGCCAGGGTCTTCCAAGCAAGATATTGAAAGCTGAGTCTTGAACAACAATCATGAAATCCGAATTGGAAACAAGATCTCCAAACTGAGTTCTGAGCGTAACTTCTCCCAGTGGTTCTTGTTCATTTTTATCATATCCTTGCAACATCATGGTAGAAGGAGATAAATCAGATTCCGTGAGGCCCAATCGACGAAGTGTGAGAATGGGCATGAGGTTGACTCCTGAACCATTGTCAATGAAAGCTCTTCGAACATCTATACCATTGACTTTGCCAGATAAGTACAAAGGTTTTATGTGCCCATGCACAACATCATCTTTATCTTTATCAGTAAAAGATATCACTGCATGGCATTCTGCAGGATTATTCTCTATGTGATAGATTTCAGCTGCAGCAATTTCAGCTTCAAACTCCTGAGGACTTGACAAAGCTTCGATGAGTGCTTCCCAAAGATCTCTTGACAGATTCAAAGAATCCAAAATTGATAACTTGGCTGGTACTTGGGCTAAGTGTTTCAATATATCATACTTTTGATCTAGAGGTCTGCGTTTCCCAATAGGAATATGCGGTTTAGCAGGTACCTTGGAAGCAGATGCTTTGGAAGCTGATGCATCTTGTATTGAAGTTGGCAACATCCTTGGTTTTGGAAAATTAGACTGATTAGATCCATTTACTTGCTGAGATAAAGAAGATGGAACTTTTAATCGGTCTTCCAAAATAACTGTGCCGAAACTGAGTTGGCCATTGGCAGAAGAACTTTCTTGTTCTTTTTGAGCTCGCTGAAGGGCTCTACCACGAGTTTCTGCTGCATATACAGTGCTAGCAGGGGTAGAATTAGAGTAGTGGCTTCGGAAAGATCCACATCTTCCCCTATATCCTGAACCTCTAGAACTTCCTCGGGTTCCCTTATTTGATACAGGGAATTCAGGCTCATCAAGACTAGAATATGAATCTGTTAATTGAATCATATTAACAGAACCAAAGATTAACTCTTCGTCTGATAAAGACTCTGCCTTGTTAACCTGTTTAGGCTGTGCCGTTTGGTGGGACGGTTCCCATGGCTTCGAAGTAGATGGCATGAAATCTGCCAGAGTCAAAGACAATTTAGGCTTTGCTACATACTCATCTTCTCCTGATTCCTCTTTCTTCTTTGAATTGCGCTGCCCTTTTGAGGATTTGTCTTTTGATGGAGGCTTTACTGCAGCTTTTGTAGGAGACACAATTGGCTTCTTCAATTGTGTTCGCAAAATGGAATGGGTCCGATTGATTGTCTTTCTGACCATCCAATCATCATATTTTTTTCGCAGTTTTGCTTTTGACTTCCTGCCACTCGCCTCCCTCCTCTGGATCTGTAGCGGTAATACACGCTACATGAGCTGAAGAACCCTTCAATTTGACTTGTCCCAAGTCAACCATCTTTTGCAGGAGGTCTTTAAAGACAAAACACTCCTGGATGGGATGCCCCAACATTTGATGAAAGGGACAATAATTGGGGCGGTCTTCATCTTCTTCCTTGTTTGGCCTCTTCGGCACTGGTAATTGAACCAAATTATTTTCCAGAGCTTAAATGAAGTAACCAGGAACTTGCTCACTTCGGAAAGAGTATGTTTTACTCTTCATATCCTCAAATTTTTTTCGTCGTTGATCTTTTTGATCATTTGGACGAAACAGCCTTTGTTGTTGGCGTTCAGGAGGTGGATCCCTTCTAGAAGATGAAGGTTTTGAAGTAGAAATAGGTACAGGTGCCTATTTAAGCATAACTGTAGCAGTTTCTGCTTTACCCATTCTTCTTCCTGGAGCTGATGAAATTACACGAGATTTAACCTTAGCCTGTATAAGGGAATCTTCAATCTGTTGAGCGATTGAAGTAAGGTCTCGAAACCCTCCTGTGTATTTCACAGGGATCAATGGCGTGCGTAATTCGTCATGCAAATTTGCCACACAGGTTGACAAAAATTCCTACTAAGGGAGTGCTAAACTCAAGGAATACGTTAATCCCTTCCAACGAGCAATGAAATCAGAGACTCTTTCATTCTCCCTTTGCTTGCAGTTTTTAAGATCGAAAACTGTCGTTTTTGGCAAAGTTGAGCTAAACTGAAGAAGGAATTTTTGACGAAGATCCTCCCATCCGATGACTGACCGGGATTGCAAGCTTGTATACCAGACAAAAGATGGTCCTTGCAAGGTTCGCACGAAGCATCTGAGTTTCACTGCTTCTTGCTGCTCTGGAGTTCCCATCATAGGATCACAACAAGACACGTAATGCGTCAAATGTTGTTCAGGGTCTCCTGATCCATTGAAAGTAGGGAAAATAGGGTTTCCAAAACTGGATGGAGGTGAAATTGAATCTACCCATTCAGGGTAAACTTTCTTTTCAGGTTGAACTTGTGCCCGTTTCCCTTCCATAGTTTCTAACCGAGCCGTTAATGACTCAATAGTAGTTATTAACTTTTTAGAAACGTCGGGTTGAACTTGGTTTTGGGTAGGTGCAATGAATGGAGCTTGGATAGATGTGGTGGTTGGTTCTGTAACTGATGGTAGTGCTGCCAACCGTTGTTGCGTTTGACCCGTAGGATTAGACCTCTGTGGGTGTACTGATAAAGGAGGATATTCTTGATCCATCTCAGTAGTTACAACAAATTCCTTCGGCTGTCGGACTTCATAATTCTTAAGAAGAAGACTACTCTGAAGCAGTTTTGCATTCAAACTTTTTTAATTCTTTCATTTCTTCCTCCTGTTGTGCAAACCTTTGCTCTAATGAGAGCGATTGACCTCCTTCAGAGGAAGGGTGAGAAGTAACCTGATTCTTTCCTTTCCCCTTATTGGATCCTTTTCGGAGAGGGGGAAGTGGGTTACTTGAAGGAATACCCAGATTTTGGGTAAGCCTTTGATTACGTGTGCGCACACCTTCTTCATTTAGGTCTGTGTGTGCGACTTCTTGAGCAGGAACCTCTTCGTCTGATCCCTCTGATTGAGCCTCCTCTGGTGAATCAGCAGCAACAGCATTGATGACATTAATGGATGCATATTGCATGGAATCCTTTCTATCAGCATTTCTGTGATATTGTCTCCTTCCATGTCCATGATGAGACATGGCATTCCGTTGACTTGATCCCTCAGGAATTTCTTGGAGAACCGTCACTTGGAGAGAATCTCCTGACAGCTTGGCTCTTCGTTCCTCTTGAGGCTTATTCCATAATCGAGAGAATACTGACTTTCTCTGAGGGAGGGATTAAGGATTTGAAAAAGTCCCCAGTCCGGTGGACTGGGGATGTTCCCGCTGCTTCCACTCAACTCCTCGAATCCCATTCGTTGACTCTGAGGGTTGGGTTAGAGAAGTCCCCAGTCTAGCAAGCTGGGGTGTCTCTTGACATGTTATGTCTGAGATCTTCTTAAAATCTCTCTTGATATTGCGAATCTTAGTTCGGAAATTAGCTGGATGCATTATCCTGTATCCACTTTTATCACCTGGTTCAACAGACCGTTGGATGATTTCCGAAACTTCTGTCATTTGATGACGTGTTTGCTCCAGACGAGAGGCTTGTGCAATATTCTCGCCTGCTTGATGTAGGAGCAATTCAACAACTTGTTCTCTATATACTTGATTTTGAGAGGAACTAGTTGAAGCCTGTTCTTGAGCAAGCTTTTGATTATGAACAAATCCCATTGACTGTGGCCGGCCATGGGCAATAACATTGCATGAGACCATTTTCAGCGGGCTTTGCTGACCGAAAAGCACTGTGAAATGTAGTGCTCCATGAACACCCCATCCTCTGATATGAACATCAGATGGAGCATTGGAAATTAACTGACACAATTTTCTTAGTGCGCCAAGGCATGAACGTTGAAGGGTTCTCTGTTGCTTTTCAGCCTTCGGATACCGAGAGACTGATAGAGATGCCAAATCAATCTGGCGTTGTAACCCTTCTATTATCTTAAGATGATTTTCATATTCATCGTAAGATAATACATTCTTCTTTAATTGACAAAGAGTTTTCCATATGTTGAGACGAATATCATGGATTCCATCATCCGTCAACATCTTTGGAATGTCGTACTGGGAGTCAGCCAAAGGCCAAAACATGACTGGTACTTCACCTTTTGCTAGTTTTTTCCTCATGTTCAACATTTCCTCTTTATCATTAAATGATGATTCTTCTACCTGTTTGGACCAGAGTTGGTGTTTCCTTGTTGCTTCATCGGATTCAACAAGATTGGTAGAGAAATCACTATTCATGCTGGAAGATGAATGACCCAGGGATGGTTCGGAGAATAACCTGAACCCCAGGCTATCTTCTGATGGAGAAAGAGTTTCACCTGCTGATAGTAAAGCATCAGACATGACTGGTTTTACGTTTGCAAGTGCCTCGAGATAGGAGGGCTTTCTCGTCACTACATTGCCTTCTGAATAATTTTTGAGACAACGTGAATCACTACTGCGGAGAGGACTTTCGCAGCGAAGTTCATCACCATGAGGAGGACCGTCATGATGGGTTACAGCAAAAGATGAAATCTCTTGCTCCTTGGTCTTCTGACCACACAGAGGGTTCCTGTGGATCTCATCTGAAGAAGAAACTTCAAGATTGAACGAATTTTCATGAAGCAAGTCTTCATGAGGAAGTGTCTGTTGAAGACAATCCGAATTAATGTTCCCGTTATTGGGAACTGAGGGAGTAGAATCTTGAATTCCGACAGATAAATGTCTGAGGGCTTCAAGAACTCCAGCATCGAGCAAGGCCTTGTTGCAGATTGGCCTTTTATCTCCTGACTGTGCTGGGCGGATCTTTTTCTTAGATGCCTTCTTACTCGCTTTAGAAACCACTTGATGATGAAAGTTATTGCTCTGAGCAGGTGTATGTGCCTGATCAGGAAAGATGGTCAGGTTAGGCTGACGATCTCCACTCAAATCAGCTGTATGTGCCTGACTTGGTTGTCCGTATGATATGGGGGAGTATGCCCCATAACCCTCTTGGACTGGAACAGATGTGTGTGTCTGTTCCGGAGTGAATCGTTGATGTGTCACTCCATTGCTAGGGATAGATTTATGTGTCTGTCCCTGAGATGATGCTGAAGCTGTTATGATATCCTGGCAAGCATCCAGAATATGAGAAAGAATTTTCTTCTGCTCTTTCACCATTGACAAAATATGTTTGGTGACTTCAGCCGCCGGAACGGGGATATACGTCCATTCCGGGATTGGAGTAGCTGTATGTGCCTGCTCCTGTCCTCCTTTTCCTGTCAGTGAATCCTGACAGTACTCAAGTGTGGAGGCAGAGAGTTGAGTCTGCCTCCTGTTTGTCGTCGGGACTTTCCGACTGACTTCTCCGGGCGCTACCAATCGAGACTGTTGGTAGGCCTGATTAGTATTAGCAGGTGTATGTGCCTGCTGATTACACTTCGCCAAACGCGGTTGACGAGATCCATCATATGTAGTCAGACGATCCTACTGACTAACTGGTGATGTATAAGCAAGTGTATGTTCCTGCCTATGGTACTCCGCCGGAATTGCCTGGCGGGATAGGCTTGATGCTGCCAGATGAGTCTGCTGGACAGCGGAATTAAAACGAACAGGTGTGTATGCCTGCTCGTTGTTTTCCACCAAGTTAGGTTAGTGGACTTCTCCGGAGATGGCAGGGATGACAACCTGCCTATTGTTAACCGGATTCCGTCTCTGGCGGTTCATCTTGCCTGCTCAGGTTCGAGGAACCTGAGCTGAATGCCTGGAGTCGGTACCCTCATCATGTTGAGGGCGCACTACCGCATGAGTCTGGCGACGATTGTTGATGGGAGCCCTCGGGAAGGACTCCTGTCTTTTTGAACTAAGGCCCTGAGGGACCTGCTCATTCACTTCCTCAGAGTAAGGGAGTGAATGGAAATTGCGTTCCGGGGATAACGACCCGAAACGGTTGGAGACGGTAGTCAGCACCGCTTGCTTCTTGATTGCTGGCCGCCGTTGTCCAGACGACCAGGTAGAGTTGTTAACTTGGAGGACTTGACGAGCGGCCTCCAGAGTTGGGATAGTACTGTTGCGATGGTACTCCTTAACCAGTGAATTAGAAACCCAGCGTTGAAGACGCTGAGTTGATGATGTCATCCTCAGAGCGGATGACATTCCAGTAGGAGTAGCAGCATTGCTTTTCACAGCAGCAGACCTCACAGTAGAGGTGTTCACAGCAGCAGTATTCACAGAGGTGAATTTAAGGAAAGCCATTTTGCAGAAGATCTTGAGAAAAGAGTGCCTGTTCCATGTAACAGACATAATCAAGATGAATCCGGCCACTGCATCTTTTGGATGAGCACATGTCAATGATTGCTTTGTTGGCCCAAGGGGCCTAACAAATAAGAAGAACATCACTTTAACTTGGTTAAGGATTCACGTCGGGTTCACCATTTTTGTTTCGCACGGAATCCGGGGATGACCTCCTCGACGGGAGAATCAAACGTTCCGATCGGTTTCTAACGGGTTTGTTCGTAGAACCGGAAACATCCAATGATTCCACATCCGTTTGGACCTACTTTCCAAAGGCAGGAGCTCATTAGCTTGTGGACTAATGAGGCTTAGGAATTTTCATTGGTCAAGAGGATGGGAGGTCAGACTCATCACACATTTTTGAGGGGAATTATTTTCTACTCTGGGACTCTCTTTATAGATTTAAGTTATGTTCGTGAATCCTTATTACATTACCAAGTATAAAATGTGCTTTCCTTTAGTTTTAACAATCAATGATTAAATATGCAAGAAATTTAGAGAATCTTTTATATGTATTCGAGGTTCTTCATCAATAGAGAATCATCTATATCTGTTTAGAGATTCTTGGTCAATGGTATCCTTCAAAACATTTATATAAAAGTCTCTTGGTCATTATGATGACTAGGCTGGTTTTAAAGCCACTCAGTGGGGCACTTGAAGTTTATCGTCATTCCGAAGGACAGAGATTATTTCAAAGTTGGGATCGAACCCATAAATGGGCTACCTACGTATCCTTTGTTTTGGAAAAGGAATCAGAACCCACGTAGTTCGAGAAGTGGAGTATGATGTTTATGATTGATGGATCAAAGATGAATGTCATAATTACTTTTACACTCTAAGCTCACGTGAGTCATGCTCGGTGTGAAAAACAAGAGGTATTGGTAAAATTTAGACAATTGTTCCATGAAAGATGCAATCATAAGAATTTGTTTGGGGCTTATGTATGGATACCTTCCCAGATAGATGAAGGTTTTAGGATTTACTTTTAGGGAGAAAATCCATGAACAGGGTCCATAAAGTTATATGTGCTTCATGGAGATTTGAATACTCTAATCTTGGGGCTTACTCTTAAGGAGGATGCCCAAGTTAGGAGGGTATTTATGATTGGGTTTTACTCCTGAAAAGGAAACCCAAATCAAAGGTAAATTATGACTGGTTAAGAGAATTTTAAGGGGACTTGGGGCTTACTCCTGAAAAGGAGACCCAAGGTTATGACTGAGTCTTATTCCTAAAAAGGAGACCCATGTTAGGGGACTTGGGGCTTATTCTTTGAATGGAAGCCCAAGATTATGACTGAGTCTTATTCCTGAAAAAGGAGACTCAGGTTAGGAGACTTGGGGCTTATTCTTTAAAAGGAAGCCCAAGGTTATGACTGAGTCTTATTCATAAAAAAGGAGACCCAGGTTAGGGATTAAGGTTTGGGGATTATTCCTGAGGAGGATGCCCATATTTGAGGTTGGGGCTTACTCCTAAGAAGGATGCCCAAGTTAAAGAATTATGATTGGGGCTTACTCCTGAGGAGGATGCCCAAGTTAAAGGTTTTATCACTGGGGATTATTCCTGAAAAGGAGACCCAGGTTAAGATTCTCTCATCTTAAAGGATGAGGTTGAATGAATGAACTCTCCGTATTTTAGTGACATAAGGATATTTAAATCACTAGACTTTGAGAGAGATTCCACAGAATTCCTTTCAGATAAGAAAGTCAAATCAAGAAATCATGCCATAAATGGCTTTGAAGAGTGTCTTGAAGACTGAATCTTGAAAAGGAAAGGTGAAATGGCTTAAGAGGGGTAAAAATGGGCAAGATGGGCACCCAAAAAGATATGGGCGCGCAAGTCTTGCAAGGCATGCAAGTCTTCCGTGGGCGCGCAAGTATTGGTCGCGCAGGTATACCTGCGCGACACATAGTGTACTTGCGCGATTTTCAACCAGCATTGAAATACATGAGCGACTCTTTTTTAAACCCTTTAGAATTTTCTTGAGTTTCTTCCAGAAAAGGGACGCGCAAGTTATATTGAAGGAAATAAGTCGGCGCGCAAGTGTTTGATAAGTTTCAACACTTAGGCCTTCCTTCTTCTCTTTAGATCTTCCGTTCTAGGTAAGAAATTACCTTAGAAGTGTTCCGGAAGCTTTGAGAAGAGACTTGGGCGTCGGGAGCTTCAATCCGAGTTTCTGGAAAAAGATATTTTTTTAATGGGGGGCCCACAAGGTCTATTTATAGGCAAAAAGAAGACCCCGAGCGGTTACCGGGCGGTTACCAATTAGGTCGCGCAAGTCACCTGCACGACCAAGGTAGCCGCGCAAGTACACTTGCGCGCCAGTTAGATAACTTGCACGGTGAGGTTGCTGTTGATCCTTTCTTCCTTCCTTTTTTGATTTTTTGATGTTTTCTTCAAAGGCTGAATCACTTTGAGCTCAGATATTCCCTTTTTCGATCTTTAGATTCTGTGACGAAAGGAGCGTCAACACACTTCATGATCAGGGATAAAGCCATAGGGAAGGTCTCTATGAGATTATTCATTGTATATTCTTATTGATAGAAACCAAGGTGATACCAAGACATATCCTATGATCGTATATAATATGGATTTTTTATTATATATTCCTTATACTCATTTTATATATGGATCAAGGATATTTTGGAATATCTTTTCACTCTACATATGGCGTATTTTATTATTTAAGTTTTAATATGTTATGATGATGTTATTTCTTCATCATGTTTTTTTATTACATATTATTTATATCTTTTATTTTGGGAATTTATTCAAATTCTCATATGTTTATAAAGGTATATTATCCCATGGTATTTTTTGGACCCTAATGAATGTGAGTAGCCTCACACAATAGTTTATTCTTGAATTTTGACATGTTACAGTCTATATTGGTCCCATTGATTCAGTTCAAGTTTCTACGTAATGCTATAAGTAACCGTTATATTTATATGGTTTGGGGATATGAATAATAGAGATAGGGGTGTGTACATGGGATTCAAAGCTAATATAATGTCAATATTTAATGACTGTACTGTAAATAAATGTTTCCATGGAAGTGGGATTGATTTTATTATATGTGATATTATGAATTCATTTGAATCTTTTGTTTTTTTGTAGTTAGATTTAATTTTATTTTTTATTGGAAAAATTTAAATGAGTGGTTGGGTTGATGCATCATGAATAAAACAGTATGTGAACATGTCACATTATTGTATCCGATAGATTATTGATGATTAAGTTAATTAAATGAATGAAATTATACAATTTTCCCTAACAGATTTGAATTGTTATTTAATTAATTTGACATGGTCCTGCTAATATATATATGTGTCTATTTTATGTGTGTGAATATGATCTAAATTATTTTATTATGATATGGGATTAGTACATGGGGTTGTTATGAAAGGATTTGAGATGGTTTTTTAATTATTCTTCTAGGATAATTCCTTTGATTGTGGTGTGTGTGATTTTTCTAGTTTATTTCTTAAAAATTGGTAATATTGGACATATTAAGGAAATTTATAATTATTATCCATGGAATTTAATATATTAATGCATCATTTAAATCCTATAGTTTCACTAAGGGACATGGTTAATGATGATCCCATGATTGGGAATTCTATTGTTGGACCTCTTGATTTTTATTGGGGGTGAATCATTTATTCACATATATGATTCTCCAATGGTTCACACTATAGATCCTCTTCACTTCAATGATTTCTGCCTCATGTTGATGGGAGGTGTAGGTTAACCTAAACCAAGGATGAAAATAGTATGTTTGTCTTGATACAACTGTATGTATAACCGCTACTCCTTTTAGGTTATATGTTATCTTCAAAATAAAAATTAAATGATCAATATTATTGAGGGAATCATTGGGTTTGTGGAGATTCTTATTAACCATCATTTAATATTAGTGGTGTTTCAATTTGATAGTCCTGCCACATTTTGGGGTGTTATAATGATCATGAATGGAAGAAAATTGGGTTCAATTTGTTTATATTTCATGTGTATTCACACTGAGGAGAATATTTTTAGACAATATTTATAGAGATACATCATCTGTTAATAAGAATTTAGTATGGGATGACATGACTTGTAAACTATGTCTCCCATTTTACAAATTTGATCAATTCTATCGATTATTGAATAATATTTAGGCTCTAAATACCAGGAATGTAGATATAAGACTCTTTTCAAAGGTGATGTTATATAGATAGACTTTTTACCTCTCTATAGAGTATGTATTACCTATAAATATTTCACTATAAAAAAAGGGATAATAGAGGAAAATTCAGTGAAGATTCCTCACTATTTTATTTGTTTCCATTGTAGTGTAATTGTGTGGGATTACTCTTTATATGATAATAATACATGAGAGATGATACTACATGAAATTTAATAAATGTCATGGAATCAAATGGGTTATTCTATACTAGTTCTTTGACGGTCCGCTCCCATTTGTTTTTATTGGGTACCCATGTAAAAACTATTGAGAGGGGGCCGTCACAGAACTAGTAGAGAATAACCCATTTGTTTCCTCTAATTTGTTTTATGGTTATCTTAGTCAAGTTAATTTATTGTATTGTGAGATACATGAATCAATTTCTATGCCATATGGACTCTATTACGATAATAGGGATATCTATATATGATCAAGATACAGACATATTTGATTGTCCTTTTTTTTCAAAATTATACAATCTCTATGGTCTAGTCACAATTTTCTTTGGATCACATGTTAATAGGTAATAGATGTTAGGTCTCCATGTATAGTTCATTACATTATGTTCATAAATATAATAAATATTTAGTTCATAGACCAATCATATTATTTTTATTTTGGGTACTATCTCTAATGATTTATTTGATATAGTAGTGCTTCACTCCATTTTTATTCCCAAGGTGGTTCTTTATTAAGGATTCTAGTGATGTTATCTCTCGGGGTGGTAACCATTCATACATTTTTTTGAAATGATGTTAGATAGTATTAATTGGTCCCTATAGTGTCCCATTGGCATTGTAGGCAACATACATACATGTGATATTTTGATTTCAATGAAAAATAGAATTAATTTCATTTTAACATGTATTAGATGATGTATTATTTGGATTGAATCGATTTATATTAAAAATATGTTAATTTTACCTCTCTTATGAAATAGGAATATTCTTCTTCCATGGAATTTTATATGCAGGATTGTGTAGCCATACCAACTCATATCCATATTAGGTCCATTATAACAAATTTTTTGTGTATGATACTCACAAAAAGTTAAGTGGCGATTCTAGCCACATTTGGTCATATAGTGGACCACAAATGAGATGTTTTGAAATATTATTTCTTATTAATAATCTATGAATGTGGATTGACTGTAATGTTGAACTCTTATTAGGTATATGAGCTATTTTTTCTCAACCATAATGTAATATTTAATTTGATTCAACATATATTTTTTAGTAGTTTTATAGAATTGAGGTGAAGGGATTTATTTTCCAAGCAAAAAACCCCTAAGTATTTTTTTTATTTTTTCATAAAAATTAATTTTGTTGACTTCTATCAGGACCCATCCCCCGGGGCCAGGTGTTGTGACTACCCCAAGCCCGTCTTCCCCTGGGCAGGGGCTGGCTACTAGCACTGAAAGGCATATTCATTAAAACCGGAAAGGCATTGCCCTTATATCCTGTAAACACAAGCATTCAAGAACATATCAAGACATGAACACTAGTAAAATGAATAGAAAAAAGAGTTATGAATGTATGAGGGGCCGAAATACAAGACCAACAATAAAGGTACAAGTAAAAAAGAAATACAAAACAATTGAAGAAAGAGAGAGAAAGCTACTGGGTCATCATCAGAGGTCCCTACCTGAAGCATAGGTACAGATCACCTCCTCTACCCTCCATGTTTGCCTGTCTCCTCTGTGTACCGACATGCCGTATGGTCCACCTCCATGAACTGTCCAACAAGGTGTGGGCATATCCCGTGCATGGGTGAGTATAATGATACTCAGTAGGGTCCTTGAGACGCTCAAGGTCTCACAAAATTCTCAAAGGATAAACCACAAATCATGCAATCAACTGACAACCCTACATAGGTAAATGATTATACATATACCTATGTTTACAAGTATACCAATCTCAATCAGGAGTAAACACATGGTCCAACCCAAAAGCCCAAATATCAACTGTTCCATAAAGGAAAAAATACCACAAAGGTAAGTAATACATAAGTACGCCACACATAAGAATACCACCAAGGTATTACCATGAAGGAAAGTACCACACAGGTATGAACTCAGCTCACTCCAGGTATAACATAGGTACATAAGTAGAGATGATTAGACATAACTACTGAATCATTTTACTCTGTTAATAGGAAAACCAAATAAGGATCCCAAATTGTAGACCCACACTCGATCCTAGTACATCGTCAGACCCACATAAGATCCTAGTACACTGTCAGTACATCATCAAACTCATACAGGATCCTAGGACATCGTCAGTACATCGTTAGACCGACACAGGATCCTAGTACATCTTCAGTACATCGTTAGACCCACACAGGATCCTAGTACATCGTCATTACATCGTTTGACCCACACAGGATCCTAGTACATCATCAGTACATCTTCAGAGCCACACATATTCCCAGTACATCGTCAATACATCGTCAGACACACATAGGATCCTTGTACCTTTTCAGTACATCATCAAACCCACACAAGATCCTAGTATGTCGTCAGTACATTTTTAGACCCACACAAGATGCTAGTACATCGTCCGACCCACACAAGATTCTAGTACATCTTCAGACCCACACAAGATGCTAGTACATCGTCAGACCCACACAAGATGCTATCACATCGTCAGTACATCGTCACAACTAGCTACAGGGTACCCCCACAAAGCTCACTCATCTCTGGGAGAGTCTGATCCTCAAGCTACTGGTCGATACTCCAAAATCCACTAAGTGCCACGAATAATTATCCCAATGGAATGCCACGTAAAAGGGGTTTCAATGCCACAGATGGTGCATCAATCAGACGCCTGGTTTGTAAATTATTAGCCTTTTAGTTTCGAGGTCTCGGTTGGATTCATGAATGATCCAACCCAACTATACCCCAACATTATCCAAATCTCAAGTGGGGTATACTGAAATGAACATATCTCCCTAAAGTTGCTGGAACCATAGACGGTTCGTCATACAGTTGCCTAGTTCCAAATTTATGGCCAAAAGAATGTATTGTGTCGAAACTAGTCTGAGTCCGGTCGGACCCGGTCAGACCGACCTGGCCGTACCAGGCCAAGGCTGGCCCGGTCTGGTTCATGTTGGCCCGACCTGCTGGGTCAGGCCTAGCCTATTGGCTAGCCCTTCCTAGTGGCCCGTAGTGCGGGGCTGCCACTAGGCAGCTACACTACGGAGGTCCACCGCGGTTGGCCAGATGGATAGCCATTCTCTCTGTGCAGCTTGGTCGCATGCCATGCCTTTTCATGTGGCTGGCTCGGTTGGAAATCCTCCATTCGTCGTTGTGGCACAAGTCGTGACCCCTTGTTCGCCGGCCAATGCCAACGTGCTCCGCCGCGCCCATCATGTGGCCGACCTCCGATTTCTATCTCCCAAATCATAGAGACTTAATCAAAAACCACAAGGGATTGCAGAGAGGTCGGGTGATGTTTGTTTGGCACGCACCCACGGCGTTAGAGCGGTAGCAAGAAGTTCACAACAATCGAGTCACGAAGAAAATCATTAATGGGTAATTGATGTATTTAAAACAACAACCCTACCTCTAATGTTCGTTGATGTTTCACAAGATGAAAACAGTGAAGGTGGAGAGGGTTCCAATGATTGTCGCCTACGCAACACACTTCCGATGTCTGGCTCATGCATCATCTTCTTTCCTGGCTCCTAAGAATGTTATTTTATGGGGATGCCTTTTTTTCTTTCAGAGGAGAAGTTATTTGTTGGAGATAAGTTTCTCTAATCTATCCCAAGCTTCTCCCTTCCCCAATAATTTCCAACCTGGAAAAATGAGAGGTTCCAACTTATTAAATTATGTCTATCAATTTAATTTACGATGGTACAATTAATTGTTGGCACAATTATTTGTATCACTTTGGCATAGTAAATTTGGATGAAGTCCATGGGTTAAATCTTCATTAATGAGGGAGCTCAAGGGGTTTCTCCCATTAAGATGGTTCGGGTGGTCCCCACCTTAAGGAATTCAAAATAAGGATTTTAATTCTGGTTGTCCCCACCTCTTTAACATTCACATGGGAGGTTTCAAAAAAAAAATAGAAGTTTATCTTATTTTATTTTTATTTCCACGAAAAAGTAAAAAACTATCATTTACCCTCGACCCACTACGGTCTAGGTAAAGGTCTCATTAAGAGAATATTTACATTGAGAGTTCAACAATGTCCTTGGATTTCAATTCTTAGCACCGGTTTAAAAGTTACAAAAACCCACTCGCACATTTACTAAACGTACCAGAAATAATGTTTAGAAATTACTTCCGGGCACACCAGGCCTCGGAATCACGTTCTGTCAATTTTTGTGGACTCGTTGAATTTTAATATAAATAAAAAAATTAAAAGAAATTTTTAGGTCTTTACATTCTCCCCACATCAGGCCTTTACATTCCCGTAAGTCACAACAAAAACTAAGGAAACATATAGTGGTACTGAGCACGAATATGACCCTCCCACTCCCATGTGCTCTCCTGGAGGTTCCCGTGCTGCCAAAGATTGTGCACTAGAGGTATCGACCACTCAAAAAGGACCTGCTCTTATTGATCCTAAATCTCTACTAGAACCTCTATAAATGATACTCTATCATCAATATCCAGCTCATCATGTTCGATGATGTGAGAAGGGTCTTGCGTGTATCACCAGAGTTGGGACACATAAACGACACCATGTACCTAGTGTAACTGAAGTGGAAGAGCTAGGTGGCAAGACACTTCTCCAACTCTTCTAAGGACCTGTAAGGGTCTGATGAACCTCAGAGATAACTTATCACCCCAGCAAAATCTCCCCAAACCTCATCGTTGTGAGACCCCTTGTATGACATGGTCACCATCATCAAACTCCAACGGTCTCCGTATCTTATAATTTTAAGACTTCTTCCTACTTTGTGAATTATTTATCCACTCATGTATGACCTATTCCTTATCTGTGGTAAGCTGTTCTATATCTGGTCCCATGATTGCTGACTCCCCTGGGTCAGTCCAGCACAGAGGTGATCTACAAGGTCGGTTGTACAACACCTCAAAAGGTTCCATCCCAATTATGGAGTGATATCTATTGTTTAATTAAAACTCCTCTAAGTTAAAGTGATCCTCCCATCTATGACCGAAGTCGAGAACGCATGAACGTAGCATGTCCTCAAGGGTCTGAATGGTTCGCTCAGTCTGGCCATCTGTATGAGGATAGAAGGCGGTTCTCAAACAAATCTGTGTCCTGAAATCCGCCAACATCCCCTTCCATTGATGGTAAGTGTATCGTGTATCACTATAAATGACAATCGTCGAGGGTACTCCATGGAGCCGTCCAATCTCTTGCTAATAGAGGTGTCCCAAGCTCTTGACTAAACCATGCTATCTGATCAGTAGGAAGTGGCCCGACTTGGTGAGTCTGTCGGCGATCAACCAGATAGAATCATGACCCATTGATTCATGTGGAAGTCTCACCATGAAGTCCATGTATATCCCATTCCACTTCCACTATGAGACCTCTAAAGGCTGAACTAAACCTGCTGGTACCTGATGCTCCGCCTTTACTTTCTGACAAGTGAGGCACTAAGAGAAAAACTATGCTACACAATTCTTCATTCCCGGACACCAGTGCTATCATCAGTGATCTCAGTACATCTTCGCCACTCTTAGATGTACCACTAGAGGGGATGTGTGGAACTCCTTTAACACATCCTCTCGGATGTGACACTAGTACCATGCTATGTCCTCTGAAAAAGATGACACGCTCCCCACCTTCAGAAAATCTATCAGGTGACTGTCATGTACATATCTGAGCACGTCGAGCCTCTTAGTCAATGTCCCCATGTTGTTCCTCCCTGTCTCATAGATGAAGTGGGGGAGTGACTGGAAGAGACTGAAGAAAAGCTGATCCATCTCGATCCACAAAGGATATCTATACCAGATCTCCGACTGAGTGCATCTGCTACAACGTTCTCCTTCCAAAGATTATAGACTATCTTGATGTCATAGTCCTGGAGGAACTCGAGCCAATGTTGCTATCTTAGGTTCATGTACTTCTGTTAGAAGATATACCTGAGACTCTTGTGATCCAAGTAGACTGTAAAACACTCTCCCATCAAGTAATGTCTCCATATCATCAAGGTGAAGACCACTCATTCTATGTTCACGTCATGGGTAGCGTAGTTCTGTTCATGCTATCTCAGTTTTTGAGAACCATATTCTATCACTGCTCACTTCTACATTAGGACACATTCGAACCTGGTGATTTTTGTGTTGAAGTAGAATACGTATCCTACGCCCTCCTCTGGAAGCCTCGAGATGGGGGCACTAGTCTGCCTATGACTCACCTCATTAAAACTCTACTGGAATCTCTCCAACCACATGAAGGGTTTCCCCTTCTTCATCATCACTGATAAAGGTGCTGCAACTGTGGGGAAATCTGGCACAAACCTCTAGTAGTATCCGGCTAACCCCGGAAACTACGTACCTCCATCACACTCCTGGGTGGCTCCCAAGCAAGTATCTCCTCACTCTTCACTGGATCCACTACAACTATAGCCTCTGAGATGACATGTACCATAATGTGAACTTCTCGGATCCATAAATAGAACTTCGAGATCTTTCTATAAAGATGGTTCTCTCAGAGTGTGTCCAGAACTATCTGCAAATGATAGGCATGCTCCTCCTATGTAGTCGAGTAGATCAGAATGTCAACAATGAAGACCACTACAAAGCGATGATAGTATGGATGAAATATCATTTTCATGAGTCCCATGAACACTTTTGGGGCATTGGTCACATTGAATGAAATAACCAATAACTCCTATTGGTCGTACTGATATCTGAAAGTCATATTCTGCACATCCTCATCTCGCACTCTGAGATGGTGATAGCCTGATCCGAAGTCTATCTTTGAGAACCAATGTGCTTCATTCAGCTGATAGAAGAGGTCGTCAATCCTCTGGAGTGGGTACATGATCTTCACAGTCACCAGTTTTAGGTACCTATAGTCAACACAAAGACTCAAGCTCCCATTCTCCTTCTTGGCGAACAAAATCGGGGTGGCCCAAGGAGAAACATTGGGCCGAATGAACCCTTTCCCCTGTAAGTCTTCCAGCTATACCCACATCTCATTAAGATCTGTTGGAGACATCCGATACACTAGTGTGGATATCAATGTTTTCCTGGAGTACACGTCAATTTAAAAGTCCACATCTCTATGAGGAGGTAGACTCAGAACATCATCAGGGAAGACATCTGCATACTGGTCCACCAAAACAAGATAGCTCGGAATATACACATCAGCCGCTCTGAGGGTAAGGCTAGCCAAATTATGAGTGATCATCTACACTCTCCTCCGCGTAAGACGATCATGTGCTGAAAAGGATCCCTTCTCCTCGGTGAAGGTAAGCCAAGTCCCATCAATGAGGACACACCACACTTTGTGCCTAATACAGTTATTATGAGCATGGACAGTAGATAACCATTCCATAACCAAGATGGCGTCGTAAGGCCTCGACACCACTAATAATAGGTCCTATCCTAATATCTAACCTCCTAGAGTAAGCTCACACTGCTGGAACCATTTCATAATCATCAAATCCACTCCCGTAGGAATCTTTATCCATAAGGATCGCTCCAACAGCTCTGTCAGAATCTCAGGTCTCCGAAGGAGGGCTTTGGAAATAATGGAATGACTGGAACTTATGTCTATAAGTATTGCAGCTATGGTAGAGTTTATAGAGATCATGCCACATATCAAATCTGGATCTCCATGGTTATAGGCCACAACTACCTGGAGTTGAGCTCACCCATGTCATGCTCCTTATAGTTGGGGTGGACCACCTGGTCGTGGTGCCAGTAACATCTTGAATTGTTGCCCACCACCAGCTACATGACCAAATACTTTGCCACATCCGCCTGATCCCTGCAGACCTCCTCAGTCGAACCTCTGTCTTTTCCGGGGTGGTACCTTGATCATCTGCTGATCATCTGTACGACGTGATTCATAGTCACGAGCCATGTGACCCTGCCCGCCGCGTGTGAAACATTCCATGTTCCTCGCATGACTGAATCTGTCTCCGGTGCCCCGCACAACCGATCCTGAGTCATGCAGTCATCCACCTATAGGTATGGTCCTCTTGGACCTCTGCGATGCCAATCTGCTGCAAGCTATAGAAGACTCCACTGTGTGATGTACGGTGTTGGGTCTCACTACTGGGGACTGCTCAACAAGAAAACTCTCCACTATGAGGGCTCTCTCTAACACCCCCGCCTGCGTCAGGATTCTTAGAGAAATCATCGAATCCATGATCTCCCACCTAATCCCCTACACAATGGTCCTGACCCTGAATAATGGGTCCCAAACCATATCAGTGGAGTTGCGAAATAGGTCGGTAAACCTCACTGAGTACTGAGCCACTGTCATGCTGCCCTGCTGCAGATGAAGAAGCTCCTGTATGTGCACTATGTGACGATTCTTTGGGCGAAAATCTACTTGCAACAGGCTCTCAAGTCTGCCTAGGGAAGCGTCTCCTCATTGTGAAACTAGAGCATCAATCTCCACCATCTATCTGCTGGTTCCTGTAGAAGGCTAGTGTAAAGGATCACTATGAGATCAGCTGGTGTCCCTACCTGTCAGAAGACTCTCACCACGACCTCCTGCCAATCCTCAGCTGCCTATGGTCCAACTCTCCCCCGAACATGGGTTGCCTCTGGAACTAGAACTCGTGAAATACACTCAAGCGGCGTGCACCCTCGGTTTCTAGAGCTGGTGGCATCGGTGGACCAACAGGTAATGGTACCCCTGGTGCCTCCGCTGGTGCCTCCACTGGAAAAGGGACATGCACCGAGGCCTCGTCGCTCAGTGGGCTATCAGTGTGTACTATACCCGAAACCCTGGATTGCTGTCTACGTGGAGGCATCCTGAAAAGAAACAGGTGCACCATATACCTGGTGAGCTGACACAACGAGATCACAATGAAAACTCTTGAAACACACATGCAATTAGTGTTTTCGTGCACTGAGTCAGAAATCCGATGTCAAGGTCCTGGTGTAGGGATACGTCGGCTGCTGCACGAACATTGGATTCCCTAAACTGATAACCAAACTCATAGATCTAAACACTATTGTCGAAATAAAGATCAGAGTCTAATGTTCTACAGTAAAACCGAAACCTCGGATACTAATTTGTCACGACCAGTCCCCCGGGGCATGTGTTGTGACTACCCCAAACCCACCTTTCATAGGCCAGGGGCTAGAAACATGCACCGAAAGGCATATTCAATAATACCAGGAAGGCATTGCTTTTATATCCTGTAAACACACACAACCAAGAACACAACAAGATACGAAAACAAGTAAACTTTATATCAATAAGAATGATGAAATTAAAAGGGGCCGAAATACTAGCCCAATAGTAAAGGTAAAAGTACAACTGAAATAAAATACTATAGAAGAAAGAGAATGGAAGCTATTGGGTCATCCAATGAGGTCCCTACCTACAAGGTAGGTATAGATTTCCTCCTCAGCACTCCATGTCTGCCTGTCTCTTCTGCATACTGACACACCATATGGTCCACCTACGGGCACTGTCCAGTCCTAGTACCCTCAGCCTCGATCAGCACTGTCCGTCATCTGCACCAAACACAACAATGTATAGGCATATTCCATGCATGGGTGAGTATAAAAATACTCTATAGGGACCCCAAGACCCTCAAGGTCTCACAAAATCCACAAAGGATAAACCAACAAGCATGAAATCAAATGACAACCCTACTTAGGTATTTTCCCATACATATACCTATGTTATCAGGTATACCCATTTCAATCATGAGGAAACATAGGGACCAACCCAAAATCCCAAAGCTCAACTATTCCACAAATGAAGGAATACCAACATGGTAAGTACCATATAGGTACGCCACACCTAATAATACCCCCAAGTTATTACCATGAAGGAAAGTACCAAACAAGTATGAACTCAACTCACTCCAGGTATAACATAGGAACATAAGTAAAGATTATTAGATGTAACTACTGAATCATCTTACTCTATTAAGAGGTAGAACCATGGAGGATCCCAAATTATAGACCCATACATGTTCTTAGTACAATGTCAAACCCACACAGGATCCTAGTACATCGTCAGTACATCATCCGACCCACAGAGGATCCTAGTACATTGTTAGTACATAGTCAGACCCACACATGATCATATTAAATCGTCCGTACATCGTCAAACCCACACAAGATCCTAGTGCATCGTCAGTACATTGTTAGACCCACACAGGATCAAAGTATATAGTCAGTACATTGTCAGACCCACAAAGGATCCTAGTACGTCTCCAGTACATCGTCACACCCACACAAGATACTAGTACATCATCAATAAATCATTATAACCACACAAGATCCTAGTATGTCGTTAGTACATCGTCATACCCACATAGGATCATAGTACATCGTCATACCCACACAGGATCCCAGTACACTGTTAGTGCATCGTCAGAGCCAGCTATAGGGTATCCGCACTAAGATTAATAATCTTCGATAGAGTCCGGCTCTCAAGCTACTATATGATACTCCAACTACCAATATTTCCGACGAACAAGTATCCTGATGGACCCCTACTTAAAATGTGTCCCAATTCGACAAACGGTGCATCAATCAGACGCCCAGTCAATAAGTTATTTCCCTTTTAGTTCTAAGGGATCAGTTAGATTCATGCTTGATCCGACCCGAACATACCCTAATTTTATCCAAATATAAAGTGAGGTATACTAACAGGAACTTATCACCCTAATGTTTCCGGAACCATAGACGGTTAGTCAAACGGTCACCTGATGCCAATGTTACGGCAAAAATAATGTATAGGGCTGAAACTCGTCTGGGTCTGGTCTGACACGGTCGGACTGACCCGGCCCAATCCGGCCTTGGTTGACCCTGTCCAGTTCGAGTAGGCCCATCCCACATTAGGAGGCCTGACCTAGGTGTTCGTGGTACAGGGCGACCACTTTGGCAGGCCGGATGGCCAACAGTCCTCTCCACGCGGTGCGGTCGCGCGCCTTGCCTATGCCGGTAGCCGGCTCAACCGGCAGACCTCCCTTCATCACCGCGGCAGAAGCCACGACCCCTTATTAGCCGGGCGACAAAGACGTGCACCACCACCCCAGTCATGCGGCCGGCCTCAGTTTGGCATATTCCACATTGTAATGATTTAATGAAAACCCACAAGGGATTGTAGAGAGGTTGGGCCATGTTCGTTTGGCCCACACCATTTGCGTTAGAGTGGTAGCAAGGGGTTCACAACCTCTGAGTCACGATGAACATCAAGAATAGGTAAGGTAGGTATTGAAAACAAAAACCATACCTCGAAGGTTTATTGATGTGTCACGAGATGAAAATTATGAAGGTGTAGAGGGTTCCAATGATCGTCGCCTCCACAACACGCTTCTGAAGATGGGCTCTTGGGTCATCCTTTTTCTTGGCTCCGAAGAACGTTATTGGATGGAGATGTCACTATTCGTTTTGTGGGGAAGTTCTTTGTTGGAGATGAGTTTCATCAAGCTCTCTGAAGCTTCTCCCTTTCCCAAAAATTTCTATCCTAGAAAAATGAGAGGTGCCAACTTATTAAATTTAGTCTATCAATTTAATTTACATTGGCATAATTAATTGTTGGCACAATTAATTGTACCTCATTGGCATAATAAATTTGGAACATGTCAATGGGTTAACTCTTCATTAATGAAGGAGTTCAAGGGGTTTCTCCCATTAAGAGGGTTTGGGTGGTCCCCACATTTTGGAATTCGAAATGGGGGTTTTAGTTCAGGTGGTCCGCACCTATTTAACATTCACATGGGTGGTTCCAACAAAAAATAAAATAGATGTTTATCTTAATTTTTTTTTATTTCCCTAAAAAAGTGAAAAGTTTTCTTTCACCCTCGACCGATTGAGGCCGAGGTAATGGTCTCCTAAACCGAATACCAGCGCTCCGAGATCAATGGTGTCCTCAGATGTCAATTCTGTGAAATAGTTTAAAAGTTATAAAAACCCATTTTCTCGTTTAATGAACGTACCCAAATTTTTTTTTCATAAATTCATTCCGGGCACACTAGGCTTCAGAATCACGTGACACTAATTTTAGCAGACTCATAAAAATAATTACATTGAAATTCTGGATCTTTATAACATCATCTATATATTGATTATTCAAATTTGAAAAATGTAATGAAGACTAAAAATTAGTTTTATAATTAAAGGAACACTTTTAAGGAAAAATTGTAAAACTAAGAAACACAACATCAATAAAATAAAATGAACCTAGCCCAACGGCCCCAAATACAAAAAACAAGACCAAAAAAATAAGAAATAAACCTCCGTAGAACATACCAAATTTGGAATTCTTTCCACCATTCCAAATATTTGTTACAAGATATCCCATACAAAGACAGGTTGGTACTGATGGCCAAGTCCATTCCCTCCCTAACATCCTATACTGAGTAGCTTAATGTTGGTGAAAACGTGAAGCTCAACCTCATTTAGAGTAGTCTCTGAATATAATTTTGAATCACGAACAATGAAAAGCAGGCCGCAAGAGAACAAAATTCACTAATGAAGAAATTTAGAATTGTAAAAATACAAATTTTCAAAAGCAATCCAGAAAACCGACACATTCCTCCATGTAATCCAGTATCCGAAAAAAATCAATGCAAAATATGAGAAAGGGTGATGTATATAACAACAACCTAAAAAATTCATCCAACTCTTCTTGAAAATCAACTTCATCCTATGGATCAAAAGAACCCAGTCCATACTCAACTATAGTTATCTTCTTAAACATCACTGTTTCTCCTTCTGCGTCTGCCAAAACATTCTTTAGATCCCATCATCCTTTAAAAATTGGGAATTTTCGATTGACCTATCACCCAACTAGAATCAATAACTCAAAAAAAAAACAAAAAATCAATAGAAAAAAATATTTGAATCCCAACACCGTTGCATGAACTCAGAAACTCCAATAAAAACACATACCAACAAAAAAACGATTTAAAAAACAAATCTTAAAATCATCACATGCATGAAAAGGAGTTGACCCACTACAAACCAGTTCCTATCTCCATTTTACATGTCGCTCAAAGAGACCACAAAAATCCACCCAACGGGCACACTAGGAATGAGGCAGGAACTGAAAAGTCGTTGAAGCTGGATCTTGGCCATGGAATGGGAACATGCCACCACAGGAATCCATATCCAGTGAAAAAGATACGGGCATGGATAGGGAATACATAGTGAAAATAGAGAAGAGGACCAACTCCAAAAAGTCACTCATGCCACTATAATTGAATATCAACCTCCAATATATCTCTGAGAATGAAGAGGGGCTCCATACCAACCCAGAAAAGGAAGGATGTGGATACCAAAGGAAACAATATCTCATAGTGCCCCATACAGGCTCATACCGAATAATGTAATGATGAAAACAAGTTCAACACTAACATGGATTGATTATTTATTTGACTAGTTGAGGGGATACTAATGGATTTATGAGATTTATCAATTATCATTTATCAATTTATAAATGGATTGGTTATAGGATATAACAAAAAAAAATTATTGTTTTTAAAAGTATATAGTTGTGAAAATTGGATTGATGATTGATCCAGAACATTAGTTAGCTCAAATGAATCATAAAATTCATCCTTAAATATACTTATACATCATAATACACATTGATGATATTATGGGGAATTCATTTACACTAATGTTAAATATCATGCCTATTGGGATTGTTCTATGCTCACTCTAAGTGCATATGATTAATTCAATGTCCTTTATGTTCCAATTATAGATCTATGAGTTATGAAAACATTGTAATATGTTTTCAAATGTTGGAATCTAAGTTGATTCAAAGATGACTGATGTAGTTATGTCATAGGATCATCCTTGGATTGGGATTCTAATATAGTGTTTTTTGTGTTTTATGTGATTTAAAATTAGTCCATTTTGGTATACTCCCACTTGGGATAAGCTATCAAATGAAAAAATAAAATATATTTCATATTTGATTAGTCTAGATATTTTTAGATAGTTTTTATATAGAGATAATTTTAGTTGATGTGTTCTCAGATATTTATAATTCCAAATATACTAAATTTTGATATAGTCTAACTTGATGATTAAAAAGTTTTTTTTGGGACCATATTAATGAAAAGAATTCATGTAGTCCATTATGGGTCTAACTAACTATGAACCAATTAGTAGAACTACACTATTAATACATTCATTTATATCCAATGTTTTATTCCTTAAATTGGTGTTGTTAGTACCTCTATGGTGAGAGATTCATATTCGATACAAACCAAAAAAGCATGAAATATATATTTTCATTATGATATTTGATCTTATGAAAAAATTGTTCATATAATTATATGAATAAAATTTGGGGATTTCTTTTTCTATAAGAATTGGAAATAATGTTATAAAAAGAACTTAGTAGGAAACCATAAGAACAAGGGAGACTGACATCAGGGAAGAATAGTAACATATGAGATTGATAGATGATTTTAATGGTTCGGTATCCAACGATAAATGGGTAGGGATATAAACTCATAGGATTGTTATTTATTTTTGGGATGATTGTGTGAAGGTCATCCTTACCCAAATTTTTCATTTTTATTTATCGAATATTCGTTTCCTCATCCTGATGTCATTCTCCTGCATTCTCGATTTTCCTTTAACTGGGTTTTTCGATTCTTGTGTTGATGTATATATCTAATACCCATTTTGGGTCAATAAATTACATTATACCTTTTTCCCATTGATTCAATGCTCATTATTATTCGTTGATGAATACCAGTTAGGGTTTAGGGATCTGAGATCTGTTGATCCCCATGTAGGTTGTTCTGTTACGATCCCTAATTTACCAATTCTCTAAATTGACCTATTAAATTAAAATGATGACTAAAATGCAATTTATTTATTTTTGATAAATTAATATCAATTAATATTATAAAAAATCCAATTCCATTTAATGTGGTTTATGGAAAATAGGTTATCTACTATGAAATTTGTAAAAAAATTCATTGAATTTGGGTGTGTTTATGGAAATGCTTGAGATTTAAATTGTTTAATATAAATTCTATATTTAATTCAAATTATTTCAATTAAACTGAAAAATATAATTTTGTAAAATTAATTTTTAGGATAATTATGAGAACCCTAATTTCATTACACTAGTATTTTGTTATGAAATTGATAGAATTATATTGAAAATTAAATTATTTAATTTTATTGTAAAATTGGACAGTGAAATTTCATTGTTAATTAATTTAAAATCTTGTTTTTGAAAATGGATACAAAATTATTTTTTGATGGAAAAATAACTGTTTTATCTTTGTGAAAATGAAATTATTTTATTAAATCATGTTATGGGTTTTAAATGTAAAATTGTTGTATTTGAAATTGAAAATTGGATTAATCTTATTTTTGACAAATCCTAAAAACAAATTCCATTTTTTATTTTCATTAGATAACATGAAAGCCTTAGGTAGTTATACAATTATTTTGGGTCGAAAATAATGATTTAAAAAATTCTAAAATATCATATTAGAAGACAACATTCCTTAGGTGATGGTGATGAGTCCCCGTTAAATTAGTCCTAATGGGGCGTATGTCCATACTTTCGATTTCCCAATGGTGGGTCCCAATAGTCTTGAACTATCATACATTAATGAAACATTAACATGTTTTTCACGTATTTCTATTTCAAATATACACTTATACCACTTTTGGAAACTAGAATATATGCCTTGTAAATTTAAATAATTTTTTTTATATTAAGTTGTTTTTTAAAGAGATTTTTGAAAAGTTTAATTTGTGTAAGGACCCCATTGATTCAAGGTAAATTCCATATTTTTAAATGTATTTCCATCATTTGAAATGTAAAGCCTAAATTTCTAAATGTATTTCCATTTTATAAAAAATAACGATTGATTTTTTAAACTACGATTTTGAAATGTCCAAACTATTTGTTTTAAATTAAAATACCATATTATAGTTAATTTGATATCCGTATCTATTATGGAATCATCGGTGTAGTCATACTGAGATTTTCCTCATACCTGACATGTGACATTGTGTGTTTTAAAATTATTTCCATCTAGATTCGAGAAAGGGAATAGGATCTCCTAGAGACAAATAAAACATTCTAAACATGGACATGCGGAGTTCTGTCTGAGTTGGGAAATGGGACATTTACCTATTTTATATAACATGGTTATGGTATTTTGTGTTGTCTATAGTAAATTAGGAAATGTGGTTTTTCTTCTCATATGTATAGTATATTTTTTCTTTTACATCCACATTATTAGTGGACATATTATTCCCACTTCCATTTTGATTGATGTTAGGTGTAAGTCACCAACCTGTGGTGATGGGAAATTATGTTCGAGTTATGCTAGGTCTGGCTCGGTTAGCGGATTACCAGGGTACTCTGGATTGTTCGTGGCTCAGTGGTATTAGAGATATTGGTTGAGCTTATTATCTTCATGTAATTACAATTTTGTGAAATACTATTGGGATATATGAGAGAGTAATGATTGTGTGTATGTCTAGCTCTCACCGCAACGATCTTTATGTCTCCCTGGGTAGTCTGGGAAACATGTCATGAGGATTAGTTCTAGTCTTTTAAATGTTTTGATTTTTGTATATTGAAATACAAATATACTTTATTCTATACTTTTTTTCATTAATTTATTTGTTTTTCTCTTTGAGAATCGATATGATATCTTCTTATTTGGATTCTAATGTTGTGAATTAACATGACTCCGAGAAGCCATGTGAATCAGATCCAAAATGATCCTACTGCTGAACCTCGGTGAGAAAATTCTCTTTGGGACCAAAATATAGATGAAGTGATCTTTTTCACATTCCATGCTCTATGATAGGAAACAACTCTATTTTACATTCATTTTGTACACGTGGAACCTCATAGGAGCGTTCTTATGATTTTTTTCTCAAGAGTTCATTCAATATAATATAAATTCATTCAATAGATCAAATTATCCTTTAGAGGCTGAGTATTTGTTGATTAGAATATAGAGTTTGTTTGCGATCTTGGAATCTCCTGAAGAAATAATGGCTAAGTGTTCCACCTTCATTCACAATGAATTGAGAATAAGATAATGGATCACTCTTTTAATGGCTAAGAACCATGAGAGCTTAGAGTGGAATGAATTAATATTTATTCTCACCAAATAGTTCTATATAGAATCAATGATGCTGGTCATGTATTTAGAGTTTTTGAAACATGAGTAAGATAAAATGACCACGATCCAATATGAAATCTGTAACAACCCAAGCATCCATGGTATGATTCATTTTAGATAATTCAATGGCTTTCATTTTTCGCAACCATGTGTTGAAGCACACCATGAACTATCGAACTAGATATTTAAAAAAGAAATTATGAATAGTATTAACAATATTTTGAATTAGTATAAATTTCATTTTTCAAAATATACTATATTTGTGAATTATGAATATTAAAAAATATCATAAGGAATTTTTTTTTCTAATTTTTAGAAATGTTTCAGTTTTTACAGAATACTGAAAAATAAATCATTTTAATTAAAACCAACCATGTTATCTAATTTATTTATATAATTAGATTATATTTCTAATTGATTTTAATTTATAATTGGATTGTGTTTTTACCACTTATTCTAATTTTTGTCATTTTTACTAATATATCATTTAAATTGGACATAAATACACATCAATATTTTGATAGTTTTTACTTTTTCAAAACATGTTTTCTCGTTTTGACAATAGGAATTAATTTTAAATTAATATCTAAAAATTTATTATTTTGAATTTGGGAAAATGGATTCCATATTTTGAATCAATTTTTCCAAGTTATGTGAATATTTTCCTTTTACTTTTTGACATTATGAATGGTAACATAAATAATTATTTTTATTTACCACGTTTAAAGGGTAAATAAGAAAAACAAGGGAAAAAATAATATTATAATAAAATAAATATATTCTATAACGACTTTTAATCTCATTGGATGAGTAACAGGAGGCCAAGAAATCTCAGGGGACGTATAGTTTGCCTTTGGGAGCCACTTGGGTTAGAAAATGAAATTGTATAATAATATATTTATATTGAAGGGAAATATAACATAAACATGTATCTTATTACTAAACCAAATTTGATTCTATTTATATAAGTGATTTTATAATCTATAAATATTCATTATAAATATAAATATATTTTATTAATCATGTTATTTTAGTTTAAATTTTTAGACATTAAATAATTAATTTTTTTAATTCAACTATAATGATGCGGTATTTGCCTTATTAATGAAATAATCAAATAAATGACATTATAAATAATAAAATAACTATAATTTGACTATTTTTATTCAATAAAAGAATTTTGTGGTTGACTATGACATTTCATCTTTGATTTAATGTATCTGGTTAAAAGTAATCATGATGTTATGACTTTAAAAAAAATCAAGTACTAAATATTGTCAAAATTGACATAAATGAGTTTTTAAAACAAATACTTTTTTAATAAATGATATAAAAATCATAAAAATATAAGACTCATCCAACGGACATATATAATGTTACAACTTCCATTATTGATCACCTTTCAGTTCCCTTGTAATTCTATATTAAATAAATTTATCATATGGTGTAAAAATACTATAATGCATGGTAATAGTTAAATTTTTTAACTAAGGGTAAAAAATAAAGGATAAGGTTAATTGTATGATCTTAAAATGTTCAGAACCTATTAGATGTGTTTAATTCTTCCCATAATGATCTTATACTACAAATAAAACACATATTAGCTATTCAAAAAACAAAAATTAATTTATGATAAATTAATATTTGAAGACATTCCTAAAGGGACCCTCACCTCTCATATAAAAGTCCATTTTCCATCTCTTTTATTCGCACCTCCAAATCCCATTATCATGGAAAAAACCTACCCAAATGAACTCCAAACGTCTGTAAAATCAAACTAGATGACACAATTTTGGTATAAAAGCAACTTATGGTGTTTTTTTTGTGAAATTCAAAAGGTGACACACAAAGAAGAGGTAATCATTTTATCTCTTCATTCAAAGTTCTTTTTTCCTTCTACTTACACTTTCTATGTTTCTCCCATTCCAATATAATAAATCCAATATCATTCATATAAGGATATTTTATTATAATCTTGGGACAAACATATTCATCCTTTTATCCGTTTTATGAATAATAATATCACTATGCGTTCATACTCACGACTTACCTACTCCACGCCGTGGTGTAATTTGATATTCAACATTACTTCATTTGGATGTGTGTAATGATGAGTATAATAGACATAAATTAGGATTATGAAATGATTATGATTATTTTTAATTAACATATCATCCATTTCCATGTCATTTAACTATTATAGTAATGTAATCATCGCTCGTGCATACATACGACCTACTGTCTCCACGACATGATGAGATTCATCCTCGACAGTAACCATTCATGAATTATTATAAAAATAATATTATAAGAAAATATAATTTTTTTAACTTAATATAATTCAATTTTTAGTAAAATATTTCTTAGTAATAAGAAATAGGACTTAAAAACAAAACATGCATAGGAAAACAATGCAATTAACACCCAAAAAAGGTTAAATAATGAGAAAGTATTATCAAATGGGTAATAAAATATAGTAAGAAATTAATATATAACATTATTTTTGTGGAATGAGTCATTTAAATTTTTAAAACCATTATAAAATAGTTTAAAATATATTAACCTAAAAAAATCAAAAGGTAGTTGATTTTGTCAAAATTTCTTTTTATTGTGGCATGTTTTAATGTTATGCAACTAGTTCCTTCTATATGTTTCGAAATCTACAATTTCCATTTTTGTATTATAAATCAAACTATTTACATTATATTATATTATTTCATTCATGAGATATATTTTTAGATCTACATTACTCATTCAATATGGTTATTTGATAAGGAAAATTATTTAGTTCAGTTATTCAAAAATAGAAATACAATGGACATGAAATGACTGGTGGATCACATACATTATATTGATCCTTGATTCATTGAATGGTTCTCATAAGATGAATAAGTTGAACAAATGGGTTTCTAAAATTATTTTTAAACCATCTTTTGAATGGTATTTAGGGTAACATGTTTTCCTGTTTCTGTGTCATAACTTCCTTAATGAAAGTATTCACTAATTTAGATTCAATTATAATTTATACATGAGATTTTTGCATCGAAATATCTATGGATGAAGATTATAATATGTTATTGAATTAGGTAATGTGTTTCTATTTATTATATTCCATATTATTTATGCATTATCGAGATATGTAATTCAACAATGTGTTATGTTATTTACCATTCCATATAGATTAATTCATTATTTCTTCTATAGTACTTACCCTTACTGAGCATTTAAGGTCACATTTGTTGTGTTTCTCTCATCAGTTAATGAAGTAGTGAACGTTGATTAGGGTTTCAAGGATGTGGTTTATTTTAGTTTATTATGTAGAATTTTTAATATTTCTTCCCAATGTATTGTCGTAATTATGTATGTAATCTAAATTTCAAAGAATGCTATACTGTATGGTCCGTTGAGATTTGATTCCTTGTAATAATGCCAATAAAATGTAATTACACACAAACATGAGGTTATCCGGGCTCAGGGCATTATAGTTGACAGCACAGGAAGTATATCAAGAACCTTTAAAACAAGATTTTGAAAACATAGATTAGGGAACATATCCTAAGTTACATTTTGGGGATACAATTATAATAACTCACCAAATGTAACAACCATTTATAATGAGAAAATAAATTACAGAAACATGGAAGTAATGATTTGTTTTGAATATGGTGAATTCATTATCTTTAGCAAAGAAACATCATCACCTAATTCTTATTAAAATCTACCCACAATTGGTTTACTGAGTGATGTTATTTTGGATGAATATAAAAATAATATCTGTTGATGAGGGAGGTAATATTTAAATTGAGGACTAACTTATTATAAATTATTATATTGATGTTTTTCAGGACTATTTACTTGGAACCTCACCCCCTGGACAATGAAGTTATTTTTGTATTTATTTAATAAATAATTCAAGGATTATACCAATAATTCCCTATAGAATTCCCATTGTGAAATTATTAGATCTAAAAAATGACGTTAATATTTGAGACAAATTAGACTGGAAATGAAGGGTGGAGCACAGGCTTTATATAGGTCCTCGATACATTGATTGCTTCTCATGAGATGAATAAGTTTTCCAAATGGGTTTATACTTTTTTTTAAACTTATTTGAATGGTTTTTATGGTAGATTTTTTTCAGGTGCATGAGACATGTCATTATTAAAGAAATTATATACGTCATTTAATTTCAATTATTATTTATCCATGAGATTTTTTTGGAATAATATAAATGGATGTAGTTTATCCTCAGTTATTGATTTAGTGAATGTGTTTTAATTTCATTCATTCAATATTATTTACATCTTATTTGGTTATGTAAATGGAATGAGTTTTCATTTATTTACCTTTCCATATATATTGATTCATTATTATTTCCATTTCACATACCCTTTCTGATCATTTTAGATCACCCTTATTATTTTTCACTTTACATTTTATGAATGATAGAAAATTGATGAAGCTTTCAAGAATGTAGTTTATTTTATTTTACTATGTATAATTTTTTATTATGTCTCCCAATTTATTCTGGGAATCATGTATATAATCTCGATTCCCAAGACTTCTAAATTATAATGTCCATCGGGATTTGATTTCTTGTAATCATTCCAATGAAATGTAATAACGCAGTGGCTTCAGGTTATCAAGGGGTCGGGGAATTAGACAATCCATTTTTCTAAGACTATGCATTTCTCACATGAGATTGTGACGAATGAAAAAATAATGGCTTAAGGGTGCATGTTAGAACTTTCTAATGATATTAATTCTTAGGGTTTCTTATAGAAGATTATTTCTTGTGCTGATGTAATGGAAATATCACTTATGGATGAAATAAACCAGTCTAGAAAGTTAGGGTTTTAAAGAGTTTCTTTCACTTCTAGTTTTACTGTGAGTTCCTTCAAGGGAGAGTAGAATCATGATGATCCTTATTTTACAACATGAAAGTATGTTTGTTAGAGGTCTTCTAGTTCCTAGAATTGGTCCTTCGGTTTTCTACTTGTTTTTCAAGGTGGGGAATTCAATGTGGTTTTGTGCTAAGGTACTCGAGAACTATGGATCATAAGGATTTTTAGGGAACATGCAGCGATTTTTCCATATTTGTTCCACTTTCTATATTGGAATGGGATCATCATCTGCTCCCCAATCTATAGGGAAATAATATTCTTCACATATAAAATGGTTATAGCCATAGGCATCTATAATGAAGCTTCTTCACACATTAAAATACTCTCCATATGAAGATGATGTGGGTCCTATGATAGTGAGAGGTACAATTACTATAGATTCATCATTATTGACTACTCAATTGGACATTTTTTCATCTCATTCATTTATTTCATCCCAAATTGTTAATTTTTTAAATGATCTTATGGAGATTTTATCATGGGAAATGTATATTGTAACACCCCTTGGTATGAAGAGAGAGAAAGGACTCCAGAGTAACTTTTGTCTTTTTTTTCACAATCAGATGTGTAGCATACAAAGAGTTTTCTATTTATAGACATGATACCTCCAGATGTTATATTTGGGATGGACTGTCTCCTTTCTAATAAAACATATATTGTTTTTTGTCTTCAATGTGTCTCTTTTACTATAGCTAGTGGTCAATGTTGTGTTATTCAAGGACATTGTGACCTAAGGACAACAAGAGATGGAACATATTATACATAGTTGGCTAAAGTGGTATCTATGTTTTACTTTATTATGGAGTGGAGATCATTATGTAGTGATCTCCCTCTATTGGATGTCGAGTTTCCTGACATTATTCCTTATGATATCTATAGATTTTCATTGGCAAGGGAAGTTGATTTTCCCATTGACTAGATGTCAGTTGAAAAACAAGTTTCCATCCCCTCCTACCGAATGAATCCATTATAAATGAGAGAGATGATATCATTGTTTTATAATCATTTTGAGAAATGAATTACACCCATAAGTGTTTCACCTTGGGTGGCACTAGTTTTCGTTTTCTATGAAGGAAGAAAGTACACATTTTATATGTGTTGTGTGACGACAATGACAAAGTATTCATTTCCTCAAATTGATTATAACATTGATTAGTTGACAGTAGTGATGTGGATCTCATAGACTGATCTAAGCTCTAGTTACCATTATTTAGGTATAAAAAATAGGATATTCATAAAAACACATTTTGGAGAAGGAATGATCATTACAATTACCTTGTTATACACTTTGGTCAAAAAAATAATCCAATAGTAATTATGTATTTGATGAATAGGAAATTCCATGAGTATCTTCATTCATTCATAGTTGTATTTTTTATGAAATTTTTAGTTACTTTATGTCCAAGGAGGAAATTGTGCATCATTTGAGGACAATTATGAGTTTGCTGAAACATCATGAACATTATGCGAATATCTAAAAATATGACTTCTGCATTCAAGAAGTGAATGTTTTGGAAATGTTGTGTCAAAATAAGGAATATTAGTCAATCCTGAGAACTTTACTGGTGATATTACATGGGAGTGACAATGAAATTTCATTTGGATTCAAATATTCTTGAACATACCCAAATACTATCACTAGATTCTAAATGAATTCTTGATGACGGATTCTCCTATGGAGTCACTCACTCTTAAGGGTGTAATGTTTTCATTGGGTGAAAAGTTTCGGTATTACATTGTTGCCATAAAACATATTTTGAATACTACCCTGACCTTCAATCATCCTCAGGCCTGGCATGGCTATGTGGATTTTTTTGATTCATCATGTTTTAGAGTAGGCAATGATATTATACAAGGTGATCATGTCATTGATATGGTCCTCTTCACATATTCCACGTAAGAATAATTATCTAAACTATAACCATGAACATGTATCTATGATGCCCAATATTAATAGTTGGACTTATAATCATTATGGAGAATGTTTTATAGTGTAATATGACCTTATATTATTGTGTTTTATATTATCTCAATATGAATTTATTGTCCACCAAAGTAGTTGGGTGAATTACCTATACTATTTTGAATCAATCATCACCTATATTCTGGGAAAAGGGAATTTTTGTGAAGATGCTTTGAGCAGGAATCATCTGACTCTAGAACTGAACGAATCATTAGAAGAGTAGAATTCTATGGATCTCTTTGAATACATTCAAATTAGAGAAAAGGATAAATAGGTCGACGTTTACTTGGATAGTATCTAGATATAGTCCAATAATATCGAATTTATTCTTCATGAATAGTAGATTGATGATGAGTTCCATATCATCATAGACTCATTTAATGGCTGGGAGGCTATTTCCAAGTGGTATTTCTAAAAAGAGGGAATTATGTGCTACTAGAATAATGTGGGCATACCATCTTTATAATGGAAATATATTATGGTGGGGGGGGGGGTTCATTGTTCTTAGTGGGAAGTGCAACATGGATCACCAACAATTTCTATGAAATAATATGGATTTTATGAAGTCTATGTAAGATACATTTCATTATTGAATTGGTTTCTCATTGTTATATATATCATAATGTGACAACCAACCTACAGAAATATTCAAATTTTCTTTTGTCAGTCACAGTTCCTATTTGGATTTTGGATGAGTTATCTATCGAAATATTGGTTAGGTTTCCATGTAATCAGAGAAATAAGAATATCATATGGGTTGTGATCGATCATATATTGATATAAAACCATATTGTACTCATTCATGATACGACCAATTATGGGGATTTAGGAAATATCAATGTGAATAATATTTTTTATTATCAAAGAGTTCTATATGCTACAGTCTCTGATTGGTATTCATAGTTAAGTTCCCATTTTATGAGAGGCCTTCAAGATGAAATAGGATCTCACATCCAATTGAATATGGAATAACATCCACGGTCGGATGACCAAACAGAATGAAAAATATATATTATAGATGATATGATACATTCTTGAGTTCACAACATTAGTGGAGCTTGGAATGATAAATTTGGACAGGTTGAGTTTTTTTATAACAACAATTACTAGTCTATTATCTATAAAGATTCTTATGAGGACTTACATGGAAATACACATAAATCTCCATTATGATGGTTAGAGATTGGTGAAATTTATTTTTTGGACTGAGCTTCTCCTAGTGATGACAACAAATATTCAGTTGATTCTTCATAAAAATTCGATGGAACAGAGATGATATATGTCTATAAATATAATCTTCATAGTTAGATGGAGTTTTACCACATTGTTAATGTGTTATTGAATATTACACTTCAGTTGGGTCATTGATATCTTGGGAGGCATGAGAATATCTCTCCATGTTTTGTGGGGCTTTTCAGGTTACTAATTAGGTGGGTAATGTTGCAAAACATTTGGGACAACCACCACAGATGACATTGAAACATTAAATGTTTCATGTTTATCATCCATGAATGTATCTACCACATTCATTTGATGTTCTTAGTGGGTGTGATATTAATGTTGAAATTTATTTATCCATAACAAAACTTCCAATTGAGATATTTTATTTTGAAACCAGTATACATCATAGGAGGATGATGCCTTATTTTATAGTTCTATGAAAGCATGGTTCTGATAATCATTATTTTTTAAGAGGGAAGAACTAATGAGAGAGTATTGACAACATCTTTTTGTTACGTAAGATTCTTCGTAGGATTTTTTGTTGATAACATTTATCTATAATGGGGAGGTGATAATATCTTATTATTATTTTCAAGTATTTTAAAATACTTATATTTTATCAATCTTTGGTTAGGTTAATTTTTTGGTTTCTTGGGTTATAATTTTCAATGGTTTGGAAATTCTGAGCTAGTTCACGATTGTTTCATTTCATAGAAAATAATATGTCCTATCAGAGAAACCAACCCAACCCATGGTAGTGGACCATTTCATAGTTGGTGCATGGAATGTTTGTCCGTACAACCTCTTAGTATAAACCATCCATCATATTTATAAAAATTCCATAGCGGGAATATTTTTTATAAAAAATGTACTTCTTCAAAGGAAAAAGTCTATGCGGGATTTTAAGAGAATATATATTTTTTTAAAAACTATCAAACCCTATTTAATTTCAAAAAAACATCCTTCAACCCATATTCAGTTCTCCATTCCTCAGACCTCCCATAGACGATCATGGCCAATCTGAACCCACAAGAATGTGATCTAAAGCTACAGGAACAATCTTCGATCTCATCACTTTTAGTTTCGTCATGTATATATTTTTCTCCCACAATCTCTCTTTTTATTAGGGTTTCATGGATATTTAAGTTGATTTTGGGATCTAATACCTACTTTTTGGGGCCAACAAACCCATGTATGATCTTCATCTCTTGTATTCCTCGATTATCATTCTTTGTTGATGAATCCCATCTTGGGTCACGTGATCCGAGATCCATAGATCTCAATGTAGGTGGTTCCATTACGGTGCCCTATTTATCTTAACTATAAATTGATGTTTTAAATTCAAATGATTATTTAATTGAAATTTCTAGATTTGTGATAAGTTTTTTTTTCATATTGTTTTTATTAAAAACCAAATTCCATTAATATTGGTTGTTTTAAAATATAGTGTTTTGGAATGAAATTGGAAAAACCCTAATTCCATTCAATTAGGGCGTGTTTATTGAAAAATATGAGATTTATATTTTTTAATTTATATTATGAATTTATGTTACAATATTTCAATTAAAATTTTGAATTTAATTATTGATTTTTTAAAAGGTTGGGGCCGTAGCCTCATTTATTATTAAATCAAAGAAAATACCTCTATTAACTGGGTAGAGGGAGACCCATTACATAGCCCGAAGGCCTAGTGGGAAATAAGACCTTTACATTGCCTGTAGGCCTATTTGTTTGGCCCAAAGCCCATTATGTGAATAGTACTACTACAGTAGCCACACTGCTACAGTACTTCTATAATACCTGCCTCTGCTATAGTGCTCTTCCACCGCTATAGTATAACGACCCATACTTTACATACATTGTTAATACTTCAAAATTGAAGCACACTTATTACAACATATGACAAAACCACAAAGGACCGTATAGGTATAGTGTCTTTAGAAACTGGGAAACATAAACAACTGGTTCATAAATCTTCTACAGTGTCTCCCATTTATTTCATCATATCTAGGGTCCCTTTTAGCATATTCTACTTAATATCCATCTTCCTGACCCGGGGAAAAGAAAACATAAAAGGGTGAGCTCAAATGCTCAGCAAGGGCAAATAAAGGAAATAAAAATCATATCATATCTTTTTGAAAACCATAACCTGCAAAAGAGATCATAATATCTTAACATGGAAGAAATCATAGAAGTGAAAATGAGATCCCCATAATCATAACATAAAACTTGAAACTTTGTGGCATGCACACATAATCATGGAAAATCATTTCTTGTTAGTCATGACTCATTGCCAAGACTATCTTAGTGGACAAAGTCCCTTTCTGAACCGAGTTCACTCCTCGTTTCAGTCCTGTATCACTGAACCGAAATAACCTTCTGTTCCAGCCATGTCTATCTCATGAGATATAAAATCTTTACCCAATGCATTGGAGGGAGATATAGGTCCCACCCATCTTATAATGAATCCTTTCTTATGTGTGCCACACAATCATACATCATCGCATAACCCATGTAATAAAAATGGGATTCTTAAACAACATGACATCATAAAACAATTCATATAAGATAAAGGAATTCATAAAAATATTTCCATCACAACATAATCAAATCCATGTAATAATAGGGATAAAAACAGAACCCTTTTATTATCTTAGATGGAAAATAATTTTGATAAAACACTTGAACTCCATTCTTGGGGAAAATATCCTTTCTTCTTCAAAAACACTTTTCATTTCTTAACATGTCATACAATTTTAAACTAAAAGAAGTTGATTAAAAATAAACTTCAATACTTATAAAGGAATCTTCTTGGAAATAATTTTTTAGAAATCCATTCATTCCGTATAAGTTAAAAAAACATTCTTCGTACCTTTGTTGGAAAAGTCAAAAAGTACCTCGTACGAAAAAAACGACAAAAGATTCCTTTCATATTATTTACTAAAAACTCACCTAAGGGTAAAATTGGATTTAAAATATTGTAAGTGGATGGAAACAATATTACATATTGAGGGAACATGGATTTGGATGATAAAATACACCCCAGTAAATACTTACGAATAAACAATCTCGGATAAAAATGAGATTGTGGTATTTTCCCTTACCTTAGGTCAAATTTGCTTTGTACGTGACCAAAGATCCTGTATAATGGTTTAAATAATGTTATTGACTTATTCCGGAATCATACATATTTATATGATATCATATATGGTCATATTCTTAGCTTCTTGATAGTAATATTTCATTGTTACTTGTTACTCGGGTCTTTATTGCCTTTTGTTCTTATGCGTGTTTTGCCGAATACATTCTTATTCTTATTTTATGGTTATAGATACCTTATATCCAGAATGGTATTAGTGTAACATATATCATATTTATTCATTCAATTCATTTATATAAGTACTATGTAATGATGATCATGTAGAACGAGTCGCATCACATCGTGGAGACGGTATTCCGTACGTACGCACGAGTGATGATATCGTTCCTATGATCGTGGAACTGTATTGGAGTATATATATATTATATCAGTATCAATATTACTTTATAATAATCATAAATAGTTACTCATTACACCATTATACCCATACTTGTAAAGTGATGGTGGAAAAATAGATTACACCACGGCGTGGAGACGGTATTCCGTACGTACGCACGCGCGGTGATTTCATTTTTCCGAGGGATGGATAGAAGGTGAATTAGGGTTGTTTCATATTTATAATAACATATCAGTATGTAAGTAATAATTATGTTATTACTTTATCATGAAACAACTAAAGAAGAAGAAGTTGAAGAAGAAAGAAATTGAAAAGATCGGTAATGGATATTACCTCTTCTTTGGAACGCCTCTTTGAATCCTCCACTTAGGGAACTAAGATTGGTATTTGAAGAAGACCAGGACCTCTAGGATTATTCTAGGGAAGTGGAGAGGAGAAAATGTCAGGGGTTGGCCGAGCTTGAGTGCTAAAATTGGTGTGAGGAGGAGGGGGAGGAGGTGCCCTTTTATAAGGGAGGACCGGGGCACCTTAGGAATATCTCAAAATATTATTTTATATTAAAGTCAAAATCAGTTTATAATGGTTCCAAAGGGTCTTATTTCGAAGCTAAAGTGGGGATGGGTCGAAATCCTATCAACCAATAGGATTTAGACAAGTTTAAGGTATTATTTTAACCTTATCAATTAGATTTAACTCTAAGTTAATTAAATTAACTTTTACCGTGTCTTTTTGTTTTCTTTCACTATATGGTTAATACACTTACTATAACATGCCAAAAGAACCCCAAATTGTTTATTATTAATATATATATCCTTATCTAAGTTATTTTGCCGAACCTTAGATTTTTAGGAATAAAATAACAATTAATAATATAATATTTGATTTAAAAACTATTTTGTGTCAATTTTGACACTATTTGATATATGATTTTTGTGAAAGTTATAACAGAATTATATGTTAGAACCAAGTTGATTAAATCAACATTAATATATCATAGTAACCTAGAAAATTATTGGAATTCATAAAAAGTCTCAAATTACATTTATTTTGGTGTTTTAACATCAATTATGTCAATATTTCATTAATAAGATAATTACTGCATCATCATTGTGTCATACATAAATTAAATTATTTAATGTCTAAAAATTACAAATAAAATACCATTATGTAGGAAATATTTTTAGCTTTCTAATTAATATTTATAGTCGAATTTATCTTATGTATAACCCCATATTAAAAATGAATTACTTATTAAACTTTGATTTTAACTATTTTAACCCTTCTTTAAATAAATTAATAATAAATGTCCTAATCTAATCCAAGTGGGCCTAAATGCTCATATTTTATTCCTAAGTTTGTTTTTGGTCGAAATAAACTTGTCCAATAGAATTAGAACATGTGTTAGGGTAATAGTAATATCATATTTACCCTTAGTTACCCTATTTACTATTAATCGCGGTAAAAAAAGTAAAAAGTTACTATTCACCAAAAAATTATTTTCATCTCATTGAACCACATTTTAGTCCTTGATATTAACCGTGTCTCTCGGATTTTCGAAATTCCATTCACAGAAGCGGTAAAATTAAGTTTTATGCAAAATTCAGTTTTTAACCTACCACTTAGTGGTTTCACTATTCATCAAAAATTGAAAGTTTTCAGAAAAATACCAAAATTTCACCCTAGGCTAATTTCGGTATTCCGAATCCAAAAATGAAGTCCATTTTGAAAAATAAAATTTATAAAATTTCAAAAAGTGGTTATTACTATTCATAACGGCTAGTTTTAATAATATTTTAATAGCATATCGTTGTTTAGTGAAACTCGGTATTGCGTACGACGCAAGCTATCGAGGAAGGTCGTGATTCCGTGTAAAGTAAGCCAAGAAAGTGTGTAGTGAAAGATTCCTTTGATGATATATAAAAACAAAATATTATTCATAAAAATCTTGGGTGTTACATATAGTGCCTACTGTTGCTACAGTGCCTGCCGTTTCTACAGTGTCCAGCTGCTACAGTACCTGCACCCAATGGGTTTTGAACCCCCATTTTTCATGTAGATTTAAGGGGTTCTTACCACTAAGACAAACCCCAACTACATTTAATTATTGAAAATTGATTTGATGGATAATTTTTAAAAGAACAGAATTTCATTTAATTTTTTGCTTTTTATGAGATAGATGTAATTTGAAGGAAAACTAAAATCATGAATTTGATTTGGATTTTTGATTGTGAAATTTCATGGTGAATATATTACAAATCCAAATTTTTAAAAAATGGCTTAAAGTGGTATTTTATCTAGATACCTACTAGTTTCATCTTTTTGAAATGTCATGTTTTTGACTGAAATCCCATTATGTGTCCTAAAGTGAAATTTTTTATATTTTAAATATAGAATGTAATTAATTGTATTTTGAGAAGTCTGGAAATAAATTTTCCTTCAATTTTTTTAATATATTACATGCAATCCTTATGTATCTAGTGAGTTATTTTGGTTAGCAATTTAAAATTTGAATGTTCTAAAACCTCATATTAGCACATCTCATTCCTTAGGTGAGGTTGATGAGTCCATTTTCATTATGTACAAAGGGTCACATGTACATAATTTCCATTACACAGTGTCAGGTCACTATATCCTGGAAATTTCATACCTACGTGGAACATGACAATTTTTCTCACTTTTTTATATTCCAAATTTATACACATTCCATTATTCCAAATATTTTAAAAATCATATTATATTTTTCAAACTTTTTATATAAAAGTGATAATTTATTATTTTTTTAAAACTTCCATTTGTGTAAAAATATTTTAATTAATGGTAAATTAATTTTTTTGAAATTTATTTCCAAAATATGAAATTTAAATATTAATTTTATAAATATATATCCATATTCTGAAATATAGAACATGATTTGATTATATATTCTTTTAAAATTCAAAAACTGCTTGTTTTATATTTTATGAACTTTACAAAGTTCATTTGATATGGGAATTTATTATGAAATCAATGGTGAAATCTTATTGCTCTTTGGATCACACCCTACTTCTACCTTTGGATGTTTAGAGATTATCTACATACTAGTTTGAGCAAGGGAAAATTATCCCTTAGAGGTAGATCTAACTGGTGATCCTTGGACATGGTGATTTTAATCTGAATTTTACATTGGTAGTTTTCATATTTTCTTGTACATGGTTATATTACATGGGTTTATTAATGCTAGTTTGATTTATGGTAAATTAATCCTAGTGGAATCTATTTTGATATGAATTTATTCATGTATATTTTACTTATTAATTGTTAGTGTAAATATCATTCCCACATTCATTTTTTTTTTATGATAAGTGCTACTCACTAACCTGTGGGGATCTGGAATGCCCTTCAGTCTATTTTTGGGTAAGATCAGTTATCGTGTAATCAGGGTACTCATGGTGGTACGTGAAATGATCAATGAATCACTGAAGATGTGCGAATATTTCAACTCATATAAGTAACATTAAAAATAAAGACACTCAAAAAACAAATATTACTGGTTTTGTACTTCCCCATTATATTTGGTGAGAAAGGAGTTAATTAATTATGCATCATCATCCACACAATCCCGAATTTTGTGGGAGGTGATGAGTAATTAATAAATGGTAAATTATATTCAACCATAAAAACCAAATAATTACTGATGTTTGTGTCAATATAATGAGTATTCATATTCATTCTCCTTTGGAAATGTGTTAGAAAGGGATTATAAACCCAAAATTTAGTACATTTATCCTCTTCCAATTGTAATAGGTTTAAAAAGATGTTCTCTTTGATAACATAATAAATGTCCACAAAAAATATATTGGTGAATCAGTATGTAATATCTCTACTACCCAATATTCATCAACATAATCTTTAAGAACCTAGTTTTGGAAGAATAAATCGAGCCCCTAATTTTTTTTTCTAATTATCTTTTATAGAACTTTTGTGGATGCCTACTAATTTCACGAAGGTCTCAAGAGTGTTTGTTGCACGTTAAGGGCCCACAAATTAAACTTTTGAAAAAAATGGCCATTCCACAAGGCAAGAGTAAACGTTGTGAGGAGGACACACAATTAGTCAAAACATTTAATATAGTCTGTATTTTTTTGTAGATCCATTCTAAAAATTTGGAACACAGATCACTAAGTGTCTATACTAACTATGCATGTTCCCCTCTTATATAGTTGCCTATGTAGGGTTGGACCACTGTTTGGAAAAATGTGTGGCCAAACTATGTATATGCAATTTTCTAGGTAGATTTTCCAATTTCACTTAATTTTCTAAATATATAAACCAATATTATTTTTCTATGTTCCATTATAAATTACCCCCGTACCGCTCATTTTTCATGTATTTGATACCCTAATCTGGGGATTGAGTGATATTTGTCATCAAGCATGTTGGTCGGAGTGGATACTCAAGAGGGGGGGGGGTGAATTGAGTTCTAATTTAAATTTCTGTTAATATATTTGTCTTAAAATCCACCAATTTAAAACAAGTTAAACTATAGTGAATTTGTAAAACTGTAATGGTTTAATTATATTTTCAAAAGATTGATTAGGTCCCAGTTAATATAATTAGAATATTAAATTAGCTTTTGAAGCTAATGTAATGATTTAAAAAAGTTACAAACACATGATAATTTAACTATTAGAGTAACTTTAAAATAGATTTGTATTTCAAAGTAAATAGCAGCAGAATTCAAAATATATATAATATACATTAAACTTAACCAAAGATGCAAAACAGATGTAACCAAGAGGTTCAGTCTCAAGGTGAGACTTATTCCTATCAAACAATTTATATAAATTTGATCTACACCATAGATCGGGTAAAACAATAGTACAGAGACCGTTCATGTACTAATACCTCTACCACAATTTTTCATGGGAAAAACAAAAGCAACTACTCTTAGGCTGTCCAGGTCACACTTGACCTCTTCCACAACTCACAGTGGGATACAAGAATGTATATAAAGTTTGTTGTGAGGATTTAATATGCTCCAGTTCAGCTCAAGAGACAATGTGTATCTAGTGTAGACAGATGTACACACACACTGCTTAGAATGTTAAGCAAAGGGATACGACATAAGAAATAATAGAGTTTAGAAAGCTCTGTGTAATTGCAGATATTCTCTTGAATCGTTTTGATATTGTAGATGGATGTCAAGTCCTTTCTCGTGAGGATGACTCAAAACAGAGTATCGTTGTTTTTATCAGCTACAGATATTCAGACTTGTGCATATGATTTTCAGTGAGGCACAACCTCTAGTCTTTGTTTTGTTCCAGGTGAAAGATCTGCTTTATGCTCTCTAATTTTTCTAGGTGTTCTTTTTGGTTTTCCTTGTGTTCCCCTATGAATTCACACATGTGCACCTTCTTTCGTGTATATCTTTTTTTCTTTTCCCACACCCTTTTAACTACAGATTTTCCTTTTTATTCCTTGAGATCTGGTAGAAAGAATGATTATCTTTTTATAGGTATGAGGTATGGTTTCCTGACATCCAAAAACTATCATTAAATAACATTTATTGCATTAAAAACATCAAATATTTCCGTTGGAATTTAAAAAGAGTTAATAGAAATTCAAAATGTTTCCACGACTATCCATGAGTCATGAGATCGGTAAGTCATTTTGAATTTGCATCAGTTTTGGTAGGTCATTTGATCAGCATCGGTTTTGATAGGTCATTTTATCAGCACTGGTTTCAGAAGGTCATGTGATCAGCATCGGTATCGGTAGATCATGTGATCAGCATCGGTATCGGTATCTCATGTGATCAACATCGATATTGTTATCTCATGTGATCAATATCGGTATCGGTAGCTCATGTGATCTGCATCGGTATGACCGCTGCAATCGGTGCGACCGTTCTCATCAGTACGACCATTCTAATCGGTGAGACCGTTCTCATCGGTGCGACCGTTCTCATTGGTGGGACCGTTCTCATCAGTGCGATTGTTCTCATCGGTGCGACCGTTCTCATCGGTGTGACCATTCTCATTGATGCGACCATTTTTCATTGGTACGAAAAAAGAGGAAATATGAACCAAGTGTCCGTTCAATCCAGAACACCTCCAGGTGAATAGAACACCATAAATAATCTTAGATAAACATATGTAGACATGATTAACCATATATAAACACATTTAGAATATAATGAATAGTTGACTAAATTTACGTATATACAGAAATAACAATGATTTGTGGTTATTAAAATAACAATTTCATAGAGGGTTCAACAATCTCTCCCTTTTTGAGAATCAAAAATTTTTATTATAAAAGAAAAGAGAGGAAAGGTTGTAACATTCATTATGCCCCCCTATGTAAACAAAATATATAACCAAAGATAAAAAGATCATCAGAGAATGCATTAGATCATAAATAATGTGAGAATTAAGCAGTCATCATTTCTCCCCCTTACATCATATATAGTCTGACTGTATGCTTGTTCTCCCCCTTGTGGATTATCAAAAAAGAAAAAGAGAGTAGAGAGAGAAAACAGAATGAAGTTCCATTTAAATAACCACGGAAAAAGGAAAAAGAAAAGGAAACACATGAAAGACACCCTATCAAAAATGACACACAACGATTTCTTGGGTTCCAGAGGAGCTTTCCCTTTAGCAGAGGAATGAATGGATGAGCAAGATGGTGACTTGGTGGGAGGTTTATCTGGCTTGATGGAGAGAGAAGGTAGCATAGCCCGAGATGGTAGCATAGTGGGTGATAAGGTCACTTGCTGAGGAGTAGAAGATATTTCTGAAGGTGGAAGCTGAATGATTGGACGAATATTTAACAGATCTTGAGTGACTGAAGTCCTACTAGGAGAAACATCTGATGAACAGAGAGGATCTGCAGTAGGAGGAACATTTACCTTTGCTTGCACATGAGGATATGGTTTAAGTATATTGATAAAATCTTTAATTACATCACCACCATATTTCATAGCCTTTTCAAAGTCATCCTTATTCTACATGAAACTATCTATATTAGGAGTAAATTCTTTCAACTATTGTACCTGAACCTTAAAGGCTTGAGGGACTCGAGGAAGCCTCAAATGCTCAGAAATGAATTTAGATTGATGGATCAACTCATTCTTAGTATACATTTTAGAAAATTAGTGATCCAATTTCTCTTAGATCTCTTTTTGATCCTTAGTAGCATCAGCTGAATAGAACTTCACAATATTGTGAATATGATCACTATTGTCTTTCATCTTTTTCAAGGAGTCCAAATCCAAAATCTGCCCAAGAGCTGCTAACTCTTCCTTTATAACATCCTTTAAGGCATTGATTTCATGACCAGTGATTTTGGATATTTTGGAGGAGCTAGCCTGAGTTAAAATCTGATTTATCTCAGCTTTTAACATTCTCAAATCAGATTTATTTAGGTTTTCAATAAAATTTCGGAAAACATCCATCATACCAGTGATGGTTGATCTAAACTCACCTGTCAAAGAGATTAAGCCACTACTTAAATCCATGATTGTTTGATTAAGATAGGTAATATGCCTTCCAATCATCTCACCAGTATTGCACAGGTCTGGTTTGATGATACTTACCACTCTCTGAGTTAGATAATCCATAGAATCCTCGGATAAGTTCACAGGAGTTGGAGCAGGATCATGAGATAACTCTTCTTTTATTGTCTCTCTAACTGCATGGAGAAACTCATCATTAAATCTATTTAAATCCAATCAAGAAACTGAAGGAATAGGTCTTTCTGCTGTCACTTTCACATTCTCTGTAACTAGTCTAGTCTTAAGTGAAAAACTTTCCCTTTCTTTGTGCACCCCTTCTTGTTCTTTTTCTTTTTCTTATTATTATGAAAAATCCAAACCAATAAAAGAAAAACCTGGGTCTTCATCCCTTTTAGCTTTACAAGAGGTATACTGGGGCTTTTCAAAATCAACTTTTCCAGAATTTTCATGTGATATTTTTTCACCTACATTAATCATCATCTGCATTGTTCTTTCAGCCTCAGGAACAGTGTCTTCTTCAACTTGTTCTAGTTGTGGATAATCTTAAATCACATTTTTACCATATACTGGTTGAGCAGTAGCATCATCAACACCATCATCATCATCACCATCATAATTTCCTTCATCATCATCACCATCTTCATTTCCATAATTATTTACTTCAATTTCATCGGTACTATATTTGCTACTGGATTCATACTACATAGAGTTTGATTCTTCAGTTTTAGCTTCTTCATCATCACATAGAAGTTGTTATGCCTCTGGTAACTTGAGAGGAGGACTAGCTGGTCCAAATTCCATTCTTCTTTTCTTCGAACTCACTGTATCAGGATCACTCATGTCATCAGAAGGTGATTTGGGTTCCTTTTTAGTATCCACATCATCATCAGCTATGGCTTCCCCTGCTTTCTCCTTGCTGGACTCTCCAGTGTCCTTTGAAGATACCGTCTCTTCTTCCTCATTAGAATAAACAACTTCTTCATCAATTTTTAAACTGGGATATCTTATCCAATTTGGTCTCTTAGGTTGATCAGTAGGATTGAAGGAGTCATACAACATATCTTCATCAGCAACCCATGACTTCTTCCTTCGATTCCAGTTGACTTTCATTCTTTTACAAATATCCTTGTTAATACAAAAACTACTACTTAATTAGGTACAATCACCTCCATCTTCTACACAGCCTAAAAAATTTAACATAATAGATATTTTCTTAAGTAGAACAAGGTTATATCTTTCTTGGATGGTTTCAGCATCTCAGCAATATGGACAGTAATATATCTACACAAGTTGACTTTATCATCATATAGCAATAAAAACACCAGGAAAACATCCTGATATTTTACAGTAGAAAAATCACACTTTCTAGGATATATTTGGTTCTAAATAAACTTAAACAAAATTCTACTTTCACCATCTAACTCAACTGTTGTTATTCTTTTGGATTTAGAATTACCAGACATCATCTCCAGAGAAAGTTCATATGAAAAATATTTAGTGGTAGGAAACATATTATCAGAATAGTCTTCATATCTACCTTTGTGAGGTACTCCAAAAAACTCATCCCATTGCTTTGAAGAAATAGATATATTTTTCCCTTTGACTATAGAAGATAGTCTTTCAGCTTTTGGTCTATCCAATACAATAGTTAAGTTCAGATAAAACTCAGGAACAAGCTTTGAGTAGTAGTCTCGGTTGTTATCACAGAACAAGTTTATCCATACTTGCATTCCTAAAACTTTTAAGAGAGAATACTTAATGGTTAACACACATTAAAAATTTATTTCCTTTTCAGCTGTAACCACCCGAGTTTCCAACTCCGGGTTCACTGACCTTTTTTTCGTGCTACTCCATTCTCCTCGCTGGTGTTTCACCGGAGAGGAACCTTCAGATTCCATTATTTGTCACTTTTTCATTTCCATTTGGATGTTTAATAAATTTTAAGGGTTTTAAGGATTTAAAAAGGTTTGAGAGGTTCAAGAGGTTCACGTTTCAGAAAAAGTAAGGTACGATGGGAGATGAAGAGTCACAATTCTTGGGAAAAGAAATAGCTGCGGGTCATTAAATTTATCATTTAGGGTTACAATACTAAATATAATATCGATGAAGTAAAAAGACTTCGTTTTGACAAACACTAAGAGTGTTAAACATTGTACGACACAAACGGTAACAAAAGATTGGTTACGCTGATCGGTTTGACTAATCGGTTTTACAGATCAGTTTGACTGATTGGTTTCACTGATTGGATTCACTGATCAGTTTCACTGATCGATCATACCCAATTCTTGCTTAATAAAATTTAACCTTTCTGAGCTCAAGGGTTTGGTGAAGATATTAGCTAATTGATGTTAAGAGTCATCAAATTCTAGAGAAATATTACTTTTGATAATGATCTATCATGAAGTGATGTCTGACATCAATGTGTTTGGTCCTATAGTGAGGCACATGATTCTTAGAGATGCTAATTGCACTAGGGTTATCACAATTTATAGGCACATGTCTAAATTGATATCCATAGTCCATCAGAGTGTGTTTCATCCACAAAATCTGTGCACAATAACTACCAGTAGCAATGCATTCTTTTTCAGTAGTAGATAATGCAACAAAGTTCTATTTCTTACAACACCAAGATACTAGAGACTTTCCCAAAAGATGAAATTTTATAGATGTTCTCTTCCTATCTAACTTGCAACCAGCAAAGTCAGCATCTGAATAACTCATTATGTCAAGTTATTGTCCTTTAGGATAAAACAAACCTAAATTGGTAGTATGTTTAAGATATTTGAAAATCCATTTAATAGAATGAAAATGAGATTATTTAGGATTAGCTAGAAATATTGTACACATGCATACAATAAACATGATATCTGGTCGACTCGTAGTAAGGTAAATTAGACTCCCAATCATACCTCTATAGTGGGTTTGATTAACTTATTTCCTAGTTTCATCATCATCCAACTTACATGTGGTACTAATAGGTGTATCACTTCCCTTATTACAATCCAAACCAAAAAGTTTTAAAATATCCTCTTTTTATTTACCTTGATTTAAAATAATACCATTTAGTTTTGAAATATTAGAAAAAAAAGAAAATACTTGAGTTCTCCCATTAAACTAATTTCAAATTCATTTTGCATAATTTTTGAGATGTCAGTACATAAATAATTTTTAGAGGATCCAAAGATAATATCATCAACATAGATTTTTATAATCAATATATCTTTAGAAATTGTTTTAATAAAAATAGTGGGATCTGCAATTCATTTAGTAAAACATTCAGAAATAAAAAAAATTTGTAAGTCTATCATACCATGCTCTTAGAGCCTGTTTAAACCATAAAAATCTTTAGAGATATTAAAAAAATGGTTTTGAAAATGGTGGTTTTAAAATCCAGGTGGTTGTTCATCAAAAAAATCTTCAATTATAAAACCATTTAGAAAATCACTTTTGACATCCATTTGATATAACAGGAAATTCAGATGAGCTGCATAGGCAAGTAGGATCTTAATGGCTTCTATTCTAGCTACAGGTTCAAAGGTTTATTCATAGTCTATACCTTCCTATTGACAATACCCTTGTGCAACTAGCCTTGCTTTGTTTATAACTATATTTCTTGATTCATCAATTTTTTTTTCTAAAAACCCATTTAGTGCCTATGTTCAAAGTGTCCTTAGGTCTTTCTACTAATTCCCAGACAATGTTTCTTTCAAATTGATTTAAATCTTCTTGAATAGACATTACCCAAAATTCAACATTGATTGCATCATTGATATTTTTAGGTTCTAGCTGTGAAAGAAAGGCTTGATATTCAACCTGATTTCTTAGAGAAGCTCTAGTCTATGTCCCTCTATCGAGATTACTAACTAGATCATATAAAGGATGATTCTGTAGAATCATATTTGATTTAGTAAAGGTAGGATTGGAAATTTCAGGTTCTTCTCTAGGTTCAAATTAATCAAAAGCAGGTTATCGAACATTTATAGAGCTGGTTGACTTAACAACAGGGTCACTATTTTTGTTATTAAGGTTCAGAATAGAAAAATCTTATTCAATATTTTTAGGCGAAGGTTTAGGTTCATGTGGATCAGTTTCATCAAATTTGATGTGAACAGATTCTTCCACACATATTGTTCTCTTATTAAATACTATATTATATTTTCTAGTAATTTAATATCCTAAAAATATTTCTTCACCATTCTTGGATGAAACTTTTTCTAGATTACCCATAGTATTGAGAGTAAATACTTTTCAACCCAAAACTCTAAAATAACTAACATTGGGTTTCCTATTATTCCACAGTTCATTAGGGTTCTTCTTGAGATAGTTCTGATCATGACTCTATTGATAATATAACATTTTTTATTTACATCTTCCACCCAAAAATAAATAGGTAAGTCGTACTCATTGAGAATTGTTCTAGCAATTACCTTAAGGGTTCTATTTCTTCTTTCTACTACACCATTCTGATGAGGTGTCTTAGGGGAAAAAGTTGTGATTATAGAAATTATGTGATAAGTAAGATTCAATCACATGATTTTCAAACTCACGACCATGATCACTACTTAGGATCTTAATCTTAAGTCCACTAAGGTTCTCTACAGACTTGGAGTATTTGAAAAAATAAGAACAAGATTCACTTTTGTGAGCTAAAAAGTGTACCCAAGTGTACCTAGAAAAGTCATCTACTAAGACATAGACATAGTGCTTCCCATTTAAACTAGAAACTATAAAAGGTCCAAACAAGTCCATGTGAACCAACTTGAGGGGTTGAGAAGTTGAAACTTATTTCTTTGATTTGAATGATACTTTATGCTGCTTTCCCTTTTGATAGGGATTAAAAAATTTATCAATTGGGAATTCAAGCTTAGGAAGGTCTCTAACTACGTTCTTCCTAGTCATTTTTCTAAGTGAATGAATGTTGTATTGTCCTAATCTTCTGTGCCAAAGCCAAGATTATTTATGAAAAGCCTTTAAACAAGTAATATTTTCTTCAGCTAAAGAATTCAAATCAACAGCATAAACATTTTCATTTCTCAAAGCAAAAAATACTAAAAAAAATTTGGAATTAAAAACATTACAAGAATAATTTTTAAATTTTACATTGAAACCATCATCACACAATTGAGAGATACTTAACATATTATACTTATTTCCATCAACAAATAAATCTTTGGAAATTAAAACTGAATCAGTGATACCAATCAGGCCTAGGCTGATGATCATTCATTTAGAGTTATCACAAAAGGTGACATGGCCTCCATCAACATTGATTATGTTTTTAAAGCATGAGTAGTCTCTTGTCATGTGTCCTGAACATCCACTATCCAATTAGCATACCTTCTTATGAGAAATCTTCAAGCTCATCTCCAACAAAGTAGGTTTAAATAGAAAATGATTTAGGTACCCTGATTTTCATGGGTCCATATAGGTTAGAAAGCAAAGCCTTAGGTACCCAGATTTGTATCATGGGTCTAATATAATCTCCAGAATCAGTAGTTTTTGAAAGATAAACTTTATTTGATCTATAACCATATGAATAACTAGTTGAAGCATACGAATTTCCAGAACTAGAACTAGCATCATTCTGTTCATTTTTATAAATAAATCTAGTTTTAGTTATCTGTCTCTGTCCAGGATGATATCCTATACCAGTGGTATATTTTGGTGCCACTTTTTTACCTAATATTTGGGTAAGTGTTTCTATTCCATTTGTGAAAATTTCTATGTCCTTCCTCAGTTTCTCATTAGACATTTTCAGTTCAGTAATTTCCTTCAGTAATTGAGCATTCTTTTCCTTTTCTATATCATGGGTGGATTTAACAGAGCTTGTTAAGGAATGCTATTTATTTAAGGTTATATACTTGTCTTTAAGTTCATAGAAGGTTTCTTATAACATATTACAATATTCAAATATTTCCTCACTAGACATGTTTTCAGATTTAGAATCAACATCAACTCCGGAATAATATAAATTTAAATAAGTAGTGTCCAGTGTTACCTCTGATGTGTTTGTCATAAAACACATGTTATCCGTGTGAGAGTCTTCATCCTTAGTAGAATCAAAATCACTTGAAGTGCCTTCTAAATCACTCCAAGTTTCTTTCATAGCATTCTTGTATTTTTTGTCCTTGTAGTCATATTTCTTCTTGAACTTCAATTTTGGATAGTCTTCTTTAACATGTCCTTTCCTTTTGCATTCATAGCATACAATGTCATCACTTTTATCAGGTCTTTTCCAATCGTTCTTCCAATGAACTTTGTTGTCATCATTTCCATTATAATTTTATTTTCTGAAGAATTTATTCTTCTTATAAAACATCTTAAATCTACGGGATATTTGAGCCATTTCAGCATCACTGTCAAATGCACTCTCATCACTACTTGAGCTTTCAGTTGGTATGTGTACTCTTTCCTTATCCTTTCTCTTTGAGGCAGTAGACTTAAATGCCACTGAATTCATTTTTGGTTCATTATCTTCTTCCATGTTTACTTTAAGTTATTCTTCATACATCATAAGCTTACCAATTAATTACTTAACAGGTAAAGCACCAATATCACTAGATTCTCTAATTGAAACTGATATGCTTCTCCGTTTGTCTGCCAGATATCTTAATATTCTCATGATATGTTCTTTTGAAGGAACAACTTTTCCAAGTGAGCTCGTAGTGTTGAAAATCTCATTAAACCTGAGATACATGTCAGAAATAGGTTCATCATGCTTCATTTTAAAATTATCGTTTTTAATTGTGTATGTATTCAATCTCATTTCTTTAACAGTTTTTGTTCCTTCATGAGAAACACCCAAGGTATCCCAAATTTCCTAAGCAGTTTTGCAAGCTGATATGCGATTAAATTCTTCATCGCTTAAAGCATAGTAAATGGAATTCAATGCTTTATAATTATTATTATAAGAAGTTTTAGTAGGTTCATCCCAAGTAGTCCTCTAAGTGTCTGGAATCTTATACTGAGTTTCTATAGCAGTCCAGACATCGAATCCCACAGTCACTAAGTGAATTTTCATTTTAAGTTTCCACTGAGCATAATTTGTACCATTGAAGAATGGTAGCATGTTGGTAGCATCACCTTCTAGTGTGTTATCCATAATAAGATTTTATAAAATATATTTAAAGAGATAAAATTTAGAACTAATAGAAATTTAAGATCTTTAAGATACAACTAAAATCACAGTCGAAAACAGAGTATATTGAAAACCTTGATAAACAAAATAGCCCTCTGATAAAAAATGCTGGTCGGAGTGGATACTCAAGAAGGGGGGGGGGGGGGGGGGGGGGCGAATTGAGTTCCAATTAAAATTTTTGTTAAAATATTTCTCTTAAAATCCCCCAATTTAAATCAAGTTAAACTATAGTGAATTTGTAAAATTGTAAAGGTTAAATTAGATTCTCAAAAGATTAATGAGGTCTCAGTTAATTTACTCAGAGGATTAAATTAGCTTTTGAAGCTAATCAACTAATTTAAAAAAGTTACAAACACTTTCTAATTTTACTATCAATGTAACATTAAAATTGATTTTTACTTCAAAGTAAATAGCAGCGGAATTAAAAATATATATAATATACTTTAAACTTAACCTAAGATGCGAAGCAGATGTAACGAAGAGGTTCAGTCTCAAGCCGAGGCTTAGTCCTCTAAAAAAATTTATATAAATTTGATCCACACCCTGGATCGGGGAAAACAACAGTACATAGATTGTTTAGGTCCTAAGACCTCTATAAAAATTCTTCATGGGAAAAACAAAAGCAACAACTCTCAGGCTGTCCAGGTCACACTTGACCTCTTCCACAACTCATAGTGGGATACAAGAAGGTATATAATGTTTGGTGTGATGATTTAATATCCTCCAGTTCGGCTTTGGAGACAATGTGTATCTAGTGTAGATAGATGTACACACACACTGCTCAGAATGTTAAGAAAAGCTATAAGACATAGGTAATAATAGAGTTGAGAAATCTATGTATAATTGCAGATATGATCTAGACTCGTTTTGATGTTGCAGATGAAATTCAAGTCCTTTCTGTTGAGGATGACTCAAAACAGAGTATCGTTGTTCTTCTCAGCTACAACTATTCAGACTTGTGCATATGATTTTCAGTGAGGCACAACTACTATTCTTTTTGTTTGTTCCAGGTGAAAGATATGCCTCAAGATCTCTGATTTTTCCATGTGTTCTTTTTGGTTTTCCTCGTGTTCCCCTGGGACTTCACACATGTGAACCTTATTTTGTGTATATCTTTATTTTATTTTCACACACCCTATTTTCTGCAGATTTTCCTTTTTATTCCTTGAGATATAGAAAAAAGAATGATTACATTTTTCCAGGTATGAGGTACGAATTCCTAACATCCCACAAATATCATTAAATTACATTTATTGCATTCAAAACAAAAAATATGACCATTGTAATTAAATAAGAGTTAATAGATATTCAAACAATTTTCATGACTATCGGTGAGTCATGAGATCGGTAATTCATTTTGAATTTCCATTGGTTTCATTAGGTCATTTGATCAGCATCGGTTTTGTTAGGTTATTTGATCAGCATCGATTTCGGTAGGTCATGTGATCAACATCAGTATCAATAGCACATGTGATCATCATCGGTATCGGTAGCTCATTTGATCAGCATCAGTATCAGTAGCTCATGTGATCAGCATTGTTATCAGTAGCTCATGTGATCAGCATCGGTAAGACCATTTCCATCTATGAGACCGTTCTCATTAGTGTGACCGTTCCCATCGGTGCGACCGTTCTCATCGGTGCGACCGTTCTCATCAGTGCGACCATTCTCATCGGTGCGACCGTTCTTCATTGGTGCGACAAAAACATGAAATAACCACCAAGTGTCCGTTCAATCCAGAACACCTCCAGGTCAATAGCACACTATAAATAATCATATATAAACATATATAGACATGATTAAACATATATAAACACATTTAAAATAGAATTAATAGTTGACTAAATTTACCTATAAAAAGATAAAAATGATTTGTGATTATTAAAATATCCTTTTCACAGAGGGTTCAACAAAGCATCCAAACGATATTTCATTTGTCATGTTGGATACACAATGTTATGTACTTGGGTATTCTTCTTCGTATCTTAGTTTCTCATTCTCTTGACCTAGTTATCAATGAGTTATTCATTAAACATTTTTTTTTCATATCTACTCTAATCCATGAAAAAATATTGGTCGATAAAAGAGGAAGTGAGTCGTACGATTACAAGGTGGGCGGTTATAACACATCCCTTAACTACGTTGATTTTTGAATTGTCGTGTGGAGTAAACTAATTTCATATGGTGCTATTTAATGAATATCTATTCCCTTTTTATAGTCATTGTAACCATGAATTTTCTATTTCAATAAATGTGAATGGTTGTTGTTAATTGTGTCTACAATTCCGAACACTGCATGTATGGTGATATTCCATATTTTGGTTTTTAGTGTTTTAACCTTTTTGACCCACTTTTTGGTTGTTCTTGATATTTTCCACACAAATACTAAGATTCCTTATATTAAATCCTTATTAAATCATTAAATTTTGAATGCATTGTACCATGTCACTTCCACTTGACCTAGCTATGTTATGTGCTTAAGTGTATGTAATTCAGTGAAATTATATTATAGAAAGTATAAATAGGTATATGAAATGACTTTATTAAATTCAAATTAATGTTTGGTTGCATGTCTATAGCACACCTTACCATGTCTATGGGAGGTATTACAGTTAACAATACTAATTAAAATTATCATAGATGGTATTAATTAAATGGTTGCATGATACATGGCCTTGTCAAAGAAATGAAATGAATGTCATATACCATGTTAATTCAATAATATGATAGTTATCATATAACCATATTTATTTTATTTAATTCAATGGATTGTTACTCCTTATATAGTTAGAACATGAAATCATAACAGGATTGTTTCACTCAAGTTAGCTCTATGATTCTCAAGGGAATACAATGGGTGTTGTATGATGTAATTCTAATAAAAGGATGATGGGTTCTTTAGATGAGACCTACCCAATAACCCAATCCTTATATATATTAGGATTAATGGAATGACTCTATTGGATCCCATCATTATTATTAAAATATTCCTCATATACACTTTTTTGATACAACGTGACTTCAGGGGACATGGTTACGTCATAGGGCCTATCCACAACTTATCTTCCATTTTACAATGGTTGTATTTCTTGGAATCGATTTGAAATATTATCATGGGAATGAATTGGGTGATGGTCCTTGGATTAAAATATTACCCATTCATTTAGACTGACTTACCACTATGTTATTGGCCATATATGTCTAGGTTTCGTAGGTGATTACCTTAGAACATATTGTTATTTAGTTATCAATCAAGGTTTTGCTTATTATACATTGGAACAATATATATTTATAATATCTTGATGTTATGTTAGTTATTTATATGACTCACATTACCAATAAATTTATAATTTCATTTTTTATTTATTAATATTTTCATTTGCTTAAACACCAATCTAATGATGATGCATGTATACAAATTTTGTTTACACTAATTTATTACATTATATATGCATTCTTGCACACTTTTATATTTTTATTACATCAGGTGTATGTTCCAGACACCATTGGTGGTTCCCAACTACAATTTTTCTTATACCCTCTATGTGAGAAATTATGTACCTGGGGTAGTTTATAGGTAAGAGGGTGTTGATAAAGGAATGAATACCGCCTCGGAAACATGATTTCTTGATGTGTTAGTATGGAGCTAGTAGCATAGGACAGACATATAGCATATGATTATTTAAATTTTTTATGTATTTAATTTTTCTATATTGGGTTTTACACATATTGATATTACCTTTTATCTATATTTTCCTTTTTTTTCTAGTGAAATATCCAATATAATGATCAGTTTTTGTATGTTAGTCTAGGTACTTCAGTTATTGTTATCATGGTCTCTTTCTGTTGTTCCCTAAATTCATTTATACTGCTACGGATACTCCTACATATTTATAATTACCCATTGTGGTGAATTATTAGTCTCTCCAATGACACACCCTAGGAACCCACTTTTAGTTGACTGCCTTTGGCATTGTGGGTGTTTCGATTGAGTCCATGTGTCCATCTGGGCTTGGGGAACTTATTATGTGGCATCCAGGTCACTGACTTCATAAATTGTTATCATAGGGGTTTCATTATAGTTATTTTCTTTGGATAAATTATTTATGATCTTAGGAATAAATGGGACTTGTTCATAAGTCATGTGTGGGAATCGTGGAACCATGTTTGGGTTAAAAGCCACGTTACCAGAATTATCATTGATGTTCATAATTTTCTTATTACAGTTCATATACATTCATCATTAGGTGACACACATGATGGATGGAGTTTACTATTATTATTATTTTTAATTTCATTTCAACCATAGACCTATGATATGTGGGAAATTATCTTTGTCACATGTTTCATTATAGAAAATATGAATTTACATTTCATGCATTTTTTTCATTGTCTATATGTTCTTTTATTTACATGAATTTCCTGATATTCATGTGATCATATAGGTTCTTGGGAATTTTTTGGGGTTCTGGTTGAGTTATGGACTATCTCAATTCAGAGGTTTTATGGGCCCTCTAGGGTTGGATATATCAATTTACTGTATCATTCACCTAATTAGGAATTCAAAATTTATTTAGTCTCAGTGATATGGAGTATAGGACCTAATTAACTATGAAAAATAGATCATATTAAATGAACAATTATATATGTTATAATCATATGAAATAAATAGAAATTTTTTAACATCATTATCTGAACATTTCATGCTTATGAAATGTAAAGGAGTAAACCTAGTAATTAAATATAAAATCTAATGAATCAGTTCCAATAAATGATTCGGCTTGGTATTGTTGACCATTTATCTATTGGAACCCACGAAACATATTAATGAGAACCTACCAATAAAATGGATTCTATGTAGTTAGTTTGGATAGTATTCCTGGCCTAGTGATATTTCATACATTCTACTTCCATTTGTGTTACTACATTTTTTTTTAATTTTTGGTCTGTGGAATGTGCATAGAAAAACTATAGACCAATGCCACCCTAAAATCCTAATGTCATTCACGAAGAGTGTGTTGAGGACCTTGAACAAGATGTGGAGGTCCCTAATCCTCGAGTCTTACATACTGGTCTTCCACATGAGGCATTGCATTCTATTCCTAGATTGGGCCCCAATTATCTTGTTCATGTTATTTTTCTATGACTGATTCAGTCCATGCATGGATCTTTATGAGAATCTCCTACGATGAATGATATGACTCATGAATATTAGCTATCATATCATCCTACGTTCATAGGGGATGATGGTATTTATCCTACTGAGTCAGGGCTACATGGCACCCAGTCTATATTTGGGCTTCTAGAAACACCTATAGTGTGGATGGTCAATCATGGGACCTACATGTAGTGTGATTCAATGATGTGTAGGTGGGATGTGATTAACCAATCTGATAATCCCCATGGAATATTGTGGATTGATTTTTATAATTCCTTCATTGATCAGTTATTTACTCAAAAACTAAGATCTAATAGAGCCATATCGTTTCTACATTTGAAGAAGGTTTCTATTTTAATTATGGAGTAGTCAACATGTTTAACTGAGTTTTCCTACTTTCCAATGAATCTATATAGTGATGATCTTTCATGTTCTTGACATATCAAGGCTGGGATCCAGTTTTCCATCTGTACATAGGTGAATTCCTATTCCAATATAATTCCTCTGATGTCATATATTAGTCTCTAATCAGTGTTTTCAACCAGATGGATAGTGAAAGATTCAGTCATATAAGATCATCTCTACATTAGGATAGTAGTTATTACACTTGATGAAAGAAATCCTTCAAGGTCTCTCATCATGTCTATGGATTCCAGGGTAATTGTATATGTCACTATGTAGTGTATCATAAATGTGGACATACGAGACACCTAAATCCTCAGTGTGATAGAGAACCATTGGAGTTTATCACTTACAAACAGATATGGAATCATTAGTATTTTTGTCGGATGTTTCCACTAGCATCTAGTGAAAGATTATCTTCTCCCGATACATTTATAGGGGCATGTTCTCTTATGCATCATTAGGTGGGGAGTAGAACTAGGACCATCTAGATGGGATGAGGGGGAGGACATGGATGTGGTAGCCAAAATCCTGATCGCTAGTATCACTACAAAGGAAGGTTTGATCCTGGTTGTACACCTATTTTTTAGGGTCCGGGGTTTGGGAAAATGCATTCTTTATAGTCTATACAAGAGGATCTGTCTATGGTACCATCTATAGAACAAGGTACTATTCTAGAAGCCACCACTATAGTATCTTATTTATTTTTTACAGGTGTTTCATACTCTTTCATCACTTTATCTATCATGGAATGTATTTCGGTGGAAATATAGTTTTTTGTGGTGTTATGTCCCCAGAAACATCACTGGGAGTATGCATATAAGGAATACACCAATGTAGTTAATTTACCCTCATGGAAATAAATTATCTTTATCATGGGACCACTTTATCCACAAGATGACAAGGTTTGATGTCACTCTACAAAGTTATTTGTTGGCATGGAATCATGTCATTGTATACTAATATCAATGATGGTTTCATTTACATCAACAGATGTTAGTTGTTATCAATATAAGGTGAGTGGGTTGCCTGAGCTAGTTGGGCTTGACAAGGGAATCATGTGCATGGTGGGGTGACCGCACTGACTCCCAATCACTTCATAGAGGATCATGGTTTATACAAGGATAAATTCCATCCAGCTGTAGATCAATTTTATGATGTTTTTTCTAATTAATTTTATGTCTTAACTATTTAGAGGGAGGTATGGATTATGATGAGCTTCTTCCAGGAGAATGTCTTGTGTCCATTCCTTCATATATGATGTCACATACAGAGTTCCAGGATAGTATCTATTAGTTAGGGGATCTAGATTCCAAATTTCTCATATGTGTGCTCACTTCATCTTGGGGTTCTCTTATGATTTTACCTTGATGGGGGATGGGACTCTTCTTTTAGGTGTGGATTACCGATGATTAAACCATCAAACAATCATGAACTAGTATCTATTTCCTAGAATAAATGATATCCATGACCATTTCATGGGATGTAGGTACTTTTAAAAGATCCACCTGAGAATACGCTATCATCAGGTGCATGTTAAGAAAATAAAAACACCTCCTAAAAATTCTATAATGGTTATTATCGGAAGGAGTACCTAATTATATCCTTCGTTCTAGTGAAAATTCTCTCTATTTTTAGTGACCTAATGAATATAGTGTTCCACCACTATTTGTATTCATTTTTCATAGTCTTTGTTGATGACATCATGATGTAATATAACACATTTAATGACCATGGAATAAAACTTGATTTCATTCTGAGTCTACTAAGAGTGAATCATCATTATTCCATGTATTCTATCTACCACATCTGGATCTAGAAATTCCACTTATTGTGTTAGATTATAATAGAATCAGAAGACTCTATGGATAGAGTGATGGTTAGTGATGTGGTTTCATGGGAGAAACCCAAGACTGTGTTTAATATATGATGTTTATTGGGGATGGATAGATATTACCAGAATTTCATATATTACTTCTCACACCATTCATCACCTCATTCTAGTCCCACAATGAATGGTGTTATGTTTTTATTGATAGAAGAATGTAAGAAATACATTGTGGTGATGAAAATAAAGACTGTCTCAGTAGCTATTCTAACACTGTTAGATCCAGGAAGATGTTATATCATCTTCTATGATGTATCATGCATCATCCTATAAGAATTTATGATGATGAATGTTAGATTCATTGATTACAGATCTAATATTTTGAGACATTGGGAGAGAAATTACGAAACACAGAACCTTCACAAAGTAGTAGTTGTGTGTTTATTAGGTTGCTAGAGACACAATATTTTGGTGACAATAGTGTGGTGTTCAAAAACCAAATGGAAATAAAATATATATTTTGAAAATGTGAAATGAATCTTATACTTTAATGATGGTATGAATATATTATTTAAATTAATTTTTATCATGAATATACTCATGGAATGGAAAATGTATTCACTGATGTGCTGAGATGGAAAATTCAGGCATAGGCCATAGGGGAATCTAATGATGAATGGAAGTTAATGGGCCTCTCTTTTGAGATAAATATGGAGTTTCATGAAATTAAATCAGAGTATTAACTCTAATAATTCATTGTTACTTATTACGTCCTTGAGAAGGTTAAGGGAATTTTTTTTCAATTCATGAGGTCATGGTTCTCTGTGAGAGAATATCAAGAGATAACCTACCTCTGGATTGGTCTATAGATAGTGATTTCATGATTTCAATTCATGTGAATGTCTAGGATCCTATATGTATGAGAGAGGAGTCAAAGGAACAATTCCATGCTTCTCAGTGGATTTTTCATCAAGGAATCTCCAAAACATATTGAGATATTAAATTCCAATTTTGGGGAGGTAGGATGAAATGTAAGATAACACAATTAATCAATATTTGCATGACCAATCAGAAGGTGAAAATGGAGTATCAGAGACCTGACGTCTTTTTTACAGCTGTATCCTACCCAAAAATGAGATGAGATGATATTGATACTTATTTATTAGTTTCCTTAATAGTTTTGTCACGGTGTGGAGATTTTGTAGGGTAGTTATTGAGTGAATAATGAAGGAATACAAATACATTCATATTATATACACCTCCCTGTTGATGATTTGGATGTACTACATGTATCTGAGATCATACAACTATAGAGGGACCCTCGTACTGTTATTTCATATAAGGATTATTGTTTCACATCCCAGTTCTAGCATGGTATATATAAGTCTTTGGGTTAACAAGAGATTTGGAGCTTATATTTCAATCAACAGACAAATGGAAAGTCTAAATAGATGATACATGTTTTATAGGAAATGCTCTGATCATGTTTCCATAATTCAAGAAGTTCATGGGATAAGAATATATTCTATTTTATTTTTCCTCTAATAATAGATTTTAAGAGACTATTCAGATAGGTCCATTTAAGTACTTATGTGATAGGTCGGTTAGGTCACCCATATGATGGCTAGAGATAGGTGATGAATCCATTATATGTCCCCATATGATGCATGAGAATTCAGAGATGGTTCAATTGATCAGGAATCCTATGAATAATTCTATGTCTACATTGTAATCTTATTTTTATCGCCATCGACAACCTCTGGAGTTCTAGTATGAGGACCATTTTTTCCTATGGGTATAATCAAATTTAGGGAATATATGTTTACATAATTAATGGATTTTTTGCCTCATTGTGTAGGTCCCTTTTTGATATTGGAGAAAGGTAGGATTGTATCATATCAATTACAATTACTTGAGGGGTACCCTTCCATGAATGACCCCATTAATATTTCACAACATCTCTATTATCATGTTGATGAGTCTCATACTATTGATCCTAAGGAATTACTTTCTTTATGTTGATGCTTCATTTGAGGATTATCTTATTTGAATCACTAACAGGAGAATGAATACTTTATGGGGCTTGTATATTCATCTAGAATGAGTTCTATGGATACATAACTATTTACATGAAGAGACATGGGAGTTGGGGATTCTCATACAGTTATTTGAATCCCTTGTAAGGTGAAGTTAGGGATGAGTTCATTTATGGGGGGAAGATTGTAGGAACCTAATTTTTAACCCAGGTAATTATTCTATAAATTTATCTCTAATTCACTTTTATAGACCTAATGTGAATTCCTATAGAGTTCATGAATGTCTCAATACATTATAAGAATTCTCTGGATTCCAAAACCAATCTTTTTAGCAAAAAATTCCATGTCACATGGTTAGCGTAGACCATGAAACCAGGACACACTGTTAGTCTAAACCATGGAAATGGTATATATTTTTTTCAAATCCAATCATTAGTGTTTGTGAATGGTTCAATAAGTATTAATACTACCCACATTGGTTCCCCACTTCTCCAGGTGCTCATGCAGGGTTTCATAAGGTTTGGAAAACCATACAGCCAAATTTGGCACATGATACATTCAAGGATGATTTAACACTTCCCCTAAATGATCAAAATATCAAATCATAACATCCATTTTATATGGTAAATTGGAATAAACCCCATTCCCTATCATTTTATAACCATTTTAATGACTAAACTCTGGATTGAGATATCAATTTCATCCACAATTAGATCGAGCATCATTTCTGTCACATTAAATGAACAATGATAAATACTTGTCATTTCTTGTGATGTTCTTCATTTATATTTCCCTCAAACTATTTATCACGGTGTGGATTCTGTTAAAAATTTTGATCTACTCAGATCTAAGAAAAATGAATGGCAAATAATATATTAGGAGAGTCATACGAGTACTGGGTTGGTGGTCTATAACTCATCCCTCATGTTTGTTGATTTTGGAATTGGTGTGTGGGAGATTTTTATTTCATTAGGGGTAGTTTCTTGAATGTATATTCCATGAATATAGACATAATATCTATATATTTATTCCATTTCTATATATTTGACTTGTTGTGGGTGGTTTCATACACAACTCCCAACACCGCATGTAAGGTGATATGCCATAGTTGTGTTTTTAGTGTTTTTACAATTTTTGTGACATCGTTCAGGTGTACATGAGATTGAACATAGAAATGTTATGGATAATTATATTAAATCCCTTTTATATCATGAAATTTTAATGGATTGTACCATGTCACTTCAACTTGACACACCTAAGGTATGTTATAAAATTTATGTTATTGATTCAAGTGATATTATAGAATGTATACACACATATATGACATAGAATTATTAAATGTAAATTATTTTTTCCTTGAATGTATCATAGAATTATATCTTTATGGTAGTTATAGGATTGAACCTTGTCAATTAATCATGAATTACATGGTTTTAATTAAATTATTTCATGATATGTGACCTTATCAAACTACTGAAAGGTAAGGCCTGAACCATGTGGTTGAGTTAATGGATTATTTAAAATATTACCAAATTAATTGTAATGAATTAAATGTTATATGACTATTTATGAAGACATTCCATGAAATATTTGTAAGATGTATTGACTTGTGTTAGCTCATGGATTCCATAGGGAAAGCCATTGGTTCTTGAGGAATTCATTTAGATTCAAGGATTCCAGTAGCATTGGGTGACACCTACATAGATACCAATCTTTATAAACTATATGATTCATTATATGACACCATAAAATCCCTTCATTATTATTACAGGATGCCTCAGACACACACCTTAGATATAGTGTGACTTCTTGTTATTTGGTAACATCCTTAGGCCCGACCATAGCTTATCACAACTTTTACCTTTGATGTATTCCTCAGACTCAATGAGAAATATTGTTGTTGAAATTCCATAGATGTAGATCTTTGGATTACACTCTTAAACAATTATATGGAATATGTTTCTAAAGTGTTTCCATCCGGTGATGGATTGGTTTCCTTTGTGATTACCTTGTAACCAATTCATATTTAGCTATCATTATTGGATTTGTTCTTACACCTTGGATCCTAAAAATATTTAAACAATCATATGGTGATATAAATACCTGATATTCCTTATGTGGCCTATTAATATACATTGGTGATTACTTAATTAATGAATTGGTAATATGTTTACACACTAGATGTTGCCTGAACGAGGTACACTGCATTTAGTAACATTGTACTGCATTACCTTATTTATGAATTCTTGAACGTGGTTACATTTCTATTACATGGGCCTGATGTTATAGACACCATAGGTGGTGTCCCACTAATATTTATCTCCCACAATATACAGACTGTATTTGGTACCCATGGTAGATTTCATGTATTAATATGTTGATAAATGGAAGTGTAAAACATCAAAAACTGTAATTCATAATGTGTTAGTATAGAGATGGTATTCGATGATCAAGTTAGAGTGCGTGATGATTGATATTTTATATTTACTTACTTTTTCTGCAAGGGATTTTTTTCATCTATTTCTGATACTTTGTATCCATGTTTTCCATATTTCAAGTGACATGACATATATCATCATCAATTTTTGTATGTTATTATAATTATATCAATTATTATTATCCATGTATTTTCCACATTTCCATCTATTTATTTATAATTCTTCCTCTACTTACATATATTTATGATAATCCGTTCTGCAAAACTATGTTGAAGAGGGTGTAGTCTCCCAATGGAAACACCCTAGGCCCTCGCTTATAGTTAGAAGCCTCTTGAATTTGTGGCGATGCATTTGAGGACATGTGGCCAACTAAGCATTGAGAAACTATGAAGTGGAATTATGGTCTGTGATGTCATATAATCAAATCACAACACATTGACAAACATTCAAATTAATAATATTTTTTTATTAAATGATAATTTTAAATCAATTCAACAAAATTACCTAGATTAATTAAAACATTTATTAAGTGTAAAATAATATTTTAATTATTATAAATAGTATAGTCATCCACATTGTATATAAAATCATCCCATCATCTATCATAAGTAAATGTCAATCATGTATAATCATAAAATTTATAGGTTTCAGTGAGGTTGATTTAAAATTTATCATCATTTTGGATGTAAATGAAACTAAAAATCCAGGATCTCCATTGTAAAAATATGAATGTACTAAAAACTGTAAATGAAAACTTTATATAAATGCACATATCATTAACTATAGAAACCAAATTAACCTCGGTAACATTAATTCAATATGGTATATATTAATGAACAATGATTCAAAGAAAAATCCCAAATGTAATATTATTCATGGGTTAATAAAAATCATATATCATGAAGGTAATATAATATATAATAATCGTGTGTTTTTAGTTCCATGATCCAAAAAAAGATTGATGAAGAGAGTATTATTTTTCGTAGAAATTCGTCCATTCCCCAGGAATATTCTTTGCCTATATCATCAAATGAATTTAATTATATAACACCATTAATCCAACATGTGACTGGATTTATATATTCATTTGAGATGATTCATAAGTAAACATTATAAATTATTCATATATTAATCACATGAATGAAACACATACATAATGATTCATGATATAAAATGACTCATTAAATATATGAAATCCTGGGAGAGCTACTCGATTTGTGTCACAGATTTTGTCATATCCTTTATTAATGAAATATAATTTTATAAATTCCTTTTATGTTAAGGTATTTTAAAATATATATACCTTTTTATTTATCCATATTATATAATATATTACATACCTTATCTCATCTCAAAATAATCTATATTTAGTACATTGTAAAATATTCAATCACCCTCTTTTACTAAATCATGGTATTTTTTATGTTATTTCAACATATATTATATTTTAGACAATAAAATGTGAAATATTATCATAATAGACTTTCCATTATTATACAAAACACTATTTTAATTCTTTCATTAACTTCAACTTATATCACATCAAATGGAACACCTTGTGTATTCTAACATAAAACATTGGTGTATTCACTCTTAAATTATATTTATGTATGTATGTGATTCAAAATCAATAAACATTTGTTCATCAACAATGTTTGACCTCCATAAGACTTTTTATAATTATACTAAATATGAATTTGAGTGTTTTATAATTTAAATAAAAATAAGATGCTTGAAATGATTTAGTGATACCCAATTTCAAAAGGGATCCATTGTGATCCCCTCTACAACATCCCGTCCAAGGTTCAACATGGTGATTACCTAAGCTCCTTTTTCACATGACCTCATGATAGCCTCCTCAAACTATAGAGGCTCCCAAATAGCAGTAAGTCTCTAATATCAATCATGGGGATACTATAACCTATCTAATTAGAGTATAACACAAGTATAAAAATTTGACATAACAAATGAATAACATATAATTGGAAACATAATAGTAAAAACATCACATGATGACTAAAACATGATATACAATAATAAAAATAATGTTAATTATGTATGGATAATGTATGTGGAATGTGTCAAAATTCATAATAATAATAAAATACATTGATAGCTTCAAAGCATGTCATTACCCACCTCTAGTTTCTTAAATCCAACTATATCCCAAATCAGCTATCATGCATAAGTCATTTTCCCTTATCATGTCCTTCAAACTTGAAATCTATTCTGTTACCAATTTGGAATCCTGAGTACTGTGTGAGTAAAAATCCTTAGAAAACAACCAATAGTTTCTAAAACAATATCTACTATATAATAGTGAACGGAATTATATAAATAAATATGAAAATTTCATAATTACAAAATTATCACAATATAATTTATTCTCTAATTATCCACTTGTAACCCCAGGTCCCCAAGGCTACTGAAAACACAATACCTACTTCGACCCATTCCATAGTCTGAAAAATTTCAAATTAGAAATCGATATTTCATTTGAAAAATGATCTTTCATTATATATTTCAATTCAATTCATTATAATGACAATTTGATCCATTTTACAATGTCACTATTTAAGGAATAGATCATGAGGTCCAATGCCCAATGAGTATTTGGAGCATCAACTAATTTATCACACATTATGGGTATTTGGAGAATTAGTCCACATCTCATTAAATTTTCACATAGGCCTTGTGTCTAGAACGATATTTCAATGTCCCCATGGGTATATGGATTGTCATTTTTTAAACCACATCCAATTTTCCATGTCAATCACATATATCACATGTATCACATATCTAGAATGTGTCACAGATACAACATGTATCAACATAATTAATTAGTCAATAAATTAATCATTGAATGTCTATTAATTAATTAAAAAATAAATTATCCATGAAAAAACCTTTAATTTATTTTTTAAATTAATGGCCATATAAATTCAATTAATTAATTAAAAATTCAATTAATCTAAACAATTTCATTAATTAATTGAATAATTAATTAACTATATCCAACATAAAAATGTTTCTATAATTACTTCATCAATTATTTTATCCCCACTCACCTATCACAATATTCCAATAATTCATTAACCAATTAATTGTTTTCAACTACCAATTTGACATTTGGAAAATTAACTCATTGTACATTATCCCACAACTCCACCCTGAATTTCCTGAATGCCACCCTTTCTAATTATCATTTTTTAATAAAAATTTTAATGGTTGAATGGGAATAATTACATGACTCATAGGCCCAACACATAGGGCCCATAATTGACCTGAAGGCCTAGAGGTATAATTCCCAATACATCACCTTAAAGGATCAAGACCTGACATAAGTGAATTATCCCCTCCACAAGTTCTACATCGTGATGGTTACCTGCTCCCCACCACAAAAGGATAATTGGATATCATTACCGTTTGCCGAGATGCAGGGTGCCTGGTCTCGATTGTAGTATCCATACCCACTCATTCTTCCAATTCGATTAGCTATGCCCTAGTAATTGATATATTTCTCTGAATCATATTTTGGGACTTTTTATATGTTATCAACCCTCGTTGCTTCTTGGTCTTTTAGGAGTCCAGAAACTCTTATGGACCAATGGCCATTACTGAACTGAAACCCCTTAAAACTGAAAGGCCCTATAGGCCAATGGCCCTGAGATCCATAAGCCATATCTTGGTGGCCAAAAGATAAAAATTGGATGAATATTGTCTGCAACTATAGTACTAAATAATACGTGCTGCAATACATCTATAGTACCAAAAAAATTCACCCCCACCCATATTTTATCCTGGGTCTTTTGGATTCCAATCAGAAGCCTATACAACTCAGGTATGGGCTCGTTAGCCCCTACTCAACAATTAAAAAATCTGATAATTGATTCACCAGATTATTTTCCCAATTCAATAATTTCATTACACAATCAACTCCAAAATTACTAAATTAATTAAGTTTATTCACTAATTAATTCAATTTAGGAATTCAAATTTAAATTATAACAATTTAAATTTTAAAAACACATACATGTATTTGATATCAAGACAATATGATTAGATTAATAGAGCACCTACCTTCATTCGTTGATAAAAAATCACCCATTGAAAGTCACTAATATATATTTGAGTAATGGAAATGAATGAGATCTGGATATATTACCTATATCAAGATTAAAAAATTAAATATATCATAATTATAGATCTAGATCCAAAATCATATATCTTGATACACAAAACATGGTCTTGATCTAAAAATATATAGGAATAAAAACACTTTCTCGAATAAAAAATTAAATGAAATGGAATAGGAAACCAAGAGGTGGTAGATTCACATACCAAGAGGGGAGTAGATATTCATTTCGTGCATCAAACATCAATGAACAGTGGTTAGGAGGGCTTGGAATTCATCCATGAGTCTTTAGATTTTTCAATGATCAAATATGATTGAATGAGGTTGAAAATAGAGTTAAATGTGGGTCTTAGAGAATAAAAATATAAATTTCACGTGATTGAAATTCAAGCACATGGTAAGAAAAAAATTGGAACATGGACTTCCATAAAAATCCAACTACATAATGATACACTTTTAAATGGGTTTAAAGATCACTCCTAATAGGAAAATGGTTTGTCATTCCCTCTTACAACTGTGTAATTGCCCTTTGACTAGGGTTTCATGTTTTTTTGCCTTATGCCTACAGTTTTCGAATACCATGCATCAACTATTCAATGTCTGATTTCATTTATTATTCCCAAATTTCCAACCAATCACACCGAATACTAAATAAAAAAAATGAAAAGTACTCCACAAAAGGAAAAGGAGTACATGAAAATATCCTGATACAACTCTAGAAAATATCGAGGTCTTATAATATCCCCACTATATAATATTCTGTCCTTGAGTTTCCCTCCAAAAAATCTCTATGATTTTGATTCAAAATGAGTAGGACAATAATAACACATATCTACTTCTATTTCCCATGATTCCTCATATACAAACCATTGTATCCATAATACACGAACTATCAACATAGTCTTTTCCCACGACACATTCTTACTATGTTTCTACAAATGTTTCATATTCCATTCAATGGTCGCGTCTATAATAAAGTCAAACTAAATCATCTAGATTTGATGAGAAGAGTCAGTGTGATACTTATAAATTGCTCAAACACAATAAACGTCCAGAAAGGAACAATATTCATTTTTCAACAGCTAGTCCGTACACCACTAGCCGGATTCTTTGTAAAACCTTAAAAGGTCCAATGAAAATAGGAACCCCCATTCCATGTATTCATATCTTACAGATACCCAACCAAGGTGGAATCGTAAGGAATACCTGATCACCATCATTAAACTATAGGGGTCATCAATATCTATCTACATATGTATTCTATATACTTTGATCCACAACCATTGGTGTCTAAATCGATTGTACCTTCTCTAATGTCTCCTTCAAATATACCATTCATAATTGTATGAATGAGAGAACATGACCAATGAGTAAATTCTAACAAAGAATGATTCGGGTGCCCAGCTCTAGAGGTCATGTCAACATTACCAGGTGCCTATCACAATATTATGAAACCCAAGTGAAGAGGTCTTCCCCTCACCATATAAAACACTTGAGGGACCCCTTCTCCATACTATGTGTCATGTGCATCATATCAAAAAATATAAAATGAAGAGACTCACACCTCACAGTAACCCCACAATCGAGGGATTACTACTCATCATTAACCCCCAAAACCTATTTAGGTCCTATTATAAGTGTAATGGAACTTCGTCCATCAACGGAGAACTATCCACTTTCAAGGTATCTCTCAGATTTAGTGGATTGGTCTTCTCCATGTAATTTTATCCCACAACTGGGGGACCTCCAATCCTAATGTATGTTCTACTCCCTACTAGTACTCAGTGAAGGTGGAGTACGACTCAAAAAGTGAGGGCATGTGTCATAATATAGAATGGGAGTGCTACTCACAAAGGACCAGCAACCTATTATGATAGGGGAGTACCCCATTTTAAATTGAGTACCTGCAACCTAACCTACTATCGGAGTACCACTCAGTGACTAGTGGATATGAACCATTGTTGGACAGGCGAGTACAGTCTTTTCATGCTCATTCACTATGAGGGACTCACACCGTGGAACAACAATGGAGTACCAACCACATGCTGGAGGGACGAATCCCAAACATGAAATTGGAGCATCAACTCTTCTAGAACAACACGTACATAGGAACTCTCACCAGGAATGACTGGGGAGTACCAAATCCTATAATAGAGGCCATGCACCCTACCCAGTAGTGGAGTACACACTACATTTATACATCATATATATAGGAAATGATCCATGGTCTAATATGGGAGTACTGACTCCATGGATATAGGACCTACTCGCTGTTCCAACGATGGAGTACCTAATCTACCTTCACAAACATCACGTCGAAACCCACACCCTTGTCCATTTTGGGATTAAACCCCCTTGGTGGAATCTACCCAAATCTAATGAACCCTCAACAACAACATGGGGAGTATCATCTCTACCTATGTAGAGAGGTAAATAAAACCCACACCCTAGTCCAATAGAGGAGTAACAATCATAGCATTTACCTATACGACCCACACCGATCTACAACTTCGGACGAGTACCTTTCCACATGACTCTTATTCGATTAACACCACATCATATATCATAATCCATAATAGAGGCCACCAATAAAACCTTCATGGAAACCCAAAACAGTTAGATTACTCAAAATATTGAATTCATTTCCCATAGATAATGATATAGAATGTAGATGATCCACAGGGGATCTCCAAGTATTATATGGTGTAAACCGGGGAACACACGATGTGTTAGACTGCCAGAGAAACTACCCACATATATTTTCAACATGGGTTCCAATCCAGGTTGGGGTACACTATCTTTAGCTTAGGTACACACAATGTCCCTCATCTCTTGGTCCTTATCAATGTTCATTCTATTCATTTTCTGGTCGACCATGTCCCTCACACGACATGTATCACATACTATGAGGCGTGTTCAGTTAAATGACCACATTCTAGTGTAGTTTTCCCATGTGCATGTATTATACCCCATGAAAGTGTATATTGGTCGTGTGATAGAATAGGGCAACATGTTTTCACATTTCTATTCCGATCCATGTCCGACAGTCACATAGTTTAGGTAATTCCATGGCATGTAACCTTTATACATAGTGTTTAGTCCAAAAATATTATTTTCCACAAATAAGAAGAGATGAATAGCTTGTTTCAGTAAACTATACATAGTGTTGATGATTATTCCAATTGTTAATTACCTACAAAATCCCATGATTTTTCCCGTTCTTCCCCAAAACACGCATATCTAGCTAGTATGGATCAAAATAAATTGTATTTGGGCTCTATAAGCTTAATATATTTCATAACAAAATACATTGGATCCAAAACTCAAATATTCCCACCCCGATAGTGAAACACTGAAGAATTGGTTCTTGAATTTTTTTTGATCATTATGGTTGTTGACCTGAAATCGATATAAATATGAAATAGGGAATAATTGAACCTCATATAAGTGATTTCAGGTCTATTTATGTTTGTCTTTAAAGGGAGTAGGACTTGAGAGGTGCGTCTATCTTTTGTGTCATGTGCAGCATATGTGAGTGGAGGGTGAGGGTAAGATCAGTTTTGGGATTAAGTATTAAATAATTAATTAGATTCTAATTTTTTCAATTAGTCTTCAATAAACCAATCTAATACCTTCCTTCGACCAAACCTCCTGGTGCAGACAATTTTATGTCATGCCTAGGGTAAACATGCCATTCTGGTCTCAACTGTGGTATCAAAAATATGATTCGATACTCTAACTAGGATTAATTTATATTTCATGATAAATTTATCACACATAAAAAAATATATTTATTATTTTCAATATCGCCACACCAAGGCACCCCATGCCTCGCCTTTCCACGATGACTCACCTCCCAAATCCAAAAATATTTTCCGAAATATTCTGAATTCCTTCATGTCAACAACCAGACTCATTAAACACTCCACACCTTAGGTATTTTTCTCTATGAGGCCACCACTATTCAAATAATGTGTACATATCTCTTTAGATGTGATTTGTGGAAAAAACGATGCAAGAAGATACTTCCATAGTCATGGGGTCATGTGGTACACCACCTTGATAACCTAATGCAGATACTAACAAAACCCTGTAATTCACATCCACTCTAGAATAGACTATACAAAAGGCTCCACAATTGTTTTTTTTTTCATTCATGGAAAACAATGATGGTAGGTAACCAATCCATACTATGGAAAAATCATAGGTTCTAACTATGATGTTACAGAATGATTTATAAGCATGGATATCACTAATCTAGAGTTTCCATGCAAAAGGCAGTCATGTAGGAAAAACATCATGGTTTGGTCTAAGATATACTCTAACAATTCTTCATATAATGTCATCCTAAAGATAAATTTTAGATGAACACATCAACCACAACTCAATATGTTCTTCTTTGGGTTGAATTGACTCCCCCACATAGTTCTAATCACGTCAAAAATGTGTCTCCTTGGGGAATGTGTCCCCCTTCCTCATGAGTTCTAACCTGCATAAAAGATCCCCACATCCTCCTCAGGGATATCACGTATAATGCTAATGACAGGAACATGTGTATATTAATTGAAAAAATAGATTCCCCCACATGAATTGGGTCTTATAACAACCATTATCGCATCTACTAACAAAGTGTTCTACTAACTCCCCAAGTCACACTAGTTAATCCTTGAGCCCGAATGGAACAAATAGAGTACCCATAACAATGTATGACAATGATTCTATAGATATTAAAAAGGAGACATGGTTGAACTCTATTCTCCCTCAGATATTATGGGTTAGAGACGACATCTTCATGCCCCAGTCCTCACCCCATCCTCTTGCATAGTACGCCTGGAGCAGACCACCATGGGGTGGTGGTGGAAATATCTCGAACTAAATACCACATATTTCACCTCTACCAACTCCAATAACTCATCCTCCACCCTATGTAACTCAATGATTCATACACTACCTCTACCAATGTAGCTCATTATCCATCTCCTTATCAACAACACAACCGAGTTCACATTCTCTAGAGAGATTACCATCCTCGTCAAAAGAGTATCACCGCCTCTCTTAAGGGTGATCTGATCCTCAAAACTACACCTTCAATATAGTCCCATTTTCATGTGTCTTGGATTGGGTAGTCTTACATGGCCATGATCATGTATCCTATCATTTTCCATCTCCTGTAGATGCTTTAGCAGTATTACCATAGCTACAGGTCACATCCACCTATTCATCATCTAGGAAACATTACACCACTAGATCTCGCTGATGCACTCAAGCGCAAGTGTTAATGCACATAGAAATCACATATTCCATAATCTCCTGACAAAATATCTAATATAAGATCCATTATATAAAGAATATATTTCAAATGATATCCCGGTAGTATCATGATAAGTCTGTGAACCTGGCCAAAAACTCCACCATTGTCGTTGTACCCTGTCAAAGATATAGAAGATTTTAGAAATTAACTGATATAAATGTGTCTGAGTAAAACTCTTCCTTGAAGACTCTCTAAGACTCCACCCATGTGATATTTCCCACGTTATGAGTCTATATCACCTGAATCCACCATCTCTCGGCTATACCCTACAGATGGATTGCTTCTTGAACCGCCAACTGATCGAGAGGTGTCCTCACTAAGAATAAAACTCATGTGACTACCTATAACTACCAATCTATCACATGGGGTCTGTATCACAATGGTACCTTAGGGGACACTACCTATGGAACATGTGTGGAGAACGTAGCCTATGCACATCATCATCCTATAATGCTACTAAAACCTGCTACTCAACAGGTGGTGGAACCACTAAAAGACCACCCAGATCTAATGACATAGAATCAGACCCATGTACTAAAGCCTCATAATTGTATAGACCATCAACATGACATGCTATAGATTCTTGTATTCATATCTTCACATAGGAATCCTAACATAGAATCATGGAATACCACACTCAAAGAGTATATCTGAGGAGCTAACTCTATAAGGACATGAAAAAAAACTATATCCTATATGATGCACGTAACCTTTATTTCCCCGCATCCAGTACAATAATGAAACATGTAGACAAGTAGGTTGTCATAGTCCTAGTGAATGGATTGGTTAGTCATCACAACAACACTATTACATGTGGCCCATGATATGAACTTAGAAAATCCAAACACATTATCTAGGAAATCCAAAACTAGATCATGACACTACAGTCCCAATGTGGAACTGGCCACCTATGATATCATTTTATCATGACCCAACCTGTTGGGTCTCATGGAACAACTCCCCAAGACCGAATCGAATAGGACTTGGGTTATTGACTAGAACTGAGCAGTCGTATCACGATCATGGGAGGAATTTACTTTGTGCATGTATGCACACAAACATCTCCGAGCTCAAAAAATGATGAACGATAAAAACCTAGAGAAACCAATGCATGAATACATCTATATCCCAAAACTAGAGTACACTAGAATTACAAAAAGATAATATGGCTATAATAAATTCCTGTCAAATTAAACTATTAAAGCATCCCACCGGCTCATAAGGAAAGGATAACTTCCAAAAAAACTTCCAGAAAGCTGATAAGACATGCTCCTATAAACACCTCTCTTTGTCCAGATCACTAAGGTCCTCCTACCTCAGGTCCTCCATGGACTCTGTTGAATAGATTGTGGTCTAAAAAAGGCACCAGTAATATGAATGAAAATCCCATGCTGGGGTGTGATTAAAAATACTCTGTAGTCACCCCAAAAGAAAAAGGGAGTAACTGAAATGAAAAAATCCGCTTGACCAATCTAGAGTGAACCCCAATTTAGATAGAAATCCCATTTAGATTTTTCCTCAGTTTTACATGACAAGTCAGCTCAGTTTACAATGGGTGTCACCCCTGATATGTGAGAACACCACCAAGACATTCATAAATCAACCATATATACCCATGTTAGACCCTATTTTCCATGATGTTTAATCCTCATATCCAATAATAGGGTTATATTCGTAGTCTCTATCCATAAAATAAAATAAAGATAATGCACTCCACGAGCTTAGCCAGCCCAGATGAATCCCATCTGAGATATGCACTCCATTAGGAACAACTCTACCATTCCAAATGCTATTACAAAGAGAATGTTATCCATCATGAACATCATACTAGTTCCAACTCGAGTGCTAGAAACAAGAGGTCCTATCAACATTACCTTTATGCCCAATACAAGATAGAGAAACCCATGTGAAGATTCCCACCCATAACCCCTACACACATTTGATGGAGCACTGTTCCAAACTGTAGAATGCATGCATCATCTCTAACCTAATAGTATGTAGAGACTCAAAACTTGCCACTACACCACTTTCAAGTGAGTACTAGTCCTATCTAACATGAAAAACCTAGGTCAATCATTTATGGAGTGGAACACACATCGGTCCATCATTGGAGTATTATATGCAATCTAAGTATCATTAACATCTAGTTGATGTACCGTCTCCTCGTAAATGTATAGCACATTCGAGGGATCTCCAATCCAAATGGAGTATATACTCCATACTGCTACTCAGAGATGGTGGAGTAAAACTCCTTATGTGAGGACTTGTGTCTTATTTCGACATGGATGTACTAATCATGAAGTACCTTCACCCTAATACGATATAGGAGTACCCCTTTGTAAATTGTGTACCCACACCCTTACTCATTAGGGGTATACCACTCAGTAACTAGGGGACCTACAACCTAGTAGAAGGTGTTTCTACCAACCCTACCATGTTGTTCAATATGGGGGACCCACACCCATACACGACATATGAATACCAACCCTAGGCCTAAGGACACGCTCCCTCTCATGGATGGGGAGTACCGACCATTAATGAAAAACACATTTAGAGGACCCACACCCTGGAACAACAGTGGAGTACAAGATCCTGTAATAGAGGACCCACACCCTACCATATAGGGGAGTACCCACTATATATATAAGTCATCTATGGAGGAACCTCACCCTGTTCTAATAGGGGAGTACATACTCCATGAATAGTGGACCTGCTACCTGGTCAAACAGGGGTGTACAAACTCTACCTTCACGAACGTCACGAGGATAACTACACCATAGTCCATAATGGGAGCAACACATAGATAGGAAAAAACCTGGAGGTAAAAAAATTTATGAACACTATGTGGGGAGTCTTGTCCCGAACTATGAAGAGAGGCACAGATAACCCATGCCCTAGTCTAATAGGGGTAACAATCTGGGAGTCTCACTATAAAATCCACATTGATCTCCGACATTGGAATAATACTTCTGCAAATAATACTTACTTGAAAAGAATCACATCATATATTTTAAGCTGTAATGGAGGCCACCATCTTTTCCTATACAGAAATATACTCAGGTTTGACAAGACACAAGCCTATATACGACTCGAAATGAAGGATATATGTAAGGAAGAAGATCCCCGAAGGATCTCGTAGTACTACACATCTTGCAAAAAGGATCAAACGGCATGTGGGACTATTCAAGAACATGTCCATGTATTTGGTCCAAATAGATTCTTCACCTTGTAGTGGTAAAAATTGTGTTGTTTAGGTACACACTGTATCCCTCAATTCTTGGCCCCTAGCCATATTCCTCTTCTACATGGATAGACAGATTGTGTCCCTCACTCACTCTGTATTCCAAAATACAAAGTGTGTTTGGATAAATGACCACCCACCCAGGTATTTTTCCAATGTTAGTGTATTGTATCCCATCTCCACATATCATGGAGATGTTCTAGTACACATCCATTTTTTCAAATGGTAATCCCATGACAAGTCCCATGGTGACATAGTTTAAGGAACTACATTGCATGTAACCCTTATACATGGTGTGTAGTCTCAAAATATCATCTTCATGAACAATATGTGATACATGTTTTGTTTTACTATACCCTGAACGATGTGGATGGTAGTTAAAGTTGATAATGACCTTCAAAAGACACAAATTTGTCCTGTTGTTCCCCAATTCTACCAGATCTACAAAGATTGATCGATCATAATTTTATTTTGTCTCAATAACCATACAATAATTCATTACAAAAGGGATCCTGACCAAAACTAAAATCCACCTACATCGACTAAGAAATTACAATGCATTAGGTCAAGAATGATTCCCATATCATTTTATTTATTGACTTGATGATAATATGCATCAAAAATGGGGATTAAAAGAACCTTATAGCATTGATTTTGCTCTGTTTTTTTTTGTATCCAAAGGGATGAGGAGAGGATAGATACATCACTAGATAGGGTAATGTTCACCATACATGAGTGTAAGGGTTTGTTTATTTCTATTACAATTGAATATTTTTATGAACGACAAAATGTATATAATATATTCAATATCTCCGCACTATGGCTACATATCCCTGACTTCCCACACCGACTCTATGCCAGACCCCATAAAAATTGACTAAAAAATTCTAATTTCCTTTGGGTCAAAACTAGAGTCATTATACATTAAATCATCTTGAATTATCATAGGAACATAACCAATTTATTAACATTTTTGATCTCATCCTCATATATGCTCTATTTTGAAGGCGAATAACTACATTCAATGATTTACCTCAATGGGAAACTCTTTAGATCCTCATAATGTATATCTTTCCACAATCTCAAATGTATAGTCTCCAATAAAACAGATTTGTGAGTCATCTACTCCTGACCATCCTAAACCATCGCCATGCATTTCAGCTAGTTGTTTTATTAACATCCACTCTGCACTAGCCTCCTCAATTACTTGAGACTGTGTTTCCCTCCATAATGAATCTACTAAACTATTTCATCTCTTGGGCGTATATGCTAGCTCAAAATGATATGATTGCATACACTCATCCCGTATACACAACTAGAGACTCATGTTTCAAGGAACAAAGAAATAATTCATTGTTATATAATCATTATAAAAAGTAACTCTTTTTTCCCAAAAGGTTATTCGTCAAAACATAAAACCTTACACCACTGCATCCTTCTCGAGTTTGTACATAGAGTTGTTTCATTTATGAGTCCTCAAATGATGTGAAAAATATTCCAAAAATATATATCATTGTATCTATATTAATCATTTTCCAATGCATAAATCATCACAATACTCCATATACTCCTCACCCAGATCATATGGGATCAAGATTGGTGATTATGTCAAACACTTCTTTAACTCATTAAATGAATTCACACCCACTTTCAACCATTGAAAAATTATCCCCATTTTTTGAGTACCAAAATAGACAATAAAAAATAGGAAAATTGTTGGAAAGAAACTCTTATAATATCAAGATATCCCAAAATGTATATGGACACTGAACAAGTTCTTGGGATTCTACCAACATTCCTTTTCATGAACCTTATTAGGATCTATTGACACACTTTCCTCTAAGATGATATAACCCAGGAAGTTTATCTGATCAATCCAAAACTGGAACATTTATAGCAGGGTGTGTTGATGATTCTCTATCAGTGTAATTTTCATTATTCCAAGGTGTTGGGTATAATCATCACGAGTCTTGGAATACACCAAGATTTCATCGAAAAACTGTACAACAAAATGATCCTATTACAAATTAATGATTTTATCCATCAAGACCATAGATAATTCATATGTGTTTTTCATCCCAAACGAAATTAAGAAAAATTCATAAAGGCTATACCCACATATAAAACCAGTCCTCGGTATATCAGATTCATAACTCTAAAATGATGATACCCCTATCATAAGTCTATAATGTAAAAGATAGAAGTTCCCCTAAACTAGAGAAACAGATAATTGATAAAGGAAATTCTATATTTGTTCATCATAGACATATGGATCACCTTTAATTAATAAGAACACAAGTGTATAGTCTCATTCTCTGTTATAGAAAACAAAATTATGGAACCCCAAGATGACATACTTGATCAAATAAATCACTTATAATAAAACTAATCCATCTATGTCTTAAACACATGAATAATAGTCAGTGCCATTTTGTATATTGGAATAGAAACTGTATCATCCTTGGAATGATCTCAATGGTAAATTTTATGCCTTTCTCAGATGAAAACATTGATAATTCTTCAAGTAATACATCTCAAAACAAATATACTATTGGTGGAAGTAAATCATTTTTTGCACCATCTACAACAAGAAATAGACTTCAATCATTGGGTGCGATCTCTCCCAGTATCTATGTAATTTTCCTTTATTGGGATGAATTGATATCCCACATTCTATGGTGAATCTAATAATCACCCATAGCTGAAGTAAAAGTCACTATACATTAATAAAAATAAATGTATTCATGGTATGTTTTAAACTATTCCATACCCAAAATTATTTCAAACCCTAACATACCATGAAAATAATGATTCTAGAAAAACTGCAAACGATGATCTCAAGAGAACACACCTTGTACAAATTTATGTATGTAGACCATACTACCAATAGTGTATCTTTGTTCATATCTACTATTTTGAAATCCACCATTGATCTCAAACTATTAATAAGTCATGTTGATATAAATGTATTAGAGGAACCGATATAAAATAAGGAACTAGATAACATTGAAACTAAATGAATAGTCCCTCTCACTATTGATGGTCTAGCCTTAGTATCCATGGGTGCCGGATACATGGCATGTAAATATCATATACCTCTACCTTATGATGTAGTCTGAGAGACGTAATCTAAACCACTCTTCTGGTGTGGGATCTCATACCGATAAGGACCATTTCAACTACCACTACAACCTCATCTAGTAGAATTCTAGCTTCCAGAATATTATGTTGTAGAATACCCCCTTCCCGCAGTCTATTTTTATATAGATCCTCCATCACTAAAAATATGTCATTATTTCAAATAGAACCTCTATAGATGTCCCATATTACCATAAGCTCGTAAATTTATCATTATAGGGGGATAATGTTTACAAAAGTGACCAAGCCTAATGCATATGTGGCAATGCATGCCGATATGATCTTGAGTAACTGAAACCCCTTGCAATAAAATTTTCTTCTAACTAATATTGATATTGTTCTAAAAATGAAACTTCTATCTCTCATAATATGTACCTACAAATAATCTATAATAAGCATTGTTTCAGCCACTGGAAGCATCCTTAAATTTCCCCAGATATGAAAACATGAATTAACCATTCTGAATGCATATTCAGAGTTATAATATTCACAGGTAACATAATTTCATAGTTATGTGAAATGTGAAATCATTTTTATGTAACCTCATCCACTTCCAACACTGTAGAAAATTGATAGAGATTTTTAATGAATCCAACATAATCTATCATAAACATTTTCCCATGAGTCATTCTCATAAAGTCAACTGATCTCTCATGTCTCACTGTGTCTATTTAGAATTGTTATAAGAACATATCAAAAAATTCATTCCAAACCATAGTCCTTAGATATAAATCTTAAGTCTAGATATCCTACCATTGTTTTTCTTGAACAAACAATACGTACTCATACCACAAGAAACTCTTTTATGCAGTATTCATGATGTGGGCTTGTATTGTATGGATTGATTCTATCGAAAAATATTATTCCATAGGACCAAACTCTATAATAATAATTATAGGGTTTTAAAACTAGAAATCCATTTTTAGATAAGACATTATTTTGCCAAACCACCCTAGTTCCATTTCTATGAATTTCATGAATCATGTTGTATACTATATGAATTGACCCCCAACTTCCTCAAACATCACTCTTGGTACCTATGGTTCCACTACTGGTGAAGCATCTCCAACCATGTCCACATTTCATCCTCTTAATAAACATCACCATGGTAGAATCTATATCAAATTCCAAACATGCATGTCACCAAATAGTTCAAAAAATTAACTCCCTTACATAATTGAGAAACACAATAAGGAAAAACTTGTCATTTTCCAAACCTCACAACACGGTCAAAACTGAAGCACTATCACTACACATAACAATCCTGCACCTAGGTTCTAATATTCATGGCTAAAAAATTTTCATTTCATTTTTCACTTTTAGATATCCAATTAATAACTGTTTTCATCATTTTACCCTGAATTCAATTTCATGTTATACAACACTTTCATTTTCATTTCACATGCATAAAAAATCGGTAATTTTCTAGAACTAAACCCCGACTATTTTTTATTATGCGTGCCTAAAATGATGCACTTTATAATAAGAATGTGTTCCTATAACGATTCATGTGACTCAAATGTCATTCCATACCAGGCCATTACTTTTTTATAAAAAATACTGAGAAATAATAATCACATAACACAACAAGTGTGTCACCAAATGTGAAATAATACTTATGTTTAACAACAAACAATAATAAAAATAATCCACTATGGGTACTAGGCTTTCCCCTATAAAAGGGTTAGTAACACAAATATATGATCTCATAAAAAAGGAATGAATTTTCATTATCTCATATCTATCATTTTCAAAAATTAAGACACAATACAAATTAAATGAAATCCTCCACTTATACCACTTTGTAATGTCCTTCCCTAGGAGCCACAAACCAATCCCTCGAGCTGATTGGCCACATGACGTCAAGTACACCTTCACATATGGTAGATGTTTAAAACTATAAATGGGGGTGTAATATCGATCATGGGGAGACTATAACCATGTTTATCAGAGAAATATGTTATTGAAAAAATATGAAATAATAACTAAAAAACTTAACCAGACACATAATAGCACCACAGTCCCAAGAAGATAATAATTGGGGAAAATATATAACTAAACATTATTTATTTCATTACAATGTGAGTGACAAGAATCATAGTGAAAACCCAATATTAAATACACTTATTACATTCAACAGGGTCTTAATCCTCATTTGTTTCCATATATCCAGCTCCATCACAACTCACCCATTTAACACAGGTCAATTTCTCTTATATTTTTCTATAAGAATGAAATCTATTTGGGTACCAATCTTTCATCTTATGTAGGTAGTGAGTAAAACTCAATAGGAAACCATTATTAGTGACTAAGACATTATGAAATATATAATAGTATATACATTTGTACAATCCATAATTAAACCGTTATCATAGTATTATTTTTTCATTATTTAACCATATAAACACCTAGATTCAAATGGACACTTGAAAATCAATACCTACATAGGACAGTTCTAGAGTCTAAAATATTTCATATTAATAATTAATATTTCATTTAACAAAGATAAATTCATATTCCAATTCATTTTAACTCATGATACATCTATTGGAAACAATTGTACAATTCAATGATTTTAGGTGTAGATCGCCAGGTCTAACACCCGATGAGTATTTTAACCATCATCAAATATCTCACACATCATTGGTATTTGGAGTATCAATCCATGTACCATATAATTTGAATGTATGACCTGGGACTAAACTGCTATATCTATGACCCCGAGGGTGTTTAGAGAATTTTTTTTTGTACCACAACCCATTTTCTAAATAAATCCCAAATGTCACATGTATCAAATATATAGAATGTATCACACAAATCACATGTATAACATATATCACATGTGTCACATTAATTAATTCATAAATTATGTTATCAAATAAATTTCATTAATTATTTTATCAACTAATTAGTCATGAAAATCCCTTCAATTAAATCAATAATTAATTTTTCATATCAATTCCACTAATTTAGTTAAAAATTTATTAATCTACAAAAATAAATTATTTAATTCACCAATAAATTAACTATATCAACAATCATATGTATTCAATTAATTAATTAATCACTTTATTATACGAACTCATCAATCTCAATATTCTAATAATTAATTCTACAATTAATTATCCTTCATTCACAATTGAAAATTTAATTAATCATTTGAAAATAAATTATCCACCAACTCCCCTATTTAATTTGAAAATTAATTCAACAATTATTTATCTAAATTCAAAATTTTTATTATTAAATAAAATACCCATTTTATCAATTAAAAAATTGATTGTATTAATTAAATAAAAATAGGAATTATAACTGTAAAAAGCCCCAAAAATCTAAAATAACATACACGTATATAATATACTAACTATGGAATTTTAATAATATACCACCTACATCGATTCATCATAACAAATCACACGTAGAAAATACAAAAAATTCAATAGAATAATGGTGTAGAATTAGATCTGGATCTATAATGTATATCATTATTGAAAAAATCATGATATATTAAATCTAGATCTAGTTCTAAAATATTATATTTTGATCTGTAAATCATGTTTTATATACATAATATTGGATGAAAATTGGTTTTCTCGAATTGGATATAAAAGATAAAGTAATTGGAAAACAAGATGGAAAAAATTAACATACTAGGATATATGTAGATATTTATTAATGTCTTGGAATCCGGAATAACAGAGTACAGAATGGCATCAAATATAATCATGAGTCTCCAAAATCATAAAATATTTCCTAGGGTTAAATGTGGGTGAATATGATTTAAAATGGTGGTCTGGGTGACTGAAAATCTAAATTTCCGCGATATAAATTCCTGTACATGGTTTTCTACATAGGGGCGTACTTATTTCCATAACCATTAACCTTAAAAATGTTCTTCAATTAATATGGGGTGCATGATAAATCATAATAGGGTGCATGGTTCCGCAAAACATATTCCAACCATTTAATTACCTTCTATCATGGGTTGCAAGATTTGATGGTCTTAGTTTCTCGACTAGGGAAAAACTTGCACAAACCGTCAACTGCACTATTTCATCAATTTGTATCATATCTTAATCCAATGAAACTCCAAGGTCAAACCCATTAATAATAGTACATATCATAATGATATATAGTACATGGAACTGAGCATGAGAAAAAACAAGAAAAGGACATGATCATACATCCACTTAGACAATTATCTCAATACATGTGTCCACATGTTTGCTTCATATGAAAACATGAATGACAATATTTTCTTTTTTTATTTGAAAAATATACACCATCAGGTATAGTTTTTATTAAATCCAATTTATCAATCTAATATATTAAGGATTCAGATTGTATAGATTGAGTTTGTCAAAAAATTAACTTAATATCAATCATCTGCATGGAAGATCACATGATATTTGATTATACCAAATATATAAGAACATAATATATAAATTTTGGATGAATTATATCACTCTAAAATCTATCTAATTTGATGTACCATATTTCTTAGATATCATATTAGAGGATAGATCCAATATTTTTTATTATCCAAAAAATATGAAATATTTACAATCATACCCAACCACTCATAGATTAAAAATGTCAACATGACAACATTCATAATTTGGGTACTAAGGTATGGTGTTTCCCATTATAGGTATAACACAAGAAACATGTATGGGGACTCAAATATGATCTCTACTCACCAATAATACCATATAACCTTTTATGACATCCCATTTGTTTTACCTAGAAGGACATAAATTATATAAAAACTGTTTTTACTAATGAGAATATTTTCATATCCCAATAAAAAATACCACTCACGCAACCCATAAGATACAAAAAATCCTAAAATACATCATTTACATTATTAGTTGGGGTAATTCTGGTCAAACATTGTGTTCTCAATTATTATTAAAATTAATGAAATATATACCTACTTTTTCAATAATGTAGCCAATGAGAAACAATTGTGCATAATTCCTATAATGTGATGAATATTAATATCCTTAAACGTTTTATAAATTTTTTGAAAAACCTAACATATGAAGATTATTATAAAATCATATATGATAAACTATAAGATTATCATTATGTATTATACATATTTAAGGGTTTTGAACACATAACATCAAATATAATTCATATCACATCTCTATATACCCATATGATAATTCACTCCTACAAAATCATCATTGCGTAATATATATGATGTCAATAATTATTAAATAATTTTAAAATTTTAGAATCATATTTTTAATTGATCGACACTTTTAAAAAAATTATTTTCCATAAATCTAAATCTTAAATGATTTTATTTTCATTTTTATTTCTACATAGCACTAGTTCTATTTTCATCAAACTAATATTAATTCCCAAAAAAATTAGAAAAGAATTTTATCTAAATGTAATCTTAATAAAACTATTATTTTCTAGTGAATTCTAAACTCTTTTAGGATAATGTGATATTTTTTTATATCAACTAAATTAACTCAATACAATACTATTAAATATAATATCATAAAATAGTTAGGATATCATGTAAATATATATTTTCATATCAACTACAATGATAAATTATTCGTTAAAATTTATCTTCTCAAAGTTATAACAGAATATTCTATGTCTCTGAAACACTATATTCTTTATATAAAATCTTACTATGAAAAATCATTTTTGTTCCTAAATTTTAGTTATTTAATCCAACTATCATCATTAAGAAATAAACTATTTCTTTGTATAATTCTTGTAATTATATATGTTCAACGTATTTATCTTTTAAAAGAAATAAATTCATTAAAATGTGAAAATGATTTATAGTTGAATAACATTCCCTAATATGTTTCCAAATAGAAGGTTAAAAACATTTTCCAGTAACTTTTTCACAGTTTATATAGATTCTGATAAATTTCAATCTATGTTAATAGAATCAATCATTTTAATTTTTGTAAAAACATATTTATGATACCATATGTATTATGATTTAACAAAATTGACATGAAGAAACCCAATATTGAGATATACTTGTTTGAGAATAATAATTTCATTTATAACTGAATCAATATTGTATAATCTCTTAGAATCATTGTTTCAGTGCAAAATTTTTGATATATTTTCTTCCACTGATATTAAATTCTATTCTATTTTCAAAATTTTAATATAATAATTTCAAATGATATAAAATCATAATTAAGTAACTAATTTATATATTATATAAATTATATGGATATTCAATGTAATTTTCTAATCATAATTAGTTATTATCAATAATATAACAGAATTAATTACTATTCAATCTCTCTAAAAATATTATGATGTAATAATCATGAATGGTTTTTTGAATTAATTTTATAATAATTTTAACAATATAATAATTTTTTTTTGTTTCATGTTGTAAAAACTTTTACCATAAATATATCATTTTACATAAACATCTTATGTCAAACTCACTTATCCTTGAAAAAATGTTATTATTTCATAAATGTTTGTTGAATTAAATCATATTCATAAAATATTTCTATATAAGAAAATAAGATTAATTATTGAAGAAAAATAACTCATTTTAATAACAATTATATAATTTTTTATAATTGAATAAAACAAAAATGCTTTTTTTGAAACCGCTATATCATTTTTAATAAAGTTATTTTCTACACACTCACTCAAGAGCAGCAATGAGAAAGAAATATACATCATAGGGAATATTTTTCATTCTTGAAGTATACATGTAATTAATGCAACACTTACATTACTACATTACTTGAAATGAAACCAGAAATAATTTTTTTAAAATATTTCTCATATAATAACAAGTTTTATAAATACCACCCTTGTATTGAATTAAGAACATATCATCTATCTATCAAACTATTTGAATTAAAATTTAGGACATCAATAATTTAGGTGAGCTCATTAAATAGGTTTATGAATCCTTTTAGTAATCAATATAATTAATTCTTTAATGGTGAAATTATACATAATGAAATCATTTTCACATATTCTTTATAGGCATAGTTAATGGTTTCGACTCTATATGAATATTTCCATTCCCTATAAAACCTTAAAATCAACCAGTCACACCATATAAAATCAATATGGTACTCAATACAAGACCTCTCTTGTTTCATTCAACTAGACTGAACATGTTTATATGGTTAGGTAATGGTTTATAGAGTTCATTAATATTATAATTCATAACAAACTACTGGATTTATTCTCACAGTTATTTCTGAATGAAATTCGAAAAAAATTTATGATGAAGAGGTGAACATTTAATCTAAAAATCATTAATATACCTAGTTATATAGAGAAATGATGTTATGAATATGGGTTTATGCATAATTTTCACCAAAAAATTGGAATTGACACCTTTTATCACTTATTCATAGATTTCCATAGATAAATCCATTCCAGGTTATCTGTTATTTATTAGGAATCCATGATCACATATGATTTAGCATAACTTAATTGAGGGTAAGAAGCATTTGTGTGGATAAATAATGTGAATCTTTTATATTTATATCATATGCATCGAAATTCCTTTTTCTGTAGCTCTATTTTTTTTTCATATCATGATATTGTTATAACACATAGAACATTTCTTCATTTAAGTTAATGCTTCTCTATTTTTTTCACCCATTGATCTTGTTAACACAATATATGTTCCTTATATTATGTGATTATTCTTAAGTTAAAAAGGGATTATTATAATTTCATCAAACAAATATATTTTCATTTGATTGATACATATCATGATTCATTATAAAATTACTAATGTTAAATTACAAATAATATCCATGAAATATGAAAAATCCTTTTAAATCCAAAATATCCCTTTGTGGTCCATCATACAAATTTCACTAAGAAATAATGGTTTATTTGTATTCCCACAAACCCTATCGAATTTAAATAATGAATTATCCTATCCAACTAATATTTTACTCCTATGTTGTTTTTTGAACAACTGCTTTTTTAATCATCAAATAGATAAAAAACTTATATTCCTTTGGTGTCAAAACTATTTTGGTATTACCACTATGTGTAATCCAAAAAAACTCTAAATAATATATTATAAATAAAAATAAATGGAACTGTGCATTAGTAGAATATACCAAGTGAATTACTACTACAATATATTATTTTAGTTCTATAAATACAAAAATTAAGGGGGACCATGATTTAGAAAACCATAATAGTTGGATGATTAAGGTCAAGATTTGTGCCACTTGGAATGGAACATCAATCATAGTTTTTAAAAGTGGATTTAAATCCAACTATCTTATGTCATTTTATTCCTAGTGTAGAATAGATATTTGAAATTTATCTTCTAATATTATTACCACTTAAATCATAATTATCGAGCTGTTATCAGGTTCAGCCCTATCCTCAACTAATGGTTTATATTTGCCTAAAAAAATTAGAAGTAATGAATAGACATAAAAATCAAAATTCATCATATTTATAATGTAAATGGAATTTTATAATAACGTAATAGAGTTACATTATAATGTTAATCTCTATATGAATAATTCCAAGGTGACTAAGACACAACTCCATTTACCACTCTATATATGGAATAATCCTCTATCATAGTAGTTCAACAAACCCCAAGTCCATATATTTTTGGATCATTTACTATATAATACAAAATATTTATAATATGTTTAAAAAACAAAATTATAGTTAATATATTCTTTTACCAATCTCATTCAAGATACAGAAAAAAATAATTTTTTTAGTCAATACAATCATGAAAATCCAACACTCTATACAAGCATCAATTTACCATTAAAATATTTTTATAAAAAATTAATATAATTTATAATTTATAAATAATAAAAAATACTAAATAATAATTATATAAAAGAAAATTTAAAATATTTTAACTTTGTATGTCAATTTATAATAAATTCATTATAAAAAACCAAAAAAATTGGCCATCATTATTAAAATTCCATTATAATCAATATAAATCTTTATATTCACATTTATTTGAACAAATAAACATCATTATATGTAATTTTTGAATTTTTAATATTATATGAAATATATAAAATCATGTAATCCAATTTTTATTATATAATAATTTAATATAATTTTTATATAACATATTTTACATGCTAAATAACTCCTCTTTAATATTGAGATATTAAATATAATATTAAACAATTAATAATTTTTAATATACATATTTTATAATTTTTTTCAAGTCAATTATTTAGAAACATTTTGAAATTTACAATTTTATGTATATAAAATAAATATTTATATTTATATTCCATAAGGTATCCTATATTAATTAAAAAGGTATTTTAGATACTGGCTAATAATATTTGAAGAACATTAAATGATACATTTTTCATATAATATTATTATTTAATTAAATAATAATAATTATTAAATAAATTGAAATTTTTTAATTCATATATATCCATACATTACCTTTTATTAAAAATCTATAATAAATTATATATTTTTTAAAACTATTTTATTTCACACTTTTTTGATGACGACTTCTTATAATTTCTTTTGGATTTTGGGAAATTTTGATGGAAACAGACAAATATTTAAAATATTATCCACACCCTAAAATATTTAATGAATGGTGGGATTTTTTCATGAGTTAAATATTAATGCCTTTTCTAAAATGGATTCCTCACCAGAATATACCGAATGATGGTTTTGCATTTAAAAAATTTAATTCTTAATGCATGGTCTGGAATGGTCTTCTCTATGGTGTGTTGGTGGGAATATATTTCCATGTTGAATGTAAATAGTTTTACCTATTAAATCATATTCACCACTTACCAAATTAGATTTAATAAAAAATTGAATATTAATCAATATGAAAACATTGTGATTCTTATATGAGGTTTAACAACTAATAATCACCACATAATAAGGTAAAACCCAGACGTGTAGGATCTATGTGGATGATATTTTACAACACATAACAATAGTAAAGGTTAAATCTCTATAAATATTTTTATCAATCACCAACAAATCCTCTGAAAAATTACAAATATTTATCAATTTTTTTAGCTGTGTAACCAATGTTGATAGAAAACTTCATCCACCTCAAAATGTATCCACATATTGAGAAAAAATATTTTTCACCTAGATGTGATAAATCCATTATAAACATAATAATTGTACATTGATCATAAAGGAGTGGAATGGTATGATATTATTGTTACCAGGAGAATAAAAAATACATCATGAACAACCACTACCACTATAATTGAATTGAAATGAATTATATAGAACCCGAGGATTGTCTAATTTTTTTGTTTTATTTATTCATTAATTATATGTAATGAATAAATTACATGTATTGTTCATGTATCAATCACATTAATGATATAATGACCTAGAATTAAACATTACATAATCTTGAATTATGTTAAGAATTATTATTGTTAATCTTTTCATGTTTAGAGTTTTAGTGGATTAGGCCATAACTATTACATATCAACTTGAATATTAAAATGTAAACATTTCAACTATATCGAATTTTTCACTACAATAAAACTCTTTACATAAAACACGAGTACTTTCTTGATATAAAGCGTATTGAAAACATCCTTTCTATTACCCATGATTATAACCTGTGAAAAACATTTCAAAAAAAGGGGTTGAGCATAAATTCTTTATTAAGGGTTATAAAATAAGGAAAGAAAATATTAACCCATCAATAATATACAAATAAATTAAACCATAATTTTCAATCATAGCATACCATCTGATATCATAAAATTTATGAATAACTTATTTTAATCATAAATAATAAAGGTAACTTGAGGAATCCATAACAAACTTACATTATAGATATCACATCTACAGAGGGATTCACATTTGGAATACACATAATAGAATATTCCCTAAATCTCTTAGGAGAAAAAATCATGTTTACCTCTATCATGTTAACTATTGCATTAAAGAGCTATCTCGGGCTCCCCCGCCCTATGTTTATCAAGAAACCACCAGAATAGGTAAAAAATGCAGAATAACCTTAACATATTCATAACACATAACCCAAGAATAAATGAGAGATAACATTTCCACATTACAACAACAATATATCAATTCAATATATTTAAATAAATAATGCTTTATCAAATCATTTTCAAAAACATTTAAAACATTTAATAAATACATTTTTCAATCAAAGTGTACCTACCACATTGAAGATTATAAATAAATTATCATTTGAAAAAATTAATGTCCATATAAATATATCCAAAAACCCATATTAAAATCATGGACATTTATGAGAAATATTTACAAGAAAAAATCTGTAAAAATTTAAAACGATATTTTAGTTTAAGAGTCATTAAAAAAATGAGAGACGCATGAATAAAAATAATTGAGGAATTACATTTAATCAAGAAATTATATTATCCTGAGAATAAAAGGATTCATGATATAATATTCCAAAGGACTATATATACACCACATAATAGTGAATTGGTGCATAACAACAATTAAGTCTCAATGGAATGTAAATTGAGACAAAAACCCTTATAAAAACTATATCCTTAGATTATAGATAAATAAATTACATAATAATTTTTAAAAAATATGAATACAATCAATATAAGTGGATATTATGTCTGAAACAATCTGAGGATATTCATAAAAATTCATAGCCCGACATAATGATGAAGTATAAGTTTAACCTAATGAATTGAAATTGGGTGAAGAAGTTCCCTTAACGATATTTGACTTCTTATCAACATCACATTAAAATTCATAAAATTAATTGATGAAAGAGATAAGGGTATTTCATTACACAGACCTAAAATTAATAGAAATGAAAATATAGAAGAACATATCCTAACATAATAATAGGTAAATTAAAAGACATAACAAAAATAAGTCACCTAAAAAGAGGAGGGTGAAAGGTTCCCTTACCGATTTGTTAAATTATGAAGTATACACCCCATGAATGAAGTATCATACAATAGAGATATAAATACCCATAAATTTAAGTATATTACACCATTAATACAATCACAGACAGTACCTAACCCACAAAAATGGAAATAGTGGCAATATAGTATGAATCTCATGTGAATAAAAAGTGATATGAAAACCCCATAACACATTGTAATAAAATGAGCCATATGAAAAAAATTTAATAACCACTAAGTGAATCACAAAATATCAAGAATATAAAAATAATCATGATAATATATATCAAATGGCCACACCCAATACACCACATGACATAAATAAGTGCTGAACAATAGAAATCTCACAGAATTAAAAATGATTTATGAAACCCCTTACCTCATGTCTGTCTTGACTTGTTTGTTCCTTGTTCTTCCAAAATAATTATCATAAGTTAATTTATAAATGATTAAGAACCTTTTTAAAGCATATTATTCCTTATATATCACTTATTACCATGTTATAAACATTGTATAATCATTTATGTTAATAATGACCATTTTTCTGATATTTGGTACTTGAGTCAAAATGAACACCTTATAATTAAAAGTTGTCCATGTGGTCAAGGTTCCATTATCTCTAGAATTATATTAATGATTTAGATATCATAGATATCATATATATCTTGTATATATATGTATTTATAATATTACATAACATTTAGAGTTAAGAAAAGAAATTCACCGTTCATTGAGGCGGTAAGTCATGCGTACATATGAATGCTACTTTCATTTCAATTTAGTATTTAATGGAATGAAAAAAATAGTGATAAATAGTTATATACTAATTCTATTATAATATAATATATAATTTCATTAACTTCGTCATCACGTATGGAATGAATGAGTCATATCACTTTGAGGTTGCGGTAGTCCGCACTTCCTCAAATGATATTATTGAGTTTACCCATAATGGAAACCATAAAGGTATGATATAAATGAAAAAAAACATAAGTATAAAAAAACATGAATATAATATATATATCATAAATAAATACAGTTCTATCATAATGTCCTCCATGAGAGGTGGTATGAGATATTTGAACAATCATCATATCGTGAGATAGTAGTTCGCCGTCCACAGAAACAATATGTTCTTTACACATTATATTGATGTGTGTGTAAGTGTAGTTTGAATAATTCTCATAAAAACATCCTATTATATTTAGGATACTGGTTTTGTTATAAAATAAATGAATAAAAAGATTTTAGTGGTTGGAGAAGTAAAATAATATTAAAGAATTTAAGGGAAACTGTTACATTTAATTCAGGTAACTGTCATTAGTTTGAACCAAAATGACATCATGATGTGCCTTTTGACTAAGGTAAGGCTTCTAGAAGGAATAGATGGATCTTGAGAGCTTATTTCGGTAGGGTATGGATGATACAAGGGGCCTGAGAGGTGTGAGGAATGGGTTAGAAGTGAGAGATTTTTAAAAGGGGGAGGGGGGGGGGTTCTATAAGAATGTGTGAACATATTATTATATTATATAATTATTTTCAGATTCTAATTATCAAAAACTAATTAATGTCAAAGATAAGTTGACTCATGGTCGAAATAAAATCATCCATTTAAAATATTAAATGTTTTGGATATTATTTTAATCATTATAATCTTATTTATTTAAATCATTTATTAATGAGGTAAACACTGCAACATTATTTTTCCATAAATAATTTAATTTTTTTAATGTCTAAAAATCATAAAAAACTACCATGATGTTGGAATAATTTTAAGATTTCCATATATTATTTATAGTCGAATAGATAGCTTATATAACCCTATGTAAAAATTGATTTACTAAAAGATATTTGTTTGTGTCATTTTTGTCATTACATTAAATAAATTAATCTAAACTGTCATTATCACTCTCAAATGGCTCCATGGGGTCCCAAAATAGACCAAAATATTCCCATGGTCGTCCATGATTCATCCAATAATTTTATGACAAGTGCTAAGGTAATTGTTTTTAACATAATATTCTGTTTTTCCATGAATTACTTTATTTACCTTTAACCGAGGTAAACAAAAGTCAAAAGTTACTATTCACCAAAGAATTATTTTCATCTTATTAAACCAAATTATGTTTACTAATACCAACCATGTATGTTGGATTTTCTAAATTCAATTCACAGAAGTGGTAAAATTTAATTTAAATGAAAATGTCAATTTTTTAACAACTTCTAACTGGTTTCACTATTCATCAAAAATTGATATTTTTCAGAAAAATACCAAAAAATAATCCTAAGATATATTTGATATTTCAAATTCAAAAATTATGTCTATTTTAAAAAATTAAAAACAAATAGTTTCATTAATTAATTTTATGACAATTCCCATTGTCAAAACAAATAGCGTGTTTTTAATAAACAATATATATCAAAAGATTGAAACTTGTTTCTAACCGATTTCAAAGTAAAATTAATTACAATGACCACAATTAGATTAAATAGTGAAAATATATTCTAATTAAACTTTAAAACCAATTAAAAAGATAACCTAACCATATAATTAAATTAGATTAAATGGTAGTTTTGAATTAAAATACAGTAGTTTTAACTATTCATTAAAAATTAAACTTTACCAAAAAATTACCCAAAGTAAATTTTGATGTACTAATTCTAAAGAAGAATTTTTATTTGTCAAATATAATATATAAAAGTGAAAAAACTAGACTTAATGAGGGTTCTCCATTAAAAGATGGTAAATCGACTTTTTAAAGAATATTAGAGTATTTGTGCTTAAAATTGAATTTATTCACATTTTTAGCGGCTAAATTTTATTGTATAAATGTATAAACATTTAACAAACATATATAATCATATAGTAGTTAGTTCTATTCATTCCCTAAAATAAATGGCTAGGCGTTAACTACCATTTAAAAAATAATATATTATTATTTTTTAGTATGATTTAACATGGTGTGCGACATAAGACCTTGGAGAAACCCATTTTTGTGTGTCATGTATTTCCTTGAATATAACATCCCCTTTAAAATTAAAATTTAAATAAAAAATATTAATAAATATGAAAATTTCATATTCTATATTTTCCTGGATTGTTACATCCTTCCGCCCTTTTAAAAATTGTGTCCTCTCAATTTTAAAATAAGGATTTGAAACATCATTGAATGTCCCACATCAGAAAAAGAGTAAATAATACTATCACTATTTATGAAATAATGTTAAGTAAAAATGTTACCCGAGTTAACCCATAGTAGGATTCCATTTAGGAAAACATGGATATGTAAGTGCAAACAAACCATCATGTTCTGATGGAGAGTGATAGAAAACATGATTAGGTGAGTGTTAACCACCAAGAAATCACAAAATTATGATGTATTAAATGGCCTTTGATTACCCAGTAGGAAACTTAAACCAAAAACGTTTTTGTTTTACACTCCATCCCATATTTTTTTTAAATTAATTTACTACATATAAAAAGAACATAAGGAAATATAAGTACCATCAAGTAGAGTTTCATCCTCTGATACGTTTTTACCAAAACCTAATCTTTTATCCAAAAAATGACTATTCAAAAAGACTTGGTCACATCAAAAGCACAAGAATCATCTTCTGGAGAATCAAATAACCTCATAAGAAGAACATTATATTTTCCTTGTCTTTAGACATCAACTAAAACCAAAATGGTTTGTAGAAAATCAGATAATCCCCAAATTGTATAATCATTTACAAAAAGAAAAACTACTCTTAATCGCCAAATTTTTTCAAACAATACCCAAAGTTTAATAGAGACCATTAAATAAAAATATTTCCTTAAAATCCTTCAAAGTAATCCAAACAAAAATTGAAACCCAATATTCAAAAGTATTTCATCACATAGTCTTCCACAAAAATCATAACATTTATCTCCAAAAACATCGACAACTCATAAAGTCTCATACTAATGTGTAATTAACCTATACACATATTCTCTATGAAAGGTTAATTATTTCAATAGATAATCCAAAATAAACTTATTTGTGATGCATGAAATCATCTAACTAATAAAAAATTAGTCATACTAACATGGGACGTCATGTAGGCCAGTGGTAGGCAATAAATCCCAATCAAACATTGGTTGTGGGTTTGATTCCCACAGCTTTTTCCGACGCGACGGGTTGTCACACGGTTTGTGTGTTGTCCTTTATAAAAAACTATATAATTTTATAACATTCCCAAAAAGAGATAAATTAATAAAAAATAACCGTAAAATATTTTAACAACAATGGATATCTAATAACTTTTATTTTGCATCTGAAAATGTATTAACCTATAATTGACTGAAATTCAAGAATCATATAAACCCAAATAGTTCTCTATAGCTGTATTCACAAAAGAAAAGATAATTATTCCTTGAATACAATTTTTATATATCAAACATCAGGGTTACACATACTATAAAAAGTCTTCTAATGTAATTTCATCATCTAAAGAGCTTTAATACTTTTAAGAATTTCACAATCCTAAAATCTACCATAACACTTGATTCCCTTATATATTGACTTCTTACTCATTCAATGTTCTTCATGATCCATTATCCATTACTTTTTAATTTTTTTGAAATACTTATTTCTTATAAACAAAATCATAAATCATATCCAATGATTCAATAATGTCTAAACATCAATTAAGAAACAATCCATTCCATTCATTGGTCATCGTTAGTTTCCTCATACTCAATTGGAATGGAATTAGGTGTTTGTAGACATATAATTGTATAATCCCAGTGATCCAATTCCCGAACTATCTCTGTATAACATTTATTTGTATAATGACCATACACACCACATTATAACACTGAATTGATCCCTCCGAAAGAACTTCTTTCCATTTCCTAAGTCAACTGGATGCTTCCTTTTTCTGTGTTAGGTTCTTGCACTATGACCTTCCCTTCCACATATATAGCATCTTCCTACCCCTTTGAAACATTTTCCTATGTGTTTCTTCCCTCATTTTTGATATATAGGTTTTTTAACATACTTACCATTAAGATTATTACATGAACTTCCATAGGTATTTGTTTCTCAAATATATGATTCCTTATTAAAATCACTACGGTTAAGGGGGTCAGTCATGACTCCTGATAGTTCATTGAGAATAACCACAAGAGTTCTCATTACAGCTCACATTTCATTCAGTTTATCATTCATAAAACCATCATAGTTTTCTTCAAATCCAACGTTACTTTGGTTCCTGCAAGATCCACCGTTTACTAAAACCATAAAGGTCAGTGTGAGTATAGAAGTAAAATCACTATATATTATCTTATGAGGAGGGTAAATACTAAGATATACTTTTTTATGTTATCTTAAACTCATTTACTTTTTCTAAAATAACTATGACGCTTTAAAAATTTCTAACCATTAAGGTAATATAACTTATGCTTAAAAAACACCATAACCTCTAAAGTTATCAAAATCGAGCTTTGATACCCACTATAAGGATACAACCTTAAACATTATATAATCTTGAATTATGTCCATAATTCACATCGACCATATTTTTAGGATTAGAGTTTTAGAAAATTAGACCATAACAATTACATATCAATTTAAATATTAAAAATTAGACACTTCTACTATAACCGATTTTTTCACAACAAAAAAACTCCTTAAATAAAATAGGAGTCATTTTCGTGATATAAATCTTCTTGAATACTTTCTTTCTCATACCCTTCCTTATATCCTGTGAAAAACATTTCAAAGACATGGGATGGACATAAAAATCTCATTAAGGGTTATGAAATAAGGAAAGGAAACATTAACCCATCAACATTATACAAAAATCACCCATAGAAAACCAAAAAAATTCAATAGAATAATGGTGTAGAATTAGATCTGGATCTATAACGTATGTAATTAATGAAAAAATCATGATATATTAAATATAGATATAGTTCTAAAATATTATATTCTGATCTATAAAACATGTTTTATATCCATAAAATTGGATGAAAATAGGTTTTCTCGAATTGGATATAAATGATAAAGTAATTGGGAACTAAGATGGAAAATATTAACATACTAGGATATGTGTAGATATTTATTAATGTATTGGAATCCTATATAACAAAGTACAGAATGGCATGAAATATATTCATGAGTCTCCAAAATCATAAAATATTTCCTAGGGTAAAATGTGGGTGAATAAGATTTAAAATAGTGGTCTGAGTGACTGAAAATCTAAATTTTGGCGATATAAATTCTTGTACATGGTTTTCTACATAGGGGCGTACTTATTTTTCTATCCATGCACCTTAAACATGTTATTAAATTAATATGGGGTGTATGATAAATCATAATAGGGTGCATGATTCCACAAAACATATTCCAACCATTTAATTATCATGTATCTAGGGTTGTAAGATTTAATGATCTTAGTTTCAAAACTAGGGAAAAACATGCACCAACCGTCAAATGCACTATTTCACCAATTTTTATCATATCTCAAACCAATAAAACTCCATGGAAGAAACCATTAATAATAGTACATAACATTATCATATATACTACATGGAACTGAGCATGAGAAAAAACAAGAAAAGGTCATGATCATATATCCACTTAGACAATTATCTCAATACATGTGTCCACATGTTTGCTTCATATGAAAACATAAATCAGAATATTTTCTTTTTTTATTAGAAAAATATACACCATTAGGTATCGTTTCATTAAATCAATTTTATCAATCTAATATATTAAGGATTCAGATTGTATAGATTGAGTTTTTCAAAAAATTGACTAAATCTCATTTATCTACAAGGAAGACCACATGATATTTGATTATACCAAATATATAAGATCATAATATATAAATTTTGGATGAATTCTATCACTCTATAATCTATCTAATTTTTTGTACCATATTTCTTAGATATCATATTAGAGGATAGATCCTATATTTTTTATTATACAAAAAATATTAAATATTTACAATCATTCCCAACCACTCATAGGTTAACAATATCAACATGACAACATTCATAATTTGGGTACTATGGTATGGTGTTTCCCATTATAGGTATCCCACAAGAAACATGTATGGGGACTAAAATATGATCTCCGTTCACCAATAATACCATAAAACCTTCTTTGACATCCCATTTGTTTTACCTAGAAGGACATAAATTATATAAAAACTACTTTTTTCACAATGAGAATATTTTCATATCCCAATAAAAAATACCACTCACGCAACCCATAAGATACCAAGAAACCCTAAAATACACCATTTACTATATTGGTTGGGGAAATTCTTGTCAAACATTGTGTGCTCAATTATTATTAAAAATAATGAAATATATACCTATTTGTTCAATTTAGTATCCAATGAGAAAAAATTGTGCATCGTTCCTATAATGTGATGAATATTAATATCCTTAAACGTTTTATAAATTTTTTAGAAACCTAACATATGAAGATTATTATAAAATCATATATGATAAACTATAAGATTATAATTATGTATTATTCATATTTAAGGGTTTTGAACACATAACATAAAATATAATTCATATCACATCTCTATATCCCCATATTATAATTCACTCCTACAAAATAATCATTGAGTAATATATATGATGTCAATAATTTGTAAATTATTTTAAAATTTCAGAATCATATTCTTAATTGTTCGAGACTTTTAAAAAAATTACTTTACATAAATCTAAAAATTAAATCTATTTATGTAAACTTTTCTTTCTACACAGCACTCGTTCTATTTTCATCAACCTAATATCAATTCCCAAAAATATTAGAAAGGATTTTTATCTAACTGTAATCTTTCTAAAACTATAATTTTCTAGGTAATTCTAAACTCTTTTAGGATAATGTGATATTAAATTTTTATATCAACTAACTTAACTCAATAAAGTACTATTAAATAAAAGATCATAAAATATTTAGGATATCATCTAAATTTATATTTTCATAACAACGGTAATGATAAATTATTTGTTTAAATTTAACTTCACAAAGTTATAACAGAATCTTTGATGTCTCTAAACCACTATATTCTTTATATAAAATCTTACTATGAATAATCGTTTTTGTTCCTAAATTTTAGTTATTTAATCCCACTATAAAAATTAAGAAATAAACTATTTCTTTTTATAATTCATGTTATTATATATGTTCAATTTATTTATCTTTTAAAAGAAATAAATTCATTAAAATGTGAAAATTATTTTTAGTTGAATAACATTCCATAATATGTTTCCAAATGGAAGGTTAAAACATTTTCCAGCAACTTTTTCCTAGTTTATATAGATTCTGATAAATCTCAAACAATGTTAATAGAATCAATCATATTAATGTTTGGAAAAACATTTTTATGATACCATATGTGTTATGATTTAATAAAATTGACATGAAGAATCCCAATATTGAGATATAATTTTTTAAGAATAATAATTTCATTTATAACTGAATCAATATGGTATAATCTCTTAGAATAATTGTTTCAGCGTAAAATATTTGATATATTTTATTCCACTGATATTTAATTCTATTATATATTCAAAATTATAATATAATAATTTCTGTTGATATAAAGTCATAATTAACTAACTAATTTATATATCATATAAATTATATGGATATTCAATGTAATTTTCTAATCATAATTAGTTATTATCAATAATATAACAGAATGAATGACTATTAAATCTCTCTAAAAATATTGTGATGTAATAATCATGAATGATTTTTTGAATTAATGTTATAATAATTTTAACCATATATTAATTTTTTTGTTTCATGTTGTAAAAACTTTTACCATCAATATATCAGTTTACCTAAACATTTTATGTAAAACTCACTTATCCTTGAAACAATGATATTATTTCAAAAATTTTTATTTAATTAAATCATATGCATAAAAAATTTCCATAGAAGAAAATAAGATTAATTCTTGAACAAAAATAACTCATTTTAATCACTATTATATAATTTTTTATAATTGAATAAAACAAAAATGCTTTTTTTGAAACCGATATATCATTTTAAATAAAATTATTTTCTATACACTCACTCAAGAGTAGCAATGAGAAAGAAATATACATCATAGGGAATATTTTTTATTCTTGAAGTATACATGTTATTAATGAAACACTTACTTTACTACATTGCATGAAATGAAACATGAAACAATTTTTTTTAAATTTTTTTATCTAATAACATGTTTTATAAATACCACCCTTGTATTGAATTGAGAACATATCAAATATCTATCAAAATATTTGAATTAAAATTTAGGACATCAATAATTTAGGTGAACTCATTAAATAGTTTTATGAAACCTTTTAGTAATCAATATAAATAATTCTTTAATGGTGAAATTTTACATAATGAAATCATTTTCTCATATTCTTCAGAGGCATAGTTAATGGTTTCAACTCCATATGAATATTTCTATTCCCCATAAAATCATAAAATCAACCAGTCACACCATATAAAATCAATATGGTGCTCAATACAAGACCTCTCTTGTTTCAGTCAACTAGAGTGAACATGTTTATATGGTAAGGTAATGGTTTATAGAGTTCATTAATATTGTAATTCATAACAAACTACTGGATTTATTTTCACAGTTATTTCTGAATGAAATTTGTAAAAAATTTATGATGAAGAGGTGAACATATAATCTAAAAATCATTAATATACCTAGTTATAAATAGAACTGATGTTATGAATATGGTTTTATGTATAATTTTCACCTAAAAATTGGTATTTACACCTTTTAACACTTATTCATATATTCCCAAAAATAAATCCATTGCAGGTTATCTGTTATTTAGTAGGAATCCATGATCACATATGATTTAGCATAACTTAGTTGAGGGTGATAAGCATTAGTATTGAGAAATCATATGAATCTTTTATAGTTATATCATATGCATCTAAATACCTTTTTCGGTAGCTCTAATTTTTTTTTTCATATCATGATATTTTTATAACACTTAGATCATTTCTTCATTTATGTGAACGCTTATCTATTTTTTTAACAATTTATGTTGTTAACACAATATATGTTCCTTCTAGTATGTGATTATTCTTAAGTTCAAAAGGTATTATTATAATTTCATCAAACAAAAATATTTTAATTTTATTGATACATATGATGATTCATTATAAAATTAATAATGTTAAATTACAAATAATATCCATGAAATTTGAAAAATCATATTAAAGTCCATAATATCACTTTGAGGTCCATTATATATATTTCACTAAGAAATAATGGTTTATTTTTATTCCCACAAACCCTATCCAATTTACATAATGAATTATCCTACCCAATTAATATTTTACTCTTATGTTGTTTTTTGAACAACTACTTTTTTAATCATCAAATAGATAAAAAATTTATATTCCTTTGGTGTCAAAACTATTTCGGTATTACCACTATGTGTAATCCAAAAAAACTCTAAATAATTGATTATAAATGAAAATTATATGGAACCGTGCATTAGTAGAATATACCAAGGGAAGTACTACTACAATATATTATTCTATTTATATAAATACAAAAATCAAGGGGGAACATGATATAGAAAACCATAATAGTTAGATGATTAAGGTCAAGATTTGTTCCACTTTGAATAGAACATAAGTCATAGTTTTTTAAAGTTGATTTAAATTCAACTATCTTATGTCATTTTATTCCTAGTGTAGAAAAGATATTTGAAATTTATCTTCTTATATTATTACCAATGAAATCATAATGATCGAAAAATTATATGGTTTAGCCCTATCCTCAACTAATGTTTTATATTAGCCTTCAAAAACTAGAAGTAATGAATAGACATAAATATCAAAATTCTTCATATTCATAATGTACATGTAATTTTATAATAAAGGAATAGTGTTACATTAGAATGATAATCTCTATATTAATAATTCCAAGGTGACAAAGACACATCTCCATTTACCACTCTATATATGGAATAATCCTCTATCACATTAGTTCAACAAACCCCAAGTCCATATATTTGTGGATAATTTACTATATAATACAAAATATTTATAATATGTCTAAAAAACTAAATTTTAGTTCATATATTAATTTACCAATATCAATCAAGATATAGTAAAAAATAAATTTTTTAGTCAATACAATCATGAAAATCCAACACTCTATACCAGCATAAATTTACCATTAAAATATTTTTATAAAAAATTAATAAAATAAATAATTTATAAATAAGAAAAAATACTAAATAATAATTATATAAAAGAAAATTTAAAATATTTTAACTTTGGATGTCAATTTATAATAAATTCAAAATAGAAAACCAAAAAAAATAAAAAAAATGGTCATCGTTATTAAAATTCTATTATAATTAATATAAATCTTTATATTCACATTTATTTAAACAAATAAACATCATTATACATAATTTTAAATTTTAAATATTATATTAAATATAGAAAATCATGTAATCCAATTTTTATAATGTTATCATTTCATATAATTTTTATATAACATATTTAGCATGCTAAATAACTCCTCTGTAATATTGAGAAATTAAATATAATTATAATGAATTAATAATTTTTAAACATACATATTTTATATTTATTTCAATTCATTTATTTAGAAACAGTTTGAAATTTACAATTTTATGTATATAAAATAAATATTTATATTTATATTATATAAGGTATCCTATATTAATTAAAAAGGTATTTTAAATACTAACTAATAATATTTGAAGAAAAATAAATGACCCATTTTTCTTATAATATTATTATTTAATTAAATAACAATTATTATTAAATAAATTGGAATTTTTTAATTCATATATATCCACACATTACCTTTTAATCAAAATCTATAATAAATTATATATTTTTTAAAATGATTTTATTTCACACTTTTTTGACGACGACATCCTGTAATTTCTTTTGGATTTTGGGAAATTTTGATGGACACAAACACATACTTAAAATAAAATCCACACCCTACAATATTTAATGAATGGCGGTATTTTTTCATGAGTTAAATATTAATGCATTTACTAAAATGGATTACTCACCAGAATATACCGAATGATGGTTTTGCATTTCAAAATGTTTAATTCTTAATTCATGGTCTAGTATGGTCTTCTCTATGGTGTGTTGGTGGGAATATATTTCCTTGTTGAATATCAATAGTGTGACCTATTGTATCATATTCACCACGTACCAAATTAGATTAAAAAATGAATATTAATCAATTTGAAAACATTGTGATTCTTATATGAGGTTTAACAACTAATAATCACCACATAATAAGGTAAAAACCAGATGTGTAGGATCTATGTGGAAAATATTTTACAACACATAACAATAGTAATTGTTAAATCTCTATAAATATTTTTATCAATCACCAACAAATCCTTTAAAAAATTATGAATATTTATCAAATTTTTTAGCTGTGTAACCAATGTTGATAAAAAACTTCATCCACCACCAAATGTATCCACATATTGAGAAAAAATATTTGTCACATGGATATGATCAATCCATTATAAACATAATAATTGTACATTTATCATAGAGGAGTAGAATGGTATGATATTATTGTTACCAAGAAAAAAAATACATCATGAACAACCACTACCACTATAATTGAATTGAAATCAATTATTTATATCCCGAGGATTGTCTAATTTTTTTGTTTTATTTATTCATTAAACATATGTAATGAATAAATTATATGTATTGTTCATGTGTCAATCACATTAATGATATAATGACCTGGCCTTAAACATTACATAATCTTGAATTATGTTAAGAATTCTTATTGTGAATCTTTTCATGTTTATAGTTTTAGAGGATTAGGCCATAACTATTACATATCAACTTGAATATTAAAATGTAATCATTTTAACTATATCTAATTTTTCACAACAATAAAACTCTTTACATAAAACATGAGTACTTTCTTGATATAAATCTTATTGAAAACATCCTTTCTCTAACCCATGATTATAACCTGTGAAAAACATTTCAAAAACAGGGGATGAGCATAAATTTTTTATTAAGGGTTATAAAATAAGGAAAGAAAATATTAACCCATCAATAATATACAAATAAATTAAACCATAATTTTCAATCATAACATACCTTCTGAAATCCTAAAATTTATGAATAACACATAGTATCATAAATCATAAAGGTAACGTGAGGAATCCATAACAAACATATATTGTAGCTATTACAGCTACAAAGGGAGTCACATTTGGAATACACATAAGATAATATTCCCTAAATCTGTTAGGAGAAAAATTCTCGTTTACCTCTCTCACGTTACCTAAGGCTTTGGAGAGCTATCTCGGGCTCCCCCTACCTAGGTTTATCAAGAAACCACCAGTATTGGTAAAAAATGCTGAATAACATTAACATATTCATAACACATAACTCAATAATAAATTAGAGATAACATTTCCACATTACAACAACAATATATCAATTCAATGTATTGAAATAAATAATTCTTTAAAAAATCATTTTCAAAACCATTTAAAACATTTAATATATACATTTTTGAATCAAAGTGTACTATACCACATTAAAGATTTTAAATAATTTATCATTTGAAAACATTAATTTCCATATAAATATATCCAAAAAACCATATTGAAATCATGGAAATTTATGAGAAATATTTACATCAAAAAATCTGTAAAAATTTAAAACGATATTTTAGTTAAAGAGTCATTAACAAAATGAGATACACATGAATACAAATAATTGAGGAATTAAATTTAATCAGAAAATTATATTATCCTGAGAATAAATGTTTTCCTGATATAATATGCCAAAGTACTATATATACACCACATAATAGTGAATTGGTGCATAACAACAACGAAGTCTCAATGGAAGGTAAATTGAGACGAGATCCCTTATAAAAACCATATCCTTAGATTAAGGATAAATAAATTACATAATAATTTTTAAAAAATATGAATACAATAAATATAAGTGGATATTATGTCTGAAACAATCTGAGGATATTCATACAAATTCATAGCCCGACATAATGATGAAGTAGAAGTTTAACCCAATGAATTGAAATTTGGAGAAGAAGTCCCCTTAACGATATTTGACTGCTTATCAGACTCACATTAAAATTCTGAAAATTAATTGATGATAGAGATAAGGGCATCTCATTACACAGACATGAAATTAATAGAAATAAAAATATATAAGAACATATACTTTCTTAATAACATGTAAATTAAAATACATAACAAAAATAAGTCACTTAAAAAGAGGAGGGCGAATGGTTCCCTTACGGATTTGTTAAATTATAAATTATACACCCCATGAATGATGTATCATACAATAGAGATGTAAATCCTCATAAATATAAGTATATTACACCATTAATACAATCACGTGCATTACCTAACCCACAAAATGGAAATAGTGGCGATATAACATGAATCTCACGTGAATAAAAAGTGACATGAAAACCCCATACCACGTTGTAAAAAAATAATTCATATGAAAAAAAGTTAATAACCACCAAATGAATCAAAAAATTTCATGAATATAAAAATGAATCATGATAATATATATCAAATGTACACACCCAATACACCACATGACATAAATAAGTGGTGAACAATAGAAATCTCACAGAAATAAAAATGATTTAAGAAACCCCTTTCCTCATGATTGTCTTGACTTGTTTGTTCCTTGTTCTTCCAAAATAATAAACATTAGTTAATTTATACATGATTAAGAACCCTTTAAAAGTTTATTATTCCTTATATATCACTTATTACCATTTTAAAAACATTGTATAATCATTTATGTTAATAATGACCGTTTTTTCTATATTTGGTACTTGAGTCAAAATGAACACCTTATAATTACTAGTTGTCCATGTGGTCAAGGGTCCATTATCTCCAGAATTATATTCATGATTTAGATATCATATATATCATATATATCTTTTATATATATGTATTTATTATATTACAAAACATTTAGAGGTAAGAAAAGAAAATCACCGTTCATGGAGGTGGTAAGTCGTGCGTACATATGAATGCTACTTTCATTTTAATTTTTATTTAATAGAATGAAAAATAGTGATAAATATGTATATTCTAATTCCAGTATAATATAATATATAATTTCATTAACCTTTTCATCACATATGGAATGAATGAGTCATATCACTTTGAGGTGGCGGTAGTCTGCACTTCCTCAAATGAAATTATCATCTTTACCCATAATGGAAACCATAAAGGTGTGATATAAATGAAAAAAATGTAAGAATAAAGAAAACATGAACATAATATATATATCATATATAAATATAGTGCTATCATAATGTCCTCCATGAGAGGTGGTAGGAGATATTTGAACAATCATCGTATCGTGAGGTAGTAGTTCACCGTCCACAGAAATAGTATGTTCTATACCCATTAGATTGATGTGTGTGTAAGTGTAGTTCGAATCCTTTTCATTAAAACATCCTAGTATATTTAGGATACTGGTGTTGTTATAAAAGAAATGAATAAAAAGATTTTATTGGTTGGAGAAATAAAATAATACTAATGAATTTAAGGGAAACTGTTACATTTACTTTGGGTAACTATCATTGGATTGAACCAAAAGGACTTCATGATGTGCCTTTTGCCTAAGGTAAGGCTTATAGAAGTAAGATATGGATCTTGAGAGATTATTTGGGTAGGGGTTGGATGATACAAGTGGCTTGAGAGGTGTGAGTAATTGGTTAGAAGTGAGGGATTTTAAAAGGGGGATGAGGGGTTCTATACGAATGTGTGAAAATGTTATGATATTATATAATTATTTTCAGATTCTAATTATCCAAAAATAATTAAAGTCAAATATAAGATAACTCATGGTCTAAATAAAATCATCCATTAAAAATATTATATGTTTTGGATATTATTTTAATCTTTATAATCTTATTTATTTAAATCATTTATTAATGAGGTAAACACTACAACATTATTCTTCCATAAATAATTTAATTTTTTTAATGTCTAAAAATTATAAAAAAATACCTTCATGTAGGAATAATTTTTAGATTTCCATATATTATTTATATTCGAATAGATAGCTTATATAACCCTATGTAAATATGGATTTACTAAAAGATATTTGTTTGTGTCATTTTTGTCATTACATTAAATAAATTAATCTAAACTGTCATTATCACTCTCAAATGGCTCCATGGGGTCCCAAAATCGACCAAAAGATTCCCATGGTCATCCATGATTCATAAAATAAGGTTATTACAAGGGCTAAGGTATTTTTTTATTAATAAAGTATTCTTTTTTTCCACGAATTACTTTATTAACCTTTAACCGAGGTAAACAAAAGCCAAAAGTTACTATTCACCCAAAAATTATTTTCATCTTATTGAACCACATTTTATTTACTAATAACAACCATTTATGTTGGATTTTCTAAATTCAATTCACATTAGTGTTTAAATTTAATTTGAATGAAAAATTCAGGTTTTTAACAACTTCTTACAGGTTTCACTATTCATCAAAAATTGATGTTTTTCAGAAAAATACCAAAAAATCATCCTATGATATATTTGAAATTCCAAATTAAAAAATTATTTCTATTTTACAAAATTTAAAACAAAGAGTTGCATTAATTAATTTTATGATAATTCACATTGTCAAAACAAATAGCATGATTTTAATAAACAATATATATCAAAAGATTGTGACTTGTTTATAACCAATTTCAAAGTAAAATTAATTACAATGACCACCATTATAATAAATTGTAAAAATATATTCAAATTAAACTTTAAAACCAATTAAAATGAGAACATAACCATATAAATAAATTAGATTAAATGGTAGTTTTGAATTAAAATACAATATTTTTCACTATTCATTAAAAATTAGACTTTACCAAAAAATTATCCAAAGTAAATTTTGATGTACTAATTTTAAAGAAGAATTTTATTTTTTCTAATATAATATATAAAAGTGACAAAAACTATATTTAATGAGGCTTCTCCATTAAAAGATGGAAAATCGACCTTTTAAAAAATATTAAAGTATCGGTGCTTAAAATTGGGTTCATTCACAATTTTTAGCCTCTAACTTTTGTTGGATAAATGTATAAACATTTAACAAACATGTATAATCATATATTAGTTAGTTCTATTCATTCCCCCAAATAAATGGCTAGGCGCTGACTACCATTTTAAAGAATAATATTTTATTATTTTTTAGTATGATTCAACATGGTGTGCAACATAAGACCTTGGAGAAACCCATTGTTGCATGTCATGTATTCCCTTGAATATAAAATCACCTTTAAAATTAATATATAATTCAGAAATATTAATAAATATGAAAATTTCATGTTCTCTATTTTCCTGGAATGTTACATCATTGCCCCTTTTAAAAATTGTGTCCTCGCAATTTTAAAATAAGGCTTTGAAACATCATTGAAAGTCCCACATCGAAAAAAGAGTAAATAAAACTATCACTATTTATGAAATAATGTTAAGTAAAAAGGTTACTCGAGTTAACCCAAAGTAGGATTCCATTTAGGAAAACATGGATATGGAAGAGCAAACAAACCATCATGTTCTGATAGAGAGTGATAGAAAACATGATTAGGTGAGTGTTAACCACCACGAAATCACAAAATTATGATGTGTTAAACGGTCTTTGATTACCTAGTAGAAAACTTAAACCAAAAACGTTTTTGTTTGACACTCCATATCATAATTTTTTGGAATTAATTTACTACATATAAAAAGAACATATAAAAATATGCGTACCTTCAAGTAGAGTTTCATCCTTTGATATGTTTTAACCAAAAACTAATCTTTTATCCAAAAAACAACCATTCAAAAAGACTTTGTCACATCAAAAGCATAAGAATCATCTTCTAGAGAATCAAATATCCATAAAAGAAGAACTATATATTTCCCTTTACTTTAGACATCTACTTAAACCAATATGGTTTGTAGAAAATCAGATAATCCCCAAAAAGTATAATCTTTTACAAAAAGAAAAACTACTCTTAATCGCCAAAATTTTTCATACGATACCGAAAGTTTAATAGAGACCATTAAATAAAAAGATTTCCGTAAAATCCATCAATGTAATCTAATCTAATATTGAAACCCAATATTCAAAAGGATTTCATCACATAGTCTTCCCCAAAAATCGTTACATTTATCTCCAAAAACATCGACAACTCATAAAGTCTCATATTATTGTGTAATTAACCTATACAAATATTCTCTATGATAGGTTAATTATTTCAATAGATAACCCAAAATCAACTTCTTCATGATACATGAAATCATATAACAAAAAAAAATAGTCATACTAACATGGGACGTCACGTAGGCCTGTGGTAGGTGATAAATCCCAATCGCACTTTGGTTGTGGGTTTGATTCCTGCTGCTTTTTCCGATGCGACAGGTTTTCACATGGTATGTGTGTTGTCCTTTATCAAAAACTATATAATTTTATAAAATTCCAAAAAAGAGATAAATTAATAAAAAATAACCATAAAATATTTTAACCACAAAGGTTATCTAATAACTTTCATTTTGCATCAGAAAATGTATTAACCTGTAGTTGACTCAAATTCAAGGATCATATAAACCCAAATAGTTCTCTATAACTATATTCCCAAAAGGAAAGATAATTATTCCTTGAATAAAATTTTTATATATCAAACATTAGGGTTACACATACTATAAAATGTCTTCTAATGTAATTTCATCATCAAAAGAGCTTTAATACTTTTAAGCATGTCACGATTCTAAAATCTACAATTAAACTTGTTTCCCTTATATGTTGACTTCTTACAAACTCAATGTTCTTCATGATCCAATAACCATTCCTTCTAATTTTTTTGTGAAATACTTATTTCTTATAAACAAAATCATGAATCATATCCAATGATTCAATAATGTCAAAACATCAATTAAGAAACAATCCATTCCTTTAGTTGGTCATTGTTAGTTTCCTCATACTCAATTGGAATGGAATTAGGTATTTGTAGAAATATATTTGTATAATCCTAGTGATCCCATTCCCGAACCATCTTTGTAGAACACCTATTTGTATAATGACCATACACACCACATTTAAAACACTGAATTGATCCCTCAGAATGAACTTCTTTCCCTTTCCTAAGTCAACTAGATGCTTCCTTTTTCTGTGGTAGGTTCTTGCACTATGACCTTCCCTTCCACATATATATCATCTTCTTATCACTTTGAAACATTTTCTTATGTGTTTCTTCCCGCATCCTTGATAGATAGGTTTTTTAATATACTAACCATTACAATTATTACATGAACTTCCATAGGTATTTTTTTCTCGAATATATGATTCCTTATAAAAATCACCATGGTTAAGGGGGTCAGTCATGACTCCTGATTGTTTATTAAGAATAACCACAAGAGTTCCCATTTCTACTCACATTTCATTCAGTTTCTCATTCAGAAAAACATCATAGTTTTCTTTACATCCACTGTTACTTTGGTTCCTGCAAGATCCAGCCATTTACTAAAACCGAAAAGGTCAGTGTGTGTATAGAAGTAAAATCACTATATATTATCTTATGAGGAGGGTAAATACTAAGATATAATTGTTTATGTTATCTTAAACTCTTTAAATTTTTCTTAAATAACTATGACTCTTTAAAAATATATAACCATTACGGTAATATAACTTGTGCTTAAGAAACACCATAACCTCTAAATTTATCTAAATCGAGCTTTGATTCCGACTATAAGGAGACCGCCGTAAACATTACATAATCTTTAATTATGTCAATAATTCACATCGACCATATTTTAAGGATTAGAGTTTTAGAAAATTAGACCATAACAATTACATATCAACATAAATATTAAAAAGTAGACACTTCTACTATAACCGATATTTCACAACAACAAAACTCTTTAAATAAAACATGAGTCCATTTCTTGATATAAATCTTCTTGGATACTTCCTTTCTCTTACCCTTCCTTATAACCTGTGAAAAACATTTCAAAAACATGGGATGGACATAAAAATCTCAGTAAGGGTTATGAAATATAGAAAGGAATCATTAACCCATCAACATTATACAAATCAATGAATTCGTTATTTTCAATCATAAGATACCATATGAAATCATAATATTTATGAATAACACATAGTAATCATAAATCATAAAGGTAACATGTGGAATCCATATCATACTTACATTGTACATATCACAGCTACAGAGGGAGTCAAATTGGGAATACCCATCATAGTATATTCCCTAAATCTCTTAGTATAATCATTCAGGATTACCTCTGTCACGTTACCCAATGCATTGGAGAGCTCTCTCGGGCTCACTCGCCATACGTTTATCACGGAACCGCCCGTATATGTAAACAATTCCCAATAACCATAATATATTCATAACACATAACAGAAGCATAATGGAAAGATAACATTTCCATACTCCAATCACAATTTATCAAATCATGATATTGAAATAAAAAATTCTTTATCATATCATTTTCAAAACCATTTAAAACATATAATAATGATATTTTTGAATCAAAGTTTCCTATACCACTTCGATGCTTTTAAAAAAATTATCATCTGAAAAAATTAATGTCCATATAAATAAATCCCAGAAAACATTTTGAAAGCATGAATATTAATGAGGAATATTTAGAATAATGAATCACTAAAACATTTAAAACGTTATTTTTGTTAAATAGTTTTTAACAAAATGAGAGACACATGAAAAAAATAATTGAGGAATAACATTTAATTGGAACATTATAATATCATGAGAATAATAGATATCATGGTATAATATTCAAAATGACAGTATATACACCACATAAGTGTGAATTGTATCATAACAACAATTAAGTCTCAATGGAATTTAAATTGAGACGAAATCCCATATAAAAACTATATCCTTAAATTAATGATAAATCAATTACATAAAATGTGTCACAAATAAAAATACACTCAACATAAGTTGATATTAAGTGTGAAACAATCAAAGTTTATTCACACATATTACTAGCACGACATAATCATGAAGTAGAATTATAACCTGAAGAGTTGAAATTAGGTGAAGAAGTTCCCTTACAAAAGTTTGACAACTTATCAGTATCACTTTACAATTCATAAAATTTATTGATAAGATATAAAAATGGTATCTCATCAAATAGGAATAAAATTTATAGAAATAAAAATATATATGATAATATTCCAACATATGAAGTCGTATATTAAAAGGCATAACAAAAAAAGAAGTCTTTTAAAAAGAAGATGGTGAGAGGTTCCCTTACCGATTTGGTAACTTACGAAACATACACCCCAAGAAAGATATACCAAAAAATGAAGATGAAAATACCCATAAATTTATGTTTATTACACAATGAATAAAATCATGGGTAGTAAATAAATCACACAAAATAAAATAGTAGAAATATAGAATGAATCTCACGAGAATAAAAAGTGAGATGAGAACCCCGTAACACATTGTAATCAATCGAGTCGTATGAAAAAAATTTATTAACCACCAAATGAATCACAAAATACCCTGAATATAAATAGAAACATGATAATATATATCAAATTGTACTACCTGATACACCAAACTCAATAAATAAGTGGCGAACATTGGAAATCTCATGGATTTGAAAGTGAGAAACGACACCCCTTACTTAATGTTCGTATTGAATTGTTTGTTCCTTGTTATTATTAGATAATGAAATTAATTTAATTTATAATTGATTAAGAATATTTTTCAAGTTTATTAATTCTTTTATATCAATTAATACCATGTTATAAATGTTATGTAATCATTTAAGTTAATAATGGTCGTTTTGTCAATATTAGGTAATTGAGACAAAATGAACACCTTATAATTACCATTTGTCCATGTGTTCAAGAGTAAATTATCTCCATAATGATATTAATAATTTATTTATAATATATATCATATATATCCAGTATATATATTTATTTAAAATATTTCATAACATTTAGATGTAAGAAATCAAATGCACCGTTCATGGAGATGGTAAGCCGTACGTCCAAAAGAACACTACTTTCATTTCAATTTCATATTTAATGGAATGAAAACATAGTGATACATAGGTATATTATTATTACAGTATAATATAATATATTTTTTCATAACTCCATCTTTTATACATTCCACGTATGGAATGAACGATTCATATCACTCTGAGGGGGCAGTAGTACGCATTTTCACAAATGTAATTATTGCGTTTACCCATAATGGAAACCATAATGGTATTCTATAAATAAAAAAACATAATCATATAGAAAAAATAAAAATAATATATATATATATATATCATATATAAATACATTTCCATCATAATGGACACCATGAGAGGTGATATAAGATATTTAAACAATCATCATTTCGTGAGGCAGTAGTTCGCTGTCCACAAAAACAATATATTCAATACACATTAAGTGGAGTTGTGTGTAAGTGTAGTTAGAATACATCTCATAACCACATCCTAGTATATTGACTATACTGGTGTTGTTATAAAATATAGGAATAAAAAGAGTTTACGGGTTGGAATGTAAAAAAATAGAAAACAATTTAAGAGAAATTTTTAGCCTTATTTCGAGTAACTCCCACTAATTTGAACCAAATGGATTTCTTGAAGTGCCTTTTGCATAATATAAGGCCTCTATTAGGAAGAGAGTGATATTAGAGCTTATTTGGGAAGGGGTTGGATGGGCCAGGGGGCTTGAGAGGAGTTATGAATGGGTTAGAAGTGAAGCCTTTTTGTATGGGGAGGATGGGTTCTTTAAGAATGATTGAAAATACTACATCATTATATAATTATTTTAGGTTTCTAAAGGTCCAAAACATATTAAAGATGATGATAATATTACTCATGGTTAAAATAAAATCATCCAATAAGTATTGGATAGGTTTTGGAAATTATTTTAATCTTTATAATCTTATTTATTGAAACCGTTTATTAATGAGGTAAACACAACATCATAATTGTGTAACATATAGTTTAATTAATTTGATGTCTAAAAATTATAAAAAAATACCATTATTCAAGAAATAGTTTTATAATTCCAAAAAATATTTATTGTCAAAAAGATAACTTATATAAACCCATGTAAAAATTGATGTACTAAAAGATTTTTGTTTGTGTCATTTTTGTCATTACGTTAAATTAATTAATCTAAAGTGTCATTATCACTCCCATTTGGCTCCATGGGATCCAAAAATGAACCCAAGGTTTCCCATGGTCAGACGTTAATCATCCAATAAGGGTAGGACAAGTGTTAAGGTAATTTTTTATTATTATAATATTCTTTTTAATTTAAATTACCCTATTTACCTTTAACTGCTGTAAATAAAAGTCAAAAGTAACTATTCACCCAAAAATTATTTTCATATTATTGAATAACATTTTACTTACTAGTAACAACCATGTATGTCAAATTTTTGAAATTTAATTTACAGAAGTGGTAAAATATCATTTAAATGAAAAATTCAGTTTTATAACTACTACTTAGTTGTTTCACTATTCATAAAAAATTATGTTTTTCAGAAAAATACCATAAATTCAGCCTAAGCTATATTTGATATTCCTAATTCCTAAAAGATGTATATTTTAAAAAATTAAAAACATTGGAGTTTCATTAATTAATTTAAAATTAATTCCCATTGTCAAAATTAATAGTGTGTTTTTAAGAAACAATATCTATCAAAAGAGTGACACATGTTTATGTCCAATATCAAAGTTAAATTAATTCCAATGGCCACCACTGGATTAAATGGTGAAAATATAATCTAATTACACCTCAAAACCAATTAAAAATATTAAATAACCATAAAATTAAATTATATTAAAAGGAATTATTGAATTAAAATACAGTATTAATCACTATTCATTAAAAATGAACTTTCCAAAAAATTAAACCGAAATTAAATTTGAATGTCTTGATTCTAAAGAAGTTCATTATCTTGTCAAATAGAACATATAAAAGTGACCAAATCAATATTTAAAGAGTTTTTTCCATTAAATGATGGTAAATCAACATTTTAAAGAATATTATATTATTTGTGCTTAAAATTGGATTGATTCATATTTTAAGCCTCTAACTTTTATAAGTTAAATGTAAAATCATTTAACAAACATGTATAGTCGTATAATAGTCAGTTTTATTCATTTCGCCTAATATAATGAAAAGGCATTAAATACCATTTAAAATAATAATATATTATTATTTTTCAGTATGATTCAACATTTTGTGCAATATATAACTTCTAAGAAACCCATTGTTACGTGTCAAGTACACCCTTGAATATTCAATCCCCTTTAAAATTAATATCTCTATCAAAATATTAATAAATATGAAAATTTCATGTTCTTTATTTCACTGGGATTTTTACAAATGAAAATCCTACCTCGTGTTTAATCTTATATAATTGTTCATTAAACGATACAAAACATAAGAGAGTGACATTAGACTAATTCAACAATGATATCATTTCCAATATACAGTAAATCTAATTTCATGATTTCTACATGAGTTAAGGTAGTGTATTGAAGATAAAATATTCATTCAACCTTATTATATTAAACAATATATACCCAATTCAATGTCATAAAATACATTAGTGTATACTAATTAAATTAAAAATATTCTTATTATTCCCTTGTTAATAGAAGAAGTGATTTTTTCTAGATATGTCCAATAAATTATTAGGAAACTATGTCATTGATATAGATTTAGATATCATTCATAATGTGATTAAATTAAATCCATTAAGGTCTTTATCCCATTCTATAGAATTCTATTTCATTATCATAAATAATTAATAATTAAAATTTTAAATTACCACTGATAATGTTATATGTAGAAAAAAATCATGAAATGTTTTTCAATCATTAGAGGTGTATTCCATAGATTCTAATAACATATTCAGACATCTAAAACTTCCCTCATGATATAATTATGTGTGAAAATAATTTGTTTACTTAATAAAATATATAAATTTTAATACAGTTAAAAACAATTTATTTTGTAACTGTACGAAGCCATATTAATCACCAGGGATATAAAAATCACGAAATAAATTATCCCATACTTGGTCAGTTTGTGGACAGGGTTATAATTATATAATGAAAATATATTATAAGTACTTAGTTTGATTATTATTAAAATATTAATGCAAATTTTCCAATAAACTATTCAATTAAGATGTAGAGGATAAAATATTTTCACAAAATATATCAAATGTTAAATATATTTCTTTATATTCCCTCATCCACAAAATCAATATATGTTAAATATGATAGTCTCATGTTTCCCACAACATTAACGCTAGTTCACCATATATTGTAATTTTTTCAAAACCCACTCTATCATAATATTTTATGTTTCCTTCGATGAGATTCATATATATTTTTCAAATCATTACCGAGAACCATGTTGATTGAGTCATTCCATGCTATCCCCATCTGGTTTTTTGATTATATAGATCATTCATCCAATATTACTCTATGAAATTGAGGACTATGTTAAACTTGTATTTCCACATGTATCATTTCAATTTTTTGGTCAGATATCACGTGTAATAATATTTATTCCGCTATAAAATTTGTTATACTACCCCACCAACCATTTTATATATCACAGATATTTGTTCTCCATAATGTTAAAAAAACTAATAGATATATGTCAAAATTAATTCTTATTTTGAATAAAATATTTGTATCCTAATAAAGGTAATAAAATTGAATGTTTTCAAAAAATGAATTGATAAAAATGCCAATTAAATGTATATAAAATGATAAATTCATTGAAACATCTCACATTAATAACATTAAATCATTAAATTAGATAATTATATAGTTCAACATGTTGAAATTTTTTTAGTAAAATATATACATTTTTTTTTGAAATTTATCCTTACAGAATAATGTTATTTTCAATATCATTTCAAATAGAAATAAATCGTATTTCTAAGATATAACTAAAATTTAAATTTTAATTTAACTATAATTTTTTTACATTTAATCATTTCAATTAATGTAATTAATGTATACATTACATACATTATTAATTTAAAATTTCAACATTTAGAATATAAAGATTATATTATGATATGTTAGAATTTATCTATGATGGACATTAATTTTTAAAGTTGATAATTGTTAACAAACCATTTTTGACATATCGAATCCAAAAAATAATTAGAATAGTTATTTTCTTTTGATGTAAATTGGGTTTCACCATTATAAAAATAATTTCATGAGTTGGAATTATAAGACATCACAAAATTTTTATAAACAAATTATTCAAAGATTATAGGTTCATGAAAAATAGAATATGGTTATTAAAAATATAGACCTTTTGGTTGGTGATGATCATATTCCCCCATTGGTCAATGAACATCTCCGGTGGTTTATTATCATTTGACATTCTATGATTATAATATTATTATATGAAATTTTTCTTTATTTTTTCATATATGTAAAGTAGAAATAAACATTGATCTCCATATAATATAAAATTAAAAATCATTGGTTTCAAAATATAATTTTTTTGACCAAGTTAATGTGGACATAAAAAGCCACAACATTCAATATGGATATTGGGAATCATATTTGAATAACTAATTTAACTATTTTTATTTTATAAATATCTATTTATAATGTGTTTTTTGGGAATTTATAAATAGAAATAAATTCTACAAGAAATGCGAAGACTCATACTAAAATCCAAAGTTTACAATTGTTAGTGGCCTTCATTACTCTTTATCATTAATTTATTTTTATGAGTAATATGGAATTCCCTAACAATTTATGTGAAGGAAATGAGAAATCATTTTTTCAATATTATGGTGAATTTTTTATTTTAGGGTTTTTTAAATTAAAATTTTCAGGAATAATCTATTTCTCAATTGTATTGGCACTCTAGGATGATTCATCATTTTTAAATTACATAAAACAATTTCTATTGTCCACATATCCATAAATTTTTTATATAATTAATACAATGAAGAAATTTTTGTCTTAACAGTAATTATTCACATCAAAATAACCATAAATTATTCTTCATCAATTTCTTAATCCAATATAAAAATACACTAATAATTGATTCTGTATTGTCATGAGAAATTAGATGTGAGAGATTATGTCATGAAATCTCCTAAATTATGATCCTAAAGGGGTGTGTTTTCTTCCTACAACAATTTTCATAGATATATCATATTATTATACATAATTTTTTTTAAAAGTATCATAGTGTCTTAAAATTATTAAAATATCATAAAATTATAAACTCCACATTGAGTATTTAATTATATAGTAATTCATAAAATAAAATAATTTTAAAATAAATATAATTACCCTTTTATAAATAATAATATAACCAAATAAAAATATTTAAAATAGATTCTGAAAATATCACATGATTTTTCATTTTTTCATTCCAACCATATAATAATTGATCATATATACAAACATTATTTTCATAAAAGAAAACTATTTTACTTCATTAACCCATAATATATATTTTCTCAAGCATGGTAATAAATTTATAAAGTTAAAATGAAATAATATTTATAGATACATGTTGAAAAAAAGGGTAATAATAATGCATATCCACTTCCTCTCCCATGCGTTATCCTCCATGAATCAATTTCACAATCATTAGATGAATATTTTTTTTGTACAACACTTGTTAAAAATGATCCAATAACTACATGGACAATTTAAAAAATGGAACATCATTGTGCAAATTAGTTTCTATTTAATCTAATATATGTGAAATAACATGTAGTTATGTATGTGGCTATATTATAAGAAATATTATATGTACTATATTTGGTTGGTTTTATAAATCAACGTGAATTTATACCTATAAAATATTATCAATAATATCAAATGGTTCCAAAAATCCAAGACATAACATGATGCCATTTTTAATTATTCCATTTATAATGATTAGAGAAAACATCAAGAAGACATGGTAACCATCCTAAAAGTTCATAATTATTCTCGTATGACTGATTAATGATTCTAAGGGACTATAAACTATTGTAATATGTTTTGAATTCAATTGTCCTTCCCTATTTCACACTATATTAAATCTTCCCTCAAAATACCAGACAATTCAACCTATACCCAACATAATGTGGTCAACATGGCCTCATGTACACCTCCTCAAAAGTAATAATTCAAATAATGGAGATCAAAATATTATAGAATAAATATTCCAATATGTGAATGTGTAATAACTATATACATCAAAAACCCAACATACATTCCATTATCATGCCCTACAATTTAAAGATATTCCCATTCAACTATCCCATTATTAGGTGATTATATTTTATATATAGTGATAGAATCATATTTTATGTCCTATACGATACATTATAATTTCTCATATTTATTTTTTAGACAATTATAAATAATCAGTCATGATGTAAGATAAAACATCACTATCTTAAAAACATATTGTATTTCTATGTGACCCACTATATATTACTGTGAAATATAAAAAATGTAGAAAAAACATTATCTATAAAAAATAACCTAAATGGAGATATAATATTTAATTTGAATTGGTAAATTGTTTTAAAAAATAATTTGATATATCATTTAACATCCATTCAAGAATACAAAGTGGATACATCATACCGGCTAGAAAATGATTCTCCAACTTTATTTGATAATCATTAGGGCATATAAAATGATCATATACTAGGTGTTATCTCGACATTAGCCACTAAAATGTTCTCAAAACTACATTTTGTGTCATTATAACTTCACGATGGACTATTAATAGGTAAATTGAATATATTATAAGATTTCCCTCAGTTTAACTGTGGTAATGAAAACACACCAGTGATATGGATTTTGATTCCTTCCATATTTAGTGAAACAGTGTGGTTTCTTTACATTAGTTATAATATATCTCCATAAATTACCCCAAGGATATTCAAAATGTGATGTTGTGATATCATTTTTAATATCATATGTCAATAACATATAAAAATGGGATAATTTAACATTTTTATCAATAACATCATGTATCAATGCACATATAAAAATACATTCCTTTATCCATAACATTATTAACCATATCATGGAATGAATTCCAATTCCAATCATAATCCACAACCTTGAATTTCTTGATTAGTATAAAATATAAAAATGTTAATATCAATGGTTTTATAATTAATTATATTTTAATAACTTTATCTCACTTATAAGAATATATTATATATTATTTTGGGTTATATATAATGGGAAAATAATTCCAAAATAATTTAATTACTCCATGAATAAATATAAATTTTACTATATCCAATTATAATATAATTTATACGATTTTATTCAATGTTACTCACAAACCATTAACTATAATGAAAATATTAATAATATTATGATTGTACATGGATATGTCTAGAATGAGAAAAATATAAATCAACCCCAAAATGTATTCCATAACCTAAAAATAAAAAAACGAATATTGTTTAGATATTCCATTTAGAAGATGAATAAAATTTTAACAATTATTATTAAAATGAAATTCCATTACTAATTTTTCAAAGATAAAAAAAGTGATGTTATACACCAAAAACATAGAACAACTTTAGGATAATAGTTAAATAATAAAAATAAAATATTAACCAAAATTATTATATAAGAACAGTCTAGAAAATGACTTTACCTATTCTACAATAGTTGAAACTATTATATATCCTATAATATTATAACAACCAAGATTTTTAGAGAGGTAATAATTCATTCATTTTCATTCAAAAACTCGTTGATTTTTATTTTTGGCTTACCCTAGAGACCGAACATGGGGAGGAATAGTTTGGATTCTAATAAAGGGAAGCAATGTGGATAGAACATAAAGAAGAAAAAATATATGAAGTTTATTTAAATTCATCTCATGTATTAAATGAACGGAATATATGATTCATGATATTCCTCCTTGAATTCCATGAGATAGTTTTTCATAGGAGGAAAAATCCTAATCTTAACATGACATATAAAGAATCAGTCACCATGTAAATTCCCTTTTTTAGTTTTTTAAGGGAAGTATGTCCTCTAAATTTTGGTCAATGGATAATATACTTCAACACAAAATAGGATCCCCATGAGAGTGATCATCCATTTAGAGATTTTTTTTCCAGTTCAACTCCATATATACTTAGATCAGTCTCCCATCTATCAATTTTCATCCCTCTTGGTAAAAGATATGATATTTAGTCTTATTTTCTTTACTTATCTCCTCATTGTTTTTTCTATTCTAGAGTGAGTTTATATGAATTATTATCATGGAAATGTACTATTTTTTTATTACATATGCTTTTTATTGAGTTAATGGAATATACTGAATACATTTCCATCCAAGAAAAAAATTTCGGTGGTTTAACAATTTTCCATAAATTTATAGTTGTTTTTATAGTACTTTTGATATGATATTAGTCTAAAATTTATGGGTATTTCTTTAAAATGTTTTAAACATCAATTATTCATTTTACCATGTATAATTACATCATAGACCTATAAAAACATTCTAAGTACTTATTAGTGATTGGAAACTACCCCTTTAAGTGTGTTAAATGAAATTCATTCTTCACATATGTTTTAAATTGTCACAACCACCATCTTTGTGGTCTTTATTTACAATGAAATTCATTTTCAATGTTGTAAATCAAATAACTTAAATAAATTAAATTAAAATCGATGGATAGGAAAGACTAATTGTTGCTCAATAATATTTTTATGGATTACGTATTTGATAATTACATTGTAATATTTGGAATACAATTCATTCATGCTAAGTGCTATTTAAGCCTGATTATAGTTATTATTCGAAAATAGATATTGGTAAGTGAGATATTGTAATTTGATTTGTTGAGAATGGAAGTTCAGGCTACATAATTTTGGGTGATGGTCATGTCCTCTCACACTATTTACATTAGTTTGGATAATGGGAATGAAATTCCACGTACATCTTTATCATTTGCTGGGAATGAAGACTCACCCTACTATTTCAAGTGAAAAGCATGAAATAGCACATTAATATGATATTTAGGGTCCATACCATTGATAAGGTCTATAACTCATTGGACATGTTATATATACAAATATTATGCTAGGGGTCAAACTTGAACCTACTATCCATGTATATACCTCTAAAAGTACTTATATATAGGGTATAGATTCGAATATACAAATATACATATACATATATGAAAACCTATATATATATATATATAAATATATGGTAAACTGGAAATACACATTCCAAACTAGGATGAAATAGGTAGAGTCTTCCTAGAGTCTCGTTGGATCCTTATATTGAAAGTATTTAGTCATTCAACATTTTTTATTTTTAACTATAAAACATACTTCTTTTCTATACACAATTTCTAGATTATTCTAGACACCATAGGTTGTATTATACGATGTTTAACTAACACCTTACTCTGGATAACATTGGGTCATGTGAATAAATCATGACATTAGGTGTAGATAAGGTCAAATATCATATCCCACATTCTTAATCTCCATTCAAAAACCATATAGAACGATATGAGAGTACCACGAATATTCTCATGATTCTAGTAGAGATTCAATTTTGGTCTTCTTAGACTTTTTGAATAACATGTCGTATATGACTGTACTCAGTATCTTTACTATCCATTTTTTATATAAAAATTCCATGAAATCATTATATATATGAAGGAAATGGAATTGTTAGAATTACGTCTAGGATATTTTCTTTTTTGTTGTGGGTTTTTAGTATTTTTTTCAATTGTTATATAATTTATTTCTTGCTTCATATATATATATATATTTGAATTATTATCATGGATCTAATCTGATAAGAGGTAATTGTCTTTTACCAAGCTAGGGTTCCACCAAACCTAACACCCAACCCATTCTATGGAATTTACAGAAAGTTGTTCCTAATCCCCATTGGATGAAAACAAGTGTTTGGGTTTCATAAAAATTATTTGGTATTTATTTAAATAGATTCAATAAACATAAAAACCAATGGTTTTGAACAGTATAATAATAAAAAGAGAAATCCAAACAAGGGTAAATAATTTTTAGATCCTAAGTTTCTAACCTGAAAAATCAATATTCAACTATGGAATGGAGAAAACAATAATTAAGAAACCTCCATATTACAAGATGGATGTCACACTCAAGACACCACCACCAACCTGCTAGATATTGAAAACAATAAAACTTAATCAATCTCAAAAACATACCATTCCTTTACCAAAGTCATATAATGAATAATCTACATAGACCTATAGGTGTATGACAGGTGTGAGATAATGCCCAGTAGGATTCCACCTTATAAAAGGGCTGCAAACTATAGACATTAAATGAAAAGTTAAGATTTATGTTTTATGAAAATTTTGAGAAACTATTTTTTTTGGAAATATTTTAAAAGAGAAAATTTCAATTGAATAACATTATAAGTGATATAAATTCATTTATTCGAGATTAAAACATGCACAAAGTGAATCATATGCTAACAACAAGTAAAATTTTACAAGATATGGAGAAAACTATGTCTTGGGATGTCCTTGATGGCTATTTCTCCAGTGTTTATTAGTGATCATTGTATATCGGTGAAACATGGGATAGAAAATACATTGTACAACATCCTCTTGAATGATCAAATGAAGAGAATTATTGCCAATATTTTAGAGATTCCAATCATCAAAATATTGTAGTTATTATTTTATGTGATAATCCACCAATGTGTATATAAGATTATGGAAATTCATAGTAATTAGTGTATTAGTCCAATTCTATCCACCTATACCCCTATGATTCAGTTTATGTGATCAGTTTCATTTTCAAATTTCACATAAAAAATATCATTTTCATAGACAATCCAATCATCTCATGAACACGGGTGAAAGAACACTTCCACATTTTATAAACCCCATTTCAAAATTAAATAGGACGATTAATTTTTAAATACATCCATTCCCATGGGCAATGTCATTTTTAAAACAACACATAACCCCAAATAAACATTAAAACATGTTTTCCATCATTATTAAAATTCTACAATCATTTATAATTAATAAGAAAAAAAATAAAAAATGAAAAAATTATCATCTCGTTCATAAAATGCTTGATTACCTTTAAATCCCATTGAATTACCTTTTACAACCTTCCACACATGGCATAAACATATTTAATAAAAACAATATAAAAACTCACATGAATCTTTTTCTCCTTTTATTGTAAAACTAATTTCAATCTAACAATAATACAAAAATACTTACAAAAAATATTTCACACTTTCCACCCATTCCACACATTTTATCAAGGACCTTCAATGCATAAAACAAGAAGAAAATAAGGAATACACATAGAATATATCATAATTTCATAAAATCCACTTTTAAAGATGCAAATCTTGAATAAATTTAAAATATCATTTTACCCATAATAAAAAATATATATATAACCCAAAGAACAGAGAAGGAAATCATATTAAAATCATTTAAAAATGTTTAACCATATAACCACATAACTATATCGTGGAAGAACCCATAAATTGGTGAAATTCCTCAACCACACCACCTCAATACCATATAATTCCATGATATTACAAGAAACATAATTATCCAACTCAACAATATAATATTGAACCATTCCTAGGTCAAAAACACTACTGGTAAATGAGAATCCTAAAAATAATGAAGAAAATACCTAGAATGATGGATGAAATCCTTAGAGGAGACACATACATGTAAATTTTTTGGTGATTCTATGATAAAGTAACCAATGGATGGGATCCTAAGGATCATAGTAGGGAATGTAAGAGGCTCCCATGGAATAAAATCCTTAGCAGGGTGGATGGAGGTAGAATAAGGGTCAAATTCAAAAGGGAAATAGGGTAAACCTTCATATTTTAATGACTTGGACAGTTCCCACGATTTTCCATGACTATTTGATTTTTTTTGGAAAGAGTGATGTCTCCACATTCCACAAATTACGTGTCACATAAATAGTTGAATAGTTTGGAAAATAGTTCACTAACCATGTGATTCATCTCTCTCCAAAAAGTACACCACAATGCATGTTTTCCTTGGAAAGGAACACAATTTCCAATAATAGTTCTCCAACCATGATCCACATGATGATCACAAAAATAATTTATTTTCCTAAAAACATACAATTGTGGAACAAGGGTAAAAGAACCAAAACCCAAAATAAATAGAATATTACCTTAAAATTCAGATCTATCACAATCAGGTTTCAAGATAAAACCAATACTGACAAATGAATCAGATCCAATAATGAAAATAAAACATAGTTGTGACAATTATCCCTATGGTAATTCATTCTACCCCTTAAATATATAACAAGTTTTGATCAAAAAACAAAACTTGATATTCACCCACAACTCAATGATATTTTCGAATAAACATTAAAGAGGAATAAAGAAAGAATACCATAGAACAAAACATATATTAACATTATTTAAATTAAGAGGCCAGGATGGAATTACCACTATACAACTCCTACTCCTACAGTGATACAACATCACCAATTGGTTGATCAAAATAATGGAATCATCACAACCAATTAATACAAATTTTCAATCCAAGATCACTACAGACACTACTAATTGAATCTCATAAATTTTACCTGAATTGAACAAACTAACTCAAACTGATTCTCAAGAAACACATCCACAACCTTTATTGGAAAAACTATTGGTTAAGTCACACCCCATCATTTACACAGGGGAGTAAATCTAAATTGTATTGCTCTAAATGAGGATACCCACTTCCAAGACAGCACAAAAAACCAACTGCACTATCATCATATGGATTCTAGAAATGACTCCCTGCCTTTTAAAATAAGCTAGAAATATTTTACTATTCAATTTTTATTTTGAGACCTATAATGGATCTACCTAACATTAGAATAATTCCTGACTGGAATACATTCAATAGTTTCATGTGTAAGAACACATTATTATTGGAATGAAGATATGAACACAACACCCCACATGGCTTATTTTCCCTAACATGGAACCATCATCAGGACACAAACATAGAAGACGAACATGGATCATCCTACATCAACTTGAAAGAGATAAAATTGAAACAAAGAACACATGTAATACTCATCCATTTAAAATAGAGGATTTCATAATTTCCAAGAGATTAAAATTCATCCATTAATGTAAATGTTTCCAAAACTATAATAGACATCCACTTTTTCATTTGAATGAAAATGGACATCATGAAATATATCTGAAAATGGTCATTACCAACAAAGAAACCTTAAAAATAAAATAAACATTAAAATGATCCCCAAATAGAAAACTATTTCTATAAATGGACATGAAGGCATCTTATGAATAGACTTGCCACACTAATGTCACAACATGATCCCTTGCATAAAATGGACCGATGACGTTATGAAGCCTTTTAACACCACAACTATAACCAAGAACCTAAAAGAAGTTATCATTTCTCTTACTTGAATTCCATTATCAATTTCTATACATGAACTTCTAGAATAAATGGGGAAACATTACCTTTAACAACATAGGAAACTCAAGAAAACTTGTATTCATTTCACTTCACCACATCAACACTTCTTCTTTAAGGGGATCTTTCTATCTGGATAGTAGAGGAGGATTCACATTCAAAATTAAAAATGAGAGTCCTTTAATTGATCTAATAGAGGGCCTTCCTATAGAGAATCACTCGGGGCTACACTTTGATTATTCAATGATTGATTCTGTGGTAATACACATGGCAAAAAATAAACTGATTCCCCAATCCAACTAGTCCATTGGCCAAAATAAACCATAAATAAAACATCAATAATGAAAATTCAAACAAATCTAAGGATTATATGAAAAAAATCAAAACAATACCCTAAATGTAATAAAAAATCACGTTATTAAAAGTAATGAATACATGAAATACCATTCAAACACAAAGGGTTATAAAAAAACCACCTCATAAGAATCATTACAAAATCACAAGAATATACACCACACAACAATTGGTTATAAAAACATCACATTTTCACATTAAATAACCATTGAAAATAAAATAGGCTTGGTGGGTGACACACTCACCAATGGAATTCCATGGATCCTCAAACATTTGTACTCTCATTCATTTAAAAGAACCCATATCTCATTTCAATGAAGGAACACCTATTATTTTTCCATTAACTGCTACATTTCCAAATATACCCATGCATGTGGTCAGTCATTGGAATCCCAAAATTCAAATGAAGCATTCCCATTTAAAAACTCACATTAAATTTTAAATCCCACCAACAACTAAGTAATAATAATTTTCAAATTTCACACATCAAATTATTTAATTTTTTGTCAAAAAAATAACATTGATTCTATCCCATGATCCAATTAAATACTTTAGAAAATATTTTCAGCAACATAACATAAATCATACAAATAAATATCATTTAATTATATTATCATTTAATCTTATGTGAGACTAGTTTCTAGTAATTTTCAATATAAAATATTGTTTCTCAAACAACCCATTTCAAGAACCTCTATGTCACAATCATATAATTCCAATTTCTCTAAAATAATCTATATTTCACAGAAAAATTATTTCACGAAAATATAATTTTCTAAAGATTACCCTAAAATGTTTTTGAAAACTCATATTCTATATTCATAAAAACAAACCATTTCTACTCTAATAGCTTGTATTGACAAAGCCCAAAACAAGGGTTTCTGAGAAAAATTCAAAACCTACGAAGATAAAAAACATATGTTCCTGAAAATAATATCATTGATATACATAAAATATTCAAAAATAACAAGACACAAAATATCATAACCTCACTTTGATACCATTTTCTCACAAAACAATCAAAGGATCCACCTAACATGTTACCTGACCCCATTCCTAGCATGACATGATGTGCATTCATTATCTCCATAGTCTAGTAATGAGTTCCAATCTAGAAAATACATTTGTAATTATTTCACAAGAATAAAAAATCATAAAAATCCAATGTAATTGAACATCATAAAAACAAATAATAGAAAAAAATAACCTGAATAATTTAGTGATTAAAATTTACAAAATTAAACAAAACACAAAATAGAATAGTGGAAAGGATAGGGACCAAATAACCCAAAACCCACTATATAACAAGAGGGATGTCACCCTCAAGACACCATCACACCACTAAACATGATTGAACACTAGAAACACGTATTCATCATCACATCATATGATGCCCTTACCTAAGTTATACAATAAATAATCTACACACACATAGGTTTATGTACAACGTGAGATAAATCCCATTAGGATGCCACTTGAAAAAGGAGTTCTAAAAAAAGATAACATGAATGTTCTTTAAAATGGGATAGAATTGTTTTTAAGGAAAAATTGAAAATTAAGAACATTGTAATGGAATAAAATTTTAATGGAAATAAATGATTTTATTTTAGAGTGAAACACACACATAGTGTATAATTTGATTATGGTGAGTGAACTATCACCTGATAGTGAGTGAACTATGCCACTAGAAATATCTATATACACTAGATGAAGTAGTTATATAGGATCATCATATCAGAGTGAAATTTGGTATATTTAACACACTATATTATGTCCCCTTGCATATTCTGCTAAAGAGGATTACATCCCAAATGTTAGTCATTCACATCATCATGATCATTTAGTTGGTGATGTATGCATCAATTCAGCTAAGTAAAACCATGTCTATGCTACTTCTAAATCTCTAGAATACTAGTCCATGTATCTATACCTAGTCTCCTAGGGCTACCTATTTGTGTTAAATTTATTTTCAATATATAACACACACCATATTAGTTTCAAACATAATCAAAACATCTTATGAACAAATGGAAAACACAACTTCCCTATTTTATATAAACCATATGAAAATAAAACAAGGAGAGAACATTTTAAACCCACCCATTCCTCTGGAAAAGACCCATTAAAAAATGACTATTATAAAATTTTATTTCATCATTCATACAATTATAAATTCCAATAAAATGTATACAACAAGAAGTCCAAGATAAAAAAATCTCATCTCATTCATAAAATTTATTTATACAATTAAATTCCATTTCAATCCCTTTTATAACCTTCAACAAATGGAATAAATCATATTAAAAGAAAACTACAAAAAAACCACAAGAAATATATTCACCTCTAGTTAGATAAACCATTTATTTCATAGACACATATGAAAACCTGAAAAAAAAAATATACCAAAATTTTCACAAATTATTTCAAACACATTCAAACCATAAAACAAGAGGTGAAAATAGGATACAAATGGACTGTAAAAAAATTTGTTGGAAAACAAATTTTCAACACACAAATACCTTGAAACTTTTTAAAAACACATTTATCACCTCATACACAATATAATGAAACCAACAATGAGACAAGGAAAGCATATCCTAATCATCAAATACTGTTTAAGCATCTAACCACCTACCTAAAGCAAAAAGCATCAATATTTTGGTGTGAAACTACAACTGCACCACCATAAAACCCAGGAAACAAAATATTTAAAAGAATAAAGAAATCTCTCAATGTTTAATGATAGAACCCTTCTACGGTTAAACACCAATTAGAAAATGACAAACCATGAATGAGTGGATCATAGAACAGGAGGATGGAATAAATAAATATATGATGAATTTATATGGTGATATAGTGGAGCTTCCATTCCAAAATCAACATATTAATAGATCCCATAAATCCTAAGAGATATTCGATGATGCTCTGATGGCTGAAAATTCGGAGTGGGTGGATGGGGGTGGAATTATTGTTAAATCCATATTACGAAAAAGGGAGAAACACAAAATTTTAATGACATGGACATTCCACATGGTTTTCCTGGAATGTTTTAAATATTTTTTATCAAATGATTTTTCATCACAATCCACAAGGGATATGTCGCATAGTTATTCACATGGATTGACAAACTATGAATAACCATTTGACTACGCTATAACAAAAAATGACACATTAGTTAAATGCTTCTTTGGAAATGAAATGATTTGACTTAATCAGGCACCAATCACGAACCACATGATCATCCCCAAAATACTCAATTTTTTCCCAAAGAACACAGATGGGTCCCAAGAATAAAAAATTTAGATAAAAAAACAATAATACCTCAAAATTCAACCAAATCACATGCAATTACTGAGAGAAAAATAGAGACCCAAAAAAGGAACATGATCCTAGGATGATGAAATAACCAGGTTCTGAACATTATAGTATCTCCACATTACCACTGTAGAACTATACTAATAGTCATCATCCCGTAGTGTAGGTGGAGCTGTGCTTTAGGATATGCGACCCACCAGCATGGGAATTATTTTTTTCTTAAATATTTGGTATTATATAGTAGATTATGAGGTAATGGAATTTTTTAATGTTCTTATTTCTATAACTATCTACCAATGTAAAATTTAAATCCAAATTAACTATTATGTGTTATTTTTTTATGTTTTTTTATTGTTATATTCGATATGATTTCACCAAATATGGACACACATGATTTTTGATGTTATTAATATTAATATTATTATTTTTATTAAATATTCCTATTTTAATAATACAGAAAATATGTATTTACTCATGCATCATCATAAGAAATATATTACTAACAGTACTTACACTTTACAAAGCCATGTTTATACACAAAATGCATATTACTACTACATTAAGTCATTGTCTGGATTATTATATATGGAAATTTAATAAAATTTCATTAATTGATAATGGAATTGGAGAAATTCATGATCATACATAAAATATATGTTGATATTTTTAAGATATATTTGTAATGAAAAATTAATCGGAAAATTATTCCATTTTATAGGATATACACCTATTGGTTCTGTGAACTGGAGAAACGTTATTTGATAGGATTACTCGAATGAAAAAGATATTTTATAAAGAAATTAATTGAATAAATCATAAATGGGGATTCATGTAATAGAATCATTGCATACATACTATTACACATAGACACTGTATATAAAAGACATATTATATTTAAATAATGTTACAACGGTTATTTATAATAGTTATAGATTTTATAAATTGGGAATGGTGATACATTTAACAAAAACATGATATATATATATATATAATGTGTGTAACATTAAAAAAATTAAAACTAATAGATGGAATGGTTATTCCGAGATAGTATGTTAATTAAAAATTAAATGGTGTCTTCCTCTACAAAATAAAATTGATACATTATATATCTCCACAAATATATTGTTATATCATACCTAGGGACAAACTAAACCATTGTAGTGCACAATTGAGGGTGTCTATTATGTTCTTGAAGTCCTGTTATGGTCTCTTTTTTCACAAAGACCAAGATTTAGGAATAGGACTGGATGGAATATCCATTCCATAAAATGATATATACCTACCATATTATTGATATATCATCATTTAAATGTTAAATTAATTTATGAGGTGTCACTTCATAATTGTAAAATCTTGAAACCATGAAGGGAAAAAGTCATATTCTACGATGTAGGTGAATATCATACACCTAAGTTGATGTGCCCTGATCCACCAGTATTAACTTTAATAGTTCCACCAAAGGCCACACATACTATTGATGAAATGGAAAATAACATGAAATTTTGAGAGGTTTTAATTCATACTATATAGTCCATTGAATGTTATTTTTGACCTACCATGTCTATGGAAGAGTAGAATCAGGAGTTCTAGTAACATAATCCTACCTCATTTTGGGGAAGCAGATGACCTCAGGCTACTGATTCAGGGATGAGACATATGATTTCTATATTATATTATCTAGAGTCTCCATCACATCCAAGGGTTATGATTGTTATGTATATGATTCATGATTATTATATGTGATGGTATGATTCCATTAACCTTCCAGACTAACATTGATATATGATCTAGAAGGATTTTTTTAATGAGGTAATATGATTATTTATTTCCATATACATTGATTTATGATTGGGAAATAAATATTTTAAACTTATAGTAGATATCCACTTATATTATTAAGAATTATAATATATATTTTGAGTTGTATCAATTCACACTGACTCTCTCTAGAGTTGAGATATTGACATTTAGGCTAATCGATGATGGGATGGTATACACTATATGAAAAATTTTATTGTATTATGGTTGAAAACTTATTGTTATATAGTAAACCAAGAATTCATTATAGAGTGGAATTTTTTGAAACATGATGATGTAAGGCATATAATTTTTAATCCATACCATCCAAGTTTTCATATATTATGAGGAAATAAAATTTATTGGTTTATCATGGAGTATTTTTAGTGAAGAAATACATATAGAAAACATTATAATATGTCACCATTGTGGGAATTCGGGGAACATTAAACTACATTATAAATGAGATGCAGTTATCTGTAGTCCCTATGGTAGTATGTAGAATATCTAGTGCTACTGTAGAAAATTTCCATGAGTATATACAAAGATATGGTATACACTAAGAACACAATCTGTAGTAGAACAAAATGTATACTTCTAGGTTGGTATGCTGAAGTCCATCACCCATTCAGACTATGGTTGCTATCGAGGGGGGGGGGGAATCAATCTAAATACATACAACAACACAAACCAATATCCTCCACAACACAATTAGTTTGTGGATTAGTTCCATGATATGAGCAAGTTACATGCATTGAATCATTTTCTAGATGATTAGTGAACATGAACTTCAACTATTTGATATAATTTTCTAGTAACCTCTACATTTGTTTTTCCTTCATTTCACATAGGCATAACACAATAATTTATATTTATTTCTTTTATATAGGGTGACATCCTTGGGAAATAGTATTTCTACGATTTCATGACTCTCGATACCCCATGGGGTACCACATTAATATTTTTCAACTAATATAAGGAAATTCACCATGAGATAGTCAGCTTCCTATTTATTTGGAATGATTTGGTCCTCGAGATGATAGGAATTTATGTAATTATTGGGTTGGATTGGTTAGTTCCATATTAAACCCATAATTATTGTTATCACCATAGGGTGGGGTTAACATCCCCATAATATAATATAATAATCCACACTGAATTTTCAGATTCCATGAATATGGAGTCAGAACTAAACATATGTGGCATGGATTATTGACACATACGATCGATAATTAGTTCTAGGATGTTTGTGATTATGCTCTATTATATTACATATACTGGTCTAATGTCTCATGTATTTCTTCTCTTGTGACTATTCAATTCTACATATAGTGTATGAGGTATAATAAATCGTTAAACAATTTCTAGGCACAAAATCCATGTCCATTACACCTTATAGGATGGATCGAACGGAGCTTTTAGTGCTCAAGGAAAAGCTGGATGAGCTGGATGACAATGTCATTATTCTACGTAGTATATATCTATAGGGTGTATATATATTTTCTATCATCAATTAAAATGGTATCCTACTACATTTCATAGAATATTGAGGGATGAACCAACTCATTGCTAATGCCATTTATCCACTTTGTCAAACAGATTACCTATTTGATTCGATATGAGGTGATCAAGTGTTCTAAAAGTTTTATTTTAGGTTTTGACATCATCATGTGTGATTTTGGAAATCATAAATTCCTCTTAAAAAATTCCAAACTATATATGGTTCTTATTATTTGCTATTAATTTTATCAATTATCATGAAAAACCCCACAACCTTGTTCCATATGATGAATCAAGGTTTCCACCCATATCTTGATTCATTTTATGTAGTATTTGTGAAATACATCAACTGATTTATCATAATGATAAATAACTTTGAAAATATCAGGATATTTTGTTTAATATATCAATAGAGCACCAAAATTACCCAAATCTCACACTATTCAAATTATTGATCGGCAAATTCAACTTCTTAGGCCACAACTATATCAACCCATAATATTATTAATGAAAACTCCATTATTATAATTATTTTAGATAGTATAAATAACATAATATCACATAGAGGTGACAATATAAAATTTATAATTGAATAATGAATGGAATTAAATTTACTTAAAGATGTAAAGGAACCTATACCGATATAAAAGTAAGTGGACCTTTTGAATAGTAATGTGACCATTGTGAATAGTAATCCAGCAAGTATAATAGTATTGTCATATATGAATGTAAAAAGAGTATAAGTTTCTTTAGAATTAAAATAATATAATGTTATTTCATATAATATAAATATAAATTTAATAAAAATCATAATGTCATTATTGGTATATTTGTAAAACCAAAATGTTTATTTAAAATATCTTAAATAATATAATAATGTAATGTAAAATTTATTTTCATTAAATATATATATATATTATTGTCATATGATTTTTAAGAAAAGTTTATGAATCATAATTTAATTTATCAATGTCTCATAAATGATTTATATTAATAAAGGTGGTGTTTTTTCAAAAAAAAATGATGGTTTTAATAAAAATTAAATTTATCATATTTAGAAAATCAATTTCCTAAAAGAAAATTGATTTCATAATTCTACATTTCAAAAAGTATTTAGGTTCATTTCTAATTATTTATCTAAAAGAATTTATTTTTTTAATAATGAAATATTGTATTTTATATTATTGAAAAAATTCTTGAAGTAATGAGAAAGAGATGATTTATGGAAGATGTATGATCATAATATCAAACACTAATTCACTATTTCAATATATTTAATAATATAGTTCAATATATAAATATTATTTTTCATATATATATAAGTAATGGAAAAAAACTATGAAAAAACACCCATCTCTTCCCCTATAAATACCACACATCACCACGTCTTATCATCACAACTTCGAAGCACAGAAGCTCATAAAATTTCAACCCAATCCAATTCCCTATCACATCCCTCACATCATGGATAATTGATTATCATTAAAACTCCAAATACAATTTCCCTCATGTTTTTATCAAGAATAATAGATAGTGATGTAAAATTATTTTTCTTTTTCTTTTACATTATTTTTAAATAATTTACATTTTTTATTATATACTTTTATCCCTTTATCTATGTGGCATGATAAGTCACGTATCATGTATAGACTTGAATTTTTTATGTTAATGAAATAATTTAACATCAAAACTCTTCTCCTCTTCATGTTTTTCTAAAAATGTAAACATCATTCGTGAGGAATTGTTTTATCACCTTCAAAGAATAAAAGTATGAATTTTCATTTTCCACGTTATTTATTTTTATTAAATTCATTATTATGGTTGAAAAATATTGTAAATTTTATTTTATAACCTTTTTAGGTTCAATAACTAACATATATACATAATACAAAATAATTAATCAAACTGAGTATGTTGTGATAAAACATGACCTTAAGTAATCTAAACGATTGGGTTTAGCATTATATCTAATGATTAATCACAATATCTAGATAATAAATTGTATATATGACCCATAAAACTCTTATATGTCCACTAATATCATATAATTTTAATTATTGGAAATTATTTTAATTTTATATGATCTTCCAAAAAAGGATTCATGTAGGATGATCCTAAAATACAAAAAAATGAACACTCTTAGATGATGAATGTAAACTCTATTACTCTACATAACGGCCTTAAATAATAGTAATAAAGTTATAATTAATAAAAAATTGTATAAAAGATTATTATCAAGGAATTTAATTTAATTTTCTAGGATACTAATGTGAATTATATATTCAGAGATATGTTAATGTAATTATCAAACCCAACATTTGTTTCTTTGGTCATTCCCTCTTTCATAACAATTTTCAGTTTCGATGATCCTTCACTATTCATTATATATCATATCCCTATTATTCAGTATTCTTCTTTTTTGGGATAAATATGTTTCGAATTTTATTATATGAAAAATTAAATGATTAAAAAAGGCTCTTCTTTCCAAAACACATTTTGAATTCACTTGAGTCGTTTCATCTATGCTCAAAAGTGATGAATCTTATAAAAACTATGTTTTTCTAATTAACATTTTGGAACCTCAAATTTATTTCAGGAATTCACGCTTTATTTACTAAATCAAATTCATTTCCATGGGTTATTTTATGACTAAAATTTTTTATGTTCATTTTGGCATTAATGATTATGAAAATTTAATGATGTGATTAGTAAACCAAAAATTATGTAGTGCTCTAATACACTGGGTAATTTGATATATCTAATGAGATAAGGTTCAATATGAATGACCATGATTGAATAATTGTTCACAATGATGATGTTATGATTATACACCAATTTATTTGTAAACATGATGATATTATACCAATGTGTGGTATTTGACCACCAAGACATGATGTTTCATTATTATATATTTCCACATTTCATTCCATTATCTTATTCTTCATCTGAAGATTTTTATGATGATACAATGATTGGGTAAGGATTATGACTTTTATTATACTCACCCTAAGTTATATTGATTAATGTTTATATTTATTCTTCTATATTTTTTTTAATTATCACCTTTATTTGATGTATATCCTCTTGTGAATATATGTTGAAATGGATACATGAGGTCAAGTATGAAACTAGAGATGAAGATATTAAATATTATTCTTACATTTTTATATAAATATTTTTGGCCCCAACATTTCCATGACACTAAACCATGGTGTACTATATTTATATCATTATTATATATTGTTTTTAAAAGAAATTTGTAATTGGAATATAAGAAGACTTTGGGTCATTATAGTTATTATGAAATGACATTTTAGTTATAATGGAAATTAGGAATGGATAGTATTTCCAAAAATCATTAGTATTAGGATGAGTATATAAAATCACCCATGAAGAATTATTTTAGGAAATTTATAATGATAGAAATCCCATTTTATATTTATTTAGAATTAATTTCACAATGTAATAAATTTTTTATTCAGTACATGTCAATTTTTTTTGTTCAAATATTTTCTAGTTTAAAAAATGGTTAGAACAATGAGAAAACAGACTAACAAACTGTGTGAGGATAATGCCATGATTTCCTTAATTGAATCCCCAATACATTGGAAATTTGTGTCCAAATTTTCATGGTGATTGTAACCGACATATTTCATAATATAAACAACAACATAAATAACTTGGAACAACATCCTTTACCTAAGACATATAATATGGATATCAAAAAAATTTTATGGAACCATTCACTAATATTTAGTGGATCTTCTAAACCACTAGTTCTGGAATTGTGTGTCAAATCAATGAATAATATATTTTATGTACATCACTATTCAGAGATGGAGAATGTGACTATGAGAATTTATGATTTAGAAGATAAGGAAAAACAATCATGGTCATCGATTATGAACACCAATAGAAATAATGAAATTGATTATATGGAGAAGGAAGAATCTAATAAAACATATCTTAACAAGTATATCCCTCGAACTATTCATGAAAATATGGATAGAATATTATTACACCTAGAGAAAAAAGAATCTAAATATTTTGTGTATTAAAAAGATAATTTCACATGTCTTGCAATGTATTTCATGGATTTTGTTAATAGAATGATATAAAAGTTGATTGATTTTTTAGTTTTTTAATAACATAAATTAAAAAATACTGAGGAATAATATACATTAGTAGGTATGGAGATGTTTTTCAATGTTCTCTCAAAGTATAGGTGGAGTATATAGAATGGTCTCTAGGATTTTATGATTAGAAAAAAATATTGATTTTCAAGATAAATGATTGAATGACCATGCTGGTATGAACACTTAATCACTCATGTGTCAGAAATGTGGGAATACACACCATTGGAAATTCCTCAATTAAAAGAAACGATTCTTCATGTGTTAGATAGATGGATACCAAGCTCATGAATATTGAATAGAAATTAATATTATAGAAAATGTGGTGAAGGAATTGAGAGTACCACACAAGTTCAAGTTCATCATTTGTATGGAAAAAAGTGAACTAAGCATGGGAGTGCACTAAAAATCATGTCCTCAAGGGTATTCAGTGTCAGCATCCACCAAAGACAAAATATAAATTTAATGATAATGAAATATATATTTCTATGGTGGATCGCAAAAATTATGTGATGACATGAATACTAGTTATTTGTTCATGAATAGAGAATGTACTGTTTGAATCTAGTTATATGAATTCCTTCATATGATTCATTAATAGTATAAATATTCAAAAACCTCCTCAAAATATTCATATTGAGTTATATGTGAGAATATAAAATGGGGAAATTATTTTATCCAATGTATATATCTCCTCAATGGATAATTTCAGACAAATGGACCTCCCACCAAATCATTACATACATCATTTAGTAGAAATTGATGCTATACTAGGCATGGATTGGAAATATTTATACATGTACAACATTAACTATTGAGAAAAGAAGATAACTATAAGAAAACTGAGGTGTCCTCCTATTGTATATATATATTAGGATGTGGTTGAATCCCTATTGGAATCATCATCTCAACTGTGGAAATTATTTCCATATTTTCAATCGTATCTAGCTTGAATGATTTAGAAAATGAGAAAACCGTTATCGAAGACATGTCAATTGTAGGGGATTACAATAAGGTGTTCTCTAAATAGTTATCGTTTCTTCCTCTAGACCGATAAGTTGAGTTTTCAGTTTATAATACTTCATGATCTTTGTTTATTTCAAGAACACTTTATAGAATGTATAACATTGATTTTGAGGAACTAAAGAAGACGTAACAATAGAATCTAGAAAATGGTTTCATATAACTAAGTAATTCACCATGGGGTTCACCGGTCCTCTTTTTCTATAAGAATGATTGATCAATGATACTATACATTTATTATTAGGAGAACAAAAAAATAATTATAAATAACATATATCCCCGTCCATGGATAGATAAATTGTTTAATCAAATGTTTTGTTCCATTTATTTCTATATGGTGGACCTTAGGTCATGTTATCACCAATTAATTGTGAGTAAGTAATACATTACTATGAAATACTTTAGAATTAACTATAAACATTATTAGTTCATAGTTATTCCTTTTGGAATCACTAATTCTAAAGAAATAATCATGATATTTATGGATAGAGTGTTTAGAGAATACCTTGACAATTTTTTGGTAGTCTTTATAGATTTTATAATAAAATACACCACGAGAAAGGAGGAACAGGAGGAGAATTTTAAATTTTTTTTAATGACTTTTAGAAGGGATAATCATTATGGAATGTATTGTAAATGTCAGTTCTAGATGGATGAAATATCTATATTGGTGAATGTTATCACTAGAAAATAAATATGTGTAGACCCTTCCAAGATGAATGAAAAAAAAGAGTTTCCCAAAAAACATATGTAAGGTAGAACTGTAGCTTCCATGGTCTCGCTGGCTATTAGAAGTGATTTGTGAATAAAATTCCAGGATTGTCAAACCCACTAACCAATATGAATATGAATTTAGAATAGAAAATTGGAAAATTGGAAATGAACAATAATTTTAATAGTTAAAAAAAAGTCTTATCACCATTCCATTAATCACATTGATGAAATTTGGGGAACTGTTTGTGCTAGAAATTGATGAATTAAATATTATATTAGGATAATTATTAATGAAAAATGATAAATAGATGGCATATGCCTCATGGTTGTTTACCATTCATGAGAAAATATATCCTACACATTATCTGGAGTTGGAAGATGTGATCTTCACGTTGAAAATCTCACAATGATATCCCTTTCAGGGGAAGTGACATATATATACATATCAAAATAGACAAAATTAAATATTTACAATAATTTATATTAATATTAACCAATGAATATGGTTAGAGATCATCAAAGATTACAACTACTAAATCCACTATTATCCTGGTAAGGAAAATAATGTGTAGGATACACTAATTATAAATGATCATGAAATATTATCAGTTGTGAAAATTGAGAGGGATACAATATTCATAGATTTTAAATTTATGGTAATGGAATTCACTAATAAAGGAAAATAACTATCCCATCCACAAATTATTTTTCAAACATCAATTATAGAATAAATGAAACATAGTCAAAGAAATGACGTGGAAATTTAGAAAAATGTGGAATCTATGAGAAATGGGAATCCTCATTGTTCAAAATTGATGAGGGGTGTCATGTTATTTAGTTAAAAACTACGTGTATGATCAAATAAATTGAAAAGGAAGATATTATGAGTGATGGACGTATCTCAAACATCTCTATTCACCCAGGTATCCCAAATATGTAGCAAGATCTCTGAGAGAACTATTTGTGGGTCAACACAAGGAAGTACACTAAAGAATATAAATAACACTTCCTAGTATGTAAGAAAGAGATGGTTTTTATGACAAAATAACAAGGGGATGATACATCCATTACTCATACCAAAATATAAATGGGAATAAATCACTATTTCCATTGTCATTGGACTTATTAAAAAACTATATGATATAATTCTATATGGGTTATTGTGGATTTTATTACAAAGATATCACAGTTTATTGAATTTTAGTGGGCTTCAAACTGGATCAACTTTCATAAATATATATAAATGATGTGGTAAGGATTCATGGAGTACCTCTATTGAAATTATCTGATTAAGATCCTAGATTCACCTACTTGTACTAGAAATGTATCCATTGTGTTGGAGACACTAAACTGAACATCGGTACGACTTATCATCCTCAAACTGATAGAAAATCTAAGTGAACAATGTATATAATGGAGACAAGTTTTTATCTTTTTATAATGACTTTAAAAGAGGATATGTTTAACATATAACTCGGTTCGAGTTCTTTAACAATAATAGTTTCCACATGAGCATAAAAATTGATATATATATATATATATATATGTGAATCCATTTATGGGAAAAGATATAGTACAATGTAAATCCTAGAATATGTACGTTTTTGTATGCTTATAGGACATGAAATGGTTTATGAAAAGGTAGAAAATGTGTAAACTATTCATCAAAATATTCAAGAAGCCTATTATTGATAGAAGATATATTCTAAAAATTTCTGATGTGACCTAGAGATTGAGGTTAGAGACATATTATTCCCCATCATATCTATGTGGAATAGGATCATGACAATTTGGATGAATGGAATTATATGTCCCAGGTACATAAAACACATTGAGATTCTTGATCATGTTAGAGCGGTGTCCATTCTACTTGATTTTCATCCTACCATTTCTCATGTACTTGATGTATTCTATATATCCATATTGTGTAATTACATACCATAACCATCACATGTACTGAATCCAGAGGTGGTATAACTATAAAATGATCTCTATTATGTGAAGAAACTGGTGATGATCATGAACTGTAGAGATAATTTTCTATGTAACTGGAATAATTAGCTGAAATATATAGTATGGAAAACCTATAATATTGAAAAGAAAACACTTGAAATAGATGATTTGATGATGGACAAGTACCCTTACTTTTTTCAACATAATATTTAAAATGAAAATTTAGGGGATAACATTAAAAGGGTTTAGGAATGTAACAAATAAAAAATATTTGTAAAAAAAATATTATAATTTTTCCATATAGAATAAATAAAATATAATCACATTAACGACACAATTCAAACATTATTAATGATGAATGAATGGAATAATATGTATTTAATGAAGTTATGTAACCAATTCCAATAGAATAATAACATTACCTTTTGAATAGTAATGTAAAAACTATGAATAAAAATGTAGAGACCCAAGCTTGAAATACATGAAAATTACATTACTTTTGTGGAAAACATAAAACATGACACAAAAAGACACCCAATGACTGTATTTGTTTAGTGTCATTAGAAACTCGGATCATAATCTTCTAATCATGGTAAAAGATCTTCAACATCTCCCATAAATATATTACCATTTTTTTCTTATCTAAAACCTTTCATTATATCCTGGGGAAAATAAAACATAAAAATGGTGATCTCAAATCCTTTGCAAGGGTATTCATGGAGAAAATTAAACAAGCCTTATACATTTGAACATAAAAACATTAACATAATCATTAAACATCAAAATAATGAGTTGTGAAATGCATCTTTGCAGTACGTATGGAATAGATAAAAAAGGAAAATTAATCATGATAAAATATCATGTAAATAAATCAAGTAATTATTTAAAACCATTAATCACATGATATGATTTCCATAGTTTCCAAGGCATTGCTTCCAAGACCATCATAGTGGAGAAAGTTCATTACAGAACCTTGTTTACATGCCATTCTAACCCTGTAATACTGAACCAGATTTACTTTCCGTTGCAGCCATGTCTATCTCATGAGATATAAATCTTTACCCAATGCATTTGATAGAGACATAGGTCCCACCCATCTAATAATTAAATCATTCTTTCGTGTAAAAAAAATAAAATTAAATCATTCATCATAACCTAATGACTAAAATGGGTTTCATATACATCATCCAATCATAACACAATCCATATAAAAGAATCGATATAATTTCATTATAAAAAAATAAAACGTTGTAAATAATAGGGACATTATACAGGAAACATATCCATATTAAATAATTTCATCTTAAATTGAAAATAGTTTTGATAAAACACTTGAAATGAATTCTTAAAGAAAATATCATTTCTTCTTCAAAATAATTTTCATTTCTCTTAATATCGGGAAATTTTAAAAGAAATTAATTTCATTGAAAATAATCATGAAATATGTATAGGAATCTTAATTGAAATAAGGAATTATGAAACTATAAATTTTTTTCATGAAATATATGTTAAAAAATGTTCTCCAAGAACATTTGCCGGAAATGTAAAAAATTACCTCGTATGGTAAACAAAAGAAAGACTCCTTTCATACTTTATGGTAAAACTCAACAAAGGGTAAAAATTAATTTAAACATACATTGAAGAATAGCAAAAATTTAATGAAAGAAGTTTTAGAAGACATGGACTTGGAAGATAAATATAACCACAGTAAATAATTACAAATAAACAATCTCAAATAGAAACGAGATTGGCAAAGTTACCCCTTACCTTAGGTACAATTTTTTTAATATGTGTCTAAAAATCCTGTATTGTGGGGTTAAAAAATATTATAAACTTTTTATATAACCATAATAATATTTATGATATCATATATGATTTAGTAATAACTTTATATTATCCGTTCATTTGTTAATTTCAGGTCGAAACAACATTTTGGTTACTAATCGTTTCATTTATCGTATGTGTTTAGACTTGTTGTTAATGATATTTTTTCTTATATCATGACTTAAATACTTCCAGAATGTAAACAATTATTTATATACCATTTATACAATCATTATATATATATAATATATTGATAAATGAAAAGAAATACACCGTTCATGAAGACGGTAGGTTGTATGTACGCATGAACGTTGTTTTACTTTCCTTATTGACTTGAATGGAAGTATGTAGATGGACTATATATATATATATTCATTATTATGTCATATATCTCATTATTATTCATTATATATACTATATAATCATTCTTGAATGATTAACATGGAGAATGAATCTCATCGCTTCATGGTGATGGTAATCCATACCTACACACGAGCGATGATATCATTCAAATAATTTTTGATTGGAATTGGAGTGGATGATATAATATATCATAATTATTATCATGTCATAATAAAAATATATTGTTAATATTTCCACTTTTATTAAAATCCAAGTAAGGTGTTGGTGGAAAAACAGATTTCACCCTGACGTGGAGATGGTAATGCGTACGTACACATGCGTGGTGATTTCATCTATCGTAGGATGACTAGAAGATGAAATATGGTCGTTTAATATTCATAAAAACATATATGTATACAAGTGATACATGATTTATTACTTAATAATGAAACAAATCATATACATGAAGTAGAAGAAGAAATAAGTTTGAATGAATCAGTAATGGATATTACCTCTTCTTCGACGCGCCTCTTCTAAACCTAATCTTAGAGCACAAACGTTGGTCATTAAAAAAGACCAGTACCTATATTATATATATATATTTTATTATATGGGAAATAGGTATGGTTTGGAAGATTCTGAAATCTCAAAATGGAGTGAAGATAAGAGAGAGGAGGAGCACTTTTATAAGAGAGTAGAGGGGCACTTTTAGAAACCTCCAAAATATTAATTTATAATAAACTCAAATCCCACATAAAAACTTTCAAAGTGACTCAAATTAAATTATGAGATAAAATAGGTTTGTAACCTCATCAAAAAGTCAAATTTAGACATGTTTTTTTTAAACCTTATCATTTTGAATTATCCTTATTTAATCTATTTTATTTTATTTTATTTATTCTAATAATATTATAAATCTTAAATGGTTATAAATACTTACTTATGTGTTATGAATTGTCCATAAATGGATAATTTATGAAATTTTGGACCATGAAATTTCAATGTTAGATTTTTAAATATTTTTCTGATTTTAAAACAATTCAATAATATTTTATTTTTATAAAATATCAATAGTGTCAATTTTGATACTAATCAGTTATTTGAATTTCAATAAAATCCAAACAGATTATATAATCGATCCAAAATATTTAATATATTCCTAAAATGTCATATAGATCTAGAAAATTTTCGGAGAACATTAATTACTTCATATATTATTTATTTTAATATTTTTAAATCCATTTATTTGATATTTCGCTTAATAAAATAATTACTACACCATTTTTGTGTAATTATTTAATATACTTATTTGTTGAAAAAAAATTAAAAATAAATTAATATGATTACGATAAATCTAATATCATTCATAAGAACTATTGTATTTTAATTCATCTTAAAAAACAACCAACTTTTAAAATGTTATCTTTATTTTATTATGAAGGAGACAACTTTGACATCATTTAAAATAAAATAATATAAATGTCAAAATCTGTTTTATAAGGCTCCAAATGGTCCACAAGTCGACCCTTGGATGCTTGTGGTTTAGTTATACTCGACAAATATGTTTTTGTCATGTTTTTGGTCCTTTTTATGGGTATTATTATTTTAATAATAACTATAGTATTGATTTTTCACTAAATAAATAATTTCTGAATCAATAATGTATAAGCTATTAAGGTAATTATATGTTTCATAAATATTAAAAATAAATTATAAATATGAATAAAAACCTTTTATCGTTAAAATTAGTATTTATAATAGAATTTATATTCTGTATAACATTATATTAAAAATAATTTAATTAATAAAGTTTAAGTGAGATATATTTCACTTTCCATAAAATAAAATAAATTAAAGGCCTTAATCTCATCCAAGTGGGTTCCAATAGATTCTATTTAGACCCATGTATGTTTTACAGAGATATATAATCAACCAATGTTATCCAAAAAAGTGTTAGTGTAATTTTATAATATTATTTTTACCCATAATTACTGGATTTACCTTTAAATATGGTAAATAAAATTTACCCAAGTTACTATTCATAATTCCAAAAAATAAAAGTTATCTATTTACACAATTTTAACCTCATGATTCTAAATATAGATTCCATTTAACCAAATTCAAAACACATATATTTTAGTTATTAATTTAAAATTAATCTCGTAATCGAAAAAATGTGTTTTTATTAAAAACATTGTAAAAGATTGAAATGTTTTTACCAATGAATTCAATGTAAAAATAATGATAATGACATACATTATATTAAATGGTAAAAATATATTATTTTTATACGTTAAAACTGTTAAATATTATAATTTAACTATATAATGTATCTAGATGATAAAATATGGTTCTAATTAAAATTTAGCATATTTATACTATTTGTTGGGAGAAAATCCCTCAAGGTATCATTGAAGCATTTTTGAGGTGATTGCGTTTATTGACAAAGTGGACATGAGAGTGGTGATTTTTGAAAAAGAAAAACAATGACATAAATTTTTTTTGACAAAGGGGATTTCATGGTGGAATGTCAAGTTCAAGAGTTGTGGTTAACGATCCATGTTTAATTCAAGAACGTTGACAAAGAGATGGATGATCTGGAGGCGGTACAAAAAGAACAGAAACAAGGTGGCACTGTTTTCCAGTGTTTTCCAAATTTTTGGGCCTGAAAATCGTCAAATGAAGAAAAGTTGTTTTTGGAAAAGGGACTTGCGTGCCTTGTACTTGAAGTCTTGGAAACTTGCGCGCCATATGTTTTTCAAGATCATATTATAAAAATATGGAAAAGGGGTAAGGGTCGCACAGGTATTGGTGGTGTCGCACAGGTGAATTGCGCGCCATGAAGAGACTTGCATGTCGATGCCTTAAATGCTTGAGAACTTGTGTGGCTGTTGTTTTTCAAGATCACAACTTAAAAATATGGCAAAGGAAAGAGGTTCACGCATGTTTGGAAGTGGGTCACGCATGTGACATGCAAGAGAAGAGACCTGCACGCCGAGACATGCGCGTCGAGGAGAGACTTGTGCACCGTCGCGCAGGGTGTTCCAAATGCCTATAAATGTTGGACCACCCCTCCTAATTCTTCAATGGGGTTCAACAATTTGAAAAATAAAGGCTCTCGTCACGCAGGTGTGGGGGTCGCGCAAGTGGTGTGTGGTCGCGCAGGTGTAGTTACGTACCAGTGTTTGAAGTTGTGCGCCGCTTGGTAGTTGCACGACAATATTGTTTTTGGTGTAAAAGGAAGTATGTCGCTCAAGATTGGAGTTGAAGAAGCTTGTGTCGCGCAAGTGTGTAAGGTGGACTTGCGCACCAGTTGTGACATGTGCGCTGACACTTGCGCACCAGGTTTGACTTGCGCGCCAAGTAGGGTTGATTCACGGCAGTGTTTCTGAGCTGCATGAAAGCTGAATGATTGCCCGATAACTTCGGTGCAATGTGAGATTCATATATGGGTGAAAGTTGGACTTCAACAGAGCATCCATATACAATAGAGGATGTATTAAATAGAGGTAATGAAGAGACCTACATGTCTATAAACAATGAGTGGACCCTTTCTGACGCAGAGAGAAAAGGAGGAGGAAGAAGGTGATCCTCTCCACTGGCAGTGAGCCAGAGATAGAGAAATAGGGAGTGAACCTTGGGAAAGTTGTGAGCTTACCCTAAACCTTGTAATGGCAGTGAGCCTGGGACAAAGGGACTGTGCCCATACCTTGTAATCCATAGCTAGTGAAGTTTAGTGGAATTTGGTACGACCGAAAACTTGTCGGCGTATGCTCCTTGGACGTAGCCCAGTGAGGGTGAACCAAGCAAAAATCGATGTGTCATGTGCATGATTTACTTTCTGTTTATATTGTTCAATAGGAAAGAGAGAGAAGATTGTTTTTCTTAATAGTGAAAGAAGATCAGAACGGGCTGTTATTTTAAATTAGTCATACCCTAATTCACCCCACCTCTCTGTGTATTCAGCCTTGTGGACCTAAAAATTTGTATCAGTGGTAAGGGTTGATATTTGTTCTTCTCTCAATGGAGGTCACTGATAATAAAGGGATTCCGAACTTCGATAGATGTAATTTTCAGATATGGATGAATTGAATGCAACACTATTTCCAATCTTTGGGAATGGATGTGTTTTTAGCAGCTATTCATGGTATCACAGCTGATATTTCTAGTGGTGCATTATCAAAAGCTGAGCACAGAGAGTTGGATGCTGATGCCAATGCAATCAATGCCTTGGGGGAGCCCTTTAAATTCCCATAAATACAATGGTGATGTCATGCAAAATGTCACATTCCATGTCGGAAAAGCTTTTGAATATACATGAATGGGATACAAAGGTCAGAGAGGCAAAGCTACAAGTGTTGTGGAACATGTATGAAGATATGAGAATGAACCCAAATGAATCTGTTGATGCATTTTTTGACAGGGTAAATGTTGTTTTAGAAGACATGCGAGGTCTTGGAGAAGTCATCGAAGACATAAATATTGTGAAGCGTATATTGAGAATACTTCAACCTCGGTTTAATCCGAAAGTCTCAGTCTTGTAATATAAAGACCCAAAAGAGCTGACATTAGATAACCTGCAGAGTAAACTTGTTGCATATGAAATGAAGAATGATGATAGCGATGCTATGGAAAAAGGGAAATCCAAAGAGGTGGCATTTAAGGCCATGGAGAAGCTTACCATTGAAGAATCTCAAGAAGAAGAAGAGACAGATGAGATGATTTCATTCCTCTCCTCAAATCTTCAAAGTGGAAAATGAATGTTTAGAGGGAATATTCCACTTGCATGTTTTTGATGTAGAAAGGTTTAAAATCTTGCGTCAAGGTGCCCCAAAAACGATCAAGAAGAAAATTATGAATATAAAGTTGAAATTCTCAAGAAGAAATTTTCAGCCTACGTGAAAGGAAAGAAGCAGTTCAAGATATATTTCTTCATGAAGAAGAATCTTCTATCAGAAGAAATAGACAATTCAGATGATTCTGAGGATGAAGAGGTAGAGGAGATTGAAAATTGCAAAGATCATGGAAAAAATGATCTGGTGACAGTTGTCGGTACTTCTCAAGAGAAGAACAAAACCGAAGGTGATGAAGAAGAAGAAGAAGATGAGGGAAGAGTTGACATGAAAGCTGAGTTAGAGACTGATCTTGAAGAGATAGATGTGTAGAGATCCAAAACAAAGAAATCTAACAAAGTTGTTCGTGATGCCAAAATCTATATGAAGCTTTAGGAAGAAGAGAAGTCTGAGTTGATGGAAGAAATTGAGAAACTCAAGACATCAACACCAGATAACTCAGAATCAGTTAGTGAGTATAAGCTCAAAGTTGAAGAACAGAAAAGGGAAATAGATGGCTTGAATAGAAAACTAAGTGATCAAGTCAAGTGTATAGAAGAACTTTAAGAAGAAGTGGTCATCCTATGATGAAAACTGAAGGATCAAGGAAACCTCTTGAACCCCAATGTGATATCAGAAAAGTAGGCCATTCAGAAGACAAAAAAGATGAAAAAGGAGGCTAGTGTTTCAGCAGGAGTGAAGCAGCATGTGAGCTCAAATGCTAAGGCTGATTTAGGGCTTCATAAGAAGAAAAAATCTATGGTAGTTGATGTTAGACCGCAAGTACCCATCCTGAAATTGAAGGTTTATTTGGGCACAGAGCAGAATCAGAATATTCAGAGATCCCAATGGAAAAATCGTAGTGCTAAAGTAACATGAAGGAATGAACCTTATATCAGGTGGTATTGTTGTGGAAAGATGGGACATTCACAGTATGTGTGTTCCATAGTGATGAGATATAGAAGGAAACAAGAACAGAAGTGGCAGCCAAATATAGAACGGGTTTCCAGAACATATTTCGAAGGACACTATTTTTGGTGCCGAGGATTTGGGCACACGGCTAGGTACTGCACTTCGACCATTCAGAGAGATGTTCCAAAGTAGAATCAAAACGTTCGCAAGAAGCATATCAATAAACTGAATGGTGAGTTTAAAATGAAGAATAGATTTGCGTCTTTGAAAGATGAAGCTGATTCATCATACTCTGAGAATGAATAGAGGCCTCAATACATGCCGATTGTGAAAGAAAAAGTATGTTCCAAGAAGAATAAATATGAGATGGCCGTGGGGGCAGAGATTTCCCTTAAAGCATCAGATTGCTCTTGTGTGTGGATCCTTCATAGTGGGTGCACATCTCACATGACAGGTAATAAGGATACTGTTACATGAATAAAATATGAAAAACAAGGAGTAGTCAAATTTGGAAACGGTGAAGGCCTGAAGATTGTTGGGTCAGGGAAAGAAAAGTTTGGGGGAAAAGAAATGGGATATGCTGATGTCTTGGTAGTAGAGGGTCTTAGTCATAACTTGCTCTGTGTCAGTCAACTATGTGACTCTGGGAATTCTATATGATTTACCAAGAAGATGTGTGTTGTGAAAGGAAAATATGGAGTAGTTGTTCTGCAGGGGAAAAGACAAAGGGAAATCTTTACCTTTTAGGAAGGGAAGAAGAAACATGCCTTTTATCCAGAGAGGAATAAAACCAGATGTGGCATAAGTGACTCAGTCATCTATTCCAACCATCTATGGAAGATCTGGTAAAGTGTGATGCTGCTAGAGACCTTCCCAAACTATCACATGATCGCACTCATACGTGTGATGCTTGCCAACAAGGGAAGATCATTAGAAAGATGTACAAGACAAAGGAACAGAAATAAACTAGAGTGCTCGAATTGGTGCATGCTGATGTATGTGGACCTATCTCACCATGAGACCTAAATGGGGAAAGGTACTATATTATTTTCATTGATGATCATAGAAAAATTTCCTGGGTATTTGTCATTACCCATAAGACAGAGATGTTCAGCTGCATAAAGCAGTATAGGAGGGAATCAGAAAGCATGCTTGGGAAGAAAATTATGTAGTTGTGTAATAATAACAGTACGGAATTCACAAAGAGTCAAGTCAAAGACTATCTCCAGAAACACGGAATAAAGCATCATGTTTCATTAGTGAGAACTCCCCAACAGAATGGAGTGGTTGATTGGAGAAATCAGATCATCAACAACATGACCATAATGATGCTTATTGAAAAAGACCCACTAGAGAAATTTTGGAAGGAAGTAGTTTTGATAGTGGTCTATATCTCGAAGAGGTCTCTGTTGTGTCTGAAGGAAGGGATTACTCCATATAAAATGTGGTACGGAAAGAAGAAAATGCATAAATACTTTCGAATCTTTGGTAGTAAGTGCTTCATTCTCAAAAAAAAATCACAGGAATTTTGAGCCATAGGGAGATGAGGGGATATTCCTTGGCTACTCAGGGAAAAGAAAAGCATATAAATGTTTCAACAAAAGAATATGAAAAATTGTTGAGAGCAATGATTTCACTATAGTTTAAAATGAACAGAATAATCAACGACTAAGTGAACAGTTTCTGGATGAAAGTGATTATGAGGTAAGAAAAACAGGGGGAGCAGAAGTGGAAGAGGTTGACATAGAAGAAGACACTGATGATGAACAAGAAAGTGTCAAGTCTTTGTCTACAATGAATCCAAAGAGTCGAGCTGAAATTGATAGGCAGAATGACATTGGTGATTAGACAGATCCAGTTCAGACTCGAAGAACGAAGTCATTACAACAAAAATTGATTTTATCTCAAGTGGAGTCGAAATGTATTTCTGATGCAGCTGAAGATGAAAACTGGGTTCAGGGTATGAATGAAGAGCTTGATCAGATTGAGAATAACTAGACATGGTAGATTGTTTTGAGGCCAGCAAATAAAAATGTCATCGGGACTAAATGGATCTATCGAAACAAGATGAATGAAGATGGAACAGTGATTCAGAACAAATCACGACTAGTGTGCAAGGGATACTCCTAGATATAGGGAATATATGTTGATGATAAATTTGCACCAGTTGCAAGGCTGGAGAAAATCAGATTATTTTTTGCCACAGTAGTGAAAAAAAAGTTCAAAGTGTTCTAGATGGATGTCAAATCGGCATTCTTGAATGGTGTTCTGGAAGAGGAGGTGTATATTGAACAACCATATGGTTTTCTCATTCATGAGGATGAGAAAAAAGTTTGTAGGCTGAAGAAGGTGGTGTATGGGATGAAACAAGCACCAAGAGCATGGTACTCAAGACATGATCAATACTTGAATAATCTTGGTTTCCTGCGTGGGGGAGTTGATTACAATCTCTATTTCAACAACAATAGTAATCAAAGGATGATGATGCTGGTTTATGTCGATGACATAATATTTGGCGGATAAGATGAAGCTCAGTGCAGACAATTTTCCGAATTCATGAAGAATGAGTTTGAAATGTCAATGATTGGAGAGATAACGTTTATCCTTGGTCTACTAGTGACACAAGGAAGGAAGGAAACATTCATTTCTCAATCTAAATATGCCTAGGAGGTTTTAATAAGGTTTGGAATGGAGAATTACAAAGAGATGAAAACTCCGGTTTCTACCTGGATGAAATTAACAAATGATGAGGAGGGAAAGGCAGTTAATATCATAGAATACAGGAAAATTATTGGAAGTCTATTGTACTTGACCGCAACAAGGCCTGATATTGTTTTCGCCGCATACCAAGCAGCGATATATCAAAGTAATCCCAAGGAAAGTGACATACTTATAGTGAAAAGAATACTTCGGTATATAAAAGGCACTGTAGATTTCAGTATGATGTATAATGACAAATCTCAATCACTGTTATTGGGTTACACAGCTGCAAATTGGGCCAGATTAGCAGATGACAGAAAATCAACGTCAGGAGGTGCATTCTATCTTGGTGGATTGTGTATTTCATGGCTAAGCAAGAAGAAACATTACATTTCATTAACCACTACATAGGCTGAGTATATTGCGGCCACTCAAGCATGCACATAGTTAATGTGGATGAAGCATCAACTTGAAGACATGGAAATTGATGTGAAGTCTTCGATTAGAATCTAGCGTGAGAACTCAAGTGCTATTAATCTTATCAAAAATCTAGTCCATCACTCAAGGACAAAGAAAATTGTGATCAAATATAATTTTATCAAGGAGAAGGTTAAGTAGGGAATTGTGAATTTAGAGTATGTGCCTACAGAGCTGCAGGTTGCAGACATTCTGACAAAGGCCTTACCCGAGGAATCTTTTGAGAGGCATTGACTGGCAATGGGTGTTCAGTCGACTCCCTGGATTTGAAAGAGTGTGGATGTGGAACCCCCCCTCTCCCTGAGGTATGATGTGTTTTTATCTAATGTGATGATATGTGTTCTCTACTCTATTATAGACTACAAAGGAGTGACCATTGGGTTCGTTGACAAAGGGGGGAAAATAGTGATTGTTCAAGTGGGAGATAATGTGGAAATTTTATAATTCATGAACGATAGGGGGAGAGCTATGAGATTGGGGGAGCAATGAGAATGGGGGAGCGTTTTAAATATGACGATGCTAGAATTGATCGATCAATGAATAGATATCACAAAAGCTGAGGATCGTGATAAAAGCAGAAGAGTGGTGTTGGAGAGTTGTAAGAATATTTCCAACAATTGGTATCAATTAGGTGTCAACAGAGGGTGTCATAGTTGAAGTGATTCATTGATGAACTTTTTAATTACTCTTGTTTCTCATGCCCAGCATTGCTCATGTGGGCTTAGAGTATGTGTTGAGTAAATCCTTGATCGCTATCAGAATCGCTATAGGCGAATGGTTTCTGAAGAAGTTACGATATATCTTTATATGGAAGAGTTGTCAACAAACCCAAAGGGGGAGATTGTTGGGAAAATTCCCTCAAGGTATCATTGAAGCATTTTTTAGGAGAATGTGTTCATTGACAAAGTGGACATCTGAGTGGTGATTATTGAGAAAGAAAAACAATGACATACAAATTTGTTGATAAAGGGGATTTCATGGTGGAATGTCAAGTTCAAGATTTGTGGTTAACTATCCATGTTTGATTCAAGAACGTCGACAAAGAGATGGATGATCTGGAGGTGGTACAAAAAGAACAGATATACAGTGGTGATGTTTTCGAGTGTTTGCCAAATTTTTGGGCCTGAAAATCATCAAATGAAGAAAAGTGGTTTTTGGAATAGGGACTTGTGTTCTGTGTACTTGAAGTCTTGGAAACTTGCGTGCCAGATGTTTTTCAAGATCATATCATCAAAATATGGAAAAGGGATAAGGGTCGCGTAGGTATTGGTGGTGTCGTGCCGGTGACATGCGATACATGAAGAGACTTGCGCGCCGATTCCTTGAATGCTTGAGAACTTGTGCGCCTGTTGTTTTTCAAGATCATAAATTCAAAATATGGAAAAGGAAAGTGGTTTGCGAAAGTTCGGAAGTGGGTCGCGCATCTGACTTGTAGGGGTAGAGACCTATGCGCTGAGACTTGTGCGCCGAGGAGAAACTTCTGCATCGTCGCGTAGGGTGTTCCAAATGACTATAAATACTGGAACACACCTACTCATTCTTCAACGGAGATCGACACTTTGAAAAATCCAAGCTCCCGTCGCACAGGTGTGGTGGTCGCGCAAGTGGTGTGTGGTCGCGTAGGTGTAGTTGTGCACCGTTGTTTGATGTTTCGCGCCGGTTGGTAGTTGCACACCAATATTGGTTTGGGTGTAAAAGGATGTGTGTCGCACAAGTTTGGAGTTGAAGAAGCTTGTGTCATGCAAGTGTGTGAGGTGGAATTGCGCACCAGTTGTGTCTTGCATGCTGATACTTGCGCGTCAGGTTTGACTTGCGCGCTAAGTAGGGTTGATTCACGGAAGTGTTTCTGAGCTGCGTGAAAGCCGAAAGATTGCCCGATACCTTAAGTGCAAAGTGAGATTCATCTACGGGTGAAAGGTGGACTTCAACAGAGCATACATATACAACAGAGGTTGTATTCATTAGAGATAATGAAGAGACCTACAAGTCTATAAACTATGAGTGGATCCTTCCTGACATAGTGAGGAAAGGAAGAGGATGAAGGTGATCCTCTCCACTGGCAGTGAGCCAGAGAGAGAGAAACAGTGAGGGACCCTTGGGAAAGCAGTGAGCTGACCCTAATCCTCCTAAATGTAGTGATCCTGGGACAGAGTGACTATACCCGAACCTTGTAATCCACAGCTAGTGAAGTTTAGCGTAATTTGGTACGACCGACAACTTTTCGGCGTATGCTCATTGGACGTAGCCCAGTGATGGTGAACCAAGTAAAAATCACTGTGTCCTGTGCATGCTTTACTTTCTGTTTATATTGTGCAAAAGGAAAGAGAGAGAAGAGAGTTTTGCTTAACAATGAAACAAGATCAGAACGGGCAGTTATTTTAAATTAGTCATACACTGATTCACCCCCCTCTCAGGGTATTTAGCCTTGTGGACCTAACACTATTCATCAAAATATGAATGTTAATAGAAAATATTAAAAAAATTATCCCAAATAAATTTTTATATTCTTTTTTAATTGAATAAGTTTATTTTTTCAAATTTAACATATAAACTTGTCAAAAACTATATTTAATTTCGGTGTGCCATCAAACGGCGGCACAACCGCATTTTTAAAAAAATACTTATTTTGCCTGAAAAATTTATTTTGTTCACATAACTTATTCTAGAATATGTGTCAGATGAATAATAATGTTATTAAATTCAAAATGTGGTTAATACTATTCATAAATTCTTGTTCATAATAATATTATAACAATATATCATTGTTTAGTGAAACATGGTATGGCGTACAACAAACTCTATTGAGGATGGTTACTTTTTCATGAACCAGAAGCCAATAATAGGGTTTCATATACTACAAAATAATACATTGTTGCATATAGATCAATCTAATCTTGGTTTAGCATATAACCGAATACATCAAGGAAATTAAAATGAATATTTATCATAAAATCTAGGGGGGTAAGATTCTACCCCCCTTAAAATAAATTTCTCCCTCAAAATTCTTCGGTGTTATAAATCGTTTATTACTTGAAAGTTTATTTAATAGAAACTGACATCGTAAAAATGAATACTAAAACATAATTTTAAAAATTAATGTTAGAAACATAATGGTTACCCAAAGTAACTCATCACTGGGTTTCCACACAGGAGAATATGGGTGAAAATATGGATATGAAGAGAAATATAACCATCATGTTCTGATGAATAATATTAGAGAACATAGCTATGAAGAAGCCAAAAATCACAAAGCCATAATTTTTTCATGATCTAATGTACCATTTGATTCATCAAATATGAGGGTACTAGGACAACATTTTTGGTTTTCGAAATCATTTCCCTAAAGTTGATTATTTTTGTATAAGGATAAATACTTACTTGATTTTAGTGTAATATCAGCATTGGTCATTCCATAAAATATTTCCACTATATCTCTTATTAAACAAAATAAATTTGAATTTTTCATTCATGAAGTATTAGCATATCATTCGATATAATGATATGTCATTCCATCTGTCTCTGTTACAAAAAAGGTTTGCACAAGATATTAAATATACATAATTCCATCTATGGTGATGTTAATTATGAATGGTTCTAGAAATGGACTTATACTTCATATATCATTCAATTTAATAAAATAAAAAGAATTTATAAAAAAGAGGGACTTCATGTAGGCTAGTGGTAGGTTATAATGGCATGTTTCACTTCAGTTGTGTGTTAGATTCCTGTAGATTGGTCCGACGTGATGGGTTGTCACCCGTCCTTCATGTTGTCCTTTTTCCTAAAACAATACTATTATAACATTCCAGAAATAATATCAAAAATTTATTTCCTTAAAAAATTCTATCTGATTTCCAACATAACCCATTCCAATATTTAGGCTTATCAAAAATACTTCTGTCTAATCTCATAGTATAAGGAAATTGATTACAAGAGCGGTCATCTACCAAGCACATGAATAACATCATTTATCCCCCATATATTATAAGAAATATCTTTTTGGTTATATTCCAAACATGTGAATACTTTAATCATGTATTCTCTTGAAACATGAATTATAATAGAACTTTATTGAAAAAATTAATAATGTCAAAATTAACTCTATCCACATAACAAAAACCCAAAATTTGTATATACCCAAACCATGATATCACATTGTCCTTATATCATTAATGAGCTCATTAATACTATCAAACATATTATTTTCTCATTATCACATAATTATGCGCATATCAACTAGTTTCCAAAAATATTTCAATCACTTTTCATGGTTACCAATACCATACATTTACTGATAACCAATACATAGATATTCCAATATTCCATGATACTATAAACGAGTTTCCAAAATACTCTTTTGGAATCCCATTACATAAAAACTTAATCATACCACCACTTCGTTGCTATATAAAACAAAACCAAAAGTGATAACATGTGACTTCCCTCTTTCCATTGCCTAAAAAGGTTGTTGATGTTGATCATCATTAACCCATGGATTAGGGCATTCCTTAGAATAATTCCCCATTTATATGAACTTGTATCATTGATGTGTAGGTGGTTCTTTCACTATAGTCTTTTATCTATTCACATCATTTTCTACCTTTTTCCAATTGCATCGACACTCAGCTGCTCGATGACCTTCTATTCCACACTTAAAATAATTTCTTTTACCTTTAAGTCAATCTCCATTGTGCTTCCTTCCACACTTTGAGCATAATGAAACAATCATAAACTTTTCACTATTATTTTGAGATTTTTTGTTGAAATCCATCTTTAATTTCATGGAAAATCCATGAGATGGATATGTAACACCACCATGCAGCTCTACCTTAATTGTACAACAGAAAATTTCTTCATAGCTACTTATGTCTCTTATAGCTATTTCTCTTCGAAGAATTGATTTTAAGACACTGAAAAATCCATCAACTTTACTTTCATGTTGGATGATAATGCTAGATGTATACCTTCAATGCCTTGTAAAATTCACATCATATATACCAACATATTCATCATTCTTTTACTTAAGCTCAAGGAAATCATTTTCCATCATTTTCTGAAAAATATGAGTGATGTACATATGGAAAAACATGTTCTTGAATTCATCCCATTCTATGGATTCAATTTCATCTTGGGGCCTTGTATTCTTAATTAGAGTCCACCATGAGTCTGCTTCACCTTCTAAACGATCAACATCCAAAATGACTTTTTCCAGTTCTGAACAGTGAAGTATGGAAAATATATTTTCAATGGTACTGAACCATTGTTCAGAAAAAATGGATCAGAAGACCCATTGAAAGATATTGGACGTTGCGTCATGAAGGACTCAATAGAATATTGTTCCCTTCTATGCTAATTTAGAAATCTAGAATGATTCATAGCTTGTGTAAGTATATAAATAAGATTTTGCACTCCATTTCCCATAACATTTGGGTTTTCAAGAGTAAAATCATTGCATTGCATAGTGCACTGATCTTTAACATGGTTTCTTCTGGTTCAATCCATTATCTAAAACCCAAAAATAATAGTGTGAGAGGCTAAAATCAAACTTGGAAAACAACCTAACCAAGGGGGAGTATGTTCAATATCTAAAATCCTAGATTTATTCCAAGATTATTCATGATCATTTTCATAATTCTAGGATTGTATCCTATGCATTATACTTAACCTTATATACATCCTTAGACATAGATTATAAATATCTCTACGGATCTCACTAATTTTTTTGCATAAAAGTTTCCAAAGGATAAATAATCCTTTACTCTGATACCAATTGTAGAGACCCAAGATTAATATACATGGAAATTACATTACTTTAATAGAAAATAGAATACATGTCACAAAAAGACCCCTATTGACCATATTAGTTTAGTGCATTTGGAAACACAGAACGTAATCATATAATCATGGTGAAAGATCTTCAACATCTCCCATAAATATCATCCCCTTTTGTTTTATTACCTAAAATATTCCTTTATATCCTTGGAAAAGAAAACATAAAAAGGGTGAGCACAAATGCTCAGTAAGGGTAAGCATGGAGAAAATAAAACAAACCATATACATTTGAATGTAAAAACATGAAAATAATGCTTAAACATCAAAATATTGAGTTGTGGAATAAATCATGGCAATAGGTAAGGCATAGATCATAAAGGAACATTAATAATGATAAAATATCATGGGAATAAAACATGTAACTATGGTAAACCATTATGCACATGATGTGATTTCCACAGTATCTAGGGAATTGCTGCCAAGACCATCATAGTGGACAAAGTCCATTTCTAAACCGGGTTTAGTTGTCATTCCAGCCCTGTAATACTAAACCCGATTTACTTTTATTTCAGCCTTGAATATCTCATGAGATATAAATCTTTACCCATGGAAATGTATGGAGATATAGGTCCCACCCATATTATAATTAAATTATTCTTTTGTTTATCGCAAAATAAACCCTAATCATTCATCATAATCCAATGAATAAAATGGGTTTCATATACTTCATCCAATAATAACATAATCTATATAAAAAAATAGATATAATTTCATCATAAAAAAATAAAACCATGTAAATAATAAGGAAATTATACATGAAACATATCCATATTAAATAATGTCATCTTAGATGGAAAATAGTTTTGATAAAACACTTGAAATGAATTCTTGTGGAAAATATACTTTCTTCTTCAAAATCATTTTCTATTCTCAAAATACCATGAAATTTTAAAAGAAAAGAATTAAATTGAAAATAATCATGAAATATTGTAGAGAATCTTCATGGAAATAAGGCGTTATAAAATCGTAAAAATCCATTCATTCCGTATAAGTAAAAAAACGTTTTCGTTGTACTTTTTCCCTAAAAGTCAAAAAGTACCTCGTATGGTAAAAAAAATAAGGATTCTATCCACACCATGTGGTAAAAGTCATAAGAAGGTAAAAATGACTTTAAATAAACATGGAATAATAGAAAACATTTTATCAAAAATAGTTTCAGAAGACATGGACATGGATGATAAATATAACCCCAGTAAATACTTACGAATAAACAATCTCGGATAGAAACGAGATTGGAAACGTTACCCCTTACCATAGGTCCAATTTAATTCTAACAGGTCTGATAATCTTTTATAGTGGGGTTATAAAATATTATAAACTTGTAACAGAACCATAATAATATTTATGAAATCATATATGATTCACTAATGACTTTATATTACCCGTTTATTTGACAATTCCATGTTGAAGCAATGTTTTGGGTAATAATAGTTTCATTTATCATACGTGCTTGGACTTGTTGTTCTTTATATAATTACTTATATCATGATTTAAACAATAACAAAATGTAAAACATGATTTACATATCATATATACATTCATTATATATATATATATAATATTGATAAATGAAATGAGATACACTGTTCATTGAGACGGTATGTCGTACGTACGCATGAACGACGTTTTCCGTTACTTATTGACTTGAATGGAAGTAAGTATATGCATATATATATATATATATATATATATATATATATATATATACGTAAATCCATTATTATGACTCATATCTCATTATTATTCATTATATATTCTTTTTAATCATTCTTGAATAGTTAACATGGAGAATGAATCTCATCGCGTCGTGGAGACGGTAATCCGTACGTATGCACGAGCGATGAAATCATTCCCATAATTATTGAAGGGAATTGGAGTGGATGATATAATATCTCATAATTAGTATCATGTTATAATAATAATATATAGTTATTATTTCCCCAATTAAACTCATCCATGTTAGGTTGTGGGGGAAACATATTACAACACAGTGTGGAGACGGTAAGTCATACGTACACACGTGCGATGATTTCGTTTTTCGAATGATGTATAGAAGGTGAAATGTGGTAATTTCATATTCATAATAACATATCATTATACCAATTATACTGGAGTTATTACGTAATAATGAAAAAAATCATATTGAGGAATTAGAAGAAGAAATAAGTTTGAAAGAATCGGTAATGGATATTACCTCTTCTTTGACGCGCCTCTTCTAAACATCTTCTTAGGGCACTAAATATTGTCTTTGAAGAAGACCAGAACCTATAGTATGTTTATAGAGAAGTTTATAGCATAAATGGGTAGGGTGTTTTTGTTTTTTAAAGATCAAAATGAAGTGAATTGAAGAGGTAGGAGGTGCCCTTTTATAAGAGAGTTGAAGTGCACTTTTGGAAACCTCCGAAATTTTAATTTATAATAAACTCAAAACCCACATAAAAATATCCAAAGTGAATCAAATTAGAATATGAGATATTATTGGGTTGTAGCCTCATCGACAAATCAAATTTAAACATGTTTTGATATTATTTTAAACCTTATCATTTTGATTCATCCATATGTAATCTATTAAATTTTATTTTTGGTAATAATATTGTAAATTTTAAATGGATATAAATACTTACTTATGTGTTTTGAATTTTCCATATATCGATATTTTATGATATTTTAGACCATATAAATTTCAATTTATAATTTTAAAATATTTTTGTGATTTTTAAACAATTTAATAATATGTTATTTTTTTTAAATTTCAATAGTGTCAATTTCGATAATATTAATTTAATTGAATATAAATAAAATCCAAATAGATGACAGAGTCGAAATAAAATATTTAATAGACTCTTAACATGTCAAATGCATCTATAAAATTTGTGGAGCACATTAATTAGTTCATATAATATTTATTTTAAATTTTTTAAATCCATTTATTTGATATTTCTCTTAAAAAAATAATTACTACAACATTTTTGTATAATTATTTAATATATTTATTTGTTGCATAAAAATTACAAATAAAATAATATGATTAAGATAAATCTAATATATTTCTTAAGAACACTTTTTGTCGAATTTATATTCTAAAACATCCATCTTTTAAAATGTTATCTTTATTAAATTATGGAGGCGACAACTTCGAAATCGTTTAAATTAATATAATATAAATGTCGTAATCTATTTTATAAGGCTTCAGATTGTCCTCAAGTAGACTATAGGATTATTATGTTTTATATATACTCAACCAATATAGTTTGGTCGTGTTTTTGGTCCTTTTGATGAGTATTATTATTTTAATAAAAACAATATTATTGATTTTTCCATAAATAAATAATCATTGGCTCATTAATGTATAAGATATTAAAGTAATTATATATTTCTAAAAATTTAAAAATAAATTACCATGATAAATAAAAATATTTCATCATTCAAATGAGTACTTATAATCATTTTTATATTCTGTATAACCTTTTATTAAAAATAATTTTATTAACAAAGTTTGAGTGAGACATATTTCACTTTTCATTTAAATAAAATAAATTAATCGTCTTAATTTCATCCAATTGGGGTCCAATAGATTCCAATTTCTATCCAAGTATGTTATATAGAAAAATATAATCAACCAATGATATCAATACAAGTGTTAGTGTAATTTTATAATATTATTTTTACCTTTAACTACATGATTTACCTTTAACTATGGTAAATAAAATTTATCGTGGGGAATATTTATAATGCCTAGAAATTAAATTTATCTATTTAATAAATTTGAACATCCTGATTCCAAATATGGAATCCATTTTATGAAATTTAAAACATGTAATATGCAGTAATTAATTTAAAAGTAATCCCGTTGTAAAAAAAATCATTTTTCTATTTAAAACATTGCAAACAATTAAAATGTTTTTACCAATGAATTTAATGTAAAATTAATGATAATGACATATATTATATTAAATTATAATAATATATTATTTTTGTACATTAAAACCATTAAATATTATAATTTAACTATATGAATTATCTTGATGAAAAATGTTATTTTTAATTAAAATTTAGCGTATTTTTTCTTTTTCTCCAAATACGAAAGTTAACCAAAAAATATTAAAATAATTATCCCAAGTAAATTTTTATATCCTAATTGAAATGAATAAGTTTATTTTGTCAAAATTAACTTATAAGACTTTCAAAAACTAGATTTAATGTGGGTGTTCCATCAAAAGTTGGCAAAACTGCATTTTTTAAAAAATAATTATTTTACATGAAAATTTTAATTTTTTTCTCGTACCATGTCCTATAATATGTGTAAGATTAGTGATAATGTTATAAAATTAAAATCGTGCTAAATATTATTCATAATTTCCTGTTCATTATAATAATATAACAATATATCATTGTTTAGTGAAACTCGGTATTGCGTACAACAAATGCTATTTAGGATGGTCGCTCTTGCATGCAACACAATCCAAGAATAGTGTTGCATATACAACAAGCCAATACAATGTTGTGTATATAGAAAGATAATCTTGGAGTATCATACAACACAAGACATCAAAGAAATTTAAAATAATATTTCTCATAAAATCTCAGGGTGTTACAAAAAATATGAAAAATAGAATGTTAACCTCATCTATGAATTTATAAATAAAATTTAGGTATCTTATGAATGAAAATATGATTTATATATTTCATTGTATATGTAAATAAATGTTTTAGAATTGATAATTTATGGGATGGTATTTTTGTTATACATAAATGTTTAATTACATATTTATAATTATTATAATACATTGAAAATAAAATTTCACACCATAACATCATAAATTTATATTTTTTGTCTTATTATTATAGGATAATTGTATGACATGTTAATTTTTTTAATGTTTCATAAAATCATTTAAAATTTTAAATTCATAATTTTTTTATCAATGATAATTTTAACTAAAAATTAAATTTATCATATTAATAAAATTAGTTTCAAAAATTGGATTTCATTTTAGAATAATAAACCTTGAAAAATATATTATGGTATTTTTTGGGATTTTTATAGAATGTTTTTTTTGAGAATAGTGAAGTACAATAATTTTTTGCATTTATCAAATAAATAAATTAATAATTCATAGAATATTTATGGCTGATTTCACCAATATTTTGTAAATATCATTCATTATTTTAATATATTTATTTATATTGATCAATATATTGATATTAATCAGAAATAATAATAAAATAATGAAGAAAATTAAAAAACCCCTCTTCTCACCAGTTAATATGACCCATCCCCACCTCTTTTCAACAAAACTTACATTCTATGAAGCTCATCAAAAATATACCCAATCCATATTCTAGGATCCTCCTCCAAATCCATGACCATTTTGACTCATCAAATAACCAAAACCATTATACCTAATTATGTTCTCAAGGATAATAATTTAATGGGTGAAATCCTCTTTCCTTTATTCTTAATTTAATTTCAATATAATATTTTTTCTTATTATCTCCACATATCCCCCTATTCAAGAGGTATGATAAATATATTATCTTATATATAATTTAGTTCTATTAATTTAATGGAATAATATATCACGAATCCTATTCTCCTCACATTATTATTATTAATCATATTAATTTCATAAGTGAGGTGTGGTTTTATAGCCTTCAATTTCGATAAGTTTTAATTTTACTATTAAAACCTTCATGAATATTATTAAAATCATTATAAATGATGAAAATAATTGTAAAATGTAATTTATTACCTTGTTAATGTTTTGTACAATCACAACCCTCTCTAGCCCATGATCACGATATTGTCTACTTGTGGCCTAGCCTGAATGGTTTTACGTTCCCTAGGTTATGGGCCTAACAAATTCCCTTTGAAAATGTCCCATGATGTGAGAGCTATCCACACTACCTTATAAATGGGTGATTTAATCTCCTCTTCATTTGTTGTGGGATTCCATAATCTAGCCACTTAAAGGGCCCAACATCCTCACTAGCACATCAAATGGACATTAGCATTGGTACAATTTTCCACATCCCATTCCAACCAATGATCATGATATACTCCACTTTGGGCCTAGTATGCACAGTTTTTTATTCCCCTAGGATTTTCCCTCAAGGATTCCCTAAGAAAATTCCTAATGATGGGTGAGTCATCCACACCACCTTATAAATGGGTTAATAACGAAAAATAATTGAAAATAAATGATAATTGGATGGGATCATTGGAAAGTTAAAGAGTGGAACTTGTGTGGTTTTAAAATAACCATTATTGATTTAAATAATTAATAAAAATCATGAATTGAAAATAATTTCAATTGGATATAAATTTTTAAATATATAAGGTTCAAATTAAGGGGGCTCAGCATTTGGATTTTATATAGGAAAACAACCCGTATCAATCCCTATATCCTCTCTATCAATACAATTATATTTTTTTTGAAACAACAATAATCACTATATCATACACTACTGATCAGATTGAAGCATCGTCAGTGTCATTAGATTTGTATCGACAATATGACTCATAAATTTTATTTTAAAAAATCAAAATGTTTTTAGTCGTCGAGTTTGAAATGTACAACATCCCTCATCAGTAGTTGTTGTTTGACCAACATTAGGATCCCTTATAAGCCCTTTTAAATTTGAGAATAAATAATTAAATAAATTTTAAATTATTAACAAATATAATTGATGTATTTCTATGTATGGTGGTTTTTATAAAATTATTGACAGAGTAAATTAGAACTAATGCTCAAATAGGTTAAATGATTTGTCTAATAAAAAACAACGTTATTTTTTATAAAACACCTCTAACAGAGGTTCGCTGTCTTCAAGCTAAAATGTAGTAATAGTTTTTCTATTTAATTCTTAGTTATGGTTGGAGTTTTCAATCTTACTTCTTCTTTTTTCTTGTTATGTGAAAATTTAATTTTTTTTCCATTGTTTAATGTGAAAAAATATTTGAATGTCTATTAGTTTACATTTCTTGAATTTAATGGTCATATTGAAATAGAACTGAATAGGGTGGCACAAACATGCCAATAGTTTATTTAGTTTTCACCGAATATGAAAAACTAACAGTTTAAAAGGTTGACATATATATGAAATGGTAAAACCATGCTTTTTATTATGTGTAATTGATTTTATTTAAATGGGATTGATGGGGGTAGACCATTATAAATCCTATTTGTATGATTTAAATATTTAATGTATAAACAATATTTTTTATTGTGCTGGAATACCGTAAGAAACAAAATAAATCTAATAATACATATTAAATTATTATTTTTCATTTCAACTGGTCTATTGGTTTCCCTAGGGTCTATAGGAAAAGAGACTAAGACTATCAGCCATCTGATTGGTGTGAAATACATGGAAAGTATTAAGACATGGTTTGTTTGACTTTAAGATCCTATAATAAATTTAATAAATTTTTTTATTGTCTTATAATTTTTAAGTACAACAATTTGAAATTGTGTGACTTCTATGGGTAGAATCAAATAAGCTGAAGTGGTTACTTACAATTAATTACTATAACATCGATGGTTTAATTATATTGGTTTGAGATAATTATGATGATAATTTGGAACCTGTATTAAGGAAGTGAACTGGTTGACATATGGTAAATTTATTATATAAAATGACTGTTGTGACTTATGATGATAAATATGGTATGTTTAATTATAGAATTGACATTTTCTTTTAACTTTTGATCATATGTCACATCCATGTGATTGATACCTAATTTTTTGATACTTTTTAGAATGTTGTGTTTGTTTGGAAATGAATCATGTTTAATATTGAAACCTGAGGGAATTGTGCATGTTTCCATATTGTGCCAAGGTTAGGCACACAGGTACAGAATGCAGAAGGGAGGATTATATGTTTATGTAACATGAATGAGGTAAAGATGCATAGTAACACGATGCATGATAATAATATTTAAGTGATACCTGAGGTCATGGTGCATGTTTTCATATTGGCTGAGGGATATGGGCACTGGTACTGAATTCCTGAGGGTGTATCATTTTTTATCTTAGATTCCCGAGGGCTAGTTGAAAAATCACACAAATCTTGTGTGGAAGATTCTAGTTATGCATGATGGTGATATTTTGGTTAGCCTTGTCATGACCTGTCCCAGTGGGGCCCGTGCCACAACACTCCACGCTCACCTCAAATAGGCCAGGGGCTGGAGAATAGCACCGAGTAGTCATGTAACTATCATGGGAGGCATTGCCTATAAACCTAGACACACACACACAGACACACATCTCCAAGCCCACAAAGCTGAATAGTAAAAACTACTGAAAAGGGAAATTCATGCATACACTAAAAATCACAACCAACAGAGTACGATAGGAAAGATAAGTACAGTAAAGTAAAACCCTGGGCCAAAAGTACAATCCCTCCAAAAGAAAGTCTTAAACAAAGTCCAAGCTATAAAGAAAGGTACTAGGACTACAATCTGTTGCCGTAAGAGCACACCTCAGCCTGCTTGATCTCACTGAGCATCGTCCGGTCCTGGTCAACCTAGAATCCTGTCAAAGGCTCGCTTTTCAGCACAAGACACGACATGTGTGGGAAAAGATCGTGCAGGGGTGAGTATAACAATACCCAATTGGAAACCCCGAAACCACAAAGGAATACAACAAGGGAAAATACCACAAAGGAAAGGTACAGTCAGCTCTACACATTATATATTTACCGAACATATAACAAGAATATCCAGATATACTCATACACGATCGACCATTGCAAAACCACCACTAAGATGCAGCTCAAATATTTCACTAAGCATGTTACAGGGAGATCACACTTCTAGGTATGAAGAGAGAGACATGAAAAACTCGTTCTGGGAGAACACACTCCACAAGTTCTTAGGAATACGATGTTCATATGAGGATCACAACCAATAACTCTAGGGTGATTTCAACAACTCAGTCTGAACTAATCCGCTAAGCAGAGGATCAGTTCCCGAGCGAAGTTGGTCACGTAGATACCAAGAAATCTACCTAGGGTACTAGGATGGAATAGAGGATCCGACTCCACATCTCATAGAGGGGCCTCCAACAACACTATTAAGGAATTCATACTGAAGGGATCATACTCCTATACATAAGAAATGATTCTAGAATATTTCAGGGGAAATACCAAGGGTACGAACACTAATAATGCCAGTCCAAGTCACAGAAGACAAATGGCTTAAGCCATGTAAAATAGGTTACACGACGTGTAGTAGGATAATACACCTTGTTCCTTGACTCCGGGTACTGCCCGTGTAATTTACCTATGTCTCTAGGCTTGATGTATAAAAAGTATCTACATGGAGTGTTGAAATATTACACGCTAGGTCCGAGGGTCCGGGGTTCACTCCTTTTACATTGTCCATGTACCCGTACACAGCCTAGACCCGTGTTTCCTTGCTCGTGTATCAGTACATGGGGTGTCCCTTGTATCTGGCCGGGTCTGGCCAGGGAAGGGTATACATGCTGTGTCTTTGTCCGTTTACCCAACTCGTGCCTGTTTGCTCCCGGAGTACACGCCAGGTGGTCCACCGATGAACACACGCCGTGTAGCCCATACTATAGGCCATGTAGTTGGGATTTTTCCAGAACCTTCATCTTCCTCCTCGTGCCTCATCTAAATCTCCGGATCTTGTTTCTCTTGTCTGTTTTCCACGAAACTCAATATCCTTGTTCGTTTCATCATCCTAACACTGAATTCCTGTGTTTCAGACATTCAATCGGGTCATAACCCTCCAACGATCCATCCGAAGTAAAAATGCCCAAGAACTCACAATTCCAGATCCGCTCTGAATCATCCGCTGAAACTGTCGTCGTAGCTCAGGACCATTCTCCCGAGGTTGGATCTACAATTTCATATCGTTGCACCATAGATCGTAGGCACAATCGATCTTTGTTCATACCCCATGAAGAACGCATAGAAGGCACATGAAAAACGCGTGAAATCATGGATGAAAGGCACAACAAATCTAGAGGGATGAACCTCAATCGATGTTCATGTCGATCTTGGTTCGTCAGCATTAGAATATTAAACAAAACCAAAAAAACCTACTATAATCAAATCCAAAAAATCATCGCAAAAATCCCATCCCGAAAATACGATCGATCCGAAGGCGAATCTATTCGTGGATTAGATCGTGTTCGTCATAGGAATCAAGAATGGGGAAAGGAAACCAAAATCAAACATCCTACCTGGATCCATGACATTCGTTGGTGAAGATCCGGTCACCAGATCGTCGTCACCAGCGAAACTCATCAGGAACGTCGTCGCCACGTTGGTGGTTTCCTCCAGAGTTTTCTAGATCCCCCACGGGAAATTTAGGGTTATTAGATCTGTATCCCTGATCCCCTATGAAATCATTAATTTTAAAGAATCTATAATTTTCACTGCATAAGATTTAATAAAATATTTTTATTAAATATTTTATTATGTTTGTGTCCAAAAACTAGATTTCACCACCTACCCGTGCCAGCCGATGTTAGGCCTCGCCTAAGGTAAAGTCACTGCTCTGAACGCAACGGTGACCTCATATTTCTGATCTAAGCACCCATTCAAGAGTTATTTCACCTTTTCAGTAAAACCACATGCATATGTTATTTAATTATTTAATTAAATCAAAACATTTGTCCCAGGATCAACGGGCCTTGGAACTGCACACCATCTCAGAGCCTGGTCTCGAAAGAATTCCCATATAATATTAAAATATTACATGGAAAAAAATCTGGGACATTACATCCTCCCCACATTAGGCATTTACATCCCAAAAAATCCCAAAAAAAAGGATACTCAAAATGATGTGGGTACTGCACACGAATCTGAGCCTCCTGCTCCCATGTTCTCATCTAGAAATTCCCGTGCTGCAACGGAACAGACAACAAAAGAATAGCTCGCCCATGAAGGATCTTATCCTACTGATCCTTGATCTCCACTAGGTACTCAGAAAAGGTCACTCCATCATCGATATCCAGCTCTCCCCAGTCGATAATGTGTGATGGATCATGCACGTACCTCCGTAGATGCGAAACATGGAAGACATTGTATACCCAGTCCATCTGAGGAGGTAGAGCCAAGCGGTAAAACACCTTTCCAACTCTACTCAGAATCTGAAAAGGGTCGACGAACCACGGAGATAGCTTGTCAACTCACCTAAATCTCCTCAATCCCCATCGAGGTGACACCGGATAAAATACATGGTCTCCCTCCTTGAACTCCAAGGGCCTCCGTCTCCTGTCGGCATAAGACTTATGCCAGCTTTGTGCAGTCATCATTCGCTCCTGGATGACCTTCACTTTCTCTATAGTAGCTCGCACTATCTCTGGGTCCATGAGTGGTGATTTTCCTTGTTCATTCCAGGAAAGTGGTGACCTACAAGGTCTCCCATACATAGCCTAGAGTAGTGCTATACCAATAGTGGAATGATAACTGTTGTTCTATGAAAATTCCACTAGTGGTAGGTGATCCTTCCAGCAACGACCAAAGTCAAGTATGCAAACTCGGAGCATAACCTGCAGAACCTGGATGGTCCTCTCTGTATGACCATGAATCTGAGGATGAATCTCTGTGCTCAAGCATAACTGAGTACCAAAAGCTTCCTGCAATCACATCCACAAACGGGATGTGAAACGAGCATCATGATCTGAGACGATCATTGATGGAACTCCATGAAGCCTAATTATCTCCTCCACAGAGAGGCATCCCATTCTCCCTACTGAGCTCTTCTCCCATATGGCTAGGAAGTTGGCCGACTTGGTGAGCCGGTCAATGATCACCCATATGGTGTCGTGTCCCCTGGATGTACGTTGTAAAACCATCACGAAGTCCATGGATATATCATCCCACATCCACTCTAGAACCTCAAGGGGCTGAGTCAAACCTCCTGGAACCTAGTGCTCATATTTTAAAAGCTGACAAGTAAGGTACTGAGAAACAAAATCTTCCACACTCTTCTTCATTCATGGATACGAGAACTGACGTTGGAGGTCCAGGTACATCTTTTCCATGCCTGGATGGACCGCCAAAGATATGTATCGAACTCCCTCAGAACCTCCTCCTGCAACATCACTAGTACTACTATGTGCCCTCTGAAAAGAACAATGTGCTCCCCACCTTTTGAATATCCATCAGCAGCATCACCTATGGATATCTGAGCACGTAGAGTCACACAGCTAGTCTCCTCGAGCTATGCATCCCTTACTCAATGTAAGAGTGGAGGGGTAACAACCATCGACTGTAGGTAAGATCCCTCATCTCTATCCAGGAAGGATAACTGTAAAGAGGCCAACTGCCTCATCACCTCATCCAGCAACTGTAAACTAGATTTCATACTGAGAGCATCTTCCACAATGTTCCCCTTCCCAGGAGTATAAACGATCTCAAATTCGAATCCCTGGAAGAACTCAAGCCACCACCTCTGTCTCAAATTCAGATCCTTCTGAGAAAAGATATGTCTGAGACTCTTGTGATCAGAGTAGACAATAAAATGCTCACCCATCAGGTAGTGCCTCCACATCTTCAATGTGAAGACTACCGCTGCCAACTCAATATCATGGGTCAAGTTGTTCTACTCATGTGGCCTCAACTGTTGTGAGACACATGGAATCAACGATTGCCTCTGCATAAGGACACAACCAAGCCCGGTTCCTAATTCGTCGCAGAACACTGCATACTCGACACCCTCTTCTAGTAGTCTCAAGATAGGAGTGCTCGTCAGACTCTGTATCAACTGCTGAAAAGCCTACTGGAATCCCTCTATCTATAGGAAAGGCTTCCACTTTTGGGTCAAAGCTGTCATGGGTGCTGAAATCCTGGAGAAATCAAGAATGAATATCTGATAGTAGCCTGCCATCCCAAGGAAACTCTGCACCTCCGTCGTGCTCCTGGGTGGCTCCCATGCTAACAATGCCACTTCCTTGGTAGGTCCACAGCTACAGAATCTATTGGGATAACGTGTCCCAGAAAGTGGACCTCATGTATCCAGAAAATACACTTTGATATTTTCCCGTACAACTGGTGATCTTAAAGTGTGTCCAAAACCATCCTTATGTGCCTCGCGTGCTCCTCCTCAGATGCAGAGTACACAAGGATATCGTCGATGAAGACCACCATGAACTGATCTAGATAGGGATTAAAGATATGGTTCATGAGTCGCATAAACACTTCCAGGGCGTTCGTCACACCGAAGGACATCACCAAGTACTCATAGTAACCGTAGCAACATTGAAAAGGCATCTTCAGTATATCCTCATCCTGTACTCGCAACTGGTGATAGCCTGATCATAGATAAACCTTTGAGAACCATCGTGCCCCTCCTAACAGGTCGAAGCGGTCATCAAACCTCGGTAGTGGATACTGGTTCTTCACGGTCACCTGATTCAAACACCGGTAATCAACACATAGCCTCAATCTCTCGTCGACCTTCTTGGCAAACAATAATAGGGCCACCCATGGTGAAACACTAGGTCTCACGAATCCCTTCCTCTTCATGTCTTACAGCTTCACTCTCAACTCACAATGCTCGGTAGGAGCCATCCGATATGATGATGCTGATATCATTGTCATCCCGGGTAGCAACTCAATACAGAATTCTATCTCTCAATGGGGAGGTAGTCCGGGGACATCCTCCGGAAGGATGTACTCATACCCAGCCACTACTACTAGAAATTGGAAACTCGGAACATCTTCTACGCCAAGGGCTAGGCTAGCTAACTGATGTGAAATCAGATGTACCTTCCTACGCACGAGTCCATCTTGCACTGCCTGGGTCTCCTTTTCACCAATAAAGGAGAACCTCTTTCCATCACCGCGGACACACCGCACCCTTCTTCTAAAACAAGTAAATCATGGAATGAAATTTGGATAGACAATTTATACGAAGAATCACATCGTAAGGCCTCGACGCTACCACCAAGAGGTTCCAACCAAGACTCTCGCCTCCAAGGGTCATGTCATACTATCTGCAAAGGTGTGTGATCTCTGAATCTTCTCCAGTCAGTGTTTCTAATAGTAAGGGTCGAGCCAATGGCCCAACATGAATCTCAAGGTCTTGAAGAAGATAATAAGATAGAAAAGAATGACTAAAACCTATGTCTATCTGTATGAAAACCAAATTAGAAAAGACACATATTGTACCTCTAATCATTCCAGGAGTACCTTGGTCATAATCCTCCACTGCCTACAGTTGTCCCTGCCACTGCCCAACATCTCTATAAGCTATGGGTGGACCTCCTGGGGGTTATGGTGGTAAAAGGTCAAAACATCGACCACCTCTAGCTGTACTCCCAACTCCTATAGCATGTCCTCCGCCCCTCGGATCTGTCTTCTCCACACGCTTCCTCTACCTCGCTTGTCCATACACCTCTCCCATGTCAGTTGAATGGAAAGTCGGACAATCTCGAGCAATATGTCCCTTTCCATCACAAGAGTAGCATCGACTCTCTAGAGGCCGGCTGGATGCACACAAAAAACCCTGTAAAGTAGATCCCCTATCCTGGGATATCCTCTAAAAGCTTCTCACATGCCTGGGTCCCTGACGTCGGCTCCCTGCTGCTGAGGTATCTTCTCTAGCTCACTCACTACTGAAAACTGCCGGCTGTCTCTACTCTGCCAAGAAACTCTCAACCACCAAAGCCCGCTCGAGCACCCCCACATAAGTTGGAATGATGATAGGGATGATACTATCTTGGATGTCTCAGCGCAAGCCCTGCTCAAAAGTCCAAGCTCTGAAGTACTGATCCCTGACTACATCCACCAAGTATAGTGAGAGGTCGGTAAACCTCGATGAATAGTCAGCCACCGACATGGGTCCCTACTGGAGCTGAAGAAGCTCCTGTATATGTACTTCTCTCAGGGTAACCATTGAAAAAACCTCTCTAAATAGATTCTCAAACTCTGACCACGCAAGAGTCACCTCGTCGTGGGTCTAGATAACCAAACTCCACCATCGTCCTGCTGAGCACTTCAGAAGGCTCACTACCAAGATCACCATCTTGTCTGTTGGTTTCCTAACCAAACAGAAGACTTTGGCCACTGCCTCAAGCCAGTCCTCTCCTGCCAGAGGGTTAGGCTCACCTTGAAACCTGGGGGGTCCTTATATGTGAAACTCGTGGAGTGCGCTCAGCCTGCGCTCCTCCTCCACTGGTATAGTAGGCACCAAACACTGCTCCAAAGGTGGTGGAATAACTGGAATACCACTCGAAGGTAAAAAAGGGAGATCTGGTCCCTGTATCAAATCTTCCTCACATAGGGGGTCATCCTCGTGATCGAGCTAATGGATCCTTGTGGTTGCAAGTCGCGGAGGAATCCTGTAAAGAAAACTAGATGAATCGAAGTTAGTGGGTATATCTGGAGAGCTGACACAAGAAGGACATGGAAACCACAACCCATTCCTATATTATGCATGTACCATTTTTCCCCTGGAACTAGTGTTCTCATGTTCCGAGTCGAAAAGCAAGTTATCAAAGTCCTGGTGTATGGATATGTCGGCCGCCCGTACCAGCACTGGGGTCCCTGGCCTAAAATCCGAACTCGAAACACTTAACAATGGTGCCCCAAACCAACTCACTGACTCTCGGTCCTAAGGTAGAACTGACCACCTCTGATACCACTCTCTCATGACTCGTCCTAGTGGGGACCGTGCCACCACACCCCAAGACCGCCTTCAATAGGCCATGAGCTGGTGATTAGAACTGAGTAGGAATGTCACTAACAAGGGAAGCGTTGCCTATAAACCTGAACACACACACACACACATCTCTAAGCCCACAAAGATGAATAGTAAAAACTACTAAAAATTGATATGAATGCATACACTAAAAATCCCAACCAACAGAGTACGACAGGAAAGTAAAGTACAGTAATGTAAAACCCGGGGCCAAATGTACAAGCCCTCCAAAAGAAAGTCTGCAACAAAGTCCAACTTGTAATGAATGGTACCGGGACTACAATCTGGTGGCGTAGGAACATACCTTGGCCTGTCTGATCTCACTGAGCACCGTCCAGTCCTGGTCAACCTAGAATCCAGTCAAATCCTCTCTCATCTGCACAAGACACGACACGTGCGGGAAAATCCCATGCAGGTTTGAGTATAAAAATACCCAGTAGGACACCCCGAAACCTCAAAGGAATACAACAAGGGAAAATAACACAAAATAAAGGTACAGTAATCTCTACATAGTATATGTTTATAGAACATATAACATGAATATTCAGATATAATTATACACGATCGACCATCGTGAAACCACCACTAAGATCCAGCTCGAATATTCAACTAAACACGTAATAGGGAGAACACACTCATAGGTATGAAGAGAGAGACATAAAGCACTTGTTCTGGGAGAACTCACTCCATAAGTGCTTAAGAATACGATGTTCAGATGAGGATCACAACCAACAGCTATGGGGTGATTCCAACAACTCAGTCTGAACTAATCCTCTAAGAAAAGGATCAGCGCCCGGGTAATGTATGTCTTTTCGATACCAAGAAGTCTATCGAGGGTACTAGGAAGGAATAGAGGATCTGGAACCAAGTCTCACATAGGGGATTCCAACAACTCTATTTAGAAAGTCATGCTGAAGGGATCATACTCATGTACATAGGAAATGATACCAGAAACCTTCAGGGGAAAGTCAACAGGTACGAAACCTAATAAAGCTAGTCCAAGTTAGAGAAGACAAATGGATCAAGCCATGTAAAACAGGTTACAGGACATGTAGTAGGATCACACACCATTTTCTTTGACTCCGGGTACATCTCGTTTAGATGGCCCGTGTCTCTAGGATTTTCGTATAAAAATTAACTACACAGCGTGTAGAAAGAGTAAACGCCATGTACTAGGGTCCGGGGTTCACTCCGTGTACACTGGCCATGTGCCCGTACATGACCTAGACCTGTGTTGCCTGCCCCATGTACCAGCACACGCAGTGTCTCGTGTATCTGGCCAGGTCTGGCTGGGGAATGGTATACACACCGTGTTTTTGGCCGTGTACCTAACTCGTGCCTGTGTGCTCCTGGAGTACATGCCAGGTGGTCTGCCGACGAACACACGTCGTGTAGCCCATACTACACGTTGTGTACTCGGGATCTTTCCAGAACTCTCGTCTTCCTCCTCACGCCCTGACAAAATCTTTGGATCTCATTTCTCTTGTCCATTTTCCATGAAACTCAATATCCTTGTTCGTTTCATCATCATAACACAGAATCCGGGTGTTTCAGACCTTCAATCGAGTCATAAACCGTCAACGATCCATCTGAAGGAAAAATTCCCAAGAACTCATATCTCTCGATCCACTCCGAATCGTCCGCTAAAACCATCGTCACAACTCTGGACCATCCTCCCAAGGATGGATCTACAATTTCTCATCGTTGCGCCGCAGATCGAAGTCGCAATCGATCGTTGTTCATACCCCGCGAAGAAAGCGTAGAACGCACACGGAGAACGCGAGATATCAGGGAAGAAAGGCACAACAAATCGAGAGGGAATAACCTCGATCGATGTTCATGTCGATCTTGGTTCATCACCATTAGAAGATTAAACAAACACAAAAACAACCTTTATGAATCAAATCTACAAAATCCCAGAAAAAGCCCATCCCACAAATACGATTGATCAGCGGGCTAATATGTTTGTGGATTAGTCCGTGTTTGTCATAGGAATCAAGAACGGAGAAAGGAAACCAATACCAAACATCATACCTGGATCCGCAGGGATCGTTGGTGAAGATCCTATCGCCGAGTCATCCTCACCGGTGAAACTCGTCATGAACGTCGTCACCGCATTGTGGGTTTCCTCCAGAGCATTACAAAGCCTCCAGGAGAAATTTAGGGTTATGAGATCTGTAACCCCGATCCCCTAAAAAATCATTAATTTAATAGAATCTATAGATTTCGCTGCAGAAGATTTAATAAAATATTTTTATTAAATATTTTTTTACGGTTACGTCCAAATACTAGGTTTTCACCACGGATCTGCGCTAGCCTATGTTAGGTCTCACATGAGGAAAAATCACTTCTCTAAATGCAAAGTGCCCTCTAATTTCAGATCTGAGCACCCATTCAAGAGTTATTCCACTTTTTCAGGAAAACCACACATGTGTGTTATATAATTATTTAAATAAATCCAATCATTTGTTTGGGGCTCGCCAGGCCTCAGAACTACATGCCGTCTCACAGCCTGATCTCGAAAGAATTCCTATATAATATTAAAATATTATATGGAAAAAAAATCTGGGACATTACAGGCCTGAGGGAATATGACATATGTTATGTAATTTTTATAACTAATTCATCCTCAATAGGAATACCTACCAATGATTAGGTTGATCCATTTATATATAAAAGGATCTACCATATGACATAGATACCCTACATATAATCAACGATGGTATAGCAGCTAAGAGTCCCTTATAATATTTAGTGAGTAATTTATTTATTTACCTCTTCTTTTTTATTAAATATCTATAATAGAAAACTATTTAAATTTTATTTATAATCTGGATTGGGCTAGAAAATAGTGGTTTTGGACTATATAGATTTATATCTGACACCCTAATTGGGAATCTATTGCACTAAAGTATCCGAGTAGACCCTTATTGTTACAAGGACCGAAGGCATTGATTGATTTCCAATTGTTGTATAACTTGTACATGATGATTTAAGAGATAATGATTGATTTGGAGCATAGTATTATCAAGGATATTTCCTTTGGGGTGTTTATTTATCCTCTTTAATTGAGTCTTATTTTGTACTGTATTGTTAATCATGTCTTATTCTTTGTTGTTTTAGCTTATGTATCAGAATTTTCCAATCATTCCTTGTATGAATAGGCATTGGTGACCTTTTATTATGTTATTATATTTCTCATCTACCATGTTATTAATTAATCACCAGTTCCCCATTTGTTTGTTATTTATTATCTGATAAACTGCTATGCTTATCTGATCTATAGGGTATAGTATTCCCATTGTACCATCAATAGACCCTCAGTACTAGTTGGAAACCTCTGGCATATGGGGAGTTGTGATTGAGGCCATGTGGCGACTGATTTTTCTACCATCATAGAGATGATCTAGGTTAAGACAATACAATAACTAATATATATATAATATTAAATAGTAGAACAAAATGATTTTTTGGGATCAAAGTTTTCAAAAAATTATTCTAAATGATTATAATTAACAATTTACTTAATTAATCATACTCTTATAAGGAAAATATATATATAAGGCCAGTTAATTTCTTGTGTTTTAACAAAAAAAATGACTTCAATTATAGACAATTATTATCATTTTACATGACCATCAATATATGTATACATGTGAACCAATCATGAAAACCCAGAAACATAATACTCATAAATAAAGAAATTGAATTCTATAACTCATCATATTAGCCATAAATGGGTATAATAATTTTATAATAAATCAAATAAATGTGTATGGTATTATAATTAATTAATATAGAATTATTATCAGGTATATTAATGAGAAAAATAATTTGAACATAAGGTTATGGGATTCTAGAACCCCACATTATTTCTTGGGGATTTCATTCATTCATACAATATTAAATTTAGATGAACACGTAATGTTAAATATGTAAAATTTCATTATTATTACATTCTATTTTTAATGATTAAAAAGATTCCAATTTTATTTTATAAAAAAATTATTTTATAAAAGAACTATTCTTTCTGAAACACATTTTCACTTCACTTTAGTTGTTTCATCTATGATCATTAATGATAAATCACATACCAAAAATGTTTTTCTTTTATATTTGGGTCACTAAATGTTTATTCATGGATTTATTGTTTCTAAACATAAACACATTACTTTCCATGTGTTATTTTATGACTATAATTGTTATACGTTCTATGTGGAATTCATGATTATGGAAATGTGATGATATGACTGGTGCACCTGGATTTTAGAAGAAAGTTCTATGCAATGGGAAAATAAAGTGTCTAATGTGACAAGATGAAAAATGGATCAGAATGATTCAATCATTGTTCATAATGATGATGTAATAATTATTCACATATGTTATATGTGAACAAGATTCTCTCTTTGTTCACAATGATGTATGTTATTTAATCACTAAGGAATGATGTTTCTTTCTTATTAATCTCCACATTTCATGCCTTTATCTAATGATTCCTCTCATGATTACCATGATTATCAAATGATTATGTTATGATGATGTTGATTATGCACACCCAATTTTATATTGATTGTTGTTCTTATCTATCCTCTTATAGGGTTTTTTGATTAGATAAATATTTTATGTATTAGATGTAAATGAGGGCCACATGCAGCTAGAGAATAAGGAATTCAAAATTATTAATGTTCTGTTATTTAAATTTATTTATAAATAATTTGTCCATGAAACTATACCACTGTATACTATCATTATATCAATATTATATAAATTATCTTTGAAATGGTGTAACAATAATGTAACAAAAATCAGTGTCATTATAACATCATATTGGAGTTGGGAGAATTGATAGACCGATAGAAGGTGATAAGTTTACATTCGTGGGAATCACCTAATTACATCCATGATATTTAGATCATCTATGGGCTATCACATTATTATAGATGCTTTATTTAGGAATTATTACACTTATCAGTACCACATACTTGCATCGAAAATATGTCTATGAAATCTGTATATTTATAAAATTTTGAGATAGCCTTTCAAGAATTGAATGTCCGGTTGACACAGGTGATGATTATCATTCTATGAGGGATATAAAGTGATATAAAATCTATTATGATTAATAAGAAATTATTTTGAGAGCAGATCTTTTGCAGAATGAGTGAGTCATAACATAATAGTCTCATCGATTGAGGAAACCATATCATACTTACTTGACACATTTTCTCAATATTGATATTGTTTCCCATGAGTGAAGCTATTTTTTGAATTTTTTTAAATCGGGAGATTTTTTTAGATAAATTAGAAAAAAATTATATTTTTATGTTGTTCCATATGAATCACATATACTACATATGATTTGAATACACATAATGAAATGATTTCAAGCTTACATATATGACCAATAATGGAAATGCATTAGCTGTTTCTCAAATTTAGAAGTATCATACTCAAAATGTTTAGGGGTAAATCAGTGAGTTTAGAATCATGGAATTTTTTTCATATATACATATTGATGTTCAAGAAGATCATGTATAGAATTTCCTTTTATAAATTTCTATTAGATATACCATTATGGAAGATTTAACGAAGAGAAAACATTTGGATCTCGGGGTCCTTTACTTGAAACAATGTGTTTTATATGATAATTCATCATCTGTTGGACTGTGGATAAGGATGTCAAATTAAACTTTCATGGTAATTACTAGGTTATAGAAAAAATTAAGGAGAAACAAATGTGGATATTTCATGCCTCATCTTGTGCAGTACGTCCTACTATCACAAAGATGTATGAAGACTTACAATACCATAATTTGTGTCTTGGTATGAAATAGGAATGAGAATGAATTTTCACTCAGAGATATAATTTTTATCATTTATTGTTGGACTATGAGTGACATACATGGATTTTTCAAATGTTATCCATTCTCCTTTGGTAATGGGATGATGTCTCTAAGGACATTTTGGCATGTTTAACTATATGACCTCATAGTAAGGATAATGGTTTGGTATTTGTTGAATGATCGATGAATGTCACACACAGAACACCTATTTGAGAGTCCCTTTTAGTGGGTTATATATTTTATGAAGACCATTCATGTAACACTGAATGATTTTGTGAATATTTAATTTCAAATCAATTTAATCTTTTGGTATTTTCTATTTCACAAAACACTAATTAAAATTTTTTGGCTATGAAAATAATTGTTTTCACATAACACCATCTTGGAATATGATACACAGAACCCCTACATGGAATATGTTACAATAGAAAATATAATTATTGTATACTACATGTAAGATTGACGATCTTCGATGGCTTATGTAACAAGCAAGACAGAGTGTCTCCTAAATGTAAACAATTATTTAAAATAATAGTATAATTGGATATGACATAGCTGTTAAGTTGATGGATATTAATATTATGAACTAATTTATGATAATATGTGGTTTACACCAATAGATTATGAATTTATAGGTTACCAATTAATTAGAAATGAATATGAACCCCAATTGAAGATAATGGAAAATATTATTTTGCTCAAAATGGTTTTTAAACATAATATATTTAATTTATTAAAATTATTGATTAATATAAATTTAATAAATATGAAATATATATGATAATGTCTATTTTATATTCATCCAATATAATTAATATAAATAAGATAATATTAAACCCAATTTTATTTTTAAAACCCTATATTTTTATTAGAGCATTTTACCACCTTCATTGGAGATCCCTTTTCAAATACAATTTTTATAAATTTAATAGATTAAATATTTCAATATAAACATTTTATTATGAAAATAAACATAAATAATATGTTAGGATAATTTTTTTTGTATTTTTATGTATTGTTTCATCTTTTAATGAGTTGTTAAAAATACTATATTTTAATTTAAAAAAGCGTTTTAATATAATTTTATTATAAGAATGATATATATGTTTAATTGGATTAATGGCTTATTTTTTTAATATTATTATCAATAAATCTAATTTAGTACATTAGAACCAATTTGGCATTGAAAATGTATATAAAAACATTGCATTCTTTTGGATATTTTTATATTTAAACCCTTGGAGTCGTTCCATCAGCAGGATTATTTTTTAATTAATTTCTTCCAGTTATGGTATTATAATTTGGAAAAATGGTTTCCATATTGGGAATAATAATAATGATTTATTTCTACTAAGATCAATTTAGTGTTTTACAAAAAAAAATATAAGTGAATGTGATTAAATTAATTATATCGGTTATGTGATTAATACAGTTTATAATGAACTTAACCATAAATATAAGACCCAAAACCACCTATAAAATCTTCCAAAAAAGAATTTTATATCCATTAATAGTTCATTAATCCTTAATTCAAGATATTTTTTGGTTGGGTATGAGTTTTGTTAAGAAAAAATGTGTGTACTCCTAACTTGGTTTAAATAATTCCAAGTGTTTCCTTTCCCTTCCCTATAAAAGGTCACAAAATATAACAACTTATTCACACCACTAGTGCCATTATTATTCCCCAAAACACGCTCAAATAATCTCCCAACAGCCCCCTTCCTCATATAATCCTTCCCTTTGGTATTTGGAAACTCACGGAATCCTTTTTGAACAAACCAAATGGAGTTACCGAATTAAGAGATAACATCTTTTCTCAAGCTCAGTTCCTTTATTTTTATTCTCCTCCCCTCCAAAATATTTATTCAATTATTGAATGGAAAATAAGTATCCTCAATATAATATATTGTTTTATACATTTTGACCTAAAATTACGTGCTCCACCATCAATTGGGTAACAGACATATTGTTTCTGTTTGGGAAGAACTACGTCCTCATGAAACGATGATTGTTCATTTTTCCATTATCAAATACCATGGATGCCATTATGTTAGATAAACTATTAATAAATTTTATATAATATATTTATTATATAATCATGCTTCGTTATTCCATTTACAAAATATATATTCATTACGTTATATTTTTTGTAATTGTGACAATTTGTTTGAGTACGTGTGAACTACTGCCCCATCAAAGCTATTTGATTCATTCCCACACTACATGGAATTTATTAAGGTTGTTTTTAGAGAAATTATATGATATATTTATAATTATAATTCAATTTAAATTATATTATATATATATTAATATAAATCATTTTATTTTTTTCATTCAGTATGATAATAAGAATTGAAACCACATTCATCCCTATGTACGACTTACCATCTCGATGAACAATGTATTCGATTTCGTACAATACAATCTATAGATTATTATTATAAAAGTATATTATTGATATAATATATTTTTATAATGATTTAAATTTCTAAAATCATGACATAAGAATAAATTCCTTAGACATAAAAAATTATGTCGCATGCGAAGAATAAGGAAAATATTACACGAAGTGAAACATTAACATTGGATTGTTAACAAATGTGTAATATAAGACCATAATAAATAAATATACATTATTATGTATAAGAATATACTTTTGTAAAATATTTATAATGAACATAAATATATTATACCTAAATCTTGTATGAGTACTATGAGATTTATGACAAAGTGTATGGAGATTTCATCTAACTTTTAATTTCAATGAGATATGTGATATGTTATCCACTCTTTCCTTTATTATGGTGTATATACAAACCATAATTGTATCCAATGATTATTATAATTATTTATGGGGTTTTACATTCCCATTTTATATTCTTTATGTCCTCATGTTTATGTATAATGGCCGAAACATTTTTCAATGGAATTTCTCAATTCTTATAGTAATATAGTATAAATCACATATAAAGAATTATGGACCATAATAAAAACATTATAAATGAATAATTAATGAAATAATAAGAATTTATAGGTGTTAAAGAACCAATAAAGATGAAATAGTAATGTGCCCATATGAATTGTAATATGACCCATATGAATATTAAATTGGCCAAATGAATAGTTTCCTCAATCAGGAAATAATAAATTTAATTTTTAAGCTTATAATTGAAAATATTATATAATTAAATCATAGTATAAGTTAGTAAATAATTTAAAAATTATTAATTTTGTGTTGGAATATTTTTAGTCAAAAATGATTAATTTCTATTTTATAATTAATGTAATAATTGAAATGGAAATTTATTTTCCCAAAATGTAACCATAAATTAATATTTATATGTGTTATTATTTGAAGATATTTTTATTTAACCTTTTGTTATTTTAAAATGTGTTACAAAAGCAGTTATAATTTTAAAATAATTATTTTAAATGATGATTTTAATTAAAAATTAAAATCCTCATATTTAGAAAAATATTTCTAAAAATAGCATTAATTTTTAAATTATGAACATAATTATAAGGATAGTGTTTTTATTTTTGGAATTTTTTAAAATACATGATTTTTTTATAAATATTCAATAATGATAATTTTCGATAAATGACAAATTCGAGAATTTTTTTGTCATTGTTGATGTAAAGAAGATGTAATAATTTTAATCATGAACCAAAAATCATTATTTTAATATATTTAGATATAATCCTCAAAAAAATCATAGTCTTGAGAAATAATAAAAATATAATGAATATAATATTTTGAAAACACCCCTCAACTCTAATATAAATACCACCTCTTAGGACCAATTCTTCTTAGAATTATCATGTTTTATTCCTTGCCTAAATTTTTCGAAATACTAATCCACCCCCCCTCCCCACCGCATCCAGGATCTCTTGGTGACATCAAAATTCCAAAACCAATCCGTTACATGGTTCTCAAGGAGGATAATTTCAAGAAGTCAATTATATCTTCCTCTTTCCATTAATTTAATTTTAATTTCATAATTTTTTTATTCATTCCATAAATAACATAAAAAAATTTCATGATTACTCAATTATGATTCATATAATATAATTATATAATTTTCATGGAATACTGATCATTAAATTCCACCATCCCTCTCTTTTATTTTTGAAATGAAATCGTCACCCATGATGTTTCAATTTACCGACATCGTGGGTGATGCACCTTCATTTTCCAATATCTTCTTCAAGGATGTTCAAAAAAACATTAAATGGTTGAAAATATTTTTAAAATTTTGTGTTATAACCATATTTATGTTTTTAACTTATATATACTCATAACAATAAACAATAAAACGAAACGAATTCGTTGGCATTGAAAACCCTCCAAAATTGACTTAAACTGATCATCATTAACATGTATCTACTGATTCCTACTCATGACATATAACCAATTTTTGTATAATAAATTTAATATTTATATAATATCATTAAAAAATATAAAAAGAATTAATTATATTTATTATCTTTTCATGTGAACTTTCATTCATGAATACAAGTGAACCGATACTGAAAACCTTGACAACGAATTCTTATGAATGATGAAATTATATTTAATAACGCGTCCAAAGCATAATAAAATAAAATAATAAAACCATAATGAATCATATAGTGTATAAAAGGATATTTTATTATTAATTAATGCATCCAATGTGATAAAAAAAGACATTAAAATGAAAATCCATTCAGACCCAATATATGGGGATTTCTTGAACCAAACACTCCTTTAGAGATTCTATCATTCATCCCATTTTCACTGTGGTTATTAAATAAATTTTATTTATTCATAATTAACATATCATTTATATAATATTAATGTTTTCAACATTTTTTTATGATAAAAACAATATTTTCAAAAAGAACACTTTTTTCAAAAAAACACCCATTACTTCTCGAGATTGTTTCTTCTTCACTCAAGGGAGATTATTTTTATATCAAGTATGTTATTACATATTTCACTCAGGCACCCAAATATTATGAATTAATATGTATGAAATTAAACCTATTAATTTATATGGGTTATTTTATGATAATGATTAATATGTGTTCTGTGTCGCAGGCCTGATAATGTATATGTTGTGACGTGACTGGTGCACCCAGAATTATATAGCGAATTGAAAATGTTATGATGTAATGGAAGAACCAATAATTATAAAGCACTAAAATTAATTTTTTATTGTAAATAAAATAATTAGGGAAATTGAAATATATATGAAAATTAGGTTATCTCTGTTCAAAACTATGTGTGGAAATTGAGCACTATGTGATGATGTTTCATTTTTATTCATTTACACATTTCATTAATTTAACTAATGATTCCTATCATGATTATGACCCATAGACAATGGTATAATAATAATAATGAATATTCTCACCCTTTTTATATTGTATTATTTTCAAATTTATCATATTAATAGTATTTTAGCTCACCCCTTCCTGGTTTATATCCTCAGGTGATTACATGTACTAAGGATAATTAATATCCAATAAGAATATAAGGAATAAGAAATTAAATAATTGTTTATGTTTTATTTTGTAAATTTGATGTATGGTCCTAATATTATAAAGAAACTAAACCTTTGGATCCTTATTGTGTAATGATTTTATGTAGTTTTTCATTATGATGATGTAAAAATATGTGTAAGAAAAAGCAGGGTCACAATATTTGGTATCATAAGAAGGTTTGGTTAATTTGGAAATTAGGATTACCGAGCCTTAGTGAAAGACCATAGTATGAGACTACATATACGTGATAACTGAAAAATATTTGTTTGATAAAATTTTGACCGTATGGGTCCCAAAATATATTGTTTTATAATAAAATTCCCAAAGGAATGTATTATTTATTAGTGACTTATTGACCTCTATTTAGTAATATCCTTTTCCATTTAATAAAATGGTGGGAACTAGGAGAAACCCGGCCAAAAACCATGTGAGGGACAATGTAGTTATTTCATGAACAACATTCCCAATGCATTTGGACGTGGATTTCAAAATTCCATGGAGATTAATACAATGTTATAATAGGTTAAGAAAAATAACCTAAATAATGTTGAATGACATCCTTCACCAAAGAGAGAGAAATTGGATATCAAGTGTTTTTTGTGGAAACAATCATCAACGATTTGTGGGTCTTCTAATTCACTAGTTTCAGAATAGTGGGTCAACTCGATGGATAACTTATTTTATTTCAATCAATGTTCTGAGATGGAGAATATGAATATTTCTATTTATCATCTAGATTGAGAGGATGATCGTTGGAGGACATTTATTAAGAAAACCAACCTGAGGAAAAAATAGAATATATAGAGTGGAAAACCATTATGATAATGATTAATTTAAATTATTTTACTCAATATATTCTAAAAAATATAGAGTGATAATTAATAGATTATATGAAAAATGATGGTGAATCTGTCACAATCTATAAATAAAATTTCACAAGGCATTCAAGATATGATTTAGGTGTTTTTCTCAACAATGTCTGAAAAATTGATAGATTCATTGTTAGTTTAAAACATCACCATTGAAATGATCTAGTAATTAGATAAATTAGGAGTTATGAATAATTCATTTGATGTGCTCACAAATTTGATATATAGTTTTGTAATGTCTCGACCCGGGAGCCACTGAACGATGCTCTGATCCGGTTGGTCACAAGACCTCAACCGTACCTCCCCGTACACCCAAGGGTGCTGACTAGCAGCGGGGGTCTAGTAAGTCAGTCTTGGGGAGACTATACCCTCTTTTATCTGAATAAAAATACCAGAGGAAGTACCCAAGAAATAGCTGAAACACATATAAATATAATAGTACAATGTTACTAGCATAATCAAATCCAGAAATACAATACTCAACTGAAAGGTAAAACATGCTATGACTATGAAATTACCAAGTGTCAACAATAAAATAGAAATTAAAGACACAATGACTTCAAATGGGTCCCAACCCACGTCTAGTTCCCTCTTCCAAGCTCCAACCCTAAACAACACTCTAACCAGGGCTCTTTCCCTATCATTCCCTGCAACAACAAAGTCTATTCGGGTACCAATCAGGCAACCCGAGTAGGGTGTGACCATGACTCAGTAGATCACCAACAACAGTGTAAAAAACAATCCAATCATATGTAGTGTATGAAGTTGCATTAATAATAAAGCAAGAAAATAGTCAAAACAATTATATTTATCCTATTAACCTTTCATTAATACGTTAAACATCCAGGTTCCTGAGAACACCCAAAACGCAATACCTGCTTCGGCCTATGTAGGAGCCTATACAATTTCCCCTGTTCAATTCACAATAACTATGTCAAAATATTTAGTTTATGAATTGCTAAATTAAACCATAGTACAAAATAGATAAAAGTGTTTATAACGACATTTCTAGCACACATGTGAGTATTTGGAGCATCCGTCCCTATTTGACAATCCCATGGGTATTTGGAGCATTAGTCCTTGTCCCATAATATCTCAAATTCATGCATGTCATTGGTTCTAGAACGATATGTCTATAACCTCTGTGGGTATTAGGAGTGTCAGTTTGTGTCCCACAACTCTTCTTCAAAACAAATAACCAATTCACATATACATCCATATTCAAATGTTTAATCATATTTATCCTTCCATCATAACTCTGATCCATATTCAACTAGATCCAAATTTCACAAAGAACCACATAACCAAACCACCAATTAATTATTTATGCCACGACATTTATACAACTGCATATGCCTAACATGATGAGACTGTGGGATTGTATTTAGACCACCTACCTCGATTTATTGATTGATGTTAGCCCAATGAAAATCCCAACAATCCATGCGGCACAACGTCATCGATCAAGTTCTGGATCTAAATCCTTAAAACCAAAAATAAGATCAAAGGAATTATGATCTTGAAAAAGTATATCTAGATCCAAAATCCTACATATATAACTTATCTCATAGGTGTAGATCCATCGAAATGATGGAAATATCCCATGAAAAGATCAGCAAAATATTGCGGAAAGAATGGATGAAACAACACGATGAAATATACATACCAAAAGGAGAGTGGATATTCAATTTGAGCCTTCAATCTTTAGAAAAGGTGTTTGGATCACCATGGAATCTCTCCATGAGGCTTTGGAAACACCTATAAATTTCTAATCCCAAGACAAGGTTGGAAAATAAGGAATTCCCAGGGTTTGGGTGATTTTAATATGGAATTTTGGAATTAAAAACCGCGCGCACATTTTCCTGTATAGTGGCCCACGGTTTGTCAAACCGTGCGCAAACCGTGCGGACCTCACTATCCATATCCACACGGTTTGTACGGTTTGGTTGAATGGTTCCTCAAACCGTGTGTAAACCATTTGTACATCTCTCTCCAGTTCTGCTTTGTTGGCCGGGTTTTGTCGCATGGTTTGTCAAACTATGTGTAAACAGTGTACAACCCACTTCCCTTTTGTTTTACTTAAATTTTCACCCAAACGCACCCCATGTCACTACTCCAAAATAAAGGATTCTTAAAACATCAAAAGTACCTAAAAACATTCCCAAGATTGAGTCCATAAAAGGCCAGGATCTTACAAGTTTTTAGAATGGACCCATGGTTGTAGAGATATGAAATGAAGGATGTATTTTCATGATGGAGGATATCATGATAATATTAGAAGGAAAATACAACCACCCACATGTCAAAAATGTGGGATGAATCATAAATTGTACTATAATAAATTGATTGGGAAAATATTAAAGTGTGGAAGATATGGAAACCAAACTCATTAATATCAAAAAAACATGTGGAGTAATGGCAATGTGGTTGAATAAATTATAAAAGCACCCATTTTCAACTTATAAAACAGTACGGAGAAAGGGAACTATGAATTAAAGTGCACAAAACCTTGATTCTATCTGTGTAATCATCCTCATCAGCCACCAATGCCAAAATAAAAAGGGTTGTATTATTCCATCACTATAGTAGAAATGGAGAAATAAAATGATTCCATACAAGGAACCCTTTCTATTCACTGAATTTTGGAAAATGAATTATTTTATTCACGTTATACACATTACATTATATCATGCTTGTTTTGTAAAACTATTCAATCAAATCCATGAAACCATGATATAGAGATATGTGTAATAACACAAAATAGTGGAATCATTGAAACCTATTTATTAGACTCTACTACTATTGGTGTTTTTGGGAAGTATGATCCCTAGAATCATGAAATACATCCCATGGTGAAATTCAATGGTAATGGTTTGTATCTCATATATTTAGATAATATTACATGTTGGGAAATGGAAATATCATTTCATATTAAAAACCATCCCAAGATCCTCTAAAAATTCATGCAATATCATGAGTCTCCTATTAAAAATCCTTCAACTTAGTGGGATTTGATTCTATGTAAATAATAATACCTCAATAATATTGTTGTGTCAAAGAAAGTTGTCAACACAAAAGAAATTCCCATCATAAGGGAATGGAGTGATTTATTTCTTGAAGTGTTACCCAGACTAACTCGAATCAGGTGGTGGTTTTCTGAATAGAACTCACACATAGAGATAATAAAATCTCAATGTTTCCCTAATAGATGGCCATTATCATACTAGTGGAGTTAATGAAATAGCCACCAGACTATTTGAAAAAATGGTTCATATTTTCAATTGAATCACCTAGGGGTTTTCTAGTGCTCTATTCCATGAAGAAATATTGATAAATGTAGTTGTTTACCTATTAACAGGAACTCAACAAGATATCCATAAGGAAAAGGTATCATCTTCCAAGTATTGTTGACTTTTTTTATTAGTTCTAAGGACTTTAGTATGTATCGTTGTTGGATCTCCTGTGGATTTATTTTTAAACTCATGGTATGTTTCCTTTTCTGACATGATTATTTATGGTATATGTATCTTATATTCAATCATTGATATCATGATTTCTGTATTTATATTTACTTATAACTACCAATGTGCCATTATAATATGTATTTATGGTCTCCCAATAGTTCCACCATAGATCATTAATGGAATTTCAATGAATTTGATGTAACGGGGGATATTAACCTTGAGTACATATGATCCACATGCTTGGGGAACCATTTTAGTGACATCTGGTTGTGATGTTAAAAGTATTATATGACCAATTAAGAGGTTCCTTCATATATTAAACCAACATTTAATTTTCATCCATGAAGGTTGATTATTCCAAAATTTATCATACAAAATATAAAATTCATCAATTTTATCCTCCTCATCCCATAAATAAATAAACATATCCTCAATGAATATAAAAAATAACCAATCATATTATATATAATTTATTTCATTCATAAATATCATTATTAATGTTAGTTAAATAATTATATAAAATTCAATTTCAAATTTTTTTTCTTATATGTACAGTGAAATGTTGTGTTACTAGTATCCACCAAAATTTTATTATCAATCATTTAGTATATTCAATCCCTTCAAAGATATTTGAATAAATCAAAATAATATTCTACAGGGTTCTTGTTCTTTACGATCAATTTCTTCTACCAATGGTAGTAAATATAGTTTTTTGAACTCCAATTATTTTTATGTACAAAAAATATAAGATAATACTATGGTGTAACAGTAGGGTTGTTTAATCCCTCTAAATAATTAAATTCAAATATCTCATTCTCTAATAAAACATATATATTTTTATCTATTATGGATCAATATAATATATAAATTCTCCTTTTACATGAAAAATGATTTACATTATCGCTTTTTGAGTTGGTAAAATGACTACATCCATGATGAATAAAGTAGCATACTCCCTCAGTACTACTCAATGCATCCAGATATATACAAATAATAGATATATTTGAAAACAAACCATAATATTGTAATTATGGTTTATTTAACTCAATAAGTCACCCAAAATAAATGATCAATATATTCACTAAACATTTTCTACCTCACATATATCTAGTGTATAAAATAATTCATAAAAAATAATCCATACATGGATAATGTATTTTAAACAATCGCTGCATTGAAATTATTTATAATACATTATATATAATATGTTGAGTTCCAATACATTTTTTAATAATCTTGAACTATAATAATATTATCATGTGCATCCATAATATTCAATCTCCCCCTACCTAAATATTATAAAATAAATTCCTTCTCTATTGTCATCATACAAAGGATGAGTTCCAATACTATATTGATGACAATAAAATATCAAAAAATACATATATAATTAAAGAAATAATTTTTAAGAGATTGTAATATAATTTTAAATCTAAAAACATCAACTCATATAGGAAAAACTATATTGGATACCACAGCTACATAATGTTTTCCATGGGAATCCTAACATATACTCTATTAAAATATCAACATCCTATAAATCCTATATTAATACATTTTATTTTTGACAAGATCCTATTGGTATTTGATGATTTTTAGTATCATAATGTACCCCTATTCTAAATCTATTGTATTATTTTCTATTTATTCGCATATATCTTTCAGAAATCTCTAAATGACTTAATGGAAAAAATAGACAAAATTTGAAGGGAGGGTCATCAATTATCAAAATGTTCAATGCACAACTCTTTTCTAAAGAAACTAATTGATACGAAATATATTTGTAGAAACAACCATTACACTCAATGGTTAATAATTTAATATTAATAGAACCTATCATAGGATATTAAAAACCATCACTTTGGGATTAATTTTGAATATTATTTTAATTAGAGTGGTAAAGAAAACCAAATTTAACCAAGTTCCATGCTTCCCAAAATTAGAAATTTGCATAATATTCAGTTTGAGGAGACTTGTGACATTATTTTTTACCTATGAACTATTAATCCCTTTTAAGAATTATTTATATACAATGATGAGTCAATATATAACTATATGGTTCTTTATTAAAATAGTGTATGTACATGATCTAAATAATCCTCTCTATAAATAGATCTCTAGTCAAAAATACAACTCAATGTGTCTCCCCTCGTCACAAAATCCATTGTAATTTCATGAGAATAATAATAATGACATTAAAATAGAGGTAATCTATTTTATAGTTGACTATAATGACAATTCATCGTGTATAAATGAATCCTCTAAGTCCAATATTTTTAAAAAAATTCTATATTTAAAAAGTGGAAAAAATATTTCTATTAATATGTTGTATCATCTAATTATCCATATATATGTATCCATCGCTACATGGATACATCTCATAGTAAACTAGCCTGTGGTATTACAGAAAAAAATTTGGTAAGTCAATGAAATGAAATTAGATCCCAATATTCATTAATTAATTCATATTCTAACTATATACATAGTCAATATAAAATATGTGTAATGTTATCCTCTATATGTACATGGGTGATAAATTAATGTAAACTCATAATCGACAATATCCATTTCTCTTATCCTAATCAAATAATGTATTTTGGGTGCTACAACCCTTCAGTATTATCTAATTTAATTTACTTCGCATTTTGTATCTTTATCTTCTAATTACAAAGTATCTGTAATAGAAGATACAAGCCAATATCCACCATTATTAGTTTAAATGAATATTTCCATATATAATAAAAATATTTATGAATAACTCTATCTGAAAGGTGAAATTTTGATAGCATTTCGATTGAAAAAATTCACTAAAACAGAAGTTTTATGCTCACGGTATATTATTCACAATTTTTTAGTATATAATCTCTAATATATACCAAATGAAATAAACTATTTATGAAAGGAATTTATTTTAAAAAAATTCAGGAATCTATGTGATGAATTTCTCACTATTGTATAACCACAATTTTTATCAATAATCATTTATAGTTTTCAATTATCAAGGGGGGTACCACTTACTAATTTTTCAATAGATTCTATCCTTTTATATGTATAAATTTTTACTAAATTAACCTTCCTTTCAAGGTTTCATAATTTTATTTCAGCTCAACCCAATCATCACTATGTGTTTACTATAATAGTTTTCAAGGAATTCAGCTACTAAATAATATTAATGTATACACCCCTAATTATGATTAATTTCATTTATTAACACTTTCTATACTCATGTGTACACAATTAATAAAGAAAATTTAATGGTTTAAAACTTTTTTCTACATGATATTCTTGTAAATTAGAATTAAAGTCTTATAAACCCTATAAAATCTCCTAACAACATGTATCATTGCATAAATATTAATAAATAAAATTATAAATTAATAAAATAATGAGGCCTCAAATTTAACCCAATATAATATCTCTAATAGTCTAATGTTTTCTCAATAATACTCAAATAATAAACTTCTATAAGTCATTGAATTTGGGAATATGATTATCTATGTTTAAAAAGGGGATTGAAAATATTATCTACATATTCATCAAATAAAATTAGATGACAATTATTAATATACCTTTTTAGATGATTGAAATCATCATTTAGAATGAAGTTATAATTTCACACACATATAATGATCCATATAAGAAAATATGAAATATCACATGTGTTTCCCCTCCACAAGTTGGAGATCAACAAGAAACCAAACAATATTTTTTATTAACAAAAAGGGAGCACATTAAATATATTACAAAGTGGAATAACAAAAAACCAATATACATAAAAAGTTATGAAAAAACAGTGAACTGGTATGTATATTAAGACAAAACACATTCATGTCCCCATATGATCATCTGTCACCACCACCCATATTGAAAATGTTGTAATAATAATGTATATATATTGGAAAAATAACTAATGAAATTTTCTTTTCCTGAGTCTAACAAGACATGGTCTATTGCATCCCATATTTATATGTTCATTGTGAAAACTATTCCTAGTAGGTTACCAATCATTAATATATAAATTTTCTATAACCATGAAATATTTAAATCTTCATTATGAACAAAATGGAATTTAAAAACAAAAATGTATTTGTAAAAAATCCTTTTATGGATTCTCAAATCATTCGGTATTCAAATCCACAAGAATATAATTATAAAAAATTATTAAAATAAAATGAAAATATTTAATATATATATATATATATATATTGTAACATGGTGAACATATAAATCATTGTATATAAATGATCCAAGCTAATAGAATCTAATCTAGGTTTACACATGAAAAAAATTCCTTAGATAATCATTTTATTATATAAAACATTGTGTACGAGTGAAACCAATATGTAAGAAACAGTATTGGGATAAATACTATTGGAACAATTGACGGCGAAAACAAGGACACTATGTTAAAATTAATATCCAAACAATACTATGTCCTTTTAAATTCTGTAGATATCACACAACCTGATTTTCTTCAACAACCACAAGAGAACCTATTTACAATCCCTAATGTTTTTACACAAACTATAGTCAATTTACATAGATCAAAATAGTTAAAAAAATTCAAATTGTAACATATTTTTAGAAAAATAAACTACTCATAATAACTATTTATAAATCAATTATATCAATGAATTACTCCCACTCACATGCGTTGAAAATGAAAACATATAATAATAAAATTATCAATATAATTTTCACATTTTATGTATCCTTACAATCATGCATTAAAAATATTAATAAAAATTTCAACCATTTATTTATACACTTTTCTCAATTGAAGAATCACTAAATTAATAAATTTAAAATCCCATTTTAGAATCAAATCAATTAAAGGGGATCAAAAATGCAGAAACTGATACAAATTATTCATTGAATTTTTTTTAAATTTTACCGAATTATGTAGCTATCTAGATTATAAATATTTTATGTAAACAATAAAATAGAAATAGAAATATATTTTTATACCTAGTTTTTATAAAATTGACATTATAATTTTAAATTTCAAATGGTTTAATTATAATTTGAAAAATTGATTTACATTTTAATGTTTTTCATTTCAAAGTAAACCTAGAATTACTTTTTTTATTATTTTCTAAAAATATCCACTTATCTGGGATTATAGAAAACTAATATTTTTAAATGTTAAGTATTTCCATGTTAAAAATTATGTATTAAATTATTTTTAAATTTTCATTAATTAATTTTTTTTAATTGAAAAAAATATAGATATTGAAATTGATTTTATTCATCAACTTATCAATCAGAAGATTTATTTTAAAGGGAAATTTTCAGAAAAAAACATTTGGTTTTTGTGTTTTTCTATTTTAATAGTGAATAAAATTTTGAAACATCTATGTTTCATAATTTTAAAAATTAATTCCAAATTTACAATCATAGTATCCAAAAAATTAACATGATCATTTCATTTCTCTTCAAATTGAATAGAAAATATATGACATTATTTCTATGTTAAATCGTATATTTGGTAATATAGATAAATATAATATGACAAGAACTATAAAATGACCCATAAACATACCAAAATCCTATTGGATGATTTTATCTTGGCCTAAATTATCTAATAAAAGAATATATTTACTTTGGGAGAAATATTTATGAGATAATGATGTTTACATTAAATTATTTAATGAAATTTCAAATAAGTCAGACTCTTATTTTAATAAGTATACTATTTTTAATATTATTATATCTATAATATATGTTTGATAGTAAGTAGTATTTTGAAATATGACATATTTAATATTTTATGGTAATTTATGTCATGTTTTTAATTATTAAATAATTAAATTAATTACATCTATAATGCTGCTGTACCAATTAAGTAACAGAAAAAACCAAATAAATGTTATTAAAAATATTAGTTTAAATATAATTTCATCTAATTAAAAATATTAATAAATTCTAAATATTGCCATGAAATTTTATTGTTATATTTAATTTTTTTCTTAATTTTTTATGTTTTATTAATACAGTTAATTTCAATGTAATGATTTGTTAGAAAATTTAATGTTTTGGATATTTTGTAATAAATAATATTTTATTAAATGATATGATTTTACTAAAAATTTAAAACAAGTCCATGTGATTATGATAAGGTATAAAATATCATCAATTACTGAGTTATGGGTATTTTTCATTTTATATTAACTGTTCTGAACCTACAAGAGTAAAAAACCATGTTTTCATGGTATGAGTTAAATGGGTTAAATATGGTTTAAAATAAAGAATGGTTGATATATATTCAAAAAATAACTATTATTTATTTTATAAATTATTTTATAAAAATAATCATTTATTACCATAATAGCTTCAATATAATTTTTTATTGAAATTATTTTTTATTAATTTAATACTATATGAAATTAATAGAATTCCCCTCGCCTTTCTTGTAAAAGGGAAATAAATCTTATCATTGATTAATAATAAAAAACAGTTGTTTATGAAAAAAATACAATTCTCTGTCTTATGATGTTACTTTGCACATTCTAGATTCCTCTTATATGCAAAAATACCAATCTTATTTGTCTTATGGTTTAAAAAAAGTGCTTTTTCTGAAGTAGTGGTATAAGTTTTATATACATGTTTTAGTTTTGTTTCAATATACTCATACCTAAAACATAACTAAAAAATTATAAAATGATAAAAATGTTTTATTATTATAATAATAATTTATAATGACTTTTTCGTTACATATATCCATCTCTGCATCCATCAAATGGGATCAGAATTCGTCACTCATGTGTACAGAAAACTACAGCCTTTAAAACAGATTTAATACAATTCCCGTTTTCATATGACAATATTGTTTATAACTATTTAATTAATGTTCATATGAAATATTCATTACAAATCTATCATTTTGAATATATAATATATCATTTAGCATATTACCTTTCTATTCAAAAAATTGTTATAACGTAATTTCTTTTTATGTGAGGACAACTCCCCCACATAACTATATCAATAATTTTTTATCACTACATCACATGATAATATAAATAAGTATAAATAAGAAAATAATTTTATATATATTAAATTATGACTATTATGAAATATATAAAAAATTTACCTTCTTTACATATTTAACATTGAAAGATGGAAATGATATAATTTCATAAGTATGACTTACTGTTTCCAATATTAAAATGTACTTAATTTTTTATAAAATTATAACTGGGAGTATTTAAAATTATAATTGATATGTAAAAATGATAATAATTCAATTATTTTTATTTTTTATAATAATTAAATATATCCACTTTGAGCGTAGTCAACATACTGAAGTCTATTTGGACATATGCACTAAATATCATCAAAATGCTCGATGTGAAATTGCTTGATTAAATAATTTCATATGACATTGAAATAAGTGATATAAAATGAATTATAGACATGAAAATGTTATTAAAAAATATATAATTAAAATATTTTGAATATTATTCATTATAAATAACGTACGGGATGAGTCAAACATATTATATGGGACTTTCCATTAAAAAATATCTTTTCTAAAACTCCCTTAAAAAACACATTCTATTATATGTGTATCTTTTCTAACAAATACATCAATTTTTTTTAATGATACTATTATTATATAATTTCATTTTTTCTATTCTTTTGTTTTTATTGAATTGGTTTGAAAATCATAATTATGTAATTTTATAAATGATGTACTTATTTTCAAATGTTCTAATAATAATAATGATGATTTTTTTTATCTTTTATAGAATAAAAGGAATTTACAATCATAATTAATCCTTAAAAAATTGAATTTTACTTTATTAGTGTCAATATGTGACATTTCTCAATTTTTAAAATTATGTTGAAGAAAAAATTTTATTTTGGTATCCAAAAATATATTTATAATTAAAAGAGTGTTTAACAGGGTATTATGAAAACAAATCATCTAATATTTTTCTACAAATGATAAATATATTAATATTGGGTGATCTCTATACTACATTTATGGTTGTTTGAGCCTTTTATAGGTATTGGGTGAGCCAGATATAAATTATATGACTGTTTGAGCCCCGTTATTACACATGAAAAAATTGTAAGTCTAATGTACCTTATATGAACGGTGATCCCGTTATATCAATTTAATTAATTGAGAAATTATTATTTTCCCATCGAATTTTTTTTGACTATTTCCAAACATTTAATATAATTAATATGGGTTTTAAAAGGTTTTATGAATATGAATATATATGTTTCTGAAATGGGATTTAATTTTATTGCATATTTGTTTTAATTTTTTCATTTTAGAATAAAGTCTGGGTTATTATCATGTGTAAGTGTTTTATTTAATATATTAAAATATCATTATTTATTACTGTAAAAATTATATTGTTTTTCATTTTATTTCGATACATTAATGGATTATTCATTTTATGTTCCTTGTAGATATTTTTGTTCTCATCCCATATTTTTAATATGTTTTTATAGGGATTAAGTATGGTTAATGGAATAAAATAATGGATTTTCAATGTTTTGATTATTTTTCATAGAAATTTATAATGTTTTTTTTCAATTATTCATATTGTTAAAAACAGATATTGAATATAAGTTTCTACTTTGTAGTATATGAGTCATTACGTGATTCTATAAAAATATAATCCAAAATAAAGTAAATGATATTAAAAACCTTTTAAAAAAAATTCCATATTACTAATGTTAACAGATAATATTTTATATTTCCATTACATTTTGGGGATATAATAAAAAATTTGGTTGAAATTTCAGATAGTATCTTAATATAAATATAGTCAATGTATTGAATATTTTTTATAATTGACATTTTGGAAATTTTGTTGTAAATATGTTTTTAGTAAATGATATTAAATTCCTAAAAAACATAATTTCTACTACTTGATTATGATATAGATTAAAATATCAAAATGGTCTATATGTGGTTCATTTATGATTTTATTGTATCAATATTTTCCCTAAATATGTAATAATCAATGTTGTCATGGAATGAGTTATTGGGGTTAAATTAAAATAATATGTTTATAAATATAGTCAATATGTATAATAAAATTATATTAGGGTATAATTACCCATATTATATTATAATATAAATAATTCTATTTGGAACAATATATAGTTGAAAATTAATAAATATTAATTTAATTTTTTTTGGAAATACTAAGAGATGTCTTCCCCTCATTTTACAAATTGGACCTCGTCATCTCAATATATAAAAATTCAGAAACTATTTACCAGACTAATACATACCCAAATACTTTTTAGGAATCCCAACCCATATTATAGAAGCCTTATTTGGGTCTGAAGGTAAATCATTGAGGTATTAAAGTGTTAAGAAAAAGCTGTTTTCCAAAAAAAGTGGTATAATTTTTATCTTCATTTTTGTTGTTTTGTTTATTCATCTCAATCCAAAAAAACTTATTAGAAAATTTTAATATAATAATAAAATTATAATAAATATAATATTGTGATTTTATGTTAATTGAACAACCTATTTCCCGCTCATCTTACTTCAAATGTGAAATGAACTCATCATTCATTTATATGACGGACTACCGCCTCATGAACCAATATAAATCGTTTTCCATTATCATTCCTAAATAAAGGATTTAATGATGGGTTTAAAATTTATATATGATATTTGGAATATATTTTTCTCTCTTAAATGCTAATATTTCATTTAATTATCACATTTTTATGAACGGAAAAATAAAGACGTCCTACATGCATACGTGTGGAAAACCACATCCACAAATCAATATCATTCATTTTTCATCGACAAAAGACATGGATAATATAAATAAGTAAAATTTATGAATTAATATTATATTTACATTTATGATATTATTATCATAATATAAATGTAATATTATACTTACCTTCAATCCATAATGTTCATTAAAAAATTGAAAAGTTACTCATGTGTAACAATGACCTACTGTCATCATGATTTCCACATAGTTCATTTTTCATAATCATATTTAACGATTGGATTTAAAAGTATAATTTAGGTATAATAATGCTCATTATGTCATGATTATTTGTATGGATATGATTCAAATTATACATTTTATTCCATATTCAACATTCCGAATCCATTTTGGACTAATTAACTGAATACGAGTAGAACATATGTTGTTAGTGTAAATGCATAGGTAATTATATATACCACGATACACCAAATTATCATTAAAGAATAATAATTTTTATTCATGATTAGATACATGTGAATTATATGAAAAATGGTATATATTAATTTAATTTATAAAATAGATTGATCTTCACTATATCTCATGGGTGATCTCAATATACCTTATATATATTGTTGAGAACCATTATAGCTCTTGAAAATGGGTGTGCCTATTATATCTTATACAATGGATGAGTCCATCGTATCTCTACTATACATTTTTTAAATATTGTGTTCTATAGATAATTATATTGGATGTTTTTCACATTTTTATTCCAATTTCTATAGTCTTGAAAGGGTTTTATGGATATGATGTTGTACGTTACCAAAAGTATTTTATATTCATTTATTATTGATTAGAAATGGTTTATATAAAAAATGTGTGTTTATAAAATTGAAATTTCGTATTTCATGTGCTCAAATGATGATGTATATTAGGTTAATATTTTATTTGTTTTCATTTTTTTCACAGGACTAACATATTTCGATTTTTATATACCTTTCTTATTTTTTTGGCGATTATCCCGCATTTTAAAATATTTATTCAAAGATTATAAGGATTGTTAAATGAAAATTAAAAAATTGTTTAATGTGTAAAATATTTTTCATGAAAAAGAAACTTTTTTTTTTTTGAGAAATTATATATTATAAAAAAATTTAATTCTTAGTACATGAGTCTATATTATAGTAAATAAGTTTTTATGTATGATTTATGACATTATTCAGTAAAAATATATATCCATATGATCAAAAATATTGTACGAATGTTATTTACAGTCCATATACACTACAAAAATTAATTCTTAAAGTCAGGTCTATATATTAGTTTTTATTTGAGGGTTTAGGCAATTTTTTATTATTTATATGGTTTTTAAGAATTATGAAAATCATCACTGTATTATAATTATAAACTTGATCATAAGTATAATATATTATAATCCACTTTATATGCAATATATTTTTAAATTTTATGTTGAATATGGTTATTTCATTGGTAACAACATTTCATTAATGTTGAATATAATAAAGTTAATTTAAGGATTCATTATCTTTTATATGAACATTATAAATATTATAAAAAAAATTAGAAAATGAAAACATGGAGGATGGGAGACAACCTATTACATCTATCATTGAACCGATGTTTGAACCCAAAATTGATGGGAGATGAGGGGGCACCACCTTCAAATAGTCCATGTGTTGTCATGGTTTGTACAACATTTTTTAAATTATTTAAACTATATAGAGTATAATTTATTAGTCTTTTTTGAAATTATATGTTTTATGAAATTGATAAAAACGGTTTTGGAAATCATTTGGATATTATGTGGTTACTATTATATCAAATGATGTTCACTATTTTGGGATCACTATTTGATAAATATAAACATAATAATATTGAAATTTAATTGAGGAATAAATACTAAATTATTTTTTGGAAACATATATGATAGTATATTTAATTTATATTGATTAAGTTTATCTATGGAAATGGTTATCAGATCATAGATATCATTTCATTTAAGTAATTCTATTTTTTTATATAACATAAAGAGTGATAAATTATAATTTTTGAGATAAATATAATATTTTTATTGGATTACAATGAGATCATGTCCATATTATTTTTTTGTTTAAATATTATCATAAAAATTTATTGAGGAATTTTCAGGATTGTTATTTGTTAAATGATATATGCAAAACATTGGGTATTACTGTATCATTTTTGATATTTTTGTAGATTTCATTATGTGATGATATATTATTTTAGGGGAATTTTGTTTTATTATACTGGAAATTGGGTTTGGATATTTTTTAACAACATGAGGAATATATGTTTATTATTTTTTGGATTTTTATTAGTATAATATGATTCTACGTAATGATTCTAGAAGAAATCATCTTGAATAGTCATCAATGGGAGAAAAATATGAGTTTTGTTGGAAATTTATTAAATGATGAAATTATTCTGGTGAAATAAGTATATTTTCATATGTTAATAATGTAGGAAGTAAAATAATTAAACAAAGCTAGGAAAATATTATTGAGATAAAAAAATAACTTATTTAGTTTTCTTATCGTGAAATCAATGGAATTTTATCCACTCAATGTTTTATAAATTTGTGGTGGTTTACATTTTCATGAAAATGTTCTCTATAACTCTCTATAATCCCTCAAAAATTAAAATTTTCCACCATGTAATTGTTATTTTATAAAAATCCAAGTATTTTTTCTTCCATGTAACCTCAATACTTCTCATTCATTATATTATATAGGATGTTTTGTTAGTTGTTTTTATGATGTGAGACTTCAACAATGGGAATATGAAAATTCATACCCTGGTTTACACTGTCAAGTTTAATATTGTGTGGATGAAATTTCAAAAAGGGGGGAAAGAATATAAAATCTTTTGTAAGGATAAACTAAATTATTTTAATTATTTTATATTTTTCTAATTTATGTTATTGTTTTTGTTATAAATGTTTTTATGTAACAATCCAAACATTCATGAATGAAAATATATCTATATCAAATTAAATATCTTATTATGGTTATATAAAATGTGAACTTCATTGGTTTTATATTTCTATATTTTGAAAATATCGTTAGGAATTGTGATCATTGCTAATATATACATTTAATAGTGATCACATTATTAGTATAAATATATGGCTTTAACAAATCCAATTTACTCAGAAAAAGGATGTGATGGCCTAATCTAGTATACTTGCCCCATATGAAGCCCATTTTTCGGAGCTTGGAAAGGAGGTGGAGTCATTGAGATTTTCTCTTGACCAATACTAAGAAGAGCTTGAACATGTTAAGCTTGAGCGGAACTGACTAAAGGAGAAGTGGATGTTAATAGAGATTACAACCCGAGCGATGTTATCGGAGCCACACCAAGACTCCGTCACCATCACACACCTTACCCATCAATATTATGAGGGTGTTATAAGGGGTTATGTAACAGGACCCTAGTACTATGAAATTGTCTATTATACATTTATAATGAATGTGCATTTATTGTATAATTGTTACCTTGAAAATAGATTTTAGAGCACAAATAGTATTTTTTTCTTAATATTAAACAAAGAAATATATTGTGATGAATTAATGGATTTTTGAATTAAATAATATTTTAATAAAATGTTATTATTAAATTACTTTTTACTAAATAAAATTGATCATAATATTTTATGAATGCAATTGTAAATTTTATTAAGGTTTGAAAACTGCTTTTTTCAAAACCCACGAATTTTTGGTAAATGTCAGTTATTAATTTAAAAGTAAAAAAGTTACAAATTTATATAATTATTTAGATAAAATTATTATTATTTTTGGAATCAGGATGTCTAAATTATCCAATGGTGATGTTTTTGTAATTTTCTAAGACTTTTTAATTTTTGGGTAAAAATTAAATACCCTTTAAATAACATACGATTAACCTTATTTTCGTCCAATATATGTTTTAGAATTAAAATAATGAAATTTTGGATTTTATTGTTTTATTTTACAAAGCTTTTTTGGACCCTCCAAGAAAAATAAAACATTTTGTCTTTTTAAATTATTTTTCATTAGAGTGAGACTCACCTTCTCATAATCAACCCTATTACATTAAGAAGTTTATCCATTTTCCTCACAAAATATATTTTTCCAATCCCATTTGGAAAAAAACATGGGAAAAAACCATGGTTCAGTTTGTGGTATTGATTAGTTTAATTTGAGATGCCCCAAACCTAAATATTATAGAATTCCCTCTGCTTTCATATATAATCCCACCCAAGCACCCACATCTACTTCACTTAAAGCCTTTAGAGTTTTTCCAAACCCTTTCCTCCTCTCTCTATAATCCTCCAAGGGATCCCCAAGCTCCCAAGAAGTCTCTCTCCGATGCCTCTCCCAGGCCTTTCGGATCACACTTCCAAGTAAGGGATTTATTTCTTTCTCATTTTTGTCTAATTTTCTTTATGTTGTTATTCCTGGTTGTTTTTAATTAAAAATGTTGGGGGTATGATTTATCACCTCCCCCATACTGTCCTATTTCTGTTAGGTAGATGGGATACCCCTTCCTCTCTCAATATGTCCACCCATGTACACCTGTTACCATGCTGAAATTCCATGAGGGATTTCCATCTCTTCTTTTTCATCCAAGAAATTATTTGGTATTTTGCATCTATATTCCATTACATTTGATGTTACATGTATCCATATGACCCCCCTTACTATCAATTTCATCTACTTATGATGAGACACCCTTTTATATCTCATCAACTATTTTCATGAATCCTTATGTCATGTCGTTATGCTGCCGAAATTGTACACTATTTTTCCAAGCCATGATCATTGTGTAGTGAATACAAACCCATGTCTCTATCAAGGGTAGTCAACTTAATACACATATAACTATTTAATGGTAAATTCATTCATTTATTTTAAATTAATTTATCATGGAATAACTAATGATATGAATTGATTCCATCATATATGATCCATGTGAAACACTTATGCATGAAATGAAATGTTTGTGAAGGGTACGACCTAATAGTGCTCCAATGCATTGGATTAAGTATTGTATCATGAAAAATCATGTGAAATAGGTGTTTACTCATTCTAATTCAAGTGAAATTAGGTTATACTCGTGATTCATGTGTAATTAGGGTTTACTCATGCTATATGTGCAATGATCCTTAGAACATGCTAATTACATGTTAAGGGTTGTTGCCACATTTCCATGTTATGATTTTAATGCTTTATGTTTCCTTTAGATTCATGTTTCTCTTTTGATCCATTTATATTGCAATTTTCGAACATATATTGTAATCCTCAAGTTATTCAATTTTTTTCCCTTACTGATCTTTATAGCTCACCCTTTTTTATGCATGTCCCCAGGTTATCCCATGCAATGCTAAGTATGAGGGAATGTTGTGGTCATGTAAAAGATGTTTTCAATAAAGATGTTGTGTGGTTTATGTTCTAAGATGTTATGTAACGGTCCTATGACCCAAAGAAACCAGGCCTCTCAATCATCTATGTTGTATCAATTGATGATTTTATGTAAAAAATCAGGATTAAGTTTGTAATAAAAAGCAGGGTTGTTATAGTTGGTATCAGAGGATAGGTTCAGTTATAATTGACAATAGGATTAGAAAACCCTAGTGAATACTTAGAGATAAAAATAACTATAATAAAAACATCCCTAAGTATTTGTGTGTATTATGTAAGTGTTTTATCATGAAAATACATCCCTGTCTGGATACAAGTAGGTAGAGGAGGCTTTGGAACAGATGTATCCTAGGGGTAATACCCGAAAACACCACATTCATCTAGACTTGATCAGGAACTGGTCCTCAACAATAGGGATTTCTGGACTCTTGCTTATGACATTACCGAGTGATTTGATTTTCCAAATTTCTATGCTTAGTATGAACCCTTATTAAGTAATTAAAAAAATGTCCCAAAGAATATATGTTAGAAAGTAGATCATGGATAGAATAGATTGAAGCATATGGATTAATAAGTTATGTAAATAAAAGTTATTTATAAGTCATCAGTTTTGTTCTTGGATTACCCTTTATGTTTTATCCCAAACATTCCTTTATTCCTGCCAATGGCCGATAATAGGAGGACTCAGGCTAACAATCGATGTGAAGATCAATGTGATGACTGTGCAAATGAGATTCCCAATCCGATGAGAGCAGGAATCGCGAACTTTGACATGCTTCTCACTCAGTTAATTCAAGATTTAAATAGAAACATGGGTCAAGAGGAACATTCAACCACCCTAAAAAAGAACATGACACTATCGAGAGCTTCATGAGACAAAGGCCTCCTACTTTTAATCGATCGTCTGATCCCTCAATCACTGAACAATGAATCAACTCCATTGAAATACCTTCTCCCTCATTCAATGTCCCAATCAAGAGAAGGTTCTTCTGGATTCTTATCATAAGGAAGGTGAATCTGGTCATTGGTGGACGTTGATCAAAAATAAGAAGATCGAGGAATATATCAAGGCGTTGGAATAGAAGGATTTACAGAAGATGTTTTTCGATAAATATTTTCCACGCACCCTCTAACATATGCATGAAAAGTAAATCCTTGACCTCAAGAAATTAGATGATGAATCTATCAGATCATATGAGGAGGACATCACAAGTCTTGCACGATACTCCTCCATCTTTGTCATTACCCCAGAATGCAAGGTTGACAACTTCTTTGGAGGGATAAAACCTTGCCTACGGAGAGCGCTGGAGATCCTTGACTTCGAAATCTATGACGGAAATGTATGATGTTCCCTCAAGGTCTAAATGAAGATCATATAATCATAGGGGTATCATGGGGATAAGAAGCGTAAGGTGGACTTCAATGTTGGTGGTCCGATGGATAAATCCAACAGTGCTAAAAAGATCCCGCACCCCACATGCTTATGGTGCAGAAAGAAGCACCATGGAAATCTCATGAAGGGGATTATGAAATTATTTAGGTGTGGATGAGAAGGGAACCTAGCTGTTAACTACCGAAAAGAAAAACTTGCGGCTACAATATAGGAGAGGAACTCTCGGTTCAAATCTCAACATGTTGTTCATTGCTACATCTTCAATGAACTAGGGCATCTTGGAAATTAGTTCCCTATACTAAGGAATTTTGAAGGCAACCAACAACCTCCAAGGCACCAAGGAAGAGATTTTTCCAACACTACTGTCAAAGTGAACCCCGAAAATGATGTGTTGATAGGTACACTAGTTATTCATTCATGAATAGAGAACATACTTTTTTTATTCAAGTTCTATGAATTTTTTTATATCCCAAAATTTTAGTTGAACAATCTCATCACCACCACATATCATATAAATAAAGGTGTCGGTTAGTATGAAAAATGGAGCAATCATTGCATCGCATGAATATAAATCCTCCCCTGTCATAATCTGTGGATTGAATTTCCTAAGGATCCTCATCATATTATCTCTGGTGGAATTTGATTCATTTTTTGCATGGAATGGATTTCCTCATGTAGAGCCAACATAAATTTTTGTGAGAGATAAATCACTATCCCTATGGAAATTTGACCCCCTGATTCTATATAGGTGCAAGGATGAAGATGTAATGGCCCGGACCTCTCTGATCCATTCCTTTGGGGAAATTTGGTTCTAGAGGAGTTCCAGGAGGTTAAGGTGGCTTGGGGTCCATTTTGGTGGACTTTTAAAGAAAGATAAAGGGTAATAGATTTCACACGTTTGGCACACGATTTGCCAAAACCATGAGGTCAAACCATGCAAGGCTGGTCTTGGAGGCAGTGGGTAATGCACGGTTAGCGCATAGTCTGTCTAACCATGCAGACTAACCGTGCAGGGAGTGTTTGACGAGGCAGAAGCAAACACACTATTGGCACACAGTTTGTTAAACCATGCGGACTAACCATGCGGGAACTTAATGTTCGATCCAAAAATTGTGGATCTGAACTCTTCTGCCTCTAAATAGTTTGTTTAAGCCCCTAAGCGGCCATAACTCGGGATTACCTTTCCTTGGAGGTAGAAGAACCTATCCCAAGACTTTTGGAGGCGATATGAAGGATTCTCTTGGAAAATAGAAGCCTATTTCTTAAGGTATGTGATCGTTCTTCCTCGTTCTTGTTTGGTTTCTTAGATCTACTCAGATCTACTTCTCATATTCTCTCAGTTTCTTAGATCTACGCCCATTATGGGTAGATATAATTGTGTGGATGCCAATTATGATGAGCTTTGGTCTTGATCATTCTAGGAGGAGATATCTAGGGAGGATCCTTGGTGAATCATCCCGGTTTTCTTGGGAGTTCTTTGACCATTATGGTTTTCGTCAAAACCCTTTGTGGTAGGGGATTTGTGGCTTCTCTAATTGTTTATGTGCAATCTTTGAGTTATCATGATTTATCCCTTTAGATAATAATGAAATTGACCTAATTAAATACATGAACTGGATTAAATGAAATGGTTTAATCACATGTTGTTGCTTTGTACCGTGATAACGGTTCATCTCTTGTTTTTGCGAGATATTGTGATATTTATGCCTTGTTTGTTAGCATGTTGTTCTTGATGAAATTGATAATAAACATAAATCTGGAATTAATTGATAATTAATTGGATAAGGATAAGAGGAATATAAACAAATCTAGTTGTTGTTTTCTTGGTGGTTATTCCCATTGATGTTAATCAAATTGATGCTGATGTACGTGTTTAATTCTGTTGGTTGGTAAACCTGAAATCTATTGGTGCCTGTTTTTTGAAGGCTGGATGCCTTGTTAAAGGGCCAAGAGCCCAATTAATGTGATGTGGTTTTCCTACAGCTTGTGTTTTGATGTGATCCTGGATGGACTTTGTGATATGTGGGGGCATAGAGGCCTTTTTGGTTGTGGCAGCAGATGATGCCTAGAGTGGCCATTTGCATCGGGTTATGCATGTGGGTGTTGGGGAGGACACCAGTGATGATGGAATGGGATGGATGTGGTTGTTGGAAACTTGTTGATTCTTGGTTTCTTATCGTATTTACTTTTCCCCACTGCTCAAGGCAGCTGGTCTTGCTTACCCTTCTTTCGAAGGAGGGGAAGACATGCGGGGTATGCCACGTGCTTTCCGTGTTTAGCCTCTCAAGGGAGAACGATTCTATGCTCTTTCTATAGGCGACACAGACGTGACGGTTAGTACATCTACTCACAGTTTCGATCCCCCTTGTGTTTAGTACCATTGGACGCTTTTCTAGAATTCCTGGGAATATGGGAATTCAATTCTTTAATGAATGTTTGAATAAATTATGTTAACCCATGGGGTTAGAGTTTGTTAAAACTTGATGATGAGGTTGATAAATTTTGAAGGGACAGTGGAAGTTTTTTGGATGTGGTTTTAATGGAGTTTAATGTATAATTGTTCACGGTTAATTAATGTTTAATAATGAATTAATGTACATTATCTAATAAATCTATTAATTGGTTGTGTGCTTATAGGATACCCAGTCTTAGAAGTGGCATCTTGAAGTTCGAGAGACGTTAGCTACAGATGTGTATAATATTAGATTATGCCCATGGTGTGGTTGTGAGTTAGAGTATATTCTGTACTTTTTGTGTTTTTATACGCTACTACACCCAGTCAGTAAGTGAAATTGGAACCCCGGGGATTCTGAGCCCTTGGGGGGTGTTTTCCCCAACATTTCGGGGGGAGTATGAATGGATGACTACCCCCTTTGACCCCACTCTCTTCACTTGATAGATACTATGTCCATTAGGAACAACGGTTAGTTTTTCCCATGTATGATTTTAGAGGTATGTAATGGCTTGCGGTTATTTCCACAAATATATTCTAGATATAGTATCCTATGGACTACTATAGGTGTGACGTGTATAGGATGTGATGGCTTGAAGACCCTTTCTCAGAGTATGGGATGTAATGGCTTGAGGCATAATACCTGATGTATGATACACGTTATGTAAGTTGTGGTGGCTCCTGGAAACTACCTGGTTACTTTTGGTTGTGATGATGGTGTGGTGCTTTGCCCAGGTGTCTATGGGAAATCCTTTGTGGTACACGTGGTGCAGATTACGGAGCATAGCCTAGGTGTATGCGGGCAAGCCTTTGGAGAGAGATGCACAAGACGTATGTCATTGGGGAAAAGCGGAAATCTAGTGGGGATGTAGTAGCGGGGTACCCATGATATTCTTACTATATACTATATTCTAATATGTGTTACTGGGTGAGATTATCCATGGTGAGGTTGGGATCTTAGTATACCTATTTAGGTGACGAGTTAGTTTCACTTGTTGTTCACTATGCTTTAGTATGCTATCTTTACATTTTCACGAGAGGATTCAGGGAGGATCCTACTGATTATATTGTTATACTCACCCCACGTTTATATAAACTAATTTTCAAGTGACTTGGAGCATGTTGGAGATCAAGATGGTTTCTACTAGCTTGGAGTTGTAGGAGTTTTTCGGGCGTGTGGTTGCTGTTGTCTTACATTCTTTTAGGTACTTGCATTTTTTCCACTTTTTTGATTGTAGTACATTTGCAGGTCATTCCATTTGTGCACTTGGGTTTCTTTTGTATTTCCAGTTCTGAGTTGGAGTGGATTGGTGTCTATCTTATCTCTCTCTTCCGCATGTGTTATCTTAGAGGTTAATGCCTCCCATCTGTGTGTTATTATACCCTTGGTGCTAGTCGCCAACCCGGGGCCTACTAGAGGAGGTACTCGGGGGTCATTATCACCCTTCTCACATTGTCGGCCTAGGAGAGGTACACATTGTGGAGAGGGGTTCGTGACAGAGTGGTATCAGAGGCAGGTTGAGGGATATGATTGAGTTTGGAGATAGGCACAGGTGAGGCTGAATGGGTTGGTTGGGAAAATCTTTCATTCATGATTAACAAGTGAGGTAAACACTAGAGACCGGATGAGTCATCGGCGTTTAGGGCCCCCTATGATCTGATGTATGGACATTTTTGTTTACAATGGCTATTAAACAAGGTGATACTAGTTACAGGGTAGAGACCTAGGAAAGGATCATGCATAATTCTTCTTTGTGCCTGTGTTTTAATGGGTAGACCTTGGTATAGGTTAACATAAATTGAATAAAATAAAAAAAAATTAATTAATTAATGTTGAGTCTTCCATATTCCTGGTTTAAGATCTCTATGTGTTTGTTATTTTGCAGGTATGGATTTTGGTCAAAGTCCTCATCAGGCTCGCATAGAAGGTGTCCAACAGGTTGTGCCAACAGATTACTACAGGGTAGAGTATGACGATGATGGAAAATGGAGGAAGACACTCTGGGAGTTTCAGCACCAGAGTCTGCAGAAGTACGAGGGCTCCGTTACATATGCAGTCACGGAAGACTGGTTAGAGGAAGTTGAGATCAGCTTCTGTTCGATTCGTGCTCAGAAGGAGCACTGGGTGTCCTTAGCCGTGATGATGCTGCGTGGAGCAGTGAGGTAGTGGTGGTTCTTGTTCCTCGAAGATCGTGAGGAGTCAGTGATCTCATGGGAGGATATCTGAGATAAGTTTAGAGTCGAGTTTGTTTCTTCAACTGTGAAGTCGTCCTGTCTCCAGGATCATCTTACCCTTCGACCGGGGAGCTCCAGTGTTCGAGAGTTTGGAATCTGTTTCAGGAACTTTTTACAATATGCTTCGGTCTTGTAGCCAGATGAGGAGGCCAGGGCGAGGTATTTTGAGGAGGCCTTGCGTCTAGAGATCCAGTGCTTGGTCACCCCATTTATGCTGAAGACATATCTTGAGGTGTTCGCGAGGGCAGGGGTTGTTGAGAGGACTTTGGCCAGGACCGGATCATCACGACAAGGGAATCAACATGATTACTCACGAAGTAGAGTTGCGGTCCAGGGTTCCTGATTTTCAGGGTAGAAGAGTTTTTGTTTAGCCAGGCGTAGGTCCCAACCCTTCACATCTCGTTTCTCTGGAGGCAGTAACTCTCATGCCTATGCCATGGGATCAGGTGCTTGTTTTTCTTATGGTGGCTATGGTCGTCAACAATAGGAGTGCTCGACCTTTCAGAGCGGCCATCGTGCACTAGGTGTTGCACTACAGGTTCCTCCTTTGAGGCAGTTCTAGCCGAGGCAGCAACAGTAGTTGGTTTCACCAGCTTTAGATCACCACAAGGGAGGTGGGGCAGGCAGAGGACAGCCCCATGACGCTCACCGTCCTCAGAGAGCGGAGCAAGGATGTGGTAGTGGTCATCATCAGGGTCTGAGAGGCCATGGGGGAGGTCTTCGTTAGCTTCATGCTCTAGCGTTTCCAGCACCAGACGAGCCAGATGTCGTTCGAGGTACCCTTTTCTTGTTTTCTACCTTGGTGTATGCCTTGTTTTATTTATCAGCGACACACTCTTTCATATCACCTACCCTTTTCCATGATTTGGGACATGAGGTAGAGAGGATTCCAGTGCCCTTGGCGTTGACTACGTCAGTTGGAGGTCGAGTTGGATTGTTTGAAGTATGTAGAGAATGTAAGCTATTGTTGGGGCAACACCGCTCTTGGGGATATTTCCTATGTTTATGGATACAATCATATGATTTCATCCTCAGCATGGATTGGTTGTATTCAGTGTAGGAAATCATGGATTGCTTTAGGAAGAATGTCATCTTCATTGGTGCAGATAGAGAAAAAGTGGTGTTTTTTGGTGAGCGAGATCCTCAGATGGGTTATAGGCATGTTCCATCCTTATCATCCATGGTGGATGAGATGATTTTGAGTTCTTCAGAGGTTCAGCAGTTGGCATTTCATAGGGTCGTAGTGGAGTACCCTGACGTCTTTCCATAAGAGGTTGTAGCATTACCCCCATTGATGAGAGATCGAGTTTGGGAACAAACTGCATCCAAGAGCATCTCCTATATCTATGTCTCCATATAGGATGGCCCCTTCTGAGTTACGGGTGCTATGTATATAGCTTGATGTTCTGTTTATGTGTGGTTTTGTTTGGCCAAGCATGTCACCATGGGGTGCACCCGTTTTGTTCATGAAGAATTCTGATGGCAGTTTGCGGTTGTGTGTCGATTATTGTCTCTTAAACAAAGTGAAAATAAAGAATCTATATCCTATTCCGTGGATTGATAATTTATTCGATCAACTTAAGGGTGAAAGTTGGTTCTCAAAGATTGACTTGCGGTCAGGATATCATCAGATGCATGTGAAGGATGAGGATATCCAGAAGACTGATTTCTGTTGTCATCATGGGGATTATGACTTCATTGTAATTCCGTTTGGTGTGACCAATGATCTAGTGGTATTCATGGGATTGATGAATGTTGTGTTCCGTGAGTTCTTGGACATGTTCATGGTAGTTTTCATCGACAAAATCCTTGTGTACTCCACATTTGAAGAGGAGCATGCAGAGCATCTACAAGCCGTTTTGGGAGTTCTTCGTCGACATCAGCTATTCGTGAAGATATCGACGTGTGAGTTTTGTGATCAAGAAGCCCATTTCTTGGGGCATGTTCTGTCCCAACAGGGCGTAGCTGTGGATCCATTGAAGATTGAAGCAGTTGTGTATTGGGCAGCCCCCAAGACAGTTTCATAGGTGTGAAGTTTCCTTGGTCTCACAGGCTACAACAAGAGGTTCATAGCCAATTTCTCCCGAGTTGCAACTCCTCTGAAATCTTTTTATAGGAAATATCATGATTTCTAATGGACTGATCAGTGTGAGATAGCTTTCGAGTATCTAAAAGAGAAGTTAGTAAGTGCTCCAGTCCTTTGTCTTCCACCTGAGGGCATCCAGTTTTATGTTTTCTACGATGCTTCACATCTGGGGTTAGGTTGTGTTCTCATGCAGCAGAGGGTAGTTGTTTCTTAATGGGTCTCGGCAGTTGCATCCCCATGAATGAAACTATGTCACCCATGATATTGAGTAAGTAGCCATGGTGTTTTATTTGAATCTTTGGAGACATTACATCATTGGTGAGCACTTTTTGGTTTTCACCAATCATAAGTGTTTCAGTTATGTTTTCTCCCAGCATGACCTGAACATTCGACATCGTTGGTGGATGGAGTTCTTACAGGAATATGACTTCAAAATATCGTACACACCTAGAAAGGGGAATTTTGTAGATGATGCGCGGATCTGAACGTCACGTAGTGATGTTTTGAGTGAATCCGGTGATTCCTAGAGAGTAATGGAAGAACATTTGTCATTACATATTGATATGAAAGAATTTGGGGGTAGAGGTTGTGTTTTTTATATGAAAATACAGTCATCCCTGATGCAGAAGGTGGATGAATCCCAGTTGGGGGATCTAGAGGTGGAACTCTGGAGAGACCGAATTGTTTTTGGTGAGGCCCCTGATTGTTGGTTCGAGGATGAACAACACTGAGTGTTGTATCATGGAAGGATTTTTGTTCCCTTGGCGATGCGCGAGACGGATCTCCAAGAGTTTCATAGTTCACCCTTAGCGGTACATCCAGGCGTGACAACGATGTACCGATCCTTGAGGAGTCAGTTTTGGTGGCCTGGGCTAAAACGTGTGGTTGAAATGTTTGTGTCTCAATGTTTATTCTGCCAGAAGGTGAAGACTGAACACCATGTTCCTAGTGGTCTTCTCCAGCGATTAGAGGTTCCTCAGTGCAAGTGGGAGGACATCTCAATGTACATTGTTACAGGTATACCTCAAGCTCCGAGAGGACATGATTCTATTTGTGTGGTAGTGGATCGTTTAACTAAATCAGCCTACTTTATAGAGATCAAGGAGTCGATCTCAGTGGATGTTTTGTCAACGAAGTATCTGGAGGCGGTGTTGAGACTTCATGGAGTCCCACGGACGATCATTTATGATCGAGATCCTCGTTTTAACTCTAGGGAGTGGAGAGGTCTCTAACATGCTTTTGGTTCTCAACTATGCCTTAGCATTGCTTTTCATCATCAAACGGATGGTCAAACCGAGAAAACTATCCAGACTCATGACGACATGTTATGATCTTGTGTTCTTGATTTTGGAGGTTCGTGGATTAGGTATTTACTCTTGGTGGATTTTTCTTACAATAATAGTTTTCACTCCACCATCGGTATGGTGCCATTGGAAGCCTTGTATGTCGGCCTTGCTGTTCTCTATTGTGTTGGACTAGGGTCGAAGAGTCCACAATTCTCGGACCGTAACTAGTGTAGAATATAACAGAGATGGTTCAGGTGATTCGTGAGAGGATGAAGATAGCGCAAGATCGTCAGAAATCATATGTCTATCAACGAAGGAGACCCTTGGAGTTTAATGTTGGGGATTATGTATTTCTGAAGGTGACATCCCGTCGTGGGCAGCGAATGTTTGGTCATGGAAGTAAGCTTTCTCCCTAGTTTTTTGGGCCTTTCGAGGTGTTATCTCATGTTGGGGATCTGGCATTTTGAGTATCACTTCCCCCACAGATGAGTCAGATATATTATTTTTTCCATGTATAGCAGCTCCTACATTATCTTCATGATGACTCTCACATCATCAATTTGGGAGAGATCGATGTTGATGACGATACAACCCTTGAGGAGTGACCTGTGGAGATCCTACACCACAAGGGGAAGGTGTTGCGTGGGAGTTCTATTCCTTTAGTTCATGTCTTGTGGCGACACGGTGGCATAGAGGAGAGTACATGGGAACGTGAGTCAGAAATACATGCTCAGTACCCCATGTTGTTTGATGTTTAACTCATTTCATGTGTCATTGTAACTTGTGTGGTTATGAAACATTCATTTTTATGAGATGGCACCCTTTGTTTCTTTGGTGGCTTTCTCTCTTTTGAGAGGTATCTCGATGGGTGGTTGTTCAGACCCTATTTCGTTTTCTCCTTATGTGGGTTTTGGATTCTCGAGGATGAGAATGTTTTGAGAGGTATCTGATTTAATGGATCGAACCTCTTCGATCCATTCCATTGTGAAAATGTGGTGCTAGAGGCATTATGAGAGGTTAAGGTGGCTTGGGGTGTGTTTGGGTGGACTTTTAAGGAAAGCTAAAGGGTAGTATCTTTTGCACGGTTGGTGCATGGTTTGCCTAAACCCTACGGCCAAACCAGGAAAGGCTGGTCTTGGAGATAGTGGCTAACGCACGGTTAGCGCATGGTTTATCTAACCATGCTGACTAACTGTGAGAGGTGTTTTTGACGAGGCAGAAGCTAACGCATGGTTAGCACACAGTTTTTTAAACCGTGCGGACTAACCGTGCAGGAACTTAATGTTAGAACCTAAATTTGTGGATCTGAACTATTTTTCCCCTGAATGGTTCGTTTAAGCCCCTAAGAAGTCATAACTCTGGATTAACCTTCCTTGGAGGTATAAGAACCTCTCCCAATCATTTTTTAGGCGACCCGAAGGCTTCTCTTGGTGAATCGAATCCGGTTTATAGAGGTATGTGATCATTCTTCTTCGTTCTTGTTTTATTTCTTAGATCTACTCATATCTACTCCTCATCTTCTCTCGGTTTCTTAGATCTACACCCATTATGGGTAGATCTAAGTGTGTGTATTCCAATTACGATGAGGTTTGGTCTTGATCTTGCTAGGAGGACAGATTGAGGGAGGATCCTTGGTGAATCAGCCTGGTTTTCTTAGGAGTTATTCGACCATTGTGGAGTTCATCAAAACCCTTTGAGGTAGGGGATTCATGGATTCTCTAATTGTTTATTTGAAATTGTATAATTATAATGATTTATCCCTTTGGGTCACAATGAAATTGACCTAATTAAATACTTGAACCGGATTAAAAGAATTTGTTTGATCGCGTGTTGTTGCTTTGTACCGTGATAACAATTCATCTCTTGTTTTTGATAGAAAGTGTGATATCTATGCCTTTCTTGTTAGCTGGTTGTTCATGATGAAATTGATAAAGAACATAAAGCCAGAATTAATTGATAATTAACTGGATAATGATAATAGGAATGAAAACGAATACAGTTGTTGTTTTTTTGGTGGTTGTTCACATTGATGTTAATCAAATTGATGCCAATGTACGTGTATAATTCAGGTTGTTGGTAAACCTAAAATCTGTTGGTGCTTGTTTTTTGAAGGCTGGATGCCTTGCTAAAGGGCCAAGAGCCCAATTAATGGGATGTGGTTTTCCTCCTGCTTGTGTTGTGATGTGATCCTGGATAGATGTTGTGATATGTGGGGGCATAGAGGCCTTTTTGGTTATGGGAGCGGATGACATCTAGAGTGGCGAGATGCATTGGTGTATACATGTGGGTGTAAGGGAGGAAACCAGGGATGATGGAATGGGATGGATGTGGTTGTTGGATTCTTGTTGATTCTTGATGTCTTACCTTCTTTACTTTTCCTCACTACTCAAGGAAGCTAGTCTTGCTTATCCTTCTTCCGAAGGAGCTGAAGACACGCGGGGTATGCCATGTGCTTTATGTGTTTATCCTCTCAAGGGAGAACGAGCCTATGATCTTGCTATAGGCGGTAACGACTCGACGGGTAGTACATATACTCACTGTGTTGATCCCCCTTGTGTTTAGTAGCATATGATGATTTTCAGAATGCCTGGGAATATGGGAAAGGAATTCTGTAATGATTTTTTGAATAAATGATGATAAACGATGGGTTTTATTTTTTTGAAACTTAATGATGAGGTTGTGAAATTTGGATGGGATAGTGGGATTTTTTTGGATGTGGTGTTAATGGAATTTAAGGTGGAATTGTTCATGATTAATTAATGTTCAAGAATTAATTAATGTACACCATAATTGATAAAAATGGAATGAAGTATTCTAATAAATCCCTTAATTGGTTGTGTGCTTATAGGAAACCTAGTCTTAGAAGTGGCAGCCCAGAGTCCGAGAGACGTTAGCTATAGTTGTGTCTAAGACTAGGTTATTCCCATTGTGTGGTGGTGGGTTATAGTATATTCTGTACTTTTTGTGTTCCTATACGCTTCTCCACCTAGTCAGTAAAAGAAAACTGGCACTCCATGGATTCTGAGCCCTAGGGGGGTGTGTTTTCCCCAACATTCTAGTGGGAGGATGAATGGTTGACTACCCCTTTGAACCTTCTCTCTTCTCTTGGTAGATACTAGCGCCATTAGGAACAACGGTTAGTTTTCCCCATATATGAGTGTAGAGGGATGTAATGGCTTGAGGTTATTTCCGCACATATATTCTGGATATATTATCCTATGGACAACTATAGGTGTAATGTGTATAGGTTGTGATGGCTTGAGGATCCTTACTAGGAGTATGGGATGTAATGGATTGAGGCATAATACCCGACGTATGATACACGTTATGCGAGCTGTGGTGGCTCCCGGAAAGTAACTATTTACTTTTGGTTGTAAGGATAGTGTGGTACTTCGCCCAGGTGTCTGCAGGAAAGCCTTTGTGGTGCACGTGGTCCATATTGTGGCGCTGAGCCCAGGTGTCTGTGGGCATGCCTTTGGAGAGATATGCACATGACGTATGCCGTTGGGGAAAAGTAGCAAACCAGTGGGGAATTAGTAGTGGGGTAACCTTGATATTCTTACTATATGAAATATTTTTTTTATGCGTTACTTGGTCAGAGTAGCCATGGTGAGCTTGGGAACATAGTATACCTATTTAGTTGACGAGTTAGATTCACTTGTTTTTCACTGTGCTTTAGCATGCTATCTTTACTTTTCCACAAGAAGCTTTGGGGAGGATCCTACTGAGTATAAAATTATAATCACCATACGTTTATATAAAGTGTTTTTCATGTCACATGGATCAGGTTGGAGATCAAGCTGGTTTCTACTAACTTGGAGTTGTAGGAGCTATTCGGGCTAGTGGTTGCTGTTGTCTTACTTTCTTTTGGGTACTTACAGTTTTTCCCATTTTTTTGATTGTAGTACTTTTTCATGTCATTCCATTTGTGCACTTGTGTTCTTTTATATTTCCAGTTCTGAGTTGGAGTTTATTTCTATCTATCTTATATCTCTCTTCCGCATGTGTTCTCTTAAAGGGTAATGCCTCCCATCTGCGTGTTATTATACCCTTGGTTCTAGTCACCAACCTGGGGCCTACTAGAGGCGGGACTCAGGGGACATTATCTCCTTTCTCACATTGCCAGCCTAGGAGGGGTACACTTTGTGGGGAGGGTGTCGTGACAGAAGATGAATCTTTTTTAGCTCCATCATCTCAATCATGGATTTTACTGCCCTATGAGCATGCATATTTGATGTTGATTATTGTCTCTAGGGAGGAAACCATCCTTGAAGACATTCCTATTGTGAGGGAATTTTCTAAAGTGTTTTCCAAGGAATTGCATGGTCTTCCTCCAAGAAGAGATGTTGAATTCTAAATTTATCTTATTCCTGGGGAGTTCTCAATTTCCTAGACTCCATATAGAATGGTTGTTGTGGAGCTTGAGGAGTTCATGAAACAACTATAGAAGAATCTGGATGAAGGGTTTATACACCCAATTTCTTCCCCATGTGGTGTGCCTGTCTTCTATGTAAAGAAGTGGTATGGGTCAATGCACATTTCCATCAATTATCGCGAGCTTAACAAAATCACCATAAAGAACATGTATCCTTTCCCATGAACTGATGACTTGTTCGATCAGTTTCATGGAGCACAATACTACTCTAAGGTGGATTTGCGGTTGGGATATTGTCAAGTAAGGTTGAAGAAGGAAGATATCCCCGAGGCTTCTTTTCATACAAGATACGAGCACTATAAATTCATATTAATTCCTTTTGGACTCACTAATTCTCCAAAAATCTTCATGGACTTGATGAATAGAGTCAATAGGGATTACGTAGAAAAAATTTTGGTAGTCGTTACAGATGATATTATGATATACTCCAAAACCAAGGAGGATTATGAGGGGCCTCTAAGAATTGTCTTAGAGACCTTTCGGAAGGGGAATAACAATGAAATGTACATCATGTGTGAGTTTTAGTTGAAGGAGGTATCATTTTGGGGCCATATCATCATAAGAAATGGGATATCTATGGATCCCTCCAAAATAGATGCAATTGAGGGATGTTCGATGCCAACATTGGTAACAGATATCCATAGATTCTTGGAGTTAATTGGATATTATTGTCTATTTTTTAGAAATTTATCAGGATTTTCCAACCCACTTAATAAGATAACTCTGAAGGGAGTAAAGTTTACTTGGAGTGATGAATGCGAACAAATCATTAAGGCGTAAAAAACGAGGTTTATCACATCACTCGTGATCACTTTACCCATAAGTGGAGAACATTTTGTGGTATTCATGGATGCATCAATGAAGGGAATGGGATATGTGTAGATGAAAAATGAAAAATTCATTGCGTATGCTTTAATGAAATTGAATTATCATAAGAAGAATTACCTAACACATGATTTAGAGTTGGCTGCAGTGATCTTAGCATTAAATATTTGGTTGAATTATCTCTTTGGGGAGGTCTCTGAAATATATATGGACCACAAAATCCTCAAGTATATATTCACATTGAAAGAGTTGAACATGTGCCAATGAAGATGGTTGGAGATGATCAAAGACTATGACTGCTCATTCCATTGGAACCTAGGTAAAGAAAACAAGGTGGCAGATGCTATATGTATAAAGGACCTAGAAATTTGTCATTGATGAGAATTGAGAAGGTCCAAATCTTCTTATATTTGATGAATATGGACAAGGGAATCATAAAGAAGGGAACATCATCAATACTTTCACAAATTAGTCAACAACCATCTCTTTTGGAAACGTTAAAGGATGATCCAAAAGTTGATGTGGGAGTTTAGAAAAGAGTGTAAGCTATTAGAAAAGGAAAATCCTCAGATTCAATGTTAATGAAGAAGGAATTGTGAGATTTGGGAAAATAATATGAGTTCAATCAAGTCCAAAGCTGAACAAGGAACATTTGGTCGATGCGCATAGTTAAACTTTCACTATTCATGTAGGAAATACAAAGATTTATCGAGATCTCTGAGAGCATTATTGGTGGGATAAATTGAAGAAAGAGATCACTGAGAATACATCAAAGTGTCTGGTGGGTCAGCAAGTGTAGGTAGAGAGTCATAAGTCTAATGGGATGATGCAACCATTACCCATACCGTCATGGAAATGGGAGAACATCACCATAGACATGGATCAGCTAGAAAAGATATATATCATGGTAGTGGTAAGGCTGCATGGAGTACCACTATCTATTGTATCAAATCGAGATTTAAGATTCACCTCTATGTTTGGGAAGAGTCTTCAACATGCTCTAGATAATGAGATGAACTTCATTATGGATTATCATCCTCAAACTAATGGCCAATCCGAGAAGACTGTCCAAACACTTCAGGATAGGTTGGGAGCGTGTTCTATGGACTTCAATGTAAGGTGGGACCAATATCTTCCATTGGTTGAATTCTCCTACAATAATAGTTTCCACACGAGCTTCCGAATGTCACCCTAAGAATACCCCTCTTGGAATATTTGAAGAACACTTTCATGTTGGGATGAAGTCATTGAGCGTAAGATTCTAGGACTAGAAATGGTCGAAGAAATGGTGGAGAAGGTTAAAACCATTCAGCAGCATATCAAGGCAGCGTAGAGTCTATGGAAGAGTTATGCAGATAACTGTCGACGAGACCTTGACTATAAAGTTTAAGGCATGGTATTTCTATGCATATCACCATGGAATAAGGTCATGAGGTTTGTAAATAAATGTAAATTAAGTCCTAGGTACATTGGCCCCTTCGAGATTCTTGATCGTGTTGGGTATGTGTCCTATATACTAGCACTTCCACCTACCATGGCAAAAGTACACGATGTATTTCATGTTTTCCTCTTAAATAAGTACATACTAGGCCCTTCACATGTACTCTCTTCAGAGGTAGTATAGTTAGTGGATGATCTTTCTTTTTGAGGAGTAATCAGGGAAGATCATATATCTTAGAGAAAAAGTTCTACGAAATAAGACAATGCCCCTCGTCAAGGTGTTCTGGCAAAACAAGAAGTTTGAAGAAGTGATATGCGAGTTGGAGGAAATGGTGAAACAATGTCACCCAAATTTGTTTTAGTGTGGGCAAAAGAAATATTGAGGGAGAAATTTCTTAAAGGGGGAAGATTTTAACGTCCCAAAATTTTATTATTGAAAATTCCTATTGATCTAATTAAATGTATTATTATGGTTATATAAAATGTGAACTTCATTTGTTTTATGTTTCTGGATTTTAATATACCGTTATGAATTGTGATTGTTTTTTATATAGAAGTTAAACATTGATCACATGATTAGTATAAATATAGAGCTTTGAAAAATCCAATTTACTCAGACAAAGGAAGTGATGGCCTCATTCAGTAGACATTCCTCATACGAAGCCCATTTTTTGGAGCTCAAAATGGGGGTGGCGTCCTTAGTCTTCGCTCATGACCAAGCCCAAGCTGAGCTTGAACACGTTAATCTTGAGAGGATCCAACTATGGGAGAAGAGGATGTTAATAGAGATTACCACCCGAGCGATGTTATCCGAGCCACCCCAAGAGTCTGTCACCATCGCACACCATACCCTTCAGTATTATGCGGGTGTTATAAGTGGTTATGTAACAAGACCCTAGAACTATGACAATGTAAATTATTTTAGTCTAAATAATGTGCATTCATTTTATTATTGTTACATTGTCAAAAGTTTTTAAAACACAAATAGTATTTTTAGTTAATATTCATCTATGAAATATATTTTAATGAATTAATGGATTTTTGAATTAAATAATATTTTAATAAAATATCATTATTAAATTACTTTTTATTAAATATAAATGATCATATAAGTTTATGAATGCAATTGTAATTTTTATTAATGTATGAAAACTGTTTTTTTCAAAAACCTAAGAATTTTCATTAAATGTCTGTTTTTATTTTAAAAGTAAAAAATTCTCATATTTATAAAATTATTTAGATAAAATGAATATTATTTTTGGATTCTGGACATCCAAATTATCCCATGGTAAAATTATCATAATTTTCAAAGACAGTTGAATTTCTGGATATAAATTAAATACCATTTAAATATGTAATGTGTTTAATGACATCATAATGACCAAATAGTGAGGTAATAAAATAAAATGAACATAATTTGCGGACAATATATGTTTTATCATTAAAATAATATAATTTTATATTTGATAGATTTAATTTACAAAGCTTTTATGGGCCCTCCATGTCTTATAAAACATACTGTCTTTTTAAACTGTTTTCTATGAGTGAGTGACCCACCTCCACATAAACAACCCTATTATTTTAGGAAGTTCAGCCATTGGCCTTATAAAATATTATTTTACACTCCCCTTTGTAAAAATACATGGGAAAATACCATTGTATGGTTTGTGGTATTGATTATTTTAGTGTGAGGAGTCCCAAACCTAAATAATAAAGAATTCCCTCTCCTTTCTTATATAAACCCACCCAAGCTTCCATTTCATCTTCACTCAAATACTATTAAGTTCGACCAAACCCTGAACTACTCTCTCTAGAATCATCTCATGGTTCCCCAATATCCCATTAAGCCTCTATCAATACTCTCCCAAGCCTTTGGGATCACACTTCTATGTAAGGGATTTCTTCCATTCTCATTTTTGTCTAATATTCGTTAAGTTGTTATGCCATTTTTCAATTAAATATGTTAGAGTATGATTTATCATTTCCCCCATAATGTTCGCGGTATGTTTGTATTATGGGAAACCCCTTTCTCTCTCATTAAATCTTTCCATGTACACTTGTTACCATGTCGAAATTCCGTGAGGTATTTCTCTCTCCTCTTTTACATCCTTGTAATTCTTTTATATTATTCATCTAAATTCCATTATGTTTGTTGGTACATGTATCCATATGACCCAAGTACATTCCATTTCATGTACATAATATGAGGCACCCATTTCTGTCTCATCAACTATTTTCATGAAACCTTAAGTCACGCCGTTATGATGCCAAAATTGCACCACATTTTTCAAGCCAACATCATTGTGTACTGAATACCATACCCATGTCTCTATCAAGGGTATTCACCATTATAAAAATATACCGATTAAATGGTACATTAATTTTTGTATTTCTAATTACATAATAGTGGAATAACATAATATTTTTATTGATTCCATGTTATATGATCCATGTGGCACACTTATGCATGAAATGAAATGTTTAATAAGGGTGTGCCCTAATAGTTCTCAAATGCCTTAGGTAATGTATAGCATAATGATACATCATGTGAAATTAGTGTTGACTCATGATAATTAAAGTGCAAAGAGGTTTTACTCATGCTTCATGTGTATTTAGGGTTTACTAATTCTCCATGTTCAATGAGCTATGGCTCATGCTATTTCGATGTTAAGTGTGGTTGCCACATTTCAATGTTATGATTATCATGCATTATCATGACTTTATGTTCATGTTTCTATTGTGCTCCATTGATATGAAAATAGTCTAACATGTATTTTATTCCTCATGTTAATCCATGTTTATTCCCTTACTGGGCTTTATAGCTCACCCTTTTCTTATGAATGTCCTCGGGTTATCCCATCCAATGCTATGTATGAGGAAATGTAGTGGTCATGGAAAGGATGTTTTCAATAAAGATGTTGTGTGTTTTATGTTATAAGATTCTATGTAATGTTATTTATCCACAAAGACAGTAGAACTCTTGATTTTCTATGATGTATCAATTTAATCTTTTATGTAATAAATGAATCTTAAGTGTGTAATAAAAAGAAGGGTTGTTTTAGTTTGTATCAGATGATATGTTTAGTTATTTATTTGATTTGGATTAGAAAACCCTAGTGAAGACATATAGACAAGAATAAGTATAATAAAAACATCCCTAATTATTGGATAGTATTTATTAAGTTTTTTATCAAGCAAATACATACATGTCTGGATACGAGCAAGTAGAGGCGGCTCAGGCACATTGGAATCATAGGGGTAAAACCCAAAAACACTACTTTGAGCTAGACTCAAATGAGAACTGGTTCATGAAAATGGGCCTTGCAGCACACTTGGTAACACCACTACCAGGGGATATGCTTTGGTAAATTCATACGCTTAGTATGAACCCTTATTAAGGGAATTAAATAAAATTCCCCTAAGAATATATGTTCTAATAAAGATAATGGATAGCATAGATTGAAGCCTATGGGTTAATAAGTTAATGAAATAAAAGTTATTTATAAGTCATCAATTTTTTCCTTTGATTACCCTTTATGTGTTACCCCTAACTTTCCTTTTATTCCAACCAATGGTCGGTAATAGGAGGACGCGGGCTAACAACAGATTTGAAGATCAATGTGATGACTGTGCATATGAGATGCCATATCTGATGGGAGCTGGAATCACAAAATATTCCACGCTTCTCCCTCAGTTAACTAATGGTTTGAATAGAAACATGGGTAAAGAATATTGTTCACCCCCCCCCCCCCAAAATAGAACAAGTAGCTATCAAGAGCATCATGATACAAAGTCCTCATACCTTTATTGGATCTTCTGATCCCTCAATCGTCGAACAATGTATCAAATCCATTGAAAAGATCTTATCCAACCTTTAATGTTTTGAAGAAGAGAAGCTTCTTATGGCTGCTTGTTGTATGGAAGGTAAAGCCGATAAATGGTGGACTTCGATCAAAATTATGAAGTCTAAGGAATAGATCGAGTCGTTTAAATATAAGGATTTCCGGATGATGTTTTTTGATAAATATTTTCTATGCACCCTCCGACATAAGATGGAAAGGGAATTCCTTTCCCTCATGAAAAAATACAACGAATCTGTTGGAGCATATGAGTCAAAATTAATAAGGGTTTCACAATATGCCTCCGGGTTTTCCATTACCTCTGAATGCAAGGTTGACCTCTTCTTTGGTGGGATAAAACCTAGCCTATGGAAAGCACTAGTGATCCGTGACTTCGAAAGCTATGAGGAAATTGTACGATGTGCCGTGAAGGATGAAATGGAGATCGGAGAATATCAGGGGTATCATGTGGATAAGAAGTGTAAGGTGGACTTCAATGCTGGTGGTATGATGGATAAATCCAACTGTGCAAAGAAGATCCAACACCCCACTTGCCAAAGGTTCTGAAAGAAGATCCTCAAAAATTGCCTAATGCGGATGAGGAAATGATTTAGGTGTGGAAGAGAAGGGCTCCTTGTAGTTAACTACTGACAAGAAAAACATGTGGCTGCAATAGAGGAGAGGAATACTCCATTCGAACCTCAATGTGTTGTTCACTACTACAGCTGTAAAGAACCCATGAATCTTGAAAATCAATTCCCTAAGCTAAGGAATTTTGGAAACAACCAACAACATCCAAGGAACCAAGGTAGAGATTTTTCCATCACTACTGCCTAGGTGAACCCTGACAACAATGTGGGGACATTTGTACCCATTATTCATTCAAGAACAGTGAACATACTTTTTGATTCATGTTCTACGCATTCTTTTATATACCAAATGTTTAGTAGAACAATCCCCACTCCACCACAAATCATGGATGTAATGATGTCTGTGAGTACAGAAAATGGAGAAATAATTGCATCCCATGAATATACCTCCTCTATTTTCGTAATCTGTGGATTGAATTTCCCAGAGAACCTCTTCATACTCCCTTTGGTGGAATTTGATGCAATTCATGGCATGGATTGTCTTTCCTTATATAGAGCCAAAATAAATTTCTATGAGAGGGAAATCACACTCCATGTGGAGAATATAACCTTGATTCTATACAAGTGTAAGGAGGAAGTTGAATCTTCTTTATCTCCTTCATCTCAAGCATGGATATTACGGCCCTATGCACACACATATCTGGCTCAGATGATTGAGTCTAAATAGGCAACCATCCTTGAATTCATGCCTATTGTGAGGGAATTTGGTGAAGTGTTTCCCTAGGAATTTCCAAGACTTCCTCCTAGAAGGGATGTTGAATTATCAATTGATCTTATACATGGGGCATTGCCAATATCCAAGACTCTGTATAGAATAGATGTTGTGGATCTTGAGGAGATGAAAAAACAACTACATGATAATATAGATGATGGGTTTATATGCCCAAGTGCTTCACCATGGGGTGCACCAGTACTCTTCGCGAAGAAGAAGGATGGGTCAATGTACCTTTGCATCGATTATAGTGAGCTTAACGGAATCATGATAAATAACAAGTATCCTCTCCCATGAATTGATGACTTGTCCGATCGGCTGTGTGGAGCACAATACTTCTCCAAGGTGGATTAGCGGTTGGGATATTATCAAGTAAGGGTGAAGAAGGAAGATTTCCCCAAGGCTTATTTTCGTACAAGATACGGGCACTATGAATTCATAGTAATGCCTTTTTTATTAAAGAATTATCCAACATTAATCATAGACTAGATGAATAGAGTCTTAAGTAATTACCTCAACAAATATGTGTTAGTCTTTATAGATGATATTCTGATATACTCCAAAATCAGGGAGGATCATTAGGAGCATCTAAGAACTGTACTAGAGACCTTGTGGAAGAAGAATCTCTATGAAAAGTACAACAAGTGTGAGTTATGGTTGAAAGATGTTTCATTCTTGTGGAATATCATCACAAGAAATGGGATATATGTGGATTCCACCAAAACAGATGTAATTGAGGGATGGACGAGGTGAACATCCGTAATGGATATCCATATCTTTGTGGGGTTAGCTGGATATTATCGACGATTTATGAGAAATTTCTCAAGATTGTTCCACCCTCTTACCAAGATAACTCGGAAGGGAGTAATGTTTTTAGATAGTGATGAATGTGACGAATGCCTCAAGAAGTTAAAAAGGAGGCTTATCACAGTGCCCGTGCTCACTTTACCCACAAGTGGAGAACTTTTTTTGGTATTCAGTGATGCTTTGAAAAAGATCCTGGGCTGTGTGTTGATGCAAAATGACAATGTCATTACCTATGCTTCAAGGCAATTGAATGTTCTTGAAATAAATTATCGAAAATTTGATTTGGAGTTGGATCTATTGAAATTCACTTTAAAAATTTTGCGGAATTATCTCTTGGGGGAGAAGGGTGGAATATATACAGACCACAAAATCCTCAAGTATAAATATTAACCAAGAAAGAGTTGAACATGCACCAACGAAGATGGTTAGAGCTGATCAATGACTGTGACATCACAATCCACTACCACCCTGGCAATGAAATCAAGGTGGAAGATGCTCTATGTATAAAGGACCCATCAATTATATCATTGATAAAAATTGAGAAGGACCCAATATTCATAGTTTTGATGAAGATGGACATGAGAATCATAAAAAAATGAACATAATCAATCCATTAACATATTATTTCTCAACCATCTCTTTTGGAAAGGTTAAAGGAAGCTCAAAATGATGATGTGGGAATTCAGAAGAGAGTAGAAGCTATCAGAAAAGGGAAATCCTCAGAGTTCAATATTAATGAAGAAGGAATTGGAAGATTTGGGAAAATTCTATGTGTTCCATAAAGTCTGGAGCTGAAGAAGGATATTTTGGATGATGTGCATAGTTCAAATTTCTCTATTAACCCAGGAAATACAATATGTATCGATATCTCTGATAGAATTATTGGTGGGATAATATGAAGATCGATATCACTAAGAGTACATCAGTGCCTGGTGTGTCAGCAAGTGAAGGCATATGGACATAATTCAAAGGGGACGATGTAACCATTTCCCATACCAGCATGGAAATGGGAGAACATCACCATGGACATTGTCACCAGATTTCAGAAGACATCGAAATGCAATATTGAAATATGGATTATTGTGGACCATCTTACAAATTCTGCAAACTTCATTGTAATTCAGGAGGATTTCTCATTGGATCATCTGGCACAGTTATATATCAAGGAAGTGGTAGGGCTGCATGGAGTACCACTATCTATTTAATCCTATTGAGATCCAAGATTCAGCTCTATGTTTTATAAGAGTCTTCAAAATTCTCAAGATAATGTGCTGAAATTAAATATGGCTTATCATCCTCAAACTAATGGCCAATCCGATCAGACTATGCAAATAGTTGAGGAGATGTTGAGTGCGTGTTCTATGGACATCAAAGGAGGGTGGGACCAGTATATCCCACTTGTTGAATTCTCCTACAATAATAGTTTCCACTCAAGCAACTGAATGACACCTTATAAAGCCCTGTATGGGTGGAGGTAAAAAACATCAACATGTTGGGATGTAGTCGACGAGTGTAAGCTGCTAGGACCCGAAATGGTCAAGGAAATGGTGGGGAAGGTGAAAACCATTTAGTATCATATCAAGGTAGCCCAGTGTTGACTGAATAGTTATATAGATAACCATCGACAATACCATGATATTAAAGTTGGTGACATGGTATTTCTACGCATATCTACATGGAAGAAGGTCATGTGGCATGAGAAGAAAGAGAGGTTGTGTCCTAGAAACATTCTCCCCTTTTAGATCCTTGAACATGTTGGGGATAAGCCATATCGACTAGAACTTCGACTGAACATGGCCAAAGTACTTGATATCATTCATTCTCCCTCTTAAGGAAGTACATTCCAGACCTTTCACTTGTACTCTTTTCAAAGGTTGTACATATAGAGGATGATCTTTATTATGAGGAGAAACCAGTGAAGATCTTAGATCGTAGAAAAAAGGATCTATGAAATAAGAAAATGCCCCTTGTCAAGGTGTTGTGATGAAACCAAAATATTGAAGAAGCGACATGGGAATCAGAGAAAGCAGTGAATCAAGGTCACCTACATCTGTTTTAGCATGGGAAAAATAAATTTTGATGCCGAAATTTTTTATGGGTGGATGATTGTAACGACCCAAACATTCATTAATGAAAATTAATCTTGATCTAATTAAATGAGTTATTATTTTTATATAAAATGTGAACTTTATTGTTTTTATGTTTCTGGATTTTAAAATAACGTTATGAAATATGATCGTTTTTAATAATGTCGTTGAACAGTGATCACATGATTAGTAAAAATATAGGTCTTTAACAAATCCAATTTACTCAAACAAAGGAATTCATGGCCTCATACAGTAGACTTGCCCCATACGAAGCACATTTTTCAGAGGTCAGAAAGGAGGTGGAATCATTGGGCTTCTCACTTGACCAAGCCCAAGACAAGCTTGAAGATGTTATGCTTGATCAGAACCAACTATGAGAGATGTGGAAGTTAATAGAGATTACCACCCAAGCGATGTTACCCGAGCCACCAAAAGTGTTTATCACCATCACACACCATACCCATTGGTATTATGTGGGTGTTATAAGGGGCTATGTAACAAGACCATAACACTATGACATTGTAAATTATTTTTGTATAAATAATGCGTGTTCATTTTATTGTTGATACTTTGAAAAAATCTTTAAAGCAAAAATAGAATTTTTAGTTAATATTCAACTGAAAAAATATTTTGATGAATTAATGGATTTTTTAATTAAAAAATATTTTAATTATATATTATTATTAGTTTACTTTTTGATATTTATAAATGATCATATAATTTTTTGAATGCAATTGTAATTTTTATTATGGTTTGAAAACTATTTTTGACAAAACCCATGAATTTTCAGTAAATGTTGGTTTTTATTTTAAATGTAAAAATTCACATATTTTTCAAATTATATATATATAATGAATATTATTTTTGTAATCAAGACGTTTAAATTATCCAACGTAATTTTTCAAAATTTTCTGATACAATCGAATTATTGGGTAAAAATTAAATACCAATTAAATATATAATGTGTTTTATAAAACAATAATGACACAATAGTGATGTAATAAAATAATATAAACATTATTTTCTGCCAATATATGTTCTAGAATATAAATAATGTTTTTTTAGATTTGTTTGATTTAATTTACAAATCTTTTGGGGACCCTCCAAGACTTATAAAACATTTTTTCTTTTTAGGTTGTTTTCCTTGAGAGTGTGAATCACCTCCATAAAAGTAAACATATTATTTTAAAATGTTCAGCCATTGGAATTATAAAATATTTTTTTCCACTGACCTTTCTAAAAAAATGGGAAAAAACCTTGGGCTGGTTTTTGGTATTGATATATTTAATGTGTGGTGTCCCAAACCTAAATATTAAATAATTCCCTCTCCTTTCCTATATAAATACACCCAAGCTCCCACTTCCTCTCGACTAAATGCAATTGGAGTTCGACCAAACCCTTCCCTATTCTCTCTAAAATCCTCCCAAGGTGCCCCAAGATCCCAAGAATCCTCCCTCAAGCATCTCCCAGCCTTTGGTATCACACTTCCAAGTTAGGGATTTCTTCCTATCTCATTTTTTTCATATTATTTTATGTTTTTATGCCCATTTGTTTTCAATTAAAAATGATGGGGAATGATTTCACACCTCACCCATACTGTACTATTTATATTTGGATGATGGAAAACCCTTGATATCTCATTAAATCCTCCCATGTACACCCATTACCATGCCGAAATTCCGTGAGAGATTTCTCTCTCCTCTTTTACATCCGAGTCATTATTTTGTATTATTCATCTAATTTCCATTAAGATTGTGGGAAATGTATCCATATGACCCCATACTATCCATTTCATGTACATATGATTAGACACCCTTTCCTATCTCATCATGTAATTTCATGAATCTTTATGTCACACCATTATGCCGCAGAAATTGCACTTCGTTTTTCCAAGGCAAGATCATTGTGATGTGAATACCATACCCATGTCTGTATCAAGGGTATTCACGTTTATGAACATATAGATATTAAAAGTTAATTTCATGTATTTATTCAACATTACCTATTTGTGGAATAAATAATGATGTCGATTGATTCCATGTTATATGATTCATGTGGCACACTTATGCAAGAAATGAAATGTTTAAGAAGGGTGCACCCTTATATCGCTCTAATGCATTGGGTAAAGTACAGTATCATGAAAAATCATGTTCAATGAGTGTTGACTCATGCTAATTAAAGTACAACTATGTTTTACTTGTGCTTCATGTGCAATGAGGATTTACTCATGCTCCATGTGCAATGATCCTTGGCTCATGCTAATTCCATGGTAGGTGTTGTTTCCACATTTCCATGTTATGATTATCATGCATTATAATACATTTATGTTCATGTTTCTCTTGTGCTCCATTGATATGCCTATGGTATACCATGGATTGTATTCCTCATGTTATTCCTTATTTATTCCCTTACTGGGATTCATAGCTCACCCTTTTCTTAGGCATGTCCTCAGGTTATCTCTTGCAATTCTAGGTATGAAGGGATGTAGTGGTCATGTAAAGAATGTTTTTAATAAATATGTTGTGTGTTTTTTGTTATAAGATGTTATGTAATATTCTTAAGCCCCAATTTCACCAAAGCTATCTATCATCTATAATGTATGTAGTGATGATTTTAAGTAATAAATCAGGTTTACGTGTGTAATAAATGTCGAGTTGATATATTATGCACTTATAAAAAAAATTGGAATTTTTTATTAAACATTTTTCTTGGAAAAATTTAATTAAAAGTCTAATATTAAAATTATATAATTTTAAATATAAAAATTGAACAGAATTTTTTTTATTCACAATTTATTTATAATATTCATATGAATTTTTGACCTTTTTAGGACAATAATTTTATATTATTTCTTTTATAGTATTTTATTTAAAGTAATTTCAAAAAATCCACTCTATTGTTTTTAACAAGTGTAATATTTTTAATAGGATGTTATCTAGAGTATAAATTCTAATATAAATAGTATTTAAAAATATATAAGAATTATATTTATCATGGTAATCTAATTTTTTATTTTAGTGATGAAATATCTACCATAAATTATTTCACAGCCCATCTTTTGTAATTTGTAAATTAAGGGTAAAATCAAATAAATTATATTAAGAATATTAAAGTAAATATAATTAGAGAGGAATAATGTGACCAAAGAATTTTACATACTATATTGACATTTTAGGGATTTAATTAAATATATTTTAAAATAATTACAAGTTTTCATGTTATTATTTAAGCCAACATTATTAAAAGTTATAAATATTAAAATTATAAATATTTTATGGTAAATAAAATGTTACTAAATAATTTAAAATTCCAAAAAATGGTAGATTTTTCAAATTTAATATTATAATATTTCCAATACCAAATGAGGTCCATTTATGTTATTTGTACTATTTTATATTAACTATATTAACCCTCCCTGTGAAAAAATATATATTGTTATAGATATATATAAATGTGTTAAATATGGCATTAAGCCAAATGACACGGGTATAAATAAGTTTAGATGTGGTATAAATGTTCTATTATGATGTTATTTAGATCAAAATTTAGATCATATTTAAATAACTCACATAGGACTCATATGAAATTTATGTTTAATTTATATTAACTAAATATTTTAATAAATTCAATGAATCCCCACACCACTAATGTATAATAGAAACTCTTATTCTCATTTTATCACGTTAAAAAAGATTGTTTTTTCATCCAATACCTACAATAATATGTTTTTATAATATTTATACATTTTATAGATGTCAAAGATTAGTCATAATTCCAATTATAGAGGTATTAAGGTGGTAAAAAAGAGATTTTTCCCATGAATTTGTATAGTCTTTATATGAATGTTTCATCTTTTTCTTTATTCATTCACATATCCAATACCATTTTCAATGATTGAAAAATTATTTAGGTAGTTACGTCAATATAATTATATATTATTTTTATAGTTTAATTACCTATATCAATTAATAAATTCCTGAAATGAGAATATTATTCGTCATTTATGTGTGTGATGGACTACAACCTCTTAGGCTAATATAATTTATTTTCCATCACCAGCTCTGAAAATTAATCATAATAATCGAATACATTAATAATTAAGAAATTAATGACAAAAATTTCATTATTATATTATAATATATAATTTACCATTATACTTATCCACATATAGAAAAATGATATAGTTGTTCATTTTTACATGTGGTCTTCCACCTTTATGAAGCTATGAGATTAATTTTTCAAACCAGATCACAAGGATGATGTATATAATTATATTTACAAGAAATAATATCTATATATATACATATATTTGTATGATACTATGATAATTATTTAAATATAAAATAATATATACCCTCACTCAAAAATGATCATTGAAAAATGGAAATGTTATTAACTCATAATTATAGCATCCCATCTCCATGATTTTATTAGAGTTCATATCTCATGAATATATTTAATGGAGGTATTTAAAATGATAATTTCTATATAAAAATGTTCAATATTTCATTTTAATTATTATGGAGAAAATTGAATAATTATATCATTGACCATAATCAACAAACAAAATTAATTTATAATATAATTACGGAATAACGTTAAAAAGTCTAACATGAACTTGAAGGATTATGTAATTGTATAATAATTTTAAATAAATGAAATTAAAAGTAATTAAAAAATTGAAAAACGTTCTAATGAAATTTTATAATTACAATTTTTATATTGTTCTAGAATAAAATAATGTATGTGATGATTACGAGTCATTGTAAGTGTCTTTTTATTGAAAAATTATCTTTAATGTTTCCCAGAAAAATGTTATTTTCATTAACTTAAATGTTTCTAGGAAAATGATTTTATAATTTTTTAATATTATAATATGAAAAATAAATATACTATTTAATATGTATTACTTTATAAAATAAAATTAGGGGAATGTTTTCTTTCATTTTCTAAATTATTCACTTTTTGGATTTTCTGGAATAATAATAATGTAATGTTTTTTAAATTATACAGAATTATCAAAAGTTCCTGCAATCAAGATTATATAATAATTTTCTGTTATCATAATATTATAATGTAATTATTTATTAAATTGGATCTTTATGATTTCCATTGTTTTTTATTTTTAAAATAAAATTTTAAATGAAATGTTTATTTTGATATCTAATTATTTTTTAGTTTAAAATAATATTAAATGGTTTTTATGATGGAAAAATGAGATTTCATTCAAGATATGTTACTTCTGAACTATATTAGAAATTAGTGATCCTTATACGTCTTATATAATTGGTTGATCACCATTATAGCTCATGGGTGCAGCTGATATAGCTAATATGAAGTGATGTCAACCATTATAGTTGATGAAAAATAATTGTGACCAATATGGATTACATGAATAGTGATCCCCATTACATCTCTCCAATTGATTATGTATTTATTATTTTCGGTTTCAAATTATAATGTTATTTGATAATATTATTATTTCGAATTTAAGGGTTTTGAAAAGGTTATTCAATAGAATAACTATATTTCTTAAAAAAGATTGTATTTACATGATAATATTATTAATGGTTTTCTATGAGAAAAAAGTGGGTGTTGAGATCATGTGTAAGTGTTTTTTTACAAAATCTCATAGATAATTAATGATAAAGATAATCATGACATTATTTTTCATTTTTCTCTGAACTAATATATTTAAAATATTTGGGCCTTTCTTGAGATCTTCGTGCACATCAGACAATTTCAAATTGTTTTTCACATATTTTATTGACAGGTAATGTAAAACAATATGTCATGATTAATTTTGTTCATATTTCTCATGAAATGTTATCATTAATTTTTTTAAATGTTTCATAGTGTGAAAATATGTATATTTAATAGATTTATCAAAATTTTAATACATCACTTTTTAAGTATATGGAACGACCTACTCTCTAAAATAATAATGAAAAACTATTCTATTGATTTAATGGAACTGATTTCAATTTCAAGTACAATTGAATATGTAATTGATTAGTTTGGGTCCATAAAAAAGTTATTTCATCAAAATAAAATTATTCATTCAATATTTCTAATGAAAGAAATTATTAAAATTTAATTCCATCCAAAAAATATGGAATTCTTATTGATTTATTCTAATAATGTAATAAAATAGCTAGAATATATTTATAATAATACACTGTCCTCAAATAAAATAAAAACCTAGATTGAAGGATTTCAATAGAACACCCAAAATTTCATAATTTAAAAATATATATATAAAATCCTACATAACAAAGGATTGATTGTTTCTATAGAAAACCTATTAGAGATTCATGGGAAGACAACCTCGATCAATAATATTTTAACACACCCAATAATGAAATATATGAAATTGGTATGTATAATTAGAACCCATCAATAAAGGATATTATGCTATTATTTTACCCAAAATGATATCAAATATAGGAGTTGAGATACTTGATTAACATTAAGAGATAATCCATGGTCTACTTGTTTGTAGTAGAAAAACCATTGATTATAAAACCCATTTTATGTTAGGTTTTAATCTTATATTGAATGAAGTTAATTTAAATAACATTCATAAAGGCTCAACGGGATTTACGGACATTAATAAAATTCATTCATCACCTATTTATATTTAAAATCACAAATAAGTGTGTAGGGTCATTATGGAAGAGAAGAAAAAAAATATAGTGTTTATTTATTTTTCCTAAAACCAGTGCTATATAAGTGTAACATGGAATTAACCTTATGAAGCCCCTATATTTTGATTTTGGTTACTTTGTTATCCTTAGATAATCATAATAATGTATAGGTTATACTTATATAACCATTTCACAACCTTACTAAACTTTTTAAACATAGATTCACCCATAATTAATCACCACACATCACTTATGCAACACCCACCTTAAACAAACACAATTCTAGACCTACACTTACACATAACATGCACAAACTCCCTTACCCATACAAAATACACATGACATAATTACAAACCCATTATAATATCAATGTTAAGGCATTTGATTCTATCAATGGGGTATGCCACAATGCATTGTTTTTCAATGGCATTACATTGTATCCCATATTCCCTCTTTCCAATGTAGGGTGATATTCATAAAAATTTTATAGAAGTATTCTTCTTGATCATGATGGGATGATTAGATGTTGGTTCCTCCTCCAATGGATTTATCCTGAGAAATATTCACCTATTTGGGTCTCCCTCATTGATTAATATGTTGTTCATGTTACTTTATCCTCATTACATATCATTATGGATACATGTAAATTACACTGGTTCAATTTGGATATTCTAAGGAAAATAGACAAGGAAGAATCCTTTGAATATTAGGGTAGTCACATTGGGCATCACTAGAATGTTTGGACACAATTACATTGGTCAGTCGTAATCTTAATCTTTGATGGGAATTTCAAGGAGGCATCTTAGGCTTGGAACCTAGTGAATCTTATCTCAAGCATCGGATATTTTATTCAAAAGTCATGTATTTTGAGGATTAAATAAGGAATCCAATGGTTAACTTGAGTTATAAGGCTGACATGTTGCATATTTAATGACTTGTAGAGATAAATAAAGGCTCATCAAGATTCTCATTGAGGCTATTCAAGAAGGTGCATCATTAACAGGGAGCAACGAAATGGTTTACCAGATGGACGGATTTGAATTCCTTATGAGATTTTTCCTGAGGAGGTGTATACCATTAATGTAAGAAATCAAACCATGATAGGTTATTTGGAATCTACTAGAGGTGGGTTAGGGAGGAGAACCCCTATTTCGGGGGAATCGAGGTTTACCATTGGTTGGGATTGAACGTCGTGGAGGAATCCTACGCACCCTATTTAGAATGCAGGGATCAACCACATGGTAGTTATGTTCATGGTGTGGGGATTTCTCATGTGATATTCCTTAAAAAGAGTATTTCTCTTTGTTGGCATATGTTGTATTTTGTGGGGATTGCTCATGAGAGCTTCCCATATGGATGGCATGGCCTCACTGGGATATGGAGGCCTCGACAAGATAATGTTGGATTATAGGTTGACTGGGTGAAATGGATTATGTTTTTGGAATAAAACTTGGTAAATATCCCTATGTATCATATTTATTTGGGAATAAATGTCCATGTATCTCTAAAGTGTATCATTGTGTCTTAAACTTACATATAAGGCCCAATAATGTGGTCAGAGATTTTTCTTAGGAGCTTCCCGGATGGATACCTGGAAAGACTAATTTGGGATTACACCTATAGAAGTTTCCTAGGGATGTGGTTGGGGTTTCACATAGGAGATTCCCAAATGGTAACATGGAATCATAGATTGGGGAATACACCTAAGGGGGATCTCTTGAGGAATTATAATTCTTAGATTATACACCTAAGATTGAGGCTCTTATGATATTGGATGGATTTCATAGATGTTACTAATCTCTAAAACCATGAGGGTCATGCACAGTTTCATAAAAAAGGAATAAGTAACCCTAACATTCATTTCATGAATGATGTCTCGATGATAGATAATGAGGGGCTTATACTTGAGATCATCCCATGGAGGATGTCATTAAGTACGGGGATATTCTTTATCCATTCGTGGAAGATCCAATTCCATGTATTTCATACATAGAGCACTATATCAATGGTGCATTGAAGCTTCTTCATTGACACTTCTTGAGGCGCACATTGAGACAATGCTTATTGGGAGAGAAGACAAAGGGTTATGGTTTTCATCCCCTTTCTAACCTACTAGTAGATGGTGGCCAGGGGAATAAATTGTGTTTCCTACAACAATAATGGAATTTATCATATTCTGAGATGGCTACCTAGGATGATACCATTACCTGTGCAGAGGGTGTGTATGATTTCATTTTATATGAGGTGGATCTCATTCTATGTGAGGAAGATATCATTCCTTTTTAGTCATACAAATAAAATCCTACATTACTCACACATATAGATTCTATAGTTTAACATCAAGTGTTGAGGTCATTTGTTGGTAGTTATTATTACGTCATACAGATAAAATTTGTGGGAATCACTCCACACCCCTTGAATATACATAATCATCGCTCATCATCCTTTGGTTAAGGGATGTTGTAATCAAATCCAGAAGGACAGGGGTGGATGAGTGTTCTCTCACGAGGTCCACGTTATTGTTTCCATGATGAAAATAAAATGAAATTAGTGTAAATATGCTGTAAATAAAGAGGTAAGGAAACACAATGAAGGTCACCTCACAAGTGGCCATGAAATCACTAAGATCAGACTTGTAGGTATGTTTGAAGGTGGTGAGTGCAAGAGAGGAGTGTTTCATATAAGAGTATCTCAAGCATCGTGCTTTGTAATAGGGATAACCCATGGAGCCTCAAGGCGGTCTACAAGTGATATTGGAGTTGTAATCATAAAAGATTGATTGAGTGACAGAATGGGTTCAGACTATGTTTTAGGTGAATTCATGTGGAGTCATCTGTGTGAACTTCTCTTAAGATCTATAGAAATGGGTGATTGTTAGGCAATAATTGTCCCACATGAATTTGGACCCCTAGGGAACTGGTCATGAAAATTCATTTGTCATAAGGTTTTCATGGCATGAAATATTTCTCAGAAGAGGTATCTAATACATATCAGAGTGATGCATTGAATTCTAAAGGATCACACAGAATAATATGGGTGAACGTCAATATATATATATATATAAATGATTTAGTGGAGGAGAACCTGATTACCTGCATCAAAATGGTCTTCCACACACCTGTCCCTCAGAGCTGAGGTGAGCTGGAATGCAAAGGCCGCATTTGACATCGCATTGTGTGGGTAGGATCCTTTCAGGTGTATTTCTAACTAGCCAGATCATCTTAAACATTATTTATACCTTTTTATGTTTCTCGGAATGTTTCCTTGAGTTGAAGGGAGCTTATAGTTTACACAACGATGGTCATTATGGGTTTTATAGAATTAACTTTCATCTATTTACCCTATAAATATGAGTAGAAAGGATAACATAAGGTTGAATTATTAGGGAAGCACTGAAAATATGGGTGCATCCAAGTATGTGAACGAAAAAAGTGGATTCTATCACATAATTGTCCTTTATTTATGTGGAACACCTGGTAAACATATATAAATATATGTGGGGACCCTATAAAAAATACCTTAACCTCTCATAAAATTTAATATTTTTCTCTCAAGTGAAAAATTATTTTCATTCATTTAGTAAAAATAAAACTCGATTGGTAACATACGCGCAACAACCTCTTTGTTTTGTGCTTCAGCTATTTTTTAATTTTATCCATTTTTATAACGACCCAATGATCTTGTATGCTAAAAAGTATTTATCACAAATATCCTATACTATTTCAGGAATCAAACTTTGGATTTCCTAACCAAGATGAAATAGTCAGTAAAAAAAAGATATTGAGATGAAAGCGTCAAATGAAACATGAATTACAGATAAGATTAGGCCCCACTATTGCCTTCATACTATGAGGGTCATGTCAAAAAATAAAAATCAATTGGGCATACAGACATATCCTTAGATGAATTTTCTATTGAATTAAAGCTTCATGCTATGGAACATAGGAACACATGACGATGAATCAATCCAATTATTTGAGACTAATTCATTGTGATCATGATTTACACATCAAAACATTCATCAATGAAAAAACATAATCCATCATGGAAACCTAATAAGATATCATCCTATGATAGACTTCTACATATTAAAGAATATGACTAGGATGATCACTATATATGATCTAGATGTAAAAGATCACACCTCCCATTATTACAACAAATTTTAAACAGTATGAGTGATGAATGTGTAGGTAGGAATACAGATTGTGAACTATGTTCGGGCGGGGGGGGGGATTTATCAGGAGACTGGGAATAGGAATATTGGCTATGATTCACACAAATGTTGTTCAAAGAAGATCTATGAATTATTAGTTTGTAAGTGGTCTTATATACATTGTAGTACAATATCTACCATTAACATGAGCTGGTGTCAAAGATGATAAGCTGATAGTATCTTGTAATAAACACATTCCACATATGTCATGGGGATGTCAACATGAAAAATTTGTACATTAATTACATTTGAGTAATTCCCCTATAGGGATTCTAATATGATGAATTCTATCCACTTGATAATACATGGGTGTATCATATGTTTACCCCAACCTTAACATGAAATCAATTAGAGGTAACGAAAGAGAAGATAAATATCGTGTACATATAGATGGACATCCTTGTTGTAGTGTGGTTTGTCCAATTCATTAAGAATTATGAGATAGTGAAATGCCTAGGCTGATAGAACTAGTGTTTCATCACATCACATAAGGGGAACGGAATGATCATAATATGTGATCCTAGGTGCATATGAACATCAATATTGTTGGGGGGTAGAAGTTGGATGAGATCTGACAATCATTTTTTCAACATGCCACCTTTCTTGCAGCCTTCTTATGTGGGTGGCTATTTTTAATGAGGGACACATGAATGGGGGTCTTCCCAAATACCTTGGTTATAGAACGCATCATGGTATCTCATAATAGGTTCAACGTTACAGTGCCTATATTGGAATGGATTTATAAAATTCATGGATGAAAATAAAATTTGTGTGAAGATATGAGAATATAACGAATTTTCTAGATCATTCATAGATGGATTGCACCTCATCATGGAAGATATGATTGTCCTAACATCATCCATACTCACGGAGTTGGCCTAAGGCCATCCATTATGAACATTGATGAGGCTTGACCATAGATCCTGTGAAATGAAGTAGTTGTGATCCATAACCACCATCATGAAAATTTCATCTTACACTCTTTTTACACTCCATTCATACTGATGGTGAATTAACTGAATGTTTAATGGGAGAATATATAATACTTACTGGACATCATGATAAGTGTGTTGGCCACCCAGTTCAATGAAATTGTCCTTTTTGAACCATACATGTCATCCCACTTCACCATGAAGTTCAAATGCCATCATTATTTTGAAAATAATGTATACTCAAGGTCTATTAAGTGAGAAATCCATCTATCATCTGATAAATATGGTTCATTTTTAATTCTTCTAACTTTTCCAAGACTATCATGATGACTCATATATATGCTAATTCTGACCATTCAATGGAATACTCCAAGAGATAGGTGGATTTATATCCGGATGCGATTTTGTGAAGGATAATTTGGATGACCAATGATGTGAGCATAGAGCCAGATTGGAAGAAAGGTAGGAAGTCTTACAACCAAGAGGCAAGACAAGAAGAAATCCATGGATTATGCGAAACATGAGCTAGAATAGAGTTAGTAGGATGTCACATGTTGTGGGCACACCTCCATATTCTATATAGTGGTGTTCCCAAAGTTATCCTTCATATCCATCCAAATGGACACCAAATAATATGAAATTGTGTCTATTAAAACCAATAGTTTATGTTATTTTACTACCCCATTGGTCCCCTTGGATAATTTTTCATCAATTTTGATCAACTGAAGACTTGTGGGAAATGTTGATGAATGGTGGTATCAACTTTTCAAATGTCAGGATCATTCATGTTGTAGATAGGGTGATATTTCATTGGAGGAACATGTTCCAGAAGACCATTTAACATTATGCATTACATAGGGGCGAATATGATTATCTTCCCACCCTAGTGAAGGTGGTCCATTACCTAGAGTTAGATAGAGAGGAATCATCACCTGAGGATGAAAGTTATGAAGAAGAATATTAAAAAGGAAGAATAAGAGGATGATGTGGAATACGTGGAAGAAGGGGAGGATGGTGATCCTCAAAGAATGGGTTCTCATCATGATATTCCTTTGGGGAGTTATGAGATTACAGGATTCAAATAAGAGTTCAATTTTTTTCTTCAGATAAGAACAACTACTCATTTTCTCCTTCACTTCTCATTTCTACCCACATTTATCCTAATCTAAACTCATCCAAAATTGTGGAATCATGATACTAGTGAAGGGGTTCCCAAAAAAGATTGTGAATATGTGATTGTGGGTGTGGGGGAGCATTTACGTGGGCCTCTAACTAGGACAGATGCTGGTGGTGAGTTAGATGAGGATGAGGGAACTATCAATGGGACACCATAAGATGTTTTGTGGAAGGATCATACCCCCCATGTCCATCATGCTTTCTATGGAGGACTATAACCTATTATTCCCAAAGTGGTTCCAACAGATGTTAAATCTATGAGAAGGATTATCTTCGTAATCACTTCTCTAGCTAACAGAAAATCATGAACTGTCTGACCATAATCATGGTTTCATAGAGTTTTCATATGAACGTGGTCATCTATTATGTATATCCCTCTCAATGAAATCAGGAAATCATTGTTCTAGTAAATGAAATACCATGTGTTTAGGGATCTCATGTTTTTCAATTACCATTATTTAACCATGATCTTGACACAGTGGTCCTTAGTTCCTATAAGTGTTCAGTCACACTATGTCGTACCATTCATCGACTAAGGAGGATGACTGAGGTTCTTTATTCCATGTAGAACTCAGATGATTGGAAACCTATCGAGAGGGAGGGGATGTGGACTCCATTGGATCCCTCTTAATGTAATTGAATGTTCCTACAGAGATGGAAATTAAAATAGATCCAGACTTGGTGGTTCTGAATGATAAAGGGGCTACAATGGTGAGTGATTCCACTGGTGAGGAATAACTCAAAGATGTCATCATTATTGAGATCCTCCATCCAATGGTGTCCCTCCTGGGATGGAAATGAAGGAAGAGAGATAACAAACCCCTAAGTCCCACCTTCAGTAGGCCCCGAGGGTTACGATAAGTACCAAGGGTATAGGGATCTCGCAACATTGAAAGAATTACCCTATAAAAGAAAACAATTTTGTGAGACAAGATGGTTCATCCAAAAGAAAATCCAAGAGATGTAAATAAAATAAATCTAAAACTATCCCACATTCATGTTTAAAATATAACATATACAAATAAAATAAAAACCAAAGTAAGTACCAAAACATCAACAATATGAAGTGACACTAAAAGGGTCCCCACTTTTGAGAAAGTAAAGCCCTGCATAGTTCACATAATCTTCCTGGTAATGTGAGAGTTGTTTTATAACATTGGGTGAGCAAACATGTATTATTTCTAGGAAAATCAATGTCTCTCATGAACAAGTGGGAGAATCATTCTGATGTTGTAGTGAGAAAAAAGAACCAATAGATCATAATATTGTATTCTAGTATTCCTTACCTCTCCATGGAATGATCACAAAGTAATACAAGTTATGTAAATAAATACAATAATTACATCAATGTTTTGTTACCCCACAACACATGGCACTGGTTAACTTCATATACCCATATGGAAAACATCACATTGCTTCTAAACGCTTATGCCAGAACCATGTCATAACCCACCCACACAAACCTAAGACACAACCTTACCACATCTGGATGACACACAAGAATAACCCTACATCTCATCATGTGGACACCTTGGAATGAATACCTCTCCCACCGACACCTTTTCCTCACAACCTTATCACAACCATTCCGAGGAATCATGGGATACCAATGCCTATATGAATAAGAAGGGAAGATCCAATAACCATCCCACCATCCTCCAAAAGGGATGTTGGGAAAAGTCTCCATCCTCTTTGAAAATAGGGGTGTTCGACACATTGTGGTCAAAATGTGTTGGGTACATGTAGGAATCACAATGAAAATATAGGTATATATATTTAGTATCAAACTCTAAAGACCATCCTACTTGTTTTCCAAACAAACAACCTTCCCACCAAAGTGCCTTACCTGCAACATCTAAAAGAAAAATTGCACAACAAGCCATACACCCTACCATACCCCAGCCAATTCATTTGACAAGATCCCATTATTTAATAAAATATTAATTTATTAATTCCATATATACCAGGGCATCTACGAAACACATTCTAACACCCCGACCCCAGCTACCTAGAGTCGGTGCATTACTTAGTAACATTGGCATGATCACAAAATATCAAGTCTCGAAAGAACGATTAGTTTAGTAGCCTTAGAAACACTAGAAACATTCATAAGTCTTACATTACATCATAAAGTGAAAAACTAATAACAAAGTCTTCATAGTCCACACTCATATCCTCTTCTGACTATCCCTGCAGGTCATTCATAAAATACTTGTTCACATCCTGGAAAATATTAAAACATTGAAAGGGGTGAGCTCAGATGCTCAGTAAGGATAACAATATAGTAGAAGCTTTCATCAATAAACATAAACATTTAAGGAAATGTATAACTTAAACAAAAGCCTTTTAAACATGAACTTAAACATAATATGACAAAAGTAAAATGAGATAATGCCATTCACTTCTTCACATGGATATTATACTGGTCGAATAATCTCATGCAATATCAATAACCACTTTCATAATGAGGGAATGTATAATGCCAGACATTCTGAAACACTTTTTCAAGGCCTCGGCCAAGACGTCTAAAATGATTAAGGCCTCGGCCAAAACCATAAATCAAATTGGAAAATGGCCTCGGCCAATTCCACGTCTAGTTGTCTCATGAGACCTACCGATGAAATTTTTTTAGAAGATACATATGATTAAAATAGCTCAAATATACTCCAGTGTTTTTTTGAAAATATTATGCAAGCTTATGAAAACAAAATAACTAATTCTGATACTTCTCGACTAATTACCGGCCATGATGGGTCCACTCCCAATCCCTTCCTGTCTACCACACTTTAGAGTCGGGTTTTCTGAAAAAAAATTTAAGCTTGCGTTAAATACGTATACATTTTCACTGGATTTTCTTATATTTGAGAGAAATATCTCTCTCTTTTATGAAATCATTTAAAAAAAGTTATGGCTTGTGGAAGAAGCTGAAACTCAAATAATTGTCACGATGGTGAAGAAGTAATTGTCTCCACATACGTACGACAAGAAAAACATTCCTTTTGTCTTTTAGTAAAACGCTTCGTATAAAAATATTTCTTTTGAATAAACGTTAAAGTCAAAGGGGTTTATACACCGTATAAAAGAAAGTTGTGTGTAAAACCAAATATGACCCAATGAAAGGAGATTGAGACGAAGTACTTAAAAAGATCATTTTTAAAATAAAATAGATCTATTATGTGTATTCACTATAAGTACACATAAAGAAAGTACAAATACAAGATAGGACATAATAATATCATGAAAAAATTTGAAAGTAGGAGATTTACCCAAAGAATGGAAATTGGGTTATGAAATTCCCTTACCTCGTGTCTGACTTGACTCAACCGTTCTTTAACCTCCTGAATAATAAACTAGAGTTAATATATACCTTATTAAGAACCATTTTCAATTTCATTATCCTTTTTATATCACTTATTACTATGATATGAACATTATGTAATTATTTAAGTTAATAACAGTCGTTTTGTCGATCTTTGGTACTTGAGTCAACAATAAACTTCTTATAATTACATGTTGTATATGAGGTAGAATATCCATTATCCCCATAATTATATTCATTTTATAGATGTCATATATATCATATATATCCAGTATATATATTCATTTATAATATTACGTAACATTTAGAGGTAAGAAATGAAATGCACCGTTCATGGAGACGGTAAGCCGTACGTACGCATGAACGCTACTTTCATTTCTATTTCATATTTAATGAAATGAAATCATAATGATATAAATGTATAATATAATTACAGTATAATATATTGTATAATATCATTTACTCCATCCTTTATACATCCCACATATGGCATTAACGATTCAAATCACTTTGAGGGGGCGGTAGTCCGCACTTCGTAAAATGAAATTATCGCGTTTACCCATAATGGAAATCATAAAGTATTCCATAAATGAGAAATACAGAATCATAAATAAAACCTAAACATATTATTTATATAAATATAGTGACATGTTAATGGCCACCTTTGAAGGTTTTATATGAGTGTTGAACAATCATCGTTTCGTGAGGCAGAAATTCTCCATCCACAGAAACCGTATGTTCTTTAACCATTAAATGTAGGTGTGTGTAAGTGTAGCTCGAATCCTTCTTATAAAAACGTCCTAGTATAATTAGGATACTGGTTTTGTTACAAAAGAAATGAATAAAAAGAGTTTAGGTGGTTGGAGAAGAAAAATAAAACAAAACAACATTAGAGAAGACATTACCTCAAAATCGGGTAACTCTTTTTGATTTGAGCCAAAGGCTTCCTTGGGAAGAGTTCTTCCCAAAGTGAGGATTCAAGGAGTAATAGGGGGAAGTTGGGAGAGTATTTGGGCAGGGTTTGTCTGAGCCAAATGGCTTGATGTGTGAATAAGGTGGGAGTGGTGGGGGCCTTTTATAAGTGGAGAGGAGGGGCACTCTTGGAAAGTAAGGAAATTTTAAATTATTATACAATGCTTTTCGGATTATAAATGTCCCACACTTATATCATTCGTGTCTAAGGTGATAAGGGTTCGAAATATACCCATCAAATAGTCTTTGGACAAGTTTAAGCCTTGGATTGTACATTATCTGTTCATTTTATTAAAATCGTTAAATAATGAGGTCATCGCTGCATCATAATGATGTCATAAATAATTTAATTTATTTTATGTCTAAAAATTATAAAAAAAATACTATGATGTAGGAAATATTTTTATCTTTCAAATGACTATTTATAGTCAAAAATATGACTTGTATAACCCCATGTAAAAATTGTTTTAGTAAAACATTTCATGTTTGTGTCATTTTTTTACTTTAACATTAAATAAAAGGTATTTATGTCATTTTCCAACTAAAGTGGCTCCATGGGGTCCCCAAGTTGACCCATGGATTTTCTTGGTCGTCCATGACACATCCAATGAGGTTAGGACATGTGTCAATCTCATCTCATATTACTAAAACATTATTTTTACCTTAAACTACACTAATTACCTCTAATCGCGATTAAGAACTTAAAAGTTGCTATTCACCAAAAATTATTTTTATCTCATTGAACCAAATTTTACTTCTTAATGGCAACCATGTATGTTGGATTTTTGAAAATCAAACCACAGAAGTGGTAATATTTTATTTAAACGAAAAATCAGTTATTTAACTACCACTTAGTGGTTTCACTATTCATCAAAAATTGAAGTTTTTCAGAACAATGCCAAAATTTCACCCTAAGCTATAATTGATATTCTGAATTCAAAAATTATTTCTATTTTACAAAATTCCAAACATATAATTTGCATTAATTAATTTTATAATTAATTCTCGTTGTCACAACAAATAGCGTGTTTTTAAGAAACAATTTATATCAAAAGATTGGCAATTGTTTATGTCCAATTTCAATGTTAATTTAATTATAATGAACACCATTGGATAAAATGGTAAAAATATATTCTAATTATACTTTAAAACCACTAAATAGTATAATTTATCACTATAAATTATTTTTATTAAAAAAGTTGTTTTTATGTATTTTTCACTATTCATAAAAAATTAGAAGTGCTCAGAAAAATACCAAAAATTCAACATAGGCTAATTTCGATATTCCGAATCCAAAAATGAAGTCCATTTTGAAATATAAAATTTCTATAATTTTAAAAAGTGGTTATTACTATTCATAACGGCTACTTTGATTAGTCGCTGTGTTTTAGAACTCGAAATTGCGTACAATGCAAGCCATTGCATTATTGAATGAGAAGCGTATCGTGGAAGCTCAGGGTGTTACATTCTCCCCTCCTTCAATAAATTGCATCCTCGCAATTTGAAAATTTTTTTCTTTGAAAATAAAAGGTTGAAAATAGAAAATACCTTTGTGGAAAACCCACATCGGAAATAAGATTAATAAAATTTAGCCTTAATAAGAGGGAAATGGAAATAAGAAAGTCACCACCAAATTATGATCTCGATAAGGAGAACATTGGTGGAAATTAGAGACATATAATTGGAGGAAAAACGTAAATATTTGTAGGGATTGATTGAGGTCATCAATCACAATCAACTGTCAAATTAAGGGCCTCAAAGCCTTCAATCTATGTTGATTTAAAATATCATCTGTTCAACAAGACATAAGGTATTAGGATAACACATTTTTTGTTTTAATATCCCTTTACTAAAGTTTAAGAATTAATTTATTCATTGAATAAGAGATAGGTATATATATATATTTATGCTTTACAATTAGAGTTTCAACCTTCAACTCATCTTTCACTCAAAAAGATAATAGAACTCAAAAATAGTATACTTATCCTAATTTTATAAGGTTCAAATTCTAACACATACCATTTAGATTAGTAAAATTATTTTGTAATAACCAGGGACTTCCTGTAGGATAGTTGTAGGAAATAAAGGCCTGTCGCACTATGGTTGTGGGTTCGATTCATGCAACTTTGTCCGACGCGACGGGTTATGCCTTACCCTACAGGTTGTCCTTTTCCTAAAACTATAGTATTATAGTATTCCAAAAATAATCTTCAAAAATGTTTTAACCTTAAACAATACTATCCAAAGATCAACTTAATCCACTCCAACCTTTATAGTTATCCAAAATACCTCCGTCCAGACTTTTTCTAAAAGGTCTCTATATTCCAAAATCAATTTATCAGATTCCCCAAACAAAGTAAAGTTTCTCTTATTGTCACATACTAAAAATATGATTACCTTCATCATATTAAAACCTTACAAAAACAACAAGTACTGCAGTACAATCCTAATATATATATCACATTATTCTAATAACCAGAATATAATCCATGAGTCCAAAAGCACCAATACATTAATTATTCCGCTTCAACTGTAGTAACAACATAAGATTGTCCTTGATCCCTTGGCCTTTTATGAGGTAAGTTTCCCTGACGCTTAGGACATTCATTTGCATAATGCCCCATTTCCCTACAATTGTAGCATTCAACATTGATAGCCTCTTTCTTTCCCTTGAAATCACGCGCTTGGTGACCTTTTTCTCCACATTTATAACAAACTCTCATTCCTTTTAGGCAAGTACTAGGGTGATTCTTCCCACAATTATCACATAATGGAAAATCCTTCTTTCCACTTTTCCCTTTATCTATCTCTTGTTCCACCGTTCTCTTCTTCTCTTGCTTTACTTTGTTGTCATAAGACTTAGAGAATTCCTTTTCTGTCTTGATAGCACATGAGACAATATCTTCGTATGTTGAGAAAGATTGTGATACTAAAGCTCTACGGAGAAATGGTTTTAACCCATAAAAGAAACGATCAATATTACTTCTCGGGTTACGTATATAATCTGCAGCATGACTCTCTAACCTTGTAAAGTTAGCCTCATACTTTGAGACATTCTCATCCTCCTTCTACCTCAGACTTAGAAATTGCCTTTCCATATCTGCTCGATGGTCATGTGGAAATTATTTTTCTAAGAAAAGCTCTTTGAACTCTATCCATTCCATACTGGATACTTCTTCATCTTCCTTTGTATTTTGAATCAATGACCACCATTGATCAGCATCTCCAGTGAGGCGGTAAACTTCCATGATAACCTTCTCCCTTTTGCTACTCCCCAAGGCATGGAATATCTTCTCTAAGGTGTTTATCCATTGCTCAGCTACTAATGGATTTGTACCCCCATTAAATATTGGTGGTTTTTTCCTCATGAAGCGGTCTAACATTGATCCTCCACGTTGTGGATCAGGGTGATCCATACGAGTAAGGTTATTATTCATAACCTGAGTGAGTTGTCCCAGTATGGTAATAAGTTGATCAGCACCAGTTGTATCTCCAGATCCACAATAATTATCTTGAGAAGGAGGGAAATCCCTACACGGAGTGCGTGCATTGATACGGTTTCCATTCTTTCCACTAGGCGCCATTTCTAAACAATGGCATAAACTATATTAGTTTATGAATTAAAATACATAATTCCATATTTGTAAAACACTTTAAATAAATTGAACTATTTATGGATATAATCCATAATCATAAAAAGGAATGTTTTCTTTGAGGAAGTATATACTCATAACCCTTCATAGAGGTTTGTAATGAAAATGAGAATTATCCTAAGCATATCCCCCAGGAGTGTCGTAACCAAGAGTGCAGCAAGGCCCGTTGTCGTGCACCAGTTTCCTTTCGAGTCTAGCTCAAAGAGGTGTTTTCGGGTTTTACCCCTAGATACATCTATGCCAGAGCTGCCTCTACCTACTCGTATCTAGACATTGATGTGTTTCTCGGAAAACTCACAACATCTCTATATTACCAAAATTCTAGGAATCTCTTCTATACCAATCCTCAAAGTCTATCTTTGGTCTATGTGCTCTAATCAGAGTTTATCTAAATCTAGCTTCCAAGGTTAGTACTAAACTTCCTCTGATACCAACTATAACACCCCGACCCCAGCTACCCAGATTCGGTGCATTACTTCGTAACATTGGCATGATCACAAAAGATCAAGTCTCGAAAGACCGATTAGTTTAGTAGCCTTGGAAACACTAGATACATTCATAAGTCTTACATTACATCATAAAGTGAAAAACTAATAACAAAGTCTTCATAGTCCACACTCATATCCTCTTCTGACTATCCCTGCAGGTCATTCATAAAATACTTCTTCACATCCTAGAAAATATTAAAACATTGAAAGGGGTGAGCTCCGATGCTCAGTAAGGATAACAATATAGTAGAAGCTTTCATCAATAAACATAAACATTTAAGGCAATGTATAACTAAAACAAAAGCCTTTTAAACATGAACTTAAACATAATACGGCAAAAGTAAAATGAGATAATGCCATTCACTTCTTCACATGGATATTCTACTGGTCGAATAATCACATGCAATATCAATAACCACTTTCATAATGAGGGAATGTATAATGCTAGACATTCTGAAACACTTTTTCAAGGCCTCGACCAAGACGTCTAAAATGATTAAGGCCTCGGCCAAAACCATAAATCAAATTGGGAAAGGGCCTCGGCCAATTCCACGTCTAGTTTTCTAATGAGACCTACCGATGCAATTTTTTTAGAAGATACTTACGATTAAAATAGCTCAAATATACACCAGTGTTTTTTTGAAAACATTATGCAACTTTATGAAAACAAAATAACTAATTCTGAGACTTCTCGACTAATTACAGGCCATGATGGGTCCACTCCCAATCCCTTCCTATCTACCACACTCGAGAGTTGGGTTTTCTGAAAACATTTTTAAGCTTGCGTTAAATACGTATACATTTTCACTGGATTTTCTTATATTTGAGAGAAATATATCTCTCTTTTATGAAATCATTTAAAAAAAGTTATGGCTTGTGGAAGAATCTGAAACTCAAATAATTGTCACGACGGCGGAGAAGTCATTGTCGCCACATACGTACGACAAGAAAAACATTCCTTTTGTCCTTTAGTAAAACGCTTCGTATAAAAATATTCATTTTGAATAAACGTTAAAGTCAAAGGGGTTTATACACCATATAAAAGAAAGATGTTTATAAAACCAAATATTCCCCAATGAAAGGAGATTGAGACGAAGTCCTTAAAAAGATCATTTTTAAAATAAAATAGATCTATTATGTGTATTCACTTAAGTACACATAAAGAAAGTACAAATACAAGATAGGACATAATAATATCATGACATAATTTGAAATTAGGAGATTAACCCAAAGAATGGAAATTGGGTTAAGAAATTCCCTTACCTCGTGTCTGACTTGACTCAACCGTTCTTTAAACTCCTGAATAATAAACTAGAGTTAATATATACCTTATTTAGAAACATTTTCAATTTCATTATCCTTTTTATATCACTTATTAAAATGATATGAACATTATGTAATTATTTAAGTTAATAACGGTCGTTTTGTCGATCTTTGGTACTTGAGTCAACAATAAACTTCTTATAATTACAAGTTGTTTATGTGGTAGAATATCCATTATCTCCAGAATTATATTCATGATTTAGATGTCATATATATCATATATATCCAGTATATACATTCATTTATAATATTACGTAACATTTAGAGGTAAGAAATGAAATGCACCGTTCATGGAGACGGTAAGCCGTACGTACGCATGAACGCTACTTTCATTTGTATTTCGTATTTAATGGAATGAAATCATAATGATATAAATGTATAATATAATTCCAGTATAATATATTGTATAATACCATTTACTCCATCCTTTATACATCCCACATATGGCATTAACGATTCAAATCACTTTGAGGGGGCGGTAGTCCGCACTTCCTAAAATGAAATTATAGCGTTTACCCATAATGGAAATCATAAAGTATGCCATAAATGAGAAATACAGAAGAATAAGTAAAACATAAACATATTATATATATAAATATAGTTACATCTTAATGTCCATCTTTGAAGGTGTTATATGAGTGTTGAACAATCATCGTTTCGTGAGGCAGAAATTCACCATCCATAGAAACCGTATGTTCTTTAACCATTAGATGTAGGTGTGTGTATGTGTATCTCTAATAATTCTTATAAAAACATCCTAGTATATTGAGGATACTGGTTTTGTTACAAAAGAAATGAATAAAAAGAGTTTAGGGGGTTGGAGAAGAAAAATAAAACAAAACAACATTAGAGAAGACATTACCTCGAAACCGGGTAACTCTTTTTGATTTGAGCCAAAGGCTTCCTTCGGAAGAGTTCTGCCAAAAGTGAGGCTTCTAGGAGTAAGAGGGGGAAGTTGGGAGAGTATTTGGGCAGAGGTTGGCGGAGCCAAATGGCTTGAAGATGTGAATAAGGTGGGAGTGGTGGGGGCCTTTTATAACTGGAGAGGAGGGGCACTCTTGGAAAGTAAGGAAATTTTAAATTATTATACAATGCTTTTTGGATTCTAAAGTTCCCACACTTATATAATTCGTGGATAAGGTGATAGGGGTTCAAAATCTACCCATCCAATAGTCTTTGGACAAGTGTAAGCCTTGGATTGTACATTATCTTTTCATTTTATTAAAATCGTTAAATAATGAGGTCATCGCTGCATCATAATGATGTCATAAATTATTTAATTTATTTAATGTCTAAAAATTATTAAAAAACTACTATGATGTAGGAAGTCTTTTTAACTTTCAAATTACTATTTATAGTCAAAAATATAACTTGTATAACCCCATGTAAAAATTGTTTTAGTAAAACATTTAATGTATGTGTCATTTTTTTACTTTAACATTAAATAAAAGGTATTTATGTCATTTTCCAACTAAAGTGGCTCCATGGGGTCCCCAAGTTGACCAATGGATTTTCTTGGTCGGCCATGACACATCCAATGAGGTTAAGACATGTTTCAAGCTCATCTCATATTATTAAAACATTTTTTTAACCTTAAACTACACTAATTACCTCTAATCGCGATTAAGAACTTAAAAGTTACTATTCACCAAAAATTATTTTAATCTCATTGAACCAAATTTTACTTCTTAATGAAAACCATGTATGTCGGATTTTTGAAAATCAAACCACAGAAGTGGTAATATTTCATTTAAACGAAAAATCAGTTATTTAACTACCACTTAGTGGTTTCACTATTCATCAAAAATTGAAGTTTTTCAGAACAATGCCAAAATTTCACCCTAAGCTATAATTGATATTCCGAATTCAAAAATGATGTATATTTTAAAAAATTCCAAACATATAAGTTGCATTAATTAATTTTATAATTAATTCCCGCGGTCACAACAAATAGCGTGTTTTTAAGAAACAATTTATATCAAAAGATTGGCAATTGTTTATGTCCAATTTCAATGTTAAATTAATTCTAATGAACACCATTGGATAAAATGGTAAAAATATATTCTAATTATACTTTAAAACCACTAAATAGTATAATTTATCACTATAAATTATTTTTATTAAAAAAGTTGTTTTTAAGTATTTTTCACTATTCATAAAAAATTAGAAGTTCTCAGAAAAATACCAAAACTTCAACATAGGCTAATTTCGATATTCCGAATCAAAAAATGAAGTCCATTTTGAAATATAAAATTTCTATAATTTTAAAAAGTGGTTATTACTATTCATAATGGCTACTTTGATTAGTCGTTGTGTTTTAGAACTCGAAGTTGCGTACAATGCAAGCCATTGCATTATTGAATGAGAAGGGTATCGTGGAAGCTCGGGGTGTTACATTCTCCCCTCCTTCAATAAATTGCGTCCTTGCAATTTGAAATTTTTTTTCTTTGAAAATAAAAGGTTGAAAATAGAAAATACCTTTGTGGAAAACCCACATCGGAAATAAGATTAATAAAATTTAGCCTTAATAAGAGGGAAATGGAAATAAGAAAGTCACAACCAAATTATGATCTCGATTAGGAGAACATTGGTGGAAATTAGATACATATAATTGGAGGAAAAACGTAAATATTTGTAGGGAGTGATTGAGGTCATCAATCACAATCAACTGTCAAATTGAGGTCCTCAAAGCCTTCAATCTATGTTGATTTAAAATATCATCTGTTCAACAAGACATAAGGTATTAGGATAACACATTTTTTGTTTTAATATCCCTTTACTAAAGTTTAAGAATTAATTTATTCATTGAATAAGAGATAGGTATATATATATTTATGCTTGACAATTAGAGTTTCAACCTTCAACTCATCTTTCACTCAAAAAGATAATAGAACTCAAAAATATTATACTTATCCTAATTGTATAAGGTTCATATTTTAACACATACCATTTAGATTAGTAAAATTATTTTGTAATAACCAAGGACTTCCTGTAGGCTAGTGGTAGGAAATAAAGGCCGGTCGCACTATGGTTGTGGGTTCGATTCCTGCAGCTTTGTCCGACGCGACGGGTTATGCCCCACCCTGCAGGTTGTCCTTTTCCTAAAACTATATTATTATAGTATTCCAAAAATAATCTTCAAAAATGTTTTAACCTTAAACAATATTATCCAAAGATCAACTTAATCCACTCCAACCTTTATAGTTATCCAAAATACCTCCGTCCAGACTTTTTCTAAAAGGTCTCTATATTCCAAAATCAATTTATCAGATTCCCCAAACAAATTAAAGTTTCTCTTATTGTCACATACTAAAAATATGATTACCTTCATCATATTAAAAACTTACTGAAACAACAAGTACTGCAGTACAATCCTTATATATATATCACATTATTCTAATAACCAGAATATAGTCCATGAGTCCAAAAGCACCAATACATTAATTATTCCGCTTCAACTGTAGTAACAGTATAAGATTGTCCTTGATCCCTTGGCCTTTTCTGAGGTAAGTTTCCCTGACGCTTAGGACATTCATTTGCATAATGCCCCATTTCCCTACAATTGTAGCAATCAACATTGATAGCCTCTTTCTTTCCCTTGCAATCATGCTCCTGGTGACCTTTTTCTCCACATTTATAATAAACTCTCATTCCTTTTAGGCAAGTACCAGGGTGATTCTTCCCACAATTATCACATAATGGAAAATCCTTCTTTCCCATTTTCCCTTTATCTGTCCCTTGTTCCACCGTTCTCTTCTTCTATTGCTTTACTTTGTTGTCATAAGACTTAGAGAATTCATTTTCTGTCTTGATAGCACATGAGACAATATCTTCGTATGTTGAGAAAGATTGTGATACTAAAGCTCTATGGAGAAATTGTTTTAACCCATCAAAGAAACGATCAATCTTACTTCTCGGGTTACGTATATAATCTGCAGCGAGCCTCGCTAACATTGTAAAGTTAACCTCATACTTTGCGACATTCTCATCCTCCTTCTGCCTCAGACTCAGAAATTGCCTTTCCATATCTGCTCGATGGTCAAGTGGAAATTATTTTTCTAAGAAAAGCTCTTTGAACTCTCTCCATTCCATACTTGATACTTCTTCATCTTCCTTTGTATTTTGAATCAATCACCACCATTGATCAGCATCTCCAGTGAGGCGGTAAACTGCAATGATAAACTTCTCCCTTTTGTTACTCCCCAAGGCGTGGAATATTTTCTCTAAGGTGTTTATCCATTGCGCAGCTACTAATGGATTTGTACCCCCATTAAATTTTGGTGGTTGTTGCCTCATGAAGCGGTCTAACATTGATCCTCCACGTTGTGGATCAGGGTGATCCATACAAGTAAGGTTATTATTCATAACCTGAGTGAGTTGTCCCAGTATGGTAATAAGTTGATCAGCACCAGTTGTATCTCCAGATCCACAATAATTATCTTGAGCAGGAGGGCAATCCCTACACGGAGTGCGTGCATTGATACGGTTTCCATTCCTTCCACTAGGCGCCATTTCTAAACAATGGCATAAACTATATTAGTTTATGAATTAAAATACATAATTCCATATTTGGAAAACACTTTACAAAAATTGAACTATTTATGGATATAATCCATAATCATAAAAAGGAATGTTTTATTTGAGGAAGTATATACTCATAACCCTTCATAGAGGTTTGTATTGAAAATGAGAATTATCCTAAGCATATCCCCCGGGAGTGTCGTAACCAAGAGTGCAGCAAGGCCCGTTGTCGTGCACCAGTTCCCGTTCGAGTCTAGCTCAAAGCGGTGTTTTCGGGTTTTACCCCTAGGTACATCTGTGCCAGAGCCGCCTCTACCTGCTCGTATCCAGACAGAGATGTGTTGCTCGGAAAACTCACAACATCTCTATATTACCAAAATTCTAGGAAGCTCTTTTATACCAATCCTCAAAGTCTATCTTTGGTCTATGTGCTCTAATCATAGTTTATCTAAATCTAGCTTCCAAGGTTAGTACTAAACTGCCTCTGATACCAACTGTAATGCTCCGACCCCAGCTACACAGAGTCGGTGCATTACTTTGTAACATTGGCATGATCACAAAAGATCAAGTCTCGAAAGACCGATTATTTTAGTAGCCTTGGAAACACTAGATATATTCATAAGTCGTACATTACATCATAAAGTGAAAAACTAATAACAAAGTCTTCATAGTCCACACTCATATCCTCTTCTGACTATCCCTGCAGGTCATTAATAAAATACTTCTTCACATCCTGGAAAATATTAAAACATTGAAAGGGGTGAGCTCAGATGCTCAGTAAGGATAACAATATAGTAGAAGCTTTCATCAATAAACATAAACATTTAAGGCAATGTATAACTAAAACAAAAGCCTTTTAAACATGAACTTAAACATAATACGACAAAAGTAAAATGAGATAATCCCATTCACTTCTTCACATGGATATTCTACTGGTCGAATAATCTCATGCAATATCAATAACCACTTTCATTATGAGGGAATGTATAATTCCAGACATTCTGAAACACTTTGTCAAGGCCTCGGCCAAGACGTCTAAAATGATTAAGGCCTCGGCCAAAACCATAAATCAAATTGGGAAATGGCCTCGGCCAATTCCACGTCTAGTTGTCTCATGAGACCTACCGATGAAATTTTTTTAGAAGATACTTACGATTAAAATAGCTCAAATATACTCCAGTGTTTTTTTGAAAATATTATGCAAGCTTCTGAAAACAAAATAACTAATTCTGAGACTTCTCGACTAATTACCGGCCATGATGGGTCCACTCCCAATCCCTTCCTGTCTACCACACTCGAGGGTCGGGTTTTATGAAAACATTTTTAAGCTTGCGTTAAATACGTATACATTTTCACTGGATTTTCTTATATTTTAGAGAAATATCTCTCTCTTTTATGAAATCATTTAAAAAAAGTTATGGCTTGTGGAAGAAGTTGAAACTCAAATAATTGTCACGACGGCGAAGAAGTCATTGTCGCCGCATACGTACGACAAGAAAAACATTCCTTTTGTCCTTTAGTAAAACGCTTCGTATAAAAATATTTCTTTTGAATAAATGTTAAAGTCAAAGGGGTTTATACACCGTATAAAATAAAGTTGTGTATAAAACCAAATATGCCCCAATGAAAGGAGATTGAGACGAAGTACTTAAAAAGATCATTTTTAAAATAAAATAGATCTATTATGTGTATTCAATATAAGTACACATAAAGAAAGTACAAATACAAGATAGGACATAATAATATCATGACATAATTTGAAAGTAGGAGATTAACCCAAAGAATGAAAATTGGGTTAAGAAATTCCCTTACCTCGTGTCTGACTTGACTCAACCGTTCTTTAAACTCCTGAATAATAAACTAGAGTTAATATATACCTCATTAATAACCATTTTCAATTTAATTATCCTTTTTATATCACTTATTACTATGATATGATCATTATGTAATTATTTAAGTTAATAACATTCGTTTTGTCGATCTTTGGTACTTGAGTCAACAATAAACTTCTTATAATAACAAGTTGTATAGGTGGTAGAATATCCATTTTCTCCATAATTATATTCATGTTATAGATTTCATATATATCATATATATCCAGTATATACATTCATTTATAATATTACGTAACATTTAGAGGTAAGAAATGAAATGCACCGTTCATGGAGACGGTAAGCCGTACGTACGCATGAACGCTTCTTTCATTTATATTTCATATTTAATGAAATGAAATCATAATGATATAAATGTATAATATAATTCCAGTATAATATATTGTATAATACCATTTACTCCATCCTTTATACATCCCACATATGGCATTAACGATTCAAATCACTTTGAGGGGGCGATAGTCCGCACTTCCTAAAATGAAATTATCGCGTTTACCCATAATGGAAATCAAAAAGTATGCCATAAATGAGAAATACAGAAGCATAAATAAAACATAAACATATTATATATATAAATATAGTGACATCTTAATGGCCACCTTTGAAGGTTTTATATGAGTGTTGAACAATCATCGTTTCGTGAGGCAGAAATTCGCCATCCACAGAAACCGTAAGTTCTTTAACTATTAGATGTAGGTGTGTGTAAGTGTAGCTCGAATCCTTCTTATAAAAACATTCTAGTATATTTAGGATACTGGTTTTGTTACAAAAGAAATGAATAAAAAGAGTTTAGGGGGTTGGAGAAGAAAAATAAAACAAAACAACATTAGAGAAGACCTTACCTCAAAATCGGGTAACTCTTTTTGATTTGAGCCAAAGGCTTCCTTGGGAAGAGTTATGCCCAAAGTGAGGCTTCAAGGAGTAATAGGGGGAAGTTGGGAGAGTATTTGGGCAGATTTTGGCCGAGCCAAATGGCTTGATGTGTGAATAAGGTGGGAGTGGTGGGGGCCTTTTATAAGTGGAGAGGAGGGGCACTCTTGGAAAGTAAGGAAATTTTAAATTATTATACAATGCTTTTCGGATTATAAATGTCCCACACTTATATAATTCGTGTCTAAGGTGATAAGGGTTCTAAATATACCCATCCAATAGTCTTTGGACAAGTGTAAGCCTTGGATTGTACATTATCTGTTCATTTTATTAAAATCGTTAAATAATGAGGTCATCGCTGCATCATAATGATGTCATAAATAATTTAATTTATTTAATGTATAAAAATTATAAAAAAATACTATGATGTAGGAAATCTTTTTATCTTTAAAATGACTATTTATAGTAAAAAATATGACTTGTATAACCCCACGTAAACATTGTTTTAGTAAAACATTTCATGTTTGTGTCATTTTTTTTACTTTAACATTAAATAAAAGGTATTTAAGTCATTTTCCATCTAAAGTGGCTCCATGGGGTCCCCAAGTTGACCCATGGATTGTCTTAGTCGGCCATGACACATCCAATGAGGTTAGGACATGTGTCAAGCTCATCTCATATTACTAAAACATTATTTTTACCTTAAACTACACTAATTACCTCTAATCGCGATTAAGAACTTAAAAGTTACTATTCACCAAAAATTATTTTTATCTCATTGAACCAAAATTTACTTCTTAATGACAACCATGTATGTTGGATTTTTGAAAATCAAACCACAGAAGTGGTAATATTTCATTTAAACGAAAAATCAGTTATTTAACTACCACTTAGTGGTTTCACTATTCATCAAAAATTGATGTTTTTCAGAACAATGCCAAAATTTCACCCTAAGCTATAATTGATATTCCGAATTCAAAAATGATGTATATTTTACAAAATTCAAAACATATAAGTTTCATTAATTAATTTTATAATTAATTCCCGCTGTCACAACAAATAGCGTGTTTTTAAGAAACAATTTATATCAAAAGATTGGCAATTGTTTATGTCCAATTTCAATGTTAAATTAATTCTAATGAACACCATTGGATAAAATGGTAAAAATATATTCTAATTATACTTTAAAACCACTAAATAGTATAATTTATCACTATAAATTATTTTTATTAAAAAAGTTGTTTTTAAGTATTTTTCACTATTCATAAAAAATTAGAAGTTCTCAGAAAAATACCAAAAATTCAACATAGGCTAATTTCGCTATTCCGAATCCAAAAAAGAAGTCCATTTTGAAATATAAAATTTCTATAATTTTAAAAAGTGGTTATTACTATTCATAACGGCTACTTTGATTAGTCGCTGTGTTTTAGAACTCGAAGTTGCGTACAATGCAAGCCATTGCATTATTGAATGAGAAGTGTATCGTGGAAGCTCGGGGTGTTACATTCTCCCCTCCTTCAATAAATTGCATCCTGGCAATATGAAATTTTTTTTCTTTAAAAATAAAAGGTTGAAAATAGAAAATAAATTTGTGGAAAACCCACATGGGAAATAAGATTAATAAAATTTAGCCTTAATAAGAGGGAAATGGAAATAAGAAGGTCACCACCAAATTATGATCTCGATAAGGAGAACATTGGTGGAAATTAGAGACATATAATTGGAGGAAGAACGTAAATATTTGTAGGGAGTGATTGAGGTCATCAATCACAATCAACTGTCAAATTGGGGGCCTCAAAGCCTTCAATCTATGTTGATTTAAAATATCATCTGTTCAACAAGACATACGGTATCAGGATAACACATTTTTTGTTTTAATATCCCTTTACTAAAGTTTAAGAATTAATTTATTCATTGAATAAGAGATAGGTATATATATATTTATGCTTTACAATTAGAGTTTCAACCATCAACTCATCTTTCACTCAAAAAGATAATAGAACTCAAAAATATTATACTTATCCTAATTGTATAAGGTTCAAATTTTAACACATACCATTTAGATTAGTAAAATTATTTTGTAATAACCAGGGACTTCCTGCAGGCTAGTTGTAGGAAATAAAGGCCTGTCGCACTATGGTTGTGGGTTCGATTCATGCATCTTTGTCCGACGCGACGGGTTATGCCTTACCCTGCAAGTTGTCCTTTTCCTAAAACTATAGTATTATAGTATTCCAAAAATAATCTTCAAAAATGTTTTAACCTTAAACAATACTATCCAAAGATCAACTTAATCCACTCCAACCTTTATTGTTATCCAAAATACCTCCGTCCAGACTTTTTCTAAAAGGTCTCTATATTCCAAAATCAATTTATCAGATTCCCCAAACAAAGTAAAGTTTCTCTTATTGTCACATACTAAAAATATGATTACCTTCATCATATTAAAACCTTACTGAAACAACAAGTACTGCAGTACAATCCTTATATATATATCACATTATTCTAATAACCAGAATATAATCCATGAGTCCAAAAGCACCAATACATTAATTATTCCGCTTCAACTGTAGTAACAGCATAAGATTTTCCTTGATCCCTTAGCCTTTTCTGAGGTAAGTTTCCCTGACGCTTAGGACATTCATTTGCATAATGCCCCATTTCCCTACTATTGTAGCATTCAACATTGATAGCCTCTTTCTTTCCCTTGCAATCACGCGCCTGGTGACCTTTTTCTCCACATTTATAACAAACTCCCATTCCTTTTAGGCAAGTACCAGGGTGATTCTTCCCACAATTATCACATAATGGAAAATCCTTCTTTCCACTTATCCCTTTATCTGACTCTTGTTCCACCATTCTCTTCTTCTCTCGCTTTACTTTGTTTTCATAAGACATAGAGAATTCCTTTTCTGTCTTGATAGCACATGAGACAATATCTTCGTATGTTGAGAAAGATTGTGATACTAAAGCTCTACGGAGAAATGGTTTTAACCCATCAAAGAAACGATCAATATTACTTCTCGGGTTACGTATATAATCTGCAGCATGCCTCGCTAACATTGTAAAGTTAACCTCATATTTTGCGACATTCTCATCCTCCTTCTGCCTCAGACTCAGAAATTGCCTTTCCATATCTGCTCGATGGTCATGTGGAAATTATTTTTCTAAGAAAAGAACTTTGAACTCTCTCCATTCCATACTTGATACTTCTTCATCTTCCTTTGTATTTTGAATCAATGACCACCATTGATCAGCATCTCCAGTGAGGCGGTAAACTTCCATGATAACCTTCTCCCTTTTGCTACTCCCCAAGGCGTGGAATATCTTCTCTAAGGTGTTTATCCATTGCTCAGCTACTAATGGATTTGTACCCCCATTAAATATTGGTGGTTGTTGCCTCATAAAGCGGTCTAACATTGATCCTCCACGTTGTGGATCAGGGTGATCCATACGAGTAAGGTTATTATTCATAACCTGAGTGAGTTGTCCCAGTATGGTAATAATTTTATTAGCACTAGTTGTATCTCCAGATCCACAATAATTATCTTGAGCAGGAGGGAAATCCCTACACGGAGTGCGTGCATTGATACGGTTTCCATTCCTTCCACTAGGCGCCATTTCTAAACAATGGCATAAACTATATTAGTTTATGAATTAAAATACATAATTCCATATTTGTAAAACACTTTAAATAAATTGAACTATTTATGGATATAATCCATAATCATAAAAAGGAATGTTTTCTTTGAGAAAGTATATACTCATAACCCTTCATAGTGGGTTGTAAAGAAAATGAGAATTATCCTAAGCATATCCCCCGGGAGTGTCGTAACCAAGAGTGCAGCAAGGCCCGTTGTCATGCACCAGTTCCCGTTCGAGTCTAGCTCAAAGTGGTGTTTTTGGGTTTTACCCCTAGATACATCTGTGCCAGAGCCGCATCTACCTACTCGTATCCAGACAGGGATGTGTTGCTCGTAAAACTCACAACATCTCTATATTACCAAAATTCTAGGAAGCTCTTCTATAACAATCCGCAAAGTCTATCTTTGGTCTATGTGCTCTAATCAGAGTTTATCTAAATCTAGCTTCCATGGTTAGTACTAAACTGCCTCTGATACCAACTGTAACGCCCCAACCCCAGCTACCCAGAGTCGGTGCATTACTTCGTAACATTGGCATGATCACAAAAGATCAAGTCTCGAAAGACCGATTAGTTTAGTAGCTTTGGAAACACAAGATACATTCATAAGTCTTACATTAAATCATAAAGTGAAAAACTAATAACAATGTATTCATAGTCCACACTCATATCCTCTTCTGACTATCCCTGCAGGTCATTCATAAAATACTTCTTCACATCCTGGAAAATATTAAAACATTGAAAGGGGTGAGCTCCGATGCTCAGTAAGGATAACAATATAGTAGAAGCTTTCATCAATAAACATAAACATTTAAGGCAATGTATAACTAAAACAAAAGCCTTTTAAACATGAACTTAAACATAATATGACAAAAGTAAAATGAGATAATGCCATTCACTTTTTCACATGGATATTCTACTGGTCGAATAATCACATGCAATATCAATAACCACTTTCATAATGAGGGAATGTATAATGCCAGACATTCTGAAACACTTTGTCAAGGCCTTGGCCAAGACGTCTAAAATGATTAAGGCCTCGGCCAAAACCATAAATCAAATTGGGAAAGGGCCTCGGCCAATTCCACGTCTAGTTGTCTCATGAGACCTACCGATGCAATTTTTTTAGAAGATACTTACGATTAAAAAAGCTCAAATATACACCAGTGTTTTTTTGAAAACATTATGCAACCTTATGGAAACAAAATAACTAATTCTGAGACTTCTCGACTAATTACAGGCCATGATGGGTCTACTCCCAATCCCTTCTTATCTACCACACTCGAGAGTCGGGTTTTCTGAAAACATTTTTAAGCTTGCGTTAAATACGTATACATTTTCACTGGATTTTCTTATATTTGAGAGAAATATATCTCTCTTTTATGAAATCATTTAAAAAAAGTTATGGCTTATGGAAGAAGCTGAAACTCAAATAATTGTCACGATGGCGGAGAAGTCATTGTCGCCGCATACGTACGACAAGAAAAACATTCCTTTTGTCCTTTAGTAAAACGCTTCGTATAAAAATATTCATTTTGAATAAACGTTTAAGTCAAAGGGGTTTATACACCGTATAAAAGAAAGATGTTTATAAAACCAAATATTCCCCAATGAAAGGAGATTGAGACGAAGTCCTTAAAAAGATAATTTTTAAAATAAAATAGATATATTATGTGTATTCACTATAAGTACACATAAAGAAAGTACAAATACAAGATAGGACATAATAATATCATGACATAATTTGAAATTAGGAGATTAACCCAAAGAATGGAAATTGGGTTAAGAAATTCCCTTACCTTGTGTCTGACTTGACTCAACCGTTATTTAACCACCTGAATAATAAACTAGAGTTAATATATACCTTATTAAGAACCATTTTCAATTTCATTATCATTTTTATATCACTTATTAAAATGATATGAACATTATGTAATTATTTAAGTTAATAACTGTCGTTTTGTCGATCTTTGGTACTTGAGTCAACAATAAACTTCTTATAATTACAAGTTGTTTATGTGGTAGAACATCCATTATCTCCAGAATTATATTCATGATTTAGATGTCATATATATCATATATATCCAGTATATACATTCATTTATAATATTACGTAACATTTAGAGGTAAGAAATGAAATGCACCGTTCATGGAGACGGTAAGTCGTACGTACCCATGAACGCTACTTTCATTTCTATTTCATATTTAATGGAATTAAATAATAATGATATAAATGTATAATATAATTCCAGTATAATATATTGTATAATACCATTTACTCCATCCTTTATACATCCCACATATGGAATTAACGATTCAAATCACTTTGAGGGGGCGGTAGTCCGCACTTCCTAAAATGAAATTATAGCGTTTACCCATAATGGAAATCATAAAGTATGACATAAATGAGAAATAAAGAAGCATAAGTAAAAAATAAACATATTATATATATATAAATATAGTGACATCTTAATGGCCACCTTTGAAGGTGTTATATGAGTGTTGAACAATCATCGTTTCGTGAGGCAGAAATTCACCATCCACAGAAACCGTATGTTCTTTAACCATTAGATGTAGGTGTGTGTAAGTGTAGCTCGAATAATTCTAATAAAAACATCCTAGTATATTGAGGATACTGTTTTTGTTACAAAATAAATGAATAAAAAGTGTTTAGGGGGTTGGAGAAGAAAAATAAAACAAAACAACATTAGAGAAGACATTGCCTCAAAATCGGGTAACTCTTTTTGATTTTAGCCAAAGGCTTCCTTAGGAAGAGTTCTTCCCAAAGTGTGGCTTCTAGGAGTAATAGGGGGAAGTTGGGAGGGTATTTGGGCAGAGTTTTGCTGAGCCAAATGGCATGAAGGTGTGAATAAGGTTGGAGTGGTGGGGGCCTTTTATAAGTGGAGAGGAGGGGCACTCTTGGAAGGTAAGGAAATTTTAAATTATTATACAATGCTTTTCAGATTCTAAAAGTACCAAACTTATATAATTCGTGGATAAGGTGATAAGGCTTAGAAATATACCCATCCAATAGTCTTTGGACAAGTTTAAGCCTTGGATTGTACATTAACTTTTCATTTTATTAAAATCGTTAAATAATGTGGTCATCGCTGCATCATAATGATGTCATAAATAATTTAATTTATTCAATGTCTAAAAATTATAAAAAAATAATATGATGTAGGAAATCTTTTTAGCTTTCAAATTACCATTTATATTCAAAAATATGACTTGTATAACCCCATGTAAAAATTGTTTTAGTAAAACATTTCATGTTTGTGTCATTTTTTTACTTTAACATTAAATAAAAGGTATTTATGTCATTTTCCAACAAAAGTGGATCCATGGGGTCCCCAAGTTGACCCATGGATTTTCTTGGTCGTCCATGACACATCCAATGAGGTTAGGACATGTTTCAAGCTCATCTCATATTATTAAAACATTTTTTTACCTTAAACTACACTAATTACCTCTAATCGCGATTAAGAACTTAAAAGTTACTATTCACCAAAAATTATTTTAATCTCATTGAACCACATTTTACTTCTTAATGAAAACCATTTATGTTGGATGTTTGAAAATCAAACCACAGAAGTGGTAATATTTCATTTAAACGAAAAATCAGTTATTTAACTACCACTTAGTGGTTTCACTATTCATCAAAAATTGAAGTTTTTCAGAACAATGTCAAAATTTCACCCTAAGCTATAATTGATATTCCGAATTCAAAAATGATGTCTATTTTAAAAAATTCCAAACATATAAGTTGCATTAATTAATTTTATAATTAATTCCCGCTGTCACAACAAATAGCGTGTTTTTAAGAAACAATTTATATCAAAAGATTGGCAATTGTTTATGTCCAATTTCAATGTTAAATTAATTCTAATGAACACCATTGGATAAAATGGTAAAAATATATTCTAATTATACTTTAAAACCACTAAATAGTATAATTTATCACTATTAATTTTTTTTATTAAAAAAGTTGTTTTTAAGTATTTTTCACTATTCATAAAAAATTAAAAGTTCTCAGAAAATTACCAAAAATTCAACATAGGCTAATTTCGATATTCTGAATCCAAAAATGAAGTCCATTTTGAAATATAAAATTTCTATAATTTTAAAAAGTGGTTATTACTATTCATAATGGCTACTTTGATTAGTCGCTGTGTTTTAGAACTCGAAGTTGCGTACAATGCAAGCCATTGCATTATTGAATGAGAAGCGTATCGTGGAAGCTCGGGGTGTTAAATTCTCCCCTCCTTCAATAAATTGCGTCCTCGCAATTTTAAATTTTTTTTCTTTGAAAATAAGAGGTTGAAAATAGAAAATACCTTTTTGGAAAACCCACATCGGAAATAAGATTAATAAAATTTAGCCTTAATAAGAGGGAAATGGAAATAAGAAAGTCACCACCAAATTATTATCTCGATAAGGAGAACATTGGTGGCAATTAAAGACATATAATTAGAGGAAAAACGTAAATATTTGTATGGAGTGATTGAGGTCATCAATCACAATCAACTGTCAAATTGAGGGCCTCAAAGCCTTCAATCTATGTTGATTTAAAATATCATCTGTTCAACAAGACATAAGGTATTAGGATAACACATTTTTTGTTTTAATATCCCTTTACTAAAGTTTAAGAATTAATTTATTCATTGAATAAGAGATAGGTATATATATATTTATGCTTGACAATTAGAGTTTCAACCTTCAACTCATCTTTCACTCAAAAAGATAATAGAACTCAAAAATGTTATACTTATCCTTATTGTATAAGGTTCAAATTTAACACATACCATTTAGATTAGTAAAATTATTTTGTAATAAACAGGGACTTCCTGTAGGCTAGTGGTAGGAAATAAAGGCCTGTCGCACTATGGTTGTGGGTTCGATTCCTGCAGCTTTGTCCGATGCGACGGGTTATGCCCCACCCTGCAGGTTGTCCTTTTCCTAAAACTATAGTATTATAGTATTCCAAAAATAATCTTCAAAAATGTTTTAACCTTAGACAATACTATCCAAAGATCAACTTAATCCACTACAACCTTTATAGTTATCCAAAATACCTCCGTCCAGACTTTTTCTAAAAGGTCTCTATATTCCAAAATCAATTTATCAGATTCCCCAAACAAAGTAAAGTTTCTATTATTGTCACATACTAAAAATATGATTACCTTCATCATATTAAAACCTTACTGAAACAACAAGTACTGCAGTACAATCCATATATATATATCACATTATTCTAATAACCAGAATATAATCCATGAGTCCAAAAGCACCAATACATTAATTATTCCGCTTCAACTGTAGTAACAGCATAAGATTGTCCTTGATCCCTTGGCCTTTTCTGAGGTAAGTTTCCCTAATCCTTAGGACATTCATTTTCATAATGCCCCATTTCCCTACAATTGTAGCATTCAACATTGATAGCCTCTTTCTTTCCCTTGCAATCACGCGCCTGGTGACCTTTTTCTCCACATTTATAACAAACTCCCATTCCTTTTAGGCAAGTACCAGGGTGATTCTTCCCACAATTATCACATAATGGAAAATCCGTCTTTCCCCTTTTCCCTTTATCTATCTCTTGTTCCACCGTTCTCTTCTTCTCTTGCTTTAGTTTGTTGTCATAAGACTTAGAGAATTCCTTTTCTGTCTTGATAGCATATGAGACAATATCTTCGTATGTTGAGAAAGATTGTGATACTAAAGATCTACAGAGAAATGGTTTTAACCCATCAAAGAAACGATAAATATTACTTCTCGGGTTACGTATATAATATGCATCATGCCTCGCTAACCTTGTAAAGTTAGCCTCATACTTTGCGACATTCTCATCCTCCTTCTGCCTCAGACTCAGAAATTGCCTTTCCATATCTGCTCGATGGTCATGTGGAAATTATTTTTCTAAGAAAAGCTCTTTGAACTCTCTCCATTCCATACTTGATACTTCTTCATCTTCCTTTGTATTTTGAATCAATGAACACCATTGATCATCATCTCCAGTGAGGCGGTAAACTGCCATGATAACCTTCTCCCTTTTTCTACTCCCCAAGGCGTGGAATATTTTCTCTAAGGTGTTTATCCATTGCTCAGCTACTAATGGATTTGTACCCCCATTAAATGTTGGTGGTTGTTGCCTCATGAAGCGGTCTAACATTTATCATCCACGTTGTGGATCAGGGTGATCCATACGAGTAAGGTTAATGTTCATAACCTGAGTTAGTTGTCCTAGTATGGTAATAAGTTGATCAGCACCAGTTGTATCTCCAGATCCACAATAATTATCTTGAGCAGGAGGGCAATCCCTACACGGAGTGCGTGCATTGATACGGTTTCCATTCCTTCCACCAGGCCCCATTTCTAAACAATGGCATAAACTATATTAGTTTATGAATTAAAATACATAATTCCATATTTGTAAAACACTTTACATAAATTGAACTATTTATGGATATAATCCATAATCATAAAAAGGAATGTTTTATTTGAGGAAGTATATACTCATAACCCTTCATAGTGGTTTGTAAAGAAAATGAGAATTATCCTAAGCATATCCCCCGGGAGTGTCGTAACCAAGAGTGAAGCAAGGCCCGTTGTCGTGCACCAGTTCTCGTTCGAGTCTAGCTCAAAGCGGTGTTTTCGGGTTTTACCCCTAGGTACATCTGTGCCAGAGCCGCCTCTACCTGCTCGTATCCAGACAGGGATGTGTTGCTCGGAAAACTCACAACATCTCTATATTACCAAAATTCTAGGAAGCTCTTCTATACCAATCCTCAAAGTCTATCTTTGGTCTATGTGCTCTAATCAGAGTTTATCTAAATCCAGCTTCTAAGGTTAGTACTAAACTGCCTCTGATACCAACTATAACGCCCCGACCCCAGCTACCCAGAGTCGGTGCATTACTTCGTAACATTGGCATGATCACAAAAGATCAAGTCTCGAAAGACCGATTAGTTTAGTAGCCTTGGAAACACTAGATACATTCATAAGTCTTACATTACATCATAAAGTGAAAAACTAATAAAAAAGTCTTCATAGTCCACACTCATATCCTCTTCTGACTATCCCTGCAGGTCATTAATAAAATACTTCTTCACATCCTGGAAAATATTAAAACATTGAAAGGGGTGAGCTCAGATGCTCAGTAAGGATGACAATATAGTAGAAGCTTTCATCAATAAACATAAACATTTAAGACAATGTATAACTAAAAGAAAAGCCTTTTAAACACGAACTTCAACATAATACGGCAAAAGTAAAATGAGATAATGCCATTCACTTCTTCACATGGATATTCTACTGGTCGAATAATCACATGCAATATCAATAACCACTTTCATAATGAGGGAATGTATAATGCCATACATTCTAAAACACTTTGTCAAGGCCTCGGCCAAGACGTCTAAAATGATTAAGGCCTCAGCCAAAACCATAAATCAAATTGGGAAAGGGCCCCGGCCAATTCCACGTCTAGTTGTCTCATGAGACCTACTGATGCAATTTTTTTAGAAGATACTTACGATTAAAATAGCTCAAATATACTCCAGTGTTTTTTTGAAAACATTATGCAAGATTCTAAAAACAAAATAACTAATTCTGAGACTTCTCGACTAATTACAGGCCATGATGGGTCCACTCCCAATCCCTTCCTATCTACCACACTCGAGAGTCGGGTTTTCTGAAAACATTTTTAAGCTTGCGTTAAATATGTATACATTTTCACTAGATTTTCTTATATTTGAGAGAAATATCTCTCTCTTTTATGAAATCATTTAAAAAAAGTTATGGCTTGTGGAAGAAGCTGAAACTCAAATAATTTTCACGACGGCGGAGAAGTCATTGTCGCCGCATACGTACGACAAGAAAAACATTCCTTTTTTCCTTCAGTAAAACGCTTCGTATAAAAATATTCATTTTGAATAAACGTTAAATTCAAAGGGGTTTATACACCGTATAAAAGAAAGATGTGTATAAAACCAAATATGCCCCAATGAAAGGAGATTGAGACGAAGTCCTTAAAAAGATCATTTTTAAAATAAAATAGATCTATTATGTGTATTCACTATAATTACACATAAAGAGAGTACAAATACAAGATAGGACATAATAATATCATGACATAATTTGAAAGTAGGAGATTAACCCAAAGAATGGAAATCGGGTTAAGAAATTCCCTTACCTCGTGTCTGACTTGACTCAACCGTTCTTTAACCTCCTGAATAATAAACTAGAGTTAATATATACCTTATTAAGAACCATTTTCAATTTCATTATCCTTTTTATATCACTTATTACAATGATATGAACATTATGTAATTATTTAAGTTAATAACGGTCGTTTTGTCGATCTTTGGTACTTGAGTCAACAATAAACTTCTTATAATTACAAGTTGTTTATGTGGTAGAATATCCACTATCTCCAGAATTATATTCATGATTTAGATGTCATATATATCATATATATCCAGTATATACATTCATTTATAATATTACGTAGCATTTAGAGGTAAGAAATGAAATGCACCGTTCATGGAGACGGTAAGCCGTACGTACGCATGAACGCTACTTTCATTTCTATTTCGTATTTAATGGAATGAAATCATAATGATAGAAATTTATAATATAATTCCAGTATAATATATTGTATAATACCATTTACTCCATCCTTTATACATCCCACATATGGCATTAACGATTCAAATCACTTTGAGGGGGCGGTAGTCCACACTTCCGAAAATGAAATTATCGCGTTTACCCATAATGGAAATCATAAAGTATGACATAAATGAGAAATACAGAAGCATAAGTAAAACATAAACATATTATATATATAAATATAGTGACATCTTAATGGCCACCTTTGAAGGTGTTATATGAGTGTTGAACAATCATCGTTTCGTGAGGCAGAAATTCGCCATCCACAGAAACCGTATGTTCTTTTACCATTAGATGTAGGTGTGTGTAAGTGTAGCTCGAATACTTCTTATAAAAACATCCTAGTATATTGAGGATACTAGTGTTGTTACAAAATAAATGAATAAAAAGATTTTAGGGGGTTGGAGAAGAAAAATAAAACAAAACAACATTAGAGAAGACATTACCTCAAAATCGGGTAACTCTTTTTGATTTGAGCCAAAGGCTTCCTTGGGAAAAGTTCTGCGCAAAGTGAGGCTTCTAGGAGTAAGAGGGGGAAGTTGGGAGAGTATTTGGGCAGAGTTTGGACGATCCAAATGGCTTGAAGGTGTGAATAAGGTGGGAGTGGTGGGGGCCATTTATAAGTGGAGAGGAGGGGCACTCTTGGAAAGTAAAGAAATTTTAAATTATTATACAATGATTTTCGGATTCTAAAGGTCCCACACTTATATAATTCGTGGCTAAGGTGATAAGGGTTCGAAATATACCCATCCAATAGTCTTTGGACAAGTGTATGCCTTGGATTTTACATTATCTTTCTATTTTATTAAAATCATTAAATAATGAGGTCATCGCTGCATCATAATGATGTCATAAATAATTTAATTTATTTAATGTCTAAAAATTATAAAAAAATACTATGATTTAGGAAATCTTTTTAGATTTCAAATGACTATTTATAGTAAAAAATATGACTTGTATAACCCCATGTAAAAATTGTTTTAGTAAAACATTTCATGTTTGTATCATTTTTTTACTTTAACATTAAATAAAAAGTATTTATGTCATTTTCCAACTAAAGTGGCTCCATGGGGTCCCCAAGTTGACACATGGATTTTCTTGGTCGCCCATGACACATCCAATGAGGTTAGGACATGTGTCACGCTCATCTCATATTATTAAAACATTATTTTTACCTTAAACTACACTAATTACCTCTAATCGCGATTAAGAACTTAAAAGTTACTATTCACCAAAAATTATTTTAATCTCATTGAACCACATTTTACTTCTTAATGACAACCATGTATGTCGGATTTTTGAAAATCAAACCACAGAAGTGGTAATATTTCTTTTAAACGAAAAATCAGTTATTTAACTACCACTTAGTGGTTTCACTATTCATCAAAAATTGAAGTTTTTCAGAACAATGCCAAAATTTCACCCTAAGCTATAATTGATATTCCGAATTCAAAAATGATGTCTATTTTAAAAAATTCCAAACATATAAGTTGCATTAATTAATTTTATAATTAATTCCCGCTGTCACAACAAATAGCGTGTTTTTAAGAAACAATTTATATCAAAAGATTGGCAATTGTTTATGTCCAATTTCAATGTTAAATTAATTCTAATGAACACCATTGGATAAAATGGTAAAAATATATTCTAATTATACTTTAAAACAACAAAATAGTATAATTTATCACTATAAATTATTTTTATTAAAAAAGTTGTTTTTAAGTATTTTTCACTATTCATAAAAAATTGGAAGTTCTCAGAAAAATACAAAAAATTCAACATAGGCTAATTTCGATATTCCGAATCCAAAAATGAAGTCCATTTTGAAATATAAAATTTCTATAATTTTAAAAAGTGGTTATTACTATTCATAACAGCTACTTTGATTAGTCGCTGTGTTTTAGAACTCGAAGTTGTGTACAATACAAGCCATTGCATTATTGAATGAGAAGCGTATCGTGGAAGTTCGGGGTGTTACACATATCATGAAACAATCCACTTAGAATAAACCACATAGATGGAAAGAACCATAGTATTGAAACTCACGTCATATTCCCACTCTATTTACTACCGATACCAACCACTTCAATCAAAATCCTTCAATTTCATTCCTCCAAATCCATCATCCCAATAATGAAAACACTTAACTCATAACCAAACTCAGTAACACATTTCATCACAACGAATGCTTCTAACCCTACAACATAACAACACCACTCCCATCACACCAAAAAACACAAACATAGCACAACCTGAACCTGTATCCCCCTTTCACAAACACTTCCCATCCATTCCACAGTCATTCTATCTATCAACAAGAGATTCAATTACACAACACATAACACCGACCTTATAGCTATTCTCTCAAACTCCAACTACGCACAACCAAAGAAGGGATATGAAAAAACACAATTACATATTTCCCAATGTAACATATAACAAGGTAGGGTGTATTCATATTTTTCAAACACTCACTCTTTAATTATACTTTGAAAATTTATGGTTTGTCAAAGATAATTTTTGATCCTGATAAATCCATTTATTTAAAATTTTATACATATTTATCCAAATTATTCATATTAACAACCTTTCAATATAATTCCATTAAAAACATTCAAAATACACCTCATGTGTGAAATCATGAACCACTAATGGCCATGATTTTTAGAAGTCATATAGCCCATACAACCGAAAATAACAATAAACAATAATATATAAGCATGAATCAATTTTCCCCACCACTTATTTATTGATTTAATACAGATTAAATTATCTTTAATATGTTTGTATTTTACTTCATTCACATCGGACACATTTGTACACCCACCTTTCATGATACACATTTAAGAGGGATAAAGTGATCCTTATCTTGGGAAATAGATTATTAGAGCCTTCTCTTTGAACCAAATTGGGGATGCCAAAGGATTGATGGAAAAGAAATCCATTACTGAAAAACAGACAAATAGATCCTTAGGGAATAATGGTTCTGGGGATTCATGGAAAAAAGAAAAAATGAATATTCACAATGAATGAAGGATCTCAGTATTAGATAGGCCAGATCATATATCAGCAGAAGAAATAATGTCAAAAACAATTAATCTCATATCATTATCAAGACAATGATATTTTTGTCAATTAAAGGGTCTCCTGTGAGTTAGGTATTTAAATATATATTTTAAATCATTTTAAATAGATTAAAAATCATTGAAACATGGGTTTTAAATCATTTTTCATCAAAAAAATATATGAAAGGGGTGAAACTGAAAAAACTGTAAATTTGAAAAACCGTGGAAATGACTCACCTTTGGATGAACCGACATTGGAAGACTCACTGTTAGGTGGCATACCATTGGATTAAACACCATTTGATGACTTAGAGTTGGATGTGTCACCATTTTATGAGTCATTGTCATGAGTCACTATATGAGACCTACCGTTTCATGTCACAGCTGGTCGAGTAACCATCTTGAGAGACCAGTAGATGAGTCAACTTCGTGAGTCACCCCTGAAGACCTTCCATTGAGACTCAAAATTATGAGCTAACAATGGATGAATCATTATTGTGAGACCCTACTGTGAGTCATTGATGTCACTCACCATTGGGATGAACTATCATTGCCGCCTACTACAGTACAACTCACTGTCAGATGAGCTACCGTTGAAAAATTAGTATTTTGACTAACTCTTGAAAAGAGTCACTATTGCCTACTAGAACAACTGAAACCTCATATTTTTACAATGCAAAATACTGGTCGGTCTAGACAACTACATAATATACCTCTATAAAAATTCATATCTATGAGAATCCAAAACCAATCACTAAAGGAATTTGGGGTCCGAACGACCACCTTGTGAGATACCTCTCATGTGTATCAATGCACAAGAAACACTTCTACCATTATCAATATTCAATGATAGAACAACCTATGTTTTCCGAACTATGGACTGAAAATTCAATATTCAAGAACACCTCATTCGACTTCTACTACCCCAAATGACAACAGAAAACCCTACATAAGAACCAAAAGCTACACTGTCCGAATATTTGAATCATAGAAATCATTCCCCCTTGTCAATATACTGTCCACTCTATGTGGAAATGACTCACCCATAAAGGCTTAATCACATTTCAATTAATTATTAATAGTTACGAATCAATTCCTCCTAATTCTACACTCCAAAACGTAACTACACATTACACCACAAACATCACAATGTATGGAGAAAAAATCATCATATAAAACCATTTTAATGAATAATATCACATGGAAAAAATTACAAGACAAATCTCATAACATCTAGGGGTACTATGAACACATACATGTCTCTCATTCCTAGGTAATATCCTCTTAGGAACCTTGCCACCAAAATAGAAGAACCCAGGCGAAGGTTTGTCTGCAAAACATCTTCTCTTGAGGATCATGGATCATTATTGGCCATTCCACGGACATTATGTAATCTTCAACATCCAAATCTACCCAATCTATTAAACCACTGTCATCATGAAGGTACTGAAAAAACTCAGATACAAGAATGATTTTGTGCAACTTTTCTAACTATAGTGGCATCACTGACTTGTATAAAACATCACCATTTAACCCCAACAACGAAAATGGTAAAATTTACTAGGGAGAAGGAGTTATCCCTCATCCAGACCTCCACTATATCAAGTTCAGAAAATTCTAGAAAATAATATACCTCACAAACTTTTGATACATGAATACCAAAATTAACTACATGATGAGATTATTATACCCTAAATTTATCACAAACACAACCACTAATATATCCACATCAATGGTGGAATACTTACGTTCATGGGGAAGAAACTGCCTGGACCCATTAGAGATCAATTACCGCTATTTCATCAATAAATATACCATTCCCATGATATAAGAATCAAAAAAATACCTCAAACATCACACCACACAATGGATACTAGAACATTGTTGCACTGAACAACATCCCATTTAGATAGTTGAACACATCATCGTAATGATCCCTCCACACCAAATTTATAGAATTTTGGGGGTAGAGTAGTCAATGGGGATGCATCTCAAGTGAAATCAGATACAACCCTTTAGTAATAGCTTGGATGAGAAAAATGTGAACCAATACATCATTATTGGGTTCCTTCCAACAAACAATTTACTTTACCTTAAACAGGTCCACTACTACACCCTATGGAGACACCACATGTCCATATAAATGCACCTCTTATGTATAATACTTACCCTTGGATATATTTTCATAGAGTTGGTCTCAACATAGAAACTGCAAGATATTCCTAATATGATCAGTATGCTCCTCCTCTGACTTCGAGTAGAGCAGGATTTAATCGATGAATATAATGAAGAACTGGTCAAGAAACTCAAGGAAAATGGATTTCATGAGCCCCATGAATTATACAAACTCATTCATTACATCGAATGAAAAACCCCAAAACTCAATGTTCCCATACTTGCACATGTAATTATTATTTGGTATATCTCACCTCTTCACCGTAATCTTCTGATATCTAGACAACAAATAAATCATAGAGAACCATATTTCCCCCCATAGATGGTTGAAAAGATATTATATCCTATAGAAAGGATAAAAATTCATGAATATTACCCATTTAATCCTATAGTATTCTATTAAAAGCCTCCTACAGTAATAGACCATTTTCCTAAAAAATGGATCACCTAACAATGACGCATTGGGCCAGATAAAACCCTTCTACATCAGATCATCTATCTAAATCCTCAACTCCCTTAGTTATTATGGTGTCTCCTAATAAGAATCCACTGATATCAGAGAAGCATTAGGCTATATTTCTCTATCAGAATCATCATTTTGTCTTGGAGGTAAAATCAAAACCTCATAAGTAAAAACCAAAAAAAATCAAAACAACTCTAGTAACCTCTTATATATCAACATCCTCTTATTCCACTAATAGAAAGACAAACAATGATTGAAGAGGCTCCACATGATGAATACCCACCTAATAGCTCTGGACACTAATAAAGGCCCCATTTTACCATATATCTATGAAGAAATGAATATTATCCATATTTAATTGATAGAATCATGCATATAGTAATACTATTATATTCCAAGTATGACATAGTATGATTTCATTTGTAATAGGAAAATGATCCCCATGGGACTGTTGTGGTCCCATCATCAGGCTATCTCCCCGGGACACAATAAAACAATATGGTCTGACCACTGACTAGTGTACTCAACTCAATGGTCTTGAGAATACTCTCTACATATACTCTTAGATCTTGGGATAGACTGGTTAAAAAAATAGCGTGAAGCTCCTTAATTTTGCAGTGTGCAACAAGAGTACTAGAAAAACTTATCATACATTGAACGATCTATGTCCATGTTAGGACTGCTACCTCTATGGAATGTAACTAAACATTCACATACAATATCTCTATATTATTATGACTGTATCATCGACCATGACCAGGTCGAGGCTCCTAGTGAACACCCTAAGGTCACCCTCTACCTAGTCTATCTCCCCTTGTTGGAGAGTGTGGTTGGTGGAAATACCCTCCTGGCTACCGCTACTAGGGCTAGGGCTAGACCTCCCCACCTCCACCATAATAGTCAAGAATTGCCATCAGGAACTGAATCTGATGATTCATGTGAGATCCACAATAGAAAAACCTCAATAGAAAGATCACATGAATAGCATGAGGACCAAGAGGTCGAAGCAAAAACAACTGAGGTTATCCCCATGCAGAACGGAACCTCAAAGGCCCTGGTGCCTAAGACCTACGATTGAAGAACCTTATTCTCAATGTTCTATGATGAATCCCATATCATAGTATAATTACATGTGACTATATCCACTCAACTACAACATCTTTATTATTTACCAGCATGTATGTCATCAAGGTTAAGTGATTAACCCTATACTGGAGAGAATGAAGAAGTTTTTCCTCTAGTCATCTAACATTAAACTCCTCATATGAGTTGAGATACATAATAAAATGAATGTGATCCTTAAACGTGATCCCCAACTACCAGAATGACATACTACTCTAATGAAGGGAGAGTAAATCCTACCTCTTCTCAGCCTTCATGGCTGACGTATGGAATTTCCCTCAGAAATCCTTCTCAAAATCAACCCATAGAACGTCCAACTCCTCCCACTCCCCATGTACAATTTCCACCACTGACATGTATCTCACCTCACTTTTCTCACTATCATAGAAACATAGTACCCTGTTGGATCCTATATCAATCTAACGTTCATCACATGATCCTTGAGCCAACTCACTGTCTCCATGTCTAAAAGGATTCCCCCATACTTTCTTAGATCCATCTAGAAGAAATAACATAGTGTATTCATCCATTGTTCATCCTCCACTAATCGATAAACCCTTCGTTGATTGACCATTTCAACCTCTTGATCCCCAACTACCTTTACTAAATGTGGATGATGATTGTATTCCATCATATAAAAAGGAAAACATGGAATTCCTAATCTCGAATATTATGGAATTTTTTAATATTCATTTCAATTCATTTATCTCATTTAATTATCAAATTTCAATTTTCAAAAAGGAAACTTAAATTGAAACTATAACACAATTAATTATGATTCATGTACATTTATTGTGGTTCCTATCCTAAAAATGTCATAGCCTCACATGTTCATTTTGTAAGCTCGGAGTCCTTGGATCAGATCCCAAGGAGCCCTAAAATCCCATGTCCTAGTCAATCTACATAAGTCAATGTCACAAACAATTGACAGCTAAAACTATTTCCATACCAAAAAATTCAATTATCACTATTCTTAACTCTATAATCAAGCATATATATCAACCATCACCTCTAATACCATTCTGTCGTGACCCCCTTCCTCCAAATATTCCCCTCCTGGGATAGAATTGATGGAAGGTGGATTATAACCCACCCCCACCCCACACCCTTGTCTGACCTCCATTATGCCCCAGTGTGGAGACTATATCCATGTTTTCAAGTATCGGACAATATGGGATGCATTACACATATATAAGAAAACATGATCGGTAGATAATATGGTGTATCCTAAGAAAAGACAAGACATATATATACAAAATCAAAAACCATAACATGTGAATGTTTAGAATATAACATATACAGATCCAATTAAATCCAAGGGAAGTACCAAAATAATAAATCTATCTCGTGAAACATCAATTTTCCCCACATCTAAGCTATTAGATTCCAAAACGGTCCACACAATCGTCCTAGAAACCTAACAGTAGTTTTATAATATTTGGGGAGAATATAAGTATACTCAGTCAGAAAACCATTGTATCTCATGGAAAAGATGGAGACTCATACTAATGCTCTTATGAGAAAGAATAAGAAAAAAACTCTTATTAAGGTATTGTATCCATCTTCACCTCACCATGGTGCACTCACCAAGTAACACAAGTCAATTAATGCATTATTATATGTTTAATGATGTTTTGGTTCCCCGAATAACTTCCCACAGGTTAAATGAGAATTCCCTAATAGAAAATGTTATACAGCTTCCATATTCTTCCACAAGCCCCATATCACAACCCACCCACCCACACCTGGGCCTTAGAGCAAGCCCTATAACCTGGGCATGTGAAGATCACGATGTCCCCCCCCACAGACACATGGTCCACAACTATACCTCATCCCAAAGAAACCTGGGAGGCAAACCGCTTCTCATCCCATAGACATGTGTGAAGGAATACATTGCTTGAAGAAACCTGGGCCTCACAACTGCACTAAAAGAATCCCAATTATCATGGTCTACCAATTATTATAAGAGGGAGTACAATATATCCAATAACCATCCATCCATACTCCCATCAGGTTGTCGGGAAAAGTCACACTAACTCTTGTAAACATGGGTGTTCAACACATAGTGTGAAACTATAGTTGAATTCATATAAAAAACCCAAGACACATTTATATAAATATATATAGTATCAAAAATGCAGTCCCAACCTATGGTTTTTTTCCAAAAAACAACCTTCCCACCAAACCTCCTTTTCTACTCCCACTATAATCATAAATACTCAACTACCATAAACCCAACCATACCCCGACCAATTCATTTAACTAGTTTTTATTATTTATTAAATAATTAATTTATTCATTCCATCGCCACCTGAGAAGCTACCAACTGTAGCATTAAATAATCCATCCAACATAAACCATACATAAGGAATAAACCGTAGTAAAGAAACTATCTTCACCATTCCACACCATTTAACATACATATCAAGCACTTCCATTATCATTATTCAAATTCATTCCACCCAATCCATCATCTCAACAAATACAACCCCCAACTAATAGAAAATATCAGAAACACATATAATCACAACCAAACCTGATAGACCTATGAATAAAAACAACACACCCAACATGCCTGGAAATATAATCATAGAAAAACCAGAAACAGCATCCCCACTACTGAAACACTTCCAATCCATTCTATAATTAATTAAACTCTCTTACAAAGATTCAATTAAAAATCCCATATCACCACAACATACATAATTTTTTCCATCCCCGGCACCACACAATCATATAGGGCACAAGACAGAACAAAACAACTCACAACACATAGCCTCGCAAATGAAAGTAGGGTGTATTGAGATTTATCAAACATGAGATCATTAATTATACTTTTAAATTAAATGGGATATCACATATACGGTTTGATCCTGAGGTATCTGTTGTTTTAACCAAGTCTAAATAGTTAGCTATATTTTCACTATTTATAGTCCTTCAATAGAATACCATCAAAATACATTCCCATGAAATATCAAGAGCACAAAAAATAACACCAATTTCTATGATATTTAGTAGGAAAACAACCCATACTAATCACAATATCAATAAAACATAAGATAAAAGAATGTGTCACTTTTCCCTATCCATTATTATTCGGTTTAAATATTATTAATATATATTAATTAAAATTGGATTCAATATCCTTCACATGGAAATCATTTCTAAACCCACCTCACATGATAAAAAATTAAGAGGGGTGAAGGGATTCTTAACTTCAGAAATAGACAATCATCACTATATCCTTGTGGTAAACATGGGTTACAGATGGATCCATGGAATTGATATATAAGGGTACAAAGTAGACACATATCTACTTGGTGAGGAATGGTTCATGGGATTCAAGGATGTATGATAAAAAAATGATGATAGGATAAAGTGTCAGATATTTAAAATGGCAAGATCCTATATCAATGGAAAACACAATTACCAAATCCATTAAAACCGGATCACGATCAAGACCATGCATTTTTAAAAAATTATGGTCTCCTAAGCCTTGGGGATTTAAGGATATATTTTTATCCCTTTGAAAATAATTCAAAAACACTTAAATGTGGTTTTAAACTCATATTACATTAGATAAAATGAAAATGGGGTGAAACTTGAAAAACTGTGAAAAACTGGAAATTTGAAAAACTATGGAAATGAATCCCTAGTGGATGACACAACATTTGGAAAAAGAACTGTTAGGTGACATACAATTAGGTTAATCATTGTATAATGAGTAACTATTTGATGAGTTACTATTGGATGAGTCGCCATTTGATGAGTCACCGTAACGAGTCACCACTACCGACCTACTTTTGGGAGTCACTATTGGACGAGTCACTGTCATGAGTCACCATTAGATGAGTTACAATCATGAGTCAATTCTAGTGAACTACCCGTACGACTGACCATTGAACTAGTCACCATCACGAGTCACTACTTGATGAGTCATCATCATGAGTGCGTGATGGTGACCTACGGTTGCGACTCACCATTATGAGATAATAGTGGATGACTCATTGTTGCGTGTCACAATTCATGTAAATCACAAAACTCACCATTGGGATGACATTTTAACTCCACTTAATAGTGGAAAACTCACCATTATACAAACTACAATTAGAGAAGTGATCCTTTGGAAAGAAATATTAAAAGGACTCTCTTTTTTCCTTTGAGAAAACCTCGAACATCAGGTTTTTGAATAGTAATGTATAAGATAGGTCAATGAAATTAAATCAGTGTTGATGAAACTACATTATATGTCAGCGAATTTAAAAATTTTAATGATCTGGAGACAAACACCTCAAAGAGGATTTCAGAGGACTGCCCTTCTATAGAGCTCCATGATGCATTTCTAGAATACGAGCCTACTGATCCAGAGTAGCAAGACATTTTTAACCCTGGTGCATCTAATGAAAAAAATATCATCCAGCACATGGCATAAAGATTTATTCAAAACATCATTAAATATAACCTTTAACAACAAATTATTGTCCAAATGGGCCCACTCCAATGCAAACTATGGAAAATATTCCCCAGAGGGGATAATGATATAGACCATCTGGCACTGGCCCATGATATTATTTCTGAAATGTTGTGAGAGGATAACTAGCATATGGAAGATTACATTCTCCCAAATAATTATGATAGAATGAACACACATTAATATGTAACCCATAATATTCTAAATCTATAAGAATATTAGAGTGAGAATACTTAATTCATCCGAACCTATTACGAAATTTTAGGTAATTTGAGGGATCTACTGAAAAATACAGAGAACCAAATGAATTACGAACCTACTTGGATATTTTATTTCAAGTATGAGTTTCTCTGAAAATATAAAAGTGATGATGATATTTCTCTATTATCAAATGATTAGGAATTAGATCTTCAGAGGTAGAAACAAGTCTAGGGGGCACACATCAAAAGTTGGTGTGGGTTAATACGTTAAATCAGTGGATTAGAGCCGTTGGTGTAATTTCATGAGAAAATTTATCTATCTCATCATGTATACAATGTGTATGTATATTTTTCATTGTATGATTAAATTACAACACCTGATCTATTTTTATCAGAATAAATTGACAATCACTAAGCCCATATATCCCATGATCTGTGTGATAATAAATAGATGCCCAAAAAATTTTCCACATTGTATTATAAATCTTGATAATCATCGAACGGACAAGGATTTATATTGTTCAATAACTACTAAGATTGTTTTGTATATGATAGGCTGGGAATGTCGAATATGGATCTATTAGTAGCCATCTAGCCTTTACAAATTTGTGGTAGTTAACAAATTGGTTAAAACCATGGGATTTAGAGTCTATCTAATGAAAGTGGAATGAAGAATCCCAATCATGATTGAGAAAATTTGGAATATAGGTAGGATTAAATGGTGTTACTAGATCATTTTTCACCATGTTCTAAACATGTTGTTCATCCTCTAGCTTAAAATGGGGATAAAAAATTAGGTTTGACTGCTGACCATGTATGAATCATTGAACCATGTTTGAAATGTCTTCACATGTATTTGGGAACATTTTCCTAGGGGGTATGAGATAATAGTGGCCTGAAACCCCGATTTTATGGGGTACCTTCAGAAATGAAAGTGGTTGATAATCCAAATGAGGGGCACTTGATGCCTGGGATTGATGTGATGGAATGTTTGATTGGATTCTAACACTCCCAGAAGTACACCATTATGTAATAGAGAAAATTGGTGTAGGAACATAACTTTAAAAATAATATTCAACAAATCGTCCAGAGGGGACCTATTCGGTAAGTTACAAGGGTGCCTTGTGGTGTTATGTTATGTAGATATCTATTATGAACATGCAGTTTAGTGGAAAATATCCCAATAATGATCTTAGTTTAATGTTATAGAATTTGGTCCAAGAAGATGGTATCCTGAATGGATATGAACTTTGTGAAATATTAACAACTTGACATGAATGAGGACCTAAAATACCCCATGACAAAACCGTATATTCCTATGGATTCACATGAATTTTAGAGTCACGAATTCATGAACATATACATTTATTTTATGGTTATAGATATTGTACCATGGGGACCATGAATGTTCACACTGTACCATACTCTAAGACTCTGTGGGCCCTTCTTGATGTGGGAAACAATGAACTGTATCCGGTATCGTACAACATATGGGAATTCAAAGGTAATTAAATGGAATTAATTTGAGAAATATATTGTCTAGATTAATGGTGTATTATGGGAATACTAATGACCATGTTTGAAAATTCTATAATACTTACCTAACCATCCAGAAATGGGGAGGAGAATGAAAAAATTAGTGTTGATCCTATTGGAAAAAAGGATCATCAATTTTTTACCCAATATCCATAAGGGAAATGCCTAAAAAATTGAGGTGAGTAAAAATTGTTGTGTGGACATTACCAATAAGGGGGTCCATCTAGATTATAAGGGGGTTGGAGACTAAGAATTTGAAAGGCTCAGAGTGTATAACGGGAAGGTAACAATGAATGGTTATCAAACCCAAGATTTATTGAATGTTTATGGTCTTATTACAAGGACAATAAAGATGGTAAATAGTGATAATATTTCATTGTCCTTTCGATTTTTCCAGAAGAAGGAATGTTTATGCATCACAATTTATCCCATTTGGTTGGGAATAAAGTCACATGTTGTTCTTTTTAACACATTCGGGAAGATGACACACACTAGAAGGGGAATTCTTATCTTGAGAGGTACTAAGGTGTCACATGGTTAAAATGGGGAATCTTGAACATTATAGGGGTTTTATTTTCATTTAAAATTCTGTATTTAGGATGTGGGTTCATAGTTTATGTTTAGTGATTTTGGACCATTTATAATTCAATAACATGTGGAAATATATTATTTAGCGTTATGAATAACAAAATATGAATGTGGACATCGAGGTATAGAATTGCATGACTCATACCACTGGAGGCCATCAAATAGATTATATTCAAGATTCATGTACTTGTGAATCTATTTTATTTTTTGAAGAACATGGACTAAAATGGGGGATGTCTCAAATAAGCATGAATATTTTGTAACTATAATAAACTTAGCATGAATAAGGAGAAGGAGGCTCAGAATCACACTATAAATTGTATATAACACACCTTATAAATTTTGAAATATTATAATGTGGACCATGCTAAGACTAAGGGTCTAAAAGTTCGTAGAATCTATTTTTGGGCCAGACGAAACAATGTATGGTTATCAGTACTTATTTCATGTGGATAGAAATCATGCAGTATGTAGTTCATTAAATAAAAATCAGTTTAAAAGTAAGGTTGATTGTCAGCCAACATGGTAGAAAAGAACATATGTACTTGAGCTCGAGATTTGATATCTTGTCATCACTACATATCACTTAAGGAAGATATATTAAGAGGGGGAATTTACATTTGAGTGGATAGACCAATAATATATTATCTGGGTGTCTCTACATGTCTTGAATATAATATAATCATGTTGTAAACAGTTCATGAATGAAATATTCCAATGTAAGTCTAATATCTACTCAATGAGGGGCATTGAAAGTTATAGATGCTTGGAGAAATGAGGACGCAGTTTATTTTTGTGGGACAAGACTGAACCATGGAGTTTAACATCATGTTGTAAGTATATTGGTATCAATGCATTTTATTATAATGGGAATAAGGAATGAAGGGGATGAGTGTTCCAATAGAGTGGGGGTTCATGACTCATCCATTATAAATATGATGTGAATATATCCCCACAAGGTTTCCATGCCACACCCCACACTCCCAACTGATACCTAAGCCAATAGGTGAATGTTGGGGTATAAAAATGTTCCTGAATTCAAAATTTTATGGTGTTCTTTGGTATCCCATAAGGATGGTAATAAATTGATACGTTGTTCTTAATAATGGTATGGAAGGTGACTGATTCCATTGACAATGGATTCTCTAGCGTTTACATTATGGCTCTGTTCAGTTAATCATCATACATCCAGATGATATTTATAACTTTTAATGTCATACAAGGGACAATCAATGCATCACAATTTAATGTATTTCATCTAGGAACCTAGGGAAAACATTTCAACCCAAAAAGATATGTGGACATAAGAGGAATAACCTAACATGAGTGTGTACATGTGAGGTCCCACACCACACCACCTATTCATTAGGTTATTAACAAATTTTTTAGAGTCATGGTGAAGGGAATTGTTGGTGAGCATACTAAGATGAAATTTGCGGCGTAGTTTCATAAAAGACCCAACAATAATAAGCACCATGGAGGCCTATCACCATACAACATATTCCCAAGGAAAACCATTCACATAGTTTAATTTCCTAAGGTTTGGACATGTATTTATGGTTTAACATTGTGTTCGTAGCATGTGGGTACATTCATTTTATGTTCATTGGAAAAGGCCCATCAATGTTGTGTATTTTGACATCTTGAATCTAATATCATGGACATATTGTTTGACATCATACTATAAGGATGTTGTTGTTAAAGTGTTCCAAGAGTTATATTCATGGTTTGGACATTATAAAACAGTGAGAATGAGGACTTAAGGAGACCCATTCCACACCATACATTCCCATGGGGAACATTAACATTTTTAATGTCATGTTGTTAAGATTCCAACACCGAGATTAACACCATGTACCTGGGACTTTGGTTTCTATATAGTTTATCATCATATGACTATGATGTTGATTGTTTTTAATTTTATCATTGTGAGACTATGATTATGGGGTTTCCAGTGTTTAATGTCCTAAAATTCAGATTGCATACCGCATTCATGAAAAATAATTTTTATGGAAAATGGCATTGGTTATAGGATTGATGCATTCTACATCCCTGGTAAAAAAGAAGTATGTACCATTGGGATAGACTGTATTAACAATGTATGTTTCTTTCCACTTGTGTTCTACCTTTGGTGGATTCCTACATTGTAACACTATAGTTTAAAGAGCCATAAATTTATCACATTGGTGGAATGAGTGCAGGAAAACCATCATGATGAAAAAAATTATCAATCTTGTTAGGGTGTCACTCTAGATTATACATGTTAGGGATCATGCTTTCATCAAGGGAATTGAGTTCATCTGGATGGAATTCATATTTTATGACAGAAAATTACTAATCATAGAATTTTCTTCAGAGTGATGGAAATCAGATCTCTATGGGTAAGCCTACCTCTGTTCCATACAAAAATAAATTTGGAGTAACCTGGTTGGAATTTCATGTTTTCATTCAATAAACCCTATGAGTAATGAAAAGCTTCTACGGAAACCATTTATTATTATTGAAATCCATATTTTATGAATTGATGGAGATAGTTATGTTGAACACCTATATCTATCAATTTTCCTTTGCATGGTGGTAGGAAGTATTGTTGGACCAGTGTGTGTACTTGGTTTAAAAATTCATCCAATCATATTCTCTAGATGTGGAAACACTATAAGATTTAATATCATGAGGGAATATAAACTGGTTGATGATATCGAATCTCACAAAATCAAAATCCGATTAGTCCATGACTTCCTTGGTAGGGATCCCTTATTCTCACTTAACGAAGAATTCCATTATGGTCAGAATGAACATGCACTGCTGAACATTCATTGGTGGATATAGTACAAAAATGCTAAGTCCCCAGACCGCAAAGGTCCAAGAGTTTGTGTTATTATGGTGGGGATCTAGCAGTCGATTCAAAATGTTGGAATGTTATTTGAAACATGTAACACCTATTGCAATCCTGATATCGTTGTAGACCATAGTGGGCCAGAAGTAGCGCAGACATCGAATCTGGTGAGACGAATTCAACATTGTTTTGTGAGAACCACTAGACCAATCAACAAATTTCATCATTAACTAAGGAATATCATCTCATTGAATGTTTTGGAGGAGAATTACATTGAAATAATTACTGTATAGAGTCTGTTATATGTTTGTTCCACTATGGTGGTTGAAATGAGATGTATGCCAATAGATTCACTCATTTTTTTTGTCTACATGGAGGGGGGAATTCTAGCAATACATGATGAATGGGTTTTTCCAATGGGTGGTTTCTTCTACTCCATATGGATCTTGAGGTGCCATTATAAAAGCACCAATAGTTAGATGATTACTTGATGATCATCATCATCATCCAAAATGAAAATATAGATAGCTCTTAAATGGACCACATGATTGGACCTATCATTATGTTCAGGATCTATATGTTAAGTGAGAATAATGTATAGGGAATAAACTCTACCATTTTGTGACCATGTAACACAAGTATCCTCTTGATCAGAAGGGAATTGGGCCACCAGATGGAGAGCATGCATGAGAAAGGGCATAAGATCTAGTTTATGGATGACATAATCACCATTGATCAACTTGATGGACAACTTAGAGTCACCTTCAAATGAAAATGGGGAACATAAATCTCGGGATTCGAGTCGATACCTGTAATGAGAGGATGATGCGCTTCATTATTTCTTGTGAAACCTTCACATAGATAGAATTAATTGAATATTACATCATGCGTTAGTTTAATAAAGAATATTCAATGAACCAAACTATTGATCATGGTATGATTGAGTATTATACCTGTTCGACATCGTGAGGCACAATTGAAATGCACCGGCAAACCTAGCACATCATTATCTACTATTATGATACAATAATTTGAGAAACAAACATCTACCATATCTTATTTAGAGATGGATGACCAACCAGAAAGTCATTCAATGCATGAACCTTGACAGATTTCCATGGAACTAACCTAATGTCAAAGTGATGAAGAATAACTTCCCATCATTCTAGTCAACATATAAACATCAGGAAGTTCAAGATATTAATTATTGGATCCATTCATGACACCATCTATATCTTTTGGTACTTTGAATAATGTTGCAATTATTAAATTCAAAGAACAATGCTGTGTAGCTCTTCTAGATGGGCGACTCTATGGACTCCGTGTCATGGATATGGGGATATAGATAGTATGAAATTTTCAATGTAATGAAATTTTTCATCCAAGAGAGGATGTAATTAAGGGATTTGTGTAAGGATTTCATGTATATGAATAGAGGATTCCTTGAGTCAATAATCATGAGAACCATAGGGATTAGAATATGTTTCTTGATTTCCTCCTAGAAAGTCGCATAAATGAATGAATGATTTTCATAGAGAAGGCATCGTGATGATGACCCTAATCTTCACTAGTTAGTTGTATAATATTCTATATCACACAATGAATCTGAGAAAAATTAGAAAGGTAACCCCACAATTTAATTTTAAGAGCATCATCTTTAATGATTGGAAACATAGTATTCCAAAATAATTCTAAATATAATTTTTATATAGATAACAATGGTGGGATTTGTCCACAATATTATCTATGTAAAATTCAACTACCGTCCTAAATATAAGTTTAAAGTTGCAATGAATGGATCACTGTAATGTAACTACATCATTTTTTATACTAATAGGAATCACCTGATAGGATAATGTAACATTTTTCACTCTAAAGGATGTAGAATCTTCATATTTAGGGTCCATCCAGATCTTAGTTTACCCTAAGTAGCCATCCATGAATGAGAGGGATTAGAGCCCTATGTTGTCATTGTTCAACATCTTCATCACTAGAATGGTGAACTCATCATTTGATTTTTGGATATTGATATCCTGAATGTGGGTATAGTCTCTGAAAATCAATTTCTTCTTCCCATGAGGGATACTTTTGTAGAGGAACATGGCATATAAAACTTCCATGATGATGCATTATTTGATGTGATTGTAAAAATTTACATAAAATTTGTACAGTGGGACAACCACATATTTATGGGAGGCTTCATGAAACTGTGATAGATTATGCGGAGGAAAATATGTTGTCATGTGAACTAAGGGTTAACATCTATAATTTTTTCATAGCTCCAGAAATAATACCATGGTTCTAATTTAAGACATCCACATAATTATTTTTCTCCACTATAGGCATGGTTAAACTTATCAATGTTTTTGTTGTATCTACCTCAGTAACAACATTCACCTGAATTAACTCATTGATGATTGTGGAGATGCCTTCCTAAAATGCATGAGGAGAATATTCCACATCTTCATCTTCATTTAAGGAAGACAGATCATTGTAAAAAATTTATTTTTCTAGGATGACTAAATATAGTGGAATATTGGTGGAGGATTGGGTGACAACAAAATCTTCATCGGGAGACTCCTTACCTATTTAAATCATGGAGTCATATTTTTTCATACCAATTGCCTCATCTGATCAACCAAATGGTCCGTGTTTGATGTAAAATAAATTGTAAAGTGTTGTCTTGTGATGGTTCTACTCAACTTGTAAAAATATGCAGGCTTGAGATACAACAATACCCATGGGGTGACCATTTTAATATTTGAATGGAGTAGGGTGTTCTAGTATAACCTAGTCTATATATGTGTAGTAATATAAGGTAATATTTTGATGTTCTTTGTACCAAGGAATATATCGCCATTTCCTATCAAGAAAAATATTATTCTCATATTTGGAGTCATACCCTCCAACTGGTAAATCAAGAGGACAAATGTGTGATCTATATATATCCATGGGTCAACTTCAATGAATGTGTCCTCAACCTCATTGGTTTTTGTGTGATTTTATTTTCTCTAGTAATAATTTTTTATCATTATAGAGGGATTCAAAAGATAAAATGTGAGAAACATCACCTTATTGTTTTCCCACTCAACCATTGAGGGATTAATAGAAGAATTGGTGATATAAGCTATGATATGTCAGTTTAAGATATTTCTCGGGATACCCATAAATGCATTATAATTGGTTTCTTATGATAAGAACATGAAATTCATGTCTTCTACTAAACTACTGAATTGGGTTCTCGAATGATTCCTACCTCATCATCTATATTTGGTCCTGCTATATCCTAAAATATGTAAATCAGAGGGGCACAAATTTTCATTGGTGTATCACAGATTACAAAGCATATGGTTTAAGATTAGATAGTTCCAAAAACCTATGTAAAATAGATAGCAACAAACCTCTATTCCATTTAAATGGATTGTGATGTATAGTAGAGAGATGTTACCATGCTCATGTGACATTCATATTCTCTTGATAAAGATATGTCTTCCTAGCATTCAGACAACATAAACTCCTCAATATAGAAATTCTTATCTTCTACCACATATTTCTAACAAATGTATATGGAATTGCAAGAATTATATGATAGAATAACAAACATATTCTAGCAGATGGACAATATATATGAACAAGATATATACAATAATGACAGATAGGTTCGTAATGTTTTCTAACTTCCATGATAGGTGAAAATTTTTTCTTGAAGGGTGTCTCTATATAACTAGAATCATAAGAGGAAATTCTTTCAGAGCCATTTGTTCTTGAATGTTGTTAGAAATATTATTTTGATCAAAAATACATTCCAAAAACACGACTTCATGACTTTTGGCTGAGTGGGGGTTGTTGAATGTGACTGATCACATTGTGAAAGTGGAATATCTAACATTTCAATGAGCATGGTAAGTGGAGGCGATGATTCTAGAAAAGTTTTAATGAACGATTGTGCTTCATATTCTCTGTGAAATTCTTGTTAACTTGTCTTGGTATCATGTAAAACCTAACAAGAAGTAGAAAAAATCATCCTAATGATTTATCATTCATCATTATATTCTATAGCGGAATCAGCTAGGGAATTGGGTGGGATCTCCTGAAACTCCTCATCACTGAGGAGAATGAAAGGATCCACCAACTCAACAATATTCAATGAATTATACTCTGAATCATTGTTAGAGGATTCTTCTAACCCTGGGTGGATTCTGCGAATGATTACTATATTCGGAGGCATGAAGTTGCCAAGTGAATGGGATGACATTGACATCTGTGGGGGACATTTTGTTACTTATCACCATTGGTTTATTTTTTTCTTTTATTATTAACGGTGAAATGTGGATGTAATAGTGGAAGATAGTGAAGGGAAATTGACTTTTGGAGGTTTGTAATTGCTTAAATAGGAACAGATGATGATGTGAGAATGAGAGACTACCCTACCATCCAACAAGTAATTATTATTCAGAGTCCCATAGCCATAGAATAATCTAAACTCACAAAAACCCTCATTGTATCTATCATAATTTGATGAGATATGATCTACATGTGTCAGAACTTCACCTACTCTGACCACACTATTTTCCATCAGTTCTTATATCTAATTATTGAACTATATGTATTTATTTATGGTATGTCAAGTAATTATATGGTATTAGGAGTAGTAAATGTGACCATTCAGCTCATCCTCATGGGGATTTCTATCTACTAGACATTATAGAATCTTATGTAACATGGAAATGTAGACATATCATTGAACTTAGGCCTCTGGGAATTAGTAGGGCGATCTTCCCCTCCCTATAATGGGATCTCTTAGAGATGTCCCAGTATGAGGGTCTAGAGGCTAAAAAGGAGATGAAGACCCATTACCTTGCCTGGGTGTTGGTACCTACCCATGGGGTGCCTTCTAATTATGAGTTTGGTGAGGTGGATATTACCAAGTTTACAGTAGTCAATAAGGCTATTCTTGGCGAGTCTCTATATGAAAAAAACTATTCAATGTATGGGGCCCCTATATATCTATGGTTATGGACTTTGTATTTTTTTCCTTTATTACATGATATGGATTAGGAGAGAGATGTGTTTACATGGTTTGATTCAAGGATTCCTATAGTCGTTAGGATTTATCCAAGAAATAGTGGAATAGAAATTTGAAATTATGAGTGGTGAAGGTGAGAAGTAGTTCATTTTTCACATTCTCCGCTCACATTGCCTATAACTACTCCTGATTCAGTGTGATTTCAAGTAAGTATGTAAGGTCCTTCCACTTGGTGATAATGTTTGTGATGAACTAATATGGATGTTTCATTCACAGGAAGTGGAAATAATTTATTTTCATATCAGTAGTGGTGATGTACATGTAGATATAATTTTAATGGAGTTCATCCCAGCCAGTGATGGACCCAATGGGTAACAAGTTGTACAAGATAAATTCAGACCCTTACAATGTCTAAAAAGAAGAATCGATGTTTCACTATTTAAAACTACTATGGGGTTCCCAATATGGTTCTTAACCTAAATATGATGTGGTCTATATGTTGTAGTTGGTCGTTGATCATATTAAAGTGGGTAATGGTCGAATTTCCTAAATCTAATAGTTCCCAATTTTAATCAACCAATGCAATGTATGACTTGTCACCAGATGTTATTTCCACCAACTGCATTTAGAAGGATTCAAGCTGATATGTGAAGGAATATACTAGATCATCTTTGAAGGGATTCCTACAGTAGTGATGATTCATGACCACTAGTTCATTGACTGGATCGTCAACACGGTATGAAGGTTCAACAGTTCATGGATAAACTTGTACAACCGCTTTTAGAGAAACGTGATCCGGATCATGAGGAATATTATCATTATATTCACGGGGATTCAATAACACATGTTGTTTCCTCTTTCTATAAACCCCAATTAGTGCAATATTTTTATGTTTGGGACCAATAGGCTCGACTGGGAGTAGTTGTATTGGGATGACATGATCTAGTCCATCTTATCATGGAGGATGAGGAACATGGTATTAATAAGGATTACCATAATATCAATGTCTCTCAGCAATTATACCATTATGGATTCTATTCCAATCTAATAACTTTTATCATGGACATGTAATTACATGATTATCCTCTATCCTCTACATGACTTTAGGATGCTTTGGAGGTTGGAGTTGTCGATTACCTATGTTGAGATTCAGCATAGTGGGAAACAATGTAAAAGGTTCTCTTAGTTAGAGGGACTAAATATTCTGGTGAGTGATGATATCTCGGTTAGGCTCCATGTGATACTATTCTACTTTGATAGGATGGTTCTCTTTTTTAGATAATGTGCCAGTGTTCTCATCATTAGGTAGTGAGAATTCAACCATGTTCACTATGATAACACCTGGTATGTCTCTAATTTCAACATGTGAATCATTATTTCTATTGATAGGAATGATGTTATTAGTGGATTACATTCCCCAACAATAGATCTACACATATTCAAGCACTTAATTAATTATTTTTTAGATCATGATGATTCTCTGAATGCACTTGCGTTGAATGATATAGTGTTAACCAGGTGATATTGGATGTTTCCCTATAGGAATCATTTTTATCTCAACCATGGAAATTTCTCTCTAATGTCATAAAAGTGATATTGAATACTTTAGTGGACCAACTTATGGTACAAATGGTGGAAATGTGTCACCCATATTGTATGGAAAATGAAAACGACATCATCCTTAGTGAGGGTATCCAGAATTTCAAAGTAGGGAACATCATTATACATGAACATTTAATACATCTACTCAGTGGTCAGGGGGTCTCACATGATTTCCTATTTTGAAGTGGGACCGAGCTCTTGGATGTCACTGGCTCACATAGATGTTGGCTGTGAAACTATAATCATCTTGGATGTGGACTGGTACGATGGTGAATTGGTCAATAGAGAGACTGCTCCATGAACAGACATATCAATATATGAAAGGTCATATATGGGAGGGGGGGTTGATCAAATCATCACTCTTTTATAGTACAAGGTTCCAACCACTAACTCATGTGGGAGTTTACCCACAATATTTAGCGGATCCACTCTGTTTTCACATAGTATTATGTTCTAGAAATAATCTATATTATCTTTTTTATAGGTATATAATGATGATGGTTATGATAAAGATGAATGAAAAGAATGAACATGGTAGAGATCGATGTCAACCTCTTAATTCATTTACATTTAATGGGATTAAAGGGCTTTCAAAACATAACAATCAATGAAGAAAAATATCACCTTCTGAGATCCTACCCCTGATTCTGATGTAGAAAATTTGGGGGAGGCCCCATTATTGAGTCAAACTAGATTTTGAATTTGATAATGGAGTATGATTGAAAATGAAACGATGCTTCCCATAGTTATTCCATTGATGATGATGGTTCAACCTTCATCCCTATGAAGGTTCTTCTAGGATGGGAACTTTATCAACATGAGGAGGACCATCATATTGTTTTTTGATTGGGTGGGGAGGAACTCTACATTGAATTTTATGGATATGGGGTTGACCTCTGTATTAGTGGTTATTGGATTATGGAGGACCACCGCTCTGGATAATGATAAGTAATGGAGGAATTATTTTTATATTATTACGATAATGGGGAAGATCTCTTTGATGGGATGTTCACATATGTGGAGGAACATTGTATTAGTTGATGGATGTACCGATAATACCTCCACATGAGTGGTTAGGACCTCAACACTGGTTTTATATGGCACGAGGAGGACATATGTGTTGTCTGGTAACAAGGGAATTTGAAGGAACATCACACTAATTTTCGATGATGGTGTAATTTGGAGTGGGGATGAACTACTGTAATGTTGGGGGAAATGCGACAAGGGCCTTCACATTTTTAGTTGGAGACACCAGAGGACCACCTTATCAGGTACCATATGCACGAGGATGACCTTTGTACAAGATATCGATGAAGTGTTCATGTTGTTTGAATTTTCTAATTTTATTAATAGTTATAGGGCCTCCATGTTTAGTGTGAGAGAAAAATGGACATAAAATCTGACAAGATAATGTACATGGAGGACCTCCATGATGGGTGTCATCGATATTGAGTAGTTTATAAAGGATGTTATAGACCCCAGCAGTTAACTGATTAAACCCAAACATCCATTGAGGTAGTTGAGAACTCAATCCCATCAAGGTGTTAACAGGTCTCTATTCTATAATTTCAAAGACATTGTGGAATGTACCAGCTTTGGTAGGGGCCCCTGGAGTTGGAGAAGACTACTCCCATCATCAGGTATCCATTAGAGGTTTTCATGATGATGGTGTCAGAAGAGTTGGATCGATGCATGAAGACCGTCGAGATGATCAACATGTTCCCTGGAATGGATAACCAGTCGTTTTTGGTTATAAGGTGACTTTGTTGGTGTTCTACAAGGTGATCCCTAGGTGGTTGTGATTTATGCGGTTTCTCAGGCATCCCCTACCTTCTTTGCATAAGGAACATAGAAGAAGGAATTCTTCAGGAAGAGGCTCCAAAATAATTTCATCATCGGAGTGGTGAGTATGGGATACAAGCATGAACCTTTGGGGGAGTGGTGTTAGCATGGCACAAATTCATCCAGTTCCGATAGATCTGTATCCATTTTGGGAAAGACTCATTACTACTTGTACTATCATGTGAGGGTCCATCAGACTCATCGGTATTATTTTAGAGGGTGACATGGTTGTGGGTTCTCGATAGCTGATTGCATAGTTGAAATGATAGAGGAGGTGGCTTCATGTTGTATATCCACATCGATGGGACCCATACACCTATGTTAGTGGGTATTGGGTGTGAATTTCCCTCTAACCGGTGACTTAGAAAGTAGGAAGATTAAAATATGAGTAAAAATTATATAAAATCAGCACCCATTGTCCAAGCATCGTCTAGTATTCCATGGCTAGATAGATAGATCAACAATATTGATGTCTCTTAACTGTATCCAAGCATTAAAATTCCCCAAATACTTGTGAGTTCCATATTGGGACCACTTTTTTCATCATCGTCCCTGGTACCTAAATTCTATATCCAGTCACTTGTTAATATTCCATTCTGATGTCTCGATCACTACTATAACTCACATTTTGGGGAATATATTATTATTGGGTTCACCATTATTATTTCTGTTGATTTCGCCATGAAACACCACCTTGTGTTTTATTTTTTTTCTGATATCCCATTATACACCACATTCACACTTCCATAGGCGGGAGACAATCATCACTTTCTTGGTGATGTATGATATTTCATCGAAATGGGATGATTCAATATCGATTCATCATTCCATGGGTTTTCTGCATAACTTTTACCCTAGTCTAGGTCTCCCTTTTATATTAAAATGAAAATAATGAAAAAGATATGTGCTTCCAACCATTTGTGGATGCTAGTTAATTATGATTCTACTATATAGACACTCAAATGGGTATTTATAGGGAAGCAATATTTTGTTAGGATTGTAGTAAAATTAGGAATTACTGTCATGTCTGGATGCTGGATCATTAGAAACCTTTATTGCTCTTCACAGGAGGGAATATCACTGAGGAATATTGGGTGTGGTTCCCATGTAATGACAAGTAAATAATGTGATATATTTTTCTAAAGGCATATATTTTGACATTTTCCAGAGGCTTCTCTTGTTTGTCATGAGGTATCACTCTGATAGGTCATGAGTAAAACATCTTGTGGAGATTAAGAAATGCCAATAATACACACTGTGGAGGCAAGTAATTAAGGTGAAATGCTATTATGGAGTTCCTAAAAGGTTTGTTGGATCGATGGATCTGAATGGCCTATGAAAATAGGAATGCGGAGGTGTATCCCAAGAAGGTATGATGTCACACCTTGAAGGCTTATATGAACACCACTGGAGTTGGATTATTGCGGTTCACCCTTATGAGCTGCCACCAAGGATTTCCTTTTGTCATTATTTATCATCATTGAGGATTCATATTTATCCTATTTATATGATAGCGATAAAAACCTATGTACTTATTTGTATGGTGAGGGGATTGTTCATGGGATATTCCCGTCAAAAGAGCATTTTTATTCATTTGGAATATATTAGATTGTGTGTGGTATATTCATGAAATTTTTTGATGGATTTCATGGTATCCCTATGACGTGGATTCCCATTCAATATCATGATGGATTATGGGTTAAACGGGTGAAATGGATGGAATTGATGAAGTGTTGTACAAGAATCATGTGTATTATTCTTATTTATCATAGTTAGTATGGATTCAATATCCATATTGTTCAAAATGGGGGTGTTGGGGAATACACCTAAGAAGGTGGCCGAAACATGTGTTTATGGATTACATGTAGTAGTCGTCCATATGGTGAAATGGAATGGTTTTTTGGTTATTACACCTAAGAAGAGTTCTAAAACTATTTTTAGGGATTATTCATAGGAGCTTCCCATATGAAGACATATAATGTTTGATTGATGATTACACATAAGGGGGAGGCCCATGGGTTTTGTGGTGGGAGGTTGATCTGGTCCTACACCTAATGAGTAGGACCTTAGGATATTTCATGGATTTCATGGCCACTACAATCCTCTACACCCACATATGTCTTGCTCAGTGTGGGAAAAATGAGGAAGATGTAGCCCAAATGTCTGTGTCAAGAAAGATGTATCGACAAGAGTTGATTTGAGGATTTTGAATGAGTGCTATCTGAGGAATATTATATTCATTACATGAATAAGCTCATTCAATGTGAGGAGGATCCCATTACATGTCATTCCTACATTGATAATCATATTAATATTGATAGAATGCTTATATGCGGGAACTACTTGATGCACACATGGAGACAATTCCCAAAGGGAGCAGAAATGAGAGTGTTATAGTGCACGTACCGTCTCTAACATAGAGTCTAAGGTGGTTGAAGTTCATCAAAGGTGATACCTCCTGTAAAATAGGTTGTGAACATAATCTATGATAGATTCCTCATAATATAACATTCCATGTGTAGAGGGTGCTATTGATTTCAATATGTATGGGGAGGATCTCATTACATACAAGGAATATATCATTCCTTCTCAATCATACCAAAAGACAACTAAATTACCTTTTTAGGTTGTGGTCTTATATTTTTGTCAGGTGTTGAAGAAATTTGGTGCGATAAGGTTTTACATCATTCAACTTAGATATTCCAGCCTCACTCCTCACCCCATGGACTTAAATGACCATTACTCATCCACCCTAATGGAGGGTATTTCATAAGTATTACCTAAATGTGTGTGTGTAGATAAGTGTTCACTCATGAGGTCCACATCAGTTTACCTATACTGAAAAAAATCTATTAGGATACCTATGAAGTAATGAAACAAGTTTTCAAATGTATTGTGGGACGGAGAAATCAATATGCTCAATCATGGATATCTATTCTGAGTTGGTTCACCTAAGATATACTAATTGTCTTCAAGAGGGGCATATTCAAGGTAGTTTGGATTAAACTCAACCCATGGTTCCTCATGTAGTGTGCGTGTAGAATATTGGAGTGTGGTGTTCCAGAAAATGGGGTGAGCACAGGAATGGGTGCACACAGTGATTTATATGTGCACAAGTGGTGTTTTTTGGGCACACATACCTTATGATAAGTAGAAAAGGGGGAGTCTAAATCCATTTCGGCCCCATGAGAATGCAGACCCTGGGGATCTGGTTTTGAAAAATATTTTACTTCAAGGGTTCTATGGAATGGATGATGTTGTAGAAGAGTTGTCTTAAGGATAATAGAGTGATTCTTAAACTTTAGAAAGATCTATTTGTATAAGGGGGCCATTAGTATATAAATAAATTCATCAGGGATGACATAAAAGATTTCGGGAAATATAACAGTCCTTATTTCACCTGACCCTCTGGGCCATAGCAAATGCGCATTCAAAAGCCTCATTTGAATTCGGATTAGGCATGTGAGTGCCTTTCATATTGATTTTTTACATTCACACACATCATGAAACTAAAAATAACCTTACATTGGTTTCATGAAATGTTCCATTTTTTCAAGTGGTGATTTAGGATTACCCATAGCTCTCTCTTATTTCCATGTGAAAAATTCATCACCAATTATTACCACTACACGATAAATTCATGTGAATTAGTACAATTATGTGTTATCCTTACGTGAAAATTTAACCATAGGTGATACACTTATGAAACCTATATAATTTTAACCTTAACCTACACAGTATTTATGGCTCCTTTTTTCACACATATCAATCATTATAATAAACATTAAATGCTAGGTTACATATAAAAAACTCATGAAAATTGATCCCAAACATTATAACACCCATATAAAAAAGTAGTTCTCTAAATATAAACATCACTTCATTTGTAAGGGTATTTATTTTTTCAAAGATAACATAATTTAATTTAAATGTCCATATAGATTATGACTGAAAGGCTTATAAATTTCATGCCACACTATGAAATAAGTATGGAATTAAAAATATAATAAAAAACATCCTTATCCAAAAAATGTATGAAAAATAAATATAAACTATTTTACAATTCTACCCACCATAAATATTTCATTCCTGAGAGTGTGATCAAGATTTGGAACTCTCATAGAGTGAATGAAAGTGATTCTTAATCTTTTATTACATCCCACACATCTTTTTGAAGGAGTATAATATGAGTATCAAAAAAATTAATTCTCACATTTTCATTTTCTCCAAATTAAATGAAATATATGTACATGAAGAATTGTTAATGAATCAAGATTATGAGAGACAGTATATACTATGATCATATTATAAATAGTACGAACCATGGTTCTTATCAAATGGGTTAATCCAATTCATATACCATTTTATGAGTAATTGTTCTAATAGTAATATGACATGAAGAATCATTAGCTGACTAGTGAATCAAAAAAATTATTCAACATCTATTGAATAACAAAAAATATTACAATATTTAATAAAAGGGATGTATATTTATGTAACATCCCAAGTAAGTAATGAGTAATAGATATTTTTATCTATGTCTATTAATCAATTAGATAGTGTTTTAGAGGCTTAAAATGAAAATAAATCCAATCTTAAGCATGGAATACACTAATATTTTTCAAAGATTGTTTTACTGCCTTTTGATGGAAAACCATTTTTAAATCTATCTTTTGAAAATTTTATAATCTATGTTTGTAAAAATAAACTTATTCTTTATGATTGGGACATCAAAATTTACTTTGTGGGAATTTTTGGTATTTTTCAAACAATGTTCATTTTTTAATGAATAGTGAAAAATACTGCATTTTACATCAAAACTGCTTTTTAATCTAATTTATTTATATGATTAGATTATCTTTTGATATGGTTTTTAAGTGAAATTAGAATATATTTTTAACATTTAATCCAATGGTGGTCATTTGAATCAATTTCACTTTGATATTGTACTTAATCTAGTGTCAATCTTTTGATACTTATTATTTCATAAAAACACGCTATTTGTCATGACATCGGGAATTAATTATTAAATTAATTAATGTGACTTATATGTTTTGAATTTTGTAAAATAGACTTCATTTTTGAATTCGGAATATCAAATATAGCTTAGGGTGAATTTTTGGTATTTTTCTGAAAAACTTCAATTTTTGATGAATAGTGAAACCACTAAGTGGTACTTATAAAAACTGATTTTTCGTTTAAATGAAATTTTACCACTTCTGTGTTTTGAATTTCAAAAATCCGACATACATGGTTGTCATTAAGAAGTAAAATGTGGTTCAATGAGATTAAAATAATTTTTTTGGTAAATAGTAACTCTTAAGTTCTTAATCGCGATTAGAGGTAATCAGTGTAGTTTAAGGTAAAAATAATGCTTTAATAAAATGAGATGAGCTTGACACATGTCCTACCATCATTGGATGTGTCATGGCCGACCAATAAAATCCATGGGTCAACATGGGGATCCCATGGAGCCACTTTGGTTGGGAAATGACATAAATAACTTTTTATTTAATGTAAAAGTAAAAAATGACACAAACATTAAATGTTTTACTAAAACAATTTTTACATGGGGTTATAAAGATCATATTTTTTATTATAAATAGTCATTGGAAAGATAAAAATATTTCCTACATCATAGTATTTTTTTATAATTTTTAGACTTTAAATAAATTAAATTATTTATGACATCATGATGATGCAGCAATGACCTCATTATTTAACGATTTAAATAAAATGGAAAGATAATGTAATATCTAAGACCTACACATGTCAAAAACCTATTATATGAGTGGAGTTATAACCCTTATCACCTTAGCCTCGAAACACATCAATGTGGTACCTCTTAAATCCGAATACCATTTTGAAATAAAGTGACTTTTCTTTACCTTCCAAGAGTGCCCCTCCTCTCCCCTTATAAAAGGCCCCCACCTATACCTCTTTACACACACTCCCAAAGCCTTTGGCTCGGCCAACCCCTGCCCATTTTGGCCCTCCACATCCCTCTATTACTCCTTTAAGCCTCAATTTGGGCAGAAGTCTTCCCAAGGAAGCCTTTGAGCTCAAATCTAAGAGAGTTACCCAATTTTAAGGTAATGTCTTCTTTTGAGTCCTTTTGTTTGATTTTGCTTCTCCAACCCCCTAAACTCTTTTTATTCTTTTCTTTTGTAAATAATCCAGTATCCTCAGTATACTAGGATGTTGTTATAAGAATTATTCGAGCTACACTTACACACAACTACATATAATGGTTAAAGGACATACTATTTCCGTGGATGGTGAATTTATGCCTCCCGAAACGATGATTGTTCAACATTCTTTTAACACTTTCAAAGGTGGCCATTATGATGTCACTATATTTATATATGATATATAATATGTTTATGTTTTCCTTAAGCTTCTGTATTATTCATTTTGGGCATACCTTTATGGTTTCCATTATGGGTAAACGCGATATCTTCATTTAAGGAAGTGCGGTCTACCGCCCCCTCAAAGTGATTTGATTCGTTAAATACCATATATGGGACATATAAAGGATGGAACTATGATATTATATATGATATTATACTGTAATTATAATATAACTTTATATCATTATGATTCCATTCTATAAAATACGAAATAGAAATGAAAGTAGCGTTCATGCGTACGTACGACTTACCGTCTCCATGAATGGTGCATTTCATTTCTTACCTCTAAATAATTATGTAATATTATAAATGCATGTATATACTGGATATATATGATATATACATAATGATTATAATTCTGGATATAATGGATACATGAACAACATGTAATTATAAAAGGTTTATTTTTGACTCAAGTACCAATGATCGTAAAAACGACCGTTATTAACTTAAATAATTACATAGTGTTAATGAAATGGCAATAAGTGATAATGAAAAAGGTTCTTAAACAAGTAGAAATTAACTCAAGTTTATTATTCAGGAGATTAAAGAACGACCGAGTCAAGTCAGACCCGAGGTATGGGACTTCGTCTCAATCTCCTTTTATTGAGGCATATTTTGTTTTATACACAACCTTCTTTTATATGGTGTATAAACCCCTTTGACTTTTACGTTTATTCAAAATGAATATTTTTTATAAGAAGCGTTTACTAAACGATAACAGGGAATGTTTTTGTCGTACGTATGCGGTGACAACGACTTCTCCGCAGCCATGACCATTATTTGAGTTTCGGCTTCCTCTATAAGCCATACCTTTTTTTAAAAGAAAAATAAATACCATGTTTTACTTTTATTTTATTTTGGTATTGAAAATGGTTTTCATAATGTTTTTATATCAATGTTTTGTATTGATATCTTGTGATTGAAAGGTGGAAATGTTATGTTTCCTTTATGCATGTTTTTTGGGATACAATTATGTTGAGGTTCTTGGGCATTATTATGAAGACGGGTGGTTCCGTGATAAACTAAGGGCGGGTGAGCACGATATAGCTCTCCAATGCATTGGGTAACGTGAAGGAGTGAAACATTAAGGTTTCTCCAAATAGATTTAGGGAATATACTGTGATGGGTATTCCAAACGTAACCAGGAGGGTTACTCCCTATGTAAGAATGTTATGAATGCCTCAAGTTACCTTTATGTCTTATGATTTCTATGATTTATTCATGATTTGATGAGGTATGTTAAAGTGCTTATGTTTTATGGGTAAAGTATGATTTCATTCTTATGTATATATGTACCCATGTTTCCTTTCCATATTTTTATATCCCTTACTGAGCTTTTTATGCTCATCCCATGTTTTTTTGAAATGTTTTTCACAGGTCAAGGGAAAGGTACATGATATGATGATAGTGTCAAGGGAGTGTCAAGAAAGAATCCATGTTTTATTTTAAATATGTTTCCATTGATGGTAAAGAAGAATATTATCTTTATGTAACCACTTTGTTTATATGTGGAATGTAATGCAAGTTTTATGATCTAATTCTCTAAAACTCTAAACCCGAAAAGATCCTCAATGTGTAATCTTGTAACAACTCAAGATTAAGTAAGGTTTAAGGCTGGGGCCTTATAATTTATATCTATTATCATTTAGAAAAACACCTCTATTTATATTCTCCATCAATCATAACTAATTAGTTGGTACATGTGTATGTTTTGGTTGCATCGTCAGCCACTGTAATTGTAACAGCCCGATATTTTATGAAAAATATTCTTTTTAATTTTATTAATGTCTTGTGTTGTATGCTACACCAAAAGGAGTTTGCACAACATGCATCCTTGACTTGACTTGCATTACACGCAATCACGACCTTCCTCGATAGCGTGTGTAGTATGCAATACCGAGTTTCACTAAACAACGATATGCTATTAAAATATTATTATAACTAGCCGTTATGAATAGTAATAACCACCTTTTAAAATTTTAGAAATTTTAGATCTCAAAATGGACTTCATTTTTGGATTCGGAGTATCGAATTTAGCCTAAGGTGAAATTTTGGTACTTTTCGGATAACATTCATATTCTGATGAATAGTGAAAATTACTAAATTATAATTAAAAACAACTTTTTTAATCAAAATAATTAATAGTGATAAATTATTAATTTGAGTTGTTGTAAAGTATATTTAGAATATATTTTTACAATTTTATACAATGTTGGTCATTGGATGTAATTTCACATTTAAACCAGACATAAACAAGTGTCAATCTTTTGATAGATATTGTTTCCTAAAAACACGCTATTTGTTTTAACAGCGGGATTTAATTATAAAATTAATTAATGAAACTTCTATGTTATGAATTTGGTAAAATAGACTTCATTTTTGAATTCGGAATATGAAATATAGCTTAGGATGAAATTTTGGCATTGTTCTGAAAAACATCAATTTTTGATGAATAGTGAAACTACTAAGTGGTAGGTTAAAAACTGAATTTTGCATAAAACTTAATTTTACCGCTTCTGTGAATGGAATTTCAAAAATCCGAGAGACACGGTTGATGTCAGTAAGTAAAATGTGGTTCAATGAGATGAAAATAATTTTTGGTGAATATTAACTTTTTACTTTTATTTACCACGGTTCAAAGTAAATAGGGTAATTAAGGGTAAAAATGATATTAATATTACCCTAACACATTTACTAATTCTATTGGACAAGTGTATCTCGACCAAAAACAACCTTAAGTGTAAAATATTATCATTTAGGCCTACTTGGATTAGATTAGGACATTTATTATTATTTAATTCAAAGAAGAGTTAAAAGAGTTAAAATCAAAGGTTATTTACTAAAACATTTTTAATATGGGGTTATACATAAGATAAATTCGACTATAAATATTCATTAGAAAGATAAAAAGATTTCCTACATAATGGTATTTTATTTGTAATTTTTGGACATTAAATAATTTAATTTATTTATGACACAATGATGATGCCGTAATCATCTTATTAATGAAATATTGACATAATTGATGTTATAAACACCAAAATAAATGTAATTTGAGACTTTTTATGAATTACACTAATTTTATAGGTTACTATGATATATTAGTGTTGATTTAATCAACTTGGTTTGAACATATAATTCTGTTATGACTTTCAAAAAAATCATATATCAAATAGTGTCAAAATTGACACAAAATAGTTTTTAAATAAAATATTATATTATTAATTGTTATTTTATTCCTAAAAATCTATGGTTCGGCCAAATAACTTAGATAATGATATATATATTAATAATAAACAATTTGGGGTTCGTTTGGCATGTTATAGTAAGTGTATTAACCATACAGTGAAAGAAAACAAAAAGACACGGTAAAAGTTAAATTATTTAACTTAGAGTTAAATCTAATTGATAAGGTTAAAATAATACCCTAAACATGTCTAAATATTATTGGATGATAGGATTTAGACCCATCCCCACTTTACCTTAAAAATAAGACCCTTTGGAACCATTATAAACCGATTTTGACTTTAATATAAAATAATATTTTGAGATATTCCTAAGGTGCCCCTCTCCTCCCTTATAAAAGGACACCTCCTCCCCCTCCTCCTCACACCAATTTGAGCACTAAAGCTCGGCCAACCCCTGCCAAAATCTCTTCTCCACTTCTCTAGCAACATCATAGAGGTTCTGGTCTTCCTCAGAGACCAAATTTAGTGCCCTAAGAGGAGGTCTCAAAGAGGCGCTTCAAAGAAGAGGTAATTACCGTTACCAATTCTTTCATCTTTATTTCTTCTTCCACTTCTTCTTCATAGGTTGTTTCATTATGAAGTAATAACATCAGTATCACTCATATACAGATATGTTATTATAAGTATGAAACAATCCTATTTCACCATCTATCCATCCTATGGAAAAATGAAATCACCGCGCGTGCGTACGTACGGAATACCGTCTCCACGCCGTGGTGTAATTTATTTTCCGCCACCACCTTAATTGGATGGGTATAAAGGTGTAATGAGTAACTATATATGATTATTATAAAGTTATATTGATACTGAAATATTATACATACACTTCAACACAATTCCACGACCATGGGAACAATATCATCGCTCGTGCGTACGTACGGACTACCGTCTCCACGACGCGATGAGATTCATTCTCGATGTTAACCATTTAAGAATGATTACAAAGTATATATAAGAAATAATAATGAAATATATGGCATTATAAATCTACTGGATTTATGTATATATATATATGTATGTGATCTACTTACTTCCATTCAAGACAATAAGGAAAGGAAAACAGCGTTCATGCGTACGTACGGACTACCGTCTCCATGAACGGTGTTTTTCATTTCATTTATCTATCTATTATATATATATATATACTGAATATATATGATATATAAATCATATTTTATATTCTGTAAGTAAGTAAATCATGATATAAGTAATAATAATGTCAAGAACAACAAGTCAAAACACCTACGATAAATGAAACGATTTTACACAAAACGCTTCTTTAACATGGAATTTTCAAAAGAACGGGTAATATAAAGTCATAAGTGAACCATATATGATATCATAACAATGAATATGATTCTGGAATAAGTCAATAACATGATTTAAATCATTATACAGGAGGTTCGGACACTTACGAAGCAAATCGGACCTAAGGTAAGGGAAATATCACAATCTCATTTTTATCCGAGATTGTTTATACTTTAGTATTTACTGGGGTGTATTTTATCATACACATACATATTTCCTCAATATGTAATATTATTTTCTTCTACCTACAATTGTTTAAATCCAATTTTACCCTTCGGTGAGTTTTTAGTAAAATATATGAAAGGAATCTTTTGTCGTTTTTCATACGAGGTACTTTTTTGACTTTTCCGAAAAAATTACAAGAAGAATGTTTTTTTAACTTATACGGAATGAATGGATTTTTAAAACATTATTTCCAAGAAGCTTCCTTTACAAGTTTTCAAGTTTATTTTTAATCAACTTCTTTTAGTTTTAAATTGTAAGACATGTTATGAAAGGAAAATATTTTTTAAGTAGAAAGGATATTTTCCTCAAGATTGGATTTCAAGTGTTTTATCAAAATTATTTTCCATCTAAGATAATAAAGGGTTCTGTTTCTATCCCTATTATTACATGGATTTGATTGTGTTGTGATGGAAATATTTTTATGAATTTTTTTATCTTATATGAATTGTTTTATGATGTCATGTTGTTTAAGAATCCCATTTTTATTACATGGGTTATGCGATGTTGTATGATTTATGATTATGTGGCACACATAAGAGAGGATTCATTATAAGATGGGTGGGACCTATATCTCCCTCCAATGCATTGGGTAAAGATTTTATATCTCATGAGATAGACATGGCTGGAATGGTAGGTTATACCGGTTCAGTGAAACATGACTGAAACGAGGGTTACTTGATTCAGAAAGGGACTTTGTCCACTAAGATAGTCTTGGCAATGAGTCTTGACTAACAAGAAATGATTCTCTATGATTATGTGTGAATGCCACAAAGTTTCATGTTTTATGTTATGATTATTGTGATTACATTTCACTACCATGATTTATCCCATGTTATGAAATTATGCTCTCTTTTCAGGTTATGATTTCCAAAATGTTATGTTCTTATGAATACGATTTGATTGATATTTCTTTTGTTTACCCTTACTGAGCATTTGAGCTCACCCTTTTCCCCAGGATATAAAGAAAGGTTTTAGGTAAAAAAAGGAAGATCTTTATGGGAGATGTTGAAGATCTTTCACTACGATTAGAAGATTTTATTCCGAGTTTCCAAAGACACTAAACTATTACGATCCTTGTGTGTGTGTTTTTGTTATGTACTAAGTATTCCGCGAAAGTAATGTAATGTTCATGTACGTCAGGCTTCGGGTCTCTACAGTTGGTATCAGAGGAATGGTTTAGTCAACCTTTGGAAACTAGGATGTGAAAACATTAGTGAGATCCCTAGATATATTTCTACGGTATGTCTTGGGAAGTCCCTAAGGTTATGTATACGTATAGGTTATAGTACTATAACTACGCTAACGATCATATAATTAAACCTAAGATGTTAGATATTGAAGGTACTCCCCCTTTATTATGTTGTTTTCCCTAGCATGATTTTTTCCTCTCACACTATTCTTTTTGGGTTTTAGACGATGGCTGGAACCCGAAGGAACCGTGTTGATAAATGCAATGGACAATGCAATGATTGTCCTCCTGAACAAACAAATTTTATGGGAGATGGAGTGAAAAATATTATTGCTATACTTACATAAGCTATGAATCATTCTGGACATCCAAATGAGCAGATAAGGGAACAATATTATATTGAGTCCTTCATGAGGCAACATCCACCTTCTTTCAGTGGGTCTTCTGATCCACTTGTTGCTGAACAATGGATCAGTACCACTGAAAAGATATTATCAGTTCTACAATGTTCTGAACATGATAAAGTCATCTTAGCAGTATATCGTTTGGAAGGTGAAGCTGATCAATGGTGGAATTTTATAAAGAATACAAGGCAAAGAGATGAAATTGAGTCCATGGAATGGGACGAGTTCAAGAACTTATTTTTTAATAAGTACTTCCCTCGTATTCTTCGAACAAAGATGGAGAAGGAGTTTCTTGAACTAAAGCAAAAGGATGATGAATCTGTTGGTATATACGAAGCGAATTTTACAAGACTTGCAAGGTATGCATCTGGCATTATCATCCAACCTGAAAGTAAAGTTGATCGATTTTTCAGTGGCTTAAAACCAAGTCTTCGAAGGGCATTAGCTATAAGAGACTTCAGTATCTATGAAGAAATTTTGCGTTGTGCTATCAAGGTAGAAATGAAAGTTGGTGTTACATATCCATCTCATGGTTTTGACAAGAAACGAAAGATGGAGTTCAAGGAGAAATCTCAGAATAATTGTGAAAAGAAGATGAATGTTTGCTTATGCACAAAGTGTGGAAAGAAGCATGGTGGAGATTGTCTTAAATGGAATAGAAAATGTTTTAAGTGTGGAAAAGAAGGTCATCGAGCAGCTGAGTGTCGAAGTAATGGAAAAAGGGTTTCTAATGATGTGAATAAAGCAAACACTGTAGAGAACGCACCACCAACACTTCAATGATTCAAGTGCAAGGAAATGGGGCATTATGCTAATAAATGCCCTAATCCAAGGGTTAGTGATGATCAACATGAGCAACCACTGAAGGTAAAGGACAAAGGGAAGTCACATGCGATCACTATTGGCAATGTTGAATATGACAACGATGTGGTGGAATGATTAAGTGTTTATGTAATGGGATTCCAAAATAATGTTGTATCATTGAGTATTCAACGTGATTGAGATATTTTTTGGAAATAAGATGATATGCGCATAATGAAGGGAAAACGAGAAAATGAAATGTTTAATAGTATTCATGAGCTCATGATTGATATAATGACTAAGTGATATCATGGTTTGAGTATATAGAATTTTGAGGATTTTGGTATGTGGAAAGTGTTAATTTTAAACTGAATTCATGCTTTCACTAAGGTATTCAAAAGAATACATGATTAAGGAATTTGAATGGTTGGAATGTAACCAACAAAACATATCTTATGATGTATGGGGATCGACGATGGTGTTAAATCTCTGGTAATCGTTTTCACTATGTTATGAGAGTGGACTGCAGTATTATGGATAAGCCTAAAGATTGGAATGGATTATGTTGGACATAAGTTAGTATTGTTTAAGGATAGAAGTTTTCTCGATATTATTGATGGGATGTTATAGTAATATAGTTTTAGAAAAAGGACAACCTGCAGGACATGCGATAGCCCATCGCGTCCGACAAGGCTGTGGAAATCGAACCCACAACCGAAGTGCGACTGGCCTTTATCACCAACTACTGGCCTACAGGAAGTCCCTGTTTATTAGAAACTAGTTTTATTATATTAAGCAGTATGATATATGAAGTATAAAGTCCATTTTAGGAACCATATATGATTAATCTCACTATAGATCGACTTATGTATATAATTTTTGCTAACCTTTTGTTTGAGACAGATGGAATGACCTGTCATTCTATCACATGATCTGCTAACACTTCACGAATAACAAATTCAACTTCATTTATTTAAGAGATGAAGTGGAAATTGTTCAAGGCACAAACAACAGTGAGATTGTACCAAAATAAAGTAAGTATTTATTCTAATTCAAACTCTTCAACTTTAAGGAAATGATCTTGAAAACCAAAAATGTTGTCCTAGTGCCCTTATATCCGATGAATCAGATGGTACCCTCGATCGTCACAAATTTATGGCTTTGTGATTGCTGACTTTTCCATAGCCATGTTCTCTACCACTCTCCATCAGAACATGATGGTTAGATTTCTCTTCCATATCCATATTTTCACCTATGTGGAAACCCAGTGATTAGTTTATTTGGGTAAACGTTACGTTTCATACTTTTGTTTTTAAAAATAAGTTTTTGTATTCCTTTTTACGATGTGGGTTTCTATTAAAGAAACTTTTGAATAGTAAACCATTTATAACCCCGACGAATTTCGAGGGCGAAATTCATTTTAAGGGGGTAGAATGTAACAACCCGATATTTTATGAAAAATATTCTTTTTAATTTTATTAATGTCTTGTGTTGTATGCTACACAAAAAGGAGCTTGCACAACACGCATCCTTGACTTGACTTGCATTACACGCAATCGCGACCTTCCTCGATAGCGTGTGTAGTATGCAATACTGAGTTTCACTAAACAACGATATGCTATTAAAATATTATTTTAACTAGCCGTTATGAATAGTAATAACCACCTTTTAAAATTTTAGAAATTTTAGCTCTCAAAATGGACTTCATTTTTGGATTCGGAGTATCGAATTTAGCCTAAGGTGAAATTTTGGTACTTTTCGGATAACATTCATATTCTGATGAATAGTGAAAATTACTAAATTATAATTAAAAACAACTTTTTTAATCAAAATAATTAATAGTGATAAATTATTAATTTGAGTTGTTGTAAAGTATATTTAGAATATATTTTTACAATTTAATACAATGTTGGTCATTGGATGTAATTTCACATTTAAACCAGACATAAACAAGTGTCAATCTTTTGATAGATATTGTTTCTTAAAAACACGCTATTTGTTTTAACAGCGGGATTTAATTATAAAATTAATTAATTCAACTTCTATGTTATGAATTTGGTAAAATAGACGTCATTTTTGAATTCGGAATATGAAATATAGCTTAGGATGAAATTTTGGCATTGTTCTGAAAAACATCAATTTTTGATGAATAGTGAAACTACTAAGTGGTAGGTTAAAAACTGAATTTTGCATAAAACTTAATTTTACCTCTTCTGTGAATGGAATTTCAAAAATATGAGAGACACGGTTGATGTCAGTAAGTAAAATGTGGTTCAATGAGATGAAAATAATTTTTGGTGAATAGTAACTTTTTAATTTTATTTACCACGGTTAAAAGTAAATAGGGTAATTAAGGGTAAACATGATATTAATATTACCCTAACACATGTCCTAATTCTATTGGACAAGTGTATCTGGACCAAAAACAACCTTAAGTGTAAAATATTATCATTTAGGCCCACTTGGATTAGATTAGGACATTTATTATTATTTAATTCAAAGAAGAGTTAAAAGAGTTAAAATCAATGTTTATTTACTAAAACATTTTTAATATGGGGTTATACATAAGATAAATTCGACTATAAATATTCATTAGAAAGATAAAAAGATTTCCTACATAATGGTATTTTATTTGTAATTTTTGGACATTAAATAATGTAATTTATTTATGACACAATGATGATGTCGTAATTATCTTATTAATGAAATATTGACATAATTGATGTTATAAACACCAAAATAAATGTAATTTGAGACTTTTTATGAATTCCACTAATTTTATAGGTTACTATGATATATTAGTGTTGATTTAATCAACTTGGTTTGAACATATAATTCTGTTATGACTTTCAAAAAAATCATATATCAAATAGTGTCAAAATTGACACAAAATAGTTTTTAAATCAAATATTTTATTATTAATTGTTATTTTATTCCTAAAAATATATGGTTCGGCCAAATGACTTAGATAAGGATATATATATTAATAATAAACAATTTGGGGTTCTTTTGGCATGTTATAGTAAGTGTATTAACCATATAGTGAAAGAAAACAAAAAGACACGGTAAAAGTTAAATTATTTAACTTAGAGTTAAATCTAATTGATAAGGTTAAAATAATACCCTAAACATGTCTAAATCCTATTGGATGATAGGATTTCGACCCATACCCACTTTAACTTAGAAATAAGACCCTTTGGAACCATTATAAACCGATTTTGACTTTAATATAAAATAATATTTTGAGATATTCCTAAGGTGCCCCTCTCCTCCCTTATAAAAGAACACCTCCTCCCCCTCCTCCTCACACCAATTTGAGCTCTAAAGCTCGGCCAACCCCTGCCAAAATCTCTTCTACACTTCCCTAGAAACATCCTAGAGGTTTTGGTCTTCTTCAAAGACCAAATTTAGTGCCCTAAGAGGAGGTCACAAAGAGGCGCTTCAAAGAAGAGGTAATTACCATTACCAATTCATTCATCTTTATTTCTTCTTCCACTTCTTCTTCTTAGGTTGTTTCATTATGAAGTAATAACATCAGTATCACTCATATACTGATATGTTATTATAATTATGAAACAACCCTATTTCACCATCTATCCATCCTACGGAAAAATGAAATCACCGCGCGTGCGTACGTACGGAATACCGTCTCCACGCCGTGGTGTAATCTATTTTCCGCCACCACCTTAATTGGATGGGTATAAAGGTGTAATGAGTAACTATATATGATTATTATAAATTTATATTGATACTGAAATAGTATACATACACTTCAACACAATTCCACGACCATGGGAACGATATCATCGCTCGTGCGTACGTACAGACTACCGTCTCCACGACGCGATGAGATTCATTCTCCATGTTAACCATTTAAGAATGATTACAAAGTATATATAAGAAATAATAATGAAATATATGACATTATAAAGCTACTGGATTTATGTATATATATATTTATGTCATCTACTTACTTCCATTCAAGACAATAAGTAAAGGAAAACATCGTTCATGCGTACGTACGGACTACCGTCTCCATGAACGGTGTTTTTCATTTCATTTATCTATCTATTATATATATATATATACTGAATATATATGATATATAAATCATATTTTATATTCTGTAAGTAAGTAAATCATGATATAAGTAATAATAATGTCAAGAACAACAAGTCAAAACACCTACGATAAATGAAACAATTTTACCCAAAACGCTTCTTTAACATGGAATTTACAAAAGAACGAGTAATATAAAGTCATAAGTGAACCATATATGATATCATAACAATGAATATGATTCTGGAATAAGTCAATAACATGATTTAAATCGTTATACAGGAGGTTCAGACACTTACGAAGCAAATCGGACCTAAGGTAAGGGAAATATCACAATCTCATTTTTATCCGATATTGTTTATACTTTAGTATTTACTGGGGTGTATTTTATCATCCACATCCATATTTCCTCAATATGTAATATTATTTACTTCCACCTACAATTGTTTAAATCCAATTTTACCCTTCAGTGAGTTTTTAGTAAAAGATATGAAAGGAATCTTTTGTCGTTTTTCATACGAGGTACTTTTTTGACTTTTCCGACAAAAGTACAAGAAGAATGTTTTTTTAACTTATACGGCATGAATGGATTTTTAAAACATTATTTCCAAGAAGCTTCCTTTACAAGTTTCCAAGTTTATTTTTAATCAACTTCTTTTAGTTTTAAATTGTAAGACATGTTAAGAAAGTAAAATATTTTTGAAGTAGAAAGGATATTTTCCTCAAGATTGGATTTCAAATGTTTTATCAAAATTATTTTCCATCTAAGATAATAATGGGTTCTGTTTCTATCCCTATTATTACATGGATTTTATTGTGTTGTGATGGAAATATTTTTATGAATTCCTTTATCTTATATGAATTGTTTTATGATGTCATGTTGTTTAAGAATCCCATTTTTATTACATGGGTTATGCGATGATGTATGATTTATGATTATGTGGCACACATAAGAAAGGATTCATTATAAGATGGGTGGGACCTATATCTCCCTCCAATGCATTGGGTAAAGATTTTATATCTCATGAGATAGACATGGCTGGAATGGTAGGTTATACCGGTTCAGTGAAACAGGACTGAAACGAGGGTTACTCGATTCAGAAAGGGACTTTGTCCACTAAGATAGTCTTGGCAATGAGTCTTGACTAACAAGAAATGATTCTCTATGATTATGTGTGAATGCCACAAAGTTTCATGTTTTAAGTTATGATTATTGTGATTACATTTCACTACCATGATTTATCCCATGTTATGAAATTATGCTCTCTTTTCAGGTTATGATTTCCAAAATGTTATGTTCTTATGAATACGATGTGATTGATATTTCTTTTGTTTACCCTTACTGAGCATTTGAGCTCACCCTTTTATGTTTTCTTTTCCCCAGGATATAAATAAAGGTTTTAGGTAAAAAAAAGGAAGATCTTTCTGGGAGATGTTGAAGATCTTTCACCACGATTAGATGAATTTATTCCGAGTTTCCAAAGACACTAAACTATTACGATCCTTGTGTGTGTGTTTTTGTTATGTACTAAGTATTCCGCAAAAGTAATGTAATGTTCATGTACGTCAGGCTTCGGGTCTCTACAGTAATACCAAAACAATGGGAGATAAATTATCTTTACTCTTGAGTTGATTAATTTTATACCTCCAAACCAGGATAATGTGTTATGTTTGCATGAGACTCCTGTATTTTAAAATTTTCATATTTAAATATATATATGAGATTATGATTCTAAACAAATGTATTCCACTATTGATATCAATTCTTGAGCAGTGGGTGATATGAGAATAATAGAAATATGTTATCATTATTATATACAATTAGATATATGTTGAGTAATAATGATTACATTATAGAGTTACAGTGAAATCAATATCCACTAATAAATTTACTATTACATGTATAAAATTGGGATTAATAAAATAATTGAAATCATATAAAAATTATAAATTAATTCCACGTCAAATCAATTAGTTTTCACAAGAGTATTAGATGTTTAAATGCACAAAAAATTATCTTAAAAATTACCATTATTCTATTTAAAAATGAAAGGGTTATATAGTGTCTCAAATGTACATGTGATCGGTATCCCAATGTATATATTTCTATCAAATACATATATACAAATGAATTTGTTTCATTAGAAGTAGTCTTTATAATTGTTCTAATTCCTCATCAACAGTATGTAGTGTCCGTTCTATTCTCATAAGTGATACCTGTCAGTCTACTGATGTAACAATCAAAATTTTGAAATTCAACATAATCATCAAAAATAAACCCAAATTTATAAATTTATTAATACATTATATAGTACTATATTATCTTCATCATGACATCATTCAAATGATTTATTGTAGTTCTCCACATTAGGTAATAATATTTTTTGAAAATCAGAACTTTCATAAATTAATTAAAGTTGTGTATAATAATTAATTCTCATAATAAAATTTATAAATATGAATATATTTTAAAATAGTCCAAATAATCACTACAAGATGTAGATACATCCTTAGGGTGATCTAATCTCCCAAATAAGCATCACAATTCTATTCGGTATAAGAATGGTCATATCATTAGATTAAAATTATATATTTATATAATCAATTCAATTCGAACTCTAAATATTTTTCCAAATTATCAAAATAATATTAACTTATGTTTTGGAAGTAATAATAAGTAAAATGAATTATTTTCTCTGAATATATGATTCCTTATATACCCCCATTCACCCTAATTAGTAACTAAAATTTAGGTGGTTCCAAATTGAATCTTACTATATTCCATGGACTTGAAAACACTCCATGATAAGCACATCCCCTGATGAACTCATTTTATATGGTTAAATAAATGTGATATATAGATAAGATAATTTCACATAAAATACTTTTAATGGATGGTTTTTTTCAATGTGATTCATTGATGGTGACAAAATTCCAAAAATTATAAAACACCATGATGTATTTATTGATTCCAAAACACATTATATATATATATATAAGATTATATTTTTGTTTTTCATTTGACCAGTAATTGGCTGAGCTGAATTTTTTCACCTCTCTATTATCTACATCATCACATGATCTCCATTCCTCTAGTATGCGCATCCCAAACCATTAAGTTTGAATGTAAAATTTCTCACCCAAATTTCAAATAATGGATTAATAATTTTATAATTAATCGATAAATTCCGGTTTATCCATGAATGAAATGGTATATCCATGAATTTATAAACACAGTGTATAATTCAATGAATATATTATCTTTAGTTTCTTTTAAATCATACATTTAATCATCATATTCATGGTCTTATTGAAATAATTTTATCATTTTCTAAAAGTAATCATAACAATTTCAATGTAATTATTATTGTTAATCTCTATTTAGATAATAATAATCCTAATATATACAAAAATGATGCCATATAAAACATAGTTCATATTTTTATAAATTATTCAGTAAGAATAATTTTATGTTATTTAATATAGTGATATATATAATTCATCAGGAATGAAAAATTTTAACATCCAAAAAACATAGAGGATATTCAAAGAGTTTAACTTTTCTCAGGGATTTACCATAATATAAATATCAAATTGGTAATAATTATACATTATAATTTTTTTATATTTTTATTGTGAATCATCTATGAAGTCCATGCAATGACTAGATAAAAAAATTATATATATATATAATTGAATTCATAAAATAAATTTTCAAATTATGCCTATGGTAAAAATAATATGACATTCATCATTAATTTGTTTAAAGTCCATATATTTCCTCCCAATGAGGATGGATACTTAATTTGTAAAATGGATGTTAAGATTTTTTAATAACATATTCTAAAATTTGAATATATATTTACATTTCTTGATAATATTTTAAATAAATATAATATTACCATTAATAACCTAGATCCACGTGAATTTATATAGAATTATGATGGTGTTATAAATTTTTAAAAAATATTAATAAAATAAAAACTCATTGTCTTGGATTCAATGACAACTCTATTATTAAATATCATAGAACAGTAAATTATAATATCAATATTTTAGCCATTTTGGTATATTTAATAATATAATAGGAGAACATTATTTTAAAACATGTTATGGTGTTTAATGTAGTCCTATAAAATAATTTTATACCCTTATAGGAAACATGTTAGTCATGAAGAATTTACAACACGACAATTCAACTATTTTAGAATAACTATATATTAAGTGAATTTTGAGGTAAAATATGAAGTCTTTTGAATTTGGAATATTTTCTAAATAATTATCAAATTTCATAAATGATTAAAAAAATAGGTATATAATTATATAGTAATTATGAAAACTAATGACTTCACATTCAAATTTAATTGATATATTCAAATTTTATCCTTCCAAATATATTGACTACAATTTTTTTATATCATGTAATTTAAAAAAAAAATCAATGATATTTAAATTTAAATCAAACAAGGGATGAATTATTTAAAATATAATGGTATTATATTAAATGTACACGGGGTTACAATGTTGATGAAACAAATGAATAAGGGTATTGAATATATTTACAAGGAATTAGTATTTTATGAGAGTAAGGTGTTTTAGCATTATGTATTCTATGTATGTGATCATAAAATAAAACACTGTTATACTATATAATTTATATAATTTCCTATAATGAATTTTGTCAAGTAATATTGTTTATGGTTGGTTGATACCTGATTATTATAATCTTTTTGTTAAAATAAATATTATCGTTGATATTATTTTCAATATTTTTTAATGATATGAAATATTTAAAGATATTATTTTGAATATTTATATATGTATATGGATCAAAATATTAGAAAATGATAAATAGAAATAAATTCATTTTTAAATAATTCAATACAATGATAGTGTGTTGAATTTTATACGCATGGACTAATTATAATTTTACTTATATTAATAGATAATAGATATATTTGAAAAGATATAAAATTCCTTTATGATACTAAAAATCAATAAAATATACTTTCAAAAGTGTAAATGAGGTTAGTAATATATTATTACGTATAAATTAACAGATAGTTTTCAAAGAGTTATGTTGATGATTATTAAATTTTTTTGTTCAATTAAATGTTGACTAAAAATAGCAATAAAGGAGTGAATATATGTGAACAAATATTATTAAAACGAAATAGTAATTAAACTAAAGAAGTAAGATCATCAATATCATTTCATGATGGATTTATTAATTATTAAATTTTTTATTATGTAATTTTTTTTATTAAATCTATAATTTTTTTGGAAAATTCAGGAATACTAGGATATTGAATTAAAATTATGTACCATTAATAATTTTATAATATAGAGATTCAGTTTTTTTAAAATAAAAAAAATTATTTACATAAATTATATAGATAAAATGAACTCAAGTAATATACATATATATAAGATATTTGATATCTAACATTTTTTAATTACATCGTATTATATTAGATATAAATTGTGTTTTTTCAGATACAACTATATAATTTCAAGAAACATTTCATGAGTGAAGAGATTAATGAAACATAAATCTAAATCAACTCAATGAAAATATTAAAATTTATTTAATTAAATACATTGAAATATTGTCAATATGATATATAAATGTATATTTCTGGCTTATCAATCAATATTAAATATCATATTGACTCTAAAAAATTAATTATCTAGACAGTGAAATTTTTTTATTTAGAAAGACAATAATTATTTCACTTAGTTCAATGGAATGTGTTCAGAATATTTGAGATTCATATAAAATTTTAAAAATATGGTTGCTACATATATTAATTTTATTAATGATTATTGATTTATTAAAATATTGGGTGGAAATATTTCTCAATAAATATAAATCCTTATAAACATTGAATTTATTATATTTTTTTGAATTTAGACTTGGTGGAGTTTTTTAATATTTATGTTTAAATATTTTGGGGGTAAAATCATGACTATAAATATTGGATTATATCATCGAAGTAAATAATTTAATTACGATGACAAATAATATGACGAGATTTAACCATAATACTATATTATTTTAGTATGTATCTTCAATTGGAATAAGATCAATATGAATAATAAATTATGGTTAATGAAACAGTAATCAAAAAGAAATATGACATTATATAATAAGTAAACAGAATTAGAATATAATATATTTAGAAAAAATACAAATAGAAATATAAGTTATTCTTCTTTAAATAAATCATTTTTATTCACATGGGAAATGGAAACGAGTGTAAAAAACTCCTTTTAGGAATTGTTATTTATTTTTAGTTTAGTGATTACATAAAATTCAACATATTAAATATATTTAAGAAAAAATGAAGGATTTGTATTGAAAATAAGTCAGTAACACCTATGAAAATAATTATAAATTTCAACAAGAAAAATATTAATTATTTATGACAAGAAAAAATAGATTTTTGTAAAAACTATTTATAATATCTTTTACATATTTTTCAAAATATTGATTTATAAAATGGAGTTCTTCAATTTCAAAAAATTGATTTAATTTTTGGATTTATTACATGAAATATTATTTTAGGTTACTTTTTTGGATATTTATTAAATAGTTCAAATTTAGGTAAATTTGGATAATTATATTTTTTATTATTATCACACGTAACACTCCAACTATTTTGTATATATGAAATATTGTATATTTTTATGAAATATTTTTTTCCTTTTAGTTATTGATTTTTTGGATGGTTTGTGTCTAAATGAAGTAGAGTTTGGAATTTGTGAGAATCACAAAAGACTTAACCACACCATGTGGAAGGTTTTATTGAATGTGACGGTACCTGGGGTTCATGAAGTTAGATGGTATGAATTGGATTTGATTTAGGGATGTCATTATTCCCTAAAACCAACATTTTTAGTTGGTATGGTGTATGAGATATCCACCTATAAGAAATAACCTAATAAAAAATCATGGATGATGGGTGTGGGTGGTTTAAACATATAATAATAACAAATCATGTCAGGGTTCAGGGTATGGTTCTTCTCAACTAATAATGGATTTCTCAAAATAACCAAAATTATGTATAGGGTTCAGTGTTTTTCATTATTGTTTTGGAAATTATATATTTGGTTTAACAAATAAATAATAATATCATAAACCATTATAGAAACCATTCATATTATATTTTAGGGGATTATTTTTTTAGTTTAGAATCATTTATTTCGTGGAAAAACCTAATTTTTTCTCCCTCAATTTTTTTGGATCATGATCTATGTACATACAATTAAATTTTTTGATGTATTTTGTTTTTTAGAGATAGTTATCTTTGTTTTTCTATTATATTCATTGAAAATTGAATCCATTTAAAGTAGTTTGATTTATTCTCTATCATATTTTCATATAATAATATTGTTATGATTTAATAAATTATTTTCAGGTTGCATTAATGAAGATATCTTCATAATTTATTTTCGAGAAACTTTTCTACATAATGTCATAAAAAGAATTTATTTTTATTGAAAATCAATATTTATTTGATAATCTATATTGGATAACAGGGGATTAAATTTGAATGAGAAAAAAGGTATCATGTAATACATTAGTTTACAATTTTAAAGGACATAAATATAATGATCTAGGATGGATTTAAACATAGATACCAATACAACATGGTGAATTTGATGGAATAACTAATTTATGACTAGTTATTGAATATGAGTTAGTGTAAATGAGTATTGGGAATGACAACTTCAATGAATGTTTTTTTCCTTCATGTGAAATGGTTTTTCAAGAGGAATGAACTTATAATCTATATGAAAAAATTATTATTTTATAAAAATATTTTATAATATATATGTTTTCATATTATAGGTTTTGTAAATATTATTTAAATATAAATTTACTATAATTTTTGTAAACTGTAATCAAACATGGTCATGTACTATAATCACCTATTGGAAAGTATTTTGGTCCTCTTACTATGTTGTATTATCAACATGTGTGTATTAACTAGGATTCCTATTTATATGTTCCTTATCATGACACATAGAAGTTTAATATTTAAAATTTCAATATAATATCATCACGATTTTATGGTCTTGGTGACCAATGATGGAGTTTACATATATTAGGGTCAGATATTGGGCTTATACCCCACATATTTTATTATATCATGATTTATATTAATATTAAATACATTTCTTAATACATTATAATGGTATTTTAATTTATTCATCAGACATAGATTGATATATTTATTGATTTATCATCATGAATCATATAATGTGTCATCAATATTTTTAGCTTCATTTAATTTTATATGGGTAAAATGTACCCCAAAATTTTAGTAATTATTGTTGAATTTATTTCTATACATTGTTTTATAGAGTATGTCACCTAATTTTACTATAATATCTACCTCTTCTCAGACCATTTTATTAGGAGTAGGTTTTTTGAAATACTATCATTTTGGTTTTTCCCATCTCATTGGTGGGTAATTATAGATATGTGACGTGTTGGAACATGATATATAGAAAAAAACTCATATTTGACAACTTAGTGACAAAAATCTTGCTTCATGTGTTTTTTTGAGTACCAAACCATTTCATAAAGATCTATTTGGAGTATTTTACCACATAAATGGTGGATAAATAGATGATGTAGACTGTGATACATATATATTGTGAATTCCCAAGAGTATTTCACTATAAATAGTATATTTGATCAATATTGGATATTTATTTTGAATATTTTAATTAATATGTTGTGGAATATCATACATCTTCTGTTTAATTTGAATATAGCGTCTAAGTTGAAATTTTCTATGGTGATTAGAAGATGGACCCAATTAAATGATTTCAAAATAAAAATTATTCTGTGATATATAATTTATAAAAAATGATTAATATTGTGAATAAATATATTTCAAATAATATTTTTCATTCCATCGATGATATTTTTATATGGTCACATAGTTTTTTAAAATACGGTATGAGATTGTATCATTAGAATATTAAAAGAAAAATCCAATAATAATTAATGTCAAATGAGCACTAAAATTATCTAAAAAATGTATTGGTTTTTAAATTAAATATTTATTTTACCATATAATGTTATTTTATATAAATATAATATATATTTTGGTATATATGGTATAGGACCACACAAGGAAATGGTGGTATATATTTTTCCAATATATTAAAGACCATGAAAATTATTTTCAATGGTTCAAGGGATTTATAAACAATTAATTCTTCTTGATTTCAACAATATCTTACGGACAACATAGTTCATTGAACTAAAGAAATATAATTTGACTCTCATATAGTTTTAAGCTATATCTATGGTAAAATTTATCGTTACTCCATATATCTTTATGAGAGATTAAATAAAATGGTGCATCATGGATGAATGGATATGACTGCATTTTCACACTGTTGTAGGTTTTCCAATCATGAGGACTATTAGGAAATGTTAAATATGTGGATAGTGGTAGAAGAGGGCTTTGCAGTTACATAAAATGTTGGGGTAATCCTTCCCATATCGGTACACATGTAAAACCCAACAGTCAAAACATAAAGAAAAGGAAAACCTATTCACATTTAATCAAGATATTGAAGAAAAAATACTCATTATCGGTTTATTTTACACTTTATAATATAAATATATTATGTTTGTTTCAATAGGGTTCCAAAAAGTACTAGAAATGAGATAATAAAACATTGTCTCAAGTGTCTCGTAATTCTAAAAAAATTGATATATCAAACATTTTTATACTAGATGACCCTGCTAAACTGGTGGAAATATATTCAATGTTCCACAAACATATTATTTATAGTTTGGTTGGGAACATAATAATAGTTATCATACCAATAACCATTTGATTGAACTTTATTTTAGGAATCACAATTCACTATTGTCGATTCCATGGCAATAGTGATAAGAAAATTTGGGGGGTGTCAATGTAATTTTTTTTGGAATAGATTAAATACTCACAGTGGATCAATCATATCATTAGATTGTGTAAGGTCCCATCCATAAAACAAATATATTATAGTGACTATAAACATGTATTCACATTCCTAAATTCCAAAATATGAGTTAGTATTTGTGATTTAGAGAGTTAGGCCAAAACCCATATATATGAAAACTGTATTTTATATATTTTATATTTATATTAATTATGAATTATTCAAAAAATATATTACAATAAAAATAAATCAGGATTTATTTTGAAGAACAATATACCTGTCATTTGACATGAATTAAAAATTTCTATTACCAACACTTAAATTAAATAAAAACATTTTAAAATGTCAGATAAAAAACCTTAGTAATGTATATATATATAAGAAATATAACAGCCTATTGAAAATCATGAAACTAAAAAATCACATTAACATATCACATTTTTCATTGACATTATGAAGTACAAATTTTCTATATTTCAAAACACAATGTATTTTTATTAATATAACTATCTAAAATCTAAATAAATTCTAGATCACACCTCCTTGAATCATTGCAATGAATTCGAAATATATATTACATATGGATTAACAATAATTTTTAAATATGGAATACCCATCATAGTTATAATTTCAGAAACAATACATATTACTATTCGAATAACAAACATGATTATAACTGGAATAACCATCACAAAAAATTCTTGAAATCAAATAGGAGAAACATAATCAGTTATCACTATCTAATTTTTGTATTTAACATTATATAATAATAACATATTACCTTAGAAGAAAAATAATTGGATAACTATATCCCATTAACCAATGCATTGGAGGGATATAACAGGCTCACCCTACTTTTATTAATAACAAAAACACCCTTTCACATATAAAACTCACAGTGAAGAAATAAAATATAAAATATTACATCATAAAAATTCCCATTTAATCATTAAGAAAATCATTTAAAATATTGATATTCAAACTTTATATATAACCTATTTCCATATTTTAAATTATATGAAAAAAGGGAATGAGTATTTTTAATTTAATAAAACATGATATTTTATAAAAATGGAAATCCTCAAATGATAATTTTTGTAGAAGTAAATTTAATTTTCACTGTATATATGATTATAGATCATGTTTTTTTCTAAGTAGGATAAAAAAATTCAAGAAAAAGAATCATTTTCAAAAATATTAAATGAAATAAAATATAACTATAATATTTTATTAATATATACTAAATTTCCATATAAATGAATGCATAATTTTTTTTTAAAAATATTTTCTTTGATGAAAAATTTTGTTTTTAGGAAAACACTAAATGCATATGTTTAAAATAAATCCTCATACCTTGTGTCTAACTCGTCACATACGATATTTATCATTTTTAATGAAAAAATATATTTTAATCAATTTCATTCAGGTGAATATTTTATTTGTTTATAATTATATCAATATCATGTATTTCTATGTAATTAAATAAAATTAGTCATTTATGTTCACATATGATGGTTTGATGTTATCCGGTTCATAAATCAAATGATAAATTTTTCATGTTGACTATCACAAAAAAGTTAATATTCCTTCGTCTACATAATAAAAATAAAGAAATAAATATCATTTGTATACATTAATTGTAATTTTAAAAGAATTATCAATATTTATTAAATATGAACTATGATACAATCATGGAGACGAGAGACCATACGTATACATGAGTAATATTTCAAATTTTCCAGGATAATTATTGAACAAATGAAAGAATCATTTTATATTTCCACAATGATCATCATATAATAAAAATTATTTTATTTATTTATATAAGGTTATTTTTATCATCCATTCGATATGGTGAAAAAAATAAATTACATAACATTGTTGAGGTTGTTTTCCATAAGTATGCACAAAAGAAATTATAATTTTCTAACGTATGCACTGTTAAAAAAACATTGTTTTTATTATATTTATTCACTTATAAGTATTACATTATTATCATATAGATAAATAAAATACATCCTAAAACATTCCATGAATGAGGGTTATGGAAGAAAATTACATAGATTCACAAGGCGGTCGTCCCCCATACAGATGAATGATTAATTAAAAAATCCATTTTTTATTGTATGGAGATTAATATGAGTAATTAAATTATAACACTATAACTTATGTATATATTATATAAAAATATTATTATTGTATAATTTTTAACAATATATGATGAATTCAGATGAAGAAATATAACAAAAACTTGTGGTTAAAAACAATATCTCGTCTCTAGAATGTCTACATTTCTTAAGAGATTATGTATTATATGATTTTTATTCTAAAAAAGGAGGGGTACTCATGGAATTTGTTGAAATATTCTTTTAATATGAATTAATTTATTTTTCCCTAAAGAAAGAAATTAATATGAATTTAAGGTTATATGGGGTTAAGGTGCAATTATATCATCCAATATTTATGGATATTATTTCATCACATTTATATCCTTATTGTTTTCATTTATCCCATCATTAATCCTTTTGAAAATTATCTTAAAATTTATGTATTTTATCATTGATGAGTTAATAATGTGATGATAGAATTAATAAATGACCATTAAATGATAATTAGGTGATATAATTTACAATATATAATTCATTCAGTTGAATAAAATATTTATATTAATTTAAAACAAATTGAAAAATATAATTCATTTTAAAAAACATTATTGTCAATATTTGAAATATTCTTTTAGATTGAATTTAATAACATATAGAGAATAATGTATTTTTTAATAAAATAAAAAACCCACTATTATATTTATTGTTTATGAAAAAACATCATGGGAAACCCTAACTATTTCATATTAAAATACATTAAAAATTAAAAATATCATTTCATTTATTTTTCCATTAATTTAATAAATATTGCATCAGCGGTATGTAAAAACATAAGGTAATTTTAAGTTATTTATTTAAATAAATGACTCTGAATAATAAAAAACATTTATATTTAAAATTTATTATTATAAACTAACATATATTTAGGGAATATACATGTTAAAAATACTTTAGTGATTAAAAACCAGAGTGTGAAATTTTCCACTTTTCATAATATAAAATATATTCTACATATTATAATAACATCCAAAAGAAAAAATGATATATATTAGAACTTCATATGAATATGAATTATATATAATCATAAAATATAATTTATTCAATTCTTATTTATATTCATCTGTCCTTATCAATTCAATTTTTACATTAATTAACTAATTTTCTAATAAAATAATGGTAAAAAATTAAAATGGATACTATTCATATTAACCAAAAATAAAAGTATGATATTTAAAAAATTTATATCAACATATTAAAAATATGGGAACTATATTTAAAAATTATAAGAAATTTAAATTTATTAATTTAAATTAATGTTAAAATGAAAAACGAAAAGAAAAATATTTTTTCAAGAAAAATCCTTTTTTCTGTCAATAATATTTTTAATAAGAAATTGAATTATATAATTCATTTAAAAATTTAACTATATTATTTAAAAACCAAATGATCTATTTCAAATTTTAAAAAATATTATATTTAATTTAAAATTATAATGACTTTAACATATAATAAATAATTCTATAAAAATCAGTACAATTCACTACTTATTGAAAAAATAAAATTCCACAAAAATATAGAAAATTTATATAAATATAATATTTCCATGGAGAAAAAAAATATGATCATAATTTTTTCTAATTAAAATTCTATATTTTCAAAATAATTCACTAAATTAAATAATATAATATAAAAAATCTTATTTCATAGAAATAATGCATTTACATTTTAATCAAAGAAATTTTATAATATATTATATTTAACTAATTAATATATAAAAATTATTAATATTAATATTACCCATGTAAGAACGTGATATTTTAAAATGAAAAATTATATTTGATAATATTTACTAACACATGACACCAATCTTAAACAACATTGTTAAACTCCATGAATATACAGAATTTTTTTCATTACTTTTAAACACATTTATAGAATGAGATAAATTAATATCATAGTTTTTTATATTCGATAGTGTATTCCACATGAACCTGTAAGAATAAAAGTCATAGGAAAAATATAAACATTTTTACCTCACCATTAAATTAGAAGGTATGAGTAATATTTAATACATTATTAAATATTATAGTATATATAAATATCATACTGAATATATATTATTGACAATTATTTATTACAAAATAATTACTTTTTAGAAACTAATTTTTATTTTCATAATAAGGTATCTTATAAAATATATTCTAATTATTTTAATGAAAATAACTGTTATAAATTTTTTTAAAACATATAAATTATATTTAGTAATTTAAAATTCACTTTTGAAATTATAATTTAAAACATTTTTTTTGGTATAAATTTTGGTATTCTTTAGAAAATATTGATTTTTCAAAGAATAGTTAAAAATAACGATTTAAAAAAAAGAAATCTCATTTCAAAAAATTAATTAGTTTCAAAGTCACAATATGTTTTGAAAATATATTAATTTAGAATAATTATTATTTAATTTTATTTAATCCACATAATTTCATTTTAGTCATTATTATAATATATTTAATATATGGGAGATTTATGGGATTAATATGGGATTTTCTTAGAAAATTGTTTTAAAATAAATTATTTTTATATGTTTTAATTAGTCAAAATAACCTCCGGGGGAGAATATTATAAATTAAATTTATATAATATATATTTAACATTCAATTTATATTAATAAGTTGTCTCTTGTTAGTCACATAGTTAAGGTTATCCCTATACCCCACTAATAACACATTAAGTACCAAATGGTAAGACCAATACCAGAAAGAATTACATAAATAATTTCATTATCTCATTATATATAGCTATATTTTTTATATATATACAAATATGCAAGGCATTTGATAAAAACCAAAATAAGTTACATAAACGAGTGAAAATGTTCTTCCTCGATCATTTTTATTTAATTTTTTTTGCAACATCATTAAAAAATTACTAAACCATTATTATTTAATATACTTATTATATTTCATATATGGATACTTTAATTAATTAATTTCGCTACCTAAATCCAATTCCCCACCCATAACATGGGTTACTAAATCATCTATCGTGTGTGTGAAAAACTACCACCTAAGGAATCAAAGTCATTTTTTCTATTACCAACTTTCATGGTTTGGTATGATGATGGATATAAAATATATATTTTATATTAATAACATAATTGTAAAACATATTTCATTACATCATATATAAAATTTTATTATCAATTGGGTATAGTATATGATAATATTTCTCCTTTGTAAGAAAGAATGTCACCTCACAAAGTGATGTGATTAATTTTTCACTAACACATTACATAGACATATTATTTAAATAGTTATTTTAGAAATGTGATATAAATGAAATAATTATTATATTAATGACATATTTATCTTTATTAAAATATAACATTTAATTTTATTTCATACCTTTTAATTCAGTTCAGTTGGATGTCATAGTATTTGTAGGTTATATTATAGTAATCAAGAAGAAATGTGACTCTCTTTTTTATTATCACAGAACATGGATATAAATGACACTTATTTTACATGAATTATATTTAATAACTATATATGTAAAATTAATGACTAGGTATTGATATGGCATAAAATTCTAATGGATGGTATTCCCAGAACAAATGTTTGAAATGTATTAAAATATTTAATAACATAGCATGTGGTTTTCCTAAAAAATTAAATAACATCTTAAAATATTCCTGGATCATAAATCTGAGGACACCATTGATTTCAAAATATTTTCATTAAAATAGGAGAGACCTATCATTGGTTAGAGTGGGTCGATTGTGGATTGTCATCGTGGGAACTTAAATGAATAAAAGAAATTTAGAAAATTTATTATATATTATTAATGGTGTGACGTCCTGATTTTTCACTTTAAATATATCCTCATGTCAGATATCTAGAGGCAGCCTCATAACCCTGTAATTATATGGAGACATTAAGAAGGAACCTCTAGAGAATCCTCCCAATGAACGACAACACGTCAAATCAAAGATCGGGGCACACCAATCGTGGGAGATCTCACAAATGACAATGATGCGACAACCATTATTCATCATTTAGTGATCAGAATAGAGGTAGGATGCATTATAATGATTTTATTTCCCTTTTCATGGTTACCATGATGAATGAAGACTAATCCACAAACAGATTATCTTGTAGATCGATTGAGTTTATAGGATGGGTTATTTTGATTGATTTAGCATGAGAAGATTATTAATATTTTTTTTTGATTTTTTCCTTTATAATGCTGATGACCCATGATTGACATGAACATTGATTAATATTTTTCACTCTTGATTTTTTATTTTCTCCATTAATTCTTGTGTTCTTCATATCACATTCATTGTTCTTCCGCATTATTTGATACACTCTGTGAACAATCGATTTTTATTCCATTGATTCATGACACAATTATATGATTCTATAAATTCAGCTTCTATAAGGCTCGATGTAGTGGAGGTGGTGGGGTTGGTGGAATATTGAACAATATTGGAATTTGAGTCCACATTCGTTTGCTATAATAAGTAATTAATACGACTGTGTTTTTTGAGCCAATTAAAGGACTTGATCCCATAGATTTGGTGTTATAATTGAAAAATAGGCATGGATCTGGAGTTCATAGGATAAAATACCACCAGAGAAAAAACATGGTGATAGATGGTTCATGTGAGAGGAATAATACATGTTTCTATAAACCAGGTACACATGTCGTATATTGAAGACTACATGGAGTGTGTCCCCCAGTTAAATGGATCAATGTGTATCCTAGGAGGTACACAAACACCAGGTTGAGTACATGGGTTCCTGCATGTTTTCTACACCCCTCCCCAAAAAACTGGCCTATACCAGTTACATGGACTACCCCAGGAACTAGTATAGGGGATGAGATAAATGGTTTGTTTCCATGTACTGGAACATGGACATAGTAGACATGGGAACCTTGTATAAAAGCAAACTGCATGAGACCATTTCAACACTGTGTGTACCCATCATAAACATGAAATTTTTGGAAAGACATGGGCTATTTTATTTGTGCAGTACCTAGGGTCAAGGGAAAAGATGTGTTACCCTACTACATGAAAAATACCCCCTCTTACATTGTTTTATTTCCCTATACACTATAACTAGGACATGTTTCTATATGTTCATTCCCATTATTGTTTCGTAGAATGTTGGAAGTAATATTTTCCTACAACATGGACTACAATCCCTTAATCATGACATCCATGATATGTTTGTTTGATTACCCCCCCCCCAAGTCAGGGAGTGGGATCCTTTATTCATCTTTTTTCCCTAGATGGAGTTTATGGAATTGATATGGCCCATACAATTCATGATTTGATCCTCTACGTTGCAGTATAATCTTGATCAAGTTTTTAGTATCACTCAAAGCCCCTTGTTGGATCCACATGTGTCTTATTACATTCTTTTCAGATATATCAATATATCATTCTTATTGTGAGACCGAACAAGAAATATCACTTAGAAGGATGTCATCAGTGTTATCAGACAGATGAATGTGTTCTCCCATATTATTTCTTCTTGGAATATTCAAGTTGGAATATCAATGGTTTGTATATAGTGGATGTTACTTATATCCATCATTTCTGTATGGGATCGATTGTATCAAAATTTTAACTAATATGCGTTATAGACATATACATGTGTATATATGACTGTACATTTGTTTTTTCATTACTTTATGGTATGTGTTTATCATACTGGGTGTTGTTTATATACACCCTTGCATGGGATCAACCCTCACAGGTCATGTATTTTATATAGGATTGTCCTTTTGAGGGATTCTTAGGAAAACTAGGACCATATATTACTTTGAGAGATCAGTTAGGCTGGGGGGTATTCATTTGGCTAAATATAGAAGTACCAATATAATTTTCATAAAAGTTGGATGTGGGTTTGGAGAGTCGGGGCTTGGGCCCCACTAGTATGTTCAGTGTTAGAGTGGAATCAAAGGGGGTCAGTTCTACCATAGAACCTGGAGTCTATGACATTGGTTTGTGGAAACAATGTTAAGTGTTTCAAGTTCATATTTTATGCCTGAGACTCTTGTCTTGATGAAGAGGCTAACAATTCCATTGACTACAACTCTCATAACCTCATATTCGACTCTATTCATGAGTACATTGGTTGAATCGAATATAATGGTACGTGAATCATATATGAATGAGTTGTGGTTTTCATAATAGATATAATTCAACTACTTGATCTTGAAGATGACCCCATCTATGAAGAGGCTTCAATATTGGGACTGTTTCCCTAGATGTTACCTCTATGTGGTGAACCAGCTATACCAACAGCTGTAGAGAAGCATATGGTACGTGCATTACTTGTGAATGAGGATAACAAGATGAACAAACTTCATAATTTTCAGTAGAAGACACCCCTCATGTACCGAGGTGAACCTGACCCACAAGAGACTAAAGATGGGCTAGATGTGGTTACATGAGATATATATCTAGTAAGGCCACCATTTTTTCATGTACCTTTTCAGAGAGGATTTCCTACTAGTTACACACAGAAATGTGCATATCCAGAGCTTCATCATCTCCAACTATACATCATGATAATGGATGATTATTCAATGATTTTTACCATCATTTCTATATACTCAATGAATATTTTCTATGACCAGTACTTCAGGTATTGAACAATTGAGGAGGATTTGTGCAGAGAAATATGAACCAGTGTTATCCCCATGCTCATTCGTACACGTCTTGAGGTGATTCAGTAGGTTTTTATGGTTGAAGGACTCTTGGTTCAGTAGTTGCATCTATTTATAGTCAAAAATGGATTTACATGAGAAGATACCTCAGTAGAAGGCATCTGACATCAGTCTTAGTGGCCTATACATGGTAGATAATTTACGAGGTGGTCCCAAGATAGAGGACATGTATTTTAAATACCACAAGTTGTGTCTATTAAACATTGAGATAAGTGGTTCTATTCATGCGATGCTTAAGGACCACTCACTCGATATTTTTCAAACTGACATGATACTAATGGGGACTCAATGGATGGACCTCCTAGGTAGAGATAATTATAATATTAGGAAGATCACTAGGGAGGTGGAGGTGTCCGAGGAGTTGGGATATCAGCAATAGGTGGTATATGTTTTGACATATTACCAACGCCACTCCCAGGAGGTCCATGCTATGCTCAGAGTGCTGGAGGACTGTGGTGAGGACATCCACATTTGTTCAAGGCTTATGACCCCTTGGGCTCATAGAATAATTTTAGGTTGGCCTATCTCTTATTACTTTATCTTCCATATATAAAGGAACATGTTCTAGTCATTCCATTCTCATTACAAATCTTGTATGAGACTGAGGAATTTTGGTTGAATAATTGACATGACCCTTATGATTGGATACAACTAATAGATAAGACTCCATGATGAAACACCAATGATGATTGTGTGACCCCACCCTATGTGGTGAGAGTATTGGTTGGAACCTCTTATTATGGTTGTCGAGTTCTTGTTTTGTCATTACTTGTGTGGATTGTTTATCTATAGTCCATTCCTAGATTGACTATTTTAGGTGAGGGGTGTTGTGTGTCTACAGGGATGGAATGAGGTTTACATTTGTTGTGTAAAATAAAACCCATGAAGTATGGGTTGGAGTCATGCATAAAAGGGTGTAGTCTGTTACGCGTTGGTTTGAGAGCATTTCCCTTTATGTAGTGGATGTTATGAGTTTCTAGTTTCCAATAGTACTAGAAGTGTATGCGGACGTCCTTCATGCATATGTTTTATGTTTACATCCACATCGGAAGACGAGATTCAACATTTATTTACACATAGGAATGACACTGATATCCACTCAAGAATATTAGATGTCTCCCACAGAGAATCATTAGATGAGGGTGCAGTTAGAGTACTTTTAAAGGAAGGGGTTTGTGAGACCAAATGTTTCACCATGGGAATTCCTAGTTTTGTTTTCAATAAATTTATATGGGAGCTTGAGGTTGTGTTTATACTACTAGCACTTGGACCAGGTAAATATGAAGAACATGTATTTACAATCAATGATTAGTGTCATATTCTATACGTTGAGAGTGTCTAGATGGTTCTCAAAGGATGACCTCCGATGAGACTTTCACAATATGTTAGTACGAGATGAGGATATACTAGACGGCCTTCAGATGTCATTATAGTCATTATGAGTACAAAGTGATTCCCTTTGGCATAAAAAAAAATCCTCAAAAGTGTTCATGGGGCTCATGAAACAAATCATTCATCCATTCATAGACTGTTTCATGGTTGACTACACCAATGACATCCTAGTATATTAGATATCTGAGGAGTATCATGAAATCCACATATGGATTGTTCTAGATGTACTATCGTAGTATCACATTTTAGAAATCTCTTGAGGTTCTAGTTATGGATTCAAGCGGTCCACTTCGTTGAAATGTTACCACCCCAGATGGAGTGTAAATGGACCCAGCCATGGACGAGGAAGTGTTATCATGGGACCCACCCAATTGTGTGATAGAGGTGTAGAGATTCCTTGGACTAGTAGGTTGTTACCAGAGTTTCATACCTGATTTCTCTTGGATATTACCTCCTATGAAAGCATTTAATGAAAATTGTAAGCCTTTTGTGTTGATAGAGATGTTCATGTTGGCTTTTTAGTAATTAAGTGTGATTTTGAAGAGCCATCCATTCATGGGATTTCCATAGGGGCTTTCAAGCATGTAGTGCTCTTTGATCTATCATGAACCAAGATTGGTTGTTACCTAATGTAGATGAATGAAGTTATTTCCAATAGTTTAAGCAATTTGATACCACATGAGAAGAACTACACAACCCACGATCTTGAGTTAGCAGTGGTATTATTCTTGTTGAAAATGTGGCGACCCTGCCAGATGGGTGATCCATTTATTATCTATTGTAACCATAAATGTATGATGTATATATTCTCTCACAAGGATTTATAAATGAGGAAAAGGCGATGGACATAGGTCCTACAAGACTGTGACATTGAGATTTTATATACTCTTTGGAAGGGGACTATTATAGAGGATTCTATAAACATGAGATGTAGTTAACAATATATAAATGAGTAATTAGAACACTTAGAATTTTTGTATTTGTCCTTAGTGGATGGAGATAGAATAGTTTACCTCTAGTTAGTGATTGTCACCCCTAAATTCATATAGAGATTGAGGGAGGTAAAACTTCGGGATACCGACTACATTTCCCTACATGCTAAGATGTCTACACAACATGCTCCTGATAAATATTCAAAAGGTTGTGTGCGCATCGTTTGTTTTTGAGAACCTATATTAGTAGTAGTGAAATTAGTAGATGAGGTTTTTAGGGAGACTCATACAACCCCATTGGTGGTACATCCTTGTGTGGAAAAGATGTAGCATTACCCCTGATGTAATTTTTTTTGTGGCCGGGGTGAAGAAAGGAGTTGAATATTCTTGTTTCATGATTGCATACATGATAGAATGTGGAGACTATGAAATAAGTTCTCATAGGATAATATCATCGACTTAAGGTTCTATAATTGATGTGCTATGGGATATATATGGACATCTTGATGAGTTTACCATTTACATCCCAGGGTAATGATTCCATCTTTGTGATTATTGACTGACTCACCAAGTCATACCAATTTCTAGATATCCAACTGAAGTTTTCAATAAATATATTAGGAAACCATTTTGTAGAGGAGATAGTTATACTCCATGGAGTTAAATCAATGATAGTTCTTTATCGTGATTCTCATTTTACATCCCAATTATGGATATGATTATAAGATACATTTGGGACACTGTTTTTCTTGAGCATAGTATATCACATGAAACTATCGACAAGATAGAGCAGACTATTAAGGTTTTAGATGACATGTTTTGGTCTTTAAAGTAAGATAATATACATAGTTTGGAAGATCACTTACGAGTTGTGGATTTTGAATAAAAAAATGATACCATTCTACCATTGGTGTGGATCCATTAGAGGTTTTGTATGGGAGACCCTGTAGGTCATCATATTCACGCACTGATCTAGTGGAGTTACCTCTTAGGGGAACAGAGATGGAGTGGGAAAGTATAGAAAAGGTTAAAATAATGAATGATCTGATGAAGATTACACAGAGTGATCTAATTAATTATTATGATAGGTGATATAGGCCATTGGAGTTCGAGGAATGAGACCTTATGTTCCTATGATTGTCACCGTGATGTTTACTACAAAGATTTTTCTAGGGAAACATACTATTATTGGGGATTACTTGCCCTATCCCGATACAATGTAATGTTTTAAAGGTTATTATTTATTAGCTCTACCACTAATGTTATACTGGGTACATGATGTCTTCTATGTCTCACAACTGACGTGGTGTGTCCACGATACATCGCACTTAATCGACTGGGGCAAGATGTACATCAAGGATGGATTGAAATTTTTTGAGTACCTAATGGAGATCATGGTTCATTAGGAGATGATTTGTTTTGGTCATTGATTCCCTTATTCTATGTCCTGTGTTAGCTCAATAATCTCAAGTATAGATCATCGGAGCGGAAGGCTTAGATTCATGCTCAAAAAATCATATTTTTAGTATCCTTTATTTTGTATTGATAGGGATATAATGACCCATGGTGGGGAAAATTTGTTGACTCATAATTTTAATTTTTTATTTTTAGATATTATATTTATTAAATTTGATACCATGTGCTAAGACGGTATGAAATTTTGTGGCCCGATGTTCCTATTAGAAATGTATGAAATATATTAAAATATTAAATAACATGTGCGCACGGTTTTCCTAAAAAAGTTGATAAACTACTATATAGATGCATGTATAATATATATGAGTTCACCATTGAGTTCTAAATAGTGGCTTTACCCTAGGAAAGACCTAACATTTTCGGGTCGGGTTAATTTTGGTATTTAATCAGGGGAGCTTAAATGATTCATATAAATTTAGAAATTTTATTTTATATCATTAATGCCGTGATGAAATGAATTTTCTCTTCAAATTTATCTATATGTTAGAGATATAAGGTTATCCTTATTACTATGAAATTCTCTTGAGATGATAGGAATGAACCGCTGTTGAATCCTCCTAAATAAAAATAGAACTCACATAAAAGATCAGATCAAACCAATCTTGGAATATATTGACAATGATGACAACACAAAGACTGTTCTTTATCATCTTGTCATCGAATTAGAATTAGGATGTGTTATTAATATTTTCATTCCATGTTTTGGATTCCCATGAGGAAAATAGACTATTCAACCAATATATTAACCCGTAGATCACTAATTTTTTCTTCATATCTTATTTTTAGTGATTTATTGGGAGTTTATTATTTATATTTATATGATTAATTTATCATTCTAAAGACATGGAACTAATATAAAACCAAAATATATTGAGGTTTCTCTATCTTGATTGTTTTTTTAATTTCTACACATAATCATTTAATCTTCAATATGTGTTCTTTATTCATCCATGTTCTTTGGAACCATTTGAAAACAATTTATCATTAAACCATTGATTCATAGAACAATGATCTCAAACCATGGATCTGACATTGGGATGACTCGATGGAGGTGTGACGGTGGGAGAGGCAATAGATCAAACGATGGTGGGTTCTAAATCCATGTTCTTCGACAATAGGGTATAGAAAAAAAAACCCATTCTCTAAGATGATTTAATGTGATATTCTCATCGATTCACGGTTATATTTCAAAAATAATAATTGATATAAAGTTTCTAGGTGAATGGAAAAGAAGAATGGAATTTGGGTGATAGAAAGCATGAGCTGGGGTAAGAAGATAGGTTTCTATAATACTTGTTAGACAAGACATCACGTCCCAACTATGTGGGTGGTCTCTCTCATTTGAATGACTCAGTTATACCATTTGAGGAATACATACATGGGCTCGTGTACACAGGATGCCTATACAATATGTACCCCCACCCATGTGACTTTTCATATAGTTATTACAAGGACAAACACCATGTACTGGTATAAGGGAAGGGATACTCTGGTTGACATCATGTATTGGAACATGGTTGGAGTACATGAGTGGACCCCGGATGGAAGGAAATGGTATTTGACCTTTTTTACATGCCTTGTACACGTCTTCTACAAGAATTGGTTTGAATGACATGATTTATTGTACACTAGACATACCCTGATTCAAGGTACACAACCAATTTCCCTACTATATGATGTGTATTGCATATTATGTGGATTTATTTACATTTCATCCGCATCATGGACATGTTTCATTTGGGTTTGTTCTCATTGTAAGTTCAATGATGGTTAGTATGAATACATTCCTACTACATGGACAATGATCCAATTCTAAGGACATCCTGAATACATTTTTTGCAATCCCCACACACCATGTGGACCACAGTGTAATCCTATATTCATCTTTGTTCCCTATGTGGAGTCCATATAGTATATGTCAACAACCCAATTTGGATTTCAATCCTTTACATTGAATGTCAATCTATATTGATTTGTGGAATCACCAAGCGGACTGGGAAATTATTATCGTCTATGGTATCTTATTCCCCTCATGTCTATAAGTATATATTTCCCATGGTGAAACTAAATGAGCAGTAACTATCAGAACTATTTCACCAGTGTTATCAGACTTCGGAGTGTGTTCTCCTGAATAAGTGTTTCGTGGACTCCCCAAGCATGAATTACTAGGGTTGGTATAAAATGGTTGTGACATATAACTTGAATATGTGTCTTGGATTGAGTATACTTGTGTAATTCTATTATATGTGTTTTATACATATACATGTCTAGATTTGATTATTAATTCCTTTGTTGTATTAATACATCATTTCAGGGTATCATACTGATTATTGTTACACTCACCCCTGTATAGACTCTTATCGCATGTGTCAGGTCTTTTGTAGACAATCGAACTTTTTTCATAGTTCTAGGTGGAAAACGACCAAATATTTTGTTGTGAGACCTGGACGGGTCATGGGTGTTCCAACAGCTACATACAATAGTCACGAGGCCTATTCCATATAGTTTGGAAATGTGGTTACAAACTATATATTGTGGGATTTTATTAAAACACTATTTATATTACATTATGTCGTACTCTAGTTGGTGGATATTATGGTTTGCATCAAATTTTTATGTAGTGGTTTTTAAATTTCATCATTTCACAGGATTGGAGGTATGTGGGTGTGTACATGTACAATGGATATTCCTCCCACGTTAGTGATATTACTACTTTGTGGTACTCACTAGCCCAAGGTGTATTGTAGAAGGTTTTTAGAGTCACAACACGAGCCCCACTAGGATGAGTCCAGACATGGATGATATATATAAGTATATTTTAAAAATTAATATTTCATTTAATATATTATGATCTTTATTTAATGGTAAAATATTATATACATACTCTACATAATGGTCTTTAAATAATTGAAGTGTTTTTCATGGGAATGTATGACCTACCATCTCTATGATCGTGATTTACATAATTTTTCAAAACCATCATTATGGATTTTCTGTAGAAAATAAAATTTATTTATAATCAGGAAAATTATTTCATTATTATTATTCTCAAAATGATAGATCGATATTAAATGATAAAAAACGGAATCATTCAAACCAATGTAGGAATGATAAAACAAGGAAAATAACACAAAAAATTATGAAAACAATGAAATATAAATAATTAATGAGTGAAATGATTTCACAAAAGAATAATATGTGATATTATAAATATTAAAGTGGGTTTTTATGAAATATAAAATAATATACATGTGGTCAACATTTGTTATACCTATGAATGTGTTATGTTAGAGGTTTCCTACTCAAATTCCAATCCATGGGTAAAATTTATACTTCACTGATTATGTTAGGATAATATTATATATATAATTATGATTAATTGATTTCTGTATAATATAAACATGTTTTAATTTTATTTAAATTTGATAACAATAATAAATTAAATTATTAGTCCCCACCTTAATGATATGAATAATGTATGATATTTTTTCCTCAAATTTTCTTCATTGAGAAATTTTTAATATTATGCACATATTTTCGTTCATGAGGTGTACATATATATCACATAACAAGTAATATTTTGAACATATTTATCATCTTAGTATTTTATATTATTTGTTATGTAATTCCTTAAATGTTATTATTAATCAATGATACCAAGATAGTAATGATTTTATTTTACCATCTCATTATTTATCATCATTTCTTATGTTTATGTTTCCAATGGATAAATATTATAATTCTATATATCAAGAAATTAATGAATTTGAATCTTTTATAGATATTAATTATGATTTCAATAAATAATACAATTTTACATCTCTTTGGTAAATAAAATATTTTATATTTATTTTTCAAATCAAAATCAATATATCTCCCTCGTGGGAAAATAGTTTTCTTCTAAACAAAATTAAAAAAATGGATTCAAAAATGTGTTATTATTATAAAAAACTTATGAAATACATTTACAAATATATATATGAATTTGTATGATTTTTTTGAAAAGAATTATTCTTGTCTCATTCAAAATATTCATGTTTTGATTTTACAAATAATGATAAAGGAATCGTTGTTTTTCTATTTAATAAATGAAAAACGTTATATCCTCATGAAAAATATTTTCATTGAAGATTTATTTATACTTTCTCATGGTTATAATTAAATGAAGCTATGTTAATTTTTATTCTTCTAAAAAATTGTTCATCAAAGATATTTGATATTTTACTTATAAATTATTTTAAAAGATGAATCAAAATAATGTCCCATCTAAGAAAAAATTAGGTTTATTTAAATAAATAATTAACGGTTATGTGACCCATAATACTATTCTAATTCGTTATCTGATTAGATTATGTTTATGATGGAATGATTATTATGATACCCATTTCCCTTCCATGTGTTAATCAATGATATAAAAATTATTTAAGACCCTTATTTTCCATTGGATATTCAATAATTGAATGATGTGATTTTTATGAAACCTCTATCAATTATAATCATGTTGATATGCTGAAATGTTTATGAAATAAATTAAATATAACGGGTTATTATATTATAAATAATTCATTATCTTTTGGAACACATTTATATAATTTTCATTTTTATGGTCATTTCTTGATAACAAACGATTGGGGTTATGTTATAGAAAATACTAGTGGGACTAATATCTCCCACCAATGTTGGGAAATGAATATGTTCTATGGTGATTTATAAGGAATTTCTATTGTATAGTTATTAAATTCGTAAGGGATCATGTAGGGTAATGTAATTCTATAATAACATTATGTCACATGATAAAGAAGGAATTTATCTATTATTTCAATGTATTTATTATGTTTCATTGGATCATGATTAACATCACATAAAAAATGATTATTGATTCTTATGATTTTTAATTTTTTTTAAATCTTTATATCATGTTTCATGATTTATTATTTAAGAATTGATGTGTATGTGTTAGCTTCAGGTTTAGTCAATCAATCTGATTATGTCATTGTAAACATATCCACATAATATGTTCCTAGATGACATTCACTTGTTAATGCTTATGTTCAAACCTACTGAGAATTTGATCTCATCCTTCTTATCTTTCATTTTCAAAAAAATTTCAATAAATGATGTTGAATGAGTTATTTATAGATGTAATTTCATATGGATGAGGATGATGAATTATTTTAAAATAAGAAAAGCTAGGTTATGTGTTAGAAAATCACATTTAACAAAATGGGTACTATTTATATAGGTTCTTGTCTTAATTTATTTAAACATAAACCAAAATGTCCGATGATATTTTCTATGATCCAAGATGGAAATGTAATGTTTTGTATTTCACATCCATATCTGACATTATTGGTTTTGAGATGTTATAGGTGGTATCAGAATATGGTTTTACAAAAAAATACTATTTAATATAATAACATTTGTGGTTGTATTAGGATTTATGGATACTGTAACGTCCCCTTATCAACCTGATAGGTATGAATTTAACCTTGTCACATAATTTTATTTTAATTTTTCTGTATAATTTTCACAAATGAATTTAGATGACACCTTTAATGGTGATGATTGATATCTGTTTGACTCTCAACATTAACCAACATTTTCAATAGGTTTCTCGTGTGTCATACACCACTTTACTAGGTTACTGATGTGTAATGGTTTCTAGAGTCTTGTTTTGAATGGATTCATAGGATGAAGGTTACACATCATGACTATCCTTTACATATTGTGAGTTATTTAATGAATGGGTTTCAAATAGTGGTTACACATTTTTCATCGGTTTGGAAAATTAAATATTTCACAATGTGAAAGGAGATTACACGTCATGTAATACTCAGAATGTTAGTTTTAAATGGGTAAGATGGTTGAGATCTATTTTAAAATCTACTCTAGAGTATTCCCACTTGATCTATGTCTTTCCGAAGTAGATTATGGAGCATTCGAACCCTTCTGAATCCCCATCATTTGGCATTCGATTGCCATTGTTCTTGTAGTCTGATTCCAAGGTAAGATTTCTCCATCATTCATCATCATTATCTGTTACTCCACCTTTTTTTTCAAAATTTCAATATGAAATTTATTTATCTTTCTCCCATTATAATAGATCTCTCCTATAATTTGTTCTTCTAGGGCATCAAAGCCTTATTTCTATGCGAAGTGTGATATTGTGAGTGTTGTTTTACGAGAAAAATAGTAGTTGATTACATCATGGTTAGACAAACTGATTTTCATTGAATTTCATTATTTATTAAATAATTTTTATATATTAAATTTTCTAAATATTATTTTATTTGATTTAAAAAAAATCCAATTCTAGTCAATTGTGGACTTTTAAATGGTTTTGGTAAGAGAACTGGGAAAACCACCAAATCCCATTGATTTATGGTGGGTTTATAGAATATTTTATATTTAAAATGTTTAACATAAATTTGAGTGTTGATGGGAAAAATTTCTATTAATATTTATTATGAAATTGTGGAAATTAACTTTGAAATTGATGGAATTTGTTTTGAATTGATATCAATCTCATGAAAATGGCATGAAATCATTTTACTGATATTGATAAAGATGACTGCTTTATTGTTAATAATCAACATAGATTGAAATTTAAATTGTGAATTTAAATCTAAGAAATGGATTAAATTTTACTTTATGCGGTTTTAAAATAAATTTCCCATCTTTGGTTATGTTAGAGCACATGCAAGCCTTGGGTAGATTGTATGTTATTTGGACACACTCTATTTTATTCCATCATTTTAAAACATACATACAATTGGTTGCATCTCCGATGGGATGGTGATGAGTCACCTTTTTCTATTTTTAGTGGGATATGTGTATTCACAAATTGATGATATCACATAGGGGTTGTAGAGTCCAATATCATGGATCATATGTACCTTTTAGAATGTGAAAATGTTGCTCTATTATTTTATATATGAGATATTAATGTTTTCCAATATTGTTCGAACTACATTAATTTCATTTAGAATTTAGATAAATTAATAAATAATTTTTTTTAATTATGCCATTATTTTAGAGATATTCTATCACAAGTAATGGATTTAATTAATATATTTTTCGTCATTTAAATTGTATTTCATGATTTTTTTAAATATGATTTGATATTCCAAAATAATTTATTTTAAAAATTCAATATTTAAATTGGATAATTGATTGTTGGAATCAATTATGGAATCCTTGGTGATATCTTAAATTGATTTTTAGATCATACCCTACTTATGCGTTTGGGTGATTATAAATGGTCTCTTTCCTGGTTCGAGCAATGATAGAGGATCTCTTGGATGTGGATCCAACAATTTAACCTTGGATGTAGAGAGCCATGTTCTTTAGGATATTGGTTGTATATCCCTATTTGCATAATTGGGATGGAGTAATTTGGAGTTTTTTTATTACCAACTGTATTATGGAACTTTACTCCCATTGTACATTCTTTCATTAGGAATTTTGAATTTTCTCTTTTTTACTTTCGTAATAGTTGTCCAAAAACTGTTACCACTATCAATTGTATATTGCAGGTTATATTCACTAGTTTTATTAGATCGGGAATTCCCTAAGGTATATATTTGGGCTAGATGAGTTATTGGGTTTTTGTGGTATTTAGTCTCATTCGTGAGAAAATGGTATCATAGGAAGCTATTGAACTTTTTTCATAAGGTATGTATTCCGTCGAAATATTTTTAGGATATATGTGGTAGTTTTTATTGAGTTCTTGTATACCTCTCACTATAATGAACATTAAGTCACCCTGGGTGGTTTGGGAAGGATAAATATTAGAATAGTTTTACTATTTTCCATTTTGAGATATGAATGGATAGAAAGTCGAATATCTTGGTTACATTTGTTGGAAATATTTTCCATTATTGCTCAATTATATTGTTATTATGAGCCCTTACATGCTATAAACTAATGTTTCAAATCATTATGCCACATATAAGACCTGATAATCAGGTATAAGAAAATCTATCTTCTCTACCTCATCATGGAAATACTACTTTAGAGCCGAATATGGTAGAGGTGATCATGTGTGCTATCCATGCTCGAGGACATGAAACTCCTCTAGTCCTCGTTCATGACCCAGTTGTGGATCCTAAGGGGGATGTTCTTTAAAATAAATTCCAATGGTCATTATTAAAGAATTCATCATTTTTCATTGGCACTACTGATCATCACCAAAATAATGATTTTTTGGGAAATATAAAATGTCTATTTGAGTCAATGGACACACCAAGTTGGATCAAGGTAAAATGTTCCACATTCAAACTGGAAGGAATGGGTAGTAGATAGTGGTACACAATACTGAAGACAATGATACATGAGGTATTTGTGTGGAAATACTTCAATGATCATTAAACTTACCAGTTATATCTAGATTAAATGGTGTTAACCAAGGATGTATAGTTTTTCAATATTGAGTTGGATAATAGAACTATGATTGATCATTCAAATTTCATTGCTATTATGGTGCTGTTTTCACCTGATATTTAATCAATTTAGAGTATAATGGATCGATGGTTATAATTGGGTCATTGATAAGATTTCTTTTCTCATATTTTTGTGCTAAATCTAACCACTTGTGAACATGTACTAGATTGGTAGATGATGGTTGTGATGGACCTAGATGGAATGTAAGGATTATTAGGAGTTTTGTTCTATCCTAATGGTAGAGTGATTTCTTAAATGGTAAAATGGTAGCATGACGGTTATTGTGGAATTTCTATATGTAAGAGTCATTACATAACTCCAACTACTCATTGAGGATGTCCTTTTATTTTCTATCAGTGTTTAAATATATTACATTCTAAGAGGTTTTGCACTATGTAACAGAATAACTATAGCTCTTTTGGATGTTCAATACACATTTAGTGATTTTTCCTTTTATATTCTCCTTTATGGATAGAGGTAAGACCTTCCAAACCTTTTACAACTACTTGGATATCATATGTTTCAATTATAAAAGTGTTATAACCATATGTGTCCAATATGAAGAAACATCATGCAATGGAAGTCTATCCAGGGAAAGCAGACTCTGGTCCGTCTACTATGAGAGGTTTCATTACTATAGCTCATTCATTAGTGACTACTCTATTTGATTCTAGTGCATCTCACTCTTTTATTTAAACTTGTATTGTTAATCTGTTTATTCTTCCTTTGGATATTTTATCTCAGTAAATGGATATTATTACATGCCTTAGTACGAAGAGATAGAAGGATCACAATATTTTTTATTTGGTCTTCACTCTATATGATTTATAGATATCTTGGAGTTCTATGGTCCTCAAAATGAAATACCTTTAAGAAATATTACAGTGTATTGGCTCATTTCCATTTAAGGTCTAATTTATTCATAACTTTGCCAATTCTAAATTAATACACCTAGTTGTGTACCACTAGTCAGTCATAGAGAATTTTAACAAAGGTTATCCAGATATAGACCTTCTAATCTATAGTTGGATAAATTTTTATTAGTGAGTATTATTGATCTAGAGAGGGGTTCAATGATCGGATTTGTACCTCCAGTCATCATTGATTTTTCTGACATGTTTATTTCAAAATTCCATAGTTTTTAACTGGCGTGGGAGGTCATGTATTCCATTGACATAATTTCTAGAACTCAACAAGTTTCTATTCCATCTTAATGAATTTTTGGACCTGAAATAGAAGTATTGATTTCCCAATTGGATGATCTTATTGAGAAAGGATTAATATGAACGAGTGTATCACCCTAGGCGGTGTTGGTTCTCTTAGCTAAGAAGTATAATAGATGCCTTCACATATATGTTGAATCCCAAAATATCACTCAATGTGGGATAAAGAATAAATGTTGATTTCCATGGATTGATGATCCTTTTGATAAAGTAAATAGGATAATGTGCTTTTCAATGGTTGACCTCAGATTTGGATACAATAATTTGGGGATAAAAGAATCTGACATTCCAAAAACTTTCTTTTTGAGTAGTTATATCCATTATGAGTACCTTCTTATGAAATTGGATATGATAAATGCTCTTTTAGTTTTAAAATCTCAATGAATATCATTTTCCATGATTATTCACATACATTTGTGATATTTATTATGAATGACATCATTTTTTACTCTAAATCTAAAGAGGATCATGTGAATCACCTAAGGAAATTTGTATGTCTTCTGAGAAATCACTGAATCATTTCAAAGCATCGAAGTGTGGCTTCTGGATTCAATAAATGAATTTCTTAGAACACGTGGTGTCTGAGCAGGGTATATAAGTTGATCCTATAAAGCTAAATGATTTTATGACTTGGGAGAATCTATGAAACATATTTGATATTATATGCTTCATGGGATTATCCAAATATTATCATAAGTTCATTTAGTACATATAGATTATGGATTCTCTAACAACTGCTCTAAATTGTATTGGGAGATGTTTTCTTAAAATGATAAATTGCATAGTTAATTTGTTGAGATAAATATATTTTTTCTACATCAGCTGTTTTGACACTTCAAGAGGATGGGAATCTATATGTGGCCATTTGTGATGCATTGTGTTCTGGATTGGGATGAGTTATTATTCATGGTTATCATGATATTTCTTGTGGATGTCATCTTCTTATTTCACATGCGAATAATTATCTGACCCATGATTGTTAACAGGAAACTGTGATGAAAATTCTTAAGAGTTTGTGGCACTATCTTTTTAGAGAAAGGTTTACTGTGTATTTAGATCACAAATGCATGAGTTATATCTTCTCTATGAAATATTTGAACATATATTTTATGAATTTGGAGGAGTAACTACAATCATTTTATTTGAAATCCCTATATACTATGGAATGGACTTTACAATACAGATGTTTTGAGTATGAAACTTCCAACAAATGTATTGAAATTATATTAATAATATTTGAATTTGATGCCTCTGATTGCACAGCTTCATGTTGGATTTCTAGAGAAAGGGAATGATGTTTTTGTATCCATCAATTTATTTAAATCAACTTTTCATGAGATGGTTCATTTGAATCATGTTATTTATAATCAATATCCTACAATTAGAGACTATATTTTATGTTGGGGAGTTGTTTTCCCTGTGGTCGTTCACAAGATATGGTGTTCTATGATATAAAAATATTTCCATTATTCCTTCACCATCATGGGAGGGTATGATGTAGGGTTATCATAAATCCCAAAGGCATGTGAACCTATAAAACACTATGATTTTCTCTGACTAGTGGTAGTAGTTTTAGAGGATATATATGATATAGGGAATTGATGAGTTTTCCTGTTGTTGATATATGTGCCAACCATTTAATGTTAAGAATCATAATCCTTGGGGTTTACTTCATCCACATCATGTCCCAACATAGAACTGGGCTGAAATCTATGTTGACATTGTGGTTGGGTTTCCACGTACTGATAGAAAGACGAATGTGATATGGGTTCAGATCGATATTATGACAATGTCAGCCCACTACATACCAATACATGATACATATAATGTTTAGGTTGTGAGAAACCACTCAGTGAATGCTATTGTGATTTTTACGTAGTTACATCTATTCTAGTCACTGTTAGGAATCATCAGTTCACATATCACTTTTTATGAGGCATTTAGGAGGATTTGTGATCTCAAGTCCATTTGAGAACATCATACAATACCCATTCGGATGGAAAAACAAAAAGGGAAATATAAATTCTTGGGAATATACGCCATGCCTATGTAATCAACTTATATGGGTCTTGGGTTGATCACTTGGGTTTGGTTGATTTTTCTTATAAAAATAGTACCATTCCAAAATCAGAAAGGAACCTTTTGAGGCCTTGTTTGGAAGGCCTTGTAAATATCTGTTGTGTTGGTCAATTATTTGTGAATGTTCTTTGTTTGTACCATGATTAGTGGAATCGGAAATAGAAAAGATATAGTTAATTCATCACATAATGATTAAATAATAGAGACGGAATCATTCTTATGCTAACTATTTTCCATAAAAATGGATTTTTTGGTTGGTGACCATGTGTTTTTGAAAGCATTACATTGGTTGGATCATCTATGAATTGAGAAGAAAAGGAACCATTCTACATATTTAGTGGGAAATTTTTGTGGTTTTTGTGTAGGTGGGGAATGTTTTGTAACATTTATCACTTCTACCATAGCTGATATTGATACATAATGTATTTTTTTGTATTATATCTGAGAAACTGTTTATCTAATACTACTTATGATTTGTGTTGGAGTAAACTTGAAATTATAGATGATTTATCTCTGACTGAGCATACAAACTATATAGTTGATTCTGAGACTAAGGTACTTCATGGGATAATGATTCATTTCCTTCAAGTGATATAAAAATGTGGTGTTTATAATAATGACACATGGGAATGCAAGGAACTAATGAGAAAGCAGTGGACTCATATTTAGGGAATGGAAGCTTCTTCATAGGCATTATGGGGATATAAATTTTCTATTGTGGGGAATTTTTATAATCCCATTAATAATAACAATGGTATGAAAATAACCATATCATATATATTCCTTTTCTTTTACTAGGTAAGGGAATATAATTAATTTGGAGAATACTTATAATGGTGAATATAGATATTTGTTGGACTCTCATCTTTAACCAGTTTTTCATGTATGCAACCAAAGGGTTACACACCATGTAACTGGGTTACACGACATGTAATTATTAATCATCTAACTACTAGAAATTCTACACACTGTGATGGTCACACATCATGACTACCACTTAGACATCATGATTTATTTAATGAAAAATGTTTAATTCGAGGTGACACATTTTTTGGAGGTTATAAAAATTTTCTATTCCGTGATGTGAAAGGTTATTTCACATCATGTTATACCAAAACTATAGTTTTTAAACATGAAATATGGATTAGATAATTTTTCTACACATCTACATTTTACTCTCCTTCAACCGAAGACCTTCTGCTGTGAGATAATGTATCATTCCAACCCTTTTAGATCCCCTCCTTTTCCATTTGATCATCGTTGCTCTTGCGGTGTGATTCTTGGGAAAGATTTCTCTGTAACTCCATATCATTCAATAATTATTCTCCATTGGGATTTCAATATATCATCCTAAAATTTATGGATATATCTCCTACTGTTTTAAATCTCACCACTAGTTTGTGCATTTAGGACTTCGTTACCTTTATTCTTATTGACATGTTCTCTTTTGAGTATTCATTATTTTGAAATAGGTATTTTATTTTATAATGTTTATCAAAATTTATTAACCTCAAATTTATTAATATATTTTAACAATTGATAGAAATTGAATTTCATAAATATTATTTCAATTAACATAATAAAATTAAATTCCAATGAATTGGATGATTTGAAATGACCTAGGCATGTGAAATAGAGAAAACCCCCAAATCTCATTGAATTGGATTGGTTTTATAACAATTTGACGATTTAAATTATTTAATTTAAATTATGAATTTGATAGAAATTACTCCACTTAAATTTTTTAATTTAATTGTGAAAATGAATTTCTAAATTTATGGATTTATATTTTAATGGGTTTCAACATTTTGAAGATTGAATAAAATTTTATGATAGAAACCCATTGGTTTTATCTTATTATAGAGTCCTATATATTATAAAAACCAATTTTGGTTATAAATGGAAAATTGGCATCGAAATTGAATAATGTGATTTATTTTTATATTAACGAGCCATAAAAAATTACACTTTATTGATTGTGTAGGAGTACGTGAAAGCTGTAAGTAGATTTTATGTTATTTGGATGCAATCTAATCTATTAAAATGTTCTAAAACATACATGTAGCAGGTCATATCCTTGATTCGATGATGACAAGTCACCTTTGGAGAGGGAAATAGGATGTGTGGATACACATATTGTTGAGATCACTTAGATATTATAGAGACCTATAACATATATCATACAAACCTTTTTTAAGATAGCCATGTTTTTAGATTGTATTATATTTGAGAAAGAAATGTATTCCTATGCTGTTTCAACTTCATTACACGTGTTTTTAATTTATATAAACTATTTTATATAAATGGGGATTAAAACCATTATTTCAGAAATATTCCATCACATATAATGTATTTTCTTAATTTATTATCCCTCCTTTTATTTGTATAACATGATTTGTATAAATATTATTTGAACCTCCAAACATGTTTTTTTTAAATTTAATGCTTTCCGTTGATTAATCTATTTTCGGAATCTATTGTAGAATACATTATGAAAACCTAATTCCATTTTTGTCACACACCTTACTAGTGACTTCATGTGTTTTATACTATATCATTCTATGTTCAGGAAAGGGGAAATGATCTCTTGTTGGTGGATCCAATTGTTGAACCATAGACATGGTGTGTTGTTTACATAATGACTTGGGTTGTGGTTACATGTTTTGGTATTTCAGTTAGAGTACATTGGTCATAAATTTTATATTATATTAATGTTATTTACTCCTAGATGATCATATTTTGTTATTCATATTTACTTATCCTCTTTTACTTCTAATATTCTTGTGGGAAACCATTCCCTCATTTAATTGCATGAGGACACTTTCTTGATGCTGACCAGTGGGGAATGGGAACACCCTTTTGAAATGAAAGGGTCATCTCAGTTATTAAGATATAAGGGTACTCAAGATAGTTCATGATAGACACCACCATTTGTCTGTAATAGTAAGTATGAATATAATTTCAATTTTATGATGCCGATTTTAGGTTTTAATGGATGAGTTCATAATGGGAGTAATGATATTTTATAAGAAACATTATTTGTTTAAATTCTTTGTAATGATTTTTTTAACATGAAGAAATCATTAAAAATTTTGTAAATTATATTTCATAGTTTTAATAACCAATAGGTAATATAATATCATGGATATTGAGGCCATTATTGGAAGAAGAGATTTATCGTATTGAAAACCATGAGATTGAATAGTGATTTAATGACTAGTTATTAATACCCAAACACTAGTAGCGTTTCGTTGGAGCCTTATATTGTTAAAAAAGATTATTAAACTGTAAATTGAATCTTAAATTCCAATTAGTTTAGTAGCCTTTGTAAACTATAAACATATTTTAAATTTGAAATTAAAATTAAAACATAATTGTTTTTGGAAAACACTATTTATCCCTTTATAATGACACTTCATATCAAAAATAATAAAATTCCCTGAAACCTAGATGAAAATAAAACATAATAAATGAGTGAGATAGAATTCTATGTAAGATATTTGTATAATTAAATCTAACTTAAGTCATTAATAATTATATACATGGAAATGAAAATAAATGAGAACATATTCTTTTTAAATAAGTGTACAAGGAATAATCAATATGAATCCATATATTTTTCATAGTGAATATCCTAGGGATCAAAATAACTAAATTCTAAATTCAAGATATTCTTAATTAATGTATTTCATATATCTATCACATGATTCACTATTGTCAAGAACTTTCACAAGAAATGTTATTTTATTTGAAATAAAAATTTAATTTTAGTTTCACTAATTAATCCCATGAGACTACTAATGTATTGATGTGACATCTGAAACTAACACCCACCCTTTTCTTTCATTCTAATCCATTCATCAAATATCAAATAATCAATTAAATTAACAAAAAATTATACATATTATTAAATATCAATATTGATTTATTGATATTGATTTAACGTTATATCCACTATTAATCAAATACAATTCAATGAAAACACCATATATAAAAATAGTATATAGAATAAAATATAATCATATCAAGGATACAATAAATAGGGATATTTATTTAAATGAACTTTTCAATGAATAATGATCCTAAATAATGAAATGGGTCATATATGTTCCATAAGAAATAAATAAGGTTTGTAAATAAAATATTACCTAATTAAGTGAAATTGATATGAAGTCCCCTACAAATATCATATCATTGAAGTAAACATTAATAAATTGAATCAAAAAAAATTATTTATTTTAAAAACTAATAAAAAAATGCTAATAGAATATATGATTAAGAAAACTATTTTTAAAAATAATCACCCCATTTAATAAACAATAATTTTGAACATTTATCACCATAAAAGAATATTGTGTTATGAAATACATTACCACATTGTAATCTGTCAACATGAATGAACTATAAAATAAATAATATTGAAATTTAACATTGATTAAAATGAAGATAAATAGATTTAATAAATTATACATCAAGGGTGATGTTCGATAAAAAAATAAATAATTAGTGCATAGGGAATAGGTCTCGATGAAATAAAACAGAGACAAAAAACCCAATAAAACTTTCTTCCCTTTAGTGGTGAATATATTAAACTCCAATATAATTGTTTAATGTTTTTTATCAATTTATAAATACTTATAATAATATTTATTATATCACATATGAAAATATTATATCATCTTAATACCAATTTCATAATAATATTTCATTACTACCCATGTTTTTTGTGTTTACTACATCATTTTCGAATGAATGTTTTTTCATGTTTGTACCTAATGTTGTGAATATTATATATATTCATAATATAATTATTTATATATAATTTCATAGATATCATATTTATTTATTAAATAACTTTTTATAATCATTATTTAAAGGTTAACATTGAAAATTAATTGAAATACATTGTGTAGATGGTATACTATAAATATGCATGAGAGATGATACCATCCCCTTAATGTAGAAAGTGTAAGGGAGTGGACGGAATATTATTATTTTATAGGGTAAATAATTTTTTCAATTTTATCATATCTTTCTAGTGGTTCCATTATTTTTCACATCAATCTAAATTAGTGAGGAAAAAGAATGTACACAACCACATGGAGATATAATGTCAAAGGTATGCATATACATAGCTTTTATTTTCTCATTGGATGGATAAAAGGGGGAAAATGGTTATCAAATAATCATAATAACATAGTTTAATATATATAACACATTATTTATTAATTCATCATAAAAAATACACGTATAGAATGTATAATAAGTAACAAACACGAGAGAGTCAATAAACATGATTACCTCTTCTTTGGTAGACTTTATTTATTTTCTTCCTATGTGATTTGAGGTATTTATATTGGAAGGTATTGAAAATCATGATATTTAATATGTTTTTGGAAAAGAGAAAATTGTAGGCTTTTTTTGATCTAGATGTACCAAATTTGAATGAATAATTGAGGGAGGAGGTTCTTATTTAAAATTGAGGTGATGGTAACATTTAAAATATCTAAAAATATTAAAATATAACAAGTCTATTCTAAAATAAATGATGTAAAAATTGAATATCAATGAATATGCGATGATATTTTAGACCATAAATTTTATACTATTAGATATTTTAATATTTTTATAATTTTTTAACAATTTTATGAAATATTAATTAAATAAAATATAATTATTATCAAATTTGATACTATTGATTAATGTTGATTTCAAATACTTTAAGTAAATGATGGAATATGAATATATTAATTAAAAACGAAACTTTTTGTTATATAGATCTATAAAAGTCATTTCACATATTTATACATTCTAATAATAGAAAAATTAATATTTTTATAATCATTATTTTTATTTATTTGTTAATTAAAAAAATATTGTATTGTCGTTTAAATGAATTTGGGGTAATCATATAATTTATAAAAAGAAACAATAAAATTATATTATGAAATAAATTTCAATATGATAAATATAGACATTTTTTTTCATTTATATTTTCATTTTTCCATATGTGGAAACCTAAAAAAATTTATGTAAAAAAGAATGTAATTTGTTAACTATCATTAAATTAAATAATATAGAAGTTATTTTATAGAAATTGTTTCCATATGAAAACAAAATTTTACTATTGTGGTTAAAATTTAAAATTAATATTTATCCAATATTTTTGTAAATGTTCTATTCATAGTTATAATGTTATAATTTCATTTGAAGAACCCTTTAAATCTATTGACAATTACAGTACTATAAAACATTTTTACCATATAGGTGTCAACAATTATTCTATAAAACAATGAATGTCCCATAAATGGACCATGTTAGAATTAATTTACCATATTACATTATTGTTTTTTCATTTATTTTTTTAAAATTTTATATCACTCCATAAAAAAATATTTATTTTGATAAATTATTTATTGGAATTTTGACACTACATAATACATTGTCTATAATAAATGATAAAAAAATACATCATAAAAGAAATATTATAATAAATCCTTAACATGTAAATGTGAAAATCAAATTTTTTTGATGACATAAATTATCACAAAATAAATTTATTTTATTCATTTTAATATCATTTATTTTATATTTTCACCATTAAAATATTTATAGCATCACTATTGTTAAATTATTTAGGTTACATACTTAAGAATTTAAAATAAAAATTTAATTACAATGATGAATATAAATAAATTAAATTTCCAAATAATACTTATATACTAAGACACATTACATATTAGACTATTATAAATATTTTATTATCCTTAAAAATTTCAGTGTGACATTATATACATTTAATCCATAAAAATATTATAAATTTAATTACATAAAAAATTTGATGTAAACATTCATATAAAAAATCCTACAATTAAAATTCATGAAACATAATAATTCAATGAAATTTCAGAAAATATTTGGGGCATCCTATGATAATAATCATTTTATTTTTAACCTAAATTACTCATTTTACCCTTTACCTTGGTAAAGATATCTATTTATAATGGTACAAAATAAAGATTACATATTAACTAAATATTAAAAAAAAATGCATTGAAATATTGAATTTTTCTTCCAAAATTCAAAACATAAAAGTTAGGTAATTAAATTTAATATTAATAATTTTAAAAATAATGAAAAAATAATTATTTGAAAAATACATTTTTACGTAAAAAATGTACTTATAATGAAATGAGATAAAGGGTTGATTACAATTATATTAGATTATATATAAATATATAGTAATTATTTTAAATTTAAATTGAATTAGAATATAATTTTTAAATGGTTAAAATAATAATTGAGTTTTCATGAAACACGGATAATTTTCACTAATCAATGGAAAATAAATATTTAGTGAAAAATCAGAAAAATTCCACCTAATGTATGTTTAAACTATTTTTCAAAAAACAAGGTTAATTTTTTCAAATATAATATATAACAATTCAATTATTTATATTTAAAAAAAGTGTGCCATTAAAAATATGGATAAATTAGATTTTGAAAAATATAGATTTCTGGTGTAAAATTTTGATTGTTTTATCTTATTTCTATTAAATATATTGTATGAGTGTAAAAACATTTCATTGAACATTTAATATATAAATTTTATTAAAATCATTGACAAATATTAATTAAATAGATTGTTAATAAGGATTTGGGAAATTATATATTTCATATTGTTGTTAATATTATTCATTCCCAACATTATAATGGTTGGGTTATGATGATAAAAAAATAATATTTCATTGTTCATTTATGTTGGGTTTTGGATGGAATATAAGGCATCAAAGAGATTACATATAAAGAATAGCATACCAAAAACTCTTTGGGGTCACATTCCCTACATAAATAATAAATTTCTTCCTCACAATTTGAATTTTTATTTGGAAATTGAATGGTCGATATTTGATTTGTTTTGGATTGAGGAATCAACAATAGGGTTAAGAAAACACCCTATTAATAAGTGAGAAGAGGGTAATGTTAAGGAAACTAAAATGTTATGATTTTTATTAGGGTAATTGTATTATGAAATGGAAAATTTCTGTGGAAAAAAATCAGAAAATCATTATTCGACTAATATTGATATAGAACATGGTTCAAAGAATGATCATCATCACAAAACAGTAATTCTATGATTGGTAAGAAAACCATTTTCATAATAATAAAAATAAATTTCTAACATTTCTGTTCCAAAATCATTATTATAGATATTATTAATTCTGTTAATATCAATATATGAAATTTAGAAAGTATACTTACTTGATATCTCTGCACAAAATAATCCTAATATCATCCTTGGTTGAAAATAAATATATTTTCACTTCATCTATAATGCTCAAAAGTGTATATTGATGTTTTTTTCATGCCTGATATGCTTTATGGAATTTTATGATCCATAAGTGAATTTTTGAGCCTTTAAATATTTTGTAATACCAAAATGGTTACAAATTTTATGAAATATGATAAATAATACATTAATGTCAAAAAATATAATCTAATATCCTTCTTAATCTATTGTATATTTAGTTAACATAATGTCTCATCCAATATTTATATGCTTAGATCTCTATACAAAAAAAATAAGGAATGCCATTGTATATCCAACATCAACAAATCATTATATTCTTCAAACAAAATAATGTATCTCTTGTTTTCACATATCAAATATATAAATACCCTGTTCTCTGTAAAACCTTAATTAAAACACGAATTCTTCTAGAAATAAAATATTATGTCTTAAAATACAAAATTTACTAAACGCCACAAAAAATAAAATAAAATTCTTCTTAAATTTCTTTAACCTTGGGAACATATTTAGTGTCACCATCACTATATGATGTGTTTAAAAAAAATTAACTTACAATAGAATCGCTTCCCCTTGTTATTGGAATTATTCATCATATGCTCCCAAATCATTTAAGACGATGTATTGTAGTAATGTACATATATATATCATAATTCTTATAAATGCAGAATAATTTAATATTTTATTACAATATTATTCATGAATCAAATTAAACATATACAATAATCGTTCATATTCATTATTCAAGCATTAACCATGCATAATCATTATATTCATTGATACCTCTTTACTTTCATTCTTCATTTCTAGTCTCTTTATCATCACCAGTATAATAGTTTCTTGTATAATATAAATGAACCATTTCAAGAGTTTTTTCACTAGGACATATATTTTAATGATGACCATATTTTCCACATTTTAAACATTCAACCATCAATATTACCTTAGGCAAACCATTTTTTCAAAAATTTCATATTTCCTTAGAAATTTCAATATTTACATCCTTAATTATTATACCCAACAACGTTATCACATTACTCTATGACTATCATTTCGGTGTTTCGTCTAATATTATTAGTATACGAGACACTAAATAATCTTTCCCCTATTGTTTCCACCACCCAATCTCTCGGTGAAAACTATCCTTATATTAATTGGTGAGCAAAAATGTTGTTTAAGGTGTATGTTGTTAATCATACATCATGATAATAGATTATGAATAATCACAATATCCTTCACTATAGTCAACATTTGATATGGTTTCCCATTAATACATTTTCAATCTTAATCAATTTTAACACAGATCATTCTAGTTCTATCCATTGACTAACACAAAAAAACATAATCTATGAAAAACTATACATAGTGTAAAATAACAATGTTTTGAGGAATAATTTATATCATATATAAATAATGAAATATTATTCTTGGTCTATTAGTCAATAGGTTTTACCTAGGTAATATGCATTTATTTCCAAATTGATATGATATTATCCTATAAATAAAATCATCTTCATAGTTAGTCAGAAGGTTATATTCAACATTCTATATTTTCCATAAATATAGTTCCCTAGGTTTATGCTAAAAATATTAAAATAAAAAATATAAATACACATAATTTAGTATTCTATATTGGGTGCCTTAATTTTTTACAATTTCATAAGAGGAATGAAATCAGTTACCAAAGGACCATATATTTTAGTAGTCTTATAAAAAACAAACATACATGATATTAAAATTACGCATTAAACATAAAAAATTATTTTATTTTATTATAACATTATTCCATATAGGGTAACCCTACATATCAATTTTAATAAACATATTCGAAACCCTGTAAAAATATACGATATGAAGTAGGTGAGTAGAAATAATCAGTAAGTTATAACTACAGTTGAATTTATCTTCAATATATAATAATTATTTGTATGTAAACTAATATAACTGAGAACACTTTCAATTTAAATAACTATATAAGGAATTATATATAAAAAATGGTAAATAACAAAAAAATTTGCATTGAATAAATCAAATGTGAATGAAATGAATCAATATATACTGACATAGTGAAAATGCATTGGATAATAAAAATTGAATCCTAAAAGGAAGAAGTGAATAATTATTTGACATCATGTATCTATGACATGAACCACTATCATCAAAACTAATCACAATAATGATTTGTCTTTGTGGGTCAAAACCCATTTATTGGTAGTTGAACTAATTCATCCCTCGAGACTACTAATGCATTGACATGATATCTATAATCTAACCCCACCCATGACTATAATATCACTGAATTCCAAACATAGATAGTAATATATATAATAATAAAAAATGTGTCTCACCATCAAACATCCATATTGAGTAATGGGTATTAAATTAGTGTTGTTTCCCTTATTAGTCAAATAAATTTCAATGTAAACCCTATATGTAAAAATTTTGTACAGATTAGAAAATAATCATATCCATGATACAATAAATATGTAAATTATTATGAAATGAAATATTTATTGAATTATGACCACGTAATATTATTGGGCAGTATCTACAACATATGAATAAAATTTGGTGTGTAGTATTTAAATATGCCTCAATGATGTGAAATTGGTATGAATTAACTTACAAATATCATACAATAAAAGTGATAATTAATAAAATTAAACGATTATGTTTAGGTGATATAAATACCCAAAAAATGTGTAAATAAGAAACAATATAATAAAAATACATTTGAAACATAATTATATAATTACATAATCAATAACTTATATGTTTTATCACAATAAATGGAAATTCGTTAACGAAATTATAAACAAATTTTTATTTAGACGAATCATATTCCCCCTAAATTAATAATAATGAAAAGGAAATTTTAATATGAAAGATATAAATAGATTGATGATATGATATATAATGTGTTAATAAACCAAAAATAAAAATAAGTTATGAATAAGGAATATATCTCGTAGAAAAAAAAGTGGGACCAGAAACCATTAATACTCCCTTCCATTTAGTGGTTCGTACATTAACCTATTTTACAATAGTCCAAATAATGTTATTAATTTAGAAATGGACCATATTCATATTTATTATATCTAAAAGGGTCCTCTGATAACCTCTTATCACACATTTCTTAATAAAAATTCATTATTACCCTTATTTTAAATGATAAATGCTTCATTTTCATGAGCTTGTTTTGTCTTGTACATCGCAGTTATTTTTATAGTATATAATTCCATTATATACAAAAATATTTTAATGTTATAAATATCATATATTTTCATTATATACATTTTATAACAATTATTTATTTATGATTATGGAAAATGAATCGAATCATGTCGGGGTGAGGTTTGGCCATACGTACGTACGAGTGAGGATTTCATTCCCATAATGGTGAATGTGAATGTAATTAGATGGTATATTGATACCTTTTTATATATGATGTAATAATTATCATATATATCTATTATTTCCAAAATTACACTAAACAATGATTATTGGTGTTGTAAAAAATACACCATCGTGTGGATACGGTAAGTTGTACGTACTCATGTGTGGTGATTTTACTTCTCAGAGGATAAATGAAATGTAGATTATTGTTATTAAATAATCATAATAACATGTCATAATTTAAATGATACATTATTTATTATATTACAATGAAAAAAACTGACATATGAAATGAAAGAAGACCAAAACATAAGAGTGTTGGTAAAGACAATTACCTATTTTCCAAAATACATCAATATATATATTCATAATGGAGCTAGGGTATGTAATTTGGGAGTACCATAACCACTAAAAAATGATTAAGTTTTTTTAAAAGAAAAATGAGTAGGTTTGTTTAGGATAGAATCCTTAATGTGGTTTGAATATGTGAGGGAGGAGTATCCCATTTACATTTAAGGTGAGAGGCACTTTCTGAATTTCTGAAAATGTTAAAATATTATAAAGTTGTTATAGAGGAAATGAATTCAAATTGGACAATAAATGAACATGAGATGAAATTTATAACCATATAATATAAAAATTTATATATATTTATGTTTTTTATAAATACTAAATACTTTAATAGAATTTTAATCTAATAAAATATCATTATTTTCATATTCGATACTATTTATTTACTTTGTATTCAAACACATCAACAATATGATACAATTACAATATAAGGATTCCAAAAATCCATAATTTTTAATATATTTCTGTATAATTTGTTTCATACATTTACATATTCAATTAAATATAAATTTATATATTTAAAATGATTTATTTTATTTTTCAGCAAATTAAAAAAATTATTTAGTTTAAAAAGAATATAAGGAAATTTATAGATTATTCAAATTAAAAATAAATTATTTAATAATCATAATTTCATTAATAATATAATGTATTTTTATTTTAATTCATACCAATATTTTCCCCAATTTTTACACTTAAAAGTTTTGAATTACAAAGAGATTGACATTTTGAAATTATCAGTGATTTAAATAAAATATAATTTATTTTTATGGAAAATTATATATTAAACAAATAATATAATATCATAAGGTTTTAAGGTTGTTAAATTATTATGAAAATATTTTTTTTATGATTTTAGATCATGGTTATAACATTATCATTTTTAACCACCCATTAACTATTTTTACAATAAGTATACAATTAAAATTTTCTTCTTTATAAGGGTTAATATTGTAAAAATTAGATTAAAAAATACTCAAAAATTTACTATGATTTATTTTATTAAACTTATTTCTTTTAATTTTCTGAAATTGGGATTTTATAAATTATATTTCATTTAGTAAAATATTATTTATTTATAATTAAATTGTATGTCATTTTTTACAACATTAATTACATTAATATTGAAAAATATAAATCAAACAATTTAAAATAGAAATAAATATTTTAATACTTCAATAAAATTTTATTTCATTTTATAAATTTATGTAATTACATTATTTTTCTTATATGATTATTATTTTTATATTTTAATAACATTTATTGATGATTTCAATTAAGAAATAACTAAAGCATCAATTTTTGGATGTTATTTAAGGTACATATTTATTTAATATAAATAATAATAAATTCAATGATGAAGATATTTTTATTGTATTTAAAAATATATTTTTAATCAATAATACCTTCTAGATTGAACAATTTTAATAAATTCAAATTTTTTAAAAATATGAATGCTACATCTTTGACATTTCATTAAATAAAATATTATAAACATCAAAAACACTTATAAATGGACCTAAATTATAATATTAATAAACATAAATTTACTATTTACAAAATGTAGTCATCCAATAATAATGAGTTGGGGTCATCAGTTCGTCCTTATCATTTTATTTATATCCAAAATAAATCATTTAACAATTTACCATTTTAATACAAATTACCTAGGTTTATATTAATATTGCTAAAAACTAAAAAGTATTTTTTAATAAAAATAATCCTTATGAATGAAAAATATAATTAATTCCTCGATCTTAAAATCAATTATTATTCCAAAATTAATTTAATGTTAATCCTATGAATGATAATATAAAACTAATTTCCTAAAAGATGCATTATATGAGAGAATATTTACTTATACCAAATTGGGCATAATGTAAATTTAAATAGAATTTTATTATTTATAAATAAACACTAATTATTTTTTTATAAATATAAATAATATCAATCATCTATATTGTTGAAAAAAGTAAATTTATCAATAAAAAAATTATTTTTACTATCCACATGAAAATAAATATTTTATAAAAATTACATAAATTTCATCTGGAGAAATTTTTTACATTCATATATTAAAAATGATGTTTTTTTAAATAAAATTTATAAAATTGTAAGCCATTTATATTTACTAAATGCACTCTATTAAAATATAGAACAAATTTTTATAATAATATAGACATTTATGTATAAAAATTTGTATATTTTTATACCGTGTCAATATAATCGATATAATTAATGTCAAAAAAATTTATTTATTATAGAATATATAAATTCATTAATATCATTGACTAATAATATGTAATTACTAAACTAAAAATATTTTTGATGATTATATATATCTAAATGTCGCTATGACTATTAATTCCAACTAATATAAAGGTTAAATTATAATGATAAAAATTAATATTTCACAATTTATCTATGTTAGGTGTTACATGAAATGTATTCTATCAAAGAAATTTAATTTAAAAATATTCATATTATAAAATCATGTAGTGCTACCCAAATTGAATAATGTTATTTAAAAAATATTACTAATTTCTTGGGCATGAATGATGAATTTTATGAGAGAACAATTTCTATTAAAACACTCATTAATGTTGAGTTTTTTCATAAATGATTTATTAGGAACCTTACAAATTAATTTGGATGTTGAGAATCTATTTTGTAATTTAATTATATTTCATTTTACTAATTTTAGTAATTATCATACCATGATATTAAAATTTTTGGATTGGTTAATGTAAAAATTTTGGTCAAATGGATTGTCATCCCATTCATGGTAATACGATCCATCAAAAGATGATTTTTATTTCATTAATAATGATATTATATATCTTTAATACTCATTTATTATAAAATAAGATGACATTATGTTATAAATTCGTTATTTTATGAAAGTGTTGTTCTCATGTAAGTATATTTCACTATGTTTTTAGTGAGTATAAAGATATAATACCTCAACATTTGGAAATGGATGTTGGAAAAATATCCTATTATGATAATATCCAATGAATAAGATGGCCTTTTAAGTCATCATATATTTATGGTTTTATGTGACATAATATTCCATTGACCATTAAATATTTGGTTATCAGTTTCCATAATCACCCTCTATATTTATTTAGTAACCAATTCCATTTCTAATTTTTCAATTATAATATATATTATTCTATTTGGAATGCCTATATGTGTCTTTCTAGAGGACCCTATATAACCCCTCGTTGAACATTTTAGGCAATTCTAGGTTTATTATTTAGTTATCATCCATTATTGGGTGTGTTTATAGGTTTATCAAGTGTATAGATCCCATATTGGGTAAAATTACTTATAATTATGGGATGTATGATTATTTGATATAATGTTGTCTCGATAATAATGTTCCAATGAAGTAACAGATTTCTTCTCAAGTTCGTGGAATACTCATAGTGACATCTTTGGGTATTATTCTCTTTAATTAGAGTTTTTATTACTTATTGGAATTTACATTCCATGTATGATTGTCACAAGACATTTAATCATAGTCACAAGGACTCCCTGAATTAGGTACATTATGAGATTATTTTATATATTGTATAACATATTCACATCATGTAATAATTAAAAATAGTTTTTAATAAAAGAGTGACTCAATTTTTTGTGATTATAGCCTTCTAAGATTACTTGAAGTGTGATGTGATCAAATTCCTTATAAATTCATTGATTATTGGTACCTATGATGGTGCATGGATTATTTTAATATAATTCCACATGTATCCTTTCCTCACTCTGTTGAGAGTTTACCCAGGGTGATTTTGGGGGTTTATCCCCCTTATATATAATTTTTTGGTGATAGATCATTGATGTTGTGGTAGTGTGTTTCTTTCTGTAAGAATCTGTTTTTTGTTTATACATTGGATGATGTCGTGATTGAGGTCTTTTCTATATTTTGATATGGATTTGTGATAAGAATGTTTTATTTTCTATACATTGATTTCATTTTCATGGAATTAAATTCAATTCAAAAGATTTTATCATGTTTTCCAATTTCCATTGTTGAATGAATCTGTGATTAAACTTTTACGATGAAGTTGATTTGATATAATTGGTTAATTTGGTGAATTTATTATTGTTCAGGTAAATTTTATTTTTAGTTTTCATTTCATTGAGGTGACTTTTTTTTTAAAAGATATAATGGAATAGAAAATGGTTTCAAAGAGTATTTGATTTGGAAAAATAATTATTAACTTAGAAATGGATTTTCAAACACCATAATTGACATGAATGGATTTGAAAATGTTATGTAAATATTTCATCCTAATTTTAAAAATTTATTTTTAATATATATTAATTGATAAAATTTTATGTGTCGGGAATGATAAAGGGGTGTCTTTTGTGTAAGTTTCACCAATATAATGTAACATTATGTATATTGAGATACTGTGAAATGACTCATTATTATTTGATTATTATGTTATGATTTTTTTGGATATTTTGTGTCCATTATATATTACCACAAATCCCAGTGGCTATTATGAGGTTCATTGTAATTTAGAGTAATTTTTTAAATAATTTTTCTATGAATTATTTATCAAAGAGTTTAATATGTGGTTATATCACATAGCTTCATGTGATAGGAAAGTACATGGATATTTATATTCATAATTAACTCATGAGTTATGAATATGATTTCTAGTTTATATAACATATAATTTGTAAATTTATTGTTTAAAAATATGAATGGATTTTATGAAGACCAAAGAGGGAAAATAATTTACAAAAAAATAAGATTTATGATAATTCATTGTAAAATTACATTCTTTTAAATGTTATTCCAATTGAATTCAAGATATTTTATAATGTGTAGAAAATGTGGTGGTATCCTACTGGGTTTTTTTTACATAATAATTTATTATTTGGGAGTTTTTTGTTGTTTTATTTTAGAATATAGTTAAATGGAATGAAATAATTTATCATTTTAGCTTCCCCTCAAGTCATTTCATTTATATGGTGGTGCCTCAGTGACAACTAATGGTCACATGGATACATTATGGTATTTTTATATTAATTATTTTAGATGTGTCCAGTTTTATATCGATTTTATGGTTGTATTTCTGTCATTTTATTCAGAAGAGTACTCATTTTTTATGACTTGTTTTGTTAAATTCGATATTATTTTAGATTTCTTACTTCCCCTCACCATGTTAAAATCTACTAAGGTTTATGGTTTTGATTAATAATTATTCCATTTTTCAATTTGGTATAATTGGGAAGGATTAATATAATGTGTGTGATCAGTAACTGATCTTGGTTCTATGAATTGTGTAAGGAGTTAAGACCATAAAAATTGGGATATACATGTAGAGAAGGGGCCTAGTCGGCTCACATTCGTCATTGTAATGGGGTTTCCATTGATGTTCATGTACATTTACTAGGTTGGAAACTTGGTATTTTTGGTCATTTGAATGAACTGTATGGGATTTTTATTTTAATTGAAATTTTCATTTTTGGAATGACTTTTATTTATCGAATTCTTAAATTATTAAAATTATTAATTTTAATGCATTGATTTTATTTATAGAAGTGGTTGTAATATATTTTAAATTTTATTATGATGTAACTGGTCATTGTATTTTTTATTATATAATTCATTTGAGAGGATATATTCAATATCTGAGGGATGAATCATCAAGATAGATTATATAGTATAACCTTATGATGATCATTCAATAGTAGAAGCTATTATCCTAATAATTCAGTCTATGGGACAAATGGGTGTTGGGATCCTTAGATGTATGGTGCATAATGTATCTGTATTTACTATAACGAATAAACCAATATTTTTTGTGGTAAAGGAACATTAGAATTTATGGACTCTCTTGAGAGAAATGATAAGATCCTCAATATTTTGATGACTCAAGAATAATCAATTCCTGCTTTTTTCATTTATTATATTGAGGGAGTCTGGAGTAGATGGTGGGACTATATTTTCAATGATATGTTCCTTGAGGTACATACACGAGATTCCATCATGAAAATATAAAATAAGTAGTTTTACCATTTGTATTTTTTAAAAACAATTGTGAATAGTTTATATCCTTGGGGAAGGGGGAGAGTGCTCTGTTATGGTACATTATACCCAATTTGTTGAGTTGGTGAATCTCACTGTTTAGAATATAACTAATATAGGATTCAATCACTACTAGTACTAAAATATTTTCAATAATTCATGCAAGGATAATAGGTCAATTCTTTTGGATAAGGGGGATGTTCATGTTGCATCGATAAGTCATATTTATTTGAATGATTATACACAAGAATAATATGATGTAGGTCAATCAATTATTTGATGTAATGTGTTTTTTAACTATGGTACTATTATAATTTAATAATTATTATTGTAATTTTTTTATACTCAATGTTATTTTTCATATTTGGAATGAGTTTAGATATTATGTCACAATTGTTATATCGATATATGACTTTGGGAAAGATGTCTGAACATGGTATGAGGTGTTCTGCCTACAGGGTGAGAATAATATACATTGAGGTCGAATTGGGCATTTTGGTTCTTATTCATGACATCATCGACTTGATTATCTATTGGTTTTGGCTGGTCAGTATTAAGATCCATATGTATTTTTATTTCCAATTAGTATAGTTTTTATATTATGATGGTGTCTGTCCCATCATTCACGGTGTGTGAGAATTTTAATCAGGATGGGAAGGGACTATTGAATTTTTTTGGGGTTAATCACATGTCAGTCATAAGAGATATTTCTAGATGTTGTCAAAACTTTTAAGGGTTTTTAACATCCTTCATTGGTGTGGGTGTTCCCCCCAATGTATTTTGTGTTGAATTTTATTTTTTTACTACTCCATAGATAAGTTATGTTGAATATTGACAGTCTACTAAGTATGATTCCCCTTTATATGCCATCATATTTATTGAAACCTATAGTGTTTGGGGATATTGTGGTCTATATTGAGGATCTAGAGGAAATATAATTTAAACTTCAGAGTGTCTCACTTGGGGATTCAAATATCATCTTTTATAATAATGAATAAAATATTATCATATATTATTTTGAAAATCAGATTGTAAGTATGCTGACTATTAAGACCATATATAATTTTACTAGAATTGATGATATTTTTAGTAGCTATATGGGAATGTAGGTTTTTCAATGATAGAATATTTTCTAGGGTACCACCAATTGATATATCTATAATATGATACACCTTGTATTACATTCATTGGAAGATATGGTCATTCTTATTTTATAGTTGTTCCATTAGATCAAAAAAACACTCATGGGGTATTTATAGATCTGATGAAAAAGAATTTTCATCAGATGAATGAATTTTTTTTATTATATTATAGTGTACTATATTTTAGTGGAGCATCACATGGTCTATTTGGATATCATTTTTAAAAAAATGAAGAAACCTCTCCAATAATGTAAAATATTAAAAATATGAGTTTAAGATATAGGTTTTAAAATTTATTGGGCATGTGTTATATAAGAGGTTCATGTTAGTGGATCATGAAAATATATAGCCAATTATGTTTTTGGGGAAACCAATAAATGTTGTTGAGATCCAAATATTCTAGGGGTTTTCTCGTTTCTATTGAGAGTTTGTTCCATGTATCTTCAAGATGACCTCACCAATACCTACTCTATCCCTTAATGGTGCAAAATCTGATTTTATTAAGAACATTTAGAGATATTTTTATGAGATAATTATGATGTTGTATTTAATACATATTTATATTATTCTAGAAGCATTACGGATTATGAAATTTTATGTGATTCTTCTAGTATTGGATTGTGATGTGCGTTGATGAACGGTAAGAAGTTGTTGCATATAGATTATTATAATTAAGTAATGATTAGAAGAACATACCAACCCATGTTATTTAGATGGAATTGGTGTTGTATTATGTAAAAATATGGAAGTAATATTTTATATAGAGTGTTATATTGTGTTTATAGGCCATAAGATATAGAATATAAATATTTTAAACATGTGGATATGAAACTGTTACATAGACATTGGGTAGAGTATCTATATTCTATTTAAATTTATATTTAATCCAACCTTCGGGAAAAAGTGGTTGATATTTATTTACAAAAAACAGTCCAAAAAGTTAATATATAATTCCATTAATAAGTGTTCTCTAATAATGTTTTTTAATGATATGATATTGGGATTGTAAGAAGCTAGTTTATTGGTGTTACAGACATCATTGAAGGTTGGATTATATTTTTATTAGTCAATTCAGTTCAAGTATTCCAAAGACACTATCTTCCAATTGATTAGTGAAAGCTGTTGTCATGGAAGGAAAACCAGTGAGTGTTTTCCATCTCCCATTTGATATTTATGCGTCTTTGGTGCTTTGGATTTCCCTTTTTTCCTTTTTAAGAGTTTTTTGATAGTGGAAACTAGTTATATTATTCAATTAACTCTTATGAAACCAGAATTTATCATAAATTGAGTTTCGATTATTGGTTTTAGTGGATGATGCCATCATTTTTAAATATGTTATTGTGGTATCATTCTTGTCAATGAATTAATGACGAACACTAGTAACCTATGGGTTTATAAAATACCATACCCATAATGGTAAGGATGCGGGATGTTATTTCCATGTATTTTTTCATTGAATTTATATGGAATTTTAGTAGAAAGGATGCAATTTTTTAAAACATTGATTGAAATTGGAAATAGGACCATTTCATCTCTATCATGGATGAAACGAATGCGGAACAACTTGAGAATTTTTATGACCATGAGATTGTGAGACTTTATGGTTTTCCCTCTTTACTTGTATCTTACATGAAACCATGGTTCTCATCCATGTTATGTAAAGTATGGAGGATTTTACGGGATCTAAGAATAGAATTAAAATGAAATATCATGTTGTATGGATGGATAGATGGATAGGACTATCTAGGTTTATGTGTATATTCTCTGTGAGTTTCTTTGTGACTTTCAAGGATTATGGGAACATAACCTTACACTAAAAAATATTTCCATGAAAATTAGTTATCAATCCATGATTTTAATTACACCATTTAATACATTGTATTGGTGGAAATGTAGGTATCCCATATGCTAGGAAGAGTTTGGAAAAAACCCCTTGGTTGGACCAAGTTTCGTTTAGCATAAAATAGAGATGGTGTAGTTGGTATGAAGGAGAATGATAACAGTACATAATCATAATAAATATTATGAAAACTATAATCATCATCATCTTTACTTTGAGGTTTTTGATATTGTTTTTATTAGAGGTTTACCTCACATGGGAAAACATCGATTGGGTATAAAGGGTATTTTGAAACTAATGTTATTGGTCCTCATATAAATTATGGGACGTCTTAGATGAGTGTCTTCTCTATTTTTCATACCTTATTGTTGGAGTGATATCCATAATTTATATCATGTTTCCATGATGTTGATGTATATACTAGATCCTTACCATGTGATTCTATGGAAGGATTTTGATCTCAAGGCCGACAATAATTTGGGTGAGAATAAATTCAAATTATTGATATCTGAGAGAATGAATCACACAATTAAACGATTCATCTAGTATAGGTTCAATGATTGTGTAAATGGGACATACAGAATGAATGTGGGAGAGAATTGATGATGAGGGAATGTTGGACTTCAATTTTTGTTATCCAAATAATCTGAGTTAATTATATTTTTTGGTTGCATTTATGGTTTGGAGATTATAAAAATCATTTAACATTTTGAGGTTCCCCATTATTTTTTCTATGTTTATCTTTCTTATTTGGGTGTGTTTTTTGGGATTAATTGGTGTAATGAATCTTTATTGGGGAACATGACCTAATTTCATGGATTATAATTTTATATTAAATAATAGAATTAGGTTATAAATTTTTTAATGTTTTTTAGGGGTTCTTCCCTAGTCTGCAAAAAACATTGAGTGGTGTATTTGTGTTTTTTTAACATAAACTGATGTTTATATTTTCTTATAGTGATTTACATGTTGTTTATATGGGTTGCAGTAACACCCATAGATTTTATGAGATATATTCTTCTAAATTTATTTTATTTTTTATTTTGTAAGCTAAAACAATATTATATTCCAATATATGCAACAACATATTATCTTGTAGTATACTCAACCATATTCTTGTATTGTGTTACACACTATTTAATGTTCTATTGTTAGAATAAATTTTCACACAACACTGAGTATAGATTTTTTTTCAATGTAATAATAACTATGTGTGTATTCTGTTATAAGAAAAACCAAAGGAATATTTCACTAAATGCTACATTCACTAGGCTTTCAATACACGCATGTAAGACCTTCCTCAATAGATTTTGTTGTATGTAATATCGTGTTTCACTGAACAATGATATATTATTAAATTATTATTATTTAATAGGACATAAACTATAAATTATGAGTTTTTTTCACCACATTTTGAATTTTATAAAACATTGACATTCATGTTATGTATTTTTTTACATGATATATGATCAAATTCATTTTTTCAGATAAAATAAATATTTTTAAAAAGTTGTATTTTTTCGCCTTTTGATAGCACACCCATTTTAAATATATTTTTTCACACTTTTTTATGTTATATTTTGAAAAATAATCATCTTATTTTAATAATAGACAAGAAATTTTACTTTGGTTTAATTCCGCGTAATTTTCTGATAATATTCATATTTTGATGAATTGTTAAAATACTAGTTTTTAATTCAAAACTAGATTTTCATATAATTTATTTATATAATTAGATTATCATATAAATTGTTTTTAAAGTGTAATTGGATTTATTTTTAACATTTAATACAATTTTAGTCATTTTAAGTAATTTTATATTTAAATTGTACCTAAACACATGTCAATATTTTCATAGTTTTTACTATATAAAAACCCACATTCTGGTTTTGACAATAGGAATTAATTTTTATTTAATTTCTACCAATTCTATGTTGTGAATTGAGAAAAATGGATTACATATTTGGTTTCATCATGTCCAAATTATGTAAAAAAATATCTTTTATATTTTGACAATATGAATATTATCTATAATAATAATTTTTTACGAAGGGTAAAGGGTAAAATAGTTAAATTATAGTAAAAGTTATATAATAATAATATAAAACTACCCTAACACATGTCTTAATTTTATTGGATGGGTTATAAGAGATAAATAAATATATATGTTGAATAATTTTCATTTGAGAAACACTTGGCTGTGAAAATGACATATATAATAATTAATTTAATGTAATGGCAAATATTACAAAAACATGTATCTTTTTACAAAAACAATTTTTTTGTTTATATAAATTATCTATTTGACTATAAAGAGTAACTAGAAAGGTTGAAATATTTCACACATCACGGTATTTTATTTATAATTTTTAGAGAATATGTAAATAAATTTATTTATGACACAACGATGTTGTACTAATTGCCTAGTTAATGAAATATTTAAATAAATGATATTATAATTATTAAAATAAATATAATTTGAACATTTTCAATCCATCCATGAAATTTTTGAAATATATTGACATGTAAGGGATGAATTATTTCCTTTTTCTTGAATTAATAAAGTATTTGAGAAATTAACCAAAATCAATTTCTATATAGTGTCAAAAATGACATAAATGTGTTTTTAAAAGAAATACTATTTTATTAAGTGATTTAATAGTCCTAAAAATATAAGATTTGTCCAACTTAATTATATAATGCTAAAAATGTCATTAATGATCCACTTGTGGTTCTGTAGGAATTTAAAAGTAAATATTGTAACTATATATTATGAAAGTGCATGAAGAAATTGTAAGAGTTCAATTTCTTAAGTAAGGGTAATGCTAAATGATAATGTTGATTTTGGGACCTAAACATGTCTAAAAAATATTTTTTGAGAGTATTTCAACCCATACTCAGGTTGTCATAGAAATAAATGAGTTTGGGACTATTAGAAATTGATGATTAAAACATAATAAATTAATATTTAAAGACATTCCAAATGTGGCGCCACTCCCTCTTATGGAAGGCTACCACATTTAACCACTTACTCCCACCTCGGAAGCCCCTTGCCTCATTCAACTTCTACTAAAATAAAATCCCAAAATCCATACCATCCACCGAGAGGCCAAAATTGGGATGAAATCCATCCTATGATGATCTTTTGTGAAAATAATATAGAGATACTAAAAAAAGAGGAGTTTCAGAAAGATATTGATTAAATCTAACCTAAGGTAAGGGATAATTTCACATTATCATTATTTTTTATGAATTTTTACATGTATGTATTATTGGGTTATATTTATCCTACACATAATTTAATCATAAATATATAATATTTTTTCAATTCTTATACTATTTTTTTTAATTTTTCCTATTCGTGATTTTTTATTAAACAGTATGGAATGATTCATTCTTTCATTTTGCATAAGATGTACCTTTTTAATTGTAAGGCAAGTGTACGATAAGAACAAATTTTTTAACTTATATTGTATGAGTGGTTTCTTATGTCTTCATAACTCCATTCCATGAAGATTCTTCCACATGATTTCTTATTTAATTTCAACTAAATTATTTTCTTTTAAAATTACGCATCATTTTGGGAAAAGAAAACTTGTTTTGTAAAAGAATTAATATTTTCATAAAAAATTAAGTTCATGTGTTTTATCGAAATTATTTTCCATCTATGATGGAAAACATTAAATATGGTATTGTTTATATCCCAATTATTACTATGATTTTCTTATATTAATGATGGAATTATATTTTATATGGATTATGTTATGATAGAATGATGCTTAAGAAACCTATTTAATTTAATGGGTAATGCTATAATGAATGATTTATACATTTATTAAACATGTAATATAATTTTCATTATGAGATCGGTGGAACCTATATATATCTCCAATAAATTGGGTAATGAATTATATCTCATGAGATAGATATGACTGAAATGACAAGTAAATTGGGTACAGTAATATAAGACAATAATAACAAATAAATCTGATTCAGTAATATATGGATGTAATTGCAAGTAAACATGTTTCCATAATGTATTTTTTTCAAAAATTATAGTCTTGAAAAAAATAACTTGGTAACTATGGAAATCATATTGTGTGACTGTTTTTTCCACACATCCATGTTTTAAACCAATTCTATTCTATCATGGTTAATATTCCATTATGATCTATTCATTATGTACTTCAATTATTTATTCAATAACCCATTATTTTAATATTTAGACATAATGTTCATGTAATCCCCCGACCCCAGTTACCCAGAGTCGGTGCATTATTTTAATATATTGGCATGATTACAAGGAATCAAGTCTCGAAGGACCGATCGATTTAGCAGTCTTGGGAAATAGATTACATACATGAATGTTACATTAAACTTTATATCATACAAAACAACATAAATAATCCTTTATGAATTTCATTATTTCCTTAGCATAACCCTGCATATCAATCACAATACACTTCTTGGAATCCTAGGAAAAATAAAACATTGTAAGGGGTGAGCTCAAACGCTCAATAAGGTTATGAAATACAGAGGAAAATGACATAAATATTAAGCATGGTGAATAATTGATACCACATGCACTTACTAATAATAAACATGATTAATTTAATGGAAAGAATATGAGCTGAGTAAATAATTCCATAATAAAACATAATCATTTGTATTCTACTAGTCAAATGACCACATGAACCATTAATATTATTTACATAATTAATGAATGTATAATGTCTGACATTCTGAAACATTTTGTCAGGGCCTCGGACATGACGTCTAAAAATGATGAAGGCCTTGGCCAAAACCATATATAAAATTAGGAAAGGGCCTCATCCATTTACACACATAGTTGTCTAATGAGACCTATAGATGCGTCGAGGAGCTATAGTAGGATCCACCTGTTACTTACTAAGTCCAATACATTCCTCATATGAAAAGTTTTAAACATATCATAAACATTCATATTAAGAATAGCATACAAAATGTCAACAATTTAACTATAAACCATGAATGGTATAAAAATAACACATCCATAGTCAAACATATCACAAAACCTTCAATACAATATGGAATATTTGTATCATATTAAATCAACTTCAAACAAGTTTAAAATCCATCAAAACATGTTGACATAGATGAAAATGATTTGTAAAAATCTTTGAGAGAAATATCCCATTTTCATGAAAACATTTAAAAGTTAAATAATTTTAAAAGGAAGGAATTTAAAGACATTTTTGAATCAAAGTGTCCCATACCACTTTGAAAATTTTGAAAGGAATTAACATTTTTAAAACATTCATGTCTATATAAATAAATCCTTAAAACCATTTGAAAACATGGATATTAATGAGAATGATTTAGAAGAATAAATATTTAAAACTTTTAAAATGATGTTTTAGTAAAAATGTTCCTTAAAAATCTCTTTGAAAACTATTTTATGAAACATGGACATGGATAATAAATATTTACCCATAGATACTCATGTAAAAACAACCTCGGATAATTTAGAGATTGTGAAAATAACCTTTACCAATTTGGTAACATACGAAACATACACCCCAATATAAAATTATCATTCAATGAATATTTTAATACACAAAAATTAAAGTTTATTACACAAAGAATACAATTATGGGAAGTAAATACACCATAGAAAAGGTAACAGTGCTAATATGGCATGAATCTCACGGGAATAAGGAGTGAGATGAAAACCCCTTACCTTGCACTTTCTTTAGTTGAGAGTATGTTTAACCTCATGTATGAAGACTATAGTATGTTATTAAATTATAAAAGAACCATATTAATATTTATGATATCATACATTATTCATTTATGTCTTTATTCTATCCAATTAATAATAATTTCCATGTTATATTAATATTTAAGGTAATAATCACTTTCTTTATCGTACGTGTTTTAACTTGTTACTCTTGATTGTATCAAATAGATCATGATTTAAATACTTCCGAAATATAAAACATGTTTTATACATCATATATATTTAGAAAAAAAATATGTATAATATAAATATATATGAATTAGAATAAAACCATTTATGGAGACGGTAGTCCATACGTACGCCTTAACGTTGTTTCCATTTTCATATAGTACTGAATGGAAGTAAGTGAATAAGATATATGTAAGTACATAAATACTTATATATATAAATATATTTATCCCTATTAGCATTATTATGTCATATATTACATACTTATTAGCAATACATATATTTTTATAATCATTGATGACTGGTGAACTTGGAAATTAATCTCATCGCGTCGTGGACACAATAATCCGTACGAACACACGAGTGAAAATATCATTCTTTGGATATTATAATAATATATGATTGGATGCCATACTATATATATAGAATCATTATCTTGTTATATTTATTATTTACATCAAATAGACATCATTATTATACCCATCTAAATAATAATTTATTGAATAACAATTACACCCCGACATGGAGACGGTAAGCTGTACGTACGCATATATAGTGAAATGTCATTCAAAGGGTAGATAGAATAATGAATTTGGTTGTACCATAATTATAATAACATCACAGTATATATAATATACTGGATTTATAATTTTAGTATGGAAACAACAAAGAAACATGAAGTTAAAGAAGAAAGGAACTTGAAAGAGGGTGGTGAAATCATTATATCTTCTTTGGGTTCTTTTTTTTATTTGATAAAAAATGATCCATAAGTTGGATTTATTATCAAACTAAGGACTATAGGTTTAAGGGAGGATAGTATATCGGGTATTTGGGAAGGATTTGGCCGATCTAAAAGGATTAGATGTTGTGAATTATAGTGAAGGGTGAGTCCCCTTTTATAAGAGGGGTGAGGGGAACCTTAGGAAAAACATAAAATATTATTTTATAATAAATTCATATTTGGTTTATAATGGCTCCAAATTAATATATTTCAAGAATAAGGTGGGTATGGGTCTAAATACACTCAAAAAATAGGTTTTAGACAAGTTTGGGTCATTTAATTAACCATATATTTTAGTTTTAACTCATAGTTAATTACTTTGACATTTACCATGTCTCTTTGTATTTTTATATTACATGGTTAATAAACATACTATAAACTTCCAATAGGCCCCCAAGTGGTCGATTAATGATACACCTATCTTAATATAAGTCCTTTGGTAGAACCTTAGATTTGTAGGAAAATAATATCAATTTATAATATAATATTTGTTTTAAAAACTCTTTTATGTCAATGTTGGCACTATTTGGTATTTTGTTTTTACTAAATTCATAATAGCCTTATTACTTCAAAATAAATTCATATAATAAATACTAATATGTCATATTAACCTAAAAAAATATCTGAATTCATAAAAAATCTCAAATTACATTTATTTGTATATTTATAATATCAATTATCTTAATCTTTCATTAATACGGTAATTACTGCATCATCATTGTGTCCTAAATAAATTAAATTATTTAATATATAACAATTATAAATAAAATACAATTATGTATGAAGTCTTTTTAGAAATATAATTAATATTTATAGTCAAAAATATTACTTATATAACACCATATAAAAATTAATTACTAAAAGGTTTTTGTTTATGTCAATTTTTCCATTACATTAAATTAATTAATCTAAAATGTCATTATCATTCCAAAGTGGCTCCATGGGGTCCCAAAATCGACCCAAAGATGCCCATGGTCGTCCATTACTCATCCAATAAGGTTAGGATATGTGTTAATGTAATTTTGAATTTTCGCAATATTATTTTTACATTGAATTTCCATATTTACCTTTAACCGCAGTAAATAGAAGTAAAAAGTTACTATTCACTAGAAATTATTTTAATCCAATTGAACCACATTTTACTCCTTGATATTAACCGTGTCTCTAGAATTTTAGAAATTCAACTCATAGAAGAAGTAAAATTATGTTTTATGTAAATTTTTAAATTCACCTAGGAGGGGGGTAAAAGACGGTGAAAAGTTCAATAAAATATTTATATAAGTAAGATTATTATAAACTGCCTCCAATAAAATAAAATGAACTTATATAAGTATTATGTATCTATTTTTAACAAAATTAATTTAAATAAAATAAATAATTATTTAAATAAAAAATCATTTTTATCCAATAACTAAGCGTTTTTCAGTATTCAACAAAAATAGATGTTTCTCAGAAAAAAACCAAAATTTCGGCCTAAGCTATATTTTATATTATTAATTAAAAGATGATGCCTATTTTAAAAAATTAAAAACATATAATTTTCATTAATTAATTTAAAAATTATTTCCCGTTGTCAAAACAAATAGCGTGTTTTTATGAAATAATAACTATCAAAAGATTGAATCTTTCTTATGTCCAGTTTAAATGTGAAATTATGTCCAATGACCAACATTGGATTAAATGGAAAAAAATATAATCTATTAATAATTTAAAATCACTCTAATTCATCATTTATCACTATTAATTATTTCAAATAAAAAATTTGTTTTTAATTAATATTTAGTAATTTTCTCTATTCATCAAAATATGAAAGTTATCAGAAAAGTACCAATAATTCCCCATAAGCTAATTTCAAAATTCCGAATCTGAAAATGAATTTAATTTTGAAAGATAAAATTAATAAAATTTCAAACACTTGGTATTACTATTCTTAATGGATATTTTGATTGGTTGTGGTCTGTTAGAACTCGAAGTTGTGTATAACACATGCTATTGTCTTATTCAAAGAGAAACGTACCATGAAAGTTTGGGGTGTTACATTCTACCCTCCTTCAATAAATTTCATCCTCGCAATTTATGCACTGTATTGGATACTTGGGGTTGACATTTCAAAATATCATAGTTGAAATCCCACATCAAAAAATGGATTAATGAGGCCCCTATTTAAAATAAAGAGTGGTAAGTATGAAGGTTACCGAAAATAACACATATTAGGGTTCCATGTAGGAAAACATGGATATGTAAAGGAAATATAACCATCAATATATGATGGAGAGTGGTAGAGAACATGGCTATGAAAAGGCCAACAATCACAAATCCATAAAGTTGTGATGATCTAAGGAACTATCTAGGACAACTTTTTTGTGCTACGTTCATTTTCATAATGTTGAGGAATTTATTTATGAGATTGGCTATGATCATAAGGAGATACACTTACTTTATAATTAGAGTTTTATCCATTAATAAATTTCTACTAAAAACTCGTCGTTCACTCCAAAACATAATACAACTCAAAAATACTCTCTTTATCCTAATCGAATAAGGTTCCAAATATAATGAATTTATAATTCACAGATCATACCCTATAAAAAATAAACTACATTATACAATCTAGGGACTTCATGTAGTCTAGTGGTAGGTGATAAATCCCAATCACACTATGGTTGTGGGTTCAATTCCCGCAGCTTTGTCCGACGTGACAGCTTGTCACATGGTCTGCGTATTATCCTTTTATAAAAATCCAAAAATAAACCTTCAAACATAATCAATTCCAACCTTTAGACTTATCCAAAATACTGCTGCCCAAACTCACAGTCCAAAATTTATAAGGAATTTAATCAAAATGAAGATATTTTTTCCATGTAATAACATGTGAACATATTCATCATGTATTATTTTAAAACATGGTAACATCCTAAATTAACATAAAACCTTATTGATTACATTCATTCTCCCTTATTCATTATATAATACTGGATATACTCCTTATATAAAAAAATATTGTAAACTCCAACGATGAAAAATCATTAATCAGTTTCACGATAGTCAAGAATATCCAATATAATTATTTAAATCAACCATCTATTATTTCAAAATCACTACCTCATTATCGGGACTATATTAAGGATTACCTTTCCTTCTACCATGTATTTTATAAAAAGTGTTACTTAATATTATGTCACTTTTCTTAGAACCATATAATCTCAAATTCTCAATAAAATAGTACTAGAGTACAATCCTTATTTATCTCCATAATCCATATAACTAGTATATTGTTGATACAACACTCAAATGAAATAATCCTATAATAATAAAATAGGAACACTAGTCATTCTACTTCATATGAGGTAGTATGATAAGTTGATTATTATCCAATAGCATCATTTGTGGAATACTCTGATGATTTAGATATTTGTTTGCGTAGTGTCTCAACTTCTTACAGATGAAGCATTTTACATTGGAAACCATTTTCTTACCTTTTCAGCCGCGTACCTGTTTTCCTTTTTCTCCACACTTATAACAAACTCACATTCCCTTCAGGCATGTCTCAGGGTGTTTCTTCCCACAGTTATAACATATGGTAAAATTCTTCTTTTCCCTATTCCCTTTATCCATCTTTATCTCTTCCATCCTTTTCTTCTCCTGCTTCCCTTCAAAGCCATAGGACTCAGAGAATTCTTTACTTATCTTATTAACACATCATACTATTTCTTCATATGTTGAAGATACATGGAAGACTATTTCCCTTCTTAATTTTGGCACAATACCATGAAATATATGATCCTTCTAACTCTTTGGATCATACGTATTGCTGGAGTTCTCATTCCTTATATTGGGAACCATTTCCAAACAATGGCATACACTAGGTCAGTTAATGAATCACAATTCATAATTCCAAACATGTAAAATTCCTAACATAAATTGAACAGTTTATGGATATAATCCATAATCACAAAAAAAAAATCTTTGAGGAGATATATACTCATAAACCTTTCATATTTGTTTGTCAGGAAAACAAGAATTATCCGAAGCATATCCCATGGGAGTGTCGTAACCAAGAGTGCAGCAAGACCTGTTGGCGTGCACCAGTTCCCATTCAAGTCTAGCTCAAAGCGTTGTTTTCGGGTTTTACCCCTAGGTATATCTTTTCTAGAGCTGCCTCTACCTGCTCATATCTAGACAAGGATCAATTTTCTTGGAAAACTCACAAAATCTCTACATTACCAAAATTCAAGGATGTTCTTCTATACTAATCCTAAAAGTCTATCTTAGGTTAATGTGCTTTAATCGTAGAGTATCTAAATCTAGTTACCAAGGTTATTTCTAAACATCCTCTGATTCCAACTGTAATGCCCCGACCCCAATTACCAGAGTCGGTGCATTATTTTAATAAATTGGCAGGATTACATGGAATAAAGTCCTAAAGGACCAATAAGTTTGGCGGTCTTGAAAAATAGATTACATACATGAATGTTCCAATACACTTTATAACATACAAAACAACATAAATAATACTTTATGAACACCATTATTCCCTTGGATTTACCCTGCATATCAATCAAAATACACTTCATGGAATCCTGAGAAAAATAAAACATAGAAAGGGGTGAGCTCAAACGCTCAGTAAGGGTTAGCAATATAGTAGAAAATGACATAAATATCAAGCATGGAGAACAATTGATACCACATGCTGTTACCAATAATAAACATGAATACATTTAAGGAAAGAATATGAGATGAGTAAATAATGCCATAATAAAACATAATCATTGGTATTCTACGAGTCCAATGACCACATGAACCATCAATATTATTTCCATAATAAGGGAATGTATAATGCCGGACATTCTGAAACATTTTATCAAGTCCTTGGGAAAGACGTATAAAAATGATGAAGGCCTCGGCCAAAACCATATATCAAATTGTGAAAGGGCCTCTCCCAATTCCACACCTAGTTGTCTCATGAGACCTATCAATGCATCGAGGAGCTATAGAGGGCTCCACCCATCAATTACTAAGTCCAATACATTCCTCATATGAAAATTTTTAAACATATCCCAAACATTCATATTAAAACTAGCATACGAAATGTCAATACTTTAACTATAAACCATGAATGGTATAAATATAACAGATCCGTAGTAAAAAATTTCACAAAACCTTCAATACAATATGGAATATTTGTATCATATTAAATCAACTTAAAACAAGATTAAAATCCACCAAAAGATTTTGACATATATGAAAATGATTTGTAAAACTCTTTGTGAGAAATATCCAATTTTCATGAAAACATATAAATGATAATTGTTTTTGAAAGAAAGAAATTTAAAGAAATTTTTGAATCAATGTGTCCCATACAACTTTTAAACTATTTAAAGGAATTATAATTTTTAAAACATTCTTGTCCATATAAGTAAATCCTTAAAACCATTTTGAAAACATGGACATTAATGAGAATGATTTAGAAGAATAAATATTTAAAACATTTAAAATTATGTTTTAGTAAAAACATACCTTAAAAAGAATCCCTTTGAAAACTTTTTTATGTTTCATGGACAGGGATAATAAATATTTCCCAGTAGATACTCATGTAAAAATAACCTTGGATAATAAAGAGATTGTGAAAATAACCCTTACCATTTTGGTAACATATGAAACATACACCCCATGAAAAATGTATTATAAAATGAATATGTAAATATACATAAATTAAAGTGTATTACACAATGAATATAATTAAGGGCAATACATAGACCACACAAACGGTAATAGTGGCAATATGGCATGAATCTCGCGGGAATAAGGTGTGAGATGAAAACCACTTACCTTGCACTTTCCTTTAGTCGAGGGTACGTTTAACCTTCTATATGAAGACTATAGTATGTTATTAAATTATTACAGAACCATATTAATATTTATGATATCATACATTATTCATTTATGACTTTATACTACCCATTTAATAATAATTTCTATGTTACATTAATATTTCGGGTAATAATCGCTTTCTTTATCATACGTGTTTTAACTTGTTACTCTTGATTGTATCACATAGATCATGATTTAAATAATTCCAAAGTATAAAACATTATTTATATATCATATATATTTATAATATAAATATTTATAATAGACATATATATGAAATGGGAAACACCATTTATGGAGACGGTAGTCCGTACGTACGCATAAATGTTGTTTCCGTTTTCATATAGTATTGAACGGAAGTAAGTGAATAAGATATATGTAAGTACCTAAAAAATTATATATATAAATATATATATATCTCCAGTAGAATTATTATTTCATATATTACATACTTATTTGTAATATATATATATTTATAATCGTCAATGAATGGTGAACTTGGAAATTAATCTCATCTCGTCGTGGAGACGGTAATCCGTACGTACACACGAGCGAAAATATCGTTCTTTTGATATTATAATAATATATAATTGGATGTTATATTATATATACGTAATCCTTATCATGTTATATTTATTATTTACATCAAATGCACATCATTATTATACACATCAAAATAATAATGTATTGATTAACAATTACACCACGACGTGGAGACGGTAAGCCATACATACGCATGTATGGTGACATGTCATTCAAAGGGTGGATAGAACAATGAAATTTGTTGTACCATAATTATAATAACATCAAATTATATAGAAGATACATTATTAATTATTTTATAATGGAAACAACAAAGAAAAATCAAGTGGAAGAAGAAAGGAACTGGAAAGAGGGTGGTGAATTCATTACCTCTTCTTCGGGTTCTTCTTTTTGATTTGATCAAAATGGCTCGTTAGGTTGGCCTTCTAATCAAAATAAGGCCTCTAGATTGAAGGGAGGAGAGTTGAGAGGGTATTTGGGGAAGTTTTGGCCGAGCCAAAAAGCTTATAAGGTGTGAATTAAAGTGATGTTTGAGTGCCCTTTTATAAGAGGGGTGAGGGGCACCTCAGGAAATACTTAAATTATTATTTTATAATAAATTAATTTTTTGGTTTATAATGGATCCAAATGGATTTATTTAGAGTATATGGTGGGGATGTGTCTAAATAAACTTGACCAATAAGTTTTAGATACGTTTGGGTCATTTTATTAAACTTATCATTTAGTTTTTACTCCTAGTTAATATGTTTGACATTTACCATGTCTCTTTGTATTTTTATATTATATGGTTAATAAACTTACTATAAACTTCCAATAGCCCCAAAGTGTACCATTAATGATAAAAATATCATGAAATAAGTCCTTTGGTAGAAATATATATTTTTAGGAATATAATTTCAATTAATAATATAATATTTGTTTTAAATACTCTTTTATATCAAATTTGGAACTATTGGGTTTTTTGTTTTTGATAAATTAATAACAGCATTATTACTTTGAAAAAAATTCATATAACCAATACTAATATGTCATATTAACCTAGAAAATTATTGTAAGTCATAAAAAGTTTCAAATTACATTTATTTGGGTATTTATAATATATATTATCTTAATATTTCATTAATACGGTAATTACTACATCATCATTGTGTCATAAATAAATTAAATTATTTAATATCAAAAAATTAAAAATAAACTAAAATAATGTAGGAACTATTTTTATCTTTATAATTAATAGTTATAGTCCAAAATATTTCTTATATAACACCATAATAAAATTAATTACTAATAGGTTTTTTTTATGTCCATTTTTCCTTTATATTAAATTAATTAATCTAAAATATCATTATCATTCATAAGTGGCTCCATGGGGTCCCATGATCGACCCAAATATGATCATGGTTTGAAATTACTCATCCAAAAAGGATAGGATATATGTTAAGGTAAATTTGAATTATTTCAATATTCTTTTTACCTTGAATTACCCTATTAACCTTTAACTACAGTAAATAATAGTAAAAAGTTACTATTCACCAAAAATTATTTTTATCATATTGAACCACATTTTCCTCCTTGATATTAACCGCACCTCTCAGAATTTCTAAATAGAACACATAGAAGCGGTAAAATTATGTTTTATGTGAATTTTCATATTCTCCTAGGAGGTGGGTAAACGACGTTGAATAGTTCAACAAAATTTTTATATATGTAAAATTATTATAAACTGACTCCAATGAATTACAATGAAATTATATATGTATTATGTATCTATTTTGACATAAATTAATTTAAATAAAATAAATAATTATTTAAATAGAAAAAATCAGTTTTAGCCAATAACTCAGTGTTTTTCACTATTCATCAAAAAAATTGATGTTTCTCAAAAAAATACCAAAATTTCGGCCTAAGCTATATTTGATCTTATGAATTAAAAAATGATGTCTATTTTACCAAATTCAAAACATATAATTTGTATTAATTAATTTAAAAATTAATTCCCATTGTCAAAAAAAATAACGTGTTTTTAAGAAATAATAACTATCAAAAGACTGACACTTGCTTATGTCTAGTTTAAATATGAAATTATGTTCAATGACCAAAATTGTATTAAATAGTAAAAATATGATCTAATTATACTTTAAAATCAATCTAATTCATAATTTATCACTATTAATTATTTCTATTAAAAAAACTTTTTTTAATTAAAATTTAGTAATTTGCACTATTCATCAAAATATGAATGTTATCAGAAAAGTACCAAAAATTAACCCTAAGCTAATTTAGATTTTTTGAATCAAAAAATGAATTTCATTTTTAAAGATAAAATGTATAAAATTTAAAAAAGTAGGTATTACTATTTCTAACAGCTAATTTGATTGGTTGTGGTGTGTTAGAACTCGATGTTGCGTATAACACGTGATATTGTATTATTCAAAGAAAAGTGTACCATGAATGCTTGGGGTGTAATAGTTCATGTTTTTAAATTATTATGTTTATGGTTTGTTCTATGTTCTCATTGATTACCCTTACTAAGAATTTGATATCACCCTTTTTATGTATTATTTTCCCCAGGATATAAATAATGTTTTTAGATATGAAAAAAGTGGAATATCATTGTGGGAGATGTTGAAGATATTTCACCAAGTTAGAAGACTATAGTACACATTTACAACATCAATAAACTAATATGTTATTTGGGAATTTTTTAATATATTATGTATTCAAAAAAGAAATTAAATGTCCATGTATGCCAAGATTGGGTTTCAATAGATGGTATCATAACAAAGGTTTAGTCTACCTTTGTAAAATGTGATGGAAAAAAATTAGTGAGATCAGTAGAGATATTTATAACGTATTTATAGGGTTTTTCCTAAGGGAATGTCTAAATATATGTTATAATCATAAAATTATGGTAATGATCATGAATATGTTAGCATTAAACCTATGATATTTGAGATTGAATCTACTCCCCCTTGATTATGTAGTATACCTAGTATGATTTTTTCCTCTCACACTATTCATTTTGTGTTTTATAAAATGGTTTGAAACAAGAGGATTCATTTTAATGGAGAATATGATGGACAATGGGATGATATTATTAATGAAAAACCAAATTAAATGGGGGTTGGAAAGTGAAATATCATTATTATACCTAATAAAAAATCGCATAATATGTTCAATAATATCATGTATGTTGAGTTTCTTGACCTAGATAATAAGAGAAAGATGGAGTTTCTTGGTGATCATACAGAAACGAATTATCAATGTTTCTCCTATAATTCATGTGGGATGATTCATCACGTAGAATTATTCAATGAAACATTAAAATGGTTTTCATGTTGAAAAGGACACAAAACCCATAATTATAATCGGGAAGTTTCATTTAAGAAAATAGACAATGATATTGCTATTTATTTCTCATCAATAATGGTTAAATTTTTTAAATGATGAAATTACAGTCATTTTGAAAATCGATGCCCTAAGGGAAAGACTCATGAACTGAGTTTGTGTGGGTGTATGGGTATAATTTATGTTGATGATACTGAATATACTAAAAAGATATTTGAGATGAAAGAAGTATTAAGGAATAAAATGATGAATCTATGTCAATGATTTAAGTTTATAGTGGAATTATTGCAAGATTATCATGAATAATTTTGAATAAGTAATTTTATAGTATTATGGAATTAGAAAAATCTATGGATTGTTATAGAATTGTTGGTCCTTATGTATTTGAATGTATGTGTTGAGTGATACCAGTAACCATGAATGAGTGATGGAACTATTTTTTTAAATAACATGATATGTCTATAACGATGGGATAAAGAGAGAAAGAAATATTTGATAGTATTATTGTCATATTGACTAACATAAAAAAGGGATATCATGGTTTTAGTTTATATAATGTTCTGTATTTTTAGCGTGTTGAAAGAGTTAATTATGATAGAATGATGGTTTTCACAGATGTAATACGGTAATTCACGTAATTAACTTATTTCAAGCGAATAAATGATAATTACATTCACATGTGTGTAATGTGAAAACCATGAACTACCATATGATTTAAGGGTGATAAATGTTCAATCTATTTTGATTACCTATTTCTAATGTTTTATATTTTTAGTTTTTTAAAGGATTGTAATGTTATACATTTATGGATAATATATGTTATATTATGATTGATATTTTTTATATTAATGTATTATCCCAGTATATGTGGACATAGAAATATTTGATAATATATGCTAACATTTTTTGTGACAGATGGAATTAAATACCATTCTATCTTATGATCATCTAAGACTTGATGAATGACAACTGTAACTTTATTTATTTAAATAAGTGATGAAGTATAAATTTCTCAATGTATGAACAAGAGTGACATTTTAACTAAATCATGTAAGTATTTATTATCATGAAAAATATTTCAACTTTTGGGAAAGGATCCTGAAAACCCGAAATGTTATCTTATTACTATATTAATTTTTTGAAATAGATGGTCTTATAAATCATCACATATTTATGGATTTATTGTTTTATCATTCTCCAATCATTCTACTTTATCACCCTCCATTATAACCTGATGGTTAGATTTTACTTCCATAACCATGTTTTCAATTCCCACCACTGTTCTCCAATGTGGAACCACAGTTATGAGTTACTTTATGTAATAGTTATTTCTCTAACATTCCGTTTATAAATGATGTTTTACTATTTCTATTTTAGAATATTTTTTTCTATGAATGTATCTTTCGTGTAGTAATCCTTTTATAACCCTGCCCAATTTCAAGGGAAAGATTCATTTGAATGTGGTATAATGTAACACCAAAAGATATTATGAGATATATTATTTTTTATTTCTTCAATGTCTCTGGTTGTACACTACACAAAGATGTTGTTGTGTTATATGCAACACCTTTTTATTTTGAAGTATACGCAACGCTATTCATGTCTTGTATTGAAAAAAAAATAAAATTATTTTGATTGATTCATTTCATGGAACACATAGTATAGATTTTCCCAATTTAAAAATTACAATGTTTGGATTATGTCACACGAAACACAAAAGGAAGCATTCAATAAAGACAACACTAGCCTGGCATGCATTACACGCACGAGTGACCTTCCTCAATTTCTTGCATTGTACGTAATACTGAGTTCCACTAAACAATGATATATAATTTCAACATTATTATTTAATGGAATATAAAATATTTTTTATGAATAATATTAACCACATTTAAATTTTCTATAACATTCACATTCGTATTATGTATTGTTTTATACATGATCTATGAATAAATGCATTTTTTCGGATAAAATAAGTATTTTTTTAAAAAAACATTTTATCATCTTTTGATGGAACACCCATTTTAAATATAGTATTAAAAAACTTTTTATATTCTATTTGAAAAAATAAACATCTTATTTTCAATCGGGACATAAAAATTTTCATTTATTGATTTTTTTGTATTTTTCTAATAAAATTCACATTTTAATGAATAGTAAAAGAACATTATTTAAATTCAAAACGGAATATTCATATAATTTATTTATATAGATAGATTATCTTATTAATTATTTTTTAATTTAAATTGTACTAATTTTTTATCCTTTAACATAATTTTAGTTATTGCATGTAATTTCACAAGTAAATTGGAAATAAACCCATGCAAATCGTTTGATAGTTTTTAGTTTTAAAGAACCCTATACCTGGATTTTAAAAATAGAAAATTATTTTAAATTTATTTCTACCAATTATGTGTTTTGAATTTAGAAAAATGAATTCAATATTTGGAATTATAAGGTCATGATTTGGTCAATTGTTCCTTTTTATTTTTGGAAATTATGAATAATAACTTTATTAATTTTATTAATATACCACATTTAAATGTAAATTTTGTAATAAGTGTAAAAATAAAATTATAATAATATAACACTACCTATAACATTTCCTAATATTATTTTACGAGTCATAGGTGACCAAAAATCCCATAGGAAAAACTTATGGCATTTCAAAACCACTTGGTTGTGAAAAAGACATGTTATAATAATTAATTTAATGTGAATGGATATATAGCATAAACATGTATCTTTTTAATAAAATAGTATTATTTTTTATATAGATTCTGTCTTCGACTATAAATATTTATTAGAAATCTAAAATATTTCTTATATCGTGTTAATTTTTTTTTATTTTTTAGACAATATATAAATAAATTTATTTATGAAACAATAATGATGCAATGATAAACATATTAATGAAATATTCAATTAAATTATATTACAAATATTATAATAAATATAATATGAATATTTTTATGCCATCGATGATTTTTTTGCATAAAATTGATATGTGAGGTATTTTTTAATTCCATTGGTCCAAAGAAATATTGTATTTATCACTTTTACAAAAAACAATTTCTAAATTGTTTCAAAATTTACATAAACGGGTTTTTATAACTAATACTATTTCATTAAATGATATAATAGTCATAAAAATATATGATTAGACTAACTAGATTATATAGTTTTAAAAATGTCAATTATTATCCAATTGTGGTTCGCTCAAATTATATAATAACCATTTTAACGATATATTATTAATTTTAAAGAATACTTGGTAGTAGTAAAATTAGTTAACTAAGGGATAAAGCTAAACGATAAGGTTAATTTTATGACCTAAACTTTTCTAAAACCTATTTTTTAGAAGATTCTGACCCATCCTCATCTTATTATCAAAATAATGAATTGGGGACTATTAAAAATAGAATATCAATTAATAATAAATTATATTTAAAGAAAATCCCATTATTCACCTCATCCCTCTTAAAAATGGCCACCACCTTTACCCACTTACTCCAACCAATCATGCATCTTAGATCTTCCAACTTCTTATTTAAAAATCTCTCAACATCCCTAACATCCTCCTAGAGGTCACACTTTGGGAATAACACTATCATAGGGAGAAATTTTGTGCATATCAAAAGGTGATACTTTAAAAAGAGGAGTTTCATACACATATAGATGAAATTAGACCAGTGGTAAGCGATAATTTTTCAATCTCATTATTTTCTTTGATATTTTTTACATACGTTTTTATTGGGGTTTATTTATCATCAACAAACATATTTCATAAATATATAATACTATTTATTTTATTATACTATTGTTTAATTTCCATTTTTCCAATTGATGAATTTTTATAAAATAGTATGGAATAAATCATTATTTGATTTTCCCTATAAGTAACTTTATTACTTCTCCAACAAGAGTACGAGAATAATGTATTTTTTAATATTATACGATACGAAATTTTTTTACATATTAATATTTCAATATTTACATGATGGTTAGTCTACATGATTTCATATTTATTTACAACTAAATTAATTTCCATTAAAATTGAGTGGAATTTTAAGAAAAGAAATTTTTTTTGAATAAGAAAGTACATTTCACTAAAAATGAAGATTGAGTGTTGTATCAAAGTTGTTTTCCATTTAAAATGATGATATTTAAATAGATTTATGTTTTTATCCCTATTATATCTTAAATTTTATTGAGTTAATTATGGAATGATATTTTATATGGATTATTTTATGATAGAATAATTATTAAGAATCCCATTTTTCATGGGTTATTCTATGATGAAAGAATTATGTTTTTGTTGAATAAGTATGAATGCTTACATTTATATTTGGGTGTGACATATATCTCCCTCTAATATATGAGGTTAATATTTATATCTCATGGGATAGAATTGACTGGAATGACAAGTAAATCTGGTTCAGTAATCCAGGGAAGGAAAGAAAAGTAATTCAAGTTCATTTATACATGGCCGGAATGACAAGTAAGCCCAGTTCCTTAATGGCCTCTTTCCACAGTGATGGTCTTGGAAGTAATTCATTTGATACTATAGAAATCATATTATGTTCATATTTGTTATCCATAATTTTAATGATTTATAACACTGCTATTTTCTCATGGTTAATGTTTCTTTATGATATATTCCTTACGTATTTCCATGATTTATTTCATGAATTATAATCTTGATATTTAAACATAATGTTCATGTATTTACTTTCTTATTTTTAAGGTTTTTTATTTGTTCCCAATGTTTATAATTTATCAGAATTTGAACACACCCTTAAATGTTTTATTTTCACCAGGTAATAAAGAATGGTTTTGGGTAGTAAATCCAATATAGAAGATCATTATGGGAGATGATGTGGATATTTCACCAAGTTAGAATATTATGGTCCATGTTTCTAAAGAAACTAATCTTATACATTCTTTGGCTGTCATTTTTGTTTAATGTATTAAGTATTATTAAAATTAAATTAAATTTCAATGTATAAAAAACATGGGTCTCTATAGTTACATGATGGAAAATCATGTCCGTTAACATTCCATGTAAATAGATCATGATGTTTGAGTTTTACACACCATGAAACTTGTTCACATAATGTAATGATGAAAAAATTATTTTTAATAAATATATTGGTTATTTTCTTGAGATTCTAGACATAATGGATTACACTATGTGTAATGTGGTGACATATTAATTAAATTCCATGAGAATAGGTTATTATGGTAGTGTTTAGATGTTTTATATTTCATTCTTCTTACAATCATTCCTCACTTGACCCAGAGATCAACCTTGGTGATTTTTATTGGTTATCTTCCTCTTGTATATTTTATTTCCATTAATTGATCATCGATGTGGTCACAATGCATTTCTCTGTGAAATAATTCATTTTGGTTCTTCTTTGTAATAGTTCATGGATGCGGGTTTAGCAATATTTGTGTTTAGATTTTTGATCAAAAATTATTTTCAATTGATCCAAGTCTCTTACATGTAATAAATTATCCTTTTAAGGTTGTTCATGTAATTTCCAATCACTAATGTTGAAGGGATATTTGTTTATTTAGTTTTGAGGTGGGTGTTTTATATAGAATATGTAAATTTAATGAATTTTTTATAGGCCATTTATATTTAATTTGTATTTTTCGTTACATTGGACTGATATGTGTCTACATAGTATTTATTTCTATTGAAACATTTTATAAAGTGGGTTATAATTGATAATTTATATTTTTGATTTGTGAAAGGATTTTAAAACACCAATGTTGATTGGCCTTATTTTTAAATTGTTTATTAAAATTGTGAGCATTCTCTTGGAAATTTTCTCATGTGGATAATTTGGTGCATCCAAAATGATACAAGGGTAGCCTTATATTTTGTGGCATCTATATGTAGAATATATTTGGCTATCATTATAATGATGTAGGAATAAATATTTTTCAGATTCAATGGTGTTGACATTTAGGATTCTAAGTTCATAGTACATATTTTCATATATGCCATGAACTAATTTGATGTTAACTATAATTTATGGTTATTTATCAAATTGTTTTTTAATCATGCATTTCTTCTCATATGATTCTATACAAGGTTGTTCAACATTTATTTAAAAGATATGTTATTTCATTGATATGTGGTTTATTTTATGCCTCATAATTCATGGATACTATTTCATGTTTATATCAATTAAAATTATCCTATTTATTGTTTAGAAAAATGTAATGAATTTTTGAAAAAAAATCAAGGGAATTGTTTAAAAATTTCATTATTTTTACAAAAATGATTTGTGATCAAATTTATTTTTAATATAGACCTATTAAATTATCGATAGTAAAAATTGTATTTACATTTTTGTCATATCCAATTGTGGTATCTTATAGAACACTAATATTTCCTCAGGGATTATTTAGATGATGTTTTTAAGGATACATGTAATATTAAGGACATCTTATAGAATGTTAGATTTTACGTTGGTATTTTCCTTTAATGTTGTGCGGTGTGTAGGGGATAGATGGTAACATGGATTCTTTTTCATTTTATAATCATATAGTTCAATGTATCTAGTTTAGATTGGAAATTATGGATTTTGATGAATTTTTTTCCTTTGATTTATTATTAAATTTTTTTATGTTATATTCTATAAATTTCTTGTGTTTTTTTCACTTTACCATGTGATGAGTGACAAGGGCTTAATTATTTTTTTGACTCATTTTTGTATGTTTCACTCATTTAATTCCCTTTAGGATTTATCATGATGAATTTTTATAACCCTTTTTCTGATTTGGGATTATAAAAACTTTATTTCTATACATCCATCATTTTATTACTGATATAATGTTCATATTTCAATTACACAATTTATTAGGGGGTGGGGTCGATGTAACATCAACATTTTTTAAAATGGTTAAATAATTTTTCATAGAGTAAATGTAAAAAAACTACTCATAGAGGAAAACATAACTCATAGAGTCATTATAATTTATTTATTTTTAAATAAATATAGTCTTTATAATTTTATTTGATATACGAAACCCTAGAATATTATTTCTAATAGTTTATTCAACACATAATGTTGGGATTAAACATCCCTGTTAACATATAACCCATAGATGCTAGATCATAATTTTTTTGGTATAAATTGTAAGAACTAAATTATTGTATATTTTTATATGTATATATATATATATATATATTTAAAAATTATTTTAAATTAACGATAAATTTTTAGTAAATAATCAACCATTTTTAGTAAAGTAATTTTATTCATCAGAAATTATTTTTCTTAAGAAATATTTCTTATTTATATTCATGAGAAAAATATTATATTTAAATTTTAAATGATATAAAAAAATATTTGATAAAATAAAATCCATTTTTAAAATTATTAAAGAAAAATTTATTTTGGGCTAGATTATGTGTCTTTTTGGAAAAAAATAATTTTCATTGAATAGTTAAAAAATTCATTATTTTTGTAAAATTGTAATTTATTATTAGTAACTTAAGGAGATAAAAAGTCACATTATTTTCTCAGTAAGAATTATTGTAACAAAATAATTATTTTTTAATGTAATTAATTACACATTACTCCTGCTAATATTATATTTTCATATATGTTTTTTTGGGTTTAAAACTTTTGGTTTATGTAAACAATTATAATGATGAGTGTGTTTCTCGATTTTAATAAATTAAAATAAATTAAAATAATTATTATTTTAAATGAAATTTAAAATTACATATCATTAAATTATAATATATATTCCCAAATGGATTACTTTTATACATATATTTAATATCAAATTTACTTTTACTTAAAAAACACTTCATGGAAACCTGATTTTTTCATGATTACAGGGTTTTTTAAAATTTAATATTTTAGCCTTCATAAATTTTTATTTTTAAAAATAAAAAAAAATTAAAACTAAATTTAAAAATAATTATAGGGTGAATTTCAGAAAATATTCTGAAAAAAATTAATTCTTTCGCTGAACTTTTGAATATAATAGATTTTAATTGAAAAAAAACTCTCAAATTTTAATTATTTAAAATATTAAATTATATTATCAATCCATTTTAATGTACGATAAAATATAATAAATTTAATTTTATAAAATTTATTTTAGTTCGATAAATTAAAAAAAAATTGCATAAAAAACATCAAAAATATTTGAAATATTTTTATTGGTAAATCTATTTTTTCGTCTTGCCAATTAAGTTAATTATAAATACAATATTGAAATTTATGTTAATAAATTTTTTTAAAATGGATTAAATATTGGAAATATTAATAATTTATATTATCTAACAAGTTTAAAATATTATTTCACCAATATAAATATTAAAAATAGTAAAAATTATTTATTGTTCTCGTGGAAACAATATACTTACCCTTGGGTAAAATAAACTAATAAGGGTTTAAATAAATATAAAATTGTCTAAAATGTAATTTATAGAAATCTTTAAGAATTATACATACTGATGGAAATAATGGTTAATTATTAGGTCCTTTTTATGTCTCATAAATCTTGGTGGAGTTCATTATTTTCGAAATGTATAGGTTTTCACTCGCCTCAGTTATGAAAACTACCCCGTCTCCTACAACAGTAAAACCATATAACCCATTTTTGGAATCTTACATAATAAATAACTTATATACGTCCATTATATCATTCTATAATCCTTATTCCAGGATTACATCCCACATTGGATGGTCGTTGGTGAAAACCAAAATAAGTTAACTAAAAAAGAGGTGATGTATTTTGATGAGTATTTTAATTTTATTTCATTATCCAACTCCATAAATTATTATTTAATAAAGACCATATATTACCTAGTGTATCTAAAATATATTAAAATGTAATTATTTTATTGTAATAACCTTACTCATAATCTTATTTCCTAAAATGGGTTAAAAAATCATCATTCATGTGAACGACTTACTACTCCCTCAAAAACTAATGTTTTAGATTTTTCTATCACCGAAAATCACATTTGTGTCTGATGATGGATATATAGTATAAATATGATATTAATAAAATTATTATACATGTTGATCCATTTTATAATATATTTATTTTTTTCATTCCATTCCATATGGTATACAACAATGTAGCTAATGTGTACGACTAACAACTTTATCGCAAATCGATGTGATTAATTCTTAACTAATGCTTTATATGGAAGGAAATAAGGATAATATTGATAGATATATGTGATAAAAATGAAATATATTTTATATTAAGTAATTATATATCATTAATAAAAAAATATTATTCCAATTATTCCGTTTCACTCACTAATGGATGATAACATCGTTTTTTGGGTGTTGAATACAACCTTTACAAAGTGATGTGACTCTATCATTCACCACCACACAACATGGATGATATATTAAAGAATATTTAACTAAATAATGTCTTTTTTTTTATTTTCAACACTATTTATTCAAAAAATATTACTGAAATCATTTATATAATGATCATTATAAAATGGAATGGTTTCACATGCATACATACGACCTACTGACTAAATGATTATAATGCACTTCATTTTTCAAAACCAATATTCAAAATTTTTATGAAAAAGTTATAATTTATTTATAATTATGATAACTATGTAATGAAAAGTATTATCTATATGATATAAATAATTTATATGAATAAAAATCAAATCATTCAGAGTAGTTCATGTATGATTAAACAAGGAAATTAAATCCAAAAACAATGAATATAATGATTGATTATAAATGAATGGGTGATAAAAAATTATACAGTTATCTATATTATATGTTAAATATTAGTATGATTATTTAATTATATCATAACATGTTCAAGACCACTAGACTAGAGGTTAAACAATGTTCATCAAAAAAGGAAGCTTGGGTTAGGGGATTTCATAACACAGTTTCAATGTATTTAGTTAAACATTCTCTACAATAGTTATGTCATGATGAGATTATGTTAGTAATGTAATTTTATTATAAATTTTTTTTTCATGATTTTTCAAGTGTATTTAATTTTAATATTTTTAAAAAATTCATTGATTAATCACAAATTTTTGGATATGATTTTCATGGTGAATTGCTTTCTACAGTTTAATTCATTGAGTTGTATGTTATGTTATGAACTTATATTATTTTGTGACTTGTATGTAAACACTCTTTAACATGTAATCTCAATAAATAATTTATCCTAATGTAAATTTTTTAATTTTATATTATGTTTTTTTTTGGGATTATGTTTGAATTATACCAACATGGTAAGGATTATATGTTTTAATATCATTAATTTTATGGATTTTTTATGATTACATTTCTGAGGGAAAAACTCTATCGCCCATATTTGATTATATAGAAAACAATTATTATCATATATTAATTCATGAAAAGTATATGTTAAGTACCAATTTTTCATTTCTGGTACATACTAAAATTTGGAAAATTTGGACATGAAAATACCAATTTATTTATTTCTTTAGTCAAAAATCTATTTTCTTCAAATGACACATTTCTTGAAAATTTATTTGTAAAATATTTCACTATATTACTACTATTTAAAAAATAAATTTTTTCTTTTTTATAAATTTTATATAATTATTTTTAATGGAATATTAATTTCTCTATGCAATCAATTATTATTTTCCTTTTATCAAAAATAAGATTGGAATCATTGTCTTAATGTGTACAGAATGAAAAAAACATCCCATAATCATTAATATTATTTCATTTAATTATTAAAATATATTTTTTCTTGTTTATATTTAATTAAAATTAGATTTAAATCACTTGTGAATAAAAAAAATCAAATAGTGAATAATATATCCTTAAGAAATGATTTAATTGATTGATCAAAGTCATTATCTATCTACGATGACATCAACTGACATTACTTATGGATTTACAGGGATACGGTCCAAGGTACCATTCTTATAAATCCTTTTAATGTTTTATAATTTTTATGACATGTTTTGTATAAAACCTTCTTCTATCCTACATATTGTACCATGATAAAATTATAATAATACCCACTTATTTTCAATGGGTTCTACAATGATGAAATAATTTAATAATTATAAAATCTGTGTCATTTCCATAGGTTATAATATGAAGAAATACTTATGAAAACCATTCTATTTCATAGGATATCATATGATGAATTTTTTGTATTTTTTGGAACATAAATAGTTTATTTCATTAAGTTAAGATTCTTACATTATATGATTGAATGGTGGTTTCGATATAACCATGATTGGTGTGATCGATATATCTCTCCAATAAATTATGTGATGATTGTATTATCTATATAAATATATTGTAATTACACCATATGGACATTCAATTTCAATGGGTTTTGTAATTGTTCTATGAATATGATGTTCCATGATACAAAAATGTTTTTATCTATTTTTTATTTGGGTTAATATTTTTTCCTTAGATCAATATTAGTATTACACAGATCATGATTAGTGATTCTGATGACTCTTTATTTTCATAAAGCCTTTTTCCATTATTAATTATTGAATATTTTTGAATTAATCTAAATGTGTTAATTTATGATTTACTCAAACACTCTAATTAATTCGTCATACCCTTATACACTTCACATGTTCATCGATGAAATTTACTAGTTACAACCAATCTTTACCCTTATTGAGAATATGATCACACGCTTATTAGGTTTCCATCTCCCTGGGTTATCAGGAAGTATTGTTAAAATAATTATTTCATAATGGGATTTCATATGGATAGTGTTGATAACATAATTTAAAAATAGAAAAATTGGGTTATCTGAGAGAAATGATTATTTAAATAAACAAGTATTATTTTTGATGGGTTATTAATAATTCTAAAAAACAATAAACCAAATTGGTCTTTTATAATTTATGTGTTACAATTTCTCCATTATAAATTTTATAGTTTGGATTACAATTTTTTCCCAATTATTTTAAATAATCATTGGGATTTTTTGAACTTTTATAAACCGGGATGTTACTTTATTTCCCCATTTTAATGTTTCATCATCATGATTTTATTCACATACTAAATATATGGTTATATAATTCACTCATAAAATTTTCATAATCCCAATTTTCCTCTTCAACTATATTGTTTTCGTGTATAACCCTAACCTAATGAAATAAATTATTCCACAATAGATTCTATCTACTTTTAATAATATTAAATTTTTATTCCTTTATATAAAATTTATCATCAAATAGATTGATTTTAGGGAAAAAAATTAGACTGATCTATAACAAAAATCCATATCATCAAAACAATAAATTTATTACATTCATATGAAAAAATAGAGGAAAGGAAACACCGATGAAAAAAGATCCAACATTCTATACAATTTCATAGAGTCCAATGAACCATAATGTTTAAAAAAATTTTATTATAAAAATATCTAAAACAATTTCATTTAGATAAATTAAAAATATTATAAATTATTTCTAAAAATTTAAAATTTCTCATTTGTTCAGCTCAAATGTTATGGACATTTTGTATTGTACTTATATACTTCTGATTCATCCTTATGTTATAATTAATTTTATATACCAACAATAGATTTATCAATATGATTTCTCATAGTTCATCTCAAAAAGAAATAGTTTGAGATAATTTTCTATATAATTAAAAAACAATCTTCTATATAGAAGATTGATAATTTTTATTAAAGGAAAAATAAACTAACAACTGATTTTGATCCCAAATTCACAACTATTCCATTGAATAACTATGATTCATGTCATAATATCTCTAATTGTTTTGGAACCGTGCATCAGATTCAGTAAATATTAATGAACTCAAACTAAATCAAGTGAAAAATTACTTCTAAATTAATTTGGTATAACTAGATATGATACTATGATTAATGTAATATTTTTTGGAGTGGGAACATCCATGTAACATGACTATGTCCATAAAATACTTTTTTGAAATATGATCAAAACACATATATTCATGGACTAGAATGATATACATTGGTTTATTTAATCAGTCATAAAAATAATTATTATGTCTAGATGTAATTCGAAATCACAGATTTAAATCTATTGATTTGTTTTACTATTTATAATATGGAACTATAAAAGGATAATTATTCAACTTTGAAAATTTATGACATTTGTTAACATATAGAAAATTTTAAAAAAATTCCGTAATATCATTAATATCATTTTTCATCCCATCCCACATGTCATAATCCTAAAGGTATTTATTCACCCTAGTAATTAATGTATGATTGAAATATATAGAATTGTGAGATTCATAGAACAATTATATCTTCAACAAGAAATATTAGTGAAAAAATAATCAATTTCGAATTCTTAAACCACAATATGTTTTGACATTAAATTTAAGAATTATAAAAATTTGATTCCTATTATTCATTTTCCTATTTCTCATTTCCTTAACTCAAAGTTGGCTTATTACATTCCATTAATGGTAACTACACTAATAGAATAAAAAAAATAAACAATTTACATACTTCCAAAAAATTTTGATCTTTTATTAAACTATTAGCTATTGATTCGCATTCTTATCAAAACATATTTAATTTAACATTTAATTTTCAACTCAAATAATTCAATACTTTTTTATTTTGAAAGATGATAATGAATTGAGTCTTCTAAATCCCTTATCAATTTTATTCGTGAGCACTGTCTGATGCTCAACTATTTTTGAGTGAATATATGCATCTTCCATTTTTATCAGTATATATATTTCATACATGGTTCTATATAATTGATTCTAGTGTATTCTAATTGAAAAACAACAAGATCTAGTTTTAGGTCATGGGTAGTATTATTTTTCGCATGTGGAATTAATTGTAGCAGTGCTGTAGCAGCAGTGGCACTGTTCATCAGCGGGTACTGTAGTGGCGGCAGGGCACTGTAGCGGCGACATGGCACTGTAGCGGCGGCGATACTGTGTGGTACTGTAGCAGCAGGTTACTATTCACAGAATGTGAATTGGACTTAGAATTTGGGCCTACGGGCTATGTAATGGGCTACAAGCCCACTGGGCCTTCGGGCTATGTAATGGGTTTCCCTGTACCCAGTCAAAAGAGGACTTTGCTTTGATTTAATAATAAAAATGTGGCTTCAGCCCCAACCTTTAAAAATTTATTTAATCAAGATAAACATAAATCTATCTTATATAATCATATTAAGTAGGATAAATGAAATATTTTTTCCCGAAAACCGCTGATAATATATTTCTATTCATAGAAAACTATAAATCATAATTACATTTTTAGATCATGGAAATTAATCAATACCATTAGTTTTAATTAGAACAAATGATATTCCATATTTATTTATGATGCTTTTGGGGAATGATATCTACTATTTCCAATAATTAAAGTTAAAAATTCTTCTATATAATATCATTTCATCTAGGGTTTTTTTTGGAAATTTGTTTTAATGTTTTTCCTAATCACTAAAATATGTCTAATATACACACTAATATATATAAATATAATGAATAAAAAAACCAATGATCTATCAAAGTATTCCAAGAATACACTATTAATACGATCAACTAATATGTCATGGGAAATTTTTACTTCATTTAGAATATCCTCAAACTCATATTCCATATATCTAGTGTGAAACTCATATATTTTAATGTATTACTCATTCAAAATCCAGTAATTGTACCTAAAATATAGTTTAATATTGGAAAAATTTTAATATCTCATGATATGTTACGAAAAACCAATATTAGGTAATAATACATATTCATAATAGTTATTATATTTATATCTGTACAATAAATAAAAATTATATTATACACATCATTATTTTTTCATCACATTTGAAACGGAATGCCCATGGTGTTGTGTTAGGATAAATTAGTAATTTATCTAGAAACTCAAGAAAATAATTTTTTAAATCCATATGTTTTACATGAGCCATTTCATAAGGGATTTTTTAAATTTTCTCAACAAATATAACAATAATTATGGTAAATTAAATATTCTTATTAGGTATAACATTAGTAAACACATCAATAAATAATATACGTATTATTTTTTAAAAACACACTATTACTCTTCAATGTTCTATGAATTTAAATAAAATTGTAAGGAAACGCTATTTTCAATGATTTAATATTAAAAAATATTTTATTAATATGTTATGAAACATAATAATTTATTAATTTATTAAAATTGACACACATTCAGAAAAACCACTTCTTTAGCTATATCATATATCTTATCCTAGAAAACAGAGAGCCAATAAATACAAAGAATAACATAACTTGTTACTTGGGGAAATAAATGTAAGTTTTCATATAAAATAATTCAGTAATTAATAATATGAAGAATATTTTAATTTATTCGTCCATAATACATCCCCTAATTACTTCTTCCGTATGATCTGGAATCAATTAATGAGGTGGAATATCAAAAATAAAAAAAATTATCATAAATGAATAAATGTATATAACCATATTAAATTAGTAAATTATCAAATTTTAATAAAACAAGATATATACCAAATACCACTCCGTTAGATAGACCAACTACTATTGTGTAGATACAAAGGATTTCGTCACTCATTTCTTCTAATATTCTAGCTTCTTATAATCTTTCAAAATATTATTTGGATATGCATCAGCATAATTCCCCACCCACATACATTTTAAACACAACAATACATATCTATTATAATTGGGAATACCACTTCCATGATATTTTTCATTGAAATTTTAAGGAATCTTACCAAACATACCACATCATATAAACTTACCATACATCGTAATGAATTTTCAATTTTCTTTTTTCCACAAGTCTCATGAAAAAAAATATTGATTGTGCAAGCATTTTTATTTGATCCATTATTGAACTATTGTTACCACCATGAACATTTTTTCTTTTGGAATTTAATGTTCACATAATAATTCTATAATCTAGATTTCAACATTCATATAACATTGAAGAATATTCCCAAAACATTTGAATCCAAGATAAGAAAATACCTTTAAATATTTTGGATTTTATCCTATGTATTACCTATAAATTATTCTGATAGGATCCTAAAAAAGATGTTTCATATGTTTTTCTATGAGGTGAAATTTTCTTCATATATACCCACTTATTCTTTATCAATCGGTATAAATTAAATGAATTTATACATCATCCTGAGTCAAATAGTCTTAAGTGAAGATTTTATCAATGAAACTACACTAAAATTCACTACAATCCAAGGAATTGATTTCATTTCCTTTAGTTATATTAATGACAAAAAAACACAACTAGTTGGATTCACCTTCCGAATGGTAAATAAAAATAATTTAACTTTTGATGATGTGTATATACCTTGAAATCTAATATATTTAATAGTTTTTTATTCCATTCTTTATGTATCGATGGGTTCGTTGATCAAATGAATGTTGGACAATTTTTTATCATAAAATGATACTCTATTTTCATGTTACCTTATGAAAGATCATGATCCTCCATTTCATGTGTCCAGCCACCATTTATAAATGATTTCAACTAATCAATCACTAAAATAAGCATGTATCTTATAAATCCAATAATTCAAGGCCATTGATTCAGAAGGATAGCATCCCCGCATTTTTTTCCAACATTATCATCCATACTCTATCTAGGGAATTCCATTATTATTTTGAATTTTTTATTCGAATAAACATGGTAATCACCAAATTATATATTATATCATCATAAATATAAATTGAAATCTTTTTATGGGTATTTAACCAACATTATCATAACAGCTACTTGTCACTAAATCAATTCAATGTTACCATATTTAAGGTAATGGCCTAATAAATTAAAAAATAGAGTGTATTCAAACTAAAATTCAATTTCAAAAATTCCCAAATTTGTTTTAGGATTATAGTATAAAAATGTGAAGTCACAACTCATGACCATCATAATAATGTTTTACAACGTGGGAATTCAATTAACTATATAGTTATTTCCACAACATAAAACATTTCAATTTGAGAATGATTTATTCTCATTGAAAATATTCATGATTTCCCTACTTGGTATCTTTATTTTAATTACCCATTCAGAAACCATCTGAAATAATTTTATATCATCACATGGCCATAAAAATATTAGCAGGGGATATAATAACAATAAATCCGATAGTGTACTAATAAAAATGAAATACCATAAAATATTTACATTTAATAAATTATTCTTTATAATATGAAATAATTAATTTAATCATTAAAAAACACACCTTTTTTGTGTAAGGATAGTTTTGAAACCTTTTTGATGCATATATAAATTATCTTGGAAACGTTGGAGAAATTTTATTATCACTCATAAATATAGAGTAAACCTCAATGTTACACATGGAATATAAATCATAGTTAGAGATGGATTAAACATACAAGTTAAATTTTCTATAAACGGTATAGTTATTTATGAGATAAACATCATAATATTTTTCCATAGTCACTTTTTAGAAACCTAATCAATTACATCCATATGACATTTGGAATTACCAAAATTGTATGTTTTTATATTCTTGTAGGATAAAAAAATATATTAAATCTATCCATCCAGAAAATGAATTTGAGAGATATAATGGGTTAACATACATTATGATTATAAAAAAATCAACCATAATAGGATTCAATACCCAAAAAAACATACTAAAATAAATAAAACCACTGATAATAAAAATTTTCTTTCAAAATATATGAAAGTATTTTCAGATTTTGATATATCTGATTTCTTTAATACAGTTTTTTAAAACAAATATTCACAAAAAAATGGAAAGCAGGGTTTTCATTGAATTAAAAAGAATTTTCATAAAAAAATTCAAAAATAAATTGAAGGTTATAATTGTGGTAAAATTATTTATTATGAATAATTTAAAATAGAACATTCTTTTTCTCTTATGTAAATAAAATGAAAACATTTACTAAGAAGAATAATTTAAAAAATAGTATGAAAATAAAGATATGAATAAAATTTCTAATATAATTCATTTAGGTCCATATATATACATCCATAACCTAATTTTAAACATCATTAAATTAATGAAAAAAAAATTAATGGGAAAATTAAAAAGATTTTTTTAACAGAAGCCCCTTAACTTGAGTCCCACTCTTAATATAAATTGTTTATATCCCAAAATAATAAATAAGAATAAATTAAATATTTTAATAGTATCATTTTTTTGGTTTAATTTTACTTTTAACTCACATAATTAAATTTTATATGAACTATTTATTCATTTAGGTTCATGTTAGATGTTTTGATGATATTTAGTCGATAAGTCCAAAATGACTTCTATAAGTTGACTGCCGTAACAGTGGGAATTATTACCTAACATATAGAATAATAAAATTAACATATATATATATATATATATATATTAAATTTTTTAAACCATTTATTAATGAATGGAATGTAAAATGAGTTTTGTTTTGATCATAGAAAGTGTAGGTTGTTCACACCCATGTGTTATTTTCTATTATTCAAAGATAATTTGTTTAAAGAAAGTATGTATCAATTTATGATTCCATAATTATATTAATATCATATATTTAATATTTTTTCTTTTATTATACTGATATAAATTATCTATTTGATATTGAGATGATGAACAAATTACATTACTTCATTGATGTGGTAGTCCACACGTACAAATGAATGAAGATGCACATTTGTATTGTATGTAATGGAAATAAAATATGTGTTATGTAATCTTCTAATATAGGTAAAAATATAATTAATATCATACATATATTCTAATATAATTATTTTTTTTCATCCTTGATAGAAAATGATGTATAATGAATTACAATGTTTCAAGATGTAGTATTATATTTTATACAAGAACAATGACTTCAACTCCCATTTGAGGGTGTTATGTTATTGATATAGTTTTTTAAATTTACATAATAACATATATATTTAAATATAATATAGTTTTTATTAATTTATCATGGATGAAAACGATATTTGGGAAATGTAAAATGAAATAAAACTAAAATATGTCGTTAAAAGCTATATATCTTCATTGGAAAGTCTCTTTTTCTAACTCAATAAGACATGTATGTTTTTTATTATTCCATTACAAAGGCCTCTAGAATGAATGAATTTATTTTTATAAGGTATTATGGGTTTTATTGGAAAACCAAAAAGAATTTATGTGTGACTGATTGATATGTATTAATGGCCTATGATATAAAAGGGGAGGGAAACTACATAAATTATTTAAAATATTGAGTGAATACAAATTAATTTAGTTGTAAAAAATACTATTGGACTGATAATATAGTATAATTAATATGTGTCAAAATAATATCATCATTTAATTTTTGGACATGATATAATAAAAAAATTATCCTACTATTTTCGTTGGAACACTACGTTAACCCTTTTGACAATTACCTTAATATTAATTTTTTTCCACCCATAATTGCATAATAATTTTACAACATAATGTCAAAAAATATTATGGAATGAAATTTTTAAAAAAATAACCATATTCAATTTATTTTATTTTAATTTAATATATTTATGAAATTTAAATCTTGTTATAAAATATTATTTTTTTACAAATTTTTATTGTCATTGTAGATCTATTCATTAACATTGAATTTAATAATATAATGTCCAAAACGTAATGAAAATACAATGAATAATTATATTAAATATTATTATTTTTTATAATAATCATCTATAGTGTCAACAAAAAATTTAAATTATATAAATTATTGATTTTTTTTTGCATTCATTTTAATTTTCATCTAATTATTTAATTATTATGCCAAGGTTGTTTTGGATTTGATGGTAATTATATAATAACTAAAGGTTAAAATTAATCAACCCCGACTAATATATGTTATGAAAATTTAAATTAATTTTCATAACCTTACATATCATATGATTGTCCAAATGTTAAGAATATTATAGTTACATAAAACAATATTGTATCATTTTTTTACTTTTCATTACATAAAATATAATAAATTCTATAATTTCATTAAAATTGATGAAAAATAATATAAATTATAACATTTTATGGTTATGGATGAATAAAACAAATAAAATAAAATCATGAAATGTTTTATCTTCCTTATATAGTCTATAAATTTAGTTTTTAACCATAATTATTTTATTTTCCATTTACTAGGGTATTTTTTCTTAAGATACTACTCATATAGTCCCAAAATAATAGGGAACTATTTTTAAAAATTTGTAACCATATATTAGAAATAAGTTATAAATTTTTCAAAATAAAAAACACATAGGTTTCATAACATAATTTGAAATTATCCCACCAAAACACCTCAAAATACAAGTATTAAAAAATTCCATTTTTATGTATAAAGAGTTAAAGTACAAAAATTAAATAATAAATGTAATTGATGAAAACAAAATTGGATTATATTAAGTCATAAAATAATAATGATATTTTTAATCTAAAAGAAAATATAATCATTTATTTTAATTACATTGAATGAAAATAAATTTTCTATAAAAACATTATTTTCCACTATTTATTGTAAAAACATTCTTCGAAGAAAATTCTAAAATATTTAACATAAAGTAAATTTGGAACGATGGATTAAAAAATAATGTTCATTTTTTTAATAATAATATTTCAATATTTATAAGTGAATTATTAATTTATAAAATCTTATTATACATAAATATCCAATAAAGTTAGATATAAAGCCTCTTCAAAATTGATTTAAAAACTGTATAATGTTTTATTATTAATTGATGAATCTATAAAAATATTTTTATATAATCATTATTCAAGCTATTATAGATACTTCTAGTAATAATTCTTATAAACTGAACACTTATAAATTTCTAATAAATGAATATCCCACTCTTTTATATCACATCATGCAGTAAATCAATTAGGAGAAAATGTGAAAATGGTACATGGCATTACAAAGGTACACAAAACCTATTAGGCAACATGAGTGTAATGATTAAAAATTTAGTTAATGTTCCATTTTGATTAATGTGGTTGAGTTTCTCTGTGGTATTTCTATTACATAAATGTTTATATTTTATTATAATTAATAAATGAATTATTTAACAACATTCATGGATTATATGGATTTTTATTCCCTCTATGTGAGTTTCACAACCACTAATGTAGTTATAATGTCACATTATTGGTGAATTAAATATAAATAGTAATAAATAATTTCTTATAAATGAAATTATCCTTACAAAATTTTACTATATACTATAAATTAATTTAGAAACAATTGATACCACAATGAAAATTTATTTTACATTCATCGCAGATCATTTTTAAGGGCTTAATCTAAAATTTATATCGATTTACACCTAAATGAGATGACTAATTTATAAATTATATTTTACATTGGTGAAATATATTACTCTTTCCTCTTATATATTGTAACAAATTCAATATAGGGAATTGATGGTATAATTGGATGAGACAGAATGCAATGGTTTTATAAAATCTTGAATGTAACAATGAGATACTCTTGTTCTGATTATAAGAATCACCGATGGTTTAATTTTACATTTGGTGGATTATAATACACAAAATTTGGATATTATAATTAATTTATATTATCTTCCATGGATTAATTATCTATTTGATCTGTTGGAAGGTATTAATTAGTTCTATGATATATACTTTCATCAGGGTATCATCGAATGTTATTTAGGAAAGATTATACTCTGATGAAACCTTTTAGAATTATTATGGTAATAATGAATACCTTGTTAATCCCCTTGTTCATTTGAATATAGCATGTATTTTTTTATTGATGAATCATATCATTCATTGGTATGTTTACTATTTATCTGTGGTCTTTTATTGATGAAATCATGGCTTATTATTTGATCAAATCATACACTGAATTAAATTTAGATATTGTGTGGATCTATTTATCAAAACATAATTTTTATTGTAGAGTGAATCCTATATATAAGATTTATTCTTCTTCAAAAATTCAATATTCCATAATTCCTAAATGTTCTTATATTTTTATTTATTTTTGATAAACCCTCATATAAGGGTCAAGCGTAAACCATTACAAGGCCTATAGGCCTAGTGCAAATTACATTTTCGGAAGGTCTAATTGGAAATCATCCAAAACTTATAACATTGAACCGACCATCGACAGCAAATATTTAGATTTTTTATTTCCACATTCACATGGATAGTCGAATGGTTGTCATATGTGGAGATACACATGCCTCATTCTGATGGAAATGCCATAACCCTTCATTCTCCCATGTCTATTTAGCTTTTCTCTGGTGAATGTGTATGCTCTAATTCTCATCTGAATCCATGTTCCTTATAAATATGTCTGGTTTCATCTTTATTTCATGTGGCTAAAGGCTTTGATTTTTTCATATGGCCATAAGGTGGCCCAAAGGCCTTGAGGTAGCCTGTAAGCCTTATTGATCTGATAGAGTTTGGTAGAAAAAAGGTCTTAATGGACCCAAGAACCAAACTAGTGCCCCGATAACCGAAACGAGTGAATAAATACGACTTCGATAGTACCAAATTGTACATGGTAAAACACATGAAACACTAATTCCTTACTGACATAGAAATATGTTTCCACCAGTATTTGATCTTGAATCATTTTATTTACTTTAAGAGTCTTCACCAACCAGTCTAAATCTCATGTTCTTCTTTAAAAATGTTATTTCAATGTATGGTATATTAGTATACTATAAAAAAGAAGATATCATTTTTTATTCATAAATACCTTAATATTAAATTGATAATTGTATATATCAATATATAAGAAATTATTATTGTCACATTAATTGTGACATCTAATGCATTCACTCTGTATGGAAATATTTTATGAATAATTTTTATTCATTCCTATATATTATGCAATATTAAATTTATTTTTTGGATATTAATTCAATAGTAAAATAGAAATTATCCATATAATTTAGTAATTATAGATTAGTTATGTGGTACATTTCAATTTTTTACATATTTTTAGGAAGGTTGTATAGTTTAATGAGACATTTTCATTATTTACTTCTAAAGATAATTATGTATGCATGAAGGGAATTTCCATTGTATGATATGGAAGTACTCAAAATATTATTGTAATTTAATTTTTTTTTATTTTTATACAATTGGTAAAATTTTGATTATGTTTACATATCAAAATAGATAGAATGAAATATTTTAGAAAATATATTTGATCTTCAGGTTATGATGATTTTTGGAAGAACATCAAATGATCAAATTTTACATAGTGAATAAAACTGGTATATATTCGTTAGTGGTAAATTATTAATATTGAAATTTATTTATTATATTTGTTACATAAACATATGATAAGTGGATGTTAATGATAATGATTTTAGATATTCTTAAATATTATACTTAATGTGATAGTGTTTTAATTTTCATTTTGATGACACTTGTTCAAACTTTTGTTTTGCACGACGTTGATACTCAAATGACTTCCATATTTATCAATCAATTAGGTCAAATCTCTATAGTGGAAAGAAAATATATTAATGGATCCATGATGGGTAAATTATGTTGTATTTTTTGGGTCATATTGCAGTTCCTAAAACATTTCAGGAAGAACTTATTTCTGAATGTCACTATTTAAAATGGATTATTCATTAGGGAATAAAACTATGTAAAATATATTATGCACAAATTTTTTATTTTAACGAATGAAAAAGGGTTGATAAATATGAATCAATATTCCTATTATTTCAAATAGTTATTCCTCCTCTTCAATTACAAGTTGGTATGTTTTCCAGACATACCTATATATCTGTGTATGTGGAATTAAATCTCTATAGACATGGTTGTGGTTTTACTAAGAATAATTTGGATGAATTATTTCACATAGGTGTTTAGGGTTCACATGAAATTTAATTACTATTCTTTATAATGGAGGAATTAAATATAGAAGACATAATAGAATATCTTTTTATGTAATATGTATTGTTGCAAAATGGGGTACACATTATAGTTTAATATGATCTATATTGATGGTTTAGCTCTTGGTTTTTGTGATCGAAGTAGTATCCCTTTTGATCCTAGTTGAAAATATTAATGATATACTTTCTTAAATCAAATAGTTTTTTAGAACAGGAAATCCAAGCATTATAAGACATACCCACTGCTGATGTTCAGTATTTTTATTGAAAATGGAAAGATCCTTTATCTTATGTGTAGTTTTATTGTACCAAATTTTCATAGGCCCCAAGACATATGGTGAAATTCAATGAATTATATGTTCATTAATTCTATATTCCTTATATTGGTTAAAAATAGGTGAATCAAAATAAATTGGGAATGCCATTGTCCATGAGATTATGGATAATATTTATATGATCATGAAAAGTATGATATTATCCCTATGTTTTTTGAAATATTTAACAATTCACCATCTTTAATCATCATCATTCAATGTGGGTCCATGATTCAATAATAATAATTGCACATCAATAATTTCATTATTTTCGAAAAAAATAAATACTTATTCATAGTATGTTATATATTCTGAGATATAATAATGGATTAGTTATGTTACCTATCAATTGAGTTTACAACCAAACATCATCATAGTTAATAATATTTATCATGTATCTTAATAAAATAAGTTTTAAAAAATCCAGGAACATATAATTTTATGAGATCATGTCTATATAGATCCACATTAATACATTTGTCACAAAACAATATAAAACTATCAGATCAGATAAATCTTATCCAAATATATGAGAATTTCATTCGTTCATCTATTCTATTAGCATGGTAATAATTAGTACCATTCAATGGAATGTGATGAATAAATTCTTGGGGTAATTATATGATGTTTTCAAAATCATTTCCAAGATCAACATTTTACGGTTAGATAATATAATGGGGGGAGAAGGTAACACACTTTATTTTAGGTATGTTTTAATTAAGTATATCATTATGTATTAAATGTATTTATTTTTTTAATCATGATGAGTAAGTGGGTTGGTGGCTACTGTAAGGGGGTTTCATATTTCTAATATTCAGTATGGTATTCACCACAATATGGTGTAGGATATGGTGATGAACTTATCTTTAGAAATTATATAAAATATGGTTTTGGAGTCATCCATGGAACACATATTTAATCACACCTAATCCCTTATCAATTTAATGGGTGTTGTGGCTAAGAGCGCCACTAATAAAAGTATTCAAAACCAAAAAGTTGTGGAAACTAGGGTTTCCCACATTAAAATGACCTCATAGAATGAACAAATTCATAAAAATATACTATTTTCACTTCCTTGGATTTAATATCTTGAAATATTTCACAACACAATATGAATATACTAGTCATACATCATTGGTTTTTTGTATTGGATAAAACCCCTAATTTTGATCTAATATTTTAATGAAATAGGTACCTTCAGGGGGATTCAAAAAGTTCTAAATTAAAAAAATTCATTTACATTTTTTTTTTCTGATTCCAGATGAAAATAATCCATTCGATATAGGTACTTTATATCTCCCTCCATATATTATAGAACATGATTCATAATAGAAAAAAATTTAAATCCTAGTGTTTTTTAATGGGAAATCATTTGGAATACCATTTCATGAATCGCTTTTAGTAAACATATTGTGAATAATGGTTTTTTAAATATGAATATTTATTCAACAAAATATTTACTAAAATAATGGTATCATAATAAATTGTTGATATAGAAAATGGATTACAAGTGTTTTTTTGTGTTAATGATTTATTTTTTACAGGCCTAATTAGAATTAGGCTTAGAAACCTAGGCATGATTTGGAAAACAAGGGCACAAACAAGTGATAAATATTTATTGAATATGCTTCACTATGTATGAGTGATGTGAATGTCATCTTGGATAGATGCATTTTTATTTGGGTATTCAGAATTAGTAAATTAATTGTAAGTAATAGATGAGATATTAATAAAAAAAATTATTTTATTAATTAGTCAGATAATAGAAGAATTTTTATATATTCATTGTTTTAAAAAATGATTTGATATATTTTTTACAAAATAAATATAAATTTTCATATAATATATTTTATTCTTAGTAAAATGTATTTAGAATCGGTGGGGTCCTCTTACCAAATTATATACTTATCGCATTTATTTGTACACTAGTACATATGCATGAGAATATTATGATGACATGGGAAAGGTGAATTTTTTAGTTTTCCCTGTAGAACATTAGGGATTTTTAGGGTCAGAGACAGTGGGAGGATCAAATAAATTTTCATTTTTGGATAATAGTCTGACTACATACTATATTCATTGCATCAATATGAAATTTATAGTTTTGGATATTTTATATCTAACATTATATTGCTAAATAGAAAAAAATTTGTTCTTTCAGTTTGAGTTTTATTAGTTTACCATATAATTTCATATTCTATCACAACATTTTTTCCCATTAAGGTTTAAATTTAATAGAATCTAAAGAAAATATTTTTAGTAAACCCATTTGTATTTGTTTCAATACTCTTCATTTTTGGGAGGGCCACCTAACAATAGTACCACCACTACCTCTTCACATGCCAATGGGTTTGGGGTAAGATGTTGGAACACATATTTTATGACATCAACATGGTATAAAAGTAAAGGAATAATTTTTAAACCAATCATATCATCCAAATTATTATTTATTAAGTAAAATAATGTTTTTAAAATTATAATATTAAATTTTCATTCCTATTATTATCATTTAAGAACCTATGTTTTATTTTACACTAATCAATAATAAATTTGGTCATTTCCTAAAAATAAAGTATTTTACAAGAAACGTTTGTTTTGTTATTTCATTTAAAATAATTAAAAACAATATTTTTTTAATTATAAGCCAATAAATTTCATAGTAATTATTATTATACTTGTTTTTTGAGTTAATTCATTGTATGCTAAAAATGTAATTTTTCAATTGAATACTTTTATTACATTTATTGAAATTATAGTAAAAATCATTTTTAACCCATTTATAAAAATTATAATAATAATTTAATAAATATTGGATCCTTTATTTTCAAATTATGTAACCTGATTCTTTTTTTAGACATAAAAATAGGTCACCATGTTTAATTTCAATCCCAATGGTAAAGGTTAATTTTTTTAAGAACAGGTATTTTAAAAGAAAATTTAACTAATATCATTAAAACATTGTATCTAATTATTTTTATTATATAATATTTGACACATGAAATAATACTTTTTAGAATGTGATAATTTAGTGACATGTTACTTTTATAATTAGATTTTTTTTATTTTCAATTGTATTTACAAAGTTTCCCCCTATTGCTTATAAATGGATCCCATAACCATGAATCAAACAGAAAGATTATATAGAAATTAGATGCAACACAATCTTGTATTCTCTCCATCATAAAACCATGTCATGGTTCTTAACATGTAGTGCCTATATGATTTCATAATACTCTTATTTCTAAATTTCTCAATAACAGGATATTCAAGATATCAACATTAGAGATATCTTATTATTGAATTTTCATCAAATATTATTCATCATAAAATTTTTAAATCTAATACTCCTATTTTAAAAAAATTATTGAAATCATCATTATTATTTAAAAGTGATATTTTATATATTAAATACAATTATATTACTCATTAATTCATAAAAACACATTTTTTTAGATTCTTTTGAGAATCCACATGAATGATGTTATAATGGTTATTTCATTAATAATTATGGAATTTCAGATACTGGTAATTTGATAAAAAATATAATTAATTTATTATATTATTTGGATTATATAATGGTTATATACATATTTTTATTCAATAATATATTTTAATAATTTTATATAATGTTATTTAATAAAAGAATAATTTTCGGTGATTAATAAAAATCATCTAACTAATTTCCATGAAATGACCAATGGGTCACATTAATGATATCCAAAACACACTCTAATTCTTAAAAAAATTAAATAAATGACCAAACCATGACCATGTTTTTAGTACTATAATTAATGAAAAATATAATTTATTCAAAACTATATTTTAAACACGAAAATATTAACATTATCATAAAATTATTACCAAAATGGAAATAAGAAATTACATTTTAATGGTATATAGAAATATAAATAGAATTATTATTTTATATATATATTATCAATATTAATTACTTATATTGAGGGATATATCATGTTGGATCATGTTGATTTATTACGAAAGGGTTTCTGATATCCATATATAGTCATTGAAATTTTCTTAAACATCTCTGGTCATTTTATTTTGTGTATGGTATATACATCAGGTGAATTTATTTTATAATGTTATAAATTAATTTAAATTATGTGAAAAAGTAATGTATTATTTTTGTAAATAAATTTTCATTCAAATGTTCCCAAGGAAATAATGTTTGTTTTCCTAATTGTGAATTCATTGTGACATGTCTTATTTTGAACACTATGATAAATTCTATATAGTGTCCTTTTGATTCACATTCCAATGATTGTATTAAAATATATTATTTAAATATAATTCATGTGATATATATATACAATCATTAACTTCCATTAATTTTATTTTGATTCACATATTATAAAATCCATAAGTGTTTCTCATCTAAAAATTTACTTCTTTGAGACACGATTGAGATAATTTAAATCTATTTATTTCATTGGAGAATGTAGAACTAATTTTATTTAATGGATAATGTTTTGATTTTTTATGAAATTTAATTTACTTTTTCATCTTATCCAATTCAATGGATTTTCATCTATGAATCGAAAATGCACTTTCATTAAAATATCATCTATTATAGTTCTTTTTCCCATTAGTGAAATAATTTTCGTCACTAACCATATTCATTATATTGTTTCATTATTTGTTTCCTATACATATTTTTTTCTTTAACTTTTCATTATACATTAATTCTCTTTAATATTTTTTAAAAAGGAATGTTTTCTACAAATTACATTAATTTAATTTTTTTACAGTCTTTGAAAAAGTGTAACAATACTATTCATTTCATTATTTTCATCTATCAGATATTTTACAAAAATAGGGATGTTTCATTATAAGAACAAATAATGACCTTGTTTCTATTATTTCATAACGTAATTTCCTTTTATGTTAATAAATGAATTTTTCATTTTAAAATGTTTCTAAAGATTTATATTTGTTTTTGTATATTTAATGAGTATTTATAATGATTTTATAAATTTTTTATTACATATATTAATATCCATTAAATATTTTTATTCTATATTAGGTATATTCTTTTATGAAATCATAATCTGTTATTACATATATGAAATATGATTATAAGGACCCGACCTTAAAGAATTACATAATATAGAATTAAATGAATAATTTACATTGAGGATCTTTTCATGTTTAGAGTTTTAGAGAATTAGGACATAACTATTACATCTCAAAATATTATAAAGTAGACACTTCTACTCAATTTCCATTTCATCATAAAATAAAAATATTAAAAAAGAAACATGACTAGTTCCATGTTTTAGACAAAATTTCTTTACTTAATCCCATCCTTGAAACTATTCTTCTTTAATTCCTATGGAAAAAATTTTCAAAACATGGGAAGAGAATCAGAATCCCAGTAAGTGATATAAATATACGGAAAGAAAACATTTTTCCATGTATACATAAGAATCAATAAAATCATACATTACTCGTAAAACATAAGCACTTTAACATACCTCATGAAATCATGAGATTTAGGAATAACTCATATAAATCATAAGAAATAAAGGTTACTTGAGGAATTCAAAACATTCTTACGTAGGGAGTAACCCTCATGGTTTCGTATGGAATACCCATCGTAGTATATTCCCAAAATCTCATCGGAGAAAACTTATAGTTTAACTCCTTCATGTTACCCAATTCATTGGAGAGCTATCTTGGGCTCACCCTCCCATAGTTTATCACAGAACCACCCAGCATCATAAAAAATTCCCAAGAACCATAACATAATCGTGTCAGATAAAACATGCCTAAATGAAACATAACATTTCCACATTTCAATCACAAGATATCAATACAACACATAATCAAAAAATGATCAAAACCATTTTCAAAACCAAAATAAAAGAAAAAAACATGGTATTTATTTTCTATTTAAAAAAGTTATGGCTTATAGAGGAAGCTGAAACTCAAATAATGGTCACACTAGCAGAGACGACGTTGTCACCGCATACATAAGACAAAAAACATTCCTTTTGTCATTTATCAAAACGCTTCGTGTATAAATATTCAATTTTAATGAAATTAAAAGTCAAAAGGGTTTTATAAACCATATAAAATAATGTCGTTCTAAAGTTAAATGATGCCTCAATGAAAGGAGATTGAGACGATGTCCCATACAAAGATGGTATCCTTATATTTAGGATACATAAATCACATAATTATGTGTGAATAATATAAATAAACTCAATATAAGTGTATATTAAGTGTAAAACAATCAGAGTTCATCCACACATATTAATAGCACGACATAATCATGAAGTAGAGGTTTAACCCAATGAATTGAAATTGGGTTAGGAAGTTCCATACAGAAATTCGACAGCTTAAAGACGTCACATTAAAATTACAAAAATGATTTCATGAGAGATAAAAAAGGGTATCTCATCACATAGAAAGAAAATTTACAGAAATAAGGATATATAAGAACATATCTTAACATAAGGAGAAGTAAATTAAAAGACTTAACAAAATGAAGCCTTTTTAAAAGAGGAGGGTGAAAGGTTCCCTTACCGATTTGTGTAACTTTCGAAACATACACCCTGTGAAATAATGATCATACAATGACGATGTAAATACCCATAAATTAAATTATATTACACAAATAATACAATCATGGCCAGTACATACACCACAAAAAAGGAAATAGTGAAAAATGTAGCATGAATCTCACTAGAATAAAATGTGGGATAAAAACCCCTTACCTCGTTGTAATCAATCGAGTCATATGACCAAAGGATAATAAACACCAAATGAATCACATAATTACATGAATATAAATAGAATCATGATAATATATATGAAATGGTATCACAAAATACACCACATGCAAAAAATAAGTGGCAAACAATGGAAATTTCACGGAATTAAAAGTGAGATAAGAAATCCCTTACCTCAAGTCTGACTTGTCTTGTTCGTTTCATTATATTCATATATAATAAACATTGGTCAATTTATAATTTCATAAGGAATTCATTTATATTTTTTCATTCAATTCATATCACATATTATCATGTTATAATAATTAGTTACTTAAGTAATTTATATCATTCGTTTTGTCGATGTTCGGTACATGAGTCAACAATGAACTTGTTTGAAGAGAATTGTCCATGTAGTTATAAGTACATCATATCTAGAATGTTTTTCAATATTTAAATATCATATATTTCCTATATATATGTATTTAATCACATTCAATAATGTTTGGAGATAATAAATGAAATGTACCGTTCATGGAGACGGTAGGCCATACGTACGCATGAACGATACTTTCATTTTTCTGTCATATTAATGGACATTAAAACAAAATTATACATATATATATATATATTATAATTCCAGTATAATATATATTTTATAAAGGTAACATAAGTTCATTAATTACATTATTTATAAATTCCATGTTTGGCATGAACAAGTCACGTCACTTGAGGGGGCAGTGGTCCACACTTCCTCAAATGAAATTATCTAAGTTCCACAACATGAAAAGCATAACGATGTGATTTAAAAATAAAATTCAGAAGCATATAGAAAAAATAAATACCATAAATACCATATATAAAGACAAGGACATCATAATGGCCACCATGAAAGGTGTTAAAAGAAAATTGAACAATCATTGTTTCGTGAGGCCATAATTTTCCACCCATAGAAACAGTAAGTTCTTTATCCATTGGATGGGGGTGTGTGTAAGTGACGATATAATCCTTATCATAATAACATCCTTTTATATTTAGGATACTTTTTTTATTGTGGGATCATATAATAAGAAGTTAGTGATGAGTGATGAAGGAAAAGAAAAGAAAGAAACTCAACAGAAGACATTACCTCTAAATCGGGTAACTCTTTTTGATTTCAGCCAAAGGATTCCTTGGAAAGACTTCCACACAATGTGAGGCTTCTAGGATTAAAAGAGGAATGTGGAGAGATAATATGAGTAGAGGTAGGATTAGCCAAGGGATTTAGAGGTGTGGGTAAGGGGGTATAGGTTGGGGGATTTTATAAGAGGGAGGAGTGTCACTTTTGGAAAGTCTTGAAATGTTACTTTATTATAAAATTATTTTCAGATTTTAAAGGTCACACAATTATATATTTTGAGGATAAGGTGATAATGTTTCTAAATACACTCATCCAATAAGTTTTAGACAGGTTTATTGTAACAGCCCGAGATTTTATGAAAAATATTCTTTTTATTTCACTAATGTCTTGTGTTGTACGCTACACCAAAAGGAGCTTGCACAACACGCATCCTTGACTTGCCTTGCATTACACGCAATCGCAACCTTCCTCGATAGCGTGTGTAGTACGCAATACTGAGTTTCACGAAACAACGATATGCTATTAAAATATTATTAAAACTAGCCGTTATGAATAGTAATAAACACTTTTTAAATTTTAGAAATTTTAGCTCTCAAAATGGACTTCATTTTTGGATTCGGAGTATCGAATTTAGCCTAAGGTGAAATTTTGGTACTTTTCGGATAACTTTCATATTCTGATGAATAGTGAAAATTACTAAATTATAATTAAAAATAACTTTTTTAATCGAAATAATTAATAGTGATAAATTATTAATTTGAGTGGTTTTAAAGTATATTTAGAATATATTTTTACAATTTAATACAATGATGGTCATTGAATGTAATTTCACATTTAAACCAGACATAATCAAGTGTCAATCTTTTGATAGATATTGTTTCTTAAAAACACGCTATTTGTTTTAACAGCGGGATTTAATTATAAAATTAATTAATGAAACTTCTATGTTATGAATTTGGTAAAATAGAATTCATTTTTGAATTCGGAATATGAAATATAGCTTAGGATGAAATTTTGGAATTGTTCTGAAAAACATCAATTTTTGATGAATAGTGAAACTACTAAGTGGTAGTTAAAAAACTGAATTTTTCATAAAACTTAATTTTACCGCTTCTGTGAATGGAATTTAAAAAATCCGAGAGACACGGTTGATGTCAGTAAGTAAAATGCGGTTCAATGAGATGAAAATAATTTTTGGTGAATAGTAACTTTTTACTTCTATTTACCACGGTTAAAAGTAAATAGGGTAATTAAGGGTAAGAATGATATTAATATTACCCTAACACATGTCCTAATTCTATTGGACAAGTGTATCTCGACCAAAAACAACCTTAAGTGTAAAATATTATCATTTAGGCCCACTTGGATTAGATTAGGACATTTATTATTATTTAATTCAAAGAAGAGTTAAAAGAGTTAAAATCAAAGTATATTAAGTAAAAAAATTTTAATATAGGGTTTTACATAAGATAAATTCGATTGTAAATATTCATTAGAAATCTAAAAAGATTTCCTACATAATGGTATTTTATTTGTAATTTTTAGACATCAAATAATTTAATTTATTCATGTCACAAAGATGATGCAGTAATTATCTTATTAATGAAATATTGACATAATTGATGTTATAAACACCAAATTAAATGTAATTTGAGACTTTTTATGAATTCCATTAATTTTCTAGGTTACTATGATATATTAGTGGTGATTTAATAAACATGGTTCGAACATATAATTCTGTTATGACTTTCACAAAAATCATATATCAAATAGTGTCAAAATTGACACAAAATAGTTTTTAAATCAAATATTATATTATTAATTGTTATTTTATTCCTAAAAATATAAGGTTCGGCCAAATGACTTATATAAGGATATATATATTAATAATAAACAATTTGGGGTTAGTTTGGCATGTTATAGTAAGTGTATTAACCATATAGTGAAAGAAAACAAAAAGACACGGTAAAAGTTAAATTATTTAACTTAGAGTTAAATCTAATTGATAAGGATAAAATAATACCCTAAAATTGTCTAAATCCTATTGGATGATATGATTTCGACCCATCCCCACTTTAGCATCGAAATAAGACCCTTTGGAACCATTATAAACCGATTTTGACTTTAATATAAAATAATATTTTGAGATATTCCTAAGGTGCCCCTCTCCTCCCTTATAAAAGGGTACCTCCTCCCCCTCCTCCTCACACCAATTTGAGCACTCAAGCTCGGCCAAACCCTGCCAAAATCCCTTCTCCACTTCCCTAAAATAATCCTAGATGTCCTGGTCTTCTTTAAAGACCAATCTTAGTTCCCTAAGTGGAGGATTCAAAGAGGCGTTCCAAAGAAGAGGTAATATCCATTACCGATCTTTTCAATTTCTTTCTTCTTCAACTTCTTCTTCTTTAGTTGTTTCATGATAAAGTAATAACATTAGTATTACTTACATACTGATATGTTATTATAAATATTAAAAAACTCTAATTAACCTTCTATCCATCCTATGGAAAAAGGAAATCACCGCGCGTGCGTACGTACGGAATACCGTCTCCACGCCATGGTGTAATCTATTTTCCGCCACCACCTTAATTGGATGGGTATAATGGTTTAATGAGTAACTATATATGATTATTATAAAGTGATATTGATTCTGAAATAGTATACATACACTTCAACACAATTCCACGACCATGGGAATGATATCATCGCTCGTGCGTACGTACGGACTACCGTCTCCACGACGCGATGAGATTCATTCTCAATGATTAACCATTAATGAATGATTATAAAGTATATATAATAATAAGTACTAATGAAATATATTACCTAATAATGATACTGTAATTATTTATAGTTATATGTATGTCATCTACTTAATTCTATTCAATTCAATAAGGAAACGAAAATAGCGTTCATGCGTACGTACGGACTACCGTCTCCATGAACGGTGTATTTCTTTCCATTTACTGATTTATTATATATGTATATTCTGAATATATATATATAAATCATGTTTTATATTCTGGAATTAAGTAATCATGATCTATGTAATCATATGAATAATTACAAGTTAAAAACACAAACGACAAATGAGACGATTTTACCCAAAACGCTACTTTAACATGAATTTACAAAAGAACGGGTAATATAAAGTCATAAGTGGACCATATATGATATAATAACAATGAATATGATTCTGGAATAAGTCAATAACATGATTTAAATCATTATACAGGAGGTTCGGACACTTACGAAGCAAATCGGACCTAAGGTAAGGGAAAATATCACAATCTCATTTTTATCCGAGATTGTTTTTACTTTGAAATTTACTGGGCTGTATTTCATCATCCAAATACATGTTTCCTCAATATGTAATATTATTTCCATTCACCTACAATTGTTTAAATCCTATTTTACCCTTTGGTGAGTTTTTAGTAAAAGATATGAAAGGAATCTTTTGTCATTTTTCATGCGAGGTACTTTTTTTGACTTTTCCGACAAAAGTACGAAGAATATTTTTTTTAATTTATACGGCATGAATGGATTTTTAAAAAATTATTTCCAAGAAGCTTCCTTTACAAGTTTTCAAGTTTATTTTTAATCAACTTCTTTTATTTTAAAGTCGTATGACATGTTATGAAAGGAAAAATGTTTTTGAAGTAGAAAGGATATTTTCCTCAAGAATGGAGTTCAAATATTTTATCAAAATTATTTTCCATCTAAGATAATAAAATGGTTCTATTTTTATCCCTATTATTACATTGGTTTGATTATGTTGTGATGGAAATATTTTTATGAATTCCTTTATCTTATATGAATTGTTTTATGATGTCATGTTGTTTAAGAATCCCATTTTTATTACATGGGTTACGCTATGATGTATGGTTTATGATTATGTGGCACACATAAGAAAGGATTCATTATAAGATGGGTGTGACCTATATCTCCCTCAAATGCATTGGGTAAAGATTTTATATCTCATGATATAGACATGGCTGGAATGGTAGGTTATACCGGTTCAGTGAAACAGGACTGAAACGAGGGTTACTCGATTCAGAAAGGGACTTTGTCCACTAAGATAGTCTTGGCAATGAGTCTTGACTAACAAGAAATGATTCTCTATGATTATGTGTAAATGCCACAAAATTTCATGTTTTTAGTTATGATTATCGTGATTACATTTCACTACCATGATTTATCCCATGTTATGAAATTATGCTCTCTTTTCAGGTTATGATTTCCAAAATGTTATGTTCTTATGAATACGATGTGATTGATATTTCTTTTGTTTACCCTTACTGAGAATTTGAGCTCACCCTTTTATGTTTTCTTTTCCCCAGGATATAAAGAAAGGTTTTAGGTAAAAAAAGGAAGATCTTTATGGGAGATGTTGAAGATCTTTCACCACGATTAGAAGATTTTATTCCGAGTTTCCAAAGACACTAAACTATTACGATCCTTCTGTGTGTGTTTTTGTTATGTACTAAGTATTCCGCGAAAGTAATGTAATGTTCATGTACGTCAGGCTTCGGGTCTCTACAGTTGGTATCAGAGGAAAGGTTTAGTCAACCTTTGGAAACTATGATGCGAAAACGTTAGTGAGATCCCTAGAGATATTTCTACGGTATGTCTAGGGATGTCCCTAAGGTTAAGTATACGTATAGGTTATAGTACTAGAACTAAGCTAACGATCATAGAATTAAACCTAAGATGTTAGATATTGAAGGTACTCCCCCTTTATTATGTTGTTTTCCCTAGCATGATTTTTGCCTCTCGCACTATTCATTTTGGGTTTTAGAAAATGGCTGGAAACAAGAAGATTCACGATAATGGAGGATATGATGGACAATGGAATGATATTCTTCATGAGCAACCAAATGAAATGGGATTTGGAAGTCCAAAGATCATTATTATGTCGAATCAGCAATCTCATAATATGATCAATAAAGTAAAATTTGGTAAGTTTCCTGACTCGGCTAATAAGAGAAAGATAGAGTTTCATGATGATCATAGAGGAAAGAAAGTTCAATTTCCCCTATTTAAATCATGTGGGAAGAGGCATGAAGGAGAATGTTTCAAAGGAACTGGAAGATGCTTTGGGTGTGGAAAAGAAAGACACAAAGCCAGTAAGTGAAAAGGAAAAGGTTCAGTTAACACCAGGGATGAAGATAATGGTATTGCTATGACATCAACAATGGTTAAATGTTTTAAATGTGGAATGTACGGGCATTATGCAAACCAATTCCCTAAGGGAAAGTCTCATGAAGAGAATTAGTATGGTTGTATGGGTAGTATTTATGTTGATGATGATGAAGAGACTACAAATGATATGTGAGATGAAAGAATTATGGAAGCTCGGTCAATGGTTTAAGAATGTAGTGGAGTGATGACATGTTTATCATGTGTAATGTTGTATAAGTAATCTCATGGTACTATGGAATAAAGATACATCTAAGGATTATTACACTGTTGTCCTTCCTTGAGTTTTGAAAGTGTATGATTAATGGTACAAGTATCCATGAAAGGTTATTCAGATATTTTTGGAATGTAGATGATATGTGCATAATGAAGGGATAAGGAGAAAATGAAATGTTTGACAGTATTCATGAGCTCATGATTGATATAAGGACTAAGTGATATCATGGTTTGAGTATATAGAATTTTGAGGATTTTGGTATGTGGAAAGTGTTAACTTTAAACTGCATTCATGTTTTCACTAAGGTATTCAAGAGAATACATGATTAAGGACTTTGAATGTTTGGAATGTGACCAACAAAACATATCTTATGATATATGGGGATTAACGATAGTATTAAATCTCTGGTAATCGTTTTCACTATATTATGAGAGTGGACTGTAGTATTATGGATAAGACTAAAGATTAGAATGGATTATGTTGGACATAAGATAGTATTGTTTAAGGATAGAAGATTTTCGATATTATTGATGGGATGTTATAGTAATGTAGTTTTAGAAAAAGGACAACCAGCAGGACGGGCGACAGCCCATCGCTTCAGACAAGGATATGGGAATCGAACCCACAACCGAAGTGCGACTGGCCTTTATCGCCTACCACTGACCTACAGGAATTCCCTGTTTATTAGAAACTAGTTTTATTATATTAAGCAGTATGATATATGAAGTATAAAGTCCATTTTAGGAACCATATATGATTAATCTCACTATAGACTGACTTATGTATATAATTTTTGCTAACCTTTTGTTTGAGACAGATGGTATGACCCGTCATTCTATCACATAATCTGCTAACACTTCACAAATAACAAATTCAACTTCATTTATTTAAGAGATGAAGTGGAAATTGTTCAAGGCACGAACAATAGTGAGATTGTACCAAAATAAAGTAAGTATTTATTCTAATTCAAATTTTCAACTTTAGGGAAATGATCTTGAAAACCAAAAATGTTGTCCTAGTGATCTTATACCTGATGAATCAGATGGTACCTTATATCATCACAAATCTATGGATTTGTCATTACTAGCTTTTCCATAGCCATTTTCTCTACCACTCTTCATCAGAACATGATGGTTAGATTTCTCTTCCATATCCATATTTTTACCTATGTGGAAACCCAGCGATTAGTTTATTTGGGTAATCGTTACATTTCATACTTTAGTTTTTAAAGCCAAGTTTTGGTATTCCTTTTTACGATGTGGGATTCTTTTAAAGAAACTTTCGAATAGTAAACCATTTATAACCCCGACGAATTTCGAGGGCGAAATTCATTTTAAGGGGGGTAGAATGTAACAGCCCGAGATTTTATGAAAAATATTCTTTTTATTTCACTAATGTCTTGTGTTGTACGCTACACCAAAAGGATCTTGCACAACACGCATCCTTGACTTGCCTTGCATTACACGCAATCGCAACCTTCCTCGATAGCGTGTGTAGTACGCAATACTGAGTTTCACGAAACAACGATATGCTATTAAAATATTATTAAAACTAGCCGTTATGAATAGTAATAACCACTTTTTAAATTTTACAAATTTTAGCTCTCAAAATGGACTTCATTTTTGGATTCGGAGTATCAAATTTAGCCTAAGGTGAAATTTTGGTACTTTTCGGATAACTTTCATATTCTGATGAATAGTGAAAATTACTAAATTATAATTAAAAACAACTTTTTTAATCGAAATAATTAATAGTGATAAATTATTAATTTGAGTGGTTTTAAAGTATATTTAGAATATATTTTTTACAATTTAATACAATGTTGGTCATTGAATGTAATTTCACATTTAAACCAGACATAATCAAGTGTCAATCTTTTGATAGATATTGTTTCTTAAAAACACGCTATTTGTTTTAATAGCGGGATTTAATTATAAAATTAATTAATGCAACTTCTATGTTATGAATTTGGTAAAATAGACTTCATTTTTGAATTCGTAATATGAAATATATCTTAGGATGAAATTTTGGCATTGTTCTGAAAAACATCAATTTTTGATGAATAGTGAAACTACTAAGTGGTAGTTAAAAAACTGAATTTCTCATAAAACATAATTTTACCGCTTCTGTGAATGGAATTTCAAAAATCCTAGAGACACGGTTGATGTCAGTATGTAAAATGTGGTTCAATGAGATGAAAATAATTTTTGGTGAATAGTAACTTTTTACATTTTTTTACCACGGTTAAAAGTAAATAGGGTAATTAAGGGTAAGAATGATATTAATATTACCCTAACACATGTCCTAATTCTATTGGACAAGTGTATCTCGACCAAAAACAACCTTAAGTGTAAAATATTATCATTTAGGCCCACTTGGATTAGATTAGGACATTTATTATTATTTAATTCAAAGAAGAGTTAAAAGAGTTAAAATCAAAGTATATTAACTAAAACATTTTTAATATAGGGTTTTACATAAGATAAATTCGATTGTAAATATTCATTAGAAATATAAAGATATTTCCTACATAATGATATTTTATTTGTAATTTTTAGACATCAAATAATTTAATTTATTGATGTCACAAAGATGATGCAGTAATTATCTTATTAATGAAATATTGACATAATTGATGTTATGAACACCAAAATAAATGTAATTTGAGACTTTTTATGAATTCCATTAATTTTATAGGTTACTATAATATATTAGTGGTGATTTAATAAACTTGGTTTGAACATATAATTCTGTTATGACTTTCACAAAAATCATATATCAAATAGTGTCAAAATTGACACAAAATAGTTTTTAAATGAAATATTATATTATTAATTGTTATTTTATTCCTAAAAATCTAAGGTTCGGCCAAATGACTTAGATAAGGATATATATATTAATAATAAACAATTTCGGGTTCGTTTGGCATGTTATAGTAAGTGTATTAACCATATAGTGAAAGAAAACAAAAAGACATGGTAAAAGTTAAATTATTTAACTTAGAGTTAAATCTAATTGATAAGGTTAAAATAATACCCTAAACTTGTCTAAATCCTATTGGATGATAGTATTTCGACCCATCCCCACTTTAGCTTTGAAATAAGACCCTTTGGAACCATTATAAACCGATTTTGACTTTAATATAAAATAATATTTTGAGATATTCCTAAGGTGCCCCTCTCCTCCCTTATAAAAGGGTACCTCCTCCCCCTCCTCCCCACACCAATTTGAGCACTCAAGCTCGTCCAAACCCTGCCAAAATCCCTTCTCCACTTCCCAAAAATAATCCTAGAGGTCCTGGTCTTATTCAAAGACCAATCTTAGTTCCCTAAGTGGAGGATTCAAAGAGGCGTTCCAAAGAAAAGGTAATATCCATTACCGATCTTTTCAATTTCTTTCTTCTTCAACTTCTTCTTCTTTAGTTGTTTCATGATAAAGTAATAACATAAGTATTACTTACATACTGATATGTTATTATAAATATGAAACAACTCTAATTAACCTTCTATCCATCCTATGGAAAAAGGAAATCACCGCGCGTGCGTACGTACGGAATACCGTCTCCACGCCGTGGTGTAATCTATTTTCCACCACCACCTTAATTGGATGGGTATAATGGTTTAATGAGTAACTATATATGATTATTATAAAGTGATATTGATACTGAAATAGTATACATACACTTCAACACAATTCCACGACCATGGAAATGATATCATCGCTCGTGCGTACGTACGGACTACCGTCTCGACGACGCGATGAGATTCATTCTCAATGATTAACCATTAATGAATGATTATAAGGTATATATAATAATAATTACTAATGAAATATATTACCTAATAATGATACTGTAATTATTTATATTTATATGTATGTCATCTACTTAATTCCATTCAATTCAATAAGGAAACGAAAACAGCGTTCATGCGTACATACGGACTACCGTCTCCATGAACGGTGTATTTCTTTCCATTTACTGATTTATTATATATGTATATTCTGAATATATATATATAAATCATGTTTTATATTCTGGAATTAAGTAATCATGATCTAAGTAATCATATGAATAATTACAAGTTAAAAACACAAACGACAAATGAGACGATTTTACCCAAAACGCTACTTTAACATGAATTTACAAAAGAACGGGTAATATAAAGTCATAAGTGGACCATATATGATATAATAACAATGAATATGATTCTGGAATAAGTCAATAAAATTATTTAAATAATTATACAGGAGGTTCGGACACTTACGAAGCAAATCAGACCTAAGGTAAGGGAAAATATCACAATCTCATTTTTATCCGAGATTGTTTTTACTTTGAAATTTACTGGGGTGTATTTCATCATCCAAATACATGTTTCCTCAATATGTAATATTATTTCCATTCACCTACAATTTTTTAAATCCTATTTTACCCTTTGGTGAGTTTTTAGTAAAAGATATGAAAGGAATCTTTTGTCATTTTTCATACGAGGTACTTTTTTTGACTTTTCCGACAAAAGTACGAAGAATGTTTTTTTAACTTATACGGCATGAATGGATTTTTAAAACATTATTTCCAAGAAGCTTACTTTACAAGTTTTCAAGTTTATTTTTAATCAACTTCTTTTATTTTAAATTCGTATGACATGTTATGAAAGGAAAAATGTTTTTGAAGTAGAAAGGATATTTTCCTCAAGAATGGAGTTCAAATATTTTATCAAAATTATTTTCCATCTAAGATAATAAAATGGTTCTGTTTTTATCCCTATTATTACATTGGTTTGATTATGTTGTGATGGAAATATTTTTATGAATTCCTTTATCTTATATGAATTGTTTTATGATGTCATGTTGTTTAAGAATCCCATTTTTATTACATGGGTTACGCTATGATGTATGGTTTATGATTATGTGGCACACATAAGAAAGGATTCATTATAAGATGGGTGGGACCTATATCTCCCTCCAATGCATTGGGTAAAGATTTTATATCTCATGAGATAGACATGGCTGGAATGGTACGTTATACCGGTTCATTGAAACAGGACTGAAACGAGGGTTACTCGATTCAGAAAGGGACTTTGTCCACTAAGATAGTCTTGGCAATGAGTCTTGACTAACAAGAAATGATTCTCTATGATTATGTGTGAATGCCACAAAGTTTCATGTTTTAGGTTATGATTATTGTGATTACATTTCACTACCATGATTTATCCCATGTTATGAAATTATGCTCTCTTTTCAGGTTATGATTTCCAAAATGTTATGTCCTTATGAATACGATGTGATTGATATTTATTTTGTTTACCCTTACTGAGCATTTGAGCTCACCCTTTTAAGTTTTCTTTTCCATAGGATATAAAGAAAGGTTTTAGGTAAAAAAAGGAAGATCTTTATGAGACATGTTAAAGATCTTTCACCACGATTAGAAGATTTTATTCCGAGTTTCCAAAGACACTAAACTATTACGATCCTTGTGTGTGTGTTTTTGTTATGTACTAAGTATTCCGCAAAAGTAATGTAATGTTCATGTACGTCAGGCTTCGGGTCTCTACATTTATGTTTTAGATTTTATCTTATCTTTTCATTTTATTTAAATCATTCATTAATGAGGTAATCATGCATCATCATGGTGTCATAAATAAATTTATTAATTTAATGTCTAAAAATTATTAAAAAAATATCAGGATGTGGGAAATATTTTTATCTTTCAAATTAATACATATAGTCTAATAGATCATTTATGTAAACAAAATGAAAATTTTTTTACTTAGGATATACAATCCTTTGTTATATTTCTCTTCTTTTTTAAAAATATTGTCATAAATGTCACTATCACACCCATGTAACTCCATGGGCCTTCATGTTTCGTAAAAAGCATCCCATGGTTGGCCATGACTCAAAAAAGAGGATTTGGACACATTTTGGGGTCATTTTATATTATTATGATATTATTTTATTACCCTTAACTACATGATTACTAATTAATCATGATAATTGAAGATAATTACCGTCGTTACTATTCATAATGTCCAAAAACAAAATAGTACTAATTACGTAATTTGGACCTTCTGATTCCAAATATGGTAACCATTTTACCAAATTCCAAAAATAGAAAATTTATTAATTAATTTAAAAATAGTTTATGTTGTCACAACCAAAGACATGTTTTTAAGAAGTAAAATTTATCAAATGATTGACTTGTTTTTACATCCAAATGAAAAGTGACATTACATTCAATTAAAAAACATTTAATTAAGTGATAAAAACATAATTCAATTACACATTAAAAAAATTAAAAAGGAAATATAACTATATAATTAAATTTGATGAAATAGCAGTTTTGAAGTAAAATGCATTAGTTTTCACTATTCATTAAAAATGAACATTTGTCAGAAAAATACCAAAAATTTATCCAATGTAAATTTGATATTCCAAATTAAAAAATGATTTCCATTTTATCAAATTCAAAAAATATAAGTTTCATTAATTAATTTTATAATTAATTCCGGTTGTCAAAACAAATAGCGTGTTTTTAAGAAACAATATCTATCAAAGGATTGCCACTTGTTTATGTCCAATTTCAAAGTGAAATTAATTCCAATGATCACCATTGGATTAAATAGTAATAATATTTATAATTACTCTTTAAAACCAATTAAATATATAATCTAACCATATAATGAAATTATATTAAAAGGAGGTTTTGAATAAAAATACAATTTTTTTACTATTCCTAAAAAAATGAACATTATCGGAAAAATAACAAAAATTTTCACAAAGTAAATTTTGATGTCCCGATTCTGAATAAAGATTTTATTTTGTGATATATAACATATAAAATTTTCAAAAGTGGATTTAAAAGGGTTCACCATCAAAAGACTATTAATCGAACTTCTAAAGAATATTAGAATATTTATGCTTAAAATTGGATCCATTCACATTTTAAGACTCTAAATCTCATTGGATAAATGAAAAAATATTTAACAAAAATATATAATAATTTTTTAGTTAGTTATGTTCATTCCCTCCAGTACAAATTCTAGGAATTAACAACCATTTAAAATAATATTATTATTTTATTAGTGTGCAATGTAAGATTTCAATGAAACTCGTTGTTGCGTATTGGGTACGCCATCGAAAATAGAATCTCCTTTAAAGTAATATTTATATTTAATTCATGAATATTAATAAATATGAAAATGTCATATTCTTTATTTACCTGGGATGTTACATCCTTCACCCCTTTTGGAAATTGGTTTCTCACAATTTTAAAATTGGGCTCAGAAACTTCATTGAAAGCCCCACATCAGAAAAAGATTAAATTAACTACCACTTTAAAAGAAAGAATGAAAAGTAAAAAGGTCACCCGAGACAACTGATACTTGGATTCCATGAAAACATGGATCTGGAGGAGAAAACAAACAATCATGTTCTAATGGAAAGTGATTGAAAATATGTCTAAGAGAATGTTAACGACCATAAAAACACAATGTTATGATGGGTTAAACGGTATTTGATTCCCCAGTAGGAAAAGTTAATAGACAAAGTTTTTGTTTTAAGTTACTTTTCATGGAGCAATTTATTTATGAGCTCAACTAAAACCTATGTAAACATCCTTTCCATGTAGACTTTCATCTTTACTAAATTTCTAACACAGACTCATATTTTCTCCAAACGATGAGTATTTACGATGACTTGTTCACATTAAGAGCACTATAATCAACTTCTTGAGAATCACCTAATACACAAAAGATGAACTATATATTTCTCAGGTCTTTAGACCTTAACGAAAACCAAAATTGTTAGTACAAGATTAGATAATCCCCAAAAGTTCAACAATACCCAAATTTCAACAAAAACCATTCAATAAACAGCTATCTATAAAATTCTTCAAAGTCATCCAAACTAATATTGAAAACTAAATATATGAAAAATTTAATCACATAATATTCCATGGTAAATAGTAACATTTATCTCCATATAATATCAGTTACTCTTAAAGTCTCATACTTAAAATTTGTTAACCTAACCACATATCCTCCAAGATAGGTTAATCATTTCCATAGATAACCCAAAATCAACTTATTATTGATTCATATTATCATCTAACTAAAAATAATTAGTCATACTAACCAAGGACTTCATGTAGTCCAGTGGTAGGCAATAAATATTGCCCACACTTTGGTTTGGGGTTTGATTCTCGCAGCTTCGTCTGACGAGATGGGTTGGCACACATTTTGTGTGTTTTCCCTTTTCAAAAACTACATAATTTTATAACATTCCCAAAAAAGATATAAATTTATAAAAAATAACCATAACATATTTTAACCACAAATGTTATCTAATAAATTTCTTTTTGGATACCAAAATGTATTAATTGGTAATTACCTCAAATTCAAGAATCATATAAACCAAAATGGTTCTTTATAACTATATCCACAAAAGAAATGCTAATTATTTGTTGAATAAAATTTTCATATATCAAACATCAGGGTTACACATACTATAAAAAGTCTTCTAATGTAATATCATCATCAAAAGAGCCGTAATACTTTTATGAATTTCACCATCCTAAAAACAACCATAACTCTTGAATCCCTAATATGTTAACTTCATACTCATTCAAAATTATTCATGATCCTTTAACTATTCCTTTCCAACTTATTCTGAAATACCTATTTCCTAAAAACAAGATCACAAATCATATCCTAAGATTTCAATAATAAGAAAACATATGATAAGAAATAATCCATAACTTTCATTTGTCATTGTCGGTTTATTTATCCTCAATAAGAATGGCATTAGGTATTGGTAAATGAATATTTGTACAATCCTGGTGATCCCATTCTCGAAACTTCTTTGTATGACATCTGTTTGCATAATGACAATGAAAACCACATTTAAAACATTCTATTTATCTTTCAGAAAGAACTTCTATTCCCTTTCCTATAGTCAACTAGATGCTTCTTTTTTTTCATGGCAGGTTCTTGCTTTATGACCTTCATTTCCACATCTATAACATCTTTCTGTCCCATTGAAACATTTTCCTATGTGTTTCATTCCACATCATTTACACATAGGTTTTTTAACATTCTTACCTTTATGATTATGACCTGAACATCCGTAGGGATTTGTTTCTCTCATATATGATGCCTTATAAAAATAACTAAGGTTCAGGTGGTCAATCGTGACCTGAGATAGTTGGTTGATAATAACCACAAGAGTTCTCAGTGCAGCTCCCATAACATTCAGTTTCTCATTCAGAAAACTGTAACATTTTTCTTCACATCCACTGTTACTTTGGTGCATGATATATCCAACCATTTACTAAAAAAAAGGTCAGTGTGAGTATATCAGTAAAATCATCATATAATACTAAGATTTAATTATTCATGTTATCTTAAACTCATTCACATTATCTTCGACTCTTTCTGAAATCCAAACCATTATTGTAATGTCACTTATGCTTAAAGAATACCCTATCCTAGAAAGTTATCTAAATTGACATATGATACCAACTATAAGGACACAGCCTTAAAATATTACATAATATTGAATTAAATGAATAATTCACATTGAGGATCTTTTCAGGAATTGAGTTTTAGAGAATTAGGAAATTAGAATTACATCTCAAAATATTATAAAGTAGACACCTCTACTCAATTTTGATTTCCTCATAAATTAAAAACACTTAAAAAAGAAACATGACTAGTTCCATGTTTTAGACAACATGCCTTTTTTTGATCCTGTCCTTGACCCTATTCATCTTTAAGTCCTCAGGAAAACATTTCAAAAACATGGGATGATCATAAAAATCTCAGTAAGGGATATAAAAATACAGAAATAAAACATTAGTCCATGTATACATAAGAATCAATGAAATCATACTTTACTCATAAAACATAAGCACTTTAACATACCTCATGAAATCATAATATTTATGAATAACTCATAGAAATCATAATACATAAAGGTAACTTGAGGCTTTCATAACATTCGTACGTAAGCAGTAACCCTCATGGTTATGTTTGGAATACCCATCGCAGTATATTCCCTAAATCTCTTTAGAGAATCCTTAGCATTCAAATCCTTCACATTTCCCAATTCATTGGAGAGCTATCTCGGGCTCACTCGCCCTTAGTTTATCATGGAACCACCCAATATAATAAACAATTCCCAAGATCCATAACATAATCGTGTCACATAAAACAAGAATAATGGAAGCATAGAATTTCCACATTTCAATCACAAGATATCAATACAACACATTGATATAATCAGACCACTATCAAAACCATTTTCAATAACAAAATAAAATAAATGTAAAAAATGGTATTTATTTTTCATTTAAAAAAAGTTATGCCCTGTAGAGGAAATAAAAACTCAAATAATGGTCATAGCGGCAGAGAAGTCATTGTCGCTGCATACGTAAGACAAAAACATTCATTTTCCATTTAGTAAAATGTTTCATGTAAAAAATTCCTTTTAATGAAATTAAAAGTCAAAAGGGAATTATACACCGTATAAAATAAAGTCGTATAGAAATAAAAATATGCTTCAATGTAATGAGATTGAGACGAAGTCATGTACAAAGATAGTATCCTTAGATTAAGGATAAATCAATAACACAATTATGTGTGAAAAATATAAATAAACTCAATATATGTGGATATTAAGTGTAAAACAATTAGAGGTCATCCACACATAATAATAGCACAACATAATCATGATGTATAGGTTCATCCCAACGAATTGAAATTTGGTTAAGAAGTTCCCTTACAGAAATTTGACATCCTAACGACGTCACATTAAAATTCCAAAAATGAGTTGATGAGAGAAAAAAGGGTATCTCACCACTTGGACATAATATTTACAGCAATAAGGATATATAAGAACATATCCCAACATAAGGAGATTTAAATTAAAGGACCAAACAAAAAGAAGTCTTTTAAAAAGAGGATGGTGAAAGGTTCCCTTACCGATTTGGGTATCTTTCGAAACGTACACCCCAATGAAAGAAGGGTCATACAATGTTGATTTTAATACCCATAAATTAAATTATATTACACAAAAAATAAAATCATTGGTATTAAATACACCACAAAAAAGAAAATAGTTGAAAATGTAGCATGTATCTCACTTGAAAAAAAGTGAGATAAAACCCCTTACCTTGTTGTAATCAATCGAGTCGTATGACCAAAAGATAATAAACACCGAATGAATCATATAATTCAGTTAATATAAATAGAATAATGATAATATAGATTAAATGTTAGGACACAATACACCACATGAAAAAAAATAAGTGGCGAACAATTGGAATCTCACGGAATTAAAAGTGAGATAAGAAATCCCTTACCTGAAGTCCAACATTTCTTGTTCGTTTATTTATATTCATGAATAATAATCTTTGGTCAATTTATAATTTTATAAGTACTTCCTTTAATTTTTATCATTCAATTCATATCACATATTTTCATGTTATAATAATTAGTTAATTATGTCATTTCATATCATACGTTTTGTCGATGTTTGGTACATGAGTCAACAATGAACTTGTTTGAAGAGAATTGTCCATTTAGTTATATGTACATCATCTCCAGAATGGTGTTAATGATTTCAATATCATATATATCCAGTATATATTTATTTAATAATATTCCATAATGTTTGGAAATAATAAATGAAATGTACTGTTCATGGAGACGGTAGGTCGTACGTACGCATGAACTCTACTTTCATTTTTTGGTCATATTAATGGACTTTAAAACTAAATTACACATATATATATTATAATTACAGTATAATATATATTTTATATTGATATCATAAGATCATTTATTACATTCTTTATAAATTCCATGTTTGGCATGAATGAGTCACATCACTTGAGGGGGCGGTAGTCCACACTTCCTCAGATGAAATTATCACAGTTCCACACCATGGAAAGAATAACAATGTGACTTAAAAATAAAAATAAGAAGCATATAGAAAAATTAAATACCATATATATCATATATAAATACATTTACATCATAATGGCCACCATGAAAGGTGTTAAAAGAAGATTGAACGATCCTCGTTTCGTGAGGCAGTAATTCGCCACCCACAGAAACAATATGTTCTTTTACCATTAGACATGGGTGTGTGTAAGAGTAAGTAGAATAAATATCATTAAAATATACTAGTAAATTGAGTATAATTATGTTATTATGGATTCAAATAATAAGAAGATTTTGGGGAGTGAAGAAGGAAAATAAAAGAATGATACTCGAGAGAAGACATTACCTCTAAATCGGGCAACTATTTTTGATATAAGCCAAAGGATTCCTTGGAAATAATTCTTCCCAAAGTGAGGCTTCTAGTAGTAATATATGGATGTGGAGAGATAATATGAGCATAGATTGTATGAGCCAAGGGCTCGAGAGGTGTGGGTAAGGGGGTAGCGTTGGGGGCCTTTTATAAGAGGGAGGAGGGTCACTTTTAGATAGTCTGGGAATATTACTTAATTATAAAATGATATTCGGATTTTAAAGGTCATACAATGAAATATTTTGAGGAAAATGTGATAAGGGTTCTAATTCCACCCTTCCAATAGGTTTTTGAAAAGTGTATGTTTTATATTTTAACTTATCTTTTCATATTATTTAAATCGTTTATTAATGAGGTAATCACCGCATCATCATGGTGTAATAAATAATTTTTTTTATTTAATGTCTAAAAATTAAAAAACAAATATCATCATGTAGAAAATATTTTTATATTTCCAGTTACTATTTATAATCTAATAAATAATTTTTTTAAACAAAATTAATTTTTTTTACTAAGGATATACAAACCTTTGTTATATTTCTCTTGTTTTTTAAAAATAATGTCATAAATGTTACTATCACACCCATGTGACTCCATGGGCCCTCAACTTTTGTAAAAAGATTCAAATGGTCTTTCATGAATCAAGAATTGTAGATTTGGACACATTTTTGGTCATTTTATATTATTATTTTATTATTTTATTAACCTTAACTACCTGATTAGTAATTAATCATGATAATGAAAGATAATTACCATCATTACTATTCATAATGTCCAAAAACAAAAGAGTACTAATTAAATAATTTGGGCCTTATGATTAAAAATATGTAATCCATTTTACCAAATTCCAAACACATTAATTTCAGTAATTAATTTAAACATAATTCCTATTTTCACAACCAAAGACGGGTTTTTAAGAAGTAAAATTTATCATAAGATTGACTTGTTTTTACATCTAATTTAAAAGTTAAATTACATAAAATGAACAAAATTGTATTAAGTGGTAAACACATAATTTAATTACACTTTAAAACCAATTAAAAGTACAATCTAACTTTATAATTAAATTAGATTAGAAAGCAGTTTTAAAGTAAAATGCAGTATTTTTTGTTATTCATTAAAAATGAACATTTGTCAGAAAAATAGCAAATATTTATCCAAAGAAAATTTGATATTCTAAATTCAAAAATGATGTTCATTTTACCAAACCCAAAAGAATTAAGTTTCATTATTGAATTATATAATTAATTCCCGCTCTCAAAATAAATAGCGTGTTTTTAAGAAAAGATATCTATCAAAAGATTGACACATGTTTATGTCCAATTTCAAAGTGAAATTAATTACAATGACAAAAATTTTATTAAATGGTAAAAATATATTCTAATTAAACTTTAAAACCAATTAAAATTATTATCTATCCATATAAATAATTTTTATTAAAAATAGGTTTTGAATTAAAGTACATCATTTTCACTATTCATAAAAAATAAACTTTATCGAAAAAATAAGAAAAAATTAAACAATGTAAATTTTGATGTCTAGATTCTAAAATAGGATTTAATTTTGTCAAATATAACATATAAAATTGTCAAAAGTGGATTTAAAAATGGTTTAGAAAAAAAATGTGGATAATTGAACTTTTAAAGAATTTTAAAATATTTATGCTTAAAATTGGATTCATTCACATTTTAAACCTCTATAATTTATTAGATAAATGTAAAAATATTTAGAAAACATATATAATGATTTTTTAGTTTGTTATGTTCATTCCTACCATTACAATGGCTATGCCTTAATGACCATTTAAAATAATATTATTAAATTATTAGCATGCAACGTAATATTTCAAAGAAACTCATTGTTTCATATTGGGTACCCCAACAAACATAGAATCTCCTTTAAGGTAATATTAATATTTAATTCATGGATATTAATAAATATAAAAAATGATATATTATTTATTTACCTGTGATGTTACAATAATTATGTTTTTTATATGTATTCATGAATGTATTTTCCTTCTAAGGGATAAATAATCTATGTTGAAAATATATATGTTTTTTTCTCATGGAACACAAATTTCATGTTTTATTTTGGTGGGGATTGGAAAATAATTATATATCTCTCCAATTCATTTGGTGAATGATATATCACATGAAATAACATGTCTGATATCAAGGATATAACCTCATCCACTATGTGACTCATTCCATTAGTGTATAAAGATAATAAGGATTGATCATAATACACTGTATAAATTATTAAACGAAGTTATAAAGTATTCCTTTTTATTTTTAACACAAATTTGTGAAATAATATTATTTATTTATTAATACAAAATTTTCTAAAATTATAGATTTACTACTTATGTATTTGTACAATTATGATACATATTTAATGTTCTACCAAATCCTTTTTCCATTAATAAGGTTTTTTATATATAAATATTTTGGTATGATTTTATTATATTATGTTAATGTATATTTATTATGTTCCCATGCTTATGTGATCATATTATACAAACTTTTTATATTAAAATGGTAATACCCATGCTTTACTATATCAAACATCTGATCTCACCAATCTTATATTTCAATTTCCCATAGTAATTAAAAATTATATTTTGTCTGAATTATATTATATAGACTAAAAGTAAAATGATAAACAAAAATTGATTCAATATGTGTGTATAATGATAATAATTGGAAGAAAATTTATAAATTTATGACATGTTATGACTTATTTTCCTTATCATAATATTTCACAATTGGATAATTAATGAAATATCCTAAAATTAAATAGTTTTGTTTTTGTCATTAGTTTGATTTTTTAGGAATATTATAACATTGAATTTAATGTATAATGGAATCATAATCCTCACTAGAAACTAAATTTCAGGGTACATATAATGAAAAAAAATTCATCCCTTATCACAAAACTATAATAACTTTTTATAAATAACATAAATCATGATAAAATTACATATGAGGATAATAAGTAAAAAACAATTATTGTGTATTTAATTTAAAAACATTTACATTTCATTAGTGGTAAATTTCACTCAAAAAGTAATTAAGAATAAAACTAGTATAATATATTATTTATTTCTCATTATCTAGTTCTCCGAGCATGATAAGGTATTTTATACATTTATAAATTTGGATTGTGATGTTTTTCAATGGAGGAAACATTTAAAAAATGAATGGAAATGTTAATGACATGAATAAATGAAACTGGAGTAGTTAATGATGACATTTTAAAATATATATCTTTACGCAAAATCATCATTATAAAATATAGATATAATTTATACTGTTAAAATAGGAGCATTTTGAATGTATTTTTACCTATGAAGGATACATTACTAAACATACAATGTATGATTATTAATTTTTCATCAACCCAAAAATGAATATTGACTAGTTCTTTTTCTTTATAAAATCATATAACTAGAAGTAAATATACGTAAGGGACATCGGATACCTTTATGAAATAGTCATATGTTTTCTCAAGATCATTATGGATATTTCAAGATCCCATTTTTCTGGAGGGAAAGTGGATAAAAAGATAAATTTTATGTTTTCTCGAAATTCAGGTAATAAAATCCATGGTGTAATGAAAATAAATATTTCTTAATGTCAAAATGGTTCACTGAATCAATGGGAATTTTAATATGGTTAAATATAATTTCCTCAAGTTTATAATATGAGGCCATAAAATTTTTATTTTGAAATGAAATATATATGTTGGTCAATGAATAAAATGAAGATAATCATCATACAAATTCACTACCCAATTAAAAATACTTCATTTCTATAGAGAGTTATCATTATTCTAAATAGTGATCAAATGTAGGTGTTCATAATGAAAATTTATGTTAGGAAAATCTTGATATTTTATAATAATGCAATGTTTCTTCAAACTGAATATATGATGTGAATCATGAGAATGATGTGGTGAATTGTACACTTTTCGTGAACTCATAAACTAATAATTTTATATATTATTATGGATATTCCAACTCCATTATATATAGAGTGTTTTTTGAGGGTATCACATCACAATTTTCAATATTATATATTGAATTATTAGTGGAAATAACTAATAGAATGATGATTTCATCTCTAGTGTGTACCTATTACCAAATAGATGTTTCTAGGAATATTGTTCCTAAATCTTTTAATATTCTCCCTATTGTTCAAATTGTTGTAATTTTCGATATGTATTAGATTTTTCAATATAGATCCCATATAAATTTATGTGTTAGTGTTGTCCTGTTTCATATCCCAGATCAAACATTGATTGTATATTGGGTATAGAGTTATTATGAATTCTAAATTAAAATTACATCAATTATGTGTTATGAAATATGAAGTCGTGTGTATTATATAGTAGAAATGGTCAGTAATAATATTATAATAAAATCAATGAATATTTTTTCAGATGGTATCTACATATTTCATAAAGATATATAGGGTCTTCTATAAACTATTTACTTTTATTGAAATAGAACTAATTAATAGTTATATGTATATTTCCCAGAAATTTTAAAGAGTACAACCATTTGAGTTACATTTATTGTAGAAGATACTATTGGATAATATATATAATTGATTAAAATTACCTACGGATTCGCCATGAACTAAAAATGTTTTCTATTATAATAAAACATGGGTCAATATATATCTTTATAGAATATCACAAACATAATAACATCGTGACAAAGAACATGAAAAATTTACCATCTATTAATGAATTTTGAGATCAACTATAATGGGGAAAATACTTCTCACCAATTGAACATCTTATTTTATTTTTTGATTGAGGGTCAAAATGGATGAAAAGAATTCAAACATCATCCATATGAGGTGTAGAATCTATGAATTTATAGTACTATAATTTTAATTTCAATTACCACCTCTGTCTTTATTGGTAAAATAAACATGGGCATATTATATTACCATGACCAATTTGTAATAGTCTTAATAGAAAATAATCCTATTTATTCCTTGATAGTGGACATGTATGGAAATTATTTAATCATAGTGTTAAAAAAATAGCAATGGAGAAACTATACGTTATAAATTGACTATATTAAAATATTATATAAAAGTAATCAATATTAGTATATGTAATCCCAATAGAGGGTAAATTTGGGAGAAATTAAAAACATACGTTATTGAAATATGATCAAATAAAAATATTGTGGTCTAGATCAAATGATTTCTTATAAATGGTAGATACTATTAATGCTTAGTGGAAAATTTCACAAGTCTATAAAATCTATTAACTATGTCACATTTATATGTATCCATGATCCTTTTAAAAGGTTAATGTTGATAAAATTTCTGGTATATTAAGATAAGGATGGTAACTATTACATTATATACATTTCCTTGAAGTTAGTAACAGTTTTAGATATATACCGATTCATAGAAAAAGGGAATGAGTGGTTTCCATGTGAAAATATATGGTTGTATCATAAGTCTCTCCACAATATAATTTTTATTCGTAAACATACAATTATGGTAATTTGAAACTAGGAGTGGAAAAATATTCCAAGAAAATATAAAAATGAATATTCCTTGGGTGAATGGTGTGTTATATATTTTGATTATAAATGATCAATAAATATAATCAAGAAAAATTAGTTGAATATGTCCATTATTTTGTCATTTTAGTTTATTATATGTTATGATTCGATGATACGTTACCATCCGTGGAATAAAAATAGGGTTTATAATTATTTGAGTAGACATGTAAGCCACCATCCTTAAACATAACATATTTATGTTTTTTATAACTATAATTTTCATTCAAGGATATTTTTATTTGAAATTTATAGAGAATTAGGAAAATCAATTATAAATTAATCATATACATTACATATGGACACATATATTCAATATCCATTTTGTCACTAATGTATATCATTTAAAATAAAACGATAATTATTTTCGAGACACAACTTCAATACGTTAATCATTATATGTTTTTTCCTTTACAATATAAATACCTAAAAATACCCTTTTAATACATGGGATGAGAACACAAAGATAACAGAGGGACATAGAGAAATAATATTTTTAGCAAAGTGAAAACATATAAACCCATATAAAATTTATATTTATTATCAATGTTCATTAAAAATATGAAATGAAACATTTTAACATGACAAAACAAATATATATATTAAATAAATATATTCAAACCCATAGTACAAATTTTACCCTTTTATAGATGATATAAATAATGATATATAAAAAACCCTTTGAAACCAAATTTAATTAGAATAACCATTTGACTAACATCCAATTAAATAATTATTATATTTCCATGTGTTATTAGGTCCAACCAATGTTAAGGTATAATCTTATTATTTGGTGATAAATATTCCACAACATATTAACCTATACTGAGTATTTTTTACATTATATGATAACCCATTTTAACGTATAATGGACTTAACTGGTCTTATTTGTCCCATCACATATATATTCTATATCAGACAGACCCAGTTCATGTAATGATAAAGTATAATATCATTAATAAAACATATTTATCATTAAATCCTTTTATAAACTCATTTAATCTAGTAAAAATCTATTTAGGATAAAAATAGCATTTTCTTTCAAGAACCCATTTCTAATATAGAAAATTCAATCTCATTGAAAACACATTTTCATTACCAAAATACCCAAAATGAAAAAAATGGTTATTCATTTAAGGAAAAATAATATATTGTAATGAATATTAAAAAAATTACATGATGGAAAAAAGTCATTGTCCACATATAAGTTAGGAAGAGACCATTATGTTTGTTTTTTTTCAAAATGTTCTATATAAAAACACATTAAAATAGTCCTTTCAGAAAACCTATTTTTTAAATTAAAGGTAGACAAAAAATTTCCATTACAATTATTTTATATAAATATAATAATAAAATAATATAATATCCAGAATATTTACATGGATAAAAATAATTGATAATTAAATCTATAAACATTCAACGTGTTCCATAACTCTTTGAACAAATAAATTAAAATCCATATTAAATAATAGATTTTAAAAACATTAAATAACATGAGTATATATTAAATATGGATATGCATTTTTATAGTATCTATACATACACCACATAAAATAATAAATGTTCATGTCTTCAAAAAATGCCTCAATATAAGGAGATTAATATGAAATCCATTACATTGATTCTAATCCATCACCAACGTTCTTTTACATAGTGGAGAAATAAAATTATGTCAATTATATACATTATTTAGAAATTATATACTTTCTGTAATTCCATTTATATCACTAAATAGCATTTTATAAAAATTACTTATTTATTAATATTCATGTCATGTATTTTTAGATTATTTGGTCTTTATGTTTAAAATGTAGTTGGTATGATGTCAGCACACAAAGAGGTCATAATTACATAATCTATAGAATACAACTCATGATATAATAATTACTTTTATTCACCAATTATATGTTTTAATCAAATTTATTGTGTATGTTTATGATAACCTAACTACATTATAATCGTGGAAATGGGCGGTCGTTCGTACAGATGACTAATGTTTTTCCTAATAATTGATCACTATGGAAAGAATTTGTGTATTTTTTTATATATATAAAATGATCATAAAATCATTAATATCTTATTAAAAATTTATATATATATATATATCTCCCATGTGATGTGGTTATAAAAAATGAATCACTTCTCTTGGTGGAGGTGACAGTTAACACGTACACACGAATGATGTTATCATTTTTATGTGAAGGTAAATGTATGATTATAAATGATATATTATTCAATAATAATTATAAATATGTAATGAATATAATATATAAAGATTAATTATGTGATTATAATTACACTTTAGATATGGTGATGGATATTTAATTTTATCAGTTCCTATGGTGGTACTCTATCAAACACATGTATGAATAATTTATTTCACATTTTATGGAATTTGATATTGATATTGTTGATGATATGTCACTCTCCAACCATTGAAATTATTATAATTTTTTAATTTCTTGATTTTTTGTACCTTGGATGAGGCTGAGGTAGAGCACCAATTTAAACTTTTGAGTCAGTTTAAAAATAAAAGTTTTAGGCTCGGAAACAAGGGGCACATGGTTAACACAATGTTTTTAAATTCATCCATCTTTGCATAGGTAACTAAGTAACTATTTTTGGATTACAGTAGTAGGAAATATGTGTTTTTAATATTTTAGAAAATAATATAGCTATATTACATGATGTTAATTCCATTTGGATAGTGGTGACTGCATGGTTTGCTCATAGTTTGGTAAACCGTGTGGGAAAACTATATATGCTACCCATATTTGTTGAAATTCAGAATTCCAAGTGTTACCCTATATTATTTTTACCCTAAATTGTGGTTTTCTCCCTTTCTAATCTAAGAAACACCGTGGGGTCCTCCATGATCCTTCTTCATAGCCTCCCTTCAATTTTTGAATTCCCTTTGAAGATCCAATGTAATATTCCTCTAGTTTAGGGTAATTCCCCTCCCCTCTTCTCCATTATCTCTTAAGTTCTTAATCAATCATGGTGGGGTTTCCCAATTTTTCATACCCTATTGGTTAGGGATGATGTATTTTTATATATCATTGAAATTATGGAGTGTGAAATTTTTTACCAATCTTTGAACTCCATCCTCTAAATGTTTTTTTTGCATTCACACTACGTTATTGTAGGTGTTTCCATTATTTCCCTTTTCAGTATAGTCCATTGTTGCTTGTGTGATTTCATATAATTTACATAAATTTCAATAGTTCATATTTTTTGTTGGTATTTTATTGTATTTTTTGTTCGGTTTTGGTAATATGGTGTAAAAATGGGTTTTCTATGAATTCATATGTTTAGGCATAAATACATATGAAAATAAAGTGTCTATTAAAAAATCTATTGTTTTCATGACATAAAATTAAGCCATTTTTTTTATATTTGTCTTTTTTTCATCTAGGTGGAGATTACAGATTGGTGGATTTTTTATTTGAATGCCTCTTTATGGGTTGATGGGTTTTCTTCACATGTTTGGATATTTTTTTTCTTTTTTAAAATACTTCTTTTCACTTTGTTAATTATGTGTATATATTGGGTTTGGATTGAAATCTTGTGGTGATTTTGATAAATGGGTGTTGGTTGTTTTCATGGATACTAAATTCATGGCATTAGATGTTCTAACATCCATGGGTGCATGGATGAACACATGGGAGGGAAATCAAATGAGATAACACTTAATAATGATATTTTCCTTGAAAATATGGTTTTTATAAGGATTATCTATTCATCACTATCCCCTTATTACTAAAATAACTCCTTGTAATCCCAATGGTATTTTGTTTCTTCATGTCCTTTATAATTTTGACATCATATTTGTTCATAGAAAATGTCCCATTTGGAATATTTTGCAATATTTTTAGGATGTATTTGGTTTAAAAGTACATTTTAAACATTCCAAGTTTATGATATGTTTTAACATAGAATGTGGAATTGATTTGAAAATTTTCTGTAAAAAGGATTCAATTTGAAATTGTGAAGGCCTGATTAGCACATTGGAATGTTTGGAAATTAATGTTGTTTTGGAAATACAAAATCTTGGTCGGTATCTTCAGATGTTTTGTGATATGGGTTGAAAGATTTAATTACATTAAGAAAAATTGGAAATGTAATATTGGTTTGTTATCAAATGATAATCCCTATATAGGATTTTTTTAATGTGGGATATCCTGGTCAGTGGTGACAATGTTTGGGGTGGTCAAGTGTGGTTGCGGAAGGCAAGGTGAGTCACAAGTGTGAGGGCCTATATTTTAACTATTTACTATAACAATTTGTTTTATAGGTGTCATTTAGATGGTCGAGTGATGGTTTCTTTTTTCCCACGATTTTATGGGATGGAACCCCCTATACATTATACAGATATGTGGTGTGTGCCACTAGATTGGGTAGTACATTGAGGACAATTGTTATACCCGACATTTAAATATCACACCAAATGTGAAATATTTAGTGTCGACGGACCTGATCAACTTTGCAGGTTTAGTTTTAGCAGTTGATTTTCCTTTGATACAAGTTATTCTTGCGGTTGGTGGTGAACAAGAGCCCACATAGATATTGTGTTGCGAGGTTTCTTGAGTCCTGTATCCATTTTCATTTTTTTCTTCCAGTAATATTATATGAATCAGTTATGTATTTATATGAGATTTGGTTATTCTTGTCTCTTCTACTAGTTATGTTTCTCTATTTAACCCTGGTTTATTTCATAAAAATCAGTCCCTCTGTAATTACTTAAATTCCCATCACTAGTAGTTGGCACCTCGGGATTGGGAAAACCCTTCAATCCATGTCTCGAATTGGGTCTAATGTCATGTTGGATGGAATATTGGGTTGGATAAGTAATCCTAATGAAGCCCACGTTCGTAGTTCAAGGCCTTTTTTTAATTCATACATTTCACATGGCCGACTAACCTTGACACCATATAAGGTATAGAAATTGGTTTATCATTCTGTTAGTATGGTGTGGTAGTGTTTTTTTTCGATCTCAGTTGGTGTATATTTTTTTTATGAATTATTATTTTTTGAAATAAAAATTAAATCATTTAACGTTATTGGATTTGGAATGATCATTTTTTAAAAGAGAATGTGATTTGAGTTATAAATTTGAAAAATTATTGAGTTTGATGATAAAGTGGTATGTGTGACCCCTGGTTCTCCTTACGTCTATACACATATGTGTTCCTGTGTAGGAAATTTGAATGTTGGAATGATTTCATAAATTTGATGAGAGTAACTGTGCTGAATACATAAGTGTTGATTCATAGGATTCCATGAGTGAGTATGTTAAATATATGGTTCGGAATGGTTTTTCTGAAAGGGGGTTTGAGTAGAAATTGATTTCGCTAAGATATTTCCCAACTAAGTGGGTTATTTCCTTGTAAAAATGGATTTTTCTTTTTTTAAATTGTCCTTGAAGGAAGGATGTTTTGAAATTAACCTAGAAGTGGTTAGTTTTTAAATTCAATTTTTGGTCGTGTCATAATATGGTTTCTTTGTGGGAATATTTGTTTGGCTTGGGAAGTTCTTTTTTTGGATTTAGATTGATGTTGTTCTTTAATTGGTGTTATTTTTGTTATTAGAAATATTTTCCTTAGAAAGATCCATAATATTTCTATTTATTTATTCCCAACTTCTAGTTCATCATGGGTATTTCTAGAATATCTTGGCAATCCTTGTTATATAAAGGTATTGTAGTTGATTATAGATATTGAGTGCATATTATTAATGTTGGGAACTCTTGATGATGTTAGAGTTTGTTTTTTATAGGTTATATTCATTATACATCATTCTATGAGTATAATATGGTATCCTTATAATCAATGCATGTAGGGATGAGATATGATGTGTTCATGTATATTTTTATCTAATGTTTTATTAATGATGAGGTGAAAATATGGAATTAGAAGAGTATAATAGTATGCATCAAGGCTTGCGGATGAAGTCATATATTGAATATTTCAATGTGATGGATTATTTATCTTTGGAAATTGGGCTTTAGGACCCATTCAAATCATCAATTTTCATTGTGTGTTTTTTCATGAGGTCCTAGATAGGGGACACTCCTCCAAGGATATATTTTTTCATAATTTTTTTGATGAAGAGTTGTTAGTTAAGTTTGATTCCAGAACCTAGGTAGATGGATATTATGTGTCCTTTTACACACATAAAGGATCCAAATCTTGAGAAATGGGTTTACCAGAAGAACCTATTTATAAAAGGACTCTTTCATTGGTTTTGGAATCGATTTCATCATCCTGATCACTTGTATTGTTTTGGTGAGGCCAGTTTGGTCAGTTGAAGTGTCTTTTCACAATCATAGAAATAAATTCAATTATTGTGGCTATTTGGGTCATCTGCTTATGTTTGTAAGATGTGTTACCTAAAGAAGTATCTTGGATCAGAGTATGTCAGTGATTGACTATCGGGAAGTAGAGGCTTTAGTCATCCAGGCACTATCCAAATGCCTCAGAGTGATGCTTGAGCACATTCAATATTTTTCAAGGGTGTAGAATACGTTAGCCCATATTATTTCTACAATATTTGAATAGAGACTCCTTAGTTCATTTATTATTGTTCGTTACTTGTTGTGAGATTCAATTTTTAATATAAGAAGCATGGGGAAACAATTTTCTTGTATCCTAGTGTTTTTGTTCTAAATGTTGATCTTCAAATAGTTTCTTTTCCATTGGTGTTCCTATACCATGTGCATGTTAGTCTCATTTTTAGTTTTATTTGTTTTAGGATTCTGGAGTATTGTGGAATTGATGTGTTTTGGTTCCTATTATCTATTTCACCTGAGTTCCTTCCATAGTTTTTCCTTAGTTATGGGGGTTAAATTTTTATGGAAAATTTCTATTCTGGTAGTAGAGTAGTAGCGATTGTGTATAAGAAGTTGGATATGTTCATTTTGGGAGTTTCCACATAAAACGACTCAGGGTATAATGGTTTGAGTTTCTATTTCGATTCAATCATGTTTTAAATTTTAATAATTATTTGTCTTAGTTTTGTTATTGTCATGAGAGGAACCTTCTCATGTTATTCTATTATCGTTTGTGTTTTTATTTCCTCCGGACATGTTCAGGTGTGACTAGTGGAGTAAAAATTACACCCTATGGTTCACAATTTCATTCGATTTATTTCAGAAATTAGACTGAGTTTCCCTTATCTTTCAGTTGGGTTACATTATAGGGGAATAATTTGTTGGTAGTGGGGTTAATTTTTACACCATAACGATTTGAAATTATTTTATTTTAATTATTTCATGATTTTGGGTCCATTGGATTAGGATTTGTTTGATTACTAGGTTAAAATATTGTGTTTTTGTTAAAAAATGTCAGTTTTAGCCTGACAACAAGGAGTTTAGGGGCAGTACATGGAAAAGGTAAACTATGTGGCTTCTTCAAGGAAACAATGTAGCTCATTTTGGTGACCAGGGGTAAGTCGCATATCTTTCAAACTATTTGGAAGAATATAAAACCACAATTTGTTAGGTTTTATCTAATTCGGTTTCAGTGACCATTGGGTTTGGAAATTATTTGGTAATCCATGTGTTCAAATCATGCATTAAGCCTCGATTCTGAAAATTTCTATTTGGATTATTTTCCCCATCATTATTTTACCCATAAACCAAGATTATTCCATGTTTCTAGGAATATACACTCCATGGGGTCCACCAAGATCTCTCTCCCTTTTCTCGCCTCAATTTTCTGATTCCCCTTGAAGGTTCGAAGGTTTGATTCCTTCATTATTTGGTCGATTAATCCAAATATTCTCCCCTTTCTCAAGAGATCTTCATCTCGATTTGTTGGGTTTCTCTCACGATAGAACCCTATGGGTTAGGGTTGATGTGTGGTACATTTTCTTTGATATTAGTGTGTTTATAATCTTACTCAGTCTTGGATCTCCATCTTCCAAGAGTTTAATTCTGTCTACACTCCATTAACATAAGGTATGTGTTTCCATTATATTCCCTTCCCACATAATCCATTGATTATTGTTTGTTTTCATATAATTTTTAAATATTTCTATCATTAATGGATGTGTTAGTAATGATTATAGTGATGGTTAGGATTTTTTTGGTTGGTGGAGAAAATGGGGTTTAGATGGATTCCTATGGTTTTGCCTATTGGATTATGCACAGAATGATCTTTATTAAATGATTTATATTTTTTTAAAATGAAATTAAATTCATTCCATTTTATATGGTCTACGATATATATTGGTAGATTTAATGAGAGGATATACTGGGATTGATTTTTTATTTAGATGAATCTATATAGATTGAATCGTTGTGGTGAAATGTTAGGAAGTTCCTCATCAGTTTTTAAATGCCTATTTTCAGTATTGCAATTATATGAAATTTTTGGGTTTCATTTGAAAATAATTGGTTATTATAAAAATAAATTTTGAATTTTTTTTAATGGATAATAAATGGGTTTTATTGGATGTTGTTACATCCATGGGAGCCAGATATGAACACATGGATGGGCACTCAAATGAATATGACACATAAAATTATGTTTTCCATGAACATTGGTTTTTCAAAAAGTTTCTCACTTATAAATTCACCCCATTAGTCCTAATATAAGTACTTGATGTAAAAATGGAAATTTATATATTCATCATCATTAATAATTATACATTAAGGGTTTTGATATAAAATGGCTTGTTTGTCATCTTCTTCTACGAATTGATAAAGGATTTGGTATAAATTTCTGTTTGACACTTTCCATGTTTATCGTACATATTTCCTAGAATTTTAGAAATTTTTTGGAAATAGTTATGGGGATAAATGAGTTTTAAATTGAAATGGATTGTTTGGAACATTGTAATATATAGAAATCAATGTGGTTTTATGAAATAAAAATGACTGGTATGCATATTAGCATGTTTTCAGAAATGGGTTGAAAGCAAGTTTGATGTGACGGACTAGATAGAATATCAGAAAGGATTATTATAAAATGGTCACCCCTTTGTAGGGTTTCCCTATGTAGGTTATCATGGTTGGTGGTGTCATTGTTTTGGGTAGACACGTGTGATGGTGATAATAATGTTGAGTCACCCATTCGAGCCATCTCCTTTCACCATGTACTATTACTATGGGTTTCATTGCATTCAATTAAAGGGTCAAGTGATTGGTGATTTTGACACTTAGTAGATGGGTTTTCACTGCATAGACTTTATATTTATATGTGGTATGATCTACTAGATTTGAATGTTTATGAAGGCCACTTGGTTATAGGCAATGTAGTTTTACCTTTCTTTCGCAAGTGAGTCCAATTTTTGTACTAACATGGATCAATATATAGTTGTTTAAGGAATTACAATGGTTTACTATTTATACATTATTTTTTATATTATGTTACACTTTGTATTTTATTCATACTCCTTTTTTATTATCAGCATATTTTGGTATCATTCAGTGTGGATTTTGGGTTAGGCATTGTTTATAAAATGGTAATATGTGTTGAATGAAGTGAAGTGGTGTTTGTGTTGTTTTGAAAAATGAAATGATGTGTTAGATTATTTAAAAATTGGAAAACCCTATATATATATATATATATATATATATATATCTGTGTGTGTGTGGGTGGGTGGGTGTATTTCATACTATTGTTAATCAATTATTATTTTTGAAAATAATTATATTGATTATGTGGTGATTGCCTACTAACTAAGATGTAAATCGCAGACCCTATTTGTTCCATTAGGTGTTGGTTGAATAGATCATTTATACAGGTTTAGGTTTTTGGATAATATATCTATTGATGTAGTTTGGTCTCATGGTTGGTTGTATCCGTTAGTCCCCATGGATAACATATGGTGTAGTTTGGTTTTAGTTTCGAATTCATTTTCTATTTTTCATATATCCATTTTATTTGGACCAGTTATGTATTTATTTTAGAGCTAGTTATTATTGTTTAATTCTCCTATTAAATTTCATTTTATGACCCTCGATCATTTCACTAAAAATCAACCCCCCTAAGATTAATTTGATTCCAAACACTAGTCTGCAACCAATGGGGATGGGGAACCCCTATCGAGCAATGTTTTAGACTGGTTCAGATATCGGGTTTCATGGAATCCCGACATTGTTCAGGAAATTATATTAATATAGGAATGTTTCAATATATTGATGATAGTTGAATTATAATATCATCAAGTCGGAAAAATATTTTATGGGAGAGGATGAAGAAAAAATAGAAACAGATAATTAAAAATGGTACATCTTATTCAAATGATCACATTTGATTAACATCTTGAAGCTCATACATATGATGTTATTCCTACATTAAGGCCTCTATAATGTTGGGACTGACTCTAGGACGGTATTAGGAATATGATTGGCCAAACCAAATATGATATATTGTTGAATAATATAGAAAAATAGGTTCCCTTTATAGGAGATGTGAGGTAAATTATTCGAATTAATCAATGTTTTATATTAATATAAATAATTATTCTAATGAAAATGGATCAAAACCTGTTTATTTATAATATATAGTGATTTTGGTATGAATCAAATTCATTAAATTAATATTCGATCTGTTTGATTATTATTTTTATCCCCATATTTTTTAACCTCATTTAACTCTTACTATGATAACATATAGTTTACCAATTTAGGGATTATATATTAATAATAATATACCAAAATACATATAATTTAGTCATTTATGAAATATCAGCGCAGATTAAAATTATTTAGAAAAAATTATATTTTTTAAATTTTATATCATTTATTAATGTATTATTTATTATAAATTTTAATTAATGTCAATTTTGACACTAATCTTTATTTAAATTCTTAAAAATATCATAACAATATTATATCACTGAAACATATCAATTAAATCTACCCTAAAATTTAGAAGTCATGCAAAAAATTCATGTAAGTCATCAATTATATCCCATTATATTCAATTTAATAATTTTTATTAACATTTATTTGATTCTCCCATTAATGAATCAATTAATTTTTCAACAATGTTTCACCATTTAATTAAATTATTTATATTAAAGAATTTATATATAAATTACCATGATGTAGATGATGATTTTCATTTTTTAAATAGAATTTATAGTCAAATATCTCACTTATATATACCCATTATAAAAATATTTTATTTTCTAAAAACAATAGAATGAAAAACATTACTTTACATTGAATGTAATATTATAAATATTATATTCTCAACCAAAATTACATAAATTGTGTCATAAAAACCATTATTTCTTGGGGATGAAAAATAATTATTCAATTAAATTATGTAATTTTTTATGGAAGATAGATAATATTTTTAAAATTATTTTTACTTGGAATTTCCTAATGTTCCAAAAAATATGGAAATTAATATTTTTAATATATTAACTATTCATATTCCCAAAAATAAAATTAAACTACTGACATAACTTGAACCAAGATATTCCAAATTTGGATCCATTTTTCACAATTCTAAAATCAAATAATTCCCTAATTAAATTAAAATTAATCCCAATGATGAATCACAAAAACATGTTTTTAATATAAAAAACATTGAAAAGTTCACACTATTTTTATATCCAATTTGATTATCAAATTTATTCATATTTTACAAATTATATTAAATAATAATAAAAATTATCTAATTATTCATTAAAACCATTAAATTATATTATTTTACAATATAAATAAATTTTATGCAAACAATGTTTTTAATTAAAATGTTGTATTTTTCAATATTCATAAAAAATGAATATAATCATAAATATACTTATAAATAAATCAAAGTAAATTTTAATATTCTTCATTCAAATAATAATAATTTTTTTCAAATATAACTTATAAATGTTTGAAAAAAATATTTAAACAAATTTTCCATCAAAATTTTGAAAAACTACCTTCTTGGAAAATACATATCTTAATTATAAAATTTATATTTTTCTTATATCATGACTATAAAATGCATAATATTACCATAAAATATTTAGTTAACTATATTTAATATATATTTCATTAATATAACCCAACAGGATAGATATATTATCTTCTATGTATAAAACTCACTTTTTCACAATTAAATAGTTTCTAAAATAACATTTCATTTTATTTTAAAAAGTTCTTTAGATTAATTTTTATTTAACTAAAAAAATAATTATATATAAATGAGTAAACCATATTATCATAATTAAGTTAATACTATTCATTCCTTTCATTCTAATGGTTTGGTTTTAACGACATCATTAAAATATTATTTAGTAGTTTTCAAAAGCTCGATGTGGTGTTTTATGTATGCTATCATACATTGTGTTTCCTTTTAAAAACATGTAATGTTACATTTTCCCAAATATAATAATTTATTTCTACACAAATTGAACTCAGGATAAAAAAATAGATGTTTTACATTTTTTTTAAATACATCTTTTTAAATCTCACATCAGAAAAAGGATTAATGAACCTTCAAATGTAACATAATCAATGGTAATTATGATGATCACCTGAGATAACACATAATCAGGATACATATTGGAAAAAATGGATATGGGAAAGAATGATAACATAAAATTATAATGGAATTTGATAGAAAACATGTTCAATGGCATTTTAGCATTCATACAACCATAAATCTATGATGTTTTAGAATGTTATTGATAACTTAATTAGATAATTAATTGAATAGAATTTTTAATCAAAATAACATTCCTATAATTGAGGAATTTCATACATGGACTATGAACCAAATTAATCATATATACATGAAAATTATTGTTTCTTTATTTAATCTTCTTCCACCTCAAAATCATCGTTTTCTCAAAATGATGAGTATTTAAGATGAATTTTCATCCCTATTGGACTAGAATCAACTTTTAAGGAATAACATAAGATTCCCAAAATAGATATCATCTTCTGAATTAACATTCATAGTATATTCATCGTATAATTTTTCCTTTATGATAAATATATTATTCCTAAAATCAACAAATTCTTATTCCATAATGTTGTTAAAAATAAATTATACAAACTTTGGACATCACATATGTTATTGGTAAGAGATGCACACTTTTCACCCTAGAGTTGTGGTTTTGATTACCGAGACCTAGCCAGATGGAAGGCATTGTCACCCATTCATTGTGATCTCTATGATCTATTTATATATATTTTACATAAAATACACATTATATTATAAAATCACCAAATAAAACCATAACATCTCCTAATCATAATGATAATCTCATAACATTCAATTTTCATCGAAAAATACAATAACTCATATTAATCTCAAAAATAAATTTATCCAAAAATATAATACATCGCATTATTATTTTATATCATAAATTATAAAATGTGTATTAGAATATATTAAACTTATGATTATCCTTAAAATGTTAAACCCATGATGATATCCCCAACTCTTAATAAAACATCACAATCTTTAAATTTATCTAAACCATTCCCCTATACAAAATCCACGGCCCCTACCTTAAAATTTATATATCTTGATGTTATTAAATATAAATTTTTATTGAAGGATATTTTTAGTTTCTTATTTTAGAGAAATTGGTCAATCTATTACAAATTAAACAAAAACATTACCAGTGGAATCTTATAACTTGTATCTATTTTTTGAAAAAAATAATTCCTTTTAAAATAAAACATGACATATTTTCATAACACATAATCACTACATTCAACATAAAATCTTCTTTTCCCTTACATATATGATGACCGTCAAAAACCATTTTAAAATATAATATGAAATCCAAATTCTCTTTAAGTGGAATAAGGAATTAAAATTTTTATTCCACTGAATAAAATGAAAATTCATATAACATTTATATTTATCATAATTGTTCATTGAGAATTTTAAAAAAAAGACATATGAAAAGAAAATATTTTTCCCATGGAAATTAATTTAAACCCATATAAAGTATTTTATACTCCATTAGGTGAATTAGAGTTTTATATACATATAACCCTTTCAAAACCCTTTCCATTGGAAAAACATATTTCATAATTAAAATTAATATATTTTGGTATAACTCAAGTCTATCTATTCCACCACATGTTAATAAATGACAGGCTTACTTGGTGTTATCTAGGACACCCCATGTGGGGCTATAACAGGTTTTCCAAGCACTTTTGGGGCCACCCCATGTTAGGATATGCTGGTCTTACCTAGTACTATCATGTCCACCCCATGTATAACTTGTATCAAGATCACCTTATCCCTATAATCATCAAGTAACATATCATTAATAAAATAATTTCATTATAAAAAACGTTAAAAAGTCTTTTTATCCCATATAAAAATAATTTTTGGATTAAAAAAATTTCTTTCAAGAACCTATTTTCAATACCAAAACACCATTTTCATTGAAAATGCATATTCAATACCATGATGACCAAAAATATATATGTTTTTATATTAATTTTAGGAAACATTAAATATTTTAATGCAATATGAAAATTAAAAAATTTCTATAATGGAAGAAAATTCATCGTCACCGTATACATTAATACTAGATAATTTGTTTTGTAAAAATAATAAGTATAAATTCTTGTAAAAATGTTCGATTTTGATTCTGTTTTATTGAAATCAAAAATATAAATAAAATACCATTTATAATATATTTATACCCCTATAAATATTTTTATAAAATTATATCATGAATATTGACATGGATAAAAATATTTGATAATTAAATCTGTAAACATTCAATATGTCTCCTACATCATTGAACATTTAAATAATAACTTCAATGAAGGTATAACTTTTCAAAAATAGTAAATAAAATTATTATCGTTAATATATGGATATTAAATTTTATATTATTTATATATACACCTTATAAAACAATAATAGTTCATATAATCAAGAAATTCCTCTCTGAAAGAATATTGATATGAAATCTCATACCTTGAGTATGATTAATTAGATATATTCATTATTGTCATGAATATTAAAATTAAATTATTTATTTAATTTCATTAAAAGAATTTTCATGTTTAATATTCATTTCATATCAGATATTATCATGTTAAAAAATTATATTATTATTAATTTTCTTGTTTGATGTATTGAAAATATTGCGTATTTGAGTCAAAAATGAAATTGGTGTGAGGCCAATAGTCACATTATTCATAAGACTGTCATCTAATTAATGATAATCATGGCTCTTTCTAGAGCTAATCGATGCCTGTATGTTTTCATTTATTTATATACTTACTTCAAATTTGACAGTAACTTAGAAATTTGATGATCATTGGAAGCGTCTCGAGGAGATATGGGGTTTCAATGATTGGCGGATGGTTTTGATTAGTATGAAACTTTTTCATTTTACTTTTTTCTCGATTTACATGAAACTATTGGCATGGAGCTACAAATTTGTTAATCCAAAACTGGGGATCCTTGGTTTGACCCTTTTCAGTCCAATAATACCATAGCTCAATATTGGATTCATGTGAAAGGATTGAGGTGGTTATTCTAGCACCCATGAATTTTATGGGATATTACACTGGTTTTGGGCCCTAATCAATCTTGACAATGAGACATCAACTGATTTATTTGGTCGCTTTTCTCACATATTAGTCGAGTTTGATATGTCACTACCTCAAGTAGAAATTTTTCATATAATTGCGGGTGAGTTCATGTTTGAACTTGAGATCGAATTTGAACATGTCCCAGATTTTTGTCTTAATTGTTCATCGATCAGGAATGTTATGACCAACTATCAAAGTGGTTTTCAATGTTCTAACTGTAATCATTATGGACACCATGTCGAGAATTTAAAGCTCAAACCTACTACTTCTAAAATGAAGGGTACTCTTGATGGTTTGAAGGATGATCCTACTTCATCCATCAAGGGACCTATGCTACATGACACTTCTAGTAGAAATGTGGGCACATTTTCTTTTGCTGATGTTTGTGGCTAGAATAAATTCATCTTATGATCATATTGATATTAACAGTAATGGAGGTTTGTTGCATTCAGGTAATTGTATGCACTCCATTAATGGTATATCTGATACCCTAGATTATGGTAAGACATCTAAGTTGGATGGTGATTTCTCTAATGGTCATGAAAGTGACAATGAAGTTGATCCTATAGTTCTATTGGAAGAACAATTTTTTTCTAAAGGAAACATTTGTTGTCCCCATTAAGGGGACATTGATTAGATTGTGTTGGATACAACTATTGATGATTGTGAGCATGTTGTTCCGGATTAGGTTAAAATACCTTATATTGATTCATCTACCATTTGGAATTTGGAGACACAAAATAGGGTTTCTGGTCATTCTATGCTGGATAAATCTCAAAACACCTCAGCAGGTGATGTGTTCCCTGCACCTGGGAATTTACAACACGAGCATGTGGCACTATCGGCTGGTCCTCAGAACTTGGGGACAAAGACAAACCATCCTTTCATGGAAACAAATTCTGTTCTGGGCTCTATTGTTAACTTGGAAGATCTATTAGAGGCTCATCTGTATGAACTTATTAAGCATAATTTTTTAATGTGCTGGAGTCTATGAACTCTCTTAAATTTGACATGCATTACAAGGAGTTTAGGTTAAGAAAAGGCAAAAATGTACTAATTGTTATAGTGTATTACTCTTATAATCTGGAAAGGTAGTATAGAAACAAGGAGTTGCGGTTACGACATCCCCCTATTGAAAAATTATGGGAGAACCCATTGGCAGTTGTAAAGGCAAGGATGAGGAGGAAACAATGGCTCAGCTGGACAATCAATTCATGGTGGTGGAGGCTACTAAACAACATGATGTTTTTCAGACCCAAAAGCAATGGTAGAGGGGATGACACCCGAGTTGTCGAGGAGGATGTGGGCATGGTGGTAGACACAAGGGATAAAATTTATTTTCCTACATTGTATTGTTTGATGATCTATGTCACTTGTATCCTGAACTCTCCTTGTTTACTTTGTTGTTTTCTTCAATAATAATTTTGTCGGGCCATGTGGGCACCTGTGGTCCGCACTTTTTTGGTGCATTGATAATCATGAAATAGTTATCAATTTAATATATCAATTATAATTTTATATCAAACCATTTATATATAGTTATGAAAAATTAACAATGGTATAATCATGGAGATGGTAGCTCGTATGTACGCAAGAGCAACATTTTGATTTTTAATTATCATTATGGAAAGAAGTTATGTATTATTTTATCGTAAAAAATAATCATAATATAATTAATATAATATTAACTATATATATATACCATACATGTTTTTTGGGAGGAAAAAAAAAACAAATCAATTTGATTTGTTGAGGTTATATTTCCAAGCTCGCATGAAGGATACATTAAATTTAATGGGAATGGAAGGTTAGGAATTTAATAGATAAATTAATAATTATTAATGATATATATGTCATTCTTATAAAATATAAACATTAATTCCATCATTATAAATAGACTAGTTAGATTGTGATGGAAAACATATTATATCTGTTCGTGAGGTGGTAGTCCTCCATACACACAAAATATTAATTCATTAACCTTTTTATTAAATTGATATATATTTAGGTGATGAAATTAAAATAAAAAAATATCATTATATTGATGACACTTTATTTTTTATTTCATCATTTATGATTAATATTTTAAGAATATGGATGATTAAATAAAATAGAAACTTATATTTAAAAATGATACCACTTTTTCAAGAGAACTCCTTTGATTAAAACCATAACACATAAGAAAAGGGAGTTCATCCTAAAATAATACCTCTAGAATCTGGTAGAGATTTTATATGAATATATTTATGTAGATAGTGTGTAATATTATTATGTATTTAGGTGTATATAATAGAGAAAATTATACCCCTTTTATAGGAGAGGCGAGGGGAACTCGTTGAATTATTCAAAATATTAAATATATATAAATTAATTTTCTATAAATAATTGTCCAAAATTATTTATTTTGAATATATTATTTTTTTGGTTGAATCCCCTTCAGGCCATGAAAATGAAATTATTATTACTATTTTCTTATCCATGTATTTTTATTTCAACCCCTTTTAGCTCTTACCACGATATCATAAAATTTAATGTTTGAGGGTTAATATAATTACTATAATGTACAAAATGACCAATAAATTAGTCATTAAGGAAATTAAGGAGTTATACCAATAATGTGGAAAAATTATATTTATTTCATTTTATATCATTTAATAAAATATTATTTGTTTTAAAATATTGTTAATGACAATTTTGACACTTTTGAGTATATGAATTATTTAAAAAAAAATATCAGCTCAATCACATTGAGAAATATCTGTTAAATATTCCCTAAAATTTTAGATTCATCCAAAAACTTAATTTATTTTATAACATAAATATAATGTTTTTAATTTTAATATTTTTAATATTATTTATTTGATTATTACATTAACAAATAAATTACTTCCTCGTCATTCTGTCATAATTTAAAATAACAATTATATTACTAATGCATATAAATGATCTAAAATATTGTAAATACTATTTTTTCTAATTACTATTTATAGTCATCCATGTCACTTATATTTCCTCATATTAAAAATATTTTAATTATTAAAAAAAATATTGTCAAATTTGACATTACTTGGAATACAATATTATAAAGTTTATATTCACATCGCGAATTGCATAAATATTCTTGTAAATAATCATTTAATTATTAGAGTTATAAAATAATTATATTATAATATTAGGACTTATTTTAGGGTAGTTTTTAATATTTAATATTAAATTTTTACCTAGAATTACCTAATTGTTACTTAACTATGGCAATGAAATTTTTTACGAATGATACAATTCATATACCCAAAAAAATAAATCAATTTACATAATATTCACTTACTTATTAAAAATATGGACCCTAACTTTAAAAATAAAAAAACTATAAGTTATATTTTTTAATTTAAAATTAATTACATTGGTAGATAGAAAAAAAATTGTTCTCAAAGTATACATATTCAGAATTTCAAAAAATATATATATCCAATTTCAATTTTAAATTTATTATATTGAAATGAATTAGATTAAATGATGAAAAATGATTTTCTTAATTATTGAAACAATTTAAATGTATAATTTTACACAATATAAATGATTTAAAAAGATAATTTCAATTTAAATGTAGTATTTTTTCACAATTTAAAAAAGGAATCTTAGTAAAAGAATAAAAAAAATCATCCAAATTAAATTAGGATACTCATATTTAAAATAAAAAGATTATTTTTTTGAATATAATTTTTAATATTGTTAAAATATGATTTAAAACTTTTATTCTACCAAATGGAGGAAAAATGCCTTATTGAAAAATAATAATTTTAATCATGAAATTGGATTTGAAGTAAAATCCTGCATAGAATATAAAAAATATATGGGTAAAAAATAAAAATATATATATTTAATATATATTTCATTAATATAATCCAAAAAGTGTGATTTATTAACTTATTTCTATAAAACACAGTTCACACGTTAAAATAACTTTTTTAAAAAACAATTCCTTTTTTTCAAAAAGGGAATCAAATAATTTTAAAATTAATTGGTTAAAGAATTATGTATACTTTTTTAAATAATATTTTCATTATACTGATTATATTGTTCACTATCTATATTTTTTCATCTTGTTTTTAATGGTCAAATTTTAATCTTTTTTGATGTTCTCTTAAGATTGATGTGGCATATCATATACACTATAGAAATTATTGTTTTCTTTTAAAAACTAAGGAATTTAAAAGAGAATTTATTTATATATTATCTTATATGTGAATTCAAAAATAATAAATACATTTGAATTTTATGAGGATAGACCGTAAAATCATATGGAAGTGCCAAAAATAGTATTGTTCATAAATTTATTATCAACAATTTGTTTATAAGCATTCCAACAAGTGAATAAGTTAGATATTTAAATTTATAATATGTCGTGGATTTCCATATTTTAAAACTTATTCATGATAGAATGATATGATTCAAAAATGAAATATGTGTCCAATAAATACCAATATTGAAGAATGAACTCCTTGATAAGAAACATACCAAACCATTCTTTATCAGTCCATGATTCTCAAGTATGTATTGAGAAGTAAAAAAATTAAATTATACTTGAAAAAATGAAATGGGATGTCATAGAGAACCATTATAAAAAAGTTATTTCATATCATTGAAAAAATATATATAAACACTATATCTCATTATAAGATAACATCTATTTGAGAACCATTCATTTCATATTTTTTGAGGAACATTTATATTTGTTAACTTCTTTTAGACAAATTGTGAAATTTTATTTATAATTAAAATATTATAGACCACATTATATGATTCTTCAATGTTATACATATATTCATAACCTAGAAAATGGGAAAATATAAAATGGGGTGAGTTAAATTTATTTTTAAGGTAGAATGAAATAAAAAATGTCAGCATGTGTTATATCATAAACATATGAGAGAAAATGAGTGTGGGAATATATTTATTAAAAATAATATTAGGTTATAATAGATGTCCTTGAATGAAGAATGAAAGACATGAACTCTGAAATTAAACAATGCTTCTATAAATAATTAATGTTATATATTAAGAAAAGTTTGAATAAGTAAATTATATAACATGTTTAAGGAATCTTAAACATGTGTAAAAAAATATACAATATGAAATATTAAGTAATATACATGGATCACTACGAAGACCATCATCACATCGTAGAAAATGTAAATTAGTATTCTAGGTTCACTAACTTTTCCCATTAAAACACTTAATAAGATATAAAGTTAATTACAATGTATTATAGGGCTATATAATATCGGTCCAACCCATCAAAACATATTATTCAATGTCTAATTACACATGCACCAATAATTGTATCCCAAGAGAAATGTACATTCCCCAGTGCATTGGGGGATATTATAACTCCAAATCCACTCATATCCTATTAAACATAGTATTATACAACACATAACATTACAACATGAGTAAAGGAAACCATATATTGGGCCTAAACAATATAAAACCCTTGTGAATGGAGTGAGTTAAACAATCATGAATAAATTGATAATTAATGACTATATCTTAATGATTCCCATGATTAGACAAAATCAAATAATTTTTTTATTATTATTTTTATAACTAAACATGGATAATTAAATTTTTTACTAATATATGGAAATTCATGAGAAGTATTGGGGACATTTAAAAATATAAAATAATAATATAGTTTATGCTAATCAAAATGAGTATATGACCTCTTAACTATAGATCTACAATTTATTTTAAAATTTAATATGAATAGAACTATGAAATATATATATATATATATAATTATGAGGATTATAATAATATATTAGTGTATAAAAATATTTTTATGTGGTGAAATGTGGATTGAAACAAGATTTCAGAAAGTTCCCTTAAGTTGAGGCAACATAATATAATGACCATAACCCCAAAAACCTAGGGTTGATGTGTTACATTAGTATATTAAAAAATATGAAATGAATAAAATCCTAAAGGAATAATCCTTTTATAAGTATTAGATAACTTTATACTAATTTGATACCAATTTTTTATGGAGAAAAAAAATATCACATAATATATATCATCATAAAATAAAATTCATCATTGAAAACACATTCAAAGATCTATTCTTTTTGTCTTGGATAATGAAAAAAAGAGTGTGTTACATTAATCAGTAATTTTTAATTAAAGAGGAATAATTCATGAATCATTAAATAATTATAAATACATAAAGGTAAATAATGGATCACACTAAAATTTACAAAATTTTATTGCATGAATATATAAGGGTTAATCAATAAATAAAGGTAGATAACTGAAAACACATTCCATTTAAATAATAATTGAGAATGAAATGAATAAATAGATAATATCATAGTGAAAATATCATGGATAATAATTATTCAACTCTCAATGAAGTAAATTATTAATTAATGGATGCCATATCATCATAACATAATATATATACTATCATGCCCATTTATAAAATGATTTAAAATATAGGTAAAACCCATTTAATTTTTATCACAAATTCATTTCTTGTAACCTAGCAGTAAATGAAGGGGATATATTACACCAAGCCTCACCCGTCACTATAGGTCCAATGTGTTCCTAATATATTATATATTCAATTTAATTCATGAATAAATATTTATTATCATTGAATGTCTATATTATTTAAATGAATATTATTTATTATTACTTACCATATACATAAAATAAGCATAAAATTTAAAAACATCTATAAAATTGTTCTATTTTTTATAAAATAATGATAGACATCATGAATTAAAATTTATATTTAATAGATATTAAATTTTCAAATTGAATTTATTATCAGAATGTGATTATTTCATGATATAGTTAACAATCATAAAAGATATTGAGATTGATAAATAACAATTAAAACATTGTAATTTTAACATCAAATCCCTAAATAAGAAGAACTTAAAGCCTATAATACCATTAATTATGAATGAATCAATAAATTTCATGACAATGGCGATGTATATACAACCCATAAATGTGTATTTTTTCAAAAATAAAAATTCATTCTCAAAGGAATGATAATTTAGTTGAAATCTATTACATCAAACAAAATATTGTTGAAAAATTTTGTAACCATTATTAAAATGTTTCTAAACATGTTTCTAAATTATACTATAAGTATAATTATATTTATAATAACTTATATGATCATTTTATGACATCATGCAACATATTATTTAATAATCATTAATGAATTTCATTGATTATGATGATAAATTCTTTATTTTATTCATATGTTTTTATTAATTTAATATAAATTTATTAGGAATATTATAATTTTTCATCATCAATTTTGTGTTAATCAGAATTTAATATATATAAATATTAATTCTAATACCTTGCATTACTGATGTTTATGAAAATAAAAAATATTGTGATCATAGACATTGTAGGAAATACTTATACGTGAGTAATGATTCCTGTTTTTCAGTGGTCATTATGAAAAAGAGGTAAGTAATATTGTATCATTATATAAATATAATAATTTCATATATAAATTATTTTATTCTTATATATATCATCCATTTTTTGGGGATGTAAAGAGAGTCAGATAACTTCATCAAGGCAACAATCCACTTTTTCACGGATGAAGTTTTCATCTTATAGTGGGTGAAAAGATATGAAAAAAAAACGTTATATATATTTTTTAGTATTGTTAATATTCCATTAAAATTACAATTAATAATTTATATCTTATAAAATCAATAACATTATCAATATCACCATCCATGCGAAGAGTTAGTAATAGACAAATCAAATCGATTGGTGAGGCGGTTGTCTGCCGTTCACATGTGTGATGATATCATATCTCATATGTAATGTAATGTAACATGATATATATATATATTAATAAATAAATAAGTAAAAATAAGTTATATGTCATTTATATATATTATATTTTGAATAATAACCAATTGTGAAAGGCATAATTGATGATTGAATGACATCATTTTGTGAGGTGGTAGTCTTCCATTAACATAAATCATGATTATATATCCCAATTGATAAATTATGAGATGGTTTATCGTCATTACCAGATATGAAAAAAATACATAAGACTCCAAAGTAATTATATCATCGTTGTTTAAAAATAATTAATAGAGGTGGATAAAAAAATAAAATAAAGACACCCATTGAAGGATATTACATATTCTTAGGGTATGATAATTTGTTTTTAACTAAATTATTCTTTGTATGAAGTTATAAATAATCCAAGGATTATAAAATGATATTATGGATATTGGGATGTAATTTGTAAATTACCTGGCTAAGACTATGAGGAATGATGGTGTGAATATGGTGGAGTGAGTGCAAATGTTTATTTGAATAGGAATTTCATTCTGGGAAACTAACAAATGTGTTCACTATTGGGAAGTCAATATTAAATAATTTGGTTAAAAATATTGATAATTATTCATTTTATGGATTATTTTTTGTTACATAGCTGCAACACAAAAAAATTAAATTTTTTCATTACTATATATGATTTTTTATGTTTACCATTTTGGTTTCTCAGTATGGTAACATTTATTTCTACCATAGGTAATTTTTACATTAAATAGAAAATTAAATGAGATCCATTAGATAATTTATACTCATTTATTTAATATATGATTTATTATTTATATAATATAAATAATATGTGACTTGAAAATTAATTATTACAGAATCACACATAATGATCAAAAATACAATATTAACTATAATTGTTCTAATAATGTTTTTTCCAATTAGGGGAAAACTGAAAAATTATAAAAGATAAATTTTTACATAATTGGGAAATATTCATTATGTAATAATATTTACCTATCTATTTTCAAACTACATTATTGTAACTATTTTTAAATCATTAAATAAAATATTATTTGAAAAAAATTTAATATCAATGTTGAATATATAAATTTTATATCAATTTAGTAATAACATGACATTGATGTATTTTGATCATATAATGTTAAAATAAGTAAAAATTGATATGTTAATCTATAAATTTATTGAAATTAAAAAATTTATTCAATTTACATTACAGTTGATATTTTTTGTATCATTTATTTTCATTAATAATTTACAAAATTATTATAATTCATATATTTTTTATGCATTTTAGGTAACTATTTCATCTCTAAAAATTTAATAAAATTTATTATCAAAATAGAATATTTATATTTTATATAACATATATATTGGAAACTATTATGTATTTACTCGTCTGAATAGATTAATGATATCATATGTATAAATAGTTCTTTATAGACTTTTTATTTACTTAACTAATTATAATAGCCACATCTGTGGCATACTTTCCCAAAAACTCATATATATAGATAATATGGTTGAATGGTCGAACTATGTCTATACGATGAATGTTAGAAAAATCATCCAATCATGTTAACATTGGACTTCTTAGTTAAATCCCCCATTATAACCATTTTGGGAAAAACCAGGGTAATTAATTATTTCTATTTTAACTATTCAATATGGAAAATAATTAATTCCACTTTATTAGAAATTATAATTTATGAAGATTCAACATATAAAATCCATTTTAAATATTCAATTCATATAATTTTCAAAATATAATTTTGAATTATTCGGTAGACATGGGGAGATAGATGGTTTTTAAAAAGAAAATGACAAAAAGTTTGAATTGTTTTTATGAACATATTCAAAAATAAATTGAATCAAATGGCCTAAATTTTTTTAATTTATTTTTAATTTAACTAATTATCCTATAAAAAATATAATTCAAAAATATATTTAATTTAAATGAAATTGTGTTTTCAATTAAAATTCAAAATATTCATTATTCCAAAAAATTGAAACTTATTAAAATGATCAAAACAATTTACCCTTAGATAAATTTTATATATTTACTTCAAAAATGGAGTATATTTTTTAAAAATAAATTTTTTAATTTTTTTATAATTTATTTAAATTTTAAATGGGAAAATCATGACTAAAAAAGGATTGGATTAATGTTTGTGTTGTGTGCATCTAAATTTGGAAATTAAATTAAACATATTTTCAATGAAATAGATTGTAAATTCATTTGTTTTTTTTACCCCCATCATAAATAAATTTCATCCCCTCATTCCAACATTAGTCTTAAAATCCATAGTACTATATATTAAAATAGAAAATATTGAAAACCCAAATCCTATCAATATTAATCAAAATAATTCTTAATAAGAGATAATTAAGAAGTAATAAGTCCAGTTAGAGTAATAACACAACTAAGATTCCATATATAATAACATTTGTAAGAAATAAAAAAAATCGCTCGAAGAAAATCCTAATACTCAAGGATTAACAAATAGTGATAGTTATCATTGATAACAAGAATGTGGGTGATCTAGAGAATGTTAAGGACACAAAACCCATTTAAATAATAGGATTGATAAGGGAAATTGATATCATTAATAATTATAGTCATTGTTAAAATTATAAATAAAGTAACTTTTTATAAGGTTTAGTAATTTTAATGTGATGATATATTTACTATATTCGTTACTTTCAATAAGAACAATCTCATAATTTAGATGTTCATCAAACAATTTCCAATTTATCCCCTACTCCATGAAATAAATATTAAAAAATTCAACTTTTATTTATCATTCAATACAATTCACTTAAAACATATCATGGATGCATGATATAATGATACTTTATTCCCAATATATCTTAATAAATATTTTGGGTATGATATCAAATATTCATAATTATCCATATTTCTATGTCATATATTAATATATAAATCCTCTTCCAAAGTACAATAGAAACCATTTCATAATTTTTTTACATTATGACCCTTCCAAGGGTTTATGGTAATTTTTTTTCCAAATTTGGTCCCTAAATTCCTAAATTGATATTATAATTTATCCTTCAAATAACATATAGTAGTTCTCAATACCCTCATACCATACATGTCAATACATTAAATATGAATTCTCTTGATACACTATAATAACATTAATTACCCAAAAATATATTGACAAAAATCTTGATTCATTATTCCTTATGTAAATCAACGATTATTGGATGCATTTAGTAAATATAAAAACAATGTAAATTACATCAGTGATAAAAAATAAATACTTTGTCAAAAAATAGTAAAACATTTACAAGTTAGTTAGTAATACCCCAATTAATTTATCCCTATCAATCACATTTTAATCCCTATATCATTATCTCATCATCAAGAATATATTAAAATTTTTATATCCCTCAATAATGTAGTTTCCATAAATGTTAGTTTTCCACTGACTTATTTCTCTTGGTCATCATAAATATTGGATGTAAACTTTTAAATCCTTAATGAAATATTACTAATAAAAATAAAAAATATATTCCATTATTCTAATATATTGGATATCATTGATATAATAATGATGTTATATAGCTCATGAATCCAATCACAAGAACGTTATTCAATAATTTTTTTATGATAATAAATTAATCCAGAACATGATATATTAGATTCTATTAAGGTATTTTTTTCAGGTGAGACATTTTTAGGTAGTTTCACATCTCTTCACAGTTAAATAATTATAAATTGTAATATTTTTTCTTCCCCTTGATAACATTAGACCCAAATAATTCCTCCCCACACTTATAGAATACTCTCCGACATTTTAGGAAAATACCATGGTGTTTCATTCAATAATTATCACATTGTGGGAACATATTTTTTCTAGTTTTATTTTATCCATATTTTTCCTAGCCTTCCATTTGTTCACTAGCATCCCTCTAGAGATATAGTATATAGAGAATTATTTGTTTTTATTTCAAGAACATGATGTTATTTCTATATATGATTATATTTTTTTGGTAGAATAGTTCCATTTAAAATACCAGATTAATCCTATAAATGATATAGTCAATAATACCCTTTTAATTATATGTGTTGAAGTGTTTTCTTTCCATTTTATAGATAATATTTTTTAAAAATGTAATACATTATATTAGGTCATATGACATTGAATAAAATATGTATTACCCCAAAAATAGGGATATATATAATATAATGTGATAAATTAAGTTATAACTAATCCCATTATTATAAACATTTATTTTCTAGGATATTTTATGTTCAAATACATCATAATGGTTTATATTGAAAATTTGAAGTATACAAACAATCTCATATTGGTATGTCAATCATGTTGTTTATTATGGTCTATTTTCATACTACATGGGATGATTGAGTATAACCTAATGTGATAGTTTTGTAGGTTTTACCCATATTTAGACATGTTCTACATGAATATCCATATGTTGTAGAAAAGACATGGATATATTTCAAGAAACAACTAAAAAATATATTATTTACAAAAATAAAATGATTTCTTAATATTAATATATGCAAATAATATTATAGGGGTTTGTTCTCTAATATATTTCATCATAAATATATTTCCTAGGGTTTCCACTAAACATTCTTTTATACGAGCAGTAATGACCCCTACACCTATAACATTGAGTCAGTGCCTTCAGTACATTTTCAATTATATATTGAACCAAATAAAAGAGTAAATATCATTTTATTAGATTTGGAGTTCCAAATAAAAACATTATATCTATTTTAAATTGAAATAAAATACAACATAGTATATAAGAAAAGATAATAAACATCATTCATGGAAACTAATTCCATGATATCATATTTGTCACAACCCGTCCCTCGTGGCCCGTGTCGTGACTACCCCAAGCCCACCTTCCATTGGTCAGGGGCTAGAGACTATCATCAAAAGGTGTATTCCCTATAACAGGGAAGGCATTGCTGTTATAACCTCTAAATACACACAACCAACCTAACATCATGATACGAACACAAGTCAACTGTATAGCAAAATGAGTGCTAAAAGTAAAAAAGGGGCTGGAATACTAGCCCAATAGAAATAGTACAAGTAGTGCTAAAACTAAATACAATTGAAGAAGAATAAATGAAGCTATTGGGTCATCCTCCAAGGTTCCTACTTGATGGGTTGGTACATATTTCTGCCTCAGCACTCCACGTCTGCCTGTCTCCTCGGCGTTTTGTCACATTGTATGGCCCACATCTGGGCCCCATCTAGCCCTGGTACCATTAGTCTTGATCCGCATTGTATGGCATCTACACCTAACACAACAAGGGGTGGGAATATCCTGTACATGGGTGAGAATAATGATACTCAGTAGGGACCCCGATACCCCCATTGTCTCAAAAAATCCATCGCGGATAAACCACAAGACATGCAATCAACTGAAAACCCAACTAATGTATATGCCTATACATATACCTATGTTTTCAGGTATACCCATCTCAATCATGTAGAAAACACTAAGTCCAACTCAATGCCAAAGGCCCAAAAATCACAGAAAGGAAGGAATACCACGAAGGTAAGTACCACACAGGTACTCCACACAAAAGAATACCACCATGCTATTAACACGATGGAAAGTACCACAAGTTACATACTAAACTCACACCATATATAACTTAGTCATAGTAGTAGAGATGATTAGATATAACTACTAAATCCTCATACCCAGTTATGAGGTATACCCATGGAGGAACAAAGTACGTCTTCATACCCACACATGATCCTAGTACATCGCCAGTACGTCGTTGGACCCACATAGGATCTCTCGGTGCTAACCTACACAGGATCGCTCGGTGATGACCCACACAGGATCGCTCGGTGCTGACCCACACAAGATCGATTGGTACTGACCCACATATGATGGCTAGGTGCTAACGAACACTGGATCACACTGTGATGACCCACACAAGATGGCTAGGTGCATACCAACATTGGATCGGTCGGTGATGACCCACACATGATTTCTATTCATTCTTCACGTCACAGCCATCTACTGGGTTGCAGCAGTAGGCTTTCTCGTCTCCAGTAGGGTCTGATCTTCAAAACACTGGTCGATATGACAACACCAACGAAGCCCCACAAAGAAGTATCACAAAGGACCGACACACCATTGTCTCCGCAACACAACAGATGGTGTGTCAGTCAGATGCATGATCTGTGAGTTATTAACCTTTTAGTCCAAAGGTCTCGGTTGCATTCATGCTTGATCCAACCCAACTGTACTCCCCCATTATCCAAGCCACATGTGTTTTATAACAAAGGGAATTTCTCTCTCTATGGTTTACAGCGTCGTTGACGGTTTCTCAAATGGATTCATGGTGCCAAAGTTAGGATGATAGAGAAAAAAGTTATATGTTAGCCTCGGTCTAGTCTGATCTGGTCGGGCCAACCCAGCCTGGGCCGACCCGACCCAGTTCAGGTCAACCCAGCCTGCTAGATCAGGCTCGGCGGTGCGGATTCCGTGAGGGATGCAGAGGTTGCGAGGGCGGTGTCAGGCCGTCGGGGGCGGGGGGGGTGAGGGCCGCAATGTGGCTAGGCCTCAGGGTGGCGCGACATCGGAGGCTGCGAGGGCGGTGTGAGGCCGCGGAGTCGTAGAGGGCCACAGGATGGTGAGGCCACGGGGCCGTGAGGGCCGCTGGGCGGTGAGGCCGCGTTGTTGTAGAGGGCCACTTGGTGGTTGGGCCGTGGGGGATGTAAGGGTGCGGAACAATGTGGCCATGGGGGCCGCGAGGCCGCGGTGCGGCAAATGCCACAGGGCGGCAGAGGTAGGGTGCAGAGGTGGTCATAGTACGATAGAGGCAACGAGGTGGAATAACCAACCAGCGGCGGAGTCCATGCGTGTCGGAGTCCACAGGTGGCGGAGTCTGCGGGCGGCGGAGTCCGCGGGCGGCAGAGTCCACGGGCAGCGCGGCGGCAGAGGCCATGTGCATCACTGGGGCTACGGGGCTGCGCAGGGGCATCGAGCAGTGCGGGGGCCAAGGGAGGATCGGTGACCACATGGCGGCGGATGCCATAGGTGGCGCATAGGGCTATGGGGAGTTTTCCTTCGTCACGGTCGGTGGTATTCCGGTCGCCACATCTGTTCTGCGCCGCGACACATAGTTGACTTCTTCCATCGTGAAGAACACACCATTCAACAAGAACAGTAGAGGGGTCGGGCATTTTTTTTCCAGCATCCTCCTCATTTTATTGGTAGCATGCATCTCAAAAATAACATGAATGATGAACGTCAAAACCTATAACCTCTCGTAATGATTATTCCCCAACCCGCAAAAGAAATCATCCATGAATCAACTAGTTAGAGAGTTGATCCGAGTTATTTGCTTTAGAATTGATGAACATGGGAATAGATAGTCAAATACATCTAAACCCCTACCTTGGAGATTTTCTGATAGAGGTCATGATGAAAGAGATGAAGTCGTTGGGGATAGACGGACGTTGGTGACGTCAGTGTTTCCTCGATCATCGGTTCATTGTCGTTGAAGATGTTCCTCATCGGCGTGAGCGTTCTTTATTGGGGAGCACATTAATCGTTGGAGAACACATTGTCCATTGGAGAGAATAATCCTCCAAAAGGTTATTCTATCCCAATTCCACCAAAATATGAAGACTTTCCCCTTGATTATTTATGTTTATCAAATTAAAAGGTTGACACATTTAATTGTTCACATAATTAACTGTACGACATTGGAATAATTTATTGGCTTCAATTAATGAGAGGAAAGGATTAATTGGGAGTTGAGAAGTTTGTCCCCCATAAGAGGGGTCATGTGGTCCCCACCCCAAAATTCAAAAGGAGGGTCAGTTCAGGTGGTCCCCACCTCTAAACATCATCATGCGAGGTTTTGGATCGGGTGGTCCCCACAATAATAACCCATGCTGAGGGGTTTCAACAAATAAAATAAAAAGGTTATCAATTTTATTTATTTAATTCTTTCACAAAAAACACAAATTCTATATTTCATCCTCAACCTACAATGGTCGAGGTGAAGGTCTCTAAAAGAGAATACTGGTTCTGTGAATTCAACTGCACCCTCAGATTTCAATTCCATGCACTGTTTCAAAAGTTTGAAAAACCCGCACGTACGATTACTGAACTTACCTGAAAAAAAAGTTATGAAACCTATTCCAGGAATACTGGGCCTCAGAATCATGCGCTTTCTATTTTTTTGGACTCATAAATTTCCCATATATTAAAAAGATTACTTTTAAATTTTGGGTCTTTAAATTCTACCCACCTCAGGGCTTTGTGTCCCCAAAATCCACATCACAAACACTAGGAAAACAAGTGGGGGTACTGAGCATGAATCAAAGCCTCCCACACCCATGAGATCTCCTGCAGGATCTTGTACTGCAAGTGAATGTGCACCAGAGGTATCGACCTCCCATGAAGGACTATCTCATGTCAATCCTCAATCTCTAGTAGAACCTCTGTAAATTTCATCCCATCATCGACGTCCATCTCTCTGTGGTCGATGATGTTGGAAGGTTCATGCATGTTTCTCCTTAGCTGGGATACATGGAAGACATCATGCACCTGGTTTAACGGAGGTGGAAGAGCTAATTGGTAAACCACCTTGCCTACTCTGGTGAGGACCTGAAAGGTTCCAATGAACCTTGGAGATAACTAGTCACCTCGGCCAAATCTTGGGAATCCATGTTAGGGTGAGATCCGTAGAAATACGTGGTCACCATCCTTGAACTCTAGAGGTCTTCTTCTACTTTCGGCATATGAACTCTACCTACTCATTGTAGTCTTCATCCACTCCTAGATGATCTGCACTTTCTCTATGGTAGCCCATACCATCTCTGGTCCCACTAGTGTTGACTCTCCTGGGTCAGTCGAGCACAAAGGTGATTTTCAAGGTGGCCTGTAAAATGCATCAAAAGGTGTCATCCCAATGGTGGAGTGATAGTTGTTGTTGTATAAAAACTCCACCAAAGGTGTGTGATCCTCCCAGCTGCGACAGAAGTTGAGGAAGAAAGCATGCAGTGTGTCCATGAGGGTTTGAATGGTCTGCTCAGTTTGACAATCCTTCTGATGATGGGATGCGGTTCTCAAAGGAATCTACATCCCAAAATCCTCCTACAACCCCATCCATAGTCAGGATGGAAAACATGCTTCACAATCAGAGACAATCATTGAGGGTACTCTGTGTAGCTGCACAATCTCTTATATAATTAGGCGTCCCAAACTCTCTACTAAACCCTACTCTCTGATCGGTAGGAAGTGAGATGACATAGAGAGTATGTTGACAATCACACAAATTGACTCATGTACCCTGGATGTACATGGAAATCATGTCCCGAAGTCCATGGATATCCCAAAAAACTTCCACTTTTGTAACAGTGAAGGCTGAACCAAGCATGTTGGTACTTGATGCTTCGCCTTCACTGGTTTCTAAGTGAGGCACTGAGAGAGAAACTCTACTATAGAATTCTTCATTCATAACCACCATTGTTGTCATCAAAAATCCTGGTACATCCTCGTCATGCCTAGATGTATCGCTAGTGGGGATGTGTGGAAATCCCTCATCACATCCTCTCAAAGTGACACTGGTACCATGGTACGTCCTCTGAAGAGGATGACATGCTCCCCACCTTCAGAAAATCCATCAGGTGTCTGTCCTATGGATATATGAGCATGTCATGTCTGGTAATAAGTGTCCCCACGATGCGCCTCCATGAACAACTTAAGAAGTTGGGGAGTGACTGTTTGAGACTGAAGATAAACTGGTACATCCCGGTCTACAAAGGATAACGGCAAAGCAGCTAGCTGCTCTATCAACTCACCTAGTAGCCGTATACCAGATCTCTTAGGGAGTGCATCCAATAAAACGTTCCACTTCCTAGGAGTATAAAATATATTGAATTCATAGTCTTGGAGGAACTCAAGCCAACATCACTTTCTCAGGTTCATGAATTTATGATAGAAGATATACCTGACACTCTAGTAATATGAGTAGATAGTAAAATGCTCTCCCATCAAGTAATGTTGCCACATATTCAAGGTGAAGACCACTACTGCTAACTCTAGGTCATGGGTAGCATAGTTCTTCTAATACTATCTCAGCATTAAAGAGCCATATGTGATCACTACTCACACCTGCATCAGGATACATCCGAGTCTGGTCCCTGATGCGACGCTGTAGACTACGTACCCTACACCCTCCTCTAGAAGCCTCTAGATGGGGAACTAGTTATCCTATGCTTCAGCTCCTCAAAACTCTACTTGCATCTCTCCTACCACAAGAAGTTTTTCTCCTTCTTCATCAAATCTGATAGAGGTGCTATAACAATGGAGAAATCTCACACAAACATCCAGTAATATCCATCCAAACCCTGAAACTCTGCACCTCCGTCACACTGTTGGGTGGCTCCCAAGAATGTACTTCCATAATCTTCACAGGATCTATTGCAACTATAGCCTCTGATATGACATGTCCCAGAAATTGAACCTCTCGGATCTAGAATTGTCACTTCGAGAGCTTACCATAAAGGTGGTGCTATCAGAGTGATTCCAATACTACCTACAAAAAATATGCATGATCTTCCTCAGTAGTCAAGTAGATCAGAATGTCATTGATGTAGACTACTACAAAGCGATAAAGTAATGGCCTAAATATCATGATCATGAGTCCCATGAACACTACTAGATCATAGGTCATGCTGAATGTCATAATCAAGAAATCATAATGGCCATACCAACATCTGAAAGTCATCTTATGCACATCCTATCTTGTACTCTGAGCTAGTGATATCCTAATCTGAGGTCTATATTCGAGAACCACCGTGCTTCCTTCATCTGATAAAATAGTTCGTCAATCCTTGGAAGTGGGTACATGTTCTTCACGGTCACTTGGTTCAGGTGCCGATAGTCGACATAACATCTTTATCTCCCATATACCTTCATGGAAAACAAAATCATGGCAACCCAAGGAGAAACACTGGGCCGAATGAACCATTTCCCCTGTATGTCCTTCAGCTATACCTGCAGCTCACGAAGCTCAGCGGGAGCCATCCAATAAGCTAGAGAGGATATCAGTTCTGTATTAGGGTACAATTGAATGCAAAATTCCACCTCTCTATGAGAAGGTAGACCCAAAACATTATCAAGGAAGACATTTTCCTACTGGTCCACCCATATAAGATAACATAGACTCTCTACATCAACTGCTTTAAGGGTATGACTAGCCAACTATTGAGTGATTGGATGAACTCTCCTCCGTGTAAGTCCATCCTATGCTGTGAAGGCTCTCTTATTTCCGGTGAAGGTAAACCTAGTCTCATACCTATGGACACAACACAATTTCCGCCTAATACAGTCAATTTGATCTTGGATTGTAGATATCCCGTCCGTACAAAAGATAACATCTTAAGGCCTCATTGTCGCTACTAGGAGATACCAGCCGAAGCCCTCGCCTCATAGAGTAGGATCATATTGCTGACACGATTGTGTAATCATCAAATCCACTCGCATTATAGTCTCTATCTGTAAGGATGGATCCAAAAGCTCCGTCATAATTTCCGAGATCCAAACCAGGGAATTAGAAATAAAAGAATGACTGAAACTTGTGTCTATAAGTACTATATATAAGGTGGAGTAGACACAAATCATGCCATGTATCATATTTTTAGCACTGTGATCGTAGGACTCATCTTCCTAGAGATGAGCACTCCCCATGTCCTTCTGCTCTATGTGGTCGAGGTGGTCCACTTGGTGGTGGGGGTGGTAACATCTTGAATCACCACCCACCGCATGCTACATGGACAGCCCATCTGACACGTCTGTCTACTCCTTGTAGACCTCCTTGGTTGAACCACTATCTATGCTTGGGCCGTTATTAGATCATATAATGATCATATGTATGGTGGGTCGGACAATCACTAGCCATGTTCCAATACCCGCCGCATGTGTAACACTACCCACTCCTGGCATGACTAGGTCTTCCTCAGGTGCCCTGCACAACTGAAACTAAATCATGGGTTGTCCACCTGTATGTCTGTCCCTCTTGAACTATACATCATATGTCTGCTTCAAGCTACAAAAGACTCCACTACATGATGGCTGGTGGTGGGTCTCGCTCCTAGCGACTGCTCAATAAGGAAACTCTTCACTAAGAGGGATCTCTCTAACACCACTTTCTACATCGGGATGCTGTGTGAGATCATCGAAGCATCGATCATCTGCCTGAGTACCTCCTAGGTGGTATGGGCCCTAAATAATGAGCCATGAACCATATCTCTGGAGTAGTGTGATAGGTTGGTGAACCTCGTAGAGTACTGAGCTACAGTCATGTTGTCCGGTGGCAAATGAAGAAGCTCATGTTTGCGGACTGCACGAAGAGACGCTGGGGAAAACTCTGCCTAAAACAGGCTCTCAAAGTCTACCCAGAGAAGTGTCACATCATCATGTACGTGGAGAATCAAGCTCCACTATCCGAATAATTCTTCATATTGAAGGATGGGGTCAAGGATCACCATGAGATCGTTCGGTGTCCCTACCAGTTGGTAGACTCTCACTACAACCTCCATCAAATCCTCTACCACATGTTAGTCTGTCTCTCCCCTGAACCTGGGTGGCCTCTGTCACTGGAACTCATGCAACACGCTCATACGGCATGCACCCTTTGCTGTTGGGGTTGGTGGAATCAGTGTTCCAATGGGTAATGGTACTGCTGGTGCATCCATTGGTGCCTCTATTGGAAGAGGTTCCAGCACCGAGGCCTCATCACTTAGTGGGATATTAGTGTGTACTATATCCGGAACCCTAGCTGGCTATTTCCGAGGAGGAATCCTGAAATGAAACATGTGTGAAATAGTAAATAAGTAATACATGGTGATATGACTCAATGAGATTAGAAATAAAGCTCTCTAAAAAACACACACACGCACACACAGTCAGTGTTTTTAGGAACTAAATCAAAAATTAGAAGTGAGGGTCCTGGTGTATAGATATATCGGCTGCCGCACCGACACTAGATTCCCTAAACTGATAACCACAGTCACTACACTTAACACTCTTACCGTTAAATGATCAGAGTTCTATGTTCTACAGTATAAATTACTCCTTTGATAAGATTTTGTCATGACCCATTCCCCAAGGCACCTGCCGTGACTACCCCAAGACCGTCTTCCATAGGCCAAGGGCAGGCGACTAGCACCGAAAGGCATATTCTTTATTACCAGGAAGGTATTTCCTTTATAACCTATAAAAACATGCAACCAAGCACATAAAAAGATATGAACACAAGTCAAATGTATATAAAAAAGAGTGTTGAATGTAAAAAGAGGTCGGAATACATGCCCGATAGTAAATGTACAAGTAAAACTGAAAACAATACAACTGAAGAAGAATAAACAAAGCTATTGTGTCTTCCTCCGAGGTTCCATCTAGAAGGGTAGGTATAGATCTCCTCCATAGTACCCCATATATGATCGTCTCCTCAGCATACCATCACGCCATATTGTCCACCTCTGGGCCCCATCTAGCCCTGGTACCCTCAGCCTCGATCAGCACTCTCCATCATCTGTATCAATCACAACAAGGTGAGGGCATAGCCTGTGCAGGTATGAGTATAACGATACTTAGTAGGGACCCAAATACCCTCAAGGTCTCACAAAATCCATCCAAGATAAACCACAAGGCATGATATCAACTGACAACCCTACATAGGTATATGCCCATACATATACCTATGTCATCTATTATACCCATCACTATCGTGAGGAAAACACAGAGTCCAACTCAAATCCCAAATCTCAAAATTTCAACAAAGGAACGAATACAACTAAGGTAAGTACCACATAGGTACGCCCCACAAAATAATACCACCAAGGTATTACCTTGATGGATAGCACCACAAGTTACATACTCATCTCACACCAGGTCTAACTTAGGTACTGTAATAGAGATGATTAGATGTAACTACTGAATCATCTTACTCTGTTATGAGGAAGACCCTCAGAGGATCAAAGTACGTCATAATACCCACAAAAGATTCTAATACATCGCCAATACATCATCAAAACCACATAGGATTTCTAGGTGCTGACCCACACATGATCGCTCGGTGCTGACCCACAACGGATCGCTCGGTGCCGACACACACAAGATCGCTCGGTGTTTACCCACACAGGATCGCTAGGGGATGACCCACAGAGGATCGCGCTGTGGTCACCCACATAGGATCTCTATGTGATGACCCACACAAGATAACTCATTGTTGACCCACACAAGATTTCTATTCATTCTTCACATAACGGCTAACTACAAGGTTCTTTCACTAGGCTTGCTCATCCCTAAGAGAGGACACTCCTCAAGCCACTAGTTGAAAATCCAAATGCATCAAAGTCCAACAAAAAAGTATAAAAAAGGACCGCCGCGCCATATAGGTCTCAACTCAACATACGGTGCATCAATTAGATGACCATTTTGTGAGTTATTATCCTTTTAGTCCTAAGGGCCTAGTTGGATTCGTGCTAGATCCATCTTGACCATACTCCAAAATTATCCAAATCTCAAGTGGGGTATACCTAAGGGGTTGTATCTCTCCATGAATTATAGCTTCCATTTATGGTTTGTCAAATGGATTTTTGGTGCAAAAGTTATAGTTGATAGAATGAAAACATCGATGATTCCTTGGGTCTGGTCTGGCCTGGCTAGGCCCGACCTGAACCGGTATGGGCTGACCCAGCCCGCGGGGTCTGGTCCAGCCCGTTGGGTTTGACCCGGCTGCGCTAGGTGGTACGGAGGCTACGGGGGCCGCAGAGGCCACGAGTTCAGAGTGAGGCCACGGGGGGCCGCATTGGTCACGGGGCGGTGAGGCCGCGAGGCAACGGAGGGCCGAGGGACGATGGGGCCACGAGAGCCATAGAGGGTCTCTGGGCTATGAGGCCACCGAGCAACAGAGGGCCGCATGGAGATGAGGCCGCATGGGCCACTGGGTGGCGAGGCCGTATGGGCCGCAAGGCTGCGGGACGACGAGGCTATGGGGGCTGCGAGGCTGCGGGGTGGCGGAGAACACGGGCAGCGAAGGCCGCAAGCAGTGAAGGCCGTGGGCGGCGCGACAGCGACGGGGAGGCAAAGGCCATGGGTAGCGTGGTGGACGCGGGGCGACGGTGGCCATGGGCGGCGGAGTTCATGGGTGGCACGGTGGCCGCAGGGCTACAAAGGGCACAGGCTGCGGAGGCCATAGGTGGCGCGGAGGGCCCCAGGGCGGTCCCCTTTATCGCAGCCGGCGGAATGTCGGCTGCCGATCCATTCGTCGTCGTGGCACAAAGCTACATTCTTCCATCGTGAAGAACACACCATTCAAGAAGAAAGTATGAGGGGCCAGTCTATGTTTTTTTGGCCCACATCTTCCTTGTTAGAGTGGTAGCATGCGGCTAAAAAAACATGAATGAAGAACGTCAAACACTACAACCTCTCACAACGATTATTCCCAAACCCGCAAAAGAAATCATCCGCATATCAACTAGTTAGAGAGTTGATCTGCGTTCTTTGTTTTATAAAGGAATAACATGGGAATATATAGTCATACACAACTAAACCCCTACCTTGGAGATTTTTTGATGAGGCAAATTTTTTGGGGATAGACGGACGTCAGTGACATTGGCATTTCCTCGATCATCAATTTTTTTGTCGTTGAAGACGTTCCTCATCGACGTAAATGTTCTTCATTGGTGAGCACATTCATTATTGGATAACATGTTCTAAATTTGAGATAATAATCCTATAAATGGTTCTCCTCTCGCAATTCAACCAAAATGTGAAAATAGCCCCCATGGAAATTTATGTTTTTCAAATTTAAAGTTTGTCACAATTAATTGATGGAACAATTAATTATACCACGTTGGCATAATTAATTGGATTTAATTAATGGGAGGAAATGATTAATGGGTATTTTAGAGGTTTCTCCCCCATTAAGAGTGTTCAGGTGGTCCCCGCCCCTAAATTCAAAATGGGGTATAGTTTGGGTGGACCCCACCTCTAAACATCCACATGGGAGTTTAGGCTCTGTTGGTTCTAACCACCATAACCCATGTTGAGGTGTTTTCACTAATTAAATAAAAATGGTAACATTTTTATTTATTTCATTTTTTCACGGAAAACACAAATTCTATATTTCACCCTCGACCTATTGCGGTTGTGGTGATGGTCTGCATAAGAAAATACTATGGCTAAGAATTCAACAGTGTCCATAGATTTCAATTCAGAGCACCAGTTAAAAAGTTACAAAACCATGCTCGTTCATTTAATAAACATACCCGAATAAAAGTTATGAAATTTATTTTGGGCACACTGGTCCTCGGAATCATGCACTGTCAATTTTCGTGGACTCGTAAAATTCCCATATATTAAGAAAAATTCCTAGAAATTCCGGGTCATTACAATATTCATTGGGATAGAAAATAAATAATATTTGACAGAAAATTATCACTATGGGCTATGTACAATGAAACATTTCATGAATAATTTAATAATAATCAATTTAAATGTTTAAATAAGTAAATTCATCATCCATTTATATGGAATTAAAAAATAAATTGAATATGTATAATGAATTTGGAAGGGTAATTAAACTAAAACACGTGTCATTAAGAAAATATGAATGAAATTAACTAGTAGATAATATCTTCAGTGAAAATATTGTCATTAAAATAACTAAACTTTCAATAAATGTATTTTTGAATTATTTGGGGTCATGTCTTAGTAAATTGATACATCTACCAGAAATACCATTCACAAGAAGATATAAACTATAGGTAAAGGCATGTATAATTTGTCCAACTAATTTGTCTCCTGATACCAACCGACTCATTTAAGGGATATATTATGGTGGGTACCACCTATCACTATAGGTCCAAATAATTCCTCCTAGATTGAATAATCAATTTGATTCATGAATAAATATTACTAATAATAAAATATACATAATAATTAATGGATATGGATTTATAAATATTTCCCTAGTAAATTAAATATCATTCAAATCAAATATCATATGTAATATTGTTTTATAGACAACATAAATAGGGATTGTTCTATAACAATGATGTTTTTAAAATGGATTATACATTTATCTAAAATATCATAACTCATACAGACTATTGTATGAATATTATTTATCATCCAGTATAGTTTTTTTAAATATTATAATAACTTATAATTGAAACATATTAACTTTTATTATAATATATTTTTCATTCGTTACATTTTATCACCTATAATTTTATATTCTTTTCTTATTTTAATATATTTATGTAATAATTTCCTTCTTCTCAATATACGTGTATTCCCATTAATGGTATTATTTTTTATTACAATATATAGTTTCATGATATATAAAAATAATAATGAAATAAATCACATATTTATATATAAATTATATTTTTATGAAAAATCATGAATGATGGTTATGAAAAATTATGTTAGTTACGATCATGAAGATTGGTAGAAATATATACACATGACTAAAATTTTTATGTTTTCAATGATCATTATAAAAAGAAATTAAGTAATATTTTTCCTTTTCATAATTATACTTATTTAATATATATGAAATTTTATACGTATATATTACTTTTATGTGGTTTGGTTATGAATATAGACTTGCGTCACTTCATGAAGGTGAAACTCCACATGTACATGAATGATGTCATCTTGTTTATATTAATGATTATGTAAGGAACATATTGATATATTAAAAATATTTAAAGAAAAACTATCTCATGGATATAAATATTATATCCTTTATATCAAATATAATCATTACAATTAAGCTTTTCATAGTCCATGTGTAGAATTAGTGATATAATAATCACATCACTTCACCAAGAGGTAGTCTGTTGTACACAAGAGTTACATTATCGTATTTCTTATGGAATGCATGGTAAATATATATATATATATATGTATATATATATATGATATAATTACTAAATGTGATGAAATATGTTATAAATATCATATATATAATTAATACTAACCATCATACCCAACTGTTAATGGCAGTAATTGAAAAATGAACAAAATCGGTTGGCAATGTATTGGTCTGGTGTGCACACAAACGATGATTTCATAGCCCAGTTGTTTGATTTTTTGATTGATTAAGGTGATTATATAATTATAAAATGATAAATTTAAATTTAATATACTAATTTTATTATATCAAAATGGTTTTATAATAATCTAGGGAGGTTGATAATAAAATAAACCAAAGAAGCTGGTCAAAGAACATTCCCTCATCTATATGTATCATCATTTGGTTTGCAAGTAAACCTTCCAAGGATGGATTTATTCAAAAACTACAGAAAATAATGTGAAGGTAAGAAATTTTGGATGTTATTTTCTTAGGTCTTGTATGATCCATATAGGTTTTAAGGTATGAGGATTGGCGGATAGTGAGTGACCTTTTATAGTTGAGGAGGAGTTATATTCTTGTAAATTCACAAAATTAATCACCATTAGCCTGACAATATTACATAATGTATATAAAAAATTTATAATTTAATGTTTATATGTATTATATGGTTTATAATATCATCTACCACACAATATAATATATTTTTAGAACATTTTGATCCTTAACATTTGCATCTCCTTATTTTTACCTTTTTTCCCAATAGTAACTAGAATTTTTAACCTATGTAATTTATATGATAAAAAAAATATAAAAATATCCTTATTATATATTTAAAACCCACTCATTATAAATATTATAACTTTTTTATAACTATTAATTATATGTTTTTGTATTATTAGATAAAATAAATGTGCATGTAATGTCTAAAAACAGAATTTCACCGAAACCTCACTAGTAGTGTTTCGAACATTTTGTGGTCAATATATTCATTATAAAATATAAATTGGCCCATTAATGTATCATATTTTTTATTTAATAAAATTTACTAACTTAATATAATATTATAAGGTTTTTTTTAATTTTATATCATTTATTTTAAAATAACAATAATTTCAATTATGAAATCATTCATTTAAATTATATTTTCAATTTTCCAGACATTGATGGAAAATAAATACAAAAATATAAAATAAAAAACTAATTAATTGAGTTTTATTTACTTTTACTATTTTTAGAATCATTTATTTTATTTAATTATTAACTAAATAATTACTATGTCAGTATTTCATAAATTATTATGTAATTATTTCATCAATAAAAATTAAGATTAAATTATTATGATAAAAAAAAATTATCATTCAAAATAATATCCCAACGTCAATAATGTTTTTTACCCATCCCAATTATTTTTATATATTAGGTGCTTGAAATTTATTTTGTCGTTTTCATTACAAAACATAATACATAAATCATCTTCATGGTCCAACATCCCAAAATACCAAAATACAAAAAAAATGTTTTATTCTATTAAATATGGATAGCTAGTAGTTTTTTAAACAAATTAGTTCATTATAAATCTAATCACTTATGATTTATCCCCTGGAAAAACCATTTTCATATTACAACAGTATTAAATTTTTACTATTTCACTATTAATTTTGGTCAAAAAATAATTTAACCTTATTAAAAAAATATAATTTTTTTAATCCAAATATATAATATTTATTTAAAATTGAATTCAAAGATATGTGAAATTTTAATTTAAAATTAATCTGGCAGATAGGACAAGAAGGCATGATATCGAAGAGAAAACTTCTAAAAGTCTGAAAATTTATATATCCATATTTAATATGAAATTTTCCCAATAAAATAACTAGAATTATTTGATGTATAATTCAACTAATTTTTTTAAAAATAAATTAAATTAATAAATTTTCATAATATATAATTTATTCAAAAAAACATTTTTTATTAAAAATTATCATTTTTCACTATTTTACATAAAATGAATCCTTTTAAAAAAACCATCCTAAGATAATTTTGATATTTATATTTAAAAATTATGTTTTATTGAAGTATATTCTTTATAATCATTTATAATTATATCCAAATTATGTTTTCAATGTTTAACTAAACTGTGTGTGGTTTATACTCACTATTGCATGAATCAGAATCTATCAATGAAATTATATTTATTTTCAATGAAATATATTAATATTAATTATTGTGTTGCCAAAAAAATTTCAAATTGAAAATAAAAAATGTATTATTCAATAAAAATAAATTTATTTTAAACTCATTTTAGGGTTATGGAACATATATATGTTATATGAATGAAACAAATGAGAAAAATATAGTGAAACTAGGGAAATGGATAGAGAACATATAACCCAGAAATATAAATTATGATTTATATGGATTACATATTTTTTTAAAATCACACTTTTAATATCAAACATCAAGAACTTTATGATATTATTTTTTTGGAAAAGAGTAAATGGTATATATGAATTTCAAATTAGATAATGCAAAATTAGTTTTGTAATTATTTCTGTAGAATAGTTCCCATATGTGAAAGTATTGATGATGAGGGGAAACTATCTTTCAATAGGATATGAATTCTTATTAACATAATTACATTCTACTAGTGGAATAGTAATCCAATATACATAATATTTTAACCAAAGTATATCTACTAATAATGAATGATCGTATACCATATTAAATGAATGATGTGGAGAAAGAAGAAGTAATAAAACATAAGAATAAAAATTTAGATATGAAATTACAATTATATTATTGGGATGATATCAATCATTACACAAATCAGGGTAAATAAATAATTGAAGAAAATATTCAATCATAAAAATTAATTTATCATATTATATTTAAATGGATCTTTATTTACAACATATAAATGATTATTAGTGCATAATATCAAATGATTTCTCATAAAAGGGAAACTGATTTAGAATCTCATACCTTTTATCTTGATTTCAATGAAGTCATTCTATCTCCATATAAGATGTAAAATGATTATTTTCAACTAAAATAATAAATTATTTAATAATATAATGACTCACACTCCTCGTCTATATTTTTTTATATAAGGGTATTACAATGTTCATTGATATTTCGGTTATTGGGATTTTGGAATCTTTTTCATTTGAATCCTCTTTTGTGATTATGTTATTTAAAATAATTTTTATAAAATATTTTCTCATTATTTGATAATAAATGTTTTATTATTTATTACATTTGGTTTTAATAACCATTTAATTTAATTTTATGTATTTTCTTGTTATGATCATTATAGGTGAACTAATTAATGATTATGTTTAAGTGATTTTAAACAATTATTGGTGTATCGTAGTGATCATGTTTATAATTTGTTCTTCTGTTAAAAGAAAAAACATAAGTTGGTATTTGACTATTTGTAACATCTATTATCATTAATAAATTTCTTATACGCTTCCAATATTTTTTTTATCGATCACGTTGTAGGTTTACCTAACCAGAATGGAAAATATCATATTTAATTGAAATATATTATTATGAAAGGGGATTATGTTGATAACTTTTTTTATTTATAGTATAATAATGATATTATTTATATCCTCTTAATTTGGGATATCATAATTTAATAAGGTTTAATCTGTGATAAAGATAATTGGAGATAAAATGAACTATGTTACATTATGGAAATAGTAGACCGAATTATTTGTGCAATTATTTTTCATTTATCAATGAAGGTTATTGAAATAAAGTGGACTATAGATTGATTTATTAAAATATTAACTAAATTCAATATTTCATATATACTATTTAATTTGTCATTTTTTTAATAGATGATTTTTGGTGGAGAAATAATTTTTTCATGGATGTTATCTTCTTGAAGTGGCTAGTCTTACTAATCTGCTTATTATTCTTAAGGTTATGTATCTGACTATGCTCAATAATTAATACCTAAAATGAATATTTTATTTTACTTACATAGTGTTCTACATTGTTATAACAATATTTTATCTTTGTTATAACTTTTATTTTTCTCAAATGATCATCACATATTTATTAAAGTTTTATTAATCCAAGGCTCTGTTGGGTTCGCATAAGATATGATAGGATATATTATCCTAAAGGAAATTTGTTCAATATGTGAATAAAAGATTACATGGAAATAACATACAAAATTATTGAATGGAACGTAAAATTAATGATCCTTTACCCAATGGTCTTCTCTAATTAGACTCTTTATTTATAGTACATGTTTTTGAGTTCCACTTTACCTTCCATATCTATCTATGGGAAGAAAAAAATCTTATTAAAATATGTGTGTAGGATCAAGAATGGAGACTACTTTCATCCTACCTTATTCATTCTGATGCAATACACTCCATGATAATTGATTAATAAATGGTTCATTGATGGAATAATTCGTTCATATTAGTGCAGGCAGAATTGGTTTTTTATCTCCCATCACATGTATGTTGAGGATATAGTCATTTTTTTCAATGAAATAATGTGATCAATACACAGTATAAATATGATTCAATAAGATTTTGTAAGTGGAGTTTCAATGAGATTAACAATGAGAAGATTGACATCTACCTACATTATGGGGAAAATATAGAAGGGATAGTTCCCTTTATGGACTACTTGGAATTTCTATGAAAATTTTAAAAAAGGATTAGTACATTACTCTAACATCTTGAAGAATACATCACATATAAAAAAATTAAATGGTGGGTTTCAGGATCCCTAGATTCATTTGAAATTCAAAAAATGTACTTATTCTTGGTGGCTACAAAATTTTGGTTTACATTGTGCTCACATAATTCACCATGAACATTTTCAACACTCTCAATGTGGAAAATATAATAATTAGATTCATTGATAATTATTTATCCTACATAATATAGAAGACTTAATTGGATTGAAAACATCATTGGTAATCATGGGATATGATGGCTACAATGGTAGAGGAAGAGGTGATCCACATTAATATTCCCTTGTGATGAAAGCATGGATCCCACAAAAATCATGAATGGGGACTTATTAATGGATTTAAACTATAGAAAAAGCATATTTCGGTGAAATATGGGTCAAATTTGATACATCCTTAAAAAAATTAACCCCTTATTGATCTCCATTAACCATAACTTGTTGGATATTATTCTTCAATCTTTGTGGATCATCAGCATGGGAAAAATAATTCTCTACAACCAGAAAAGTGACGGGTACTATCTGTATTTTGTAGTTTCCCAGTGTGGGATATGTCTTTTAGGAATCTAAATAAAATTTCACGGTTTCATTCGTGATATCTTATATGAGGATCATCATAGGAACATTGATCTCATCCAACTAACTTCCCACCATGTTTGGTGTGTTTTCATTGGTTCATAATTGGATGTTTTTACATGGAAGGATAATGACTAGTTACAAATTAATCCTTATAATATGTATTGGTAAATAGATATCCCCAAATGAAAATATATCCATAATATTATTATCTTTATTTCTTTAAAAATGAATAATTAATCCTTATCATCTAATAAGAATAAAAAACATACTTGGATAAATTTGGTGTCGAGGTGTATCTAATTTCAAACTCTTAGGGAGGATTCATCGCTAAATTTGTTAGTTGAAAGTGATGTTGTGTGTGATACATTTGACACATTCAGTAATCTTACCAGTCAGTTTTATTTTTTTTATAAAATATAGATTTTTATGTCTCGGAGAGGATTCACCACTGTATAATAGTGATAATGATAATCCTTTTGATTGGGTGATGGTATATATGTTTCGGTATGAATAAAGGACAAGTAGGGGGTTCACATTATCAAAGCTATATCGTGTAGTCTAGATCTGAATATTGTCCATTTATGTATCTCATATTATACGAAAATGGAATAATTTATCCACCCAGAAGCTCATAATGAACAATGTTAATTACACTAAAGTCTTATGTGATTCTCTCTAGATGTTATGTGTTTGATAACATCCCCACTAGAATGATAATAAAATTAATAGTTATGTCACCTTCAATATTTTAATGATGTCGGGTGGAAGAATTATTTTTTTCATCAGGGGTTGTAGTGTTATAGATTTCTATTAAGTACTTGGTAATGGATACTCTCTTCTTAAATAAATCCAAGGATATGTGAATTGTATTCAAATATATCACTAAATTAAGATCACTTTAGATTTGGTTGAAATGGACTCCCAAATAATATTAAAATCACTTCTCAGGCACTGTGACACAAATTAAATAGTCTCTTATTGTGTGCGCAAGTGGAGGAGGACCACTAATGATTTAATGGTGTTGATTAATACTTGGAATTGGGGGTGATAATGTGGTATAAATATTATATACCGTGTCCTGTCAAGGTCAAAGTATTAATTTTTTTTCATGTTTAACATCTTTTCTGATGGATTGTGTTTGAATAGTTAATTAAGACTCCCTTGTACATCATTATTTTATTCCCCCATAGTTTCATTACATTGTATTTTATGTTCTTCATACTTTTTCCATTTTTATTCCCCTATATATAATATAAAGGTGAAATTGTTGGGGATGATATATCCCATAAAAATAAGAATGTCAATTTTATTTTTCATAATAAAAAATGTGAATGGTGTCCAATTATTATCATATATGGAATGTACAATATGGTAAAAAATAATTATGATTTATTAATATAGGAATAATAAAATTATATTCCAATATATACAATAAAAATGATATGTATTTATAAAGAATGATATCACATGTTTAGACTATTATGTTTTCATATGAGGTGTTTATAGAATTGGAGGGATTATAAAAGTAAATATTGATAAGAATCATACGAAAGTGATATAATATTATAGGTTATAATAACATGGATGGGATTAATGATGAAATTTTTATTTTAATGTTCCATCAATGGGTAATAGAAATTCCCATTTAAAAGTTGTGAGAATGGAATTTATGTCAATTACCTTAACATAATGATAATACTATTTCATTATTCTAGTATAAAGGATAATCAAATCAATAATTGTGTGGGGATGATAATTTTCTAGAATCCCTCAACCATTAATTTTAAATATGTGTTTTAAACATGTATTTATGTCCATTATACGTATAAAAATATATTTTATCATTTTTTTGGAATTAATATGGCATCTTTTTTATACATATGTACTGAATTATTTATTCCAAAAAATAATATGGTTCTTATTTAATAATTCATACCTAAAATCTAATGATATTAAAAAATAATAATTTGAAAAAATTTATATACGAAATAAAAAAGATTTTATTGTTATTAAATTCAATGAATAATAACCCTTTTCCATAAAAAATTGTATTTTAAAAATTATAAATATGGATTTTTGTGAATTTTTTAATGTATATTTTTTCATGATAAATATATTTTATAAACATGAATTAATTATTTTATTTCCATCAAATCAATACAAAACCATTTTTTTATAATATATATCAATAACATGAATAATTAAAAATGGTATTTATTAGAAAATAGTAACTATGTTAATAACTGATTAAACTTAGGTATTTTTTATTAACAATTGTATTTAAAAAATTATATTATGTAACCATAAATTCATCAATAAATAGTAAAATGTTTTGTAAACTTTTAGGAATTTATAAAAATATTGTAAAGACACAATTTTTGTAAAAATAATATTTCAACTATTCACCCCAAAATCATTTAATATAAAATAATATAAAATAATGTTCATTTGAAAATATGGTTATCCTGAAAAATAGAATTCCAATCATTCCCCCTATTTAAATTCTGAAATTTTGAAATATAAATTTTCTATAAAATGATAAAATAAAATTAAAAATATTTTATTCTAAATATATCATAACAATATTGTATCCACTATTATAATTATTATCTATCAATTACAAATAAAAATATTCTTAATTAATCATTTACGTAAAATCATATATTATTTATATAAACCACAATATTTTTATATGAAATATTTATTTGAATTATTTAATATTGCTAAAATTAAAATTTTAGATGATAATATATTTCAATAAAAATTATCATCAAATATTATATATCATCACTATATTATTATAAAATAGTTCAACCACCTCGTTCTTAAATTCAAAATCATTGCATTAGAATTTTTCAACTACATCTATTAGATTTTTTATTAACAGATTCAGTTAATTTTTATTTTGTAATTTATTTTTCAATATTTAATCTAGATATTCATTCCACGAAATATTCATCATCAGCATCATCCTTTTATTCACCACAATCTTATTCTCTTCATTCTTCAGAAAGGGGTACTCATCATATTAAGCAGTATCCATCATTTTTTCTTTTCTTCATTATATTATATTACCACATATTCAGTCCTATATTAAGAAAAATAATCTTATATAAAATCATAGATCATTATAATTATTTTATAATTCATTTATTTTTTATTTTAAATGTCTATTTTTATAATTTCTATAAATTTTCTACATTTAAATGATTATTCATAACTCATAAAATAGTTTCTCTATTTATAAAAAACAAAGATAAAAAATGATGTGTCATTTTAGAAGAACCTGATAGAGGAAAATGAAAATGTTGATCAAAATATAGAAAATTAACATGGTTTAAATCAATTATATACTAAGTTGGGTAAACACTGAGCTATCGAGATACCATACTGTCCATTAAAAATTATTCTTAGATTTCCATTTTCTTATGAAATATACTAATTCACAAAATATGCAACGATCTACAACTAATATGCCTCACATAATACACCCCCTCATGAACCAAACTGAGTTATTATTGAATCAAGGTGTTTCATTATTGACTTATGGTTTAAATATACATTCATTAGGTCTACGGTGATGTAACAAAAATAACAACATAAATAAGAAAATCATCCAATAAAAACCATTCCTGAATAAGAATCAATATAAAGATATATACAACTTACCATTATCTACGTCAGATTAGTGGATTTCAAACAGTATTGAATTTCTACATTTCAACACCACAAAAATTTAAAATTTATTTTCATTAAATAATATTTTTTATACTTTGAGGTATATACAAAATTAAGCATAAACAAATCGTAATACATTTTAATTTGGTTATGACTATTGTTACATTGAAATCGTTTTAGTTTCTATGATTTTGAATTAGAGTATTATGAAATATATTACATATTTTTCATTAATAAATTATTAAGTAATCACTTATAAATTAAAAATTTATTTGAAATGAATATAAAATATTTTGATGTTTAGAAGGTTTTATTCATAAAACTATGTTTAATTTTCTAATATTTTTTATGTTATTGGATTATATTTATCAGTATATTAAAATTATTTTAATGCGATAATTATATTATATACCAAAATTAATGAATAAACATTCATTAAAATAATTTTATTAGTTAAATAACATGATTAAATACATATGATGGCTCAATAATACTTTCTCTTTAAAAGTGGTAACTATTACATTTTATGAAAAGATATTATATTCATGAAAATATAAAATTCCCAACATTATTTCAATAAAATAAAAATAATTCATTAAATATTCATTCCATAATAGCTTTACATTGTTTTTTGGTATTTTTAAAAAAATTATGATGTTTTATTTAATACTGTAAATTGTGATTTAAAAAAATCATACATTAATTATCATTACATAATCAAATTTAAATGTTCTACTATAATTTGAATTTTATAATAATGTAAAATAAAAAAAGTTAATTATAAATAATCTAATTTGTAACCATGGAATCAACATTATAATTGAAAATTAGTGTCAATTCAATTTTATTTCTATAGTATTAAATTTTTTATTAAATAAGTTTTTATTTTCATTTTAATCATTAATAATAAAACTGATTTCCATAACATCTACGCAATGAATATTGAAAATTTTATTATGTATAGAAAATATTGAGGTTCTATAATAGCCATGTTAATGATATAATAATGAATTTACAAATTTAATAAAAAATATTAAATAAGTAGTTATATTCATTATGAAAATATTTTGTAAATTTAAAATAAAAAAGGAAATAGTTTTAATTAATCACTATTATTATAATATTAATTCTTAATTCTTAATTTTTAATATATAAAATTTACAAATTTTAAAAAAATATAGTGAAAATGAATATCATTTTGTAGATACACTTATGAAATTAAACATATATTAAAATTTAAATAATGAATCCAATTTTTTAAATCCACGTATAAAAATTTATTTATGGTGACATTTGGATTTTTTTTAATATGTTTATTTATTAGTGAATAGTGACCAATACTTTTTTCTATAAAAATTACACTAATTCTCGCTAAATTAATTATTTTAAACATCAAATTACGCATTGAATTTAATTAATAGTATCGTAATATTTATTAATATATATTTAGTATAATGAATTAAAACAATATTTTAAATATTTTATATTTTAGTATACATTTCTCTATTGTTAAAACTAAATATTAAAAAAATGTTCTAAAGTGAATATTATTTCACAAAATTAATAACTAAAAATATACTTAATATGGAATGATTTAATTTATACATCCTGTTAATATATCTATAAATTGTATTTTAAATTCATATAATGATGATAACTAGACATAGAGTGTGACAATGGTAATTTTTTATGTATTATATTGGAATATTATAAGGACTATTTTTAGTTCCATGCAACTAATAAGATTAATATATTGAGGTGTGATGACTTTTGAAGTAATTAATAAATAATGATATTATTATTAATAACTTTTGAACATAATTTTCATGAAAAATATATAAAAATCATAAATTAAGTAAATATTTTAATTATTTGGAGGTTTCATAGTTACTAGAATGTGATTTAAAATAGTTGTGAAATAATATCTAATGGAACACAATGTTTTGTTACAATTGTCTAAGGTTGTAAATAATAAAGTAAATTAATTAAATTACTTATTTTATTAAATTAAAACAATGATTAATTTTCCAATGGAAAAATATTTTTAAGACAAGATATTATGGATGGATACATAATCAAAGAGCTCTGTATGATGAATCGAGGTTATCATTCATGCAGAAGTACATATGAGAAGATTGGATTGAGATCGAGGATCAGTGCTCCATTAGAGATCAAGTATGAACCCAATGCTTGAATTGAAGAAATGTTTTTTTAGTAGTCAATCCAAAATCAAGGTAGGATGTGGGATTTATTTGATTTTGTTCTATTTTTTATCCTAGAAAAACAAATATCAATTCAACAAACAAGAATTCACTCATGCGTTGATGATTGAAATTTTATGGTTGATTTATTGGTTTAGGTTTTTTATTTCAACATAAACTGTCAAATAATTTGAAAAAGGACTGAGGATATAAATAATTCTGTTTTCAATTCCTCACATTTTATGGTTTGTGGATGCCTACCATGTTTTGTTTTTCACATTGATCATTAGAAATTCATTTAGCTCAAGTTTCATTGAATACCGAACACTCAATTTATTTAAACCATTCATTATTTAATAGATTGATGTAGTGGTTATGGATTGTAATTTAGGTATAATAAAAGGGTAATGATCAATGAATATTATTAGGGTTTTCTCGTAATTTATTGATGGCTCCCATTGATCATGTATTGATAGTGAGACTACAGATAGCTAGTAATTGAATTTATTGAGTGGATTTAATGGCCAAATCCAATCAAACTATGATGGGTATGGATAAACTGCCATAGTTATATGATCCCATGATTGAATCATGTTACTATAAGTTAAAATGGTGATTTGGTGAAGAGCCCATGGGATACGGAAAATCCCCAGATTTACTGTGTTTAATCCAGAGATACACACCACATTGGACCCTCTATGATGTGACAGTTTTTTCATAGAGAGAAAAATATCACCCATCGAGTTACATTTATCTCAAACCATGTAAACCATGGTGGTAGTTCATCTAGTACCCCATAAGGTAACCATGCACAAATAGTCTGAGGTACACAGACACAATCGATGAACATGAGAAGAGTTGTGTAATTATAAATTTACATGTATTCATAGGCATGACTATGTATAAATGGGTTGTTAAATTGACATGTTCCAATGTACATGGTAATAGATAGATGGCATGGGAAGGGTTTTAGAATACCTATAAACACTCTGTTTCCATACATACATGTTGTGTAGTTTGATTCTTACATTCCATGCCAATTATTTTCACATGTGCGTACTAGGAGTTGGATTGAAATGTTTTGTACTCCCTATTTCAAGAATTTTACACCATTATTGTTTTTAGAGACCTTAATTTATTGAAATTAATTAAATTTGTGTTTTATTGTATTCACCTAGTTCATCCCTTGATGGTAATGTGAATCTTAAATCCTAATATCTGGATTGTGATCCCCTATAGTGGTGACTCGAATAAAAATTTTGTGGTGTCCCTCCATGATACTGATGTTTGAACCAATATCATTTCATCTTATACCAAATGTCAGCTTATTGGAATCAGTGTCACATAATTTAATAGTACATTGATCCACCATATTGTATTATATTTTTGTATGGTTCATGATATCATATTTATATTGTCTCATATATAATGGGTTAATAATGATTGGCTTTGTGGTGTCCCCCATCAGGATATTGTGTGATCCAAAATGTGTGTATTATAATATTTAGTGACCAATGATTTTTCATTGGGGGGTGTCCCAATTATCATGGAATCTTCTATGAGTGTACCTAATGACTGTTTGTCTAGTCTAGTGGGATATCACATAAAGAAATGGATAGTAGCATCCTAGAGAATCATATATATGGTATTTGTGTTGTGGACCCCTAGAGGTGTGTTGAAATCCTTAATATAATTGTGGTTTTCCTTAGATTTATATATCCTTATTATAAGGAAAGTATTTTTTATGTTTTTTTCTTCATGTTTTCAATGTTCCCTAATGAGAATTGTCATAATAACAACTACATGGGAAGAAAACCATGTTTCATGTCATATCATGATGAAACCCAATTTGACGGTATCCTGGTGGGATAGGTAGCAGTTGGATAATTTTTTAAGAATGTTTTATTGAGATGTTTTTTGAATGGTTATAATTTTTTGTAGATCCAAACATATTAGAAGGTTTGAGTCTTTATTGTTTTTCTGTATGTATTTTACCCCATATATCATCTTGTACTTTATTTTCATACACTTATTATGGGATTATATATATGAATTCATTTGTTTTAGTTTTATTATATCTCATCATTGTATTGGAATAAAAATGTAAGTGATTGTTCAAGTACATTAATATAATTCATACCTTGTGTAGTATTTTTTTACCATATACTGGTCTCCATCCCCTTCCCCATTAGAAGTATTATAGGGTTAGATGCGGCTCGACCCACGGTGTGTACTATCATGACACACTATTATTAGAAGTGTCAGTTTTACCTTAGGAACATTGTATGTGATTTTATTTTGGGTCTTATAGAAATAATTTTTACAATTTTGAGATTGGGTTTTGGGTTAGGTACATCATAGTAGGTTTATATCTAGGCATATTGATTAACATGGACTCAAATCTGAATCCTTTTGACTGTATACATGTAGAAATTGTTTTCGGGAAAAAAATTAATACATGAAGTGTATCATTATGTGTTCTGATTTTTCTTATACTTCATGAGTTATCTACTAATTAATCTTCTTTCATCATCATGTATCTTTTTATTTTGGGAATCCTTTTTGAAAACAACCCCAAGTATTCTACTGGATGATCACATATATGATCCATCGAGCGATGAGGAATCAGTTTAATGTATTATACAATAGATAATAACTCTATGTGATTTATCATCCATACCACCACTCATTGAGATATAGTTAGCACAGTCCAAACCAGTTGATGAGGCATATAGATTTATTTCTTTACATGATTCCCATAGGAAATAAACACATAGGTGTTGGGTTGATCTAGACACCCAAGTGTTTGAGTATTGGCCAGATTCAATCACTCATGTTTTTCTCCATGGGAGGAAGCCTATATAGAATATGGCATCCTCATAGAGAATGTTCTCGAGGTATCTGTAAGGTGAGCATGGAGTTTGGTGAGTAAGTCACATGATAGGAAATCTCTCTCCGACATTGAATTTAAGAGTCTCATCTGGGAGGATATTTATCAAAACTCATTTTTTCTATTCACAACTAGGAGATTCTATATCTTTGGTAGGATAATATGACCACAATGTATTATTTGTTATGTTTGAATGTTCTGTCCTAATAAATCAAAGATATGGTGTAGGGAACCTTAATCAGAGGTGGGATCCATGATAAGGGATTACATTGAGATATATGGATTAAGAGATATCCCTCATCATTCCCACATATTATGGATTTCATGATAAGGTATTAGTAGTTGAGGGATTCTTATAGGCGTGGTTACCAAAATTGGGCCAGTTTTTGGGAACCCTAGATCAGAGACTATTGTTGCAAGTAACCGATCGAATTATTAGTGATCCGAGCATGTCATATGCCTTAAATCAAGATCTCGGGATAATGGATCAGCAGTTTAAGCATTTCAGGCTCTCCCAAATTAGTTTGGATGAAGGTTGTGTTTCTCCTTCAATAGTTATAGACATCATCTTAAGGAATTCCAGTCATGTTTTACAACAATTAGAATATGATATATATAATTACTATTCATGAAAAAAGGCAGGACCATGGAGTTCCAATGGGTGGAGAATATGGTAGAATGTTAGGAGGTGTTCAGTGGTTTGACCTATTTCCACCACCACCCTCTAATTATTCAAGCCAACAATATGGAGATGGTGGTTGGGGACAAGGTTAGCAGAATGTAATGCAGGCCTAGGAACTCGAGGTAATTTGCATGATATTAGGTATAATATGTGTCTTTTTTACCATACATATAGAACTAACATACATAGTAGAGGGTCATTCCTTTCATTAAACTACTCGGGTTTGACACATATAGATTTTGGATGGGCCTTTTGATCAACTTTTATGTTTGTAGACTTCTTTATGTGGTTACTTAGTGATTTAAAATGTATGATTAGTGGGTGATCCGATTCTTGGTGTTGAATGATTATTATGTGAAATCTTATTTTAGTGATGTGTCCTTACAAATTTATCTTAGATATGGACTGAGTAACCATTGTTCATGCCTAGATTTGATATTATATTTGATTATCCAGTGTTTCCGAAATGATGGGATTATGTTTTAATTTATGGGTCAAAGGGAAACCCAAGAATAGTATAACTATCTCAATAATAAGAGAGTGTAGATGATATATCAATAGTTCTCTAGAATGAATCTTCGAAAAGCGTATTATATTGGATACCTATTACCTGGAATAGAATATGGGATTGGTGAAATAAATCTCGAGGACATGCAAGTCTTGCCTCATATCTAAGAGCTATACTTTGGAATATACATACACATTTTTATTGAACCGATAACAACCAAATATTTTTGTATTTCTCCCAATGAGAATCATGAGATAGGGGTTTATTTAGAGGGATTGTAGAAAAATGGATCATGAGACGCTCTTCTTCTTATAGGGAAGCAGAAGTATTTTCTCTATGAAGTTAAATGAAATAGTTAGGTTAAATATGGATAAATAGTGCTTGAATATAGTGATAGTAACAAATAAATATCCTAAATTGAGGATTTAATAAACCATTAATTAGTTTATATGGGACATATGATTTCATAATATTGATCATAGATTAATAAATATCTAGGAACAATTATAAGGTGTGGATATTTCAAAGCTGATATTCATATATTTCTACAGTAAAAATGAGTTCATTATGGTGCCTATCAGTGTGAGAAACTTCCTATTAATGTTCATGGGACTCCTGAACTTGATCATTCAGCCTTTATAATTTTTTTTTTGTTGTATTAATTTATTACATTATTGTGTTCACATCATTGAAGGATTGGAAATTGAGACACTTTTCGGTAGACTTGGACAAACTATGAGCCTAGAAAATTTGTGGGAAGCTCTCGATTTGTCAATTTTAGATTCAATAGGTCCACTTCCTTGGACATCTATGATAGGTGGAAAGAGTTTTAATGGTCCCAACTAAGGAATAGTATTTACAATTTGTAAGGCACAAAATATATTGACTGAATTGTGTATTTTACATTTTTTACCATATTATAGAAAAAGGGTTTACTTAATTTATTCATATTTAAATCACCCTTGACAAAATTTAAAAAAAGGTGTAGCCATTATTTTTGATTAAATAATATCGTTAGTGTTTTTAAAAGTTTAATAAATGGTTGATGTGCCCCTCATTCTGGATATTTATTCTAGAGGGTTATGTGTTTCCAGTTATCTGTAATGCCTATGTGAAAGTACATGGTTGTGTTTTAAAGTGGATGTAGGATTTTATTACAGAGGGGTCTAGGTAGTTGACATAGCCCACTCAGAAATTGGTGGCCCATGATCTGGAGAATTTAGTGGTTGTCATCACACTAATGATATAGAGGCACTACCTTATGGGATGTATATTTATCAATTATTCGTAACATAATAGTATCATTTATATCATATCTAAGAAGAACCACGACATGATATCCATGTTATATCTAGAGATCTTCTTTAACTACTAGGTTACGATTTTATATACTACTAAAAATGGTGATGTTGTGGAATATGATCTCAAAAAGGGATCTTATTTTTAAAAAGGCAGATATATCATGGAAAATTTTTTCATAAATACTTTGGAATTTTACAAGTCTGTGGGTTCTAACGACACTTGATTCTGAGGCCTGGTGTGCCTGGAATCAATTTTTGAAGTTTCATTTGGGTACATTCAGTAAACGTATGTGTGGGTTTTTCTATCTTTTAAATCATTGGTCAGAATTGAAATCCGAGGACACCGATGAACTCACATCGCCAGTATTCGCTTAAGAGGACCATTACCATAGTTTCTTTTTATGCAAGTTGAGAGTTAATATTTTGGTATTTAGAATAAAATAAATAAAAATTTTAGAAAACAATTTTATTTTAAAGATTTTATTTTTTTCCTACAATGGGAAGTTATTGGTGGGGCCCACACCCACATAACCTCTCATGAGAGGAATTAGTGTAGTGGGGCCAACACGAGGCCCAACTTATCACCTCCCCTTCACACCCTTGAAACCCCCCATTTGACTCCCCTTGTATTTATTATGACAACATCCCTTTTTAAAGTGGAGCCTCTCCGCCTGCCAAACATAATGAAGCCAACTAATGTAATTAATAACCTTATTAATTAATTTGGCACATCTCTTTTGAATTAATTTCAATTGCATGGAGATTTGTTAAAATTGAGAAAGTATTTCATAATATTTTCCTTAGAAAATATTTTGGTGGGGAACCTTTGGAGAATTAGAGGAGAGCTTTATTCTTCCCCGAAGAACGCCATACTATTTCGGCGAAGAACGCTCCACGACATCTCCTTTCTTCTTCACCGCGACAAGGAAAAAGACACCTCTCGCGAGAAGCATCGTCTACATCAAGAATACTTCCTCCAACATTGACGGGATGGCACCATTCTTTGCGATGCCATCTACCGTGATGCTCATCTTCCGCAGCTTGTAGACGTGCGACGTCTTTTACGAGGTAGGGTTTTGTACAATTCTAAATGAATAATTTGTACCACATTCTTTGTTGAATTTTCTGAATTTTCCATGGCCGATTGTTAGGGCCTAACGCGGAGGGCGCTGGCCAAACAAAAATGGACCGATGACCCTCTGTCGTTTATTGTTTTATTAATTCGCAAAGGGAGGCGGTGGAGAATAGAGGTGGTGTCGAGTGAAGACGGAGGCCGCGCATCGACCGTGTGCGGAAGAACCGTGGGCCACTAGTGCGGGCCACTCAAACGACGAAGAACCAGCAAGCTAAAGCCAAATGGACCCAAGAGACAGCAACGCCACAAGGGGCACCACGCTGTGGAGAACCGCAGGCCGCGATCCGCATGCCACTTGGCAGCGAACCGGCCTGCTCGTTAGTCGGTCGAGATGAAGGAGCCACAGCGCCAGGAGGGCACCGCGCTGAAGGGACCATGGCCCACCTATGCGGGCTTCTCACACTCGGAAGGCCGGCCGGCTTCGGCCGGCCAGTTGGGAGGGTGCCGCGACTTGGTGCCGCTAGTTCTGGAAAGCGCCCCCCCCCCCTCGGACCAAGCCACGGTCGGTTGTGCCTCGCCCTGTCGGGCCGGGCAGCGTCGCACCGATCCGCGTCGCGTCGGGCTGCGTCGTGCCATACTGGGCCGAGCCGTGCCACCTAGGGCCGGGGCGCGCCCCTCGGGCCGGTCTGACCCTCTTCAAGGTTGGAGTTACCAAAATCGGGTTGGCCCGACCCGCCATCCCACTGGGTTTAACGGTCCATGCCTGTTTTGACATAAACGTGAATAACTATGAGAACACGCATCTGATCGACACACCATTTAAGGCACTAGGACCCTCGCGACGAAGAGATCATTTTGCGATACTCTATGTGACTTTTGGACAACATTGAAAAATGGTCGGGTTTGGAATGAGCGTATTTCCAATCGGGCCCCCAGAAAAAAATGCTAATAACTCTCAGACTGTGCGTCTGATTGACGCGCTGTCTGTCACGTTGGGTTTCATTTGATGATACTAAACTTCAGGATACATCAAATCTGGAATTCATGACATTTGATGTATCGACCCCATTTCTCGAGGAGTGGACCCTCCCCGAATCGAGTGTGTTGTGTGCAGGAACCCTAGAGCTTACTGCGACTGAAACGATTACCGTACTAGAATCCTCCATGGGTTCGGCAATGATGACTACCGTACTGGAATCCTCCGTGGGTTCGGTGACGATGACTACTATACTGGAATCATCCGTGGGTTCGGCGACGACAACTACCATACTGGAATCCTCCATGGGTTCGATGGTTATGATTGTTGATCTTGTATCCTTTGTGGGTCCGACAGTTTGACTTCTATTCTAGAATTATACATGGGTCTGATAGAGTAGCTGGTCTAGTATCCTACGTGGGTCCGACAGCTTAGCTGGTGTAGTATCCTACGCGGGTCAGATAGCTTAGATGAATCAGTGACTGTATTTGATCATCTTTATCACATTACGAAAGATGTATACCTGTGTGAGATAAGTCTTGACTTTCAATCATTACCATCGTTGTGATCGACTTCTTTCCTCTATGAACTGGGTTGTGCTTGGGCTTGAGAGTTGGAGCTGAAATGGAATGGATGAATTAGGTATATGTATGGGCATATATCTATGTAGAGTTGGTTGATACTTCATGTTTGTATCTATTCATTTTGGTTTATCCTTAGTGGATTCTGGGAGACCTTCAGGGGTCTCGGGGTCCCTACTGAGCATCTTTATACTCACCCCTACACGGGCAATGCCCGCACTACGTTGTGTTGGATACAGACGACGGACAATGCTTATCTTGGTGGAGGCTTGTAGAGCTAGAGGGTACCCAGAGGTGGACCACATGGCGAGACGTACACGGAGCAGACAGACTGATCTGAGGTGCTGAGGAGACCATATGTACCCTCCCTTCTTGTGGGATTCCCGAAGGACGATTCGATTGTTGTTGTTTTACTTTTGTACTAGCTTTTCAGTTGTACTCTACTTTTCATTTGGGTTTTTATTCTGGCCCATTTGCCTTTCAGCACTTACTTTTGTATTCAGTATTACTTTATGACTACTTTTTTTGCGTACCTTGTTTTGTAGTAACTATATAAAGGCAATACCTTCCCTTTTTATTGGGATTTACACATTTGGTTCTAGTCGACAGCCCCTGGCCTATGGAAGGCGGGCTAGGGGTAGTCACGACACAAACCCCGAGGACAGGTCGTAGAAAATTGGTATCAGAGGAGACGGTTCTTCCACAAAACATAGGATTCTGATCATTATTTCTGTGAAGAAATAGTGTTAAGAGTATTGAGTGTGGTTTTCAGTCCAGGGAGTCCAGTGTTAGTGCGGAAGCCGATGTATCCATGCACCCGGACCCTTACCCTTGATTTCCGACTCAGTGCACGAAAACACTGATTTCATGTGTGTTTCTTAAGTTTTATTTGTGATTACATTAGGTTAGCTCACTATGTTTACTGTTTTAACCGTGGCACACATGTTTTTTTTCTTGAGGGCCCCATGAAGGCAGCCAGCTAGGGTTCTGAGTCACATATGGGATGGCAGCTCACCGAGCGACGAGGCCTCGGTGCAGGGCCCCATCACAACGGAGGCACCAGAGGTACCACTACCCGCTGATCCACCGATACTACCAGCCCCAGCGGTAGAGAGTGCACGCCGCCAGAGTGCGTAGCAAAGGTTTCAGTGACATAGGCCTCCCATGTTCCGCCGAGAGATAGACCCACAGGCAGCGGAGGATTGGCTGGAGGCTGTCGTTCGGGTTTTCAGATTAGTAGGGACAAAAGCTGATCTTATGGTGATCCTTGCTACAAGTCACCTTCACATAGAATCAGGTAGATGGTGGAGCCTGATTCTCTAGGTGCATGACGAGGCATCTTTAATCTGGAAAGAATTCGAGAGTCTCTTCCGTTTGGAGTTTGTTCCAGCCACCCTTCATGCGGTGCAGATCTAGGAGTTACTTCATCTGTGGCAGGGCATCATGAAAGTAGTTCAGTACTCAGTGAGGTTTACTAATCTCTTGTGATACTCCACAGACATGGTACGGGTCCCATTCTTCAGGGCTCAGACATTTGGGTAGGGACTTAGACATGAGATCAGGGAATCAATGATCTCCCTCAGCATTCCGACGTAGGCTGGAGTGTAGAGCGAGCCCTTCTTGTGGAGAAGAATCCTCACAGAGCTGATAATAGCAGCAAGACTCACCACAGGGCGACACGTAGTAGAGTCTTATGCAACTGGCAGTAGACAGATGTCGTAGAGGTCCAAGCAGACCAAGCCATCAGGCGAGCGACCTCAGGATACAAGTTCGGTTGTGCAGGGCACCTGAAACAGAACCAGCTATACAATGAGAAGGCAGGGCTATGCATGCGGCTGGTAGGGTCACATGGCTTGGGTCTTCTCGACCCACCATGCAGATAAGCAGTAGATAGTGGAGGAACCACCAAGGTAGAGGCAGAGTTTCGACCGTGGCAGTCCTCAGGGAGCAGGCGGACGAGGGTGACTGGCTGGCCGAGCAGCGGGTGGTGGACGATGTTTCGAGGCTCTACCACCACCACCACCAGGAGGTCCACCCCGACCATAGGGAGCTTGTGGACAGATGTAGACTCATCTCCAAGAAGTTGCGGCTTACGACCATGGTGCACCAGATATGATTCGAGGTACTATCTGTTTCTACTCCACCCTTGTTGTAGTACTTATAAACACAAGTGTGAGTCATTATTTTATGTTCGCTTCCCTTGTTTGGAGCTCGGGGATTCCGATAGAGCCGTTGACTCGATCCTTACGGCTAGAGACTCCTACGGGAGTAGACTCGACGATTACACACTGGTGTCGGCAGTGTGAGCATACTCTAGGAGGTGAGAGCTTCAGCTGGGATCTTCTTGTAGTGACGTCGAGGACTTACGACGTCATCTTGGGTATGGACTGGTTATCTACTGTCCAAGACTAGATGGACTGTATTAGGTGCAAAGTGCGGTGTATCTGCATGGATGGGAGCAGGTTCACCTTCACCGCCGAGAATGGAGCCTTAGCAGTGTAGGATGGATTAATACAGAGGAGAGGGTAGCTGATCACACATCAATTGGCTAGTCTCATCCTCGGAGCAGTTGATGTGTGGACTCCGAGTTTTCATGTTGTTGTGGATTAGTATGCAGACGTTTTTTCGGACGACATTCTAGGACTACCTCCTCATAGATAGGTAGAATTCTACGTTGATCTGTACCCCGAGACAACACCGATATCTACCTCAACATATCGGATGGCTCCCGTAGAGCTTCCTGAGCTGCGTGTAAGGATGGAGGACTTATAAGTGAAGGGATTTATCCGACCCAGTGTTTCACCATGGGCTTCTCCAATTTTTTTCGCCAAGGAGGCAGATGGGATCTTGCAACTATGTGTCGACTACCATTGCCTGAATCAGGTTACTGTGAAGAACAAGTACCCACTCCCAAGGATTAACGACCTCTTTGATCAGCTCAAAGCACCACGTTGGTTCTCGAAGATAGACCTCGGGTCAGGCTATCACCAGCTCATAGTTTGAGATGAGGATGTGAATAAGACGACCTTCAGGTGTCGGTATAGCCACTACGAGTTCTTGGTTAGGCCATTAGGAATAACCAACGCTCCAGCAGTGTTAATGAGTCTCATAAACAGGATCTTCCAGCCTTTCCTCGACCGATTTGTCGTAGTCTTCATCAAAGACATACTGATTTACTCGACTACTGAGGAGGAGCATGCCTACCACTTGCAGGTTGTACTGGATACACTCTGAGAGCACCAGCTTTATGGTAAGCTCTCGAAGTGCTAGTTCTAGATTTGAGCGGTTCACTTTCTTGGACACGTCTTCTCAGAGGCGGGAGTTGCAGTGGATCCAGTGAATATCAAAGCGGTGCTTTCTTGGGAGCCACCTAGGAGCATGACGGAGGTGCGGAGTTTCCTAGTTCTAGATGGGTACTATCAGAGATTTGTGCCAGACTTCTCCAGAGTTGTAGCACCACTTTCATCCTTGATGAAGAAGGGGAACCCTTCATTTGGTTGGATAGATGTCAGCATAGCTTTCAGGAGCTGAGACAGCTATTGACTAGTGCGCCCTACTTGAGGCTACCATAAGAGGGCGTAGGCTATGTAGTTTACTTCAATTCATCAGGGACTTGACTTGGGTTTGTCCTGATGCAGGAGCGAGCAGTGATAACCTATGGTTCGCGGCAGTTGAGACAACAAGAGAAGAACTACTCTAACCATGACATGGAGTTAGCAACAGTGGTCTTCGACTTGAAGATGTGGCATCACTATCTAACGGGCGACCGCTTTATAGTCTACTGTGACCACTAGAGTCTCATGAACATCTTCTCGCAGAAGGACGTGAACCTGAGATAGTGGATATGGCTTGAGTTCCTCCAAGACTATGACCTTGATATAGTCTATAATCTTGGGAAGGGGAACATTGTAGTTGATGCTCTCAGCAGGAGATCAGGCATTAGGTTTCTAGGAGAGGCGACAGGGCAGCTAGCTGCGTTGGATATATCCTTCAAGGATACAGATGGAGAAGATTTTCTATAGTATTTCACAGTTACTCCTCCACTCCTTCAGCAAGTCAGAGAGGCACAACTTGGGGACGTTGACTGTGAGACGTGACGTGCTCAGATATCCACAGGGCAGGCACCTGATGTATTTTCTGAAGGAGGGGAGCACGTCATCCACTTTAGGGGAAGTACTATGGTACTAGTTTCACTGAAGGTGGAATTTTTTACGGAGTTTCACACCTCCACTCTAGCGGCACATCCATGTGTTGTGAAGATTTACCAGACCTTAGATGACAACATTAGTAGCCGGGGTTTGAAGAATGTTGTAGAAGAGTTCATTTCATGATGCCTCACTTGTCAGCAAGTGAAGGCGGAGCACCACGTACCATCAGGCTTGGTACAACCCTTAGAGGTCCCAGAGTGGATGTGGGATGGGATATCCATGTATTTCGTGACGGGGATTCTACATACATCCAGAGGACACGACTCTATCCGAGTTATCGTAGATCGACTCACCAAGTCAGACCATTTCCTACTGATCAGAGAGCAGGGCTCAGTAGAGAGCTTGGGACACCTCTACATTCAGGAGATCGTATGGATTCACGGTGTGCCATCGACTTTCATTTTTGATCGTGATTCTTGATTCACTTCCCGGTTTTGGAAGGGGTTAAAGGAGGATTTTGGGATGCAGTTAAGTATGAGCACCACCTTCCATCCTCAAACTGACTGTCAGAATGAGGGGACCATTCAGAATCTTGAGGACATGCTTCGTGCATGTGTCCTTCACTTTGGTCACAGCTGGGAGGATCACCTAACCTTAGTGGAGTTTGCGTACATCAACAGTTACCACTCCACCATCGGGATGGCACAATACGAGTCACTGTACGACCGACCTTGCATATCACCTCTATGGTGGACTAACCTTGGGGAGTTAGCACTTATAGGATAAGATATGGTTGAGGCTACAACGGAGAAGCTGCAGATCATCCAGGAGCGGATGAAGACTATACAGAGCAGACAGAAGTCCTATGCAAATAGGAGACGGAGACCACTAGAGTTTCAGAATGGAGACCACGACTTCCTATGTGTCTCAACTTTACTAGGTCTAAATAGATTTGATAGGGGAACTAATTTATCTCCGTGTTTCATCAGACCATTCTAGGTCCATAGTAGAGTAGGTGAGGTGGCTTACTGCCTGGCCCATCCATCTCAGTTGCACCGGCTGCATGCCGTCTTCCAAAAATCTCATATGAGGAGATACGTGCACGACCTGACCCACATCATCGATCATGGGGATCTGGACATCGATTACGTGGAGAAATTTATGAAGTTTTTGGTGGAGATCAAGGATCGTCAAGAGTGGGTCCTACGTGGATGGTTGATTCCTCTAGTGCGCATTCGCTGGTAGCACGGGAACCTCTTGGAGAGCACTTGGGAGTGGGAGGCTCAAATGCGAGCTCAGTACCCCCATTTTTTCCCTAGACTGTGTTGTAGCTTTACGGGGACTAAAATCCATGTGGTGAAAGTAACGTAAAGAACCGTAAATTTCAATGAAATTTTTTTACTAAATACTTTGGAATTTTACTAGTCTATGGTTTCTGACGACACTTGATTCTGAGGCCCTGTGTGCCCGGAATCAATTTCTGATGTTTTTTTCTGGTACATTTAGTAAACGTAGAGGCAATTTTTTCATTCATTTGAACTGGTGCTTGGAATATAAATCTGAGGAAGCCGATGAACTCACAGCACCAGTATTTTCTTATGGGAACTTTACTGCAGTTGCATTTTATGCGGGTTGAGAGTTAATATTTGGGGATTTATAATAAAATAAATAAAATTTGTGGAACACAATTTTATTTTAAGGATGTTAGTTTTTTTCCTACAATGGGAAGTTAGTGGTGGGTCCCACACCCACATAACCTCCAATGAGAGTAATAAGTGTGGTGGGTCCCACACGAGCCCCAACTTATCACCTCCCCTCAACACTCGTGAAACCCCCCATTTAACTACCCTTGTATATAATATGAGAACTTAATCTTTTAAAGTGGATCCTCTCCACCTACCAAACATAATGAAGCCAACTAATATAATTAATAACATTATTAATTAATTTGGCACATCTCTTTTGAATTATTTTGAATTGCTTGGCGATTCATTAAAATTGGGAGAAGTCTATCATAATATTTTCCTTAGAAAATATATTGGTGGGGAACCTTTGGAGAATTAGAGGAGAGAATTATTCTTCCACAAATAACGCCATACTCTCTCGGTGATGAACGCTCTATGACTTCTCGTTTCTTCTTCTCTGAGACAAGGAAAAAGACACCTTTCGCGAGAAGCATCGTCTATGTCAAGAATACTTCCTCCAACGTTGACTGGATGACACCGTTCTCTGCGACTCCATCTACCGCGACTCTCATCTTCCCTAGGTTGTCGACGTGCGATATCTTTTGCAAGGTAGGGGTTTTTACAATTTTAAATGGATAAATTGTACCCCATTATTTGTTGAATTTTCTGAATTTTCCATGGCCGATTTTTACTGCCTAACACGGAGGGCACGAGCCAAACAAACGCGGCCCGATGACCCTCCTTCATTTCTTGTTTTAATAATTCACAAACGGAGGCGGTGGCGAATGGAGGTAGTGGAGAGTGAAGGTGGAGGCCGTGCACCAGCCTTGTACGGAAGAACCGCGGCCCGCTACTGTAGCCCACCCGTGCGGGAAAGCGCCCCCCCCCCCCCCCCCCCTCGGACCGCTCGGTCAGCCAGGTTGCGCCTTTCTGGGCTGAGCCGGGCCGCACCCCGCCTGGCCGGGCCACGCCACCTCGGGTCGGGACGTGCACCTCGGGCCGTCCCTCCTGACTCATTGGGTTGGTCTGACCCTCTGCCGGGTTGGACCCACCAAAACCGGGTTGACCCGACCCGCCATCCCACTCGGCTAAACGGGCTGGGCCCGTTTTCACTTAAACGTGAATAACTATAAGACCGCGCGTCCGATCGACGTGCCAGTTTCAGCACTGGGAAAGTCGCGATGAAGTGGTCCTTTTGCGATAATATAAGTGAGTTTTGGAAAAAATTGGAAAATGGTCGGGTTTGGAACGAGCGTATTTCCAAACGGGCCCCCAGAGCAAAAATGCTGATAACTCTCAGACCGGGCGTCCGATTGACGCGTCGTCTGTCGCATTGGGTTCTTTTTTACGAGACAGAACTTCCGGATAATCAACTCTGGATGTCGTGAAAATTGATGTATCAACCAATTTTCTCAAGAAGAGGACCCTCCCAGAATCGATTGTGTTGTGTGCAGGAACCCTAGAGCTGGCTGGGACTGCAATGACTACGGTACTGGAATCCTTCGTGGGTATGGCGACGACGACTACCATACTGGAAACCTTCGTGGGTTTCGTGATGATGACTACCGTAGTAGAATACTCTGTGGGTTCGGTGATGATGACTACCGTAATGGAAACCTCCGTGCATTCAACGATGATGAATACGGTTCGTGTATCCTACGTGGGTCTGACAGTTTGACTTTTATTCTGTTATCCTATGTGGGTCTGACAGAGTAGCTGGTCTAGTATCTTACGTGGGTCCGACAGCTTAGCTGGTCTAGTATCATATGTGGGTCCGACAGCTAAGATTAATCAGTGACTACATCTGATAACCTTTATCACTTTACGAAAGATGTATACCTGTGTGTTCCGAGTCTTGACTTTCAATCATTACCATCAGTTTGATTGACTTCTTTCCTGTGTGGACTAATTTGTGCTTGGGCTCGAGAGTCGGAGCCGAACTGGAATTGAAGACTTAGGTATATGTATAGGCATATACCTAAGTAGAGTTTGTTGATACTTCGTTTTTGTATCTTTTATTTGTGGTTTATCCATCGTGGATTCCGGGAGACCTTTGGGGGTATCGGGGTCCCTATTGAGTACCGTTATTCTCAAACCTGAAAGGGTTATGCCCGCCCTATTTTGTGTTGGATACAGATGACGGAAAGGGATATTCATGGTAGAGGCTTGTAGAGATGGACGGTACCCAGAGGTGGACCACTTGGAAAGATGTACACGGAGCAGACGGATGGATCCAAGGTGATGAGGAGCCCCTCTATACCCACCCTTCAGGTGGGATTCCTGAAGGATGACTCGGTGGTTTCTGTTTTTATTTTGTACTAGATTTTCATTTGTACTGTACATTTCAGTTGGGTTTGTAATCTGGCCCATTTACCTTTCAGCACATACTTTTTTATTCTAGAATACTTTGTGCTTACTTGTTTTGCGTACTTTTTTGTGTTGTCACTATATAATGGCAATGCCTTCCCTTTTTATCAAGATTTACGCCTTTGGTGATAGTTGGGAGCCCCTGGCCTATGGAAGGTGGGCTTGGGTAGTAACAGCATGGGCCCCTAGGACGGGTCGTGACATTATTCATAGTTATTGGCCAAGGTGGAAGTTTAATTATCCATAATTTATTTTTCCTAGATAGAAATGTTTGGTGACTCATATTTCTATTTTACAGTTACTAGCATGCTATATTTGTAGCCTGTTAGGGAATCTCAAAATGGAGATATCGACTATATCACCTTTTGTACTTAGATATTCCCTTGATATTATCCCAATGTATATATTGATGGTTGGGAGAATGTTATACTTTTACAATTATTAATGGTGGTACAAGTTACATTATGGGAAGAGGTGATGATGGATTTCCATGCATCCCTTATTATGGTATATCTAAATGTGGAAAATTTGTATTAAGACCATTGATGATAGTTTTAGTATCTACGCATAAAGATATGTGTCATGGAGATTGTCTCTCTATGCCATAATTGTATGAATGTGAAGGCTAATCACTTCATTCATGTGGGATTAGATCAATACATTGTGGTTATTTAGATTAAGTAATTATGGATATCCATGGAAATTGTGATGTGGTTACAAAGTACATCTAGTGGAGATGATTCCATATAGGTTATCATATATTGACTAGCCATATCAATCATGTTCCTATATATATATGAGAGAATTGATAAATATAGATTTTGAGACATTTATAAATGGAGGAAATATTTTGTCCCAATGAATTTTTTATGATGACATTTTCAAACCATGATGCTCTTATCCTTTCACAGTAATGGATAGTATTTTAGGAGGCATTCAAGACTCAGTTGCATTTGAAATCATGATTAACCCCCGAAATGATATCCTAACTGATCAAATAATTTAGATCGTAGAGAACATGTTATAGGCTAATATTAGGGATTCTGGCCCTTATTGGGAGGATCAGGTACTTGTAGTGATGTTTTACTACAATAATTGTTACCATTAATCCATTGGTTTAACAATATTCAAGGGATTGTTTTGGAAACCCTAAATATCACATGTTTTTTTAATAATACCCATGATTCATCAATCAGCTGCCCACAACTGGTGAGAGATATGAAAAATAAGGTATATATCATACAAGATAGGTTGAGGAATTGATAGAGTCATCTGAGGTATTATAAGGACTCAGGATGGGGGCCTTTATAGATTGAGTTGGGAGACCATGTATTCAGGTGGGACACACTATGTTATGGATTATAATGATTTATCAAGGGCAATAATACTATATCTTATATTTATTGACCCTATATAGATACCATGTAGATATGGTGAGTCAGTGTACTGCATATATCTACTTCCTTTATTAGATAATGTACATTACATCTTACAAGTGTCTAGACTATGAATGTATGTGAACTTTCCATCACATGTTAATGACTAGATTGATCTTGGCATCGATGATGGTTATACAATCGGTGAGAACCCAATGGTGATCATGGATCATTCAAGGATGACCCTTTTTGAGAGATCAATTATCCTAGTGTGTTTGAAGTGGTAACATGATAATATTTACGAGAGTACCTGGGAGTGCGAGACACATATGGTTGATTGGTACCCTCATATTGTTTAGGATAATTTTTAATTGTTGTTATCAAAATACCTATTCATGAAATATTTTAATAACTATGATTTTTCCATATATTACATTAGATTACAAAATGGTTACTTTTTTATGACAGACATGAAGAATACGTGATATTATGTTACCCTGGGATCTCATAATGAATATATGAAATATAATTAATTTTAATATAATACTAGACAAGTATTCCATAAAATAGGAATAATTCATAAATAGTGGACCTGATCTAAAATATGATCTCACCATTGATTCAGAGTGTCCATTTTACCCTCATCATATCATTATCATAATCTATGATGAGAATTCATTTAAAGTCCATCATAAGATTTAATAATAAAATAACTTATTTAATTTATTTATTAAATTATGTTAACAATCAAACCAATTTTCATATATAAATTTATTTTCATGATGATATCTTAGGGGAATCTCCATTTCCATGGAGATCTAGAGGACACATTGGGAGATCATTCCGGGATATTGACATCGGAACAAATATGATCAAGATTAAGGATCCATGTGAAATGGATGATCATGGATCCCTCAAATGACCAAAAAATATTGTTCTTCTCACAATATATATAAAAATTATTCGTAAATTTTTTTATCAATTATATTCTTTCCTTTTTTATCCCTATCGAGCATCGATGAAGTCTATGAATATGAATTGAATATTTAATTTTCGGTCAATTTTTTTATAGTTGATTCATTAGTTCATCATAATTATTCTCTATTTGTTTATAAATGTAATCGATGGTAGATAGAAGGATATATATTATATGGTTCATTACTCACAATTTATGATTTTGGATTTCTCTCCCATTTCATTCCAAGAAAGTCACTTGAAATTATTTTATCCCATTGAATGAAGAATAACTTATATTTGACCGTCACACTAACATTCTTAAGCACAGTGGATCAATCGTAAATAATTCCTTGAGAACAATTGTGTGATCGAGGTGCAATTATGGAAGAGTATGATTGGAAGAGGTTCAAAATGGATCAATAGTTCCCATTATTATTTGTTTAATGAAACAACCACAGATGGTGTGTCTGTTAGATTTTCTAGAGATGATTTGCATCCTAGATCTCGATGGATGGCCACAAAATTGGACAGAGGGTCTCAAATCCTATATTAAATTATAGAATCATGTATTTTGAATCACATATGGTGGAATTGAAAAAAAAAACAAAATTTCTGAAAAAAAAAATTAATAGTTATATTTCATGAAATTTGGATAGACATATTTGTGGTATCCTCTTTTGGGTTCTAAGGATTATGTGTTGAGATTAATATAACATGTCATGTTACATATTATACATATTGTGTGAACCATTATTGTGGAATATTATGTATCATAGAGAATACATAGTATGATTCACAGCAGGGAACATGAAAACTATCATAGTTCCAAGTAAGAGAAGTGCACTCTAATAGAACTTAGTGTACATGCACACATGTTGGAGTATATTTGTTTAATAGCTAACACAGACAGATAGTTCAAGAAGTGTATTGTCTAAAAGCTACTCACCATCTATAATTACATAATTGACATTATATTTAGGCTTGCATTCAATGTTAGATAACAGCACATGATTAGGATAGATATTATATAGATATCCCATGTACTCTATGGTACATTTTTGTACCCTCATTAAGTGTGTTTAGATCCCACCATTTCTTCAGTTTTGACTAGTTTTCTTAATTGAATGTGTTCCCTTGGAATATCCCCTCAAGGGTGTAGTGTGTAATTACAGGCCTATTTATGTATTTTGATTCCCAATAGAGGATGGCTATATGAGTGAGAATCTATAGTTCCTCTATGATACCATAGTGTGATCCTATATCTTTCATCCTTATTCCCTTGGTAGAGTTCATTTTGTCAACATAGACATATAGAGGATGAATTTGATCCCCCATATAGGTGGCTATTTCAGTAGGGTATGCAGTTTCATTGGAATATGGTCGTCTATATTGTATGTTAATCCAAATTGGGTTCATGGTTTACCCCAATGGTCTTGTATGTGTTCACATATATATGGATCATGATCTATAGAGGCCACTTTGTTTTAATGGATGAGGCCCCACTATCATGTCATATTAGATGAGTATCTCTAACAATATAATGGCACATAGAGTGGTTTCCCTAGGAATAATCATATCCTAATATCGTTTTGAAAATTATTTTGTCCTCCAGTATGGTTTAGACTACATGGAGGATCATTTTCCATCCGATATATAATTGGGGTTTTCCATTTGATTCTATATTATTGTTCTAATCTGAATCTTTTGGATTTATTGTGTTTAAATATATTTTTGGTGGCGTACTAGGTATTTTTATACTAACATTATTACATGATCTTCCATCATTTTTCCTATATTATGGACATTAATGATCTTTTCATACTGTCCTCAGAGTATAGGATGATGGGGGAGAATATTTTAATCTAAATTGTTTGAGGAATCTTCTAAGTGGTTTCATTTGATAGTAGTCCACAACGTTAGAATATGTATAATACTATGAAAAATATTTATGGGATTTTATTTAGTGCCTTTACCAATTTTATTAGTTTACTAACATTCTATGATTTTTTGGATTATATATTTATTCATTCATTACTTCTAGTTTTTTTATATTTCATGATTTTATTGGTTTTGAGATGCCTGTGTATTTACATGGACAATGAAATAATGCCTCACATGTGTGGAAATTTCCTTAAAAACATTGGTTTATATCCAATATATTACTGTATAAGGTTCTAGGGATGTTTTGGATTGATCCCCAATAGTCAAGGTTATGTCATATAGTTAATATAAAATCATTTATTTCTTGAATAATACATTTCCAAAAAAACCTCTTATTTATTTCGTATACATGTCCAATTTGAATCTCAATACTGAAAATTATATAAAATGATGTTGGTAATCATTATTAAATATTTGAAAACATAATGATTTAGATTATATACTACAGTTGTCATAATTTTTTTACATAAATAATCATGTAAATATTTACAAAACGTTTACCCCCATTAATGTAATAACGAGTATTCCTAGGGGATAATATCAAATTATAAGGGTTAAAATTACATAAAAAATACTAAAATAAATTATATAATCTTTTATTGAGATTATATAACATTATTGTCATGAATGGTATAATTTTTAGAATTCTGGCATGTGAAAAAATCGAAGTAAATTTTAATTTTAAAATATTCCTAGTATGTCATCTCCAACGCTTATAAAAGAACACCCACTCAACACACATATTCAAACTTTAATATAATTTTGGTTCAACCAATACCTTTAGAAGTCCTAAAATAAATCCCTTCACACATCATAGTGGTCATTTTTTGATTATAAAAACAATCTAGGAAGACAATAGTTATAATCCTAATGTAGTAGTGTGAATTAGAGGCCTCATTCTTCATAATGAATTTTTTATTTTGATTATTATTGGGTATTTTAAAAAACAAACATCAAATAAGACGATATAATAACTATATTATTATAAGTACAAATACTTATTCATTACATAATCTTGATTTAAGTCATGAATTTGATAATAAGGATCATTTTAGGTTTAGAGTATTTTAGAATTAGGACACAACATTTACATTACATCTCAAGTATTACAAAGTAGACACTTCTACATAACGAAATCTTAAATTTTACATAGAAAACAAAATCCCTTTAACAAATCTCAGGAAATCTTAAGATTTATGATTATCAAAATGAAATCCCAAATCATAATGGTAACTTGGGGAAGCCATGACATGCTTACATTGCATCTTTCACAACAGTATAGTGAGTTATGTTGGGAGTACCCATCACAATATATTCCCTATATCATGTTGGATAAACATTAACCATAACCTCCACCACATTACCAAATTCATTGTAGAGATATCTTGGGCTCACCCATCCTTGGTTTATCAGGGAACCACTCATATACATAAAAAATTTAGAACCATAACACAATCATAACACAAAAAACATGCATAATGGAAATATAAAATTTACACATTCCAATCACAATATAAAATTTCAATATATTGAGATTATAAATAATTTTTCAAAACCATTTTAAATAAAAGAATAAATGAAGAAATTATTTTGTATTTATTTTCTTTTTTTAAAAAGGTTTCGGATTATTAAGGAAACTAAATATCAAATAATGCTTATGGTGGTGGAAAGGTCATTGTAGTCGCATACGTTAAAAGAAACAAACCTTTTTTCATTTAGTAAAATTCCTTTTAGATAAATGTTTATCTTTTAATCAAATTAAAATTCAATGGGGTTTATAGACCATATAATATAAAATCATGTATAAATCAAAATATACCTCATTGAAAAACTATAGAGACGAAGACCCTTACCATGAGTCTGACTAATCATATATATTTCCACTTCATCATAAATAATAAACATAAGTAAATTTATACATTTTTAAGATAATTTTTCTATTTTATTATTAGGTAAATATCACTTATTACCACACAATATAAATTACATAATTATTTAAGTCAATATCTATTTTTTTGTCAATATTCGGTACTTCAGCCAAAAAAGAACTTACTAAAATTAAAAATTTCCCATGGTTTCAAAAGACCATTATATACATAATGGTATTAATGATTTAAATATCATATATATCTAGTATATATATTTATTTATATCAGTACATAACATATGGATATAAGAAATGAACTTCACTGTTTACGGAGACAGTAAGCCATACGTACGCATGACTGCTACTTTCATTTCTTTTTCATTTTTAAATGAATGAAAACTAAATTAAACATAATTATTTAATAATTAAACTATAATATAATATTTTATTCATGTTACATAAGTTTTTTACCATCATCATTTATATGATTAATTTGTGGCATGAATGAGTCATATCACTTTTAGGGGAGGTAGTCTCCACTTCATTAAATGAAATTATCATATTTACACATTATATAAATATTAATGAAATGATTTAAAAAAAATAGAAGCCTATAGGAAATATAAATATAATATATATCATATAAAAATATATTTTCCTCATAATGGCCTCCATTATTGGTGGTAGCGGAAAACTGAATAGTCATCGTTTCGGGAGGCTGTACTTCGTCGTCCACATAAACATTATGTTCATATACATTAGATGGAAGTGTACATAAGTGTAGTTCAAATCATTATCATAAAAACATTCTAGTATAAATTGGACACTAGAGTCGTTATATAATCAATGTATAAAAATCGGATAGCGAGTGTAGATGTTAAATAAGATAAGGGAACATTATTGAAGAAGATACCTCTAAAATGTGTAACTCCCTTTGATTTGAGGCAAATGGATTTCTAGGTTTTCCTTCATCTATTGGTAAGGATACTAGAAAGAATATATGGATGTTTTGAGATTATTTAGTCAGAGTATGGAAGAGCCAAGGGGCTTAATAGGTGTGATTAAATGGGTAGAGATGATTCCCTATTATATGATAGAGGAGGGGTACTTTAGGAAATATTGAATGATTTATTTTATTAAAAAATGATTTTGGGTTTAAAAATTTTCCAATGTAATTTAATTAAAATATATGATTTTTTATATCCAAATAATTTCAACTACTAGGTTTTAGACAATTATAGGTCACACATGTAACCCTATCATTTAGCTTAAACACTTAGTTAACTAATTTTACTCTTACCATGTCCTCTTGTATATTCATACTATATAGTTAATATAATTACAATAAAATTACAATAGAACATCAATTTTTTCATTAATGAAATGTTAAACATTATCTACATCATATGTCTGATTAATAGATGTTAGGACTATTATTTCATTTAATAAATTAGTTTTAAATAAAACTCATTTATGTCGATTTTTATACTATTCATATAATGATAGTTTAAAAATCCATAACATGATTATTTAAGAAATCATAGTTAATTCAAATATATCATGTAATACTCATCCATGAAATTCTTAGAGGAATGAAAAGTTTCAAAATAAATTTATAGTAATATTTTTAATCTCATTTTTAAAATAAATAATAAGGGAATCTCTATATCATCATATTTTCATAAATATATTTATTTATTTGGTGTTTAAAAATTATAAATAACACAAAATGATTTAAAAAATATTTTTATATTTGTAATTAATATTTATATTCAAATATATCACATATATAACCACATATAATTTTTTTAATATGAGATACAGGTTTATGTTATATCTTCCTATACTATAAAATAATTCTAATAAAATTTTATTTTCACATGATGTGTCTCCATTGGATCCTCAAATCAATGTATGGATTCCCAATGTAATATATATATGTCATACAATAGTATTGGGACACGTTTTAGGGTATTTTTAAATTATACTATTATTTTTTTATACATATTTACCAGATTTACCCTTTAACTAGGGTAAATATAATAAATACTCAAGTTACTATTCATATTGTAGAAAAACAAATTGTATATATTTAAACAATTTTGACTAATTGACTGAAAATAAGGAATCCATTTCTATAATTTCCAAATAATGATGTTGTTGTAATTAATTTAAAATTAATTTCTGTTGTCAAACCCAAAAATGTGTTTTTAAGATGTAATAAGTATCAAAACATTGACATGTGTTTATGTCCAACTAAAATGTGAAATTAAATTCAAAGACCATAATTGTATTAAATTAATAAAATATAATCCAATTATTCTTTAAATCCAATTAAAAGGACTTTATAATTATATATGTAAATTAGTTCAAAATATATTACTGAATTAAAATGTAGTATTTTTCTCTATTCTGTTAAAAATGAACTTTATCAAAAAAAAAATCAAAATTTCAGCCATAGTAAATTTTAATGTCTTGATTCTAAATAATAAATTCATTTTTCAAAATAGAACATATGAAAGTGATAAAAAATTTATTTAAAATGGTTTCACCATAAAAATGGTGGAAAAACATCCTTTTATACATATTAGAGTATTTCATTCTTAAAATTGGATTCATTCATATTTTAAGTATCTCAAATTTATTGAAAAAATGTAAAGACATTTAATAACTATATTGTATATGGTTCTGTACATTCCATCAAATAAAACAGCTAGTAATTAACTACCATTTAATATAATAATAATATTGTTTTATTTTTTTGGTATATCTCAATGTTTTTGTGCAACATAAGATTTCAAAGAAACATGTTATTGTGTGTTGAGTACGCAATCAGAAAAAGTGTCCCACTTCAAATAGAATTAATATATTATTCATAAATATTAATATATAAGAAAATTTATTATTATAATAATAACGGGGTCGTTACATCATTCCATTCTTTTGGAAATTGCATCCATGCAATTTTTTAATTTGGCTCGAAAACATCATTGAAAGACCCAAATCAGAAAAAAGAGTCAATAAAACTATAAATTTAAATGAAATAAATAGAAGTACAATAGTCACTTGAGAAAACCCATACTAGGATTCCATGTAGGAAAAGATGAATATGGAAGACATATTATCCATCATGTTCTACTGGAGAGAGATAGAAAGCATGATCAGGATAATGTTAACGACATGAAACCCACCAAATTATGATGTGTTAAACAATCTTTTATTTCCCAGTAGGAAAAGTAAATTGAAAATTCTTAAGGTAATTTTCAGAAATTTAAGGAATTTATTTATGATATTGAATTTGAACATAAGGAAATTAACATACTTTTAATGAATAATTACATTTTTTAATAAATTTCTACCAAAAACTCATATTTTCTCTACATAATGGGTATAAGAGATGAAATTGTCATACCTGAAGCTCTAGAATCAAATTATAAATAATCAGATAATCCACAATGATGAACTATATATTTCATATGACATTAGACGTTATCCAAAACTATGATGGTTAGAAAAAGATATGATTATCCCCTAAAAAGAATAATCTTTTAATCTCGAAAATTCAACGAATAATACCCGATGATCAGCAAAAACCATTCAATAAAAAATTATCATTAAAATTATTTAAAATAATCCAAAATAAGGTAGAAATCCAAATTTCAGATGGATTTGGTCACATAGTCTTCCACAATTTATCCTAACATTTTTCTCTAAATAACAAAGTATACTCTTAAAGTCTCATACTGAAATGTAATTAACTTAATCACATATTCATGATAGGTTAAAAATTTCCATAAATAACCCAAATTTTTATATATTCACAATAAAAACATACATTCTTAAAAAATAAAATTCAATCACTACTCCTCTAATGAAATCCCATAGTATTCTAATTTCCTTAAAATATAGTGTTCCAAAAAAAAGTGAACGTCTTCCAAAATAACATTTATCACTTAATCAACAAATCAATTTCCTATAACAAGGATATCCATTTGATAAAACATGAGTTCCAAAAATCAATTTTTTATTTATAAATAAAATCATTTAACTATACTTAATAAGTCATGCTAACCAGGGACTTCAAGTAGGTTAGAGGTGGGAGATAAATCATAGTTTTACATAGGTTGTGGGTTCTATTCTTGCATCTTTTTTTGATGAGATAGGTTGTCACCAAGTCTGTGTGTTGTACATTTTCAAATACTATATGATTATAGTAAATTAAATTAAACGTAATAAATTAAAAAAATATCCTTAATGTATTTTATCCTCAAATATTATCTCATACCTCGCAGTTGTATCCCTAAATGTAATAACTCGTAATAGCCTCAACTTAAAGGATCTTATAAACCCAAATGGTTTTTTATAAATATATCTGAAAAAGAAAAGATAATTCTTCCTCAAAGATAATTTTATATTAAAAAAAACCAGGGTTACACATTCAAGATAAAATTTATCCAATGTAATCCAATCAAAAATAGAGCATTAATACTTAACATTATATCTCCCATATAGATAACATAACAGTCAAATTTATAAAATGTAGACATATAAATAATCCATCATTATACATGATCCCTTTACAATTTTCCATATTTTTTTATAATACTTATTTTCTTTAAACAAAATAACGAATTATATCCTATGATTCAATAATGTCAAAACATTAATGAAGAAATAATCCATTCCTTTCATAGGTCCTTACCGGCTTCTTCATCATAAATTGGTATAGCCTTAGGTATTAGAATACATATATTTGTATAGCCCTACCAATACCATTCCTAATAATTATTTGTAAGACATATATTTGTGTAATGACCATGCACACCACATTTAAAATATACAATTTATCCCTCGTAAATAACTTCTTCCCCTTTCTTGGAGTGAACTAGTCACTTCATTTTTCCGTGGATGGTTATTGATTTATGACCATCATTACCACATCTAAAACATCTTAAAGTCCCATTGAAGTGTTTTCCCAAGTGTTTCATTTGACATCCTTGCCAAATAGGATTATGAATATAATTACCTTTATAATTATTACATGAACATCCATAGGAATTATTTTCTCAAATAAAAGATGCTTTAGAAAAATCACCAAGGTCAAAGTGGCTAATCAAGACTCCATATATTTTGTTAAGAATATCCACAAGATTTCTCATTGCAGCTCCCATTTCATTTGGTTTCATATTCATAAAACCACCATAGATCCCTTCACATCCATTATTTCATTGGAACTTGATAGATCCATCCATTTACTAAATCAAAAATGGATAATGTTAATATATTAGTAAAATCATCATACACTATATTATGAGGATGGTAAACCCTATGATATACTTATTGATGTTATCTTAATTGCATTAAATTTATCTAAAATAACTATGAGTCTTTCTAATACGATAACAATTGTGGTTATGTAAAACATGTCACTTATGTTTAAATAACACCCAATCCTCTAATGATATGTAGACTGACCATTGATAACAAATATAAGGCCCCATAATTAAACATTACATAATATTGAGTTATGTCATGAATTCATCATTGAGGATAGTTTAATGTTTAGAGTTTTAGATAATTATTCCATAACTATTACATTGCATCTCAAATATTACAAAGTATACAATTCAACTCAAATAAATTATTTCACAACAATTAAACATAATAAATAAAACCCGAATTATTTTCATGATATAAATCTTTTTCAATTATTCCATTCAGTTACCCTTCCTTATACACTATAAAAAATATCAATAACATCAGATGACTATAAATGCTCAGTAGGAGTAATAAAATAATGAAAGAATACATTCGTCCATCAACACATAAAAATCAATAAAATCAGACTTTTCACTCTAAAACATTAATATCATTTACAAAACTCATGAAATCATAATATTTATGAATTACACATTGAAATCAAAAATCAGAATGATAAGTTGTGACATCCATAACATACTTACGTTCTATCTTTCATAGAAACATAGGGAGTTATGTTTGTAATACCCAACATCGTATATTCCATAAATCTATTAATAAAAACATTAACATTTACCTCCATCATGTTACCAAATGAATTGGAGAGATATATCAGGCTCACCATCACTCGTGTTTTTCAAGTACAACCAGTATATGTAAACAATTATAAAGAACCATAACATATTCATGACACATAAAAAATGAATAATAAATATATAACATTTCCACATTTAAATAACAATATAACATTTATAGACATTGAAATAATCAATATATTTTCAAAAAAAATTCAATACTAAAATACATGAATTGGGTTTTGGTAATTTTTTAAACGTTACATCCTGTTATGGAATCCAGATATCAAATAATGCTCACGGTGGAGTATTGGTCGTTGTCGTCACATACGTTAAAAAATAAACACACCTTTTTTCATTTAGTAAAATGACTCAAAGAAAAAATATTCCCTTTGAATAAAATAAAATTTAAAAGGGTTTTATACATCGTATAAAATAAATTCCTATATAAATAAAAATATGCTTCAATGAAATGAGATCAAGAAGAAGTCACATACATTGAGTCTGACTCGTCACATATGTTATTTATATATCTGAAATAATAAATGTAAGTTAATTTCTACTAGATTAAGATCCATTTTAATGTTTATTATTCCTTTTTATATAACTTATTACCATGTCATAAGCATTACATAATTATTGATGTTAATATCGGTCGTTTTGTCGATATTCGGTACCTGAGTAAAAATGAACAAGTTATAATTAAAAATTATCCATGTGGTCAGAGACCATTATCTAAAAAATTAAATTAATGAATAAAATATCATATATATCCATTATATATTTCTAATTTTAATATTACATAACATTTGGAGATATGAAATCAAATGTATTGTTCATATAGATGGTAAGCCGTAAGTACGCATAAACGCTACTTTCATTTATTATTCATATTTAAATAAATAAAAACTAAAAGACACATAGGTATATTATAATTACACTATAATATTATATTTTATATAAATTAAATAAGTTAATTAACTCCATCGTTTATTCATTATATGTTTTGAATGAACGATTCATGTCAGATTGAGGGGGCGGTAGTCCGTAATTCCTCACATGAAATTATCGTATTTACACATTATAAAAGGAATAATGGTATTATTTAAAAAAATAGAAAATATATAAATATAATATATATAAAATATAAATATTATGTAATCATAACTGCTGCCATGAGAGGCTGTAGTTGAAAATTGAACAATCATTGTTATGTGAGGCATCATTTCGATATCCACAGAAATAATATGTTCATATCAAATAGATGGAGTTGTGTGTAAGTGTAGTAAGACTAATTCTCTAAAAAGAACATTGAATATTGTGGATAATGTTGTTTTTATGTGAAAAGGTATAATAATAGGATAGGGAGTGAATAATTAAAATAACAGAAAGGAACTTTAGAGAAGATGCTACCTCTAAAACATGTACCTCCCTTTGATTTGAGCCAAAATGATCTCTTGAATTTAATTATGTACAAGTTAATGCTTCTAGGTGGAATAAAGGGATGTTTGAATATTATTTTGGCATTTTTTGGATGATAAAAGGGGGTTGATTGGTTCGAATAAATTGGTAGAGGTGATTCCCCTTTATCAGAGGGAGGAATTCTACTATAGGATAGTTTGAAGGTATTATTTTATTATAAATTCCTTTTCATTTTCAAAAGGCCCCAAAGTAATTTATTTTAAAGATTTTATTATATTGGGTAGAGAACCTATAAAACAATAAGTTTTAGACATGTCTAGGTCACAATTATATCCTTATCTTTTTTTCTTAAACTCTTAGTTTACTAATCTAACTCTTACCATGTCTTCTTGTATATTCATACTATATAGTTAATATAGGGAATATAAAATGCCCATCAAAGCTCAAGAAGTTCATTAATAAAATTTTCAACATTATATATTTCATTTGGCCTAATAATATATTTTTAGTACAATTAAATCTTTTAATAAAAGTGTATTTGTTTTAAAAATACATTTATGTCAACTTTTTAACAATTCATATCATATCTTTTTAAAAATCCGTAAAAACATGATTAATTAGGAAAAAATTTATCAATTAAAATATATCAAGTCATAATATTCCATTAAATATTAATATTTCATAAAAATATTCAAAATAAACTTATTTTAATACTTATAATATCATTTATTTAAATCTTTCATTAATAAGGGAATTACTACATCATCATTGTGTCATAAATAAATAAATTTATATGATGTATAAAAATTATAAAACAAACAACATGATTGAAGATATATTTTTATATTTCTAATTTCTATTTATAGTAGAATATATCACTTATATAACTCGATAAAAACAATTTAGTAAAAGATACATGTTTATGTTATATTTTTCTTTATATTAAATTAATTCATATAAAATGTGGTTTTCACATCAATGTGGCTCCATGGGGTCCCAAAAATGACCCAAGGATTACAATTGTCAAACATATATCATGGAATTGGATTAGGAAACTTTTTTGGATAATTTTATATTATTAATATATTATTTTTAACCTCATTTTCCAGATTTAACTTTTAAACATGATAAATAAAAAAATTGATGTTTCTATTTATAATGACAAAAAATAAAGTGTAATGATTTGCACAATATGGACCTCATGACTCATAATATAGAATCAATTTTTAAAAATTCAATACACTGAATTTTTAGTAATTAATTTAAAATTAATTACAATTTTGTAAACCAAATGCTGTTTTTATGAAATAATAACTATCAAAAGATTAACATTTGTTTATGTCTAATTAAATTGTGAAATTACATACAATGACCATAATTGGATTAAATTATAAAAATATAATACAATTATACATTAAACCCAATTAAGCGTATAATCTAACTATATTAATAAATTATAGGATGAGGATGTTTTGAATTAAAATGCTTTATTTTCACTATTCATTAAAAATTGATCATTATGAGAAAAATTCCAAAATTTAATACAAAGTAAATTATGATGTCCTAATCTAATGAAGAATTTTATTTTTCTAACAAGAACATATAAAGGTGAAAAAAATATTAAAAATGTGTTCCACTCAAAAGGTGGTAAAATGACCTTTTTTAAAATATTAAATAATTCCATGCATAAAATCTGATTCTTTATTTTTTATGGCATATAATATATATATGATAAATTTAAAGACATCTAATAATCTTATTTTTGGTAGTTCTGTTCATTCCCACTTATAAAATTCATAGTCACTAACTACTATTTAAAATAATAAAATTTTTATATTCTTATTTTTTTTATAACTCAATTTTGTGTGCAACATGAGATTTCAAAGAAACCCATTGCTGTGTGTTGAGTACGCAATCAGAAAAGTGTAAAGTTAAGATTGAATTAATATCATTATCATAAATATTAGAAGATATCAAACTGTATTACTCTACTAATACCCAAGTCATTACAAGTATATTTAACTTACTAATGTTATATTATTTGAATTTAATATCATAAATCTATCTCTCCATACATCAAGTGGGAAACCAACCCAATATTCATGCGAATGGAGGTATACCACAACTATAGATAATGTAATTGTTTCCCATCATACCCTCTCATAACTGGGATTAAGGATGGATTAATTTTATATGTATTATATTATTATAAATTTATCATTGTTAAATTATAATATATAATTTTATTTCTATCATTCCCCTTTTTGAAACATGAAAAGGCCATCCATGTGTACATGTAGAATTTTCCCTCAATGAAGCAATTTGATATTATTTTTTCATCACCACATTACATGGATGTTATATAGGATTATATGTAATGAAATAATATGTTATAAATGATATTATTATAATTATATAATCATAAAATATTACATAAATTAATGATATATTTATTTTTGAAAAATGAAAACATTACACACGATTACATATGACATTCAGACTCTATAATTGTAAAGTAGATCATTTTTCATAACCTTTATTCATCACTGGTTTTAAATTTATAATTTATGTATAAAATTTTAATTAAATCTTGAATAAATATTCCATAAATATAATCATCATGTTTATATGAATAATGATTTTTCTCTTATGGATGATGATTCTAAGAATGAAATATGATAGGAAATATGTATTGAGGATTATGATAATGAACCCTAGTTAATGGTTCAATAAGAAAGTGAAATGATTTGTGTGATATTTATTGAAATTACTAAATTATGTTTAACAAATCATTAAATATAAAATGATTGTTTTTTGATAATAATGATTTAATAAAATATTTTGTATTTGAAAAACTTAATGGAAATTTAATAATTCATAGAAAACACATGATTAAGAGAAGATAACCATTAATATGTTCATGATTTTGAGAAAATTTTGATTAGTTTGGTTAAAGTGAATATTTATATGAATAATGAAATCTTAATAGTAATGGTTACCTTGGAAATGACTAATTATTATTTTAAAATATTGTTTATCCTATCATTGATGTAGTTTACAAATTTTTTAAATTTAATGAATAAATCTAATATTCTATGTTTTCTGTATGTAATGTGTATTCATGTATATTTGAAATAATGATTTATGGTAATTTTTTTCATTTTCATTATTCCAGAGAATATATAACAAAGTTATTAATATCTTTTATATGTAAAAATCATGTCATATATTATGATATTTAGGGATTTATGTTATGAAATTTAGTGGAATTACTATAAATATTCATCATTGGATGGGTTATTACATAACCCATTTATGTAATAGTATATGTTGAACTTTGGGTGAGGTTTTATAAATTAACATATTGCGTAACCATGTGAATATTTATCCATTTTGGATAACAATTATAAAAATTAGTGATATGACTATAGATAGAATGAAGGAGCCATCATCCTTTTATAAATATCGTGATCAATTATTGTTTGAGGAATAAAAATTTTAATCTTAATTTATAGGATTAATAGATAAAGGGGAAATTTATTATAGAGACCCCAAAGGATAAAATTATGCTGATGAAAAAAAAAGGAATTCTTATCCCTTGGTATATCTCTCTTATTGTAATTTTTGATCGTATTAGAATATTATTATATCGACTGGAACATCCTCTAAATCACTATCAAGATCAACATGTGTTCTGCGAGTCTATCTTGGGAAATTACAAACCATTTACATCACATCTTTTAAATTCATAATTGATATCAATGGAGCTTGATGTTTCTTATGAGCAAAAACAGGTAAGGTTTCCTAATATAATAAACATTATTCCAGGATATTTGACCACATACATGGTCAATGTCTTATGTTGGAAAATGGCTCATGATAAAGCTATGTGGGAACATGAGGATGTAATAAGCAATACGTATCGATATTAATTGGGTAAAATTGTTATATTTTTAGTGAAAAAATTATGAGTGGTAGAATGAAACATTCTGAGATATTTTGAATTATTTGGTTAGAAAAACATTTATAATTTTGAATATTTTTCATTATATAAAACACAATGTTGATGTAATTTTGCATGATAAACTATGATTTTTATTTTTTATATACAAAAATTAGTTGAAACAAAACAAGAAATATGATTATAATTTTATTTTTTAAAATTAATGATATCTCATATGAGTTAAAAATGAGGGTAAAAATAATATTAACTAAATTATTGAAATATATTGTTCATAAATGTAAATAGATATAGTTTTTTAGTGGAAAATTTATTAAGAAGATAATGAAATCAATTTGAAAATAAAGGAAATATAATTCTAAAAACATATTATGCCTCAATAAATGAAACAAATAACTTTTGGGGAATTATTTTTAATGAAACATATATTCTATATATTCAATAAACTATTTAAAGTTTATCTTATGTTGTATCAAGATTATTTTTATAAATAAATGAAATTGGACTCTCAGAAATGTATATTGATAAATTAAATTCTCAAAAAAATTAGTTATTTTAAAAATAATTTTATAATTTTTTATAAAAATTATTTTACAGAAAAAATTTTAAATTTTGAAATCATTATTTAAATAAAAAAATTTTCTTAATTTTTTTTTTTTTTAAAAAAGTAACTGATTTTTTTGAAAAAACATTTCATTTAGATTATTAATAATGTTAAAATATATTAAAAATTGGTTTTAAAATAAATTATCTTTATTTATATATCTTTTAAACAAATTTAGGTCATTTTAATCAGTATCATAATGATTTTTGATATAAAAAATTAATAATAGTTGAACGTTTTTTCCTTTCAAACCAACATTCTCATGAAGTCTGCATGGAAATTGTTTAATTCAATTTTATCAAATTCGTGAATTGAAAAAAAAAATTAAATATTTGTAATCAATAAAATTTATATTATGTAAAATGTTTAAAATAATTAATAAAATAATTAATTTTTAATAGTGTAAAAATTAATTTTCATTAATAAGGTAAATATGAGTTTACCGAGCTGTTATATGAAAAGTAGAATTTGTTAAAATGTCCTAAAAACGTGTCCAAAACATATTTTATTAGAATATTTAGAACCTATCATGTATATTTATCAATAATAATAAATCATTTAATATTGATTCATTAGAATTTCATGGATACAACTTTATTATTTTAAAAAAATTACATTTGTGCCACTAACCTCCTTTATAAAAGGACACCACTATCCTCTCTTATTCACACCTTCATTCAATTTTTCATAGTCCAATAAATTCCAAATACCTAAAAATTTTCATTATATCAATATTTAACCCTTTTTTGGATGATATCCAATCTACTATGGCTATTCAAGAAACCATAAAGGGGATATCAGAATTAGAGGAAATGTTTTTTAATGAGTGTTTTTATTTTATTTCAACACCCACCTCCATCAATTATTATTAAACCAATAATATATAATTAAATAATTATATTACACATCATGAGGTGTTTTTATGTTATGTTAATGACATAAAACAATCACCAATTTGATTAAATTTATAATGAAATGAACATTAATGTGTACGGCGATCTACCATCGTAAAAACTATTATCATTCATTTTTATGTTACAACCTACCTCTATTTGAAATGATGATGTATCTAAAGTTAATATTAAATAGTAATAAGATAATAGTAATAATATATTCATTAAATATTATCTACAACTTTTTATTTCCATTTCATATGGGATATGATGGCTTCATATGTGTGCCCATCAGAGTGTTTCTTCTCAAAGTGATATGATTTGTGTTAGCCATGGAATTACATGGAAGATGAAAAGGATAATGTTAATTTATATATTGTATTTAAATAATGTAATTATGATATTAAATATCTTTTAATAATAATAAAAAATTATTAATTTAGGATTTCTTAACTTCTCAATCAATGAAACATTATTACATCATTTGCACAAGTGGGGAATACCTTCTTAAGGAAGCAATGTGACTCTCAATTTTCATCAAAAAACAATATGAATGATATTTATATTTATTTATTAATAAATATAATAATATTTATTGGGTTATTATTTTTCATGACAGTTAATATATAACATACATCCTTTCCATAATGATGATCCACAAAAAGTTACTCATGTGTACGTACAACACACTGTCTCCTGGATAATAACATACTTAACTTCCCAAAACCATATTTTAGGATTAGTTTTAAATGTAAAGTTGATTTATACATAATAAAATTATTTCATTATTATTATTATTTTATAATTTTACCATTCTAATTGTATGAGTACCAAAAATCAAAAAAACATATATGAAAAAGTGATTATTACCCAAAACATTATTTCAATAAAGAATTTTTATTAAAAGTGTACTACAATTTCATAAGAAAATAATATATGTTATGATATGAAAATTATTGTTATTATATAATATATTTATAATAAAAATATATTTAATATGTAAGATTTTTGAAAATAAATAAATGATTTTGAGACATATAGTAAGATATTTTTTATATCTCATTAATTTCTAGGAGATATATGAAAAATCAAAATTTATTTATATTTTATTGTGTATATATATTAAAATTGATATCATATATATTAAATATAATCATTTTAATGATAACAAAATTTTCACATGATTATATTGTTTATTTTTTATTAAGATTCCATTAATTACTAAAGTGATATGGGATTTCTGTTTCACTTTTAGTTTATGTGAGACACTAGACATATTACCTGACTATTTATTATTTATAGTTTATATTCAAAAATTTATGGTATTTAATGATTATTATGATTAAATTAATATTTATTTAGATATCAATCTGGGGATATATCTTTCTTGTGGGTTACCGGTCAAAAGTAACCAAATCTGTAAGTGATTTTTGTATGAAAAATAATTCACAGATCCCTATGTTATATTATGAACCTATCATATTCCATGAGGTATATATAATTACCATTTTACATGTTATATCATAATTAAAATTCTTTTATTGATATTTTAATTTTAATGTTAAATTATTATTTCATTTTAATTGTGAATCAATGTTACCAAAGTAGTAATAATTTTATGTTACAATCTCATCGTTTATTAAGATTGTTTATGAATATGATTCCAATGAAAAAATCATATGATATATCTATAAAAATAATTTACCATTATTCTCATCTAAATATATATAAATAATAAATGTTTTCCATTATGTTTTTCCTTCATATTTAACCATGAGATCAAAAAAAACATTTTTAATAAAATTCAACCATATTTATCTATTCAGTCATGAAATATCTTTCATCCAAAACCATGTTTTATAAATTTTCTCTATAAAATTTCATTAAAATATTTAAAATGATTATTTATGAAAACTTTCCGTTTATTATTAAAAAAATGTTTTAAAAAATTAAATTCAATTATTTTTCCAATTAATATACATTTGGATTTACTAAAAATTTGAACGTAATCATTATTTTAACATGTACTCCATAAAATGAAATTCAAGCTGTTATGACTATTATTTCCATTGAAGTTTACCTTATATTTTTTCAAGCATAATTTCAACAATTTTTTTCAATAATGTTTTAATATGGGTTTTCAGTGAAGGAATAATATTTTCTTGAAGAAAATTTGTACACAATTTTTAAATAATCCTCTATATTTTTTAAATATAAATTTCTACGAAATAATATCCATATTATTTTTTGAATTTTTAGTACTATAAATGTGTCTTAAAAGATTAATTTTCCCACATAAAATTTTCTGAATAATATATCTTTCAATTTAATTTCAATCAATGATGAAATCCTTTGATTTAACTGTTTCATTTTTTGGAAAATGATTCAAGTATACCATTGTTATTAATTAATTGAATGGTTTATAATTATTATAATTAGTTGTTTGGGAAACCCATTACTATTCAACGGGTTATACAATGATAATATTAATATAAAACCCACTTATTTTTCCACTTTTTATGATATGGAAAAAATATAAAATGATTATTAAATTTTCCTCTTTTCCAAATGGTATGATATGATGAAATTTTTATGAAACCCATTTCAAATCTTGATTTCTGAGGAAATTAATGTTTAATGATCATGCATCAAACATCAAAATTAACTAAATTATTTTTTTGGTGGTACCTATATATCCCTATAATTAATTTGTTAAATATTTAAATCAAATGACAAGGGTATAATTGGAATAGGTAGTGAACCAGGTTCAGTAATTCACATTGTCTTTTATAGTTTTATTGGAATTGATCCCTGAAAACTATGATGGTCTCGGGAGTGAAACCAGACCACTATGATAGTATCATTATTGTTCTTGTACTAATAGAGTAATCATTTTACTACTTTTGGGTATTCCACAATTACATTAATTATCCCTAATTTATTGTCTAATAGTCCATGTGATTTTATTTACTTAGGATTAATGACTTGTGAATATCCAATATTTATTCCATTACTTGAGTAATTAATCATTTTAATAAATGACTGGTTTTATCTATTATATCAATTTTATCATTCCATTATATTCATTTTAAGGTTACATATCTCAATTATTTACCCTTGTAGAGCATATGAGCTAACCCTTTCATATATTTACACTCCCTATGATATGTAGAAAGGATCCATTCACTAGAAAAAAAAAGAGTTTGTTAATGTTAAAAATGATTCATATCAAAAAATTAAGGATCTCACATCTATCCTATGCAGGCTTTGTCGTACAATTAGGAAAACTGTGTGAAAACCATGCATCAACTACTAAATCATTGATAAACCATGCACGGTTGTATCAGAATGATTCTGAAACATTCCCCTATCATACCAAAGTACAATGTCCAAGATAGTCTAGTTTCTAATAGAATTACACAATATTTGGAAAAATCATTATCTACCTGTTAGCTTTCTATTTAGGCCCTATATCGTTTTGAACAGTATTTAGTATGTGTTACAAGGTTTTCCCAAACCATACTCAAACTATGTACCATTTAGAAATCCCCAAAATAGCCCAAATGTTCTCTAAACTCTCCCTAAATTCACTCATACTATTATATACTTAAAAATAATAAATACAGTGATACATAATTATTACTCGGTGTGTTGTATATGACTTCCTTTTTTCTCAAAAAATATTATCTCCAATTCAAACAATAATAACTATATTTATCTATAGTAGCTACTAAATTAAGAGAAACAACACTTTATGAAGTATATGATTCATATCTATAATTATATGTAATCATCCAACACAGAATTACTATGTTTTAGAAACACTCAGAAATATATCCTCTTATTTCTTCATTATTCATTAGAATTTTTTATAGAATAATTTTTTAGGTTTCCAAAAATCAATAAAAAGATGTCGTATCTTTCTATATATAATTTTTACAATTACACCTAAATTAAAACCAAGATAATTTTTTTTTACTTGAATATAATTTATACTATTTATTATAATATGATAATTTAAATACATAAATATTGTTATCACTATAATCCCTATATGTCCTTTTGTTCTATGATCCATGATACACTCAAACAAGTCATCAGTGCAATATTTCACCCTAAAATGTCAATAACCATTGGAATCTCATAAATATCTAAAAATATAATTTATAATGATAATAATTCAAAAAACCCATTATAAAATTTAGTATTTGAGGTATATGTGTGCATAAAATGGTATATTGTTTATACATTATGTTTTACATGTAATGTACCGATAATATATATATATATAAGTAATTAGATAATTTTAACTCATATATGGAATATAAATATTATAATATATAAAAATATCACAATTATTCTTTCTAAAAAATTTATATTGATAACGTAGTAATATTAAAAAAATCATTGCAACAATATAAAACTCATTTGTGTGGAATGAGAGTCTAGAAAATATTTAAATAATATCATTTATTTTTCCCCTATATGATCCACATTCTAATAAATAAAGAGACCTGGTACCCCCTCTATTATATATGGACTCATATACAACATTATATAAATAGGGAACCTATAACTATTACTCGCAATGTATATGAAGTTCTAGATGATAATTTGTTTGGTTAGGATATTAAGGAATAGGTGGTGTATTCAGATGTGAAACCATATTTGTAGTGGGATATATACCCTAAATAAATGTTATCATAAAATCAAACATTGATTCTTCTGAAATTCTTATTCAATCTCTCATTGTCAATGTGAACTCCTATATTTTTTATTATAAATAATCTACATCCCCTTAATATTTTTTCTCAACTATGGATGATATTATTTCAAAAGACAATTTTATAAATGAAACACACACCACATATAATAATATTAATAAATTATGTTCAATAAATCATAAACAAATTAGAAAATCCTTCCAAAAATATTCATTGAAGTCCCCTCATTTACTCTTCTCCACAAGGCCCCCCAATATATAATACATGGAACATTTATTAATTTTTTATAAAATAGAATGTGTTTAAATGTATCTTTAATAATAACTTATAATAATCCTAGGATACGTAATAATGTCTTCTAAAATATTTATTTTTTATAGTCATTCCTTCCCTCATGAATTTTCATTTCATAGTGGCAGCAGGTGGGCCACCCTCTATATATCATGATTATTCAGCTATCAATCTCTGAAATTTATTAGTCGTCATTTATTCTTCAAAATAATGGTCACCAAATATTATATATGGTTGGATGGATTAAATTTTTAAATTGGATTTCATCATTATATCTTTGAGATTTCTACTAATGATGTGTATTAAAATGATGAATAATTTTTAGTTGTTATACACAAAAATAAAAAATCTGACTTTTAACATAACCAGAAATGGTTCATTCTCAAATCCTTCGATAAATTTCCTCATTTTTCATCAAATATGATTTATAATCACTTTAGTTATTTGAAAACACATTTAAAAATAATAAATGATGTATATTTCCTTCAAGTAATATAAGGATACTATAAATAATGATGAGGATGATCCTTAGTATGAATATTTTCAGTGGACTACTTAGAATATTCAAGACAATTAGATATTCGATCCAATATAATCATATAAATAAAAATAAAATAAATTGGTAACACCTTCTTCAAATCCAAGATTTAATTATATAATTAAATATGGATCAAGGAATGATCCAACTAAATCTATACAAAATAGATCCACTAAAACTCCTATATAAAGATTACTAATTTTTTCTTAAGAAAAATCATAGCATTTTTGATACATTAAATGATTCAAACTACTAAATAAATTTTTTTAAATTGTATATGTGTAAAATTTATAAATATAAATTTGGATAAATATGACAAAATCATATAATGGAACAAAATAAACAAATAATACTATTAAATGAAATGAAAAGACAATAGGGATAAAATTTGTAAAATTGAAAAGCTATATAGAGACTAAAATAATGATTAATAAAAAATTATTTAAATTATACACTTCCATATGAAATTAATTATTTGAAACATTATAGAAACAAATCATAACAATAATAAACTAACAAATAATATATTTTCTATAAAAAGAAACATAAGAATAGAAATAAAATACGAAATAATATATCTAAAATCATACAAAAATTAAAATATTAAAAATAACTAGATATAGGTAACCAATAATATTAGGTGATTAATGATGATTTTTCCGTTATTTCATCCACATAATCATTATATATGGATGAAACCATGTCTATAATGTGGACACAAGTATCCTCTGATTATATTTCTATGATAATAGGAATCTCAAGAAATTCCTAATCACCATAATTTATTTTATCAGAAAAATAATGTTTTTTCTAGAAAACCCATTGAAAAAAACACATTTCATTAATTAATAACGTTAAATGAATTCAAATGCATTTCCATATTAAATCAATAGCCTATATATTTTAATATATTCTTATTCTCCAGTGTTATACAAATTTAATAATGTTTAAAAATGTCACTACTAATATATAATTTAGTATCAAACAGAAGTCCCTAAATTTTAATGTAACTAATCACTTATATTTATTCAATAACATAGTAGTTCACACATGACATGGAAATTAGGGTTTAATAGTTTTCTTCAAAAAATGCATTTCATCATCTCACACCAACAAATTCCCACTATTTAGTATCTTTCTAAATCATAATAAAGTTGATAAATTATGGAATTTAATTTTATATATTAATGACATTATCACATTTAAACTTGGGTGACCGAATATCCATAGAACTATTTCTTACACATCTGATCTACCATTAAATGACTCTTAAAACCATGGGAATGCAATTTTTAATACCTATTAAATACCGAAATATCATTCCACTACTGTTTGCAACATTATAATGCCTTATTGTTTGATTTTATCCATATATAAATGAAATATGTTATTAAAAATATATAAATCTACATAGTTTATTTTAATATAAATATCAATGAGAATTTTTATTTTATAGATATCATTTCCACCCAAACTGTCTTATTCATTGATATATCTAGTAAAGTATGCATTCTACAGTATGAAAATTTATTCTATACTGAGAACTGTAACTTCTTTAGAAATATAATTACTAAGAATCAAGGCTTTTTGTCAATATGGATTCTAACCATACAATTTTAGTATAATCAACATATATTTCTTACATATATATCCATCATAGAAATATGAGTCCATATATCAGTACCCCTCACAACAAATAATCCATGAAATTTACCCTGATATCAAAATATGATGATTTAATATACAATTATAGTTAAGAATGTATGCAAAAATTATATTTTCCTATATATTTCATTGAATTATGAAACATTAATTTATTTCAAATAAAAAATAAAAAACAGACCTATATATTTTTTATTATAATAGTGATAATCATTATTCATCATAATGTAATATGTATGTGTTCTTTTATCCTAACATGACTCTTAGATCCCTTCTTTTTTCATGTATGTCTCTCTATAATATTTTTTTGTTAAACTTCACTTCTAGATAAACATTCAACATAAAAGTATGTAATTATAATAAATGTGGTCTTGGGTATGAAGAAAACATTAAAAATATGAGATATTATCTATATTTATTTATTTTTCAGATAAATTGCATAATGATTTAGGATATATTCTTTCTCAAATTAATGGAGTCTGAATATAAATGGGTTAATCATTTTATGAATTATTAGTGAGTTAAAATAATTTGAATGATGATGTGATTGTTTATTAAAAAACTTTTATGATAAATAAAATGGAAATCATTTACATATCATTCATAAGGAATATATTCGATGAAATTTTTCTAGGGATTAAATAATAGAAATATGAAGAGATGGCCTATGTGGCATATTCCATTAAAAACATATACATGATTTTTAATAACATATCATGCACTGTAAATTTCCGACTTATTTTTTTAATAACATTTTGAATCTTAATTCTCATTATATATTTTATAGCTCTTCTCCCCTAGACCCTATACTTTCTCCATGTGATTTTGGTGTTCCAGCATTCCTTCTGGAATTATTTGATATATGTTCCAAATATCATCGATACATTTTAAATACATTTGATTGATTATAAAATCGTATATAAAATGGTAACAAGTAAAATAAAAGGAATAATAAACTCTAAAATTGTTCATAAGAAAATAAATAATAAAAATTTCTTTACTATTAATGAATATTATGTAAATATTGGATGAGTTGGACTTATTGTAATGGCTTATTTTCTCATTTTACATCTCTAACGCATATAATGATTTCCAAACTTATTTATTTTGGGTCGAGTGAGTTCCACCCTTTTGTAAGTAATATCATGAATTAATTTAACATCAATTTTTTAATTTTTCAATTAATTTAAATTCATGTATGGGGATTATGACACAATCCTTAATAATATGTTAAGAATTTCTTTTACAATATCATCATTATTAAATATTGTTTTTGTTCAAGTCTCTAATGGGGGAATTATTTTATATTTCTATCATAAAATAAATATACATTATTAACCTAAACATATGCTTGTCCTATATCAATTTATATTATTATTTTATTCAATTTGGTACTTAATATGAATATGAAAATCATTTTGTGATAATATGACACTACATCACTATTTTGTTAAAAATCATCTTTCATAGAAAAATATGTTTTGTAAAAATAATTTAATTTCATTTATAATTCATCAATATCATTATTAATTATATGTATAACCCTTAATAAAATTTTAAAAATTATATAGAAGGAACCATTTCTCCCTTTTTTTAACAATCCACTATCACGAGATTTTTACATTGAAAAAGAAATGTTCTTGTTAACCTATATGATTTGTAAAGTATAACCAACCATAGTGTACATAATTTTCTTTGAATTGTCATTTAAATTTTAAAATTTTATTTTTTAATAAATAGTTTTCTTAGTAAATTGATTTTTTTTAATTTTATAATAAATATAAACTATTTGGTTAACATTTCAAAAAATATCACATTTTCAAATCAGAAATGTGGTTTTTATAGAAAGGGTACTTTCTTTATGATGTTTTGAAAATTATTTTTGAAAATTATTTTTCATATTTGAAGAGTTTTTTTGGTTGTTACTTATGATTTAATTTATATATATGCAATGATACGATCCCTATTATCACTTCATATAAGTTATGATCTGTTTGATTTGGGATTTTTTATGTTGATACCTTTCAATTTTCTAGGGATGGATTTTGATTAAGTTATTTGATTGGGGAAATTATTAAAATTATTTATTCTTATTTAAATAAGACTTTTTATTTTGATTATGTTTCTCTTATTAAATATTTTCAATGAATTAGACATTGATTGTGATGTTTGGGATAACTGTATCGCCTCGATGAATCAGAATGTCTAATGAGACAAACTAGGTTTGGGTTTTTCTAATCCCATACCCATTTATATATATGTATTGGTATAAACCATGATGGTGTTAGTTATTTTTCCATAACCCTCAACTATATTACAGGTCTCAAAACAAGACTCAATTTTATTTTCATGATTTTCAACATTATGAATTCCTCTCTTTTTAATTTAGTGATTGTTATTCCATGTCATTATTCAATTAGTAATAATATTCATGGAACTGTTTCAAAATTATTTGATATCTTATATGGAAATATTTGATCATATTTTATTCCGGTCATAGTATGATCTTGCAATTGGTTAAATGTCATGTTTTTTGCCATTTACCTTTCCCTATTGGTTATTTCTTATTTATTCAGAGTATATTTTTTATGTTTACCATTACTCAGATTTTGACCACAACTATATCATTTGTTTTTATATCCCCTTGATTCCATAATTAATTTTCTGATTGATAAGAAAGCATGGGATAATGGTAATAATATTATTGTTGTAAAAATTATATACTTTATGTTTTAAAATATAATTTGAATTTGAATATTAATTATTATATATATAATATAAAATATTCAGTCATTTGGGATGTGATTCCTTGCATTTTATGGCAATTTGACAATGTTGAATCCTGAGATAGGATACTTCGGATGTGGTCCCATAAATATAAATGTGAAAAAATTATATTAAAGGATATATAATAAATAAATGAATCTAGTTATTTTTATAAATAGGTAAGGAAATACCTTATCCTCACTAATTCAAAATAACTATGTACTACTTTCTAGTAAGAATATCTATATTCAATAATATAATTAATAAATCACCCCACATCAACATTCCGATTAATTATTCGATATGATGGTCCAACATAATTTTCTTATTCTAAAATTTCTTCCATAAGTCATGTTTCACCCCTAGAACACACACCATATATAGATCATCGTAACATACAATATACCCTGGAACTTGTAAAAATAACAACATCCTCATAAAATATATAGCTATTTATTGAGTCCAAAATACAATATAACCCATTTATCATGCATTATAACTCAATCAAAAAAATCTTTTGAATTTAAACATAACTAAAATTATTTTCACATGTTCAAGAGTATAAATATATGTAAAAATATAAACCCATTACAATCAATAATATATGTATCATATACAAAATCCATTGATATAAATTTTATAAACATAGAATAAAAAAAACCACTAAATCCCTGATATTCCTAATCATCATGTCCAATATAAGGGAACGGGATGATGAAGAAGAAGTTATGAATTTGATCCCCCAAAATTATAGATATTTAAGAAAACCCATAGAAAACACTTGGGTGTTAGACATCTTACTAACTCATGTTATAGATTTTAAAAAATCATAATATATAAAAACATATATCATGCACAACAATACTGATAAATTTTTAATATTTTAAAAAAAAATTGAAGCACCTCGAGTATAAAGGCACCATAATCACTCATTGTTGAAGCGATATGAAATATTTTTCTAATCTAGCATCATCATAATCAGAATGAACTCCCCATATAAATGGTATATTTGTACAACCCACATGATACCCTCTATGATCCCAATATTTGGTATAATGATCTACAAATTTCCATCATCACCATTGAATACAAAGCTGGTGAGCATCAACGTGAAATAGTCTAGAGTCTCCACAATGTCCAAATAACTTTTGAAAACTGAAGAAAATTCTTGGAATCCTTTGGAATTATGAGGCCATTTAAATATAGAGTACTTTGGATTTTGAATTCCAAATAATAATCACCTATTTACATGGAGAGACCTCCACCTAGGTCTTTTATGATCTGAATGAGTGTCATATAAATAGGTTATGTAGCCTCAATATCATGTGCTAGTACGAGTGGTGGTATGATAACATATTTGGAATCAACAATTGGATTTCCCATCAATAGTCTCTAGGGAGGAATCTATTCACTGTAATTAATATCAATAAAATTTCTTGTCCAATATTGTCGAAGGGGTCACACATGGTTCTTAAAGGTGTATACCTTCAACCGAAGATATAAAAAACCTTACAATTACACTGTTATCTATCTTGGAATTCAACTCATAGTCATAATATATATATTGACATAATATAATGTATAATTTAAAAAATTAAATCAAGTAAAGGTATATCATATTTCAAAAAGAAATATAGTTATATATATATCACACATGGGGAAACTAAAATAATAAGATTACAACAATTAGGGAATTGAATTAATGATATACTACGAAGCAAAAAATAGAAATATATATTTTTAATTTTAACATAAATTCCATGTAATTGTGAATTAACATACATGAAATATCACAAATAAATCATAGATATAATGTTTATCACTCATGAATATATTAATCATGTCTAACACTAAAACAAAAAGTCATGATTTTATGGAGACACAGAGGTCCACTATATAGTGATATCTAAGAATTTTATATTTCTCCTTCTAAAGTACTGACTATCCAAAAAATTATAAATATTGTATTAAATAATAGAAAAATTGTTGGAATGATATTAAACATGACCCTAATATAATATTTTGTAACATCCCATACCAATTTACTTAGTCTGTTATGGGTACTATGTGACCTCATGTACACCACCCTATATGCAAGTTGATGTTGACATGAAAATATTTTACATGTTTGACAGTGGTACGAGTATACCATATATATACATTAATATAATAATATTAAACAATCAATAATATTAATAAATAATAATAAAAATAATATTTAATTGTAATGATAGAATACATGTGTGTCAATCAACAGTCCAACATAGTGCTATGCCAAAAATAGGTAACAAGTGTAGGAATATAAATGAATAACTATGGATCCTTATATTTTCGTTCATGTTCCACCAATAGATCCATTCTTCTCAAAATATTATTCCATAATATCTACCTTCCCCTTCTCTAATTAACTCATCAATTCTATAAACAAAATTAAATTCATTAGTATGATGTGAGTAAAAAACTCTGTGGGACACCATAAATGGATCATCAGTATAATGTTCTAAATTATAATTTTTTATGACATAATAAAGTAAATTTAGAATTGAATTAACGTACATGAAAAAACATAGAATCATTGGTATGTCCAGGAAACCAATACCCCTAGGAATTCCTGCTTCAGTTCCATGATGTAAAATTAATAGTATGTCAGTATGGATAGCATAAGTCTATTATTGTTTCACTCAAAATCCACACACCATTGATTGAGGAAACAACATGAACACCACATGTGGTCATATAATACTTTAAATACACAACCCAATATATATTATCCATCAACTAAAAATACAAAAGTCATCAAGTGATATCCATGTTACAATGCCATGTTGTACCATCATCATAACTTCCCCACACAATTTCTGCACACCTCAAGGAGAAATCATACCATAATAACAACATATCATTTATATATAATAATAATACTCCATCTGATGAACATAAATAAGTATAAAATGATAATATCTATAACAAACATCATGATAAATATAAAATCTTCATAATTCTAACAAGAAAATCAAACATCATCAAGAACAATGTACATATAACATCAATTCACATTGAAAAAACAAAATAAAGTATTCACTGGATATAAAAACCCAATCATGAGATGCTATGTCATCTGATAATATCAAGTATTCATAAAACAAAATCATAAAATTGAAAAATGCTTAATGAGATCCTAAAATGTTAAAGAACTCCCTACCTTAGGATTTTCTACAACAAATTTAATGTTTTTATGGTACATTAACATTGTAAATCCAAAGAAAAAAAATTGGAAAATTTTTCACTCCAAAAACACCTAAATCCGATAATTTAATAAACCAAATAACATGATCAAAATTTGATTATAGGGATGAGGCTCTATGGAATAAGTAAAAAAGGATAAGGAATTTTGATAAGGTATATTGAATGAAAATTGTTCTTAGAAACACAACATGACTTAGTTTAATTCAGTTAGGATGGCATCATAGTGTGAGGGTGAACACAATGTTGAAGGTGTGTTCTCTTAAAAGTGTAATGGGATAGTGTTATGGTATAGTGGTATCCAAAACCACACAATGGGGGACTCCTTTGGTGTAAAACATAGATGAGTTACTTTTCTATTGATTGATGCAGTAGTCCGCAGTATATAGTCACACATTAGGCCTCTTGGTGATCATAAATAATCCCAAATGGGGGGGAGTTTTATATTTATTAGGGGTCTTTATGGGTTCCTTTCTCGTGTAGAAAATCAAATAAACCCTCATAAATTTTATCCTATTCAAATTTAAAAAGATGCCCTAAATTAAAATTTTTAATATCATTTAGAATGAATTCATACCTAAAAATAAAAGTCCAAGATGGACCATTTATAGTAGACATAGAGAAGTGTCATGTGTCTTGGGTAAATAATCTATGGTGTTGGCTTATTGAGTAATTCCAACAAATATATTGCAATTATATTGAAACAACACAACCATTAAAACCATAACATAACATCTTTATATTATCACATATCATAGACATATGAAATATACAACAACATATAAATTACACCCAAAATACAATGAATAACATTTTATTTTATTTTTTATATGAAATCAAACACCGAACAAAAAAGATGAATATAAAATAATTTTTCATTTATTCTCACTGATTGCATGCAGAACACGTAACCCCATGCCAAAATGAGAAAAAACTAATTATTTCATTAAAACTGATGATTAAATTGAAATGTACTATTATTACTAAATAAATTACTGAATTTATTATTATCAATTAATTACATGTAAAATAAAAATCATATAATTGAAGTAGAATTACTTATTTAAAAACTATATTTGTTTAAAAGTGGGATTATATGAACATTGCACACATAATTTAAAATCAATTAACAAAATTTTATATAATTTATTAGGTTAAAAATAAATTCAATTATCCTATCATAATGTTGTTAATATATTGGGGAAAATATTTGGTGCTTTTCAAAAATATTTTTTTTTGTTTCATATTGTGAACAAAAAAATGTTTAATTGAAAACATTATCTTTTAAAATTAATAATAAAGACAACATGAATTTTATAATCATTATTAAGAAAAATTAGATTAATTATATTGAAATTATTCTAATTTCAATAAATCAAATCATTATGAAATTTAACATATATTTAAAAAAAATGTATTCTTTAGAACATTTTCTCATTGAAAAAATTATCTCTCTTCACAAATGTATGAACGATTTGAAATTAAATTTTATTAAATATGTGAAGGGAATTTTAAAAAGTGTATTAAATATTTTTAATTCATTTAATTTTTATTCTATTAATCTCACATACTTTTTTTCAATGATGGATAGTGAAAAAAATAATAATTAATTAAAATGGTTAATGTAAAAATTGATTTATAGTGGATATAAAATGAATATAAAATAGATAAATTGAACATAAACTAGTCTAAAATATTTTTTTTAGCAATATAAGATAATAAATTTAAATTGATAAATAAAAACCACTTTTATACTCTAGAGTCATGTTTTAACCTTCGGTTCCCCTTATTGTTTAATAAAAGTATATGTCTTCCACTCACCTCACTAATAAAAGGACCCAAACTCACTTATATTCCTCACAACATAAACCCATTATTATTCAACCAACACTATCCCAAATAACATAAAACTTTCGATAAAATACTATTTATATAATTCTTTTGGTGTAAATGCAACATATGATGTGTTTTGGTAAAAATCCATTTTTTATACACAAAGGAGATGTAATGTTGTCAACGAGCATTGTTATTTTATTTCATAATCCACCTACCTCAATTCATATTAAAATATATTTATATGAAAACACCAATTTCATCCATATACTAAGATTTTAATATAATAAATTTACAACCCAAAACTATCTCTATGTCCATCAAATTGGTTGCCAAACAATTCATTTGTTTTACAGCGGACTACCACCTAACATAATAATGTAATTTGTTTTACCATTTTTATCTATAATTATTGGGTGTGAGGATTGATATGGAGTATATATATTATATTTATAAAATTATTATACAAATAGAGTAAGTATTTCAAATATACCTTTTTTACATTACACTCTGTATAGGATACAATAATGTCTTTTATTTATAGCTCGTATTATCACCGCCCGAATTGATGTGATTTGTTTTTCATCGACAATTTATAAGGAAGTTGAAAAGGAATGTTTAATTAAAATATGTATTATACATAAAATAATTATAATATTAATGAAATATTTATAATTATTAAAACAAAATGTGTCTTTTTTAATCTTAAATGAAAAAAGATAAAATGGCATGGGTTCCTGTGGACTACAGCCATTACAAAGCGATGTGACACTATTTTCAACACCACTACACATTTATGATATATATATATATATATATTTAAAGTAATAATATGGTATATATGATATTCTGATCATTATGGAAGTATAAAATATTACATACCTTTTTCCCATAATGAGCATTGAAAAATTGAATTGTTACTCAAATGTATGTATGGACCCCCATCTTAATGATAAAAAAATACTAAAGTTCTACAAAAAAATTAATGATTTGTTATAAAAGTATAATTGTTGTATAAAAATGATCATTTTTCATGATTATTATTTTAGATATTTTTATCTATATAATACACATAGTAACTCAATCATTCGTAACGATTCATGAAGGTGAAAACAATGTCATTAACAATCAAAAAGATGAAAACAATGTAATATTATTGATGAATGCATTATAATATTTTATTAAAATGATCATATATGATATCATAAATATAAATATGTTTATGTAATAAGTTAATAACCTGTTAAAAACAATAATATATGAGGAAAAATATGGAACAACCAAAAGGAATCACCAGGTGATAGACTTCACCTCAAATTTTCTTCATTAAAGTAAATTATAATGTTATAAAGTTAATTTATTTTATATTCTGTAAATAATACCCTGTGAAATTTAATTTAATGAAAAATTATATATTTATGTTATTTTATGTTCAATTAGAATTATTTCATCAAAGGGGATTTGAGTAAATACTAACGAAGTGGAAAATAATTTCCTAACATAATTTATATTTATTGGGTTATATTATATCATCTACAAAATTGATTTTAAATGAATGTGTTTAATTAAATTTAATTTTTTTATTTTGTATTTCAAATTTTTAAAGTGGATTTATACTTTAAACCCATACCCAATTCATTTAATAATTATCAAATTAATTTTATGATCATTATAAGGTTTTATTTCATAATCTCATTCCCATTGAGATTGTTTATATTTGAATATTTGTTGAGAAACTTATTTGATCATTTCTTAATACTCCCATTGAATTTTATCATATTTTATTTATTTATGAAATCTTCATGAAATTTTTCATTTTTTATGCATTCTTAATTAAAATAATTAAGAAAATGTTTTTATGAAAATCCGATTTCATTTATTTTTTCAGTTGGAAGTCATTTTTCTACTGAATACCTATTCCCAAAAAATGATTTCAAAAATTTGTTTAACACTATTCCAAATGATTTTATAAATAATTTGTTTTTATTTTTTAGATATAATAATTTTTTAATGGGATATTTGTTTTGTTTTCAAAACAATACCATTTTTCATTTACTAATAACGTAAAAAAGGGATCCATTTTATGCATGTTTGGCATGAGAGGAATTTGCAGCTATCATACAACCAAAATGTTCAAAATATTGTTTTATTAATTTATATTATTATTTACATTAATATATTTTTAAAAACAATTACGAAATTTCATTTTCAAAATGTTATTTTCAAAATGAAAAATATATTATTATCAATAATGTTTTAAATAAATTCTTAGGGTATATCTATTAAACAATGACACCAACACCTTATTCATACTCCAATGGGTTTATATTTTACTAATTTCACCATTTATATTTATATCGATGTTTAATTGTCATTTTTTGATATTTAATATATTGAAATTATCTTAGATTATTAATTTTTTATTCATTAAAATTCACTTGAATTTCTTAATTTCCTGTAGATTTTAAATTCCCACAAAATATCCATATTACCTATCATTGTTATTGTCATTTAAAAATTACCATATCATGTACACATATGGTGTTCTGTAATGAATTTTATTTTTTTATCAGAGAAAATATTAACATTTTTTTTATTCCTTACCTAATATAGATATTTGATGACAATTCACATTTTACAAGAATGAAATTGATCATTAAATATATGATGAAAAAATAGATATTTAGAAATTGGGGGGGGGGGGTATTCTAATATTCAAGATGAATTGGTGTCATGAACCAGCCTGGGTCGACCCTAAACCAGTCACCCGAGCTGGACCACGACATAGCCTCAAGCGCGTCTCCCCTTTCGCATGAGGCTGCCGACTAGCGGCGAGGGTGTAAGGTAAGTCAGGGGGGAGACTATACCCTCTTATTAATGTGAAGAAAAGGGACCAAAAAACTGCATCGGAAGAAGTGTAAATAATAATAAATAAGTGGAAAATATTTTTTCATTTATACGGTTTGAACAAAATTGGCGAACGTCAATTTATATAGAAGATGCATGCATGACATGCTAATGATACAATGAAAGCAGTAAACCACGCAACATACTTACACATCAATTCAAGAAGTAAATAAAAAAAATACTCAAGCCCGAAGAAGATCTCCATAAGAATCCCGAGCCTTAGCTCGGTCCCCTGCTCCGAAATCCATGTACAAGAAACAACAATGACAAGGTCCTGCAACCAAATAGAATCTAATCTAGTACACAAGTGCAATAGCGGCCTGAGTAGGGTGTGAGAGATATATCTCAGTAGGCCGGAACCACCAAGGTTTATCCCACTCAATACAATGAAATATAATTAAACAATGTGCTGGTATTTCCAAACAATAACGATACAATACAAACAATAAATGCTCGTCCAGGTTCCAAAAAGGACACATGATGACAATACCTTCCTCGGCCCATAGCCAGAATAAATAACCTATTTAAAACAACCGATGTGCATTTGGTTTCAGCATAAAAACACTTTTAATCATTTTTATCACTTACTCTATTTATTCACTTATCATTTCAACTCATATTAGAAATCTATTCATTCTTACATTTCGTTATTTGATCACAAATCACTCGGGTTTTACCCACATCTCTCATTCTTTTCATAAATCATTATTACCATTCATTTGGTGTTGAACACCGTGTCAAACAACCCAATTCTAATTTGGTGTAGATCGCTATGTCTAGCACCTCGAATCACATTTGGTGCAGATCGCCATGTCTAACACCAAGATAATTATTCAGTGTAGATCGCCATGTCTAACACCTTATATCACAAGCTTGGATAACCATTGAGAAGGAACATCGTGACCAAACACAACTTTTAAATTGGTCTAGAACACCATGTCTAGGACCCATAATCTTATTTATTTATTACCATTTGTCAATTAATTAATCAGTCAAAACAATTCACATTTCATAATTAATTCTTCACATGTAATTATCCAAATCTATTCTCAGCTTTTCCTAATAATTTCTCATAAATAATTATCATTTAACAAGTATTTTGGAACTTGCATGAGAAATAAAAGTTAAACAAAAGTGTATGGAATCAACATGCCTCAATGATGGGTTATTAATGAAATTAAATGGTACATGATAAAAAACTTGTTCATGCAAGGCATTCATTTCAAACTATCACATTACATTTATAACTTGGAGAACATGGAAAAAGGGGGGCGTTTAGGCGGGGCACACCCAAGGGGGTGGCCAAGAGGCAAAGTGGGCACCAAGGATGGGCTTCACCATAAACGAAAGCCATAATGGGCATGAGAAAACCACCTAATAATTTCAATAAGAGAAAATGAGGCATCACTGAAAGGTTGCGACAAGCAGCACAAGACGTGGCATGACATAAGCGGTGAAGTAAAGGGAAGATGGTAAAAACCCTACACTAAAAGTTCTAATTACTTGGTAAGCCATTAACTCAGGAGGTGTCATGGATCATTTATTATTTTCAAGGAACATTTTCATTTGAGGTAACCAGTAAGGTATATGTACAAGCATGTCATTTATCAATTATAATGTCAAGTATAAAGAGTCATAAGACATTTATGCAAGCAAGCACAAAAAGTTACAACTAAATTTTATTTTCATCTTGAAGACAACTCACCTTCATTGGAGGAGTTTTATTAGAAAAAATTTCATTACTTTATCAAAAAATTCATTTAGTGATATATAAAATTTATTTTAAAACTCATTTAATCCTTAACAAAATTAAGAAGCCAAGCAATAAGTAAGGAAATCATGAAACTCTATCGCTAAATTTTTAGATTGAAGGCAGTGCACCTCGGGAGATGGGTGTTATTATTAAATCGTTAGTTTAGTGACCACGCAACCAATTTTATCTTCTTCCTGCAATTCACATGATTTGCACAGAAGCATTTAATCGGAACTAAACATTCATAATTATAATGCTAAGACAATGCAATATTAAACTCACTATTACTTTTTTTAAATTTAATGGGAAGGAGAGGGACCCTACCTCCTGGTGGATCCATCCGTCCACTCCGGCTCATGGCTCTTTCTAACTAAGAGCTGCTGCTTCTCCCCCACTGAGCATATGCACATTAAAAAACATGAAAGGACACCTAGCCCCTATCCACGTATTCGCATGGCCCATGAATACGTGCAAGAGGATCCTTACACAAGTGCTTATATGCATACACTAGTCTCCACTCACCTGCACATGAATTTTCATATATGTATATAGGCACACTTAGCCCCATACACGTATACCCACTTCCATGGATGAATACACATGTAGCAGGGGAACCTAAATACATATATACACTAACCTATGCATGTGCAGGTGAGTCACCTAGACTTCGGCAACTCGAAATCAGACGAAACATACCAACGCACTACAAGATAAATACTACAAACCTTAATACACAAAAAGAAATCAAATTAGGTAAGGTGAAACTAACTGGAGGCATTAAAGCCTTACCTAGGGTGTTGGCGACAAACCAAAATGAAGACGGAACGACACCGCGAAGCTCAATGCACGAAAAGAAACATGTTGGGAACTCATAAACACCAAAATCCCTAAATTTGACAACTGTGAAACAAATCAAGAGGTGAAATCCTCACCCCGAAACCACCCGAACCACTTCTCCTTTGGTGGCGGTTTCCACAACATGCACCCAGGAGTCCCAGGGAATCCTTCGCACACCCTAAAACCAAAATATTGCAAAAAATTCGGGTTACCAAAAAACCCTTAAATTAGGGCAAACCAAACGAGCACCAAAAAATGGGAAGAATCGACAAATAGAGGGGGAAGGGCACATCTAAATACCTTACCATGGCAGATCGAGTTCTGAAGGTGAAGAAAATCGGATGAAGTCATTCATAGAAGAGGGTGGTCACGCGTCGGGTCGTCGCACGCTGCAGCGATTCAGCTGGAACCGTATTGTGCGGCTGCTGCAGGGTTGGCCGAGGGAGGAGGAGAGAGCGGGAGGGGGGGGTGATGTGCAGGTGGTCCCGGTGATGCAGGGTTGGCTGAGGGAGGATGAGAGGGAGAGGGGGTCGCGCTAGGGTTTCAGGATAAGGGCATGCGCACCCTTTACGGGTGAAGGAAGGGGGGGGGTCTCACCCCCTCTAGTTTTCTAAAAAAAAACAAATAAAACATAATAAAAAATAAATAATACATAATAAAAAAATAAAAATAATAAATTAACTAACAAAATAATAAAACTCCCCATCAAATTATGAAACTCCCTAATAAATTTAAAACACTTTGAGAACCATCTGAAACTCCCCATTAATTAAAACTTCCAACAAACATTTAGTTATTTCAAAACATTAATTAATCTGAAATAAATTAATGAAAGACAATTAAATAACATACAAAATAATTAATTAAGCCCAGCAGCATTAATAAATTTGCAAAATATTAACTATATACATTACACATATTTAAATAAATACATTTAAATTTTATTTAATTAAATAAAAAATTAAATTTTAAATCTGGATAACTGCACCTCTTGACTCGCACCGTCTGAAAAACCATGCGCAACCCATGCACCTGCTACCAGATACCTGGGGTATCCTGCATGGTTAACCCGCACAGTTAAACCTACCGCACGTAGTCCGATATCACCACTTAAAATGGTTCCAAAACTCGGGACCTCGTTCCAAAGATCGGTTTTTAAAACCAAACCCTTGATAAATGAAAAAGTTCAAAAACCATCATATTTTATCTGGGTCAAAACACGGGATGTGATAACCTTCCCACCTTATAAATTCTCATCCCTGATAAGCCTTCAAGAAAAATGTAACCCTCACCCATCCTATGCAATTCAGGAAGCCTTTAACAAAGGGTGTCACGTTGTATCTCCAAACGTCCAACACACGATCAAAGAATAGTTAGGCAAGCGATACATAAGCCATTAAAATTTGTGCCAACACTCATTTCACCATCGAAACACCACGACGACACTTACTTGAGATTGTATAACCTACTGGAAAAGAGTGATACATGATTCTCAAGCCCAAAACAAAGGTCAAGGAAAACATGACCACACTTCCGAACAAAGGTGGCAATTTAAGCTAGGGGAGTCTGACTAGGGACAATGACATACAAGAGGTTCTTCTCCAAAGAGACTCAAGGAGAAACTCAATCTTCACCTATACGAGGGTCTTATATAGTGGATGTCACTATAGGTTCCACTTCCCTTCCATTTTTAATTAATCACATTTAATCAGTAATCATTAAGATGACCTACAAGGGTCCCACTAAGAAAACCTGGTTTCATTATCTTGCAACCCAATAACAATTTTCAAAAATTATTAAAATTAAAGAACCCAAATGGTTCATCACATAAAAACATTCCCCAACCAACCTACATGGGTCTAATTTCATATTAAATGATAATCATTTTGATTACAGGTCAAAATTTAACATATTTAACATTTATAAGCATTTCATACGGCATCACCATCACATCTAATATGGGTTTCCATTTCCAAACTCATGAAGTTCCCATACACTACATGGGTTGAAAGTTCAATTGCACGGTTTACCATTTTTCCAAGTTATAAGGCGCCCAAACACAATACAACTTGAAAACTGGTTATGTAATAATTGAAAAAAATAAATTCAATCAATGCAATTAATCAGTTTTCGACAAGCTACCATGTCTTTACAAGAAGCTAACACAAAGTAGCATGCTGAAACTATTAAGAAAATTCTACAACACTGAAGCATGGCACAAAAACATGGAACAGAAGCATGAAATATTATCACTCGAGCATGTTAGATCTACCACTGAAACATGTTTTCTAAAAGTGAATGGTAAAAAAGTACAATAAATATAATATTCAGGGAAAAAAATACATACCCGCAAGAATAATTCTAATACAACTACAAAACATGTTATATATGAATGACATGTGAATCACTAAGTGGATATTATGATGCATGCAATGCTTCGTCTTTACCATAACATGTTAAGGGATAAATACTATAATGCCCATAAAACAAAAGTAGTATAAATTACACCAATGACTCATGGTGAAATCATATCAACTGTAATATCGAAAAGCATGAACAAAAAACCCAACTCTGGTCAATTGGTCATTTCCTGTACATAGGGTGATCAGTCCCAAGCATGGCTGTTAACCCATGTGCCGACACATTCCTAGTCTGTAACACCCTAGGTAATTAAAGAATAAAACATTTTCATATTTATTATTATTTGCGAATTAAATATTAATTTTACTTTAAAGGGGTTGCAATTTTCGATAGCGTACCCGATACGCAACAATGAGTTTCCTTGAAATCTTACGTTGCACACTAATAATATAATAATATTTTTTTTAAATGGTAGTTAACACGTAGTCGTTGTATCAGCGAGAATGAATAGAAATAACTATAATATGATTATATCTGTTTTTTAAATGTTTTTACATTTATCCAATAAAAGATAAAGTCTTAAAATAAGAAAAGAATTCAATTTTACGCATAGATACTCTAATATTCACTAAAAGGTCGAACTATCGCCTTTTGATGGCGAACCTTCTTTAAATATAGTTATGGTCCCTCTTATAATTTCTATTGGACCCAATAAAACTTTTCTTTAGAATCGGGATATCAAAATTTACTTTGTGTAAATTTTTGTTATTTTTCCAATCAAGTTCATTTTTAATGAATAGTGAAAATGTTGTATTTTAATTCAAAACCTTGTTTTAATATAATTTGTTTATATTAATAGATTATATTTTGAATTGGGTTTAAAGTGAAATTAGAATATATTTTTACCATTTAATCCAATAGTGGTCATTGGAATTAATTTCACTTTAAAATTCGACTTAAACTAGTGTCAATCTTTTGATATATATTGTTTCAGAAAAACACGCTATTTGTTATGACACTGGGAATTAGTTATTAATTTAATTAATGTAACATATATGTTTTTAATTTTGTAAAATATACATCATTTTTGAATTTGGAATATCAAATATAGCTTAGGGTGATGTTTTGGTATTTTTCCAAAAAACTTCCATTTTTGATGAATAGTGAACCCACTAAGTGGTACTTAAAAAATTGATTTTTCATTTAAATGAAATTTTACAACCTCTATGTTTGGAATTTCAAAAATCCAACATACATGGTTGTCATTAGGAAGAAAAATGTGGTTCAATGGGATTAAAATAATTTTTTTGTGAATAGTAACTTTTATGTTTTTAATCGCGATTACAGTTAATTATTGTAATTTAAGGAAAAAATAATGTTTTAATAATATTAAATGACCTTGACACATGTCCTACCCTTATTGAATGTGTCATGGCCGACCAATAAAATCCATGGGTCAACTTGGGGACCCCATGGATTCACTTTGGTAGGAAAACGACATTATTAACTTTTTATTTAATGTTAAAATAACAATGTCACAAACATGTTTTGTTTTGCTAAAAAAAATTTAAATGGGGTTATACAGGTCATATTTTCTACTATAAATATTTATTATAATTATAAAAAGATTTCCTAAATCATGATATTGTTTTATAATTTTTAGACAACAAATAAAATAATTATTTGTGACACCATGATGATGCAGCGATTAACTCATTATTTAACGATTTAAATAAAATGAAAAGATAATATAAAATATAAGACCTAAACATATCAAAAACCTATTGGATGGGTTAATTTCGAGCTCTTATCACCTTATCCTTGAAATATATAATTTTGGGACCCTTAAAATCCTAAAATCCTTTTACAATAAAGTAACCTTTTATAACATTCCAAGAGTGCCCCTCCTCTCCTCTTATAAAAGGCCCCCACCTCTACCACCTTACCCACACCCCTGAAGCCTTTGGCTCAGCCAACCCCTTCCCATTTTTTCTCTACACATCCCTCTCTTACTCCTAGAATCCTAACTTTGGGAAGAAGTGTTCCCAAGGAAGCCTTTGAGCTCAAATGAAAAAGAGTTACCCGTTTTAAAAGTAATGTCTTCCCTAGTGTTCTTTTGTTTTATTTTTCTTATCCAACCCCTAAAATCTTTTTATTTATTTATTTTGTAAAAACACCAGTATATTCAATATACTAGGATGTTGTTATGAGAAGCATTCGATCTAATCTTACACACACCTCTGTCTAATGGTTAAAGAACATACTGTTTCTGTGGTTGGAGAATTTCTGCCTCACGAAACGGTGATTGTTCAATATTCTTTTAACACCTTTAATGGTGGACATTAAGATGTCACTATGTTTATATATGATATATATTATGTTTATTTTTTCCTTATGCTTCTGTATTTTTAATTTGTGGCATACCTTTATGGTTTCCATTATGGGTAAACACGATAATTTCATTTTAGGAAGTGCAGACTACCACCCCCTCAAAGTGATTTGATTCGTTAATACTATATGTGGTATGTATAAAGGATAGATTTAATGATATTATATATGATATTATACTTTAATTATAATATACCTTTATATCATTATGATTTCACTCCATTAAATATGAAATAGAAATGAAAGTAGCGTTCATGCGTACGTACGGCTTACCGCCTCCATGAACGGTGCATTTCATTTCTTACCTCTAAATGTTATATACTATTATAAATACATGTATATTCTGGATATATATGATATATATGATATCCGAACCATGAATATCATTATGGATATAGTTAACCTTTGACCACACGAACAACATGTAATCATAAGAAGTCCACTTTCGACTTAAGAACCAAATATCGACAAAACAAACATTATTAACTTAAATGATTACATAATGTTTATAACATGGCAATAAGTGATATAAAAGGAATAATAATCTTGAAAAAGGTTCTTAAGAAAGTATAAATTAACTTTAGTATATTATTCATGAGATTAAAGAGCAATCGAGTCACGTCGGACACGAGGTAAGGGACTTCGTCTCAATCTCCATTCATTGAGGCATATTTTGTTTTATACACAACATTCTTTTATACGGTGCATAAAACACTTTGAAATTTAATTTTTTTCAAAAAGAATCTTTTTATAAGAAGCGTTTTACTAAAAGACAAAAAGGAATGTTTATTTTAATGTACGCGGTGACAACGACCTTTTCCGCCGCCACGATTATTATTTGGTCTTTGGCTTCCTCAACAAGCCTTAATGTTTTTAAAATAAAATAAATACCATATACTCTTGTATGTATCTTGGTATTGAAAATGGTTTTTATAATGGATTTTGTTATGTCAATATATTTAAGTGATATATTTTGAACAAATTGTGGAAATGTTTTTTTCCATTATATTTGTTATATGTCTTATGATTTTATAATGGTACTTGGACATTTGATGGGTGGTTACGTGATAAACCATATGAAGGGTGGTGCCGTGAATACCAGGATGGGTGGTTACGTTATAACCTCCAATGCATTGGGTATGGAAGTCGGTCGTATGGTTATTCCATTAAGTGATATGTGATGAAGTCAACCGGATGGTTATTCCACTTAAGTATGTTTATGTTCCACGTTACCTTTATATGTAATGTGTTCTTTATTTGGGTTTTATGGTAATCTTTTGGTTAAAAAAGGGTAAGTATTGATCTTTTAATCAGTGAAGAGTTTTTACTACTTTATAAAGGTGAAAAGTATTACATTGATAAAGTATACATGGTTTACTTGTTTTATTGAAAAACTAACAGTTTTCATTCTTTGTGTTTCCCTTAATGAGCTTTTTATGCTCACCCCAAGTATTTTTGAAATGTTTTTCACATGAATTAATGTGGAATAGTGTCAAGGATGGGATCAAGGGAATTTCATGCTATATAAAACATGGAACTAGACATGTTTCTTTTTAACAGTTTTTATTTTATGGAAACTTAGTAGAAGTTTCTACATTGTAATTTTTTGAGATGTAATAGTTAAGATCTAATTCTCTAAAACTCTATACCTTAAGAGATCCTCAATGGTAATTATTCATTTAATTCTATTTTAAGTGAGGTTTAGGCAGGGGCCTTATAGTTGGTATCAGAGGTCAGTTTAGACAAATTTAGGAGTTAGAATTTTTTTTTAAATTATAAGTTAATTTATGGTATGATTGAAATGATATAGCATTTAAAGATTACCATGTTGCTTCACCTAAGATATTTTTGTGTTCAGAATAGTTTTCCGTATAGGAAACAAAGAAGCTATGTTGGGACGACATCAAGTGGAAGACAACCTTCCAAATCAGCAACCCAAGATAGTCGGAACCGGAACTGAATAGTTTGTTGCAGTAATGGAATAGTTGATTTAGGATATAAATTGTGGTGGTATCCATGCATGAGATCAGCCAGATAAACCACTGAGGAACATGTCAGTGGTGGAACATTTCATGGGGAAACATCCCCCATCATTCAGAGGATCATCTGACCCTGTGCTAGATGAAGGCTGGATTAAAGTGCTGGAAAAGATTTTTGATGTCATGGGGTGTTCATAACATCAAAAGGTTAGTCTTGTTGTTTACCGTTTTGAAGGTGACGCAGATCTGTGGTGGTCAATGATGAAAAATATCACGGATAGTGATGATATTGATGACCTTAACTGGGATGAATTCAAAGGTATGTTTCCTGAGAAGTATTTTCCTAAGGTGGTTCGTCTTAGGATGGAAAACAAATTCCTATAATTGAGGCAGGAGGATGATTAAGTGGCTGCTTATGAAGCAAAGTTTACTTGACTGGCAAGGTATGCTCCAAACTTCATACGAGATCTTGATAGTAAAATCAATCATTTTTACTCAGGGTTAAAGCCACGGCATCGAACGGCTTTAGCTTCTCATGAGTTCAAAAGTAATGAAAAACTTGCTCGATGTGCGGAGAAGGTGGAAATGGAGTATGCCGATGATTAGGTGATCTTTGACAAACAACAGAATAAGAGGTCTAGTTGGCAGTCAAAGGGGAAGAATTCATAAAAGAAACAAGGAGGTAAAACAACCAAATATCTATCCTATGAGAATTGTGGTAAAATGCACCCTGGAGAATGTTTATCCAAGTTTGTAAAGTGCTTTTGGTGTGGTAATTCTGGTCATATTGCTCGTAACTGTAAGGAAGATGATCATGCAGGCAATGAAAAGTTAGTGTTAAGATGTTTTAAGTATAATAAAATGGGTCATTATGAAAATGAGTGTCTAACAACGAACTCAACTGAGGGAAACCAGCCAGACTAAAAGGAGAAAGTAGTGGTGAAATCCTTTGCAACTACTTCAGCAGATGTTGGGCCATCGAATGAAGTAGTATCAGGTACACTGTTTGTTTGTTCAGATTATTCCAATGTGTTGTTTGATTCAAGGTCTACACATTCTTTCATTTCTGAGAAGTTTTCTAGTAAATTGGAAATTTCATCCCAAGATATGAATCCTGAACTTATGGTAAAAACACCAGGAGGGAACATTGAGACAAAAAGAAATTAAAAGAACCTTTCTATCCTTGTGTGTAGAAAGAATCTACCATCAACCTTATTGTTTTGCCTCTAGTAGAGTTTGATGTTATTTTGGGCATGGATTGGCTTTCTTTTTATCATGCTAAGATTGACTGCAGAGCTAAAATGGTTTCTTTTCAGAAAGATTTTCAGTTTGTCTACATGAATGAATCCTTGATTTTGATAACATATTAGGAAGTTGAGAAACTAGTAAAAGATGGAAATTAATGTTACCTTGCACATATTGTTGAAAATAAAGGAACTGTTCAGATTAATGATGTGCCGGTGGTAAATGTGTATTTTGATGTTTTTCCTGATGATTTGCCTGGTATTATTCATGATTGGGAAGTTGAATTTACTGTTAACTTAGTTCCTAATTCTAAGCCAATTTCAAAACCCCGTTATCGCATGGCTCAAGTTGAACTTTTAGAGTTAAAGAAGCAATTGCATGAGTTATTAGATAAAAGGTTTCATTCGACCTAACACATCACCATGTGGTGACCTATCTTGTTTATTAAAAAGAAAGATGGTTCAATGAGACTTTGCATTGATTATAGACCTTTGAATAACATTACTGTTAAGAACAAGTACCCTTTTCCTCATATCAATTATTTGTTTGATCAGATCCAGGGAGCTCAGTATTTTTCGAAGATTAACTTGAGTCCGGGGTACCATCAGTTGAAAGTCAAAGAAGCAGACGTTCCGAAGACTGCGTTTCGTACTAGATATGGACATTATGAATTTTTAGTTATGCCTTTTGGGTTAACTAATGCACCTGCTGTATTCATGAACCTTATGAATAGAATTTTCCACGACTTCTTGGATAAGTTTGTGGTTGCTTTCATTGAGGATATTTTGGTGTTTTATAAAAGTAAATAGCAGCGTGAAGGTAATTTAAGGGTTATCTTGAAAACCTTAAAAGAAAATAAACGGTATGGAAAATTCAGCAAGTGTGAGTTTTGGTTACAACAAATTTTTTTCCTTGGTCACATTGTTTCAAAAAATGGCATAACTGTTGATCCTGCTAAAACAAAAGTTGTTAAATAATGGCCAAGACCCACAAATGTAACTGAGATCCGTAGTTTTCTTGGTTTGGAAGGTTACTACCGAAGGTTTGTTGAGAATTTTTCACAGTTGTCTAGTCCAATGACTAAGCTAACTCGGAAGGGTGTTAAGTTTATCTGGACAAAATAATGTGATGATTATTTTCAGAAGTTGAAAAGAAGATTGGTGAATGCTCTAGTTTTGGAACTTCCTTCGAGGAATGGTGAGTTTGTTAGATACAGTGATGCTTCGCTGAAGGGACTTGGCTGTGTCCTTATGGAGAATGATCATGTAATTGCTTATGGTTCACGTCAGTTGAAAACTCATGAGGCAAATTACCCTACACCAGACTTGGAATTAGCTGCTGTTGTATTTACTCTAAAAATTTGGAGGCATCATTTTTATGGATTCAAGTGTGAAATATATACTGATCACAAGAGTTTAAAGTATATATTCACTCAGAAATAATTGAACATGAGACAGAGGAGATGGATGGAATTAATCAAGGATTGTGATTGTCCAATTCATTACCATCCGGGAAAAGCAAATAAATTGGCTGATGCTTTGAGTCGAAAAAGTAATGCTTCATTAACCATGCTACATTTGGAATGAGAATCTTTGGTTTTTGATTTGATGAACTTTGGAATAGAATTTGATGGTGTAGGAAGTTCCTCTGTTTTGTTTTAGGTATCAGTGAGATCATCCCTATCAGAGGGAATTAAGCAAGCACAGAATCAAGACCGCGAGTTGTAGAAAAAGGTAGAGCTGGTTCATAAGGGTAAGCTGCCTGAATTAAACATTGATAATGATTGTGTTTAGAGGTTTGGGAAGAGATTATGATTGCCTAGTGATTCAAAATTGATGAATGAGTTTTTATGTGAGGCTCATAGTTCCCTATTTTCAGTTCATCCTGGATGTACAAAGATGTACAAGGATCTGCGGGAGTATTACTGGTGGGATGGAATGAAAAGAGATATTGCTGATTTTAATGTGAAGCGTTTGACTTGTCAGCAGGTTAAAGTAGAGTGGCAATTACCGAAAGGGATGCTTCATCCTTTAACAGTACCAGAGTGGAAATGGGAAAATATATCCACGGACTATGTTTTGGGATTACCGAAGACATCTCGAGGTAATAATGCAATCTGGGTTATTGTTGATCTCTTGACTAAATCTGCTCATTTCATTCCTATTCGAGATACTTTCTATCTAGATCAACTTTCTCGATTATATCTTAAACAAATAGTCAAGTTTCATGGTTTTCCTCTATCCATTGTATCTGATCGTGATCTCAGGTTTACTTCTATCTTTTGGAAGGGCTTTCAAAAGACGTTGGGTACTGAATTAAATTTTAGTACAACTTTTCATCCTCAGTTAGATGGGCAGTTAGTACGAACAATTCAAACTTTGGAGGATATGCTACATGCTTGTTCGATGGATTATCAGGGAAGTCGGGACTAACATCTTTCTTTGGATGAATTTTCATATAATAATAGTTTTCATTACAGTATACAGATGGCACTGTTTGAGGCATTATATGGGAAGCGGTGTCGAACTCATTCTTTTTGGGATGAAGTGGGTGAAAGGAAGCTGATGGGACCAGAATTGGAAGAAGAGATGCTAGAAAAAGTTCAGTTGATTCAGAAACATATGAGAATAGCTCAGAGCAGACATAAAAGTTATGCAGACAACAGGAGGAAGGATCTATCTTTCGAGGTAGGTGATCTTTTTTTTCTCAAAGTTTAACCATGAAAAAGTGTGATGCGATTTGGTAAGAAAGGAAAGCTTAGTCCAAGGTTAATTGGACAATATGAATTTCTAGAGAGAGTTGGATCAGTTGATTACCGAGTGGCTTTACCTCCGAGTTCATCTCAGGTACACAATGTTTTTCATGTTTCGATGTTGAGAAAGTATATGCCAGATCCATCTCATGTTTTGAGCTAGAGTTAGTTCAGTTGGAAGAGAATCTCTCTTATGAAGAAAAACCGATCTAGATTCTTGACTGAAGAGAGAAAGTGTTACGAAATAAGTTAATTCACCAGGTAAAGGTTTTGTGGAAAAACCATATGGTTGAAGAGGCAACGTGGGAATCTGAAAATGCTATGAAGGATAAATACCCCCACTTATTTTGATAAGTGAATAAAATTGTGAGGACGCAATTCCCAAAAGGGGGGAAGGATTTAACATCCCATGTAAATAAAGAATAAAAAAATTTCATATTTATTAGTATTTGAGAATTAAATATTAATTTTACTTTAAAGGGGTTTCTATGTTCGATAGCGTACCCGATACGCAACAATGAGTTCCCTTGAAATCTTACCTTGCACACTAGTAATATAAAAATATTTTTTAAAAATGGTAGTTAAGATGTAGCCTTTGTATCGGCGGGAATGAATAGAAATAACCAGAATATGATTATATATGTTTTTTAAATGTTTTTACATTTATCCAATAAAAGATAAGGGCTTAAAATAAGAAAAGAATTCAATTTTAGGCATAGATACTCTAATATTCACTAAAAGGTCAAACTATCTCCTTTTAATGGAGAACCTTCTTTAAATATAGTTTTGGTCACTCTTATACATTATATTGGACTGAATAATACTTTTCCTTATATTCGGGACATCAAAATTTACTTTGTGTAAATTTTTGGTATTTTACCGATAGAGTTCATTTTTTAATGAATAGTGAAAAATGTTGTATTGTAATTTCGAAAATCTTTTTAATCTAATTTTTTTATATGATTAGATTCTATTTTTAATTGGTTTTAATGTGAAATTATAATATATTTTTATCATTAATCCAATAGTGGTTGTTGGAATTAATTTCACTTTGAAATTGGACTTAAAATAGTGTCAATCTTTTGATATATATTGTTTCATAAAAACACACTATTTGTTATGACAGCGGGAATTAATTATTAAATTAATTAATGTAACATATATGTTTTGAATTTTGTAAAATAGACATAATTTTTGAATTCGTAATATCAAATATAGCTTAGGATGACGTTTTGGTATTTTTCTAAATAACTTCAATTTTTGATGAATAGCGAAACCACTAAGTGGTACTTAAAAAAACCGATTTTTCTTTTAAATGAAATTTTACCACCTTTATGTTTGGAATTTCAAATATCCGACATACATGGTTGTCATTAGGAAGTAAAATCTGGTTCAATGGGATTAAAATAATTTTTTTGGTGAATAGTAACTTTTAAGTTTTTAATCGCGATTAGAGGTAATTAGTGTAATTTAAGGTAAAAATAATTATTTAATAAAATTAAATGACCTTGAAACATGTCCTACCCTTATTGGATGTGTCATGGACGACTAAGAGAATACATGGGTCAACTTGGGGACCCCATGGAGCCGCTTTGGTTGGAAAAGGACATTAATAACTTTTTATTTAATGTTAAAATAAAAATGTCACAAACATGTTTTGTTTTGATAAAACAATTTTTTAAATGGTGTTATACAAGTCATATTATTGACTATAAATATTCATTAGAATACTAAAAATATTTCCTACATCATGATATTTTTTTTTATAATTTTTAGACATTAAATAAATTAAATTATTTATGACACCATGATGATGCAGCGATTACCTCATTATTTAATGATTTAAATAAAATGAAATGATAATGTAAAATATAAGACCTACATATGTCAAAAACCTATTGTATTTGTGGATTTCTAACTCTTATCACCTTATCCTTGAAATATATAATTTTGGGACCTTTAAAATCCGAAAATCATTTTATAATAAAGTAACCTTTTATAACTTTCCAAGAGTGCCCCTCCTCTCCTCTTATAAAAGGCCCCCATCTCTACCACCTTACCCACACCCCTAAAGACTTTGGCTCGGCCAACCCCTGCCCATTTTTTCTGTACACATCACTCTGTTACTCCTAGAATCCTCACTTTTGGCAGATGTCTTCCCAAGGAAGCCTTTGAGCTCAAATCAAAAAAGAGGTACCCATTTTCAAGGTAATGTCTTCCCTAGTGTTCTGTTGTTTTATTTTTCTTCTCAAACCCCCTGAACTCTTTTTATTTATTTATTTTGTAAAAGCACCAGTATCTTAAATATACTAGGATGTTTTTATGATACATATTAGAGCAACACATACACACACCTCCGTCTAATGGTTAAAGAACATACTGTTTCTGTGGTTGGTGAATTTCTGCCTCATGAAACGATGATTGTTTAATCTTTTTTTAACACCTTTAATGGTGTCCATTAAGATGTCACTCTATTTATATATGATATATATTATGATTATGTTTTCCTTATTCTTCTTTATTTTTAATTTGCGGCATACCTTTATGGTTTCCATTATGGGTAAACATGATAATTTCATTTTAGGAAGTGCGGACTACTGCACCCTCAAAGTGATTTGATTCGTTAATACCATATGTGCTACGTATAAAGGATAGATTTGATGATATTATATATGATATTATACTGTAATTATAATATACCTATATATCATTATGATTTCACTCCATTAAATATGAAATAGAAATGAAATTAGCGTTCATGTGTACGTACGGCTTACCGTCTCCATGAATGGTGCATTTCATTTCTTACCTCTAAATGTTATATACTATTATAAATACATGTATATGATAGATATATATGATATATATGATATCCAAACCATGAATAACATTCTTTATATAATGATCCTTCGACCACACGAACAACATGTAATCATAAGAAGTCCACTTTCGACTTAAGAACCAAATATCGACAAAACAAACATTATTAACTTAAATGATTACATAATGTTTATAACATAGAAATAAGTGATATAAAAGGAATAATAAGCATGAAAATGGTTGTTAAGCAAGTATAAATTAACATTAGTTTATTATTCAGGAGATTAAAGAGCAATTGAGTCATGTCAGACACGAGGTAAGGGACTTCGTCTCAATCTCCTTTCATTGAGGAATATTTTGTTTTATACACAACATTCTTTTATATGGTGTATAAACCCCTTTGACTTTTAATTTTATTCAAAAATAATATTTTTATATGAATCGTTTTACTAAACGTCAAAAATAAATATTTCTTTTAACGTATGCGGTGACAACGACCTTTTCCGCCGCCCTGAGTATTATTTGGTCTTTGGCTTCCTCAACAAGCCGTAATGTTTTTAAAATGAAATAAATACCATATACACTTTTATGTCTCTTGGTATTGAAAATGGTTTTTATAGTGGATTTGTTTTTTCAATATATTTAAGTTATATATTTTGATCAAATTGTGGAAATTTTTTCTTTCCATTATATTTGTTTTATGTCTTATGATTTTATAATGGTACTTGGACATTTGACGGGTGGTTACGTGATAAACCATATGACGGGTGGTGCTGTGAATACCAGGATGAGTGGTTACGTTATAACCTCCAATACATTGGGTATGGAAGTTGGCCATATGGCTATTCCATTAAGTGATATGTGTGGAAGTCGACCGGATTGTTATTCCACTTAAATATGTTTATGTCCCAAGTAACATTTATATGTTATGTGTTCTTTATATGGTTTTTATGGTAATATTTTGGTTACAAAAGGGTAGGTATTGATATTTTATTCAGTGAAGAGTTTTTACTACTTCATAAAGGTGAAAAGTATTAATTTGATTAAGTATACATGGTTTACTTGTTGTTTTAAAAAACTAACAGTTTTCATTCATTGTGTTTCCCTTACTGAGCTTTTTATGATCACCACAAGTTTTTTTGAAATGTTTTTCACATGACTTAATGTGGAATAGTGTCAAGGATGGGATCATGGGAAAGTCATGCTATATAAAACATGGAACTATAAATGTTTCTTTTTAAGAGTTTTTATTTTATGGAAACTTAGTAGAAGTGTCTACTTTGTAATCTTTTGAGATGTAGTAGTTAAGATCTAATTATCTAAAACCCTAAACCTGAAAAGATCCTCAATGGGAATTATTCATTTAATTCAATTTTAAGTGAGGTTTAAGGCTGGGGCCTTATATAGTCTCCTGTCTACCAATCCCAAAAATAGTAGGACAAAGAAAAAAGGAGGGTTCCTCTAATACCATATTGTCACGAACCAACCCGGGTCGACCCTAAACTGGTCACCGGACCCGGCCCGCGACATGGCCTCAAGCGCATCTCCCCTTATGCCGGAGGCTGCTGACTAGGGGCGAGGGTGTTAGGTATGTCTGGGGGAGAGACTATACCCTCTTATTAAAGTTAAGAAAAGTGACCAAATACAACAGCTGTGGAGGCAATGTAAATAATAAGAAAGTAGTGGAAGAGATTTATTCATTTATAAGGTTTGAACAAAGTTGGAAAATGTCAATTTATATGGAAGATGCATGCATGACATGCTAATGATACAATGGATGCAGTAAACCATGCAACATACTTACACATAAATGAAAAAAGTAAATAAACAAAAGACTCAAGCCTGATGAAGATCTCCATAAGCATCCTGAGCCTTAGCTTGGTCACCTAGTAATAAATACAAGTACAAGAAACCACAACGACAAAGTTCTGCAACCGAATAGAATCTACTCAGGTACCCCATTGCAATGGCGGCCTGAGTAGTGTGTGAGATATATATCTCAGTAGGCCAGCACCACTGGGGTCTAGCCCACTCTAGACAATGAAATATAATTAAACAATGTGTTGGTATTTATAAACAATAATGATACAATACAAACAATAAACACCCATCCAGGTTCCAAAATGTACACCTGACGGCAATACCTACCTCGGCCCATAGCCGGAATAAGAACCTGTTTAAAACAACACAAGTACATTTGGTTTATGAATAAAAACCATTTTTATCATTTTTCTCACTTAATCTATTTATTCACTTATCATTTCAACTCAGATTGGAAATCCATTCATTCTTACCCTTCATTATTTGATCACAATTCACTCGGGTTTTACCCACATCTCTCATTCTTTTCATAAATCGTTATTATCATTTGTTTGGTGTTGAACGCCATGTCAAACAACCCAATTCTCATTTGGTGTAGATCGCCATGTCTAACACCTCGAATCACATATGGTATAGATCGCAATGTCTAATAGCTAGATAATTATTATTTGTAGATCACCATGTCTAACACCCTATATCACAAGCTTGGATAACCATTGGGAGGGAACACTGTGTCCAAACCCAACTTTTAAATTGGCCTATAACGCCATGTCTAGGACCCAGAATCTCATTTTTTTTACAACCATTTATCAATTAATTAATTAGTCGACACAATCCACATTTCATAATTAATTCTTCACATTTAATTATCCAAATCGGTTCTCAACATTTCCTAATAAGTTCTTGTAATTAATTATCTATAATCTGAATTCTGGAACTTGGATGAGAAATATAAGGTAAATAAAAGTTTATGGCATCAACATGCCTCAATAATGGGTTATTGATGAAATTAAATGGTAAAAGCTAACAAACTTGTTCAAGAAAGGCATTCAATTCAAACAATCGTGTTACATTTATAACACAAAGAACATTGAAAAAGGGGGGCTTTTAGGAGGGGCACACCCAAGGGGGTGGCCAAGATGGAGAGCAAGCACACAGAATGGGCTTTACCATAAATGAAGGCCACAATGGGCATGAGAGAACCACCCCAAAATTTAAATAAGATATAATGAGGCATCACCGAAAGGTTGTGACCGGAGGCACAAGATGAGGCATGACATAAGCGTCGAAGTAAAGGGAAGTGGGTAAACACCCTACACTAAAAGTTCTAATTACATGGTAATCCATGAACTTAAGAGGCATCATGGCTCATTTATTATTTTTCAAGGAGAAATGTCATTTGAGGTAACCAGTAAGGTACATGTACAAGCATGTCATTTATCAAGTATAATATCAAGCATAAAGAGTCTTAAGACATTTAATAAAGAAATCACAAAAATCTACTACTACGTTTTATTTTCATCTCAAAGATAGCTCACCTCCATTGGAGGAGTTTTATTATAAAACATGTCATTACATTATCAAACAATTCACTTAGTGATATTTATCATTTATTTTAAAACTCATTAAACACTTAACAAAATTAAGAAGCCAAGCAATAAGGATGGAAATAATGAAACGATATCGATACATTTTATGATTGAAGGCAGAACACCTCGGAAGATGGGTTTTATTATTAAATAGTTAGTTTAGTTACCACGCAACCACTTTTATCTTCTTCCTACAATTCACACGATTTGCACAGAAGCATTTAATCGGAATTAAAATTGAATAATTATAATGCTAATATAGTGCAACATTGACCTCACTATTACTTTACTTCAATTTTAAGGGCAAGGAGAGGGACGCTACCTCTAGGTGGATCCATCTGTCCACTCCGGCTCTTGGTGCTTTCTAACAAAGAGTCGCTGCTGCTCCCCCACTAAGCATATGCACCTTCACACACATGCAAGGACACGTTGCCCCTATGCACGTATTCTCATGGCCCATGAATACGTGAAAGGGGATCCTTACACATGTGCTTATATGCATACACTAGTCTCCACTCACTTGCACATGCATTTTTATATATGTATATAGGCACACCTAGCCCCATACACATATACCCACTTCCATGGATGAATACATGTGTAACAGGGGAACCTAAATACATATACACACTAACCTATGCATGCACAAGCGAATCTCCTAGACTCCGGCAACTCGAAACCAGAAAAAACATACCAACGCACTACAAGATAAATACTAAAAACCATAAGACACAAAAAGAAATCGAATTAGGTAAGGAAAAACTAACTGGTGGAATTAAAACCTTACCTCGGGTGTTGGAGGCCAACCAAAACAAATATAGAACCATAGAACGAATCTCAACGCACTACAAGCAACATGTTGGGAACTCATAAACACCAAAATCCCCAAATTTGACAAGTGCGAAATAAAGAAAGAGGTGAAATCCTCACCCCGAAACCATACCGACAGTCTAAAACTCCCAAACCGCTTCGTATTCAGCGGCGTTTGCTAGAACGCGCACCAGGGAGTCCCAAGGAATCCTTCACACACCCTAAAACCAAAATAATGCCAAAAATTCGGGTTACCACAAAACCCCTAAATTTCTCCAAACCAAATGTGCACTGAAAAATGGGACGAATCATTAAAGAGAGGGGGAAGGACACATCTAAAGACCTGACTATGGTGGATCAAGTCCTGTAGATGATGAAAAGTGGATGAAGTCATCCGTAGAAGAGGGAGGTCACGCATCGGGCCGCCGCGTGCTGCAGTGGTTCGGTCGGAACCGTTGTGCGTGGCTGTTGTAGGGTCGGCTGAGGGAGGAGGAGAGAGCGGGGGGGGGGGGGGGGGCGACGCGCTGGTGGTCCGGCTATTGCAGGGTCTGCCGAGGGAGGATGAGATGGAGAGGGGGTTGTGCTAGGGTTGCAGGCCGAGGGCCTGTGCGCCCCTTACAGGATAAGGAAGGGGTGGGGGAGGGGGGGTCTCTCCCCCATCATGTTTTCTAAAAAAACAAGAAAAAAAGAACATAAAATAAAATAAATAATACATAATATAAAAAATGAAAAATAATAAATTAACATACAAAATAATAAAACTCCCCATCAAATTATGAAACTCCCTAATAAATTTAAAACACTTCGATGACCATCTAAAACTCCCCATTAATTAAACATTCAATGAAACATTTAGTTATGTCAATGGATTAATTAATTCATAATTAATTAACGCAAGAAAATTAATTAACTTAAAAAATAATTAATTAAGTCATGACACATTAATAAATTCGCAAAATATTAACTATCTATGTTACTCAAATTTAATTAAATCCTTTTAAATTTTATTTAATTAAATAAAAAATACAAATTTTAAATCTGGATAAACCGCACGTATTGACTCGCACCGTCTGAAAACTCGTGTGCAGCCCACGCTCCAGCTACCGGATACCTGGGGTATCCCACATGGCCCAACTACACAGTTAAACCTACTGCACGCAGTCCAATATCACCACTTAAAATGGTTCCAAAACTTGGGACCTCGTTGCGAAGCTCGGTTTTTAAAACCGACCCATTGATAAAAGAAAAAGTTCAAAAACCATCGTATTTTATCCGGTTCACCACACGGGAAGTGACATCCTTCCCCCCTTAGAACTTCTCATCTCCAAGAATCCTTTGGGAATAACGTAACTGTCACCCATCCTACACAATTTAGGAAGTCTTTCACAAAGGGGGTCATGTTGCATCTCCAAACATCCAACACACGATCAAACAATGGTTAGGCAAGCGACACATAATCCATTAAAATCTACACCAACACTCATTTACCAATCGAAACACCACGACGACACTTACTTGATATTGTATAACCTACAGGAAAAGAGAGCTACATGATTATCAATCCCGAAATAAAGGTCATGAAAAACATGAACACACTTCCGAATAAAGGTGTTTATTTAAGCTTGGGGAGTCTAACTAGGGACAACTACATGCAAGAGGTTCTTCTCCAATGCGACTCAAGGAGAAACTCAATCTACCCCTATACGAGGGTCTTAAACAGAGAATGTCGCTATAGGTTCCACTTCCCTTCCCTTTTTATTTAATCACATTTAATCCTTAATCATTAAGGTGACCTACAAGGGCCCCACTAAGAAAACCTGGTTTCATTATCATGCATCCCAATAACAATTTTCAAAAATTATTAAAATTAAAGCACCTAAATGGTTCATCACATAAAAACATTCCCCAACCAACCTACTTGGGTCCAATTTCATATTAAATGATAATAATTTTTATTACAGAACAAAATTAAACATCGTTCACATTTCTAAGAATTTAAAACAGCATCGCCGTCACATTTCATATGGGTTTCCATTTCCCAACTCATGAAGCGCCCAAACACTTCATGGGTTGAAAGTTCAATTACACGGTTTACCCTTTTCCCAAGTTATAAGGCGCCCATACACAATACAACATGAAAACTGTTTATGTCATAATTGCAACAAATAAATTCAATCAAAGCAATAAATCAATTATCGACAAGCTACCATGACTTTACAAGTAGCTAACACAGAGTAACATGCTGAAACTATTAAAAACATTCTATAACACAGAAGCATGGAATAGAATAATGACATATTATCACTCAAGCCTATTAGATCTACTAGTAAAACATGTTATCTAAAAGGGAATGGTAAACTAGTACAATACATAGAATATATAAGGCACAAAATACATACCAGCAAGAATACTACTAATGTAACTACATGTCTTGTTATATATGAATGACATGTGAATCTCTATGTTCCTATTATGATGCATGAAATGCTTTGTATTTACCATAACATGTTAAGGGTTAAGTACTATAATTATTATAAACCATAAGTAGTAGAAATTACACCAATCACTCGAGGTGAAATCATATCAACTGTAATATCAAAAATCATGAACAACAATCCCAACCCTAGTCACTTGGTCATTTCCCGTACGTGGGGTGATTAGTCCCAAGCACAGCTATTAACCCATGTGCCGAAAAATTCCTAGTCTCCTATCTTCCAATCCCAAAAATAGAATGACAAAGAAAAATGAGGGTGCCTCTGATACCATTTTTTCACGAACCAACCTGGGTCGACCCCGAACCGGTCACCCGAGTCGGCCCACGACATGGCCTCATGCGCATCTCCCATTATGTCGGAGGCTGCCGACTAGTGACGAGGGTGTAAGATTAGTCAGGGGGGATACTATAACCTCTTATTAAAGTGAAGAAAATGGACCAAATACAATAGCAGTAGAAGTAGTTTAAATAATAAGAAAGCAGTGGAAAAGATTTTATCATTTAGAAGGCCTGATCAAAATTGGCAAACATCAGTTTATATAGAAGATGCATGCATGACATGCTAATGATACAATGGAAGTAGGAAACCACACAACATACTTACACATTAATTCAAGAAGTAATTTAACAAAACCCTCAAGCCCGAAGAAGATCTCTATAAGCATCTCGAGCCCTAGCTCGGTCCCCTGCTCCTAACTCCATGTACAAGAAACAACAACACCAAGGTCCAGCAACCAAACAGAATCTACTCGGGTACCCTAGTGCAATGGCGGCCTGAGTAGGGTGTGAGATATATATCTCAATAGGCCGGAACCACCGAGATCTAGCCCAATATAGACAATTAAATATAATTAAACAATGTTCTGGTATTTCCAAACAATAACAATACAATACAAACAATAAACTCCTGTCTGGGTTCCAAAAAGGACACCTGATGGCAATACCTGCCTCAGCACATAGCCGGAATAAGAACCTGTTTAAAACAACCCAATTACATTTCGTTTAAGTGTAAAAACAATTTTTATCATTTTTCTCACAAACTCTATTTATTCACTTATCATTTCTACTCAGATTGGAAATCCATTCATTCTTACCTTTCTTTATTTGATTACAATTCTGTCGGATTTTACCCACATCTCTCATTCTTTTCATAAATCATTATTATAATTTGTTTGGTGTTGAACTCCATGTCAAATACCCTAATACTTATTTGGTGTAGATCTCCATGTATAACACCTCGAATCACATTTGGTGTAGATCGCCCTGTCTAACACCTAGATAATTATTCGGTGTAGATTGACATGTCTAACACCCTATATCACAAGCTTGGATAACCATTGGGAAGGAATGCCATGTCCAAACCCAAATTTAAATTGTTCTAGAACTCCATGTCTAGGACCCATAATCTCATTTATTTATTACCATTTATCAATTAATTAATCAGTCCACACAATTCCCATTTCATAATTAATTCTTCACATTTAATTATCCAAATCTGTTCTCAACTTTTCCTAATATGTTCTCATAATTAATTATCTTTAATCATAATTCTGGAACTTGCATGAGAAATAGAAGGTACACCAAAGTTTATGGAATAAACATGCCTCAATGATGGGTTATTAATGACATTAAATGGTACAAGATAAAAATCTTGTCCAAGAAAGGCATTCAATTCAAACTATCATGTTACATTTATAACATAAAAAACATGGAAAAAGGGGGGCGTTTAGGCGGGGCACACCCAAGGGTGTGTCCACGAGGCAAAGCAAGAAACCAGGATGGGCTTCACCATAAACGAAGGCCACAATGGGCATGATCGAACCACCTAATAATTTCAATAAGAGTTAATGAGGCATCGCCGAAAGGTTGCAACAAGCGGCACAAGACGTGGAATGAAATAAGCTTCGATGTAAAGGGAAGAGGGTAAACACCCTATACAAAAATTTCTAATTACATGGTAAGCCATGAAATCAAGAGGTTTCATGTCCCATTTATTATTTTTCAAGGAGAAACATAATTTTAGGTAACCAATAAGGTACATTTACTAGCATGTCATTTATCAAGTATAATGTCAAGCATAAAGATTCATAAGAAATTTAAGCAAGAAATCACAAAAATCTACTACTACATTTTATTTTCATATTGAAGACAGCTCACATCCATTGGATGAATTTTATTAGAAAACATGTCGTTACTTTATCAAACAATTCACTTAGTAATATTTAACATTTATTTTAAAACTCATTCAACAGATAACAAAATTAAGAAGCCAAGTAGTAAGGAAGGAAATCATGAAACGCTATCGCTACATTTTTAGATTGAAGGCAGCCCACCTCGGAAGAGGGGTTTTATTATTAAATCGTTAGTTTAGTGACCATGCAACCACTTTTATCTTATTCATGCAATTCACACGATTTGGAGAGAAACATTTAATAGGAACTAAACCTTCATAATTAAAATGCTAAGAAAATGCAATATTAAACTCACTATTATTTTACATTTATTTAAAGGAAATGGAGAGGGACCCTTCCTCTAGGTGGATCCATCTGTCCACTATGGCTCCTGGAACATTCAAACTAAGAGCCGTTTCTACTCCCCCACTGAGCATATGCACCTTCACACACATGCAAGGAAACCTAGCCCCAATGAACGTATTCACATGGCCCATGAATACGTGCAAGGGGATCCTTACACATGTTCTTATATGCAAACACTAGTCTCCACTCACTTGCACATGCATTTTCATATATCTATATAGGCACACATATCCCCATACACATACACCCACTACCATGGATGAATACATGTGTAACTGGGGAACCTAAATACATATGTACACTAACCTATGCATTACTAGTCAAGTCACCTAGACTCCAGCAACTCGAAACTAGACGAAACATACCAACGCACTACAAGATAAATAATACAAACCTTTAGACACACAAAAAATCAAATTAGGTAAGGCGAAACTAAACGGCGACATTAAAGCTTTACCTTGGGTGTTGGAGACAAACCAAAATGAAGATAGAACCACACCGCAAAGATCAATGCACTATAAGCAACATGTTTGGAACTCATAAACACCGAAAGCCCAAAATTGGACATGTGTGAAACAAAGAAAGAGGTGAAATCCTCACCCCGAAACCATACCAATAGTACGAAACCACCCAAACCACTTGGCCTTCAGTGGTAGTTGTCGGAACATGCACCAGGGAGTCCCATGGAATCCATCGAATGCCCTAAAACCAAATGAATGCAAAACATTTTGGTTACCACAAAACCCCTAAATTCGGCCAAACCAACTGAGCAACAAAAAATGGGGAGAATCGTAAAAGATATGGTGAAAGACACATCTAAAGACCTTACCGTGGTGGATCGAGTCCTGAAGATGAAGAAAATATGATGAAGTCATCCGTAGAAGAGGGAGGTCGCGTGTCTGGCCTCCACGCGCTGTAGGGGTTTGGCCGAAACCGCTTTGCACGACTACTACAGGGTCGGCCGAGGGAAGATGAGAGGGAGATGGGGTCATGCTAGGGTTGCAGGTGGAGGGCCTGCATGACCCTTGTGGGAGAAGGAATGGGGTGGGGGGGGGGGTTTCCCCCTCTTGTTTTCTAGAAAAACAAAAAAAAACATATAATAAAATAAATAATAGATAATATATAAAAAAAGAAATAAAAATTAACATAAAAAATAATAAAACTCACCATCAAATTATGAAAATCCCTAATAAATTTAAAACACTTCAATGACTATCTGAAACTCCCCATTAATTAAACATTCCAACAAACATTTATGCATTTCAATGCATTAATTAATTCGCAATTAATTAATGAAAGACAATTAATTAACCTACAAAATAATTAATTTAGTCCTGACGCATTAATAAATTCTAAAAAGATTAACTATATACGTTAAACATATTTAATTAAATCCTTTTAAATTTTATTTAATTAAATAAAAAATCCAAATTGTAAATTTGGATAAACCGCACATCTTGACTCGCACCGTCTAAAAAACCATGCGCAGCCCGCGCGCCTGCTACCGGATACCCGGGGTATCCCGCATGGATGACCCACACAGTTAAACCTACTACATGCAGTCCGATATGACAGCTTAAAACAGTTTCAAAACTCGAGACCTCATTATGAAGCTCGGTTTAGAAAACTGACCCATTGATAAAAGAAAATGTTCAAAAACCTTCATATTTTATCCGTTTCAAAACACGGGATGCGACAATTGGTATACAAATTTAGAGAATATTTAAAGATGAAAAAATCATTTTTCATTACTACATTATTTTATAGCTATTTGTTTTAAAATAGATTCTTTATAGTTCTGATTGTGTAAGCCTGTTGATAATGTGTTGATGACATCCAATAATTTTGAATTTCCTTCATTAATAAATTTGATATCACTATTAATTATATTTATTTAATGTCTTTATCATTGAAATCATTTAAATTTTATTTTTCAATTAGATGACATGTTTTTTAATAATTTACTTAATGTTTTAATAATTTCTTATATAATTATGAGATTCACTTTATTGATTAAATTCGATGTGTTTTTATTTATCTACATTCAATATCCATTATTTTTATGATAATATTTAATTGATATTATATATGAATGCATTTACTTCGATGTATATTTATTACAAGGGATGAATGTAATTTTAATTACCTTGAAATATTTAATATTATTTTTTACTCATAATAAATTCAATTCTGGTTAATCCTTACTGAACATTTGAGCTGGCCCTTATTTTGTATCCATTCAAAAGTAATTTTTGAAGACGAATTTGATATTTGTTCATGGAGATTCTATATGTAATAAGTTTATTCCCCACAATTTTAATTTCATAATTTTTTGTTACAAATATAATGAAAATATCACTTGTGTATTATATTTATCTTGACCACAAAACTATTCAATCCATCTGGATGTGAGTGATTATATATTATAAATATTTTAGAATGTGGTCACTGGAAATGGGCTACTAGGATTAGGGTTTTTTAGTTTGTATTAGAGTATTTTTAGTATATTCCATGAGAACTATATATAAAAAACATATACTAGCTATCATAAATCATAAAATAGATATTTAGAATAAGTATAAAATATAATTGAAATGTTTTTAAGGAAACAATTATGTGGTTTCTTCATGAAATAAATATATTCTTTGATACAAATATTGATTATGGTTCTAGAATTTTTATACCTAGGGGTAATAAATATGAAAATGGATTAATGATTTTAACCTAACAATCACCATATGCACAAAAAATTCGGCTTTACATTTCACATGGATGGATACTCTTAGTGTATACTCATGGAATAATTCAAATTTTCATTATAAAACAATATTATGTTTTTGAATAGATGATATAAATGAATGATCATGATAATCCATTAGATTTTATAAATTGAATGGAAATTATCTCAGAAGAATAAGAATTTTTTTGAGGAATAGTTTGGATAAATCAATGATTTTATGGGGTCAAATGATTAGTTTAATGGAAGAAAATAAATAAAATCATAGGTTAAATTTATTTATTTTTTATCATAGATGTTGAGATCCTTGGAATTATCAAAGTCACTTACCATGAATAATTGTTAAATACTATACCTTGGAATGACCAATACTGAAATATACTTATCAGAGTTTATGTTAGGATTCAAGAATTATATTATATAATAACATTTTCTAATGGAAATTGAATATTAGAATCATGAAACATTTAATGTTTTGGGTTAATATTAGATTAATATATGCCTTCACAATATTAAGTGTTATATATACCACTATAGTCAAAATGATTTTATGAATGATGATAAGTTAAATTTATTAAAAAACTCAATTTTGATTTGTTGTTGGGGCTATAAAAATATAAATGATATTTATTAGAGAATTATAGATGTCATATGTTATATAGAAAATATTATTTTAGGATTAAATTATTTAAATATTATATAGATAATTTTAATGTTAGTGATATCTTTTAGGGTTAATATGATCTTTAAATACATTTTACAAATATTTAAATATTATTGTTAGACATTGTGAAAATGTTATATTGAAAAACATTGAAAAAATGTGATTATTATATTTAGCCCACGTTTGATAGTATAATTTTTTTGGGACACTAACAGTGTTGTATTAATATTTTTTGAAAAAAGACAACCATATATCAGGTGACAAGCCATCACATCCAGATAGGTTATAGGTCTTGAACCCCTAACTAATGGATATTAAGGGTTTAATACCATTCAACGAACTGTGTGATGAGTTGGTTAATATGTCATTTATTAGATAAATTATTTAAAAAATATATATTATTTATGAATTAGTTGTGTTACTTTGTTGTACTATATATTAATTTATATGATTTTTAACAACAGAAAAAAAAATATTTGTTTGGGAAAATAGTCATAGAAAGATGGAATTACATTCCACACTTTTATGGATCAAATAATTCATTAAAAGTTAATATTTGTGCTTCGGGACTGAAAATTATTTTCTCTATTTTTATTTCATGGATGAAGGGATTAATATGAAATTCATCGAAGAACAAAAAAAGAATAAAATTTTTCTAAGGAAAAAAACGTATCATTTAAGTATATTTCATATATTGATTGATAGAAAATATATTCTTAAAAATTATGAAAAAATTCATGAAAAAAATTATATACTATGAAGCCTATGGTATATTAAATTATCCAATATTCTTGATTTTTATACCCTTATCATTCAATTTATAGTCACTTTTTTGTGATCAATGAAATGATTCACTCTATATAATTAATTATTCATTCCTTAAATTTCCATATTTTCACATTCCACCAATTTTATCCTACATAGAATCATATATTATTGTTATTCCAAATGATCCTTATTCCTCCCTTTCTCTATTATGAAGAAGATATTTTATTAACCCTTTTATGATATCGGTATTCCAAAAAATAATTGTAAAATATCCAACACTTCATTACCGACATCATGTCTAAATTTTGATGATGAAGATTATTTAATATGAGGAGAATTTAACACCATGAAATTATAAAATTATAGCATTTTTTCTGGATGCAAATGTGAAAATCAACACCAAAAATAAAAAACTGAAAAAATATTTTGTTTTTAAATTTTAATCACATCAAAACATTATAGAATAAGAAAACCCATGTCAAAATATAACCTAATATGTTACCCAATTATAAAAAATCCAATAAATTTAAATTTAGTTATAATAGAAAATAAGTTATTAAAATAATGGTTTTTTATTGATTAATTATAAAATAAGATTCATTTAATTGAAAATTAAATGTATTCTAAGAAATTGTATTTTTATAAAAGAGGGAGTAGTTTTGTTTTTCATACATAACTGGAAAGTATTATTTAATACTATAAGAAAATTAATATTTCGAATTAACCATGATTTTTAATTTATAAAATAAAAATTACCTTAACATGAACTATTTTAGCTTTTTGAAATTTTTTAGTTTTTGATGAATATTTAAAAATATAGATTTTACGTATAAATGATTCTTTTCACTTAAGATATTAACAATGTAAAATTAAATTTTAATTTTTTTATAATGATAAATTATTTTAGTTACATGTATATTAATATAATATATATAATTTAAATCATTTTATGTTGAATTTTGTCATAAAAATAAAATAAATATTTGAACATTTTTTCTTTGAAAACTTGATTTCATGTCAAATATACAAGATTATTTTTGAAATTAAATTTAACATATTATTGGAATATAATGTCTAATGATGATGGAAATATTTTAAATAAAAGAAATTTATTTTTCAAAATAATTTAAAATTCATTTTTATACCAAAATAAAGAATTATTATAGTAAAAGATAACTACATCACTTAAGCTAAAAAGTTGATTTACAAGGATAAAAATAAAATTATAAGGATTAATGTGACCTAAAACGTGGAAATATTTATTTTATTTCCAAATAAATATCATATCATTAATGATTTTATTTAATAATTCATTTTTAACCCCTTTTAAATGTGAAAAAAAGGTACACATTCATATTCTCATAAAATATTTGTGGGCCACTGATATCACTTATAAATAGTAACCCACACAAATCACTTATTTACCCCATAAAACCTTACTAGTCTTGACAATACGATCCCAAAAAAATTTCATATTCTATTATATAAACATATATGCCTCATTTTTGATTGAAACCCATCCTAACATGTATTTTCTATTTCATCTCAATGAGTTTACCTACATAAGAAGAATTTTCATCAATGGTTAGTTTTATTTAATAAATTCTTAATCCTATGTAAATTCATCTGAAACCAGAAATCTATAATAAAATATCTATATTAAAATCATATGTTGTTTTTATAGTAATTTCATGACTTATAAAAAAATAAACTAAACTAATTTGTGTTACAAAATAATCATTCGTGTGTACATCAGACTACTACATCCCGAACGGATGTCAATCATTTTTTTATTACCACCTATCATGGGTGGGTATATTAATGTATAAAAACTATATAAATGATTTCTAAGACATATATATTCAATTTGATTCATTATATAAATTATAACATCATTAATTTCTATTACATATGGTAATTAATAACCTCACTTATGAGTAGGACGACCTACCTCCTCCCAAAGCGATGTGAATTGTTTTTCAATAACCCTCACATAGAATATAATAACAATATTTTTATTTAATATATGTGATATAAATGTAATAATTATGATATTAATGACATATTATTAAATTTAATTCTATATTATATCAATTTCAATCTTGTCATTGATATGTTAATTTCTCAAAAAATATATCATTTTAACATATGGTGTTCTAACGCTTAATATAAAATTTTTAGAGAAATATTTTTTATGTATTTATTAGATAATCTGTATATATATTTTATGAAATAGAAAATTTTTCATGAATTAAAATCACTAATACATCAGGGAAAATATTTCGGTGGTTTTTTAATAATTCATTTTTTGATAAATAATGTAAAATAAAAAATGATTAATGGAAAAATTATTTTTTAAATTTATTAATAAAAAAAATAAAATTATTTATACAGAAAAAATAGATTAATTCTATATAAATTAATTTAATTTCAATAATTAGAATCATTATTAAATTTAATACTGATATAAAAACATCATATTCTTTGGTCATTTTATCTTCGGAAATATTCTCTCTCTTAACATATGTGGGAATGATATTAAATTGCATTCTCACAAATGTGTAAATTGAATTTTGATAAATTTATTAAAAAATTTAAAACATATTAATTTTTTTTTCAAATGAGCTCACATTGTTTTTTTAAGAAGGATAGTGAAAAAAATAATAATTACTTACAAAGATTTAGGTAAATATTTATTTACAGTGGGGTTAAAATGAAATTAAAATAATTAAAATGACATAAAACTAGTCTAAAATATATTTTTTTACCCATATATTGACCATATATTTGTATTGATAATTAATAAAAACCATTGGACTCTGGTATCATGTTTTAACCTTGGGATCCCCTTATTGTTTAAAATTGTTTATAAGTCTTCAACTCACCTCACTAATAAAACCCCACCAAATCCCATATATTCTTTAAAACATTAACACTTTTCAGTTTAAAAAATACCATCTGTAATAACATAAAAATACCCATAACCATATCTTTTATTTATTAATTGGATATAAATGACACCTATGATTGGTTTTGGTGATAACCCATTTATTATACCTAATGAAGTTGCAATGTTCGTCAATGAGTGTTATTATTTTATTTCATAATCCACCTCCCTCAATTCATATTAAAACATGTTGATATAAATACATTACATTCATATATAAACTATGATTTTATTATACTAAATTAATACCCTTCTACCATATCAACATCCATCAAATTGGTCACAAAAGTATCTTTTGATTGTATAGCGGACACCACCTAAAAAATGATGTGATTTATGTTACCATTATTATCAATCATGCATGGGTATGATTATTGATACAAATTATATATAATATATATATAAAATTATAATAAAATTTATTAATTATATCATATATACAATTTTACTTTCCACTCCGTATAGGATATGATAACGTCCATGATGTGTACCCTAGATTATCACCTCATGAAATCATTTGATTTATTTTTCACTGAATATTTACTTGGACTTTAAAAACAGAAATTTAATTAAAATAATTATTATAAATAATATAATTATTTTATTAATTAAATATATATAATTTTAAAAACATAATATATAATTTCTAACCTTACACAGATAAATGATAAAATTGTTTGTGTATATGTGGACTAAAACCTTTACAAAGTCATGTGACATTTTTTTCAACACCACACCCCAAGGATGAAACATATATATATATATAAAGAAATTATATTTTATATATAATATTATTTTCATTATAAAATTATAAAATATTATCATCCATTTTCCCATAATGATCTTTGAAATAATGAAAATGTTACTCATGTGTATGTATGACCTACCTTCTTAATCATATTAACATACATAATTTATCAACAAAATAAATAATTATGGGTCAAAAAATATTTTTTTTATAAATATGTAAATTTTAAATGATTATTATTTTTGAAATTTTTTAACAATATAATACACACTATAACTGAAGGATTCGTATCGATTCGTGATAGTGAAAAAATGCAATTAACACATGATACGAAGAAAATAATGTAATATTATTAATTAATAGATTATAATATTTTATTAAAGGATCACAAATGATATTATAAATATAAATATGGTTCTATAAAAATATAATTACATGTTTAAAACCCCAATAAATGAGGTGAAATCTTGTTTAACCAAAAATAAAGTGAAAGGTGACAGACTTCGTCTAAACTTCTATTCATTAAGTTAAATTGAAATTTTATAGAGATAATTTATTTTATATTGTATATATACTACCCAATAAAATTTAATGTCCCGAAAAATTAATAATTAAAGTTATTTTATGCCACAATTTGTAGTATTTCATTCATGGGGATTTTTCATTACACAAACAAATCGGAAAATAATTACAGAACACATTTTTATTTCATTGGGTTATGTTACCCCATAGTCAACTTTTATATTAAATGATTGTCTATTTAATTAAATTTAATTATCTTATGTTTTATTTCATCATTTTAATGTATACATATAGTTTAAAAACATAATCAATTCAATAAATAATTATCACATCAATTAAATGATCATGTTAAGGGTTTATTTCACAATCTCATTCTGATTGAGAATGTATATTTTTTAATATTAGTTGAAGGAAATTATTTGATCATTTCATAATAAACCCATAAAATATTATCATAAAATATTTATTCATTATACATTCATGACATTTCCCATTTATTTTATTTTTAATAAAAATAATTATTTTACTCTTATTAAGAATATCAAATTTCATTAATCTTTTTAGTTGAAAATCATTTTTATATCGAATCCCTATTTTCTAAAAATGTTTTCAAAATTATTTTTAACTCTTAAAAATTAATTAATAAATAAATTTTTATATATTTTTATGTTATAATAATTTTTATAATGTAATATTTATTTTGTTTTTATAACCATTTCCTTTTTCCTTTTAGTAATAAAGATAATGGGGCCCTTCTTAAACATGTGCAACATGAAAAGAATTTGAAGCTATAATGTCCACCAAAATGTTCAACATATTATTTTAGTAGTTGAATTTTTATTTTCAATAATATTTATTTTTAAAATCATTTATGTAATTTTATTTACAAAATGTTAATTTTCAAAATGAAAATGGATTTTTCTTCCATAATGTTTTATATATAAATTTATGGAATTTCTATTAATCCACTACACAAACCCTTTATTCATACTTTAATAGGTATATACTATACTAATTAAACCCTTTTTGTTTAGTTGGATGTTTATGATCATTTTTTATATGTAATTTTCTGAAATTACCTTGCCTGATTAATTTATTATCCATTCACATTCAATTGAAATATTAAATTTCCAATAAATATTAAATTCCATCTAAATAATCTATATTACTTATCATTGATATTATTATATAATAAATATAATAACATTTATACATTTGGTGTTCTATAAGGAATGTTATTTTTCTATCTGGGGAAATATTTACATTTATGTTTTCCTTATATAATAATAATATTTGATGATAACACACATTGTACATGAATGTTCGATATATGAAGAATGGATTGATGAATTTGAAGTGGGTGTATAGATACCCCATGATGAATTGGTAGAGTCATCTAGAGATTACTTAATGATGGAAAATTCAATTTCCCAAAATAGATGATTTTATAACTAGTAGTTTTAAAATATATTCTAAATAGTTTGTATTGTAGAGTAATCATGATAAAATGTTTCAGAAATCCAATAATTTAGTATTTCCTTTATTAATAATTCCAATACTAATATTCATGATAATTTTTGAATGAATTTATCTTTGGAATCATTTCCTTCTTATTTATCAATTTAATGAAATTTTATTTAATTACATACCATGTGTTTTAATAATTTAATACATAGTTATGAGATTCATATTGTTGATTAAATTATAGGTATTTATAGTTATCTACTTTCCATATCCATTATTTTCAATGATATTACTTCTTTGATATTATATATGGTTGTAGTTAATTCCTTTTTTTATTAAATAGTATTTGTGTCTAGATATTTAACATCAAATATTAATAATGTTTTTTTGATTCATGATAGGTTCTGCTATTTTTAATCCTTACTAAACATTGATCTGAACTATATTTTTTCCATTAAAAAGGATTTTCTGAATATGGATTTAATTTATAATCGGGGATATTCTATAATGAATAATTTTATTCTCAAAAAAATTAATGTTTTTATTTTTTTCGAATGTAAGGAATGACTCACATATGTATCGTGTTTAAAATTACCACTAAACTATTAAATACGTCACGATTCGAATGCCTATATCTTATAAAAATTTTATAAAGTAGTCTCTGAAATTCGGCTATTGAGTTTCGGGTGTTGACATTTGAAATCAGATAAATTTTAAAAGAAACTGTAAGAACTATATATAGGAAAACATATTCTAGTGATCATATATCCTTTATAGATATTGAGAATTAGTATATAAGAAAATTTTATCTTTTTTAAGGTAATAATTATAGAGTTTTGTCTAAAAATACATCCATTAATTGATACTACAAGAGAATGTGTTTTTTGAATACTTTCTCCATGGGGTAATAAATATGAAATGGAAACACTAGGATTTACCCAATAACCATCCCTTTGACATGAAATGCCCTTACTGTTTACTTGGTTTGATTCTCCTATTGGATATTCATACGATAATTCATATTTTCTTTACAAAACATTTTGATGTTTCTGAATTATTTATCAAAATGAATGACCTTGATGTTACCTAAGGTGAAATATATTGAAATGAAATTATCTAAATATAATAGGAAAATTTTTCAAATGATGAGGACAAATGAATAATTTTATGGAAGGAAATAAATCGTATCTTAGGGTCGTATCATATTTTTTATCATAAATTTGGAGAACCAGGGAATTATCAATATCATTTAACACATCTAATGATTATATACAATAATTAGGAAAGAATAATAATGAAATATAATTATTGATGTTTTTTTGGTATTCGATAATTATATTATGTAAAAAAAATGTCCAACAGAAATTTGATATTCGAATCATTAAAAATTTCATGATTTTGATAAATTTTAGATTAATATATGTCTTCATTAACATTTTATTATAGATACCACTATGGTAAAATGATTTTATAAATGATGATATGTTCAATGTATTAATCAAGTAATTTTTGAATTTTTTTTATGGTGGTTTAACAATATTAAGGATTTGTTAGAGAATTGTTGAAGTCATGTGTTTTAGGGAATTATTTCATTGAAGAATAATGTCTTTACATTTTAAATAAATATTTTTAAGGGAAATTATAACTTTTAGTGTAAATATTAAAATTATATATATACATATTAATAATAGTAAAAAATGACTGTTAGACTTTGTAAAAAAATGTTTTATTTAAAAATATAGAAAGAATGTAATGAAATTATTATATTTAATACTATTATGAAAGTCATATTTTTCTTGGACAACAACTGTAATATATTATTATTAAAAAAAGACACCCCACATATTGGGTGACATTTCATTGCATCTATAGAGGCTATGGATCTTAATCAAATGACCAATAGATGTTTAGGTTTGAACACCTTTGAAAGAACAGTCTAATGAGTTGTTTAATATGTCATTAACTACTTAATAGATTTGAAATATATATATTAATTACGAACCAGTAGTTTTACTTTTTAGGGTAAGAGATTAATTTATATTCATTATAAAATCTACAAAAAATATTTGGTTTAGAAAATAATCATAGTCAGATATAAATACATGCACCACTTTTATGGATCATAGAATTCATTAATAGTGAATTTTTGTGCTTCTAGATTAAAAATTACTATTTGTATAATCATTTCATTAATTTAGGGATGAATAGAAAATTCATAAAAATAAAAAATAAAAAATTAAATTGTTGTTAGGAATGAGAAGCATGTAATGTGTGTATATTTCCTTATATTAATAAAAGGAAAATAATTTCTTCAACATTAGGGAAAAGATCATGAAATAAAATTCTATAATATTAAATTTATATATGATGATTTTTATGGCCAATTAAATCATCAAATATAATTGGTTTTTATAACCTTATTATTCAATTGATCGTTCACATTGTTTTGATCATTGAACTCAATCACTCTATATAATTGATTATTATTTTCTTACATAACCATATTTTTACATTACACTAATTTTATCCGGCATAGAATCATAGTTTAATGTAATTCAAAATGATACTTTTTTCCATTACGATCTTATTAAGAGGATATTTTATTATCCCTTTTATGTTGTGGGTATTCCAAAAAAATAATTTTTAAATATCAAACACATGACTACTGATATTATCTCTAAATTAAGAGGGTGGTGAATATTTAATGCGTGTAGAATGTAATTCTACTAAATTATTAAATTATAAAATTATATGTAGTAGAATATGTGATAGGAAAAATCATAGATAAACAACCTTCCAAATATATTTGATTAATTTTATTTTCTCAACATATTGTATATTAAGAAACCCTATCTTTAAATATCACATAATATAGCACACCATTATAACCTATAAATTAAATTGGAATGTATGAATAATATTAAATAAATTATTAAAATTATGGTTTCTTATTGATTATATATAAAATAAGAATAATATAATATAAAAATAAATATTTTCTGAAAACAAATATTTCTCTAAAAGAGGGAAGAATCAAGATTAGTGTACATATTTTGAAAATATTATTAAACACTATTAGAAAATAAATTTTTATAATTAGAAAACATTTTTTAATTAATAATAACCAAATTACCTTACTGTGAATTATTATTAGCTTTTTCTTAATATTTCAATTTTCGACAAATATGTAAAAATATTGATTTTTAATATTTAAATATATTTTAATTTAAAATATTTTTAAATAAATGTTTTATTTTAAATTTTATATAATGAAAATTATTTCGTTTATATGCATATTAATATAATTTATTTAATTTTAGTCATTTTACTGATGAAAATTGTTATAAAAATACTATAATTTTTTTTAACATTTTCACTATTAAAACATGCTTTCTTATCATGTTTTCAAAGATTATTTCTAAATTTAATTTTACCAATTATGTGAATAGAATGTGGAATGATGGTTTAGAAATTATAAATAATAATAATTTATATTTCCTGATAACTTTCAATTTATTTTTTACCAAAATGATAAATTAATAAAATAATAATTAACTACATTTGTTAAGGTAACGATTTTATTTACAAGTGTAAAAATATAAATGGATGGAATAAAGTAACCTAAAATCGTTGAAAACGTTTATTTTATGCTCATATATCTAGAATTTCATGTTTGAGTCTATATAATAATTCATTTTGAATAATTTTTTAATGTGGAAAACATGGTTCAATTTTTTTCTAGAATTTACAAGTGGGCCACTAACCACACTTATAAATGGTAACCCACACACCTCTCTTATTAACACTATAAAATCCTACTCATCATTACAAAACCATCCCAAATTATTTTCCAAATTCAATTAAATAATCATATAGACTAATTTTTTCACAAACTCCATCCTAACATGTCTTTTAGTTCCATCGTAATGAGTTTACCTAGATAAGATCAAATGTTATTTAATGAGTATTTTTATTTATTCAATTTCTAATCCTATATAAATTCATGTAAAACCATGAATATATAATAAATTTTTATATATAAAAGAAGATGATTTTATAATAATTTCATGACCTATAACTACCAAAACTAATATAAAATGGTTTATGAAATTATCATTCTTGTGTATGTAGTACTACTAACTCCCGAACCGATAAAATTCATTCTTACATTACCACCTATCATGGGTGGGTATAATGGTGGATCTAAATTTTATATATTATTTTTACTAAATATATATTCATTTTGATTTACTATATCAAATATTTCATCATTAATTTCTATTCCACAATCTATATGATAACATCACTCATGTGTAGGATGATCTACTACCTCCAATAAAGATGTGATTCGTTTTTTAGTAACCCTTCACCTGAAAGGTAATAAGGATATTATTAATGAAAATATGTGATATTAATATAGTAATTATAATATTAATGACATATATATCAATTTAATTTGAAATTATATCATTTTCATTATTATATTGAAAATGATAACGTTGTTCATCTACATTTGGACAACCGCCTTAACAAATAGATTTGGAAAATTCTTCATCACCAATCCATAAGAATGATATATATAAGATTATTTAAATATACAATATGTTATTTATGATTTTATAGTAATATGTAAATTGAAATTATCATGTATCTTATTTTCATAATGATGATTTAAAAATCGAAATGTTAGTTATCTCTTCCTCGGAGGTAATATCTCAATGAACATAACATAAATTGTAACTCAAAACCATCAGTGATGACTATTATTTAATGCATTATTATTTTATAAATATAAAAAAATTAATTATAATTATTCAATATATGATTTAACTATAAAATTTGATCAATAAACAAAACATTAATAAAAAAGAAAAAATGTGTAATGATGGAAATCAACACACGAAACAAATAAAATAATGAACGGTTATTAATGAACATGTGATATGATGTTATAAACGGGTCATAAATGATTTTATAAATTTTAATGTTATTCTATAATAAGTTAGAAATTTTTTACAACCACTATACATGTAGTTAAATCATGTTCAACCGAATGTAAGTGTAATGTTAGTGACATCATATCAATTTCTCTTCAATTAGGATTATCGAAATATAATGCACCAGATTTCATTTATATTGTATATAAAATCCCCATTTTACATGTACCATAATTTTTAATTAGTATATCATTCTATATTATGTTACAATTTTATTTATTTCATCTAATAAAATTTTAGATAAGAGTTTCATAGTGGTAAATAATTTTATAACTCAATTTCCTTTCATTGGGATAGATTCATTCCACAAGAAAACATTTTATTATATGATAATGTCTATAAAGAAATTAAATTATCATATATTATATTTATACATTATATTTTTGTATATATAGTTAATAAACATAATCAATTCATTTACTATATATCAATTCCGAGTAATGATCATTTTATTTGTTTATTTCATAATATCATTTTCATCGACATTTTTTATTCTAAAATTTTTTATAAAGGGAATTATTTTTTCGTTGTACAATTAAACCATATAATTTTATCCTAAAATTATAATTGATGATCATTTAACATAATATTACCATTTCACTCTATTTATAGTTAAAATAATTTAGTAAATCATTTTAAAAAAATACATCTTCATTTTCATTTTTAATAAGAAATCTGTTTTCTACAAAATCCATGTTTTTTAAATATAGTTTCAATACTCTTTGATCCATTTTCAAAATTATTTATCAAATTCACCATAACCATATTTAATTATTTAAATTCTTTTTAATGAAATCATAATGTGTTTTTCAATAAAATTTCTTTTTGAATTTTTTTAAAAAATAATTGGAATCATTATATACAAATTTATAGTATGAATAAAATTTATAGTCATTTAAGAAAAAAAATTAAATATTATTTTATAAATTTTTTTGGTTATTTTAAATGAATATTATTATCATAAATTTTTTTAAAATTTTTTTTAATTTGAAAAATTCAAAATTATTGAATATTTTTCTCAGGAATGTTTTTAATGGTTTGTTTAATATATTTACATTCATAAAAATCCAATGGATATTTATATTATTGATAATATATTTCATCTTTATATGGATGTTCTATGATTATTTTCACCATGTAATGTATTGACATTCACTTCCTTGATTAATTTGTTTGAAGTTATTTTCTTTCCCTTGAATTATTCTCCTTCATATAGGCATAATAATTTCACTAAATACCATATAATTTATCATTGATATGTATATTTCTCAAAAAATATATCATTTCAACAGATTATGTTTTAAATTTAATATAATGTTTTATAGATAAATATTTTATATATTTATTTCATAATAATTTTTCTTGAAATGACACATTTTTTACGGATTAAATTGATTTTTTAATACATGGGTAATGCTTACAAAAAAACAAAATGGGTGGGGGATTGTTATTGAAAACCATTAGATGCATCAGTAATGTAATTTATAGAATTATTATCAATCAGTTAATCAGTTGTAGAAACCAGATGAGTTTGTACCCAATAGTTATAAATATTATTTTGAATTTTCATGATGGTACATGTATTATGATCATTTATTCATGGTGTGAAATATTTAAACATTTCATTCATTCAATACTCAGTCACTATAATCCATTATATTATCACAAATATATTATCTCAAGATACCCATAATTTATATATATTTATTAAACAAAACGTGTTTCCTGTTATTTTACATTTCATATTAATTATTTCTTGTCGTATAATGATAGTTATGGAATTGACCATAGGGAAGTTTTTTTGAGTAATCTAATATTATATATTTACGGTTATCTTTGTGATGTTCAAATTTATATTATTTCTTGATTCACTTACATTGTAGTTTATAGATTACCTGGAATGGGTGTTTAGTTACTTACCTTTCTATATTGATTATTCTATATTGATTATTCTATATTTATTTATAATATATTCTACAGTACATAATCCATACTGAAAATTTAAACTCACCATTATTTATTTTATTTTCCTAGGATTCTATGATGTGTAATATGACTAAATATTAAATTTATACTATAGGTAATAAATATATTCTTAATAAATTTAGTTTTTAAATTTTATTTTCAAATGTAATCACAGACTCACATATGTATCATGTTTACCCTGATTAAAACTAATGGTTCCATCATTATGTTATTAATTTTATCATATGTGGATTAAATAATTTATTCACTATCTCATAGATACTTGGATATGGATTTCTAATATATCCATATTCATTTAGAGCAAAAGACCTCAATTATGGATAGATCAGATGAGTTATCAAACAAAAACCATATTATTTGCAATATAATTTCCAAAACAATATTTTGGACCTTATTTGATTTCTAATTCCCTCTATTCAGAACAAAAATAATATAAAAATGTTAAAATTGAGATTAAAGAATAATATTAATAAGGATCAAAAGAATCCTAGATTCTCAAATAGATGTCTCATGATCAAGAATATCATAATTTTCTCATCAATAAAATAACTAATAAAATGTCGTCATAATATCATATGTTGTTGAATTTCAATTATTATTACTAATTTAATTAGGATAAATCAGTTATTGATCTAAATAATATCAAACATGGTATATCACATTGATATAAAAACTAATAATAATAAAATCTCTAAACAAGCTATTTACCCTAAATAATATAGTAAAAATCATGTAGAAAAAAAATATTTTAGCAAGTTTATATGTTCAAAATTATCTGATAAATAAATAGAGATCATGTATAAATTACCACCAAACCTAAAAAACACACCTTATCACATTTCCAAAATACACAACCATGAATAAATTGTCAAATCATATTCCTAACCATAATAACTCCCATGATAATCTTATAGAAAGAAAGAGAACACTGTTTATGATGATAAAATGGGATGAGATAGAAAATTTAATAATGATACTTTGAGTGAGAGAACTAAGGTGTTTATTATTCTATAGAATTTTATAGATAGATCCGAGAGGGTTAGAGGATAGCTAGGTAGAATAAGTAATGATTAAATATTAAATCATGGATCTACATATTCATTATTTATAGAGGATACCTATAAGTCCTTATCCATGATATATTGAAACCCACTAGACACATTGTATATTAATTCAAAGGAGGACCCAAAATATTTTTTATTACAATGTCCATATACCTCGAAATACCAAATGTATTAAAAAATGATTTTGAACACACTGACCTGAATTAGTCCTTGAACCAAAAAATATTATGAGTTGATTACAATTACCTACAAGTGAAAAATGACCACCACCATGGTTTAATGGTTGACCCCTCACAATTCTATCCAACAACACTAAATACCATGATAGAGGACTTCACACACCATTTTTCTTCCCCTATAAATAGATTTATTTATATTAGATAATGAATTGCTAAAACCCAAAAAAAATGACGTTTGGTTTTCACATTTCCAATAGAAATATCCATAGATACCCATATCAAATTAAATTTCCATTTTAGGGGATATCATTTCCTATAAAGAAACACCAGAGACCCCCAGTGATAAATATTACCAACACTATGGTCTGTGGTTCTTCCCCATTACCAAAAAGTGGCACACCATAGGAAAAACACTGTTAAAACATCCTTTATGGATATTTCACTCACTTTGGGGAACCATGTACCACAAAACCCACAAGGAATGACAATGGAATATAAAAATCCATCTCAAAATGGACACCTAATGCTCAATTCTCCAAGAGAGCTTCATTTTTGAATCACTATGTCCAATACGAGAGCATGGTGGCCTTTTATATGTCTTAAACACTACACCAAACAATGGAATTCCATTAATCTTCGTCTAGTTTCTGATATTATCAAGTAAAACATAATGGATTTATTTTAGATAACTACCAGTCTATATAAATTTCAATGACAAAATTAATGAATTTTTTTCATGAGTGTAGAGAATATGAAACATATTTGCAGAAAAATGATTTGGAAAATATTTATCCGTTTTAAAAGATTTTAATGGTTATGATTTTTTATTATAACTAAAAACCTCAATGACCATTCAGGTTACAAATAACATTTAATAAATTTTAATTTCCATTATATTAAAAATTATACCTTCATTAGTATAGTTTTTTCATTATTAAGCGCTAAACATTATTAGTGTTAAGAAGGATTTAGGGAAAAACAATATATATTTAGAAACACTAGAAACAATCATTTATTGTATGGGACATTATCAATGCTAAAAAATCACTAAAAAATAAATTTTATTCCTTACTTTTAGCAATGATATAGTCCCCCATTGTCTATGATATTCATATCCTTTATCTATTATTATTTTATAATTGATAACGAATAATATTATAAATTCATTAATTATTACTAAAAAATATGTACATTCATAATTGTTGTATAAATTATTAAATATAAAATTTTAAAATATACATATATTTACATTGAAATATGTAAGATATATTTTTATAAATTCATTTTTGTAAAATAAATATGTGTTCGCATAAATTATATATTTTACTTAGTAAAAAATTACTAAAATTCAATTTAAATTAATTTTATTTAATATATTTACAATTATTGATGGGATATACTTTTTGAAAAAAATTGGTGATATAAATTTTTTTATTTATTTAATAATTAATTATTTTATTAAAAAATGATTTGAATCTCAAATGAGTGTAACATCTAATTCGACTATTTTTTTGGGAAACAATAGTTATCATATTGAATCTGGAAAATGGATGTTTGGGATTTTATCTTGGGGGGGGTATCACTATTTGATTTGAATTAAATAGATAGAATGGCCATAATTACTAATTATATAATTTTCATACAAAATTTTTTAACATTATTTTGGAATTTTAGCATCCTATAAAAGGGATGTATTTCTATTCATAAGTGATGAACAGATTTGTTTTTAAGCCTTAAATTTATATGGATCACACATTATTCATTTTTCATAGTTTCACAATATTGTTATATTTTTTAAATTTAACATTATGTATATATTTAAGAAATTTTTTATATTTATACATAATAATTTAATTCAATATTAATTTTTTTAAACGTCATTACATAAATAATATCTGTTTAAAAAATATTACATATGGAAATAAATATTTAATATAAAATATTGTTTAAAAAAATATATCTACTTTCATTAGGTTAATTGATCTTATGAATATATATATATACTTAAAATTATATATATTGCTTTTATATTCTACTATAATTATTGTATAGAGTATGTTTTAAAAAATATTTACCATCATATATGTGGAAACAATCATACGAGACCTAAAAATTATATTTTTTTCGCAATACACTTTTAAGGAAAAAGTGGGAATCCCGAACGAAGTCCACAGCCAAGGGGTTATCTACAAAATGAGCCCACAAAGTTATCAAAAAACAAGACTAAGGATGATTGAGTCTACCACCCTATAAAGCTTCCAATTAAGAGTTGTTACCTATGTATTTGGATCATTCCTGAGAAGATCTTCTTAATAATCTGCCATCTTCCCCCATGTTTGGATAAATTCTTCCATGTTGATCTTCCAATCGTTGAAGCCCCGCGCCAGGATGAGGTCCCGTTTGGTGATGCACTCATCGTGTTCTTCATTTGTCTCAACACTCAGAGACTCAATAATACCTAAACATATATATATCAATATATATATCTATACACAGACCCACATATAATCATGAATATATATTGATAGATGGGGTGAGATGGAGATAACGACCCATACTTTACATACATTGTTATTACGTCAAAATTTAAGCATACTTATTAAAAAATATAACAAAACCATGAAAGGACCGTATAGGTATAGTGTCTTTAGAAACAGGGAACCATAAACAACTGGTTCATAAAGCATCTACATTGTCTCCCATTTATTTCATCATATCTATAGTCCCTTTTGGCATATCTTACTTAATAAGCTTCCTCCTAACCTGGGGAAAGAAAACATACAAAAGGGTGAGCTCAAATGCTTAGTAAGGGTAAACAAAATAAATATCAATCACATCATATTCATAAGAACATAACATTTTGGAAATCTTAACCTGCAAAAGAGAGCATAATTTCATAACTTTGGATAAATTATAGTAGTGAAATGAAATCCCAATAATCATAACTTAAAACATGAAACTTTGTGGCATACACACATAATCATAGAGAATAATTTCTTATTAGTCAAGACTCATTGCCAAGACTATCTTAGTGGACAAAGTCCATTTTTGAACCGAGTTCACTCGTCGTTTCAGTCCTGTTTCACTGAACCGGTATAACCTGCCATTCCAGCAATGTCTATCTCATGATATATGAAATCTTTACCAAATTCATTGGAGGGACATATAGGTACCACCCATCTCATAATTATACCATTCTTATGTGTGCCACAAAATCATAAACCATACATCACAGCATAGCCCATGTAATAAAAATGGGAATCTTAAACATCATGACATCATAAAAAAAATTCATATAAGATAAAGGAATTCATAAAAATAATTCCATCACAACATAACCAAATCAATGTAATAATAGGGATAAAAACAGAATCCTTTATTATCGTAGATGCAAAATAATTTTGATAAAACACTTGAACTCCATTCTTGAGGAAAATATCCTTTCTACTTCAAAAAAACTTTTCGTTTCTTAACATGTCTTACAATTTTAAAATAAAAGAAGTTGATTAAAAATAAATTGAAAATTTGTAAAGGAAGCATCTTGGAATTTTTTTTTAAAAAATCCATTCATTCTGTATAAGTTAAAAAAACATTCTTCTCGTACTTTTGTCGAAAAAGTCAAAAAGTACCTCGTACGAAAAACGACAAAAGATTACTTTCATATCTTTTAATAAAACTCACCAAAAGGTAAAAATGGATTTAAAAAATTGTAGCTTGATGGAAATTATATTACATATTTAGGAAACATGGATGTGGATGATAAAATACACCCCAGTAAATACCAATGTATAAACAATCTCGGATAAAAATGAGATTGTGATATTTTCCCTTACCTTAGGTCCGATTTGCCTCGTAAGTGTCCGAACCTCCTGTATAATGATTAAAATAATGTTATTGACTTATTCCAAAATCATAATTATTGTTATTATATCATATATGGTCATATTCTTAGCTTCTTAGTAGTAATATTTCATTGCTACTTGTTATTCTGGTGTTTATAACTTTTTGTTCTTATGCGTGTTTTGTTGAATAAATTCTTATTGTTCTCTTTAGGTTATAGATACATCATTTACAGAATGGTATAAATGTACTATATATCATATTTATTCATTCAATTCATTTATATAATCATTATTCAATGAAGATCATGTAGAACGAATCGCATCACATCGTGGAGACGGTATTCTGTACGTACGCACGAGCAATGATATCGTTCCCATGATCGTGGAATTGTATTGGAGTGTATGTATACTATTTCAGAATAAATATCACTTTACAATAATCATATATAGTAATTATTTACACCATTATATCCATCAAGGTGTGGTGGTGGGGGAAAATAGATTACACCACAGCGTGGAGACGATATTATGTACGTACGCACGCGCGGTGATTTCGTTTTCCGTAGGATAGATAGATGTTGAAATAGTGTTGTTTCATACTTATGATAACATATCAGTATATGAGTGATACTTATGTTATTAATTCATAATTAAACAACTATAGAAGAAGAATTTGAAGAAGAAGGAATTTGGAAAGGATCGGTAATGGATATTACCCCTTTTTGACGCGCCTCTTCTTAACCTCTTCTTAGGGCACTAGGGTTGGTCTTTGAAGAATACCAGAACCTCTAGGATGATTTTAGGTAAGTTGGGAAGTGAAATGGGAAGGGTTTGGCCGAGTGTGAAGGCTCAAATTGGTGTGAGGAGGAGAGGGAGGAGGTGCCCTTTTATAAGGGAGGAGAGGGGCACCTTTGGAAATATAAGAAATATTAGTTTATATAAAATCCCAACCCCTCTTAAAAACTTACAAAATGAATCATATCCGATAATTAGATGATATAGGGTTGTAATCTCATCAAACAATAAAATTTATAAATGTTAGGAATTTATTTTAAACATTTTCAACTTGATTTATCCTTATTTATCAATTTAATTTTATTTGGGGTAATAATATTCTAAATTTTAAATTATTATTAATAATTACATATGTGTTGTGAATTTTTCATAATTTGACACATTATGACATTTTAGACCATATAAAGTTTAATTTATAATTTTTAAAAAAATTTCTGATTTTTAAACAATTTTGTAACATGTTATTTTTATAAAATAGCAATAGCGTCAATTTTGACACTATTCATTTATTTGAATTTTAATAAAATATATACAGTGGATGTGTTCAAACTAAAAGCATTAATAGATTAATAAAATGTCATATGTTTCGATAAAATTAGTGGAGCACATGAAATACTTCATATAATAATTATTTTAATATTTTTAAAACCATTTATTTGATATTTTAATTAATAAAATAATTTCAACATCACTATTGTGTCATAATTATTGATAATTATTTAATCCCTAAAAATTCTAAATAAATTCCTATTATGTATATAATTGTATTAGATTTCTGGATACTATTCATGTTGGAAGTTTCATTAAGTTTATCACCAAATTAAAATTATTATACTTATAAGATTTAAGAAAGTGACATGTTGTCACATTCTTTGGTTTTAATAATAATTAAATTATTTTCATGGAAAAAAGTCTATTAAATGAATCTAATCCGACCCTTAGGTGATACGGGTCGACTTTTAGTCATCTAATAGGATTTTGGCAGGTGTTAGGGTAATTTTATAATCTTATATCTACCCTCAATTACCCGATTTACCTTTAACTATGGTAAAAAAAATTTACCGTAGTTACTATTTATAATGCCCAAAAATAAAAAGTAGCCTATTAACATAATTTGGATCCACTTATTCTGAATATGGAATCCATTTTTCAAAATTTCAAACATATAAGTTGCAGTAATTAATTTAAAATAAATCCCGTTGTTAAAAAAATGGGTTTTAGAAGTTAAAACATTGCCAAAGATAGAAATGTTTTTACCTATGAATTCAATGTGAAATTATTGCTAATGACATACATTATATTAAATGGTAAAAATATATTCTATATATACATTAAAACCATTTAATATTATAATTTAACCATATTAATTATCTCAATGAAAAAAGATGTTTTTAATTAAAAATTAGCGTATTTTTACTATTCATCAAAATATTAAAGTTAATAGAAAAATATCAAAAATTTATCCAAAGTAAATTTTTATATCCTGATTCAAAAGAATAATTTTATTTTGTCAACATGAACTTATAAACATGTCAAAAACTATATTTAATTTGGGTGCGCCATCAAAACGCGGTAAAACTGCATTTTTTTATAAATACTTATTTTACACAAAAAAAAATTATTTTGTTCTCTTACCATGTTCTAGAAAATGTGTAAGATGAATAATAATGTTGTAAAATTTAAAATTATTTTAATACTATTCCTAACGGCTAGTTTAAAATATTATAATAATATATCATTGTTTAGTGGAACACGGTATTGCGTACTACACACGCTATCGAGGAAGGTCGCAATTGTGTGTAGCGAAAGATTCCTTTGATGATTTATATAACATAAAAACAAAATATTTCTCATAAAAGTCTTGGGTGTTACATTCTACCCCCCTTAAAATGAATTTCTCCCTTGAAATTCTTCACTTTGTAACAAACATGTGAGGATACCTCTCCCTCATCATATCCTCAAGCTCCCATGTAGCTTCTTCTAATTGGTGGTTCCTCCATAAAAGTTTCACCAAGCGAGTGGTCTTGTTTCGTAGGACTTTTTCACTACGATACAGAATCTCTATCAGTTGTTATTCATAAGAAAGATCTTTCTCAAGTGGTACAAATTCTGATCTGAGTACATGTGAAGGATCAGGTATGTACTTTCTCCGGAGAGATACATGGAACACATCGTGAACTTGAAGAGAGATTCAGTGGAAGCGCCAAACGGTAAGCTACCTTCCCAACACGATCCAGTATTTCAAAAGGACCGATATATCTAGGGAAACTTCCCCTTCTTTTCAAATCTCATGACCCTCTTTCAGGGAGATATTCGTAAGAACACTTTATCACCCACTTCAAACTCAAGGTCTTTTCTTCAGTTTTCGGCATAACGTTTCTGTCAACTCTGAGCTGCTCTTATGTGTTGTTGAATAGACTGGACCTTTTCTGCCATCTCATCAACAAGATCAGGTCCTAATAGCTTTCTTTCCCCAACTTCATCCCAGCAAGTTGGAGTCCTGCATTTCTTTCCATAGAGAGCTTTATAAGGAGTCATCTGAATACTGGAGTGAAAGCTATTATTATAATAAAATTCCACCAAAGGTAGGTGTTGATCCCAACCACCTTTGAAATCCAGAGAGCAATCTCTCAACATATCTTCTAGAGTTTGAATTGTTCTCTCCGACTGACCGTCTGTCTAAGGATGATAAGCAGTGCTGAAACTCAACTCTGTACCCAGAGTATGCTGAAGACTTTGCCAGAACTTCGAGGTAAACCTCGGATCCCGATCAGATATAATAGAAAGTGGTACTCCATGCAATCTTACCACCTCCTTTACATATATCCTGGAAAGCTGATCCAGAGAGAAATCCTATCTAATAGCGATGAAGTGTGCAGACTTTGTAAGACAATCAACTATGACCCAGATAGCATTATTGCCTTTGGATGTTTTAGGAAGTCCTTTGACGAAGTCCATAGTGATGTTTTCCCATTTCCATTTGGGTATGGGTAATGGTTGTAACATCCCCTTAGACTTCTGTCTCTCATCTTTAACTTGCTGACAAACAAAGCATCGAGAGACATATTCAGCAACATCTCTTTTCATGCCATCCCACCAGAAGTACTCTTTCAGGTCCCTATACATCTTCGTGCTTCCAGGATGAATAGAGAATGTAGAACTATGATCCTCATCTAGTAGATCCTTCTTTAATTCGGGGATGGGAGGAACACAAACCCGATTCCTAAACATTATTATCCCATCACAATCAAGGTTGAATTCAGGAATATTTCTCACCTTCTTTTGTAACTTGACATCTTCTTTTTTTGCCTCTTTAATCTTCACATGTGTAGATGGTTGAACATTCATTTGAGAAAGATATAATTTTCCCCCTTCCATTATAATTCCAAGATCCATCCTTTGTAAATCCATAAATATTGGATCTTTTGTGATCCTCATCATGGATAAACTGGCATGGTCTTGTCGACTTAATGCATCTTCCACCTAGTTTATTTTCCAAGGGTGGTAATGGATTAAGTAGTCGTAATCCTTAATCAGCTCCAACCATCTTATTTGGCGTATATTCGGCTCCTTTTGTGTGAAAATATACTTTGAACTTTTATGATCAGTACAAATATCACACCTTTCACCATAAAGGTAATGCCTCTAAATCATTAATGAAATGATTACCGCAGCTAACTCCAAATCATGAGTTGGGTAATTTTGCTCAGGTATTTTCAACTGCCGTGAGGCATAAGCTATCACCATATCATTTTGCATGAGAACAAATACCAGTCCCTTCTTGGATGCATCACTGTAGATCACAAACCTTTTTCCACTACAAGGCAGTGTGAGCACAGGTGCACTGGATAACCTTCTTTTCAACTCCTTGAAATTCTCTTTCACATTCCTCCATCCAAACAAACTTAACTCCTTTCCAAGTAAACATGGTGAGTGTATTAGATAATCATGAAAAATCTTTCACAAAACGTCAATAATATCCAGCCAAACCAAGAAAACTTCGGATCTCAGTTACTGTGGTTGGTATCAACCATCTTTCGATAACCTCTGTTTTTGCTGGATCCAAAGATATCCCCTCTTTTGAGATTATGTGACCCAAAAATGAAACTCTTTGAAGCCAAAATTCACACATGGTAAATTTGGCATAAAGCTTCTCCTTTCTCAGGGTCTTCAATATAATTCTCAAGTGATCTTAATGTTCTTCCTTGATCTTTGAATATACAAGAATATCATCTATAAAGACTACCACAAACTGATAAAGATAGTCTCTAAAGACTCTATTCATCAGATCCATGAAGATAGCATGGGCATTAGTAAGACCAAATGGCATCACTATAAATTCATAGTGTCCATACCTTAAACGGAAAGTCGTATTTGGTATATCCTCCCTTTTGACCCTTAATTGGTGATACCCTGAACGATGATCAATCTTGGAAAAGTATTGAGCTCCTCGTAGTTGGTTAAATAATTCATCAATGCATGGGAGAGGATATTTGTTCTTGATAGTGATTTTGTAAAGTTCTCGATAATCAATGCAGAGTCTCATTGATCCATCTTTCTTCTTAAAAAATAGAACAGGTGCTCCCCCAAGGTGACGCACTAGGGCATATGAATGCTTTATCAAGATTCTCTTGGAGTTGCTTCTTCAATTCCTGCAACTCAATTAGGGCCATTCTATAAGTTTTATTTGAAATATGCAAGGCACCCAGTACGAGTTCTATAGAAAACAGAACTTCAAAATTTGTTGAAAGACCCAGAAATTCCTCCGGAAAGACATCATCAATCTCTCGTACAATGGGAATATTCTTAATTGTGAGTTTCTCACCAACCATTTGAGAAAAATAACTTTCATTAAGGGGATTCAAGTCCCATAAGATGGAATAAATTTCCAATGGAAGGTTATGTTCATCCTTGCATCGATAGACGATCATAGATTGATCTGGAATATGAAATGTGACTTCCCTTCTTTGGAAATTGATATTATCTCCATATAAAGAAATCCAATCCATGCCAAGAATCACATCAAATTCCACTATAGGAAGGATCACGAGATTTGAAGGAAGCACTTTCCCACAAACTTCAATCAGAGAAGAATTATAAACTTTTGATGCGACTGTTGTGCCATTAGGTGTTGTCACAGCTAACTAAACATCTAATTGTTGAGGTAATATGGTGATATCCTTAGAAAATTCTTCAGAAATAAAGTAGTGGGTGGATCCAGAATCAAATAAAACATTTTCTACTTTAGAGTGGATGGTAAGTGTACCTTTCACCACATCGTTATCGTACTCCACATCGCTGATATAAATTGCATTAGACTTTCCTTTGTCTTTAGCTTAAGAGTTTGTTGACGTCGACCATCATCATCAACCCTTGGATTTGGGCATTGATTGGAATAATGCCCCATATCCTTGCACTTGAACCATTGAAGTGTAGTAGGTTCATTCTGTGTGTCCATTCCTTTGTTTGCATCATTAGACATATTCTTCCCATCATTGCGGCATTCAAATGCCCGATGACCTTCCTTTACACATTTGAAACATTTACTTGTCCCATTAAGACAACTCCCTCCATGTTTCTTTCCACACTTTGAGCATAAGAGAAAGCTCATCTTCTTTTCAGTGTGCTCTTTTGATTTTCCTTTGAATTCCATTTTCCTCTTCTTATCAAACCCATATGACTGATGGGTTACTCCAATATCCATATCAACTTTGAGAGCACATCAAACGATTTCCTCATAGCTATTGAAGTCCCTTATGGCTAACGCCCTTCGAAGACTTGGTTTTAAGCCACTAAAGAATCGATCGATCTTACTCTCAGGTTGGATAATAATACCAGAAGCGTACCTTTCAAGTCTTGTAAAATTTGCTTCATAGGTACCAACAGATTCATCATCCTTTTTCTTCAGTTCAAGAAACTCTTTCTCCATCTTTGTTCGGTGAATATGAGGGAAGTACTTACTGAAAAATTAGTTCTTGAACTCGTCCCATTCCATGGACTCAATTTCATCCCTTTGCCTCGTATTCTTAAAAATATTCCACCATTGATCAGCATCTCCTTCCAAACAATACACTGCTAGGATGACTTTATCATGTTCAGAACATTGAAGAACTGAAAATAACTTTTTAGTAGTACTAATCCATTGTTCAGAAACTAATAGATCAGTAGACCCGCTGGAAGAAGGTGGACGCTACCTCATGAATGATTCAACATAATGTTGCTCCTTCCTTTTCTCGTTTGGATTTCCTGCATGATTCATAGCTTGAGAAAGTTGTGTGAGCATGGCTACAAGATTTTTCATTCCAGCTCCCATAACGTTTGGTTGCTCAGGGGGACAATCATTTCATTTCCCATCGCATTCCGCATTAACACGGTTCTTTCAGGTTCCAGCCATTGACTAAAACCAAGAAGAATAGTGTGAGCAACACTAATTATTATAGGAAAACCACATAATCAAGAATAAAATTTCACACTTAAGGTCTTATCATAGGTTGTTCATGTCCATTTCTAAAACACTATGATTGTGTTCTATGCTTAGACTTATCCTTAGGATTCTTACTAAGGCTTTCACATCCTAGTTTCTAATGGTTTACTATACCTTTCCTCTGATACCAACTATAACGACCCATACATTACATACATTGTTATTACTTCAAAATTGAAGCATACTTATTACAACATATAACAAAACCATGAAAGGACCATATAGGTATAGTGTCTTTAGAAACTGGGAACCATAATCAACTTGTTCATAAAGCGTCTAAACTATCTCCCATTTATTTCATAATATCTATAGTCCATTTTGGCATATCTTACTTAATAAGATTCTTCCTGACCTGGGGAAAGAAAACACACAAAAGGGTGATCTCAAATGCTCATTATGGGTAAACAAAATAAATATCAATCACATCATATTCATAAGAACATAACATTTTGGAAATCTTAACCTGCAAAAGAGAGCATAATTTCATAACATGGGATAAATCATAGTAGTGAAATGAAATCCCAATAATCATAACTTAAAACATGAAACTTTGTGGCATACACACATAATCATAGAGAATCATTTCTTATTAGTCAAGACTCATTTCCAAGACTATCTTAGTGGACAAATTCCATTTCTCAACTGAGTTCACTCCTCGTTTCAGTCCTGTTTCACGAAACCGGTATAACCTGCCGTTCCAGCCATGTCTCTCTCATGAGATATAAAATCTTTACCCAATTCATTTGAGGGAGATATAGGTCCCACCCATCTCATAATGATACCATTCTTATGTGTGCCACAAAATCATAAACCATACATCATAGCATAACCCATGTAATAAAAATGGGAATCTTAAACTTCGTGACATCATAAAAACAATTCATATAAGATTAAGGAATTCATAAAAATAATTCCATCACAACATAATCAAATCAATGTAATAATAGGGATAAAAACAGAGTCCTTTATTATCTTAGATGGAAAATAATTTTGATAAAACACTTGAACTTCATTCTTGAGAAAAATATCCTTTCTACTTCAAAAACACTTTTCCTTTCTTAACATGTCTTACAATTATAAACTAAAAGAAGTTGATTAAAAATAAAATTGAAATTTTTTAAAGGAAGCTTCTTGTAAAAAAAATTTTTAAAAACCATTCATGCTGTATAAGTTAAAAAAAACATTCTTCTCGAACTTTTGTCGGAAGAGTCAAAAATTACCTCGTACGAAAAATGAAAAAAGATTCCTTTCATATATTTTACTAAAACTCACCAAAGGGTAAAAATGGATTAAAACAATTTTAGGTGGATGGAAATAATATTATATATTTTGGAAACATGGATGTGGATGATAAAATACACCCTAGTAAATACCAAAGTATAAACAATCTCGGATAAAAATGAGATTGTGATATTTTCCCTTACCTTAGGTCCGATTTGCCTCGTAAGTGTCCGAAAATCCTGTATAATGATTTAAATAATGTTATTGACTTATTATAGTATCATAATTATTGTTATTATATCATATATGGTCATATTATTAGCCTCTTAGTAGTAATATTTCATTGCTACTTGTTATTCGGGTGTTTATAACTTTTTGTTCTTATGCGTGTTTTGTCGAATAAATTCTTATTCTTATCTTTAGGTTATAGATAAATCATTTCCATAATGGTATTAATGTACTATATATCATATTTATTCATTCAATTCATTTATATAATCATTATGCAATGAAGATCTTGTAGAATGAATCACATCACATCGTGGAGACGGTATTCCGTACGTACACACGAGCGATGATATCATTCCCATGATCGTGGAATTGTATTGGAGTGTATGTATACTACTTCAGAATCAATATATCTTTAAAATAATGATATATAGTAATTATTTACACCACTATACTCATCCAAGTAAGGTGGTGGGGGAAAACAGATTACACCACGGCGTGGAGACAGTATTTCGTACGTACGCACGGGCGGTGATTTCGTTTTCCGTAGGATTGATAGATGTTGAAATAGGTTTGTCTCATACTTATAATAACATATCCGTGTATGAGTGATATTTATGTTATTAATTCATGATGAAACAACAAAAGAAGAAGAAGTGGAAGAAGAAAGAATTTGGCAAGGATCGGTAATGGATATTACCTCTTTTTGATACGCCTCTTCTTAACCTCCTCTTAGGGCACTAGGGTTGGTCTTTGAAGAAGACCAGAACCTCTAGGATGATTCTAGGGAAGTGGGGAAGTGAAATTTTCAGGGTTTGGACGAGCTTGAAATCTCAAATTTGTGTGAGGAGGAGAGGGAGGAGGTGCCCTTTTATAAGGGAGGAGAGGGGCACCTTTGGAAATATAAGAAATATTAGTTTATATTAAATCCCAACCCCACTAAAAAACTTCCAAAATGACTCATATACGAAGATTAGATGATATAGGGTTGTAATAAAATCATCCAATAAAATTTAGACATGTTAGGAATTTATTTTAAACATTATCAACTTGATTTATCTTTATTTATCAATTTAATTTTATTTATGGTAATATTATTCTAAATTTTAAATTATTATTAAAAATTACATATGTGTTGTGAATTTTCCATAATTTGACACATTATGACATTTTCGACCATATAAATTTTAATTTATAATTTTTAAATATTTTTGTGATTTTTAATTAATTTTATAAAATGTTATTTTTATAAAATAACAATACTGTCAATTTTGACACTATTCATTTATTTGAATTTAAATAAAATATATAAAGAGGATATGTTCGAACTAAAAGTATTAATAGATTAACAAAATGTCATATGTATCTAGAAAATTAGTGGAGAACATTAAATAGTGAATATAATAATTATTTTAATATTTTTAAAACCATTTATTTGATATTTTAGTTAATAAAATAATTTCAACATCACTATTGTGTCATAATTAATTATAATTATTTAATACCTAAAAATTCTAAATAAATTCCTATGATGTAGATAATTGTATTATATTTCTGGATACTATTCATGTTCGATGTTTCATTAAAATTATCACCAAATTAAAATTATTATACTTATAAGATTTAAGAAAGTGACATGTTGTCACATTATTTGGTTTTAATAATAATTAAATTATTTCCATAGAAAAAAGACTATTAAATGAATCTAATCCAACATTTATGTGATATGGGTCGACTTTTAGTCATCCAATAGAATTTTTTCAGGTGTTAGGGTAATTTTATAATCTTATATTTACCCTAAATTGCCCGATTTACCTTTAACTATGGTAAATAAAATTTACCGTAGTTACTATTCATAATGCCCAAAAAAAGTAGCCTATTAACATAATTTGAACCCACTAATTCTGAATATGGAATCCATTTTTCAAAATTCAAATCATATAATTTGCAGTAACTAATTTAAAATAAATCTCGTTGTTAAGAAAACGGGTTTTAGAAGTTAAAACACTACCAATGATTGAAATGTTTTTACCTATGAATTCAATGTGAAATTAATACTAATGACATAAATTATATTAAATGGTAAAAATATATTCTATCTATACTTTAAAACCATTCAATATTATAATTTAACCATATAAATTATCTCAATGAAAAAAATAGTTTTTAATTAAAAATTAGCGTATTTTTATTATTCATCAAAATATGAAAGTTATCAGAAAAATATAAAAAATTTATCCAAAGTAAATTTTTATATCCTGATTTAAAAGAAGAATTTTATTTTGTCAAATTGAATATATAAACATGTCAGAAACTATATTTAATGTGGGTGCGCCATCAAAAGGCGGCAAACCTGCATTTTTTGATAAATACTTATTTTACCCAGAAAATTTTATTTTGTTCTCTTACCATGTTCTAGAAAATGTGTAAGATGAATAATAATGTTGTAAAATTTAAAATTCAGTTAATACTATTCATAATGGCATGTTTATAATATTATAATAATATATCGTTGTTTAGTGGAACTCGAAATTGCGTACTACACACGCTATCGGGGAAGGTCGTGATTGTGTGTAGCGAAAGATTCCTTTGATGATTTATATAACATAAAAACAAAATATTTCTCATAAAAGTCCCGGGTGTTACAATGGAGGGGGATACAAAGAGTCACAGTCACAAAGACACACATATTTAAATTTACACATGCACACACACATATAAATTTAGATACAAAAACAAATTATTTTTAAATACAAAATATAAAATTTATATGTAAGTATACAATTATACATACATATGTAAAAAAAATACGTGAATATACATATACAGATCCACATATGTAAATATTATGTTATATAATTAAAAAATATGTTTTTAAATATGTTAATATAAATAAATGTACAATATAATTTGATAGAAAACCAATTGGAAATGGTGTATGTTAAACAAACCTATACCAACATGTCTCAAGTTATAGTTTTTGTTGGAAAGGTTAGTTAAGAAATTATAATAACTAATAAAATGAGAGAATATACAAGGGGTAATACTGGGGGTTCTTGTACTGTGAGGATGAATAATAAAATCTCCATTGGAACTACAATACTGTTTGTGGTGGGTATAACTATAATATGAAATTTATTAGAAATTTTTTTTATAACTTATCTGTGATAATAATTAATGTGGTTAAAATTTTCCTTTATTATATATGATGTTTTTTATAAAATTAATATTTAAAAGTGTTGAAGAACTATAATAATGTTATTACTTTTTTAGTTATTTTTTAACTGTGATGAATAATAATTTTATTTGTTTATTTAGAGATGTTAGTAAAAACCCCAAATTTTATTAGTGATTATAACATCCATGCTATTTTCCTAACTTTGAGATGTAACTTGTAGATCTAATAATGGAGGAATCTGTGGTTGATATTTATTTCCAAATAAATCATTTATTAAACAAATTTATATTTTATGTTTTATTATTTGGTGATTATATGAGGCTTTATTTTTTTTATAAATCAATAATATTTATCATTTTATTTATATAAATTTTAATTAAAAAATGTTTTTTGATTAATCACAAATATTCATAAAAATTAATTATGAAAAAAATTGGAATTATAATAACATGACATGTATTATTCACAATAAATTAATGTCAAATATTCATAAAATATTTTAGTTTTTATATTACATGTGTTAAAATATTCAATGATGTACAATTTTCATATTTAATTGGAATTTTTATTGATTTAAATTAAATTGTGGATTCTAAATATAATATGTTTGTTATTCTATTCTCTTGATATATATTTAGGATGTATTTATTTTTATTTTTTCACATTTTAATTTTTTTATTGAAATTTTTAATTAATTCAAAAGAAATTTTCATTTAATGATAGCCAAGGAATATATCAACATGGTATGGATATTCATGTTTTATTATGTCATTTTAATCCCACATTAATGAATATTTTTTGAAATTGGTCATGGTGATTGACCAAGTAACCCATTTCACATGATTACTCAAGATTGAGTGATACAATTTAGATGGATGTTGAGGCATATCTCACAACCTTTAATATATGGTGTTGAATGAATATTATTCTAAGAAGGGTGAGACTAGATTAGATATGATTTGTTTTCACTAAAAACTACACTAAATAACATTTTTGTTTTTGTTTTTCATATATTGACAACAAAATTATTCAAAATTAGTTTGGTTTAGAGGTTGATAATTTAAATTTATTAATTTTCAGAATTGTTTGGTTTGGATTCTATATTAACCATGTTATTCAAGAAATGTTATTAAAATAAATGATTAATAAAAAAATTGATAATGTGAATTAATTCATCAATCATGATATATAATTTTATAACGAAATATAGAACCAACAGAATATGGTTTTCATCTACAACTATTAAAAAAACATGTTTTCTAAATAACATGACAATTAAAATTTTTAATTAAATAAAAAATAAAAAAAGGATCAAATTGATAATGAAATTTATGAAATCTAGATGAAATTATAAAAAGAACACTAATTACATAAAAAACATGTTAATTTTCTCCAAATATAAACTAATCCATTCTATTGATAACATCAAGGGATCATGAAATAAAATTTATAACATCGATGTTTTTAATCAAATCTTAAAAATTCTGCCGTAATCCTACAACCACATCTTCCATATTTAGTAGAATTTTTATATATTTTATTATCTTGAAAAATAAAAAAATTAATCAACCATATATAGATATATAAATATATTATATTTAATTATATAACACTCAATGTAAGGATGAAAGGAAACCATGAGGAACCTACGTATTTAATATTGATGACCACAATACACAGAAAAAATATTTATTTAAATTAATATTCTGATGTAAAAAATATATTAATGAAATACATTTGTGATAAATTAACAGATTAAAATCCTAAATCGAAATAAAAAACATTATATCATGGTTTCCACATACTGAGAATGTTCAGGATCTGAGTGTGCTCGATATTAAAATTTATTAAAAAAATTAAAAGTGCATAAAAACAACACTGAGTCATGTGGAACATAACACCATGAAAAACACAAAAAACAGCCTAACACCATCCAAATCAACACCCATGAAAAATAAATCCTCATAATATCTAACACTTAGTCCAGCAACCGACCAACCTATCACTACGTGACCGAAATAAATAAGTGTCACGACATCCAGTGGTCTAATTATCCCACCTCAATCAATGCCAACACAGCCCAGTGTCGACACCCCATGTGGAGACAGTCATCCCGAGGTGTCGACCAGCATTCCGATTCGTTGCCCACATAAACCAACCATATTGAGGTTACCACCTCCACATATCATGTTTGATTGAAGGTGATCTGGCATGTCACCATACACGAAGTCAACCTCGGCTCGTCCATCGCTGGCGGCTCTGGCAGATGCCACAAGAGCTATCCTGCACTACCACAGGCACACACCAGCTCTATGTCATTGTCGAAAAACCCAGAATCTCAATAATCACCCTAACAGGATCCCTTTGAGAGTGTATGTCGCCCGACACCCGAAAAACAATTCGTTGTGACCCCAGATATCTATGATACACCTTCGTCGGCACCCAAGTGACACCATGATCCACTATCAGTAGCCATTTATCCCTCGAAACACCATCTACCTGAGCAGATAACGAACCAGAAAAGTTCCACCCCTGGAATCTCAGATCTACAAGCACCTGAGGTCGCTGGCGGAACCCTTCAGCACTAGAAAGGAAATAATCATCCAATAAATTTTCTACATTATAAAAATGGACATTATAAAAAATAAATTAATTGCACCATTCTATCTTCATATATTATAAATACCCAAATAAAATATGTTATTATTGGATAAGTTATTGTATGTATAGTGAATCAAAATAAAAACATAAACATTAATATTATTGAACTAAAACCCATCAAAATACATAATCGATAAAAATTTAAACAATAGAGGTTGATTATATAAACCTATAATTAAGGTGTACACCAACAATTAGTATTTAATGGGGATATATTAATTGGATAGTAGGATCCCTATTGGGGTTTTATTGGAGTGATAATCATTTAATAATTTAATTTTCTTGTGTGTTGATAAAAATATTATTATCATATAATTATTAATTCATGGGAAGGAAGATTCTATTTTTTTAGATTTGTGGGGAGGGTAGATATGATGGAGAATAATGTGTAGGTTAGAAACAATATCATGGAATTTGAATCATTTTTAGAATGGGGGTGTAAAATAATAGTAGGAATTATAATGGAGGTATTATAATGAAATGAATAAGGATGTCAGTACATGTTGTTGGGGAGAATTTGGAGCAATGTGGATAGAATAGGGAATTAGGTGAAGTGGAGAAACATTGAGGCTAAGAAGTATCATGGATTTAGGGGAATTTGGTTTAGCCGTTATCTTTTATGTAATTGGGAAATTTTATGCTAGAGAGAGAAGTGGGAGGTGGAAGACGTGTTTTGAGGTTAGGAGTGAGGAGTTGAGTAAATGAAGGTGTGTGTGAGATGATTAGAATTTCACTTTATTTTTCTTTTAAAATATGGGTTTTAAGCCAAACAAAATATTTTTAAATTTAATATCATGTTTTAAAACAAGATAATATTATTTTTTATATTATTTTTTATTGGTTTAGTTTTATTACGATCATGAACAAAAATATAAACTATTACTGTTTATTACAGCTACACCGCATACCAAACCATAAAAAAATTGCCACTATATTTTTATTTCATTAATTAATTATTTCTTTTTTGTTAGGATATATTTTTTGCCTAAACAATTATATAGGAATTGTGTTATATGTACTATTTATATTAGCATGTGGGGGGGTCATTGTTAGTGGGGGGTGTTGGTTTAGAATGTAGTTTTCAAATAGAGCATATTAAATGAGGTTATAAAGGAGTAAGTTAGTGTAATTTTATTTTCATATTTTTTTCCATGTTGGAGGATAGGGTTATGGTGTAGAATATTTAACATCATGATCTTTCATTATATATAATTTTCCATTAAATTTTATAATGTTTAATATAATTCTTCAAATTCACTAAAAATACGTTCAAAGTATATTAATAAATTATTATATACCTCAGTATATTATCATTATAGTAACATTTAAGATAATTCTATATGATATAAAATAATAAAATTATTTTTAAAAAATTGTAATAAATTAAATAATAAATTCATAGTGTTCTTGAATATATTTATTAAATCGATGTAATATATCAATATATATTCATTATAAGATAAATAAAATATTTATATTAATATAATTTGATAAAAATAGCTTCATTTTTGAATTTAAAATAACAAGATTTATTTAGTATTAATTTTTATAATTTATAAAAACCTCTTTTAGTCAAAAATATAGTTTTTTTGTAATTTTTTATTTTATTTATAATATCAATATATTTTAATTACATACAATTTCATAAAAATATTTTTTATAAAATATGTAAATTAGTAATATTATAATTCATTTATAAATATTATTTTTACAGTGAAATATCATTTCAATATCGTTTTAACAAATATGCAACGATGCATTACTAAAGGAAATTCTATTATGTATTTGAATAATTTATTTATATCTTCTAAAATTAATATTTGGTTTAATTTTATTGATACATAACATTATATTATTTTCTAAAATAATAAATTTATATAAGGGAAATTTTTAACTTTCAAAACAAATTTTTTATTCATAATTGTAAATTTAAACCTTCCATTATATTTAAAAATCATTGTTTATGTGTTAGGTTTGATTAATTTGTAATAATATTTTCTCATATATTAAAAAAAATTTCTTTAAATTGAATCCAATATTGAAAAAGTAATTTTAAAATTTTGTAATAATGGATTACTTATATATTTAGTAATATAATATAAAATATTTTTTATTTTTTATTCAGACTACGAAATGTAAAAAGTTAATAATCTATGATGGGTGAAAATATCCAAAATTAACCTGACCTTTAATATGTATATAACTAGTTTTTAATTATAAAGTCATAGATACGTGTCTTACTATTCCTAATTAACTTAAATAAGAAAAAAATGTCACTACATTCATAAAACATATAGAAAATACCTTTTTATGGAAAACTCCCATCCCATAACATATAAACGTGTCTAATTACTTATATTTTATATAAACCCATTAATGAGAAATATGTGGATAAAATACTCCCTTTTATTAAAAATTTAATCATCTCATATGAACAATATTGTTTAAATAAGTTATAATATCTTATGATAGCCATTTTCGAGGATAATTCCTAGAAAAATCCAAGTTCCCGTAGTTTGTATTACTCTCCAATTAGTATTTATTTGTTATTATATTATGCATCATCATCTATAAAAATTTGAATATAATTATTTATCATCGCTTATAAAGAGAAATTTTATTATATTCATGTAGAATAAATAATCTATTCATTCAGAAGATTCCACTAAAAAATGCAGCAATCGTTCATAGGTGTAGACTACCACCTATAAAAAATAATAAAATTAATATTCTATAACCCCCTTTAATGTTGTTATAATGTAATATATTGAAATATAATTAATATTTTATGACACATGCGTATATCTAAATTTTTTAATTTTTATTTTTTTATGACAAATCCTAAAGGAATTAGATCATTAATCACGTAAAATCGTGGACTACCACCTCAATGAAATGCGTTTTTTAATTCACATAAAAATATGACATGGATGTAAATTAATTTTTATGACTGAAATAATATGTGTATAATAATTATAATTATTAAATGAAAAACTTTTATGCACCATATCATAATAAATTCATTGATAAATGTGTTCATAAACCGTGTGTATGTACAGATTGTTGCCTCCATGAATGATGAATTTCATATTTCAACACCACAATTAGTTAATTTTTCAAGGGGTGTATTTTAGTAGAATTAATGATATATTAAACTGATAGGAATATTTAAATATTATATTAATATTATCTAATATGATTCTCTTAAATATCATACTTTTAAGAAACATTTTATTTTTGTCAGATTACCTATTAGTTATGTAATGAGGTAATGTAATGTCCTGACCCCAGTGCCACTAAACGGTGCCCCGATCCAGTTAGTCGCATTCCCTCATGTGAGCCTCCTCATACGAGAGAGGTAGTTGACGTGTAGAAAGGTTCTGGTAAGTCTTTCATGGGGTTACTATACCCTCTTTTATCTGAATAAAATATTATTCAAAGAAAACAACAATAAACAACTGTAAATGCGAATCAATAACCAGAATGGCACCAAGCCACATCATAGTCAAAAATAAGAAAATAATCATACTCAACTAAAAGTGAAATAATGCTATGGAAATAAATGTGTTCTCTGTGTACAATTAATTTGAAAAGACACAATGACTCCCAAGAGGGTCCCGAACCATATATGGTTCTGCCACCCTTGCTCCATTCCCAAACAATAACCCATCCAAGGGTGTTGCCCTTTTCTTTCCTACAATAACATAGTTTACTCAGAGGTTGATTAGGTATCCCATCGAGTTTGTGAGTATGACTTAGTAGGACACCACCAATAATGTTAAAAACAAGTCCATTCAAATGATAGTTTAAGCAATTATATGAATCAATAAACTCAATTAATAATGAAATTTTCATCACATTGTCACTAACTATTTAATCATCATATTAATCCCGTTTTAAATTCATGTCTCCCATTTATGTAATAATTCATTATTGTCGTTAATTTGTTGTCGAATGCCATGCAAAGAACCCTAAATCATAATCGGTGTAGATCTCCATGTATAACAACTGAAATCATATTCAGTGTAGATTTCTATGTCTTGTACCACACATCACAAGTACTTAGTTAACTATGGTGGAGGAATTCCATGTCTAAGTCCCTTATTCTCAATTAGTCTATAACACAATGTCTAGAACACACATTCTCAATCATTTAAGTCATTCATTATATCACATGGATTTACCACACCATCACTTTATTAGTCCATAAATTACCAATACATATCAAAGTCCATTTGTTAACAAAAAAACTAACTAGTTACAAAACCCATTAATTAATTTATAAATCAATTAATAAATCAAGAAAATATTATTCCATAATTAATTATTCACCATTTATTACTGAACCAAATTTCAAATTTTCATAATTAATCACAAAATAAATTATCTTCATCTACATCATGGAACATAAATAATTCACTATTAATTATCTCATAGAGAAAAACATTTTTACATAATTAATTAAATATTATTAATTATCTCAAGCCCAACCACATTCTATATCACAATTAAAAAAATCCCACATCATAATAAATTTCCCCAAATCAGTTACCTATTTTGGTAGCCCCTTAATTCCATGATTTAATCATAAATTACTAATTTACATCTTCGAAGAATCAACAAGTCAAATAACATTCCACATTTATGAAATTTAAGAAATCAACTACCAAGTAATGTAGGAAATTCATCAATATCACACACACATATCAAATTTATGAATATGGGAGTTTGATTTAGACCAACTACATTAGTTTGTTGATGGATCTTTTCATAGAGGAAATCCCCCAAATCCAAGTGTCAAAATGACATCGATCAAGATGTGGATCTAAATCCCGAAACCAAAAATGAAGATCAAAAGCATCAAAATATTGAAAATCATATTCCTGATCCACAATACTAAGACTAGATATCAACTCATAGGTATATATCTATAGAAACTATAGAAATTATACATGAAAATTTAAAATAATGATAGTGGAAATAATGAAATAAGAAACAGGATGAAATGCACATACGTGGAAGAGAACGGTTATTGAATCCGTGATTTATATCTCGACAAACAATATCAAATCACCTTGAAATCCATCCGAAAATATCAATAATTACCTAGAATTCATCAAGCTCGATCCTAGGCCACAATAGAGGGTTTTTCGTGGATCATGTTATTTAAAAACACATATTTTTCATATAATAAAAACTAATACACACTGTTTTTGTGTATTGGCACACAATTAGGGTAAATCGTGCACCAAATGTGAAGACCTTTATGTTCAGGTTCACACAGCAACATGGGTTTAGGGGAAATGTTTTTTAAACCCTGGAAAAACTGTTCTAAGCCATTTTTTCATTATTTTTTCTTAAAAAAACACCAAAATGATCCTCAAATCACCACTCCAAAACAAAATTACATAGAACATAAAAAATTACTTGAAAACTGGCCTGAGATGACTTCGTAAAATGTTCTGGATCTTATAATCTACTACCTTATAGCAACTCGTCCTCAAGATGCACTCCTGAAAATCACTATGATTCAAAGGAAAAAATATTGGGCCATTAATACCACATGTCTACTTCCCATACCCATGTTTCCTCTTGAACACCTCCATGTTCCCATAGCATATGAACTATTAGCACGATCATTCCCCAAAACACAATCTCATAATAATCCAACACATGTTTTGGATACTCTGAAAAATATGCATCTATCTCAAGGAAATACTCATCCACATCGATCACATGAGATGGTTTGGGGTGATACCACCCAATTTGTGACACATGGAAACCATCATTAATAGAAAAGAATTTCTATGGATAGTATAATCGGTACGACACTGTCCTGGTTCTCTAATCTACCTCAAACAGTCTTACAAACCTGGATGCCAATATTCCCTACCTTTGAATCCAATGGTGACCCAACCTAGATGAAAAAAATAGTAAAACATGATCACCCTTTGTCAATGGTAGAGGTGGTATCCTTTTATCTACATAATAATTTTATATACTCTAAGTCGAAGCCAAACTATTTAGAATTAGCTACACTAGTTCTATGGTATCTTTCACGAGACTCGATCCCAACAAAACAAACTTTCATGCCTCAGACCAGCATAGTGGTGAACTAAAAGGTGTACTATAATGTTCCTCATGTGTTTACATATGTATAGTTTCCTGATAATTGTTTTACAAGAAAACTACACATAATCCAAGTGGTTCTCCCAAGTGTTGGAGTTGGTGGCCTAGAACCAACTACTTTGGACTTTATTCATTAAATAAACACCTTCTCACATCATGATAATTCTTCTATTTTATAATACATGTGATAATTTCCCAAGGATAGAAGTTGCACTAAAGGGTCATAGTGGATCCCTGTTAGGACATGATCTCGGAATTTATATAACACTATTCTGGAATATATGTTCTATGGTTGGATGATGTTATTTGAGGGGCACAAATATTACAGGCCATTAGGGGTGAGGACTAATAAAACTTTGAGGCACCTTCTAATGGTGTGAACCCTTAGTTATATACAGGATGATATTATGAGAACAAGACCTGCCAGTACGAAATCTACATTTCATAGTGTCATTGGATGTTCCTATTTATGAAATTGTATATTGGCCCTTGGAAATTAATATCATCATTAAGGAGTATTACAACTCATGTACTCTGATTTATTGACGAAAACGGTTACGAAACATTGTTCGTAGTGAGGTAGGATACATTGGGTTTGTCTCGTGTAATACTGCATTAATAGATAATCCGAGAAAGGATTTGTCTCTTAAGTTCCATAATGGAAGTTGATATCTCATGCCATTTTACGGAATTGATATAACCTAAACAAATCTATTTCCATGGTAAGGAATGGGTGACTTCAATTCTGGAAAGCCAAAGATAGAATAATCGAGCACATGGGTTGATGGAACTAGCATGAAACCCGCATGATTGGAGATATTGTGACAAAGGGAATATATTACATGGTAAGAATTCATATGTGGTGACACGTCATCGTGGCGTTAACTTCATTTTCAATGGGTGCCTTGGGGTATTGCTAGACGCTATCCTTGGAATTTAGGCAGGCTCGGCCTAATGACACTGATAAAGAGGCCTGGAGGGTCACACACTAAGTGTGTCCATGTATCTCAATTAACTATTAATTTAACAAGATAAATAAATATTATTCTGGAATATGGTTTAATAATTATTTAAGGATGCCTGATCGCATTTATTTCGACACAAGTTATTAGAGAGAATATATTATGGTCAAAATAATATATATTTGTTAGAGAATAATGATGTTAAATTTATTTAAGAAATAAATATCCATTACTCATGGTCTAATGAATGTGGTGGAGGAAATAAATAAAAATGAAAACAAGATAAACATTCAGTGTACAGTGAATGTACATGTCTTGAAGTTTTCATGGAAAATGAGTACATGCCATTTATTAATTATTTCACGCCATGTACTTTTTCAAGTCGTGGTTTTGGGGAAATAATATCGTTTAATTAAATTATATTTATTATAATCATTATGGGTGCATGTAAAGGAATTAATCATTCGACATGGGGGTTTTCATTAACAGTTAATGATATAAATAAAACCCATAACACGTTTATTTATTGTCATAACTATGTAACCTCACACCTGATTATAAATATCCTCAAAACCCCAACACTTTTCCAGTGAGAAACTTTGTGCACATCAATTCAAGAAAATTCACTCAAGGCTAAGAGAACTCCTTTCTCTAAGAACGCTCTCAACACTAAGAGAGATCCTCCTCCATCGGGTCAAGGCGATCTAAGGCGGACAACACAAGAAGAGGCTTCCCCATGCTAGCACCTAGATATTAATTTGGTGACATCTAGTGATAAGTGGTGCACATTTGGATCACTACTAGAGGAAGTCGACACATGCCTTCTACGACACAATGATAAATCACATTGAAACATGACCAAAGAACATCAAATAACAAAGAATTACATCTACGTAATTCTTTTCAATTAATTTAATTAATTATAACCAACATATGATGATCCTTTAGATTGTTCTGGAACCCTTCTCTTAATTTTCATTCTTCGTTCTATTCTGATGATATGGCTTTTTATTATCGTGAGGGATCACGTATTAAACATTATTTAATGCTAAAATTAATGTTGGTAAAATCCACTATCATTCTTCCGCTATGCTCGGAACCTACAAGTGGTATCAGAGTGGTCATATCGTTGATTATAATTATTTAGTTTTTCATTGTTGATTTACACATTTTATAATTTAGTTGTTTCAATTCAAGTTAATCGTTCTTTAAATACTGAATGTCGAGATCTGTTCCTCCCATCTTATTTCTCGTTCACCTTAAGGAAATTAATTTTTCTTCTAATTTTGATTAATATAAAATAATGGAACTCATATGGAGGTGTAAAATTCTCTTGGACATAAAACACAAGAATACACAACATGTACTCAAAAGTACACACCATGTATTATAGGTTCAATGAATTGATTGATCCGCCAAATCAGGCTAGGTATTGGATCATATCTAAGTCATTTATGACACCATGTGTTGACTAGGAGCAGGTGGCACACAGTTTCCATATTACATTTTGTGTGCTCCAACTGAACACGGCGTGTAGTCCATTCAGGTTAGGGTTAGACTGTATACCCCATACATGACATTCCCAGTCGGAAACCGTGTAACGCAGATACTACACAACCTGTGTCAAATTGAACACACCGTGCACTCCAAAAATGTCTAAAGTACATCAATGCACCATGTCCCCAGGAATGTACGTCGGATGGATGGTGATCAAAAGTACATGTTGTGTAGTCGAAATTACACGCCATGTTCTTATCCAAATTACACAGATTTATTAAAATTTGTTATTATATTATGCAAACCCTTGAGACATGTACCATAGTGTAGGCGTAACGTTGAGGCACAACATGTGATTATTGCTTTATATATCTATGTTTAATTTATCATCTACATAATGAATGGGAATTAACCAGGTTCCTTTAAGTTACAAGTTATGTACAAAAATAATTTTAAATAAATTTATATTTATAAAATTTTGATGAATGGGAATGTCAAGGAAATTCATAAAAAGGGGTTAATATAAAAGGATGGATTAATTAAAGATAATTAATTGATTCAAGAGTGATTTATCTTAAACTAGAATGATTAAATAATTGAATTCTAGTTTTAATGCATAATATCGTGGCATACATGGATGATCATGAACTAGACCAAGACCTTTATATGTGAATGGTTTATTTTATTTTATTTATTTAAATTAAATTTTTTGGCCTACGGGCCTTATCCTCATTAATAAGTAGGGCCTGCATACCCAAGGTTTATTTTATGTAAAAACACCATTTACCCCTCACCAGCATGTGTGATAAATGCATATGTATTGGATGGATCTCCCAAGCTAGTTAATGCGTCTCAAGTCAGGATCCAAGGTGATACCAATCCAAGGAGATACAAAGGTGGATAGGTGAAAAGTTGTAAACACAGACCTGAAGGGGTCATTGTGTTTTAACCTAGGTCATGGGTTAGTTTATCAACTGCTAGATAAACTAACCAATAGAACAAGCTCATGATCATATGATATATTTTATTTCTGTCAGTTGCATGGTTTATTTATTGTGGGTGTTTTGTCATGATCACTTAACTAATGAATTAAACAATCATGCAAGATGGAACTAAAATAAGACCGGCATATGCGTAAATATTATCTTAGACATGGTTTATCACCTAAGTATATCCCACTTAATATTAAAAAGAATGTAATAAAATATAATAAAATATAAATTTATATATAAGTATAAAATCAATCAATGAAATATTAAGTCGTTATAGCCTACCATAATCTTGGTTAGAATCGAACCATAGTTCAAAGTGCTTGACCAACCCTAGTTGGGGTGATTTCAATTATCGGGGAATTTTAATTAATTGTCTTGTGTTGAATTGACTTGGATCATATCAAGGGTTGACTTCCATAGTAGGAATTTGTCTGAAAAACAGGGAAAGGATGATGAAATCCAAAAAAAAGGATTTCAGGATTGGGGAGTCCACTCATCTGATCAAGGAGCTGTGAGTCAATGCAGTTGGAATTTGGAATGCCTACCTAAAACCATTCAAGTTGCTTGAAAAACCCTACTTCTGGTATAACGAAGGGAAATATGGATCCTTGCCACTAGAATAGTAATCAAACAGAATATTCCAATTACAATGGTGAGGGATATTGGATTTCAATAAAATAGTGGGAGACTAATAAGTATTAATATATTTATTTTTCTCAGTTTTGTAATAAATTACTAAACCTTTGATCCTCTTAATTTATAGAAACAAAAAGAAAAATGGCATCCATCATATCACTGTGAACCATATTTGAGAAGGAAAACAATCTCACCGGCACCAATTTATAAGAGTGGCAGAGGCATTTACCAGTCATCCTTCACCGTGAATGGAAATTGTATGTGGTGGAAGTGCTTATTCCAGTTGCACCAGGAAAAGAGGACAGTGATGAGTACATATCTCTCCATGTGAAACATATGGATGATTCCATAGATGTCCAATGTCTCATGCTTTCGGCCATGTCTAATGATCTCTTGAGGTAACATGAAAACATGGAAGCATATAACATGATGTCTCACCTTTAGAATACCTACGAAGAGAAGGAGAGACAAGAAAGATATGAGATCTCCAATGATTTGTTTAAAACTAATCATGGAGAGTCTTCACAAGTTGGATCTCTTGTATTCAATCTTATTAGCTACATCGAATTCCTAGACATCATAGGGATTAAATTCAGGGATGAGCTGCATACAGATATCATTCTATCATAACTCCCCAAGACCTTCTAAAGCTTTATTTTTAACTACAACACGATCAATAATGAAAAGAGTATATCAGAACATCTGGACATGATTCTACTCGTAGATAAGGACATGGGGTGTCACAAACCTGTAGTCCTAATTGTGAATAAGAAAAGGAAGGACAATGAAAAGAGGACAAATACTTATAAACGGTCTGAAGCCCCCAAGTTTCATCCTTCCAAGAAGGGGAAGATCCAGAGGCAGGGCAAGGAATGGGTGGCAGTATGTTTTTTATGTGGAATGTAAGGCCACTGGAATAATAATTGCATTTCGAAGTGTTGGGATGCTAAAGGTGCATTCGTTATGATGTTTAATATTTATATTTCTACACATTGTCTATTAGAAACAACTTGTAGGGATGACATATGTATTCAAATGCAGGAAAGAATTAGATTTAGAATGATTTCCAGAGAAGAGGAGGATCTTTGAGCTTCCAAGGGTGTGAGGCTGGTTGCGTGGTCCAATGGTGATTACCACCCTTCATTGTAGAATGGGATGATTTTGGTTTTACATAACTGTTATTATGTGCCTAGTGTAACAAAAAACAAAATTTCTGTATCCGAATTGAATATAGATAGATTTATTTTCATTATTGGAAATAAGGGTATTCTCTTTTATAAGAACAACGTATGTTATGGTATGGTGCATTTTAATAATGGTTTTTATGTCTTAAATTTCTAATACCAAGTGTTGGAAATCGATACAGAAACAAACTCACCTGACTCATACATCACCCAATTGTGGAATCACCGCCTCAGTCATGTGAACATGAAGTGCTTGAAAATGATCTACCAAGATGGTTATTTGGACTCTACTGAGCTAAAACCAAGTGATAGTTGTCACGATATTTTACAAGGAAACATGACTACACATCCCTTCGGTGGTCAAGGTGAAAAGGCCATATAACTTCTACTATTGGTGGACACGAATGTGTGTGGACAATTTCCAGTAGAAGCTAGAGGTGGATATTCTTACATCATTACTCTTACCAATAATTTGAGTAGATATGTTAATGTCTTCTTAATTAGGTATAAGTCAGAAGCCATAGAGAAATATAAGGAATTCAAGAATGAATTAGAGAATCAACTTGGTAAGAAGATAAAGAAACATCAATTGGATCGAAGTATAGAATATCTTAACTAAGAGTTCATTGATATTCTACAACAGTCTAGGATTCTATCTCAGCTCACTCCTCCTTATATTCCATAGTGGAATGGTGTTAGTGAATGGAGGAACCACACCTTGTTGGACATGGTGAGGTCGATGATGAGTCATTCAGATCATCCATTATCCTTTTGGAGATATGCATTACAAACTGCAGCATACACATTAAAAAGAGTACCAACTAAGGTGGAAAGTGGAATTCCCTCCCAGTTATGGAATGGAATGAAACCCATTTTGTCGCATACACATGTATGGGGATGCGAGCCAATTTTTAAGGCCTTCTCAGTCAACAAACTAAAACCCCATGGAACGAGGTTTATCTTTATAGGATATCTAAAACAAACAAATGGATATTAACTATATAACCCTCAATACAAGAAAGTGATTATCACCAGACAGCCATTTTTCTTGAGAGGGAGAACATCCTCAAAAAGGATAGTGGGAACAATATTGACTTTGAAGAAGTTTATGCTCAAGATAAACAAGATTTGGTACATTAACAAGTTCTACATGTCCCTGTGGAAGAGGTTCTAGAGACAGATGTACTGTGTAGGAGCTCAAAAGAGGTAAGGGAACCAGACAGATTTGGTTTCCAAGTCACCAGGTATGGTGAAGACTTAATGTTGGATAGTGATGAACATCTCCCCTAAAAGAAGGTAGTAGGAAGATCAGAAGCTTCAAGATCGCTGAAAGCTTTAATTCTGCAACAGATTCCATGTATGAGAACCAAGTATGGGTTTGGGTCGATGATCCAGAATATGAAAGGCCTATTAGATGAAAATGGGTATTTTAGAGAAAACAAGACATACAAGGTCAAGTTAGCACCTATAAAGCAAGGCTAGTGGCTATATTATTCAGACAGCATCAAGGAATTGAATAAGATGAAACCTTCTCGACAGTTTCCACGTTTAAATCCATAAAAATCATACTTTCCATAGTAGCTTAACATGAGTATGGGATTTGGAAAATGGATGTCAAAACTGCATTCCTTTATGGGAACCTTCAAGAAGATGTCTATGTGACACAACCAGAAGGTTTTGTGACACCAGGTGATGCCAAATGGGTTATCAAGTTACAGAAATCCATTTTTGGATTAAAGCAATAATCTTGTTCATGGAACATTTGATTTGATGAATCCAAAAGGAATTTTGTTTCATTAATAATGAATTTGCGCCATGTGTTTATAAGAATTTTAATGGGAATGTGATCATTATCCTAGTAGTATATGTTGATGAAACATTGTTTATTTAAAGAAATTTAGCAGTCTTAGAGTTAGTTAAGGACTGGTTGAACAAGTGTTTCTCCCTGAAGGAATTGGGTGAAGCAGCCTACATTATGGGGAACAAGATAATTCGTGATAGATCCAAGAGGTTTTTTGGACTATGTTAGGGTACATACATTGACCAGATACTAAAGAGATTTAGTATGGAACAATCTATGAGGGTATTAGTTCCATTGTCACATGACCTACATCCTTATAAGCATATATGTCCACATACACAACAGAAGAAAGATAGAAGGAGTAATATCACGTACGCTTTGTCTATAGGATCCATCATGTATGCAGTGTTATGTACCAGGATTGATGTTGCCTATGCACTGAGAATGGTAGGTGATATCAAGAAGATCCCAGAGAACAACATTGGACTACTATTAAGACTATCCTTAAGTTTCTAAGAAGAACTAAGGAAATGTTATTGGTGTATGGTGGAGATGATGAGCTTGTCATCAAAGGGTTTGCTGATGCTGGTTTTCAGATAGATCATAATGATCTAAAGTCACAATCTTGTTATGTTTTCTGTCTCAGTGGTGGAGCTGTGAGCTGGAAGAGTTCAACGAAGCCAGTTGTCGCCAATTATACAATAGAGTTCAAATATATAGAGGCTTCAGATGCATCCAAGGAAGCCTTATGTATTGGTAACTTTGTCCAAGATCATGATTTGGTTCTTAGAAACACTGATCCTATCAGGCTGTATTGTGATAATACTGTAATGGTGGTTCTTGAAAAAGAACCAAGGTCACATCAACAGACAATGAACATACTCCGAAAGTATCACCTCATGATGGATGAATATCAATGGGGTGAATTTTTAGTGAGCAGAGATTCCACGGATGAGAATGTGGTTGACCCCATGACTAAAGGCCTATCTCAGCAGAAGCTTGAATATTTTTTGAGAGCTAGTGGGATAAAAGTTGTCAGCAGTTGGCTCTAGTCTATGAGGGAGTCTGTTGGAGTTGGTGGCCTAGAACTAACTACATTATACTTTATTCATTAAATAAACTCTTTATCACATGTTGATTATTATTCTACCTGAAAATGCGTGTGATAATGTCTCAAGGGTATCTATTGCATTAAAGGGTCATAACAGATCCCTACTATGATGAGAACCGGGAAGTGCCATAACACTATTCTTGAATATATGTTCTATGGCCGGATGATGTTATTTTTTTGACACAAATAATACAGGCCATAGGGGCGAGGACTCATAAAACATTGATGCACCTTCTCATTCTAGGATCCCTTGGTAATATCCAGTAGGATATTATGAGAACATGACCCGCTAGTAGGAAATCCACATTTCATAGTTTCATTGGATGTTCCTATCTATAGATGTGTGTATTGGTCTTTGGACATTAATATTATTATTAATGGGTATTACAACTCGCAAACTTAGATGTATTGAAGAAAACTATGACGACACACTGTTCACAATGAGGTAGGATACATTGGGAGCTTTACGAGTAATATTGCATTAATAGATAATGTGAGAAAGGATTTTTCTCTTCTGTTCAATTATGAAAGTAGATATCTCATCCCCTTTGATTGAATTGATATATCCTAAATAAATTCATGGCCATGGTATGAAATGGGCGAGTTCAATTCTAGACTGTCAAATAATGAATAATCGAGAACATGTTTTGATGGAACTAGCATGAAACTCTCTTGATTTGAGATATCATCAAAAGCAAATTATATTACACGGTAAGAGTTCATATGAGGTGACACATCATTACGACATTAACTAGTTTCTCTATGGGTGCCTTGGCATGTTGCTAGATGCTAACCTTTGACATTAGGCAGGCTCTGCCAAAACCACTGAGAAAGATGCCAAGAGTGTCACACACTAAGTGTGTCCATGTATCTTAGTTAAATATTATTTTAACATGTTAAGTAAATATTATTCCCGACTGTTGTTTAATAATTACTTAAGGATGCCCGATCAAATTTATTTCGAGTCCAGTTTTTTGATTGAATATATTTTTGGAGAAATAATATATATTTATTATCTAGTAATGTAGTTACATTAATTTATGAATAAAATATCCATTAGTCAAGGTACAATAAATGTGGTGGAGGAAATAAATAAAAATGAAAACAAGATAAACACGCCATGTACATTTAATGTACACGCCGTGTAGTTTTCATGGAAAACTAGTGCACGCCGTGTATTAATGATTACATGCTGTGTAGTATTTCCAGTCGGGTTTTTTAGGAAATAATATCATTTTATTAAATGATATTTATTATAATCATCATGGGCGCATGTCAAAGAATTAATCATTCGACCTACGGGTTTTCAATATGAGTTAATGAAATAAATAAAAATTGTACTGCATTTATTTATTATCATAACTATATAACCTCAAACCTGATTGTTAATATCCTCACAACACCAACACTTTTCCAGAGAGAAATGATGTGCACAAGAATTCTATAACATACCCTCAACGCTGAGAGAACTCCTTCCTCCATGAATGCTCTCATGACTGAGAGAGATCCCCCTCCATCAGATCATGGCAATCTAAGGTGGATAATGAAAGCATAGGCTTCTTCATGATAGCACCCAGAGATTCCTTTGGAGACATCCATAGATATGTGGTGCATATGTGGATCACTACTATAGGAATTCTACATATGACTTATGCGATGCAACAACGAATCACATCGACACGTGATCGGAAAAAATCAATTAGGAAATAATTCCATCAAGGTAATTCATGTCAATTAATTATATAAATTATTACCAACATGTGATGATCCTCTTGATGGTTCTGGGACCCTTATCTTCCTTTTCGTTCTTCATTCTATTATGATGATCCGGAATTTTATTTTCGTGACAGATCTCGGATTGAACGTTGATTAACACTAAAATTAAAGTTGGGAAAACCCACTAACGTACTTCTGCTGCACCCGAAACTTACAACAAGAAACACCAAATTCAATAAAACATTCCTGCAGAATATCTTGTAGATCTTTTATAGTATCCTATAAATACTTATCTATCTGTAGGTGGATATCCATACATAACAAAACCAATGTTCATATCACCTTTTGTAAGCCCTTCCAAATGCATGATGGAAATCACAAGTCTATGTGACCCTGTATAAAACGTTTTCTCAAACTTATAGTTTTCCCAACACTTCTACTATAATAGTTTCCATAATAGGAATGAAATTTGAGAACTTATTAATTTGATCATTACTGTCCCAAATAACATCATTCTTCATAAGAAACATTGGAAGACCTACCAAAAAATCCATAGTTACTTCATCTCACTTCCATTCATTAATAGGAAAAATCTATAATAGAACACCATGTCATTGATTCTCTAAAAAAACCTGTTGATAGATGAAACATCTTTTTGCAAAACCTGTTATCTCCTTTTTCACGCCTGGCCACCAAAACTGTCATCGCAGGTCACATTACATTTTTTCACACAAGGATGTACCTCCCACTTCATGGAATGAAATTCTCGCATGAGTTCCTATCATATACTCATTGGAACACCATAAACACTTTTCGCAAATATTAACACATCCTTCTCTATGAACCAATATGAAGTTTAATCCCCAATTTCAAGGCTTTCCCATAAGACTAAATTCTCTATATCTTTATACTTCATGTCTGTGATCCATCTCAAGAGCGTAGACTACACTTCTAATGAAACCATATTTATCTTCTCATGACTCTCCTGAACCACCACATACATTTCATCGTGTAAGGATATCATCTTCCATTCTAAAATAAACTCATTTACAAAATGAGACAATGTTTTCCTAGTCAATGCACCGACCACTATATTCCCCAATTTGGGTGTATATTATTGTTGAAAGTCATTAATGGTCATATACTATACCAATCCTCACTTCATAATATTCATTTTTCACTTTGAAATATTGTACTTCAATATTTTATGATCATAAAAAAATATAACTTTTCACCCAAATGATAGTGTCTCCAAAACATAAGTGAATAAACCACTTCTTCCAATCCTAGAAGTTTCAAAATGCACCATGTACCCCTCACTTATGTCAAGCTATATCATGATTAGTTCATATGTAAAACACTTCTTGTACTCCTTGAATGAATTAAAAAATAATTCATTCATCTCAAACATTACCCCTTTCTATCATACCTAAAATCAGAACACCCAATTAGGAAAATTCCTTGATGAACCTATTATAATATCAAGCTAATCTCAAAAAAACATCAGATATAAAAAACCTTATTGGGATGCCCCAAAGAAAACATTATCTGAACATTATCTAGGTCCACTTCAATACCTTCTTCTAATATGATGTCCCCAATGCTATGTAATTTTTTATCCAAAACTGAAACATAATAGCTTGGCATATAATAGATGCTATCTTAGTGTACTCGGAGAGATGTTAGGATGTTGGGATGATCGTTATGAGGCTTGGAGTACACCAAGATGTCATCCACAGACACCACAAAATACTACTCTTGGTAAGAATGGATGATCATGTTCATCAAGTCCATAAACACTACTAGAGTGTTTTTCAAATAAAACAGCATTACAAAAAACTCATAAACCGCATACCTGCTTCTAAAATCCATTCTCGATATATCTGATGTATGTACTCTTACCCGAAGATACCCCGATCTTAAATAAATCATTGAGAACACACAATCCCCCATTATTAGGTCAAATATATCATCGATACCTGGAATAGGACATCAGTTATTCACAGCCATATTATTTCACATACGATAGTTGACACACAAGTATTAACCCCCACCAGCCTTCATTGAGAACAACCCAGGTGATCCATAGGGAAACGATCTTCGATGGATAAACCCCTTATCCTCTTATTCATCAAACTGTGTCTTGATCTCTTAAAGTATTTTTAGTTCCATTCTGTAATGTAGAATAGATACTAGATCAGCCCTCTACATGAGCTCAGTAGTGAATTCCACATCTCTCTCATGTGGAAAGCTTGAGATGTGTTCAGGAAATATATCATATTAATATTCCACAACTGGTAAAAGGATTTCTTGCGTACCACTCCCTTCATAGATAAAAATTCTAAAACATGGGTTGTGAGGTCTCCTCTTTTCTATGTAACAGAACCTGTTATTCAAGCATAAACATCCCTTTCTCCATGATGATCATACTGGTCGCCCTTAGGAGGCAAAAAGGTTACTCTCATGGGGTATCAATCGATGTGGGCTCAGTACATGACTAACCAGTCCATACCCATAATCTGGTTGAATAACATCATATCAAGAACATAGATATCCAAATGAAAACTATACTATTTGATCTATATTGAGAATCCCTTTCATAATCATGTATATCTAGACCGTGTTCCCAACTTTGTATCGATATTCATCACACTACTTATGGACTCCACCTCCAGGCTCAAACCATTGACCAGATTTACAGATATAAAATAATGATAGACTCTAGTATCAAACAAGGCACTAGCTGAAGTAGAACATAATAAAATAGTACCAGTCATTGTTGGTGGCCCATCCTCACATTCCATAAGTGTATTCTATAGTACATGTAACTTTATTTCACCAATTTCTGGCTGTGTCTTCTGACTCCACTGAGTAGCACCACATTGCTGAAAGAAGAGCTCATACCCTGGTGCACCATGTCCACTACCTCTACACCCTTATCTAGTAACACTCCATATGAATGACCTATAAGGTGTAAAATACCTTATTCTCACACTCTAACTCTGCATAGTTCCACCCTCCATACCAGCCTATTGATTCTTCCTACTGATCTTCTATATGTGGCCCATCTTTCCACAAAACCGGCAGTCCACTCATGGATGTGGAAAATGTGTGTGATAGTCTCCCAACCTAAAACAACAGAGGAAAAGAACTTGAGAATGATACTATGAAACTATTCCTCTTGACATCCCACCAATATTTCCATTGTCCTGACCAAGGATCTCATTACGAAACTTCCTAATCTTGGATGATGCACTCCATGATTGTCTAGTGACAAATACCTATCCAATACTGGAAGCCACCCTTAGGTTACCCCTTTTTTGAGTTCCTGATTCACCACTTCTAAGAAATATTCCACCCTAATGATATTCACTATGGACATGATCTCTCACATAAGTCCATCCTGAAATCATTTGTCAGATGAAGCCTCATCGGTTTCCAATGATGGAAAAACACAATGTAAATCAATTAATAATTCATCATAATCCATTATGGAAATGATTGAATGGGTCATATTCATAAACATTTAAGACTACTATTAACTCAATGGATATGGAAATATGTGTTCCAAGAATATCTCTAAAAATATTTTCCATACCATATCATCATTCTGTCTAGATCATACCTGAATGTCCCACCAGCAATTTACTAACCCATGTAGAATATAAGCAGTCACCTTGACTTTTATCTAAGCCAAAATTACTAATTGTTAAAGTGTCTTCTCTATAGATTGAATCCATATCTCAGCTCCCTCTGGTCCACACTCTTTAGTTTAAGTCCAATGATGTTGCAGCTGAAAATCCCTTGAAAATTCAGACATGCATTTCAAATCCCGCTATTGGTCTATCTCCATAAATTGCATGAATTGAGCAATGTTATATTGGAATTACTCCCCTACCTCATATCTATGTACCAATGGTGCATCAATTTCCTTTTTTGGTAGCTCGTTTTGAGTCACAACCCAAGGTCTCCCTCACAACATGCATCGTGGAGGCATATCTCTACAAAGCCAAACAAATGTCTCAGATCACATAATTAAACCTTATAATGTTTATGTAAGAGTAGAAAGACACCCAAAAAAATTCAACACATTTTCATTCCATTCCTCACCACATTGTAAACACTAATGTGATTCCACTACCCTTAACCATTCTACTCCAAGGTATTGGTTTACAAGGGTAGGAACATTCTAATTAATTAATTTTCACAATTAATTAAATATTCCATTTAAAATAAACAAATTCATCATTTAATTATTCAAACCTATCTTATTATTTAGGTTTTTCATTTGACACCCATTATTCTCATTTTTCATCATTATGTCAATATCAAAACCATGAAAAATGGTTTATGTTCAACAACTTACCCATAACTCATTTTCCTGCGAGTACCTAAAACTATCCATGTCAAAATAACCCAGAGTTCCAAAAATGATACATCCAAAATCCACACTCATGCATATTGAGGACATAAATCAATAGTCAAAATTATAAAAAAAAACATCACACCACACGTGTGTTGCCTATGGTTAAATAATATCCATCTGTAACAATAAACAACAATAACAACAATAACACAGTGAGTACCTAGATTTTCTGCTTTACAAGGGTTTTCAACTCCCATGCATGAGCTCATTACGAATCATTGAATTTTCGTAGTATATTGTCAACCATTCAAAAAATATTAATACAAATGAAGAAGAAATAAAGTAAAACTGTCATTAATATGAGTTAGTAATGTCCTAACATGGGTACCAATAAAAGGTGACCCAAGCCAGTTGGTCACAAGCCCTCAACAATTCCCCCCTGTATACTAGAGGGTGATGATTAGAAGTGATGGTGTATTATCTTAGTAATGGGTATATTATACACTATTTTATTAGAATATAATACCAATGGAAGAATACTATATGAAAAAAGTGGGAAAACACGTAAATAACCATAAAGACACCAATTCACTTAAATAACAAAATAGGAAAAACACATACTCAAATGAAAGTGAAACATGCTATGACAATGTATGTGTCAAGTGACTACAATGAAACTGAAAAGACACAACGACTCCCATGAGGGTACCGAACCATGTCTGGTTCCCTCACCCATGAACCATTCCTAAAAAACAACCTATCCTAAGTTCCTAACCTTATTCTATCCTTTAACAAAAATGTCTCCATGGGTGCTGATCAGGCTGCCCGAATATGGTATGAGTACGACTCAGTAGGACATAAAAAACTATGTCTAATACAAGTCTAGTCAAAATATAGTGTATGAAATTATATGAAGTAATAAATACAATGCATAATTAAATAGAAATAACATTGTTATTTATTCTTTAACAATCATATTAGACTCAGTCTCAATTCATGTAACCCATTTAAATCGCCATTAATTATTTTCATTCATTGGTGTTGAACTCCATGTTAGGAACCCCAAATATCATTTGGTGTATATCGCCAATTCAAACACCCAAAATATCATTCGGTGCAGATCTCTATTTCTAGAACCCCACATAACAAATTCATGGTTAACTATGGGTGAGGAACGCCGTATCCGAGTTCTAACTTCTAAATTGGTCTATAACAACATGTCTAGACCCCACATTATCAATCATTTAAATCAATCATTAATATACAAGAATCAAACACATTATTAATTTATTAATTCAATGAGTATTTAAACATATCAATTAATATAATTCAACCAAAAAATCAACTATGAACACAAACAATTTATTAATTCATCTATTAATTATTAAATGAACACAATTCATATTTTATAATTTATTTTTCCCAATTAATTATCCAAACAAAATATCGAAATTTAATAATAAATCTCACAATTGATTATCTTAATCAACATCATAGAGTATAATTAAGTCACCATTAATTGTCTTACATAGCCAATCATTTTCGCCTAATTAAATCCCCTGATTATTTAAATGAAACACAACCACATTCTATATCTCAATTTCAATATCCTCAATCATAATCAACATCCACAAATCAATTATCTATTTGGGAATCCCCTTATTTCAATTATCAATTCATCTATATATCATTTATATCTCTTATGAATCCACATATAAATGAACATTCATAATTATCCAAATTTAGAATATTAATTACAAAGTAAACTCAACATTTAATCAATCTCAGATACAAATATCTAATCCCTAACTATGGGAGTTTCATTTCGACCACCAACCACCATTTGACAATGGATGTCTTCCTAGAGGAAGTCCCAAAATTTTGAGTGGTACAGCATGATTGATCAAGATCCATATCTAAATAATTAAACACAAAATTCAGAATTAAAAGCATCATGATCTTGAAAATCATGATCTAGAACCACAATCCTAGATCTAGATCTCAACTCATTGTCTCGTATCCATATAAATAGTGTAAATATACTTTAAAAAGTTTAGCTAATGACCATGGAATGAATCCAAAAATCAATGGGTTGAAATCCACTAGCTGGGAATAGAGAGGATCATTAATCTGGGATTTAGATCTCGAAGAACAGTGTTCAAATCACCTTGTAATCCCACCTAATGGCTCTGGAATCACCTATAAATATTCAAGACTGATCGTATGTAAAAATATTGCGATTTTGGTGATTCAGGTTCATTAAAATATTATTTTTGGATAATAATAACCTGGGGACCTAGTTTTATGGTTAAGGGCACGTGGTTAGGGTAAACTGAATGCCAACTGTGTAGACCTCTCTATCTAGGTTTCACAGTTACCTGGGATTAGGTTCTATGGTTGTCAAATCTTGCTCGAACCATGAAAAACCCATATTCTAATACTTGTTTCTTAAAAACTCTACCAATCTCACCTCAAACCCTCAGTACAAAACAATTTTACTTCAAAACAACATGTTTTTCTTGAAAATTGGCCCAAAATGACCTTGAAAATAGATAGTGATCTTAAAAGAAACTTTTATATAATGATTGGCTAATTTATGTAATATAATGTTAATGAATATTAACAAAATTTTATTAAATATCATTTAATGGTTAAGTATTTATAATATTAATATCCAAACATATTAACAATATTTCATTTCTATTCATAAAAATATGTGGAAAACAATTAGTATGATATTCATCTTCCCGAGTCGAAATTAAAAGTCTCCTTGGATGGAAGTTAAACATTATCAATAATAATGGGATTTCTATTCACATATATATAACATTTATATCATGGAATAATTATCAAATAACTATTTTATAGTCGATGTCGTAAACAAATATCCATATCATTTGTGTCATAATGGCAATGAATAATATAATGGAATTATGGTCAACATAAGATATCTAATAACTGATGTTGAGAATATCATTTATCATGATTGTTAATGAGGAACCAATTTAAAATTATATTTTCTTATACCTATTAATAAATAATAGATCTGTAATTAATTTAATTTTTTTATCATCGAGTGAAATGGTTTTGGGGTCAATCTTGCTCTTGAAAACAGTTTTGTTTGTCTCATGTTGAAATCCCTAACTCTTAATTCATTAAAACCATCGACTAAAATATCATTCATAATTCATTATAATAATTATATACCATATTATTTAATCAACTGACACATTCACACTTTCAATGCTATATTTACACTGATGTTGACCTTTCATTGGTACATAATCATGTTTTTATTTTCTATCTATATTTAATTTAATGATTCTCTTTGGAAAAAGATATTTTTTAAATGATGACTATTATTTTGGTCTTCTTTTGGGTGAGAGTTATGATCCATCAGTAATATTTTTTCTATCATCTTTAGATGTAATTTCTTTCAATTATTCATAAATCGTAGGGATTTTATAATTTGTTCATTATTTTTTGAGAATAATGGTTTATTAAATGATTATTTGATGATTTTGGGTTGTAAATAATATATTTTTAATGTTTAATGTGTTAATAATATATGTTTTTTGTGAACATTACATCAGGAATTTTAAATATTTAATTTATCTTTATGTAATATTGTATTCATGTTATCATATTGAGTGAATGGGGATTTTTTAATTTTTTTGATCAAATTATAAGTTAATATATTGAAATTGAATTTTTAAATCCAATATAATTTTTTTTTGAAATATATTATAATATGTTTTTATTACTATTTATAATTTTAAATTTAAATTAAAATTTTAAAAAATTAATTCATTATTTGAATTATGATGAACATTAATGGTAATAATAAATCATAGACAGACTACTAAATTATGAAAATGTGATGAATATAAGGACTTCATTGAATACTTTCAGGTATTTTAAAATGAATTTTAAAAACAACAGATTTTTTCATCAATGATTGAAATTTTTTAATCTAAATATGTTTAAATGTGAAGAAATAAAATATCAATTAATTCATTCTTATTTTAATAAAATTTACAAAACTTCTAATTGTTTAGTATCCTTGGTTAATTATATACATACAAGAGTCATGATTTACATTTGATTATAGAAACTAAAACATAATTTTTTTAGAATACCTTTATTCTATCTAGCATAACAATATATATATAAATCATAGAAGAATTTATTGAATCCCTATGAAAGGAATGAAAATAACATTGATCTCGAATGAAGAGTAATGATTTTGTACATTGGAAGATATCATGAACTAATTAGCGAAATTAATATGGAAATATAAATTACTGAGAATAGATTTGGTTTTAATAATGGGATAAGGGATAATAATTATATTAAGGTAAATAACTAAAAACACAAATAATTTAATCTAGATATATTAATGTAATTTATCCTAATATTGTTTAGTGAAAATAATAAATATTATTATAACTAAATTATGAATGAAAGAAAAGATTAATTATTGGATGTCACATATCAACAACATGATTTCACTACCATCAAGACCTCACATAAAAAGTTCAATATTTATTTAAAAGACCATATATTTCAAGCTTAGATAATTTGTTTCAAGAAAACTTTTAATTCATCAATGGTCAATATAATGATGGTCCCCACCTTCGACATCTGGTACAATGAATTCTCATTTATTGAATAATCTATCAAATTGAATAATCGATATTCCATAACACTATATATATATATATATTAAAAGACACATATTTATCAATATTTCCCCAGTCAAACAAATAATTTTTAGTCTAAAACAAAATATTTGGAAATGTTTTATAGTAAATGTAATAGGTATATCCACGGTATATAATATGTTTATTTTGGAAAAATTTAATTTCTAATGATCACGAGAATGATAACAGTTCAAGGGAATGTTAATGAATATAAAAATGATTTATGGATGTTAATTTTCAATACCTACGTTAATATAATTGATCATAAATCATTTGAATGAGGAATAAATAAGATATCAATATATATATACAAATTGGAGTATAAATAAATGTAATTTTTCAGTAAATACTATAATTATAATAAAAATATATTTAAAAACATTCTTGTGGAAAGAATCATTTTCATTAATAAATTCATTTATTTATAAAATAACAATTTAAAAAATATTATTTTAAAAGATCCTAGTAAACATGAAATGGTAGCATCAATTAAATGATGTTCTTAAAGATTCAAAATTACAAACATTATAATTTTTCAAAAAAATAAACCAATTTTTACTATGAAAACTATATGAATGTTCATTGTTAATAAATTGACACGAATATTATTTTAAAATTTCAGGTAAAATCCAATGTGGAACTATTTATAAAATTGTTATATAATTCATTTTAAATCATTATATAAACATTAAAAATGGGTGATATTTATTTCATAAATTATTTTGAAAAGGATAAAAAAATTCAATCATTTTTTAAAATCATTTTTTTGGAAGAAAACATATTTTTTAACAAATAGAGAAATGATGTTAGATTTTATGAAAGTATTTTCAAATTTAATTTTAGTATAAATGAGTGGAAAATATTATTGTTACATGAAAATAGCATTCCAAATTATTAGATAAAAATATCAAATGTGATAATTAAACAATTATAAAATAATATTATTAAAAAAAATTCAGGTATAGATAATCTCAATTCCGATAAGGAATTAAAATAAACTCTTACTATTATCATAACATGGATGTGAAAATTAGTCAATTAATAAATTATGTGTATTACATTTAAATGAAAATAATTTTTTTAAAAAACAATATAAGATAATATGAGACAATCCAGATATTTTAATTCATTAATTAATTATAATTTTAAATAAATATTGGTTTGATATTTTTTATAAAACTACCAGATTTCATATAATTTTTTACTTTAACTTATACTATTTTTCATCGTGTCTCTTTCTAAATCCATATCGAAATAATATAAATTAATTATTCTTTAATGAAATTTAGTTCCGTAAAGATATATTTGCTAATATATTATTTTAATAAATAAAGATAATCCAAGTTAATATTAAACATAACATTTTTTTTAAAAGAAAATTAATATATCTATAATAAATATTTATGAATTAGTTTTATAATTTAAAATTATTATTATTATTTTTGAATTTTATATAACAAAGTTTTACAAAATAAATCAAATAATAATGATGTGTTTTAGAAATCATAGTATTTAAATATGTAAGTAAATATAATGTTTTAAACAAACAGATGAACTTATTTAAAACCATTTTATTCAGAAGTTATTATATATACATATATATTATAAGTTATGATTCAAAATGTTAATGTTTATATAAATACCCATATTACTTTAAAAAAATTATAAATAATAAGTATTTGTTATTTTTTTTAAATTTAATATAATTAATATTGTTTTGTTAACATAAAAAATCATATATATGTTTCAAATATAAAAACTATAAAATTTATGTTTTTAAATGAACATAGAATTTTACATATATATATATATTTATATAATGATATGATATATATATAAATATTATTATTATAATTTTTTAATCTCAACAAATAAAAACAAAACATTAATCAATTTTTAATGAAAATAAATAAAAAAATGAATTGAAATATTGACAAAAATGTTGAATCATGTCTTGGGTATTAAGGTTTCGATGAGTCACACCGAAGTAGTCCTTTTGAGTCAACTATGGGATTTGGGAAGTTGAATTGTGGTCGAATCCCAGGTAGTCGATGCTAATGCATGGGGCACCGTTGGGTTCTTCTAGTGTTCATCTAACAGTTTTTTCCGATCTCCGGAGGAATTCTCGATCGGGATTCGAGACCAATAAATGTTTTAGTTTGGTTGCGAGAGAGAAGTGTCGAAGTGCAGGTTGCTGTCGAGCATCGAGAGGAGACAGAGAGCACCAGTGAGGGTTTTCCTTATTCTTCGGATGAAACCAGGTAAGAAATCATTGTATTGGTCGGAACTGTGATGGAGACGGTGATCCGTTATTCATTCATGCATTGTCCTATTATGTTCTTAATATGTTTTTTCATTTTTTTTTAGGTTCGAACATTATATCTTGGGCCGATTAGTATAAATATATCTAGTTTTTAATATATTTACAAGTCCTATTGAGTTTTGAAATTATTGAACTTGATTTTAGCATGAATTAATATTGGTTGTCTGTTTTTGGATTCAATCATCATCAATCGGTTGTTTTCATTATGGATATTATAATCTGAAAATAGCATGTGCATAATTTTTCAACAATTCATTAATTATTGGTATAGATATGCTTTGTTTTGTCGTACATGTTTGAATCCATATTACATATATAATAGTACAAATTTTCCAATCTTGTCTCTGTTTTGAAGTCGTAGTTTTTCAATGTTTTATAAATGCAAAATCGAATTGGAGATTTTGTGTCAATTTAATATAAAAAATTTTTATCATTATTTGAAAAATCTAATTTTATAAAATATTTATATCACTTGGTATATGCTTGACATTGGATTTCTTGCACTGCAAGCTCATTTGTAAGTGGAAATAAAATATTCAAATGGTATAGTCTCTCAAAATTCTCAAATAGCAAGGTCTTGGAGGAAGTGTTAAATATTTTCTCATTGAGTTGTATTGTGTTCTTCAGTCCCGCGATATGAGTAGAATATGAAAGGAGTAAACTAAATTCATCCATCTTCCAAAATTGGTAACGGATAAATATTGGTTTCAAATATTTATTTATTTTATGATCTTGTATTTGTAAGGAATTACACATCTTCAAATACTTTTTATACAATGCTATATCATTGTTTTTATAAGGTAGAAATATTTAGTTTCTTATTTTGAAATCTTATTTTCATAAGGTATTTTAGTTTATAAGAAAATTTTATTTCAAATATATTCATTTGGTTAAAATTTATATTGTGCTAAAATTATTCCGCAAAGTGAGTTTAATTGAAAAATAATACATATATGTATTTTGATATTAAATTCTTTAAGGGTATCCGATTTAATTTATTTAAATAATATTTTACCTTTCTCATGATAACAGATTATTTTTGTTAAACAAATTATATTTGTTTTGAGATTCTTATATACATATATATGACTTTAGCTCTCTGAATATATTAGGTAAGGGATTGTATTATTTAATTTTACCTATATCCAAATTTATAGTAATAGATAGTTAGTCTATTTATTTTAAAATTTTGTTTCTTAATTAGAATGAGTCTTAGTAAGGGAATGATACTTTTAATAATTTTTATCTTTAAAACTATTCCGTCATTAGAAAAATAGATATCTATTTATTTTATTTATAAATTAGAAACTTTATTTCCATGGGTAATTCATCTCTTCAAATATTATTAACATGTTATATATATATATATATAGACTCATACATGGTTTTCAAATAAATAATTGTTTTAAATAAATTTTTAATAATGTATCAATTCACATATGAATTAAGAATGTCATAATTGTTCAACTATGTATGAAAATAATACTTGATATAATTGTTAAAAGTATATAATTTTTTTAAATAAATTATTAACCAAACATTAATTCATATATGAATTTATAAATTAAGAATGTTCTAAATTTTATCATGAAATATAAAAGTCGAGATTATAACCATATATCAATGATATTGGTACATTTATACATTTTTATATATTTGTTCATAATGTCATATTCCATTAAACATATGTGCCTATGAAAAGGATTATTGTATTTTTTTTTAAATACTTTTTTGATGATTTTTATGAGAAACACATAATTATCCATTGTTAATGATTAATTTTTAGGAGATGGAATTATATGTTTGATATTGTTATTATATTATACCTTCATGCGTAAAAAAATTAATAAATATGTCTTTGAAATTTAAAGTGTGTGGCTATTTATTTAACTTTAACATGTTTATGAAAAGTTATGTATCTTGAGATCAGATCATACAAAGTCAAATAGATAATTTTCAGTAAAGATTAGTATTTATTTGTTCCAAACATGATTATAAATACGTTTTCAAAATTAAAACACAAGTGGAATATATGTATATATATATAGAAAGATAAGACAAAAATATTTTATAAAAAATGGTACCAGAACATTCTAAATATGATAATGAATTGGGTAGTGAATCCATCCCTCTAGTGGGTAGGCCCAAGATAGCCTTAAATTTTTAGAGGGACCTTATATGTTTTGTTTTTAAGAGCTTGCTTAATATTTTCAAATGTATCACTGGAATAGATTAAAATCATTTTCGATATATAATTATTTTCCAAAGAATAATATTATTTTGTAATGTTTGTTTTACAAATAAATTTCTAATTGAATTTTCCATATGTATTATCATAGGAATATGTTTAATGGGATTTATCAAAGGTTTTCCAAACACCATATTGAGTATCATTTGGCCTCACCCTACTTTTTTGAAATGTTTATCTCGTGTTGCCTTGAAATCTATAGTTGGTTGTCATTATTGTACCACGCGTAAAAGCAGATTTGATATTTCATTTTGTTATAATTTATTTTATAACTCTGATGTTTTATTAAGAATTTATCTTTTCTCCAGAACCTATACCGGTAAAAGTTCCTCTTTTTTTAATGTGTTGTGTAATTTTTCAGTTTCTTTTAGAAAATATTACACAGAATTTGTTAATAACTGAGTCTGAAAGAGTGGGCTCGGGGTTTTATAATTGGTATCAGAGGAACGGTCTAGACAAATTTAGATATTAGATGTCATTGTCTAATTCGTAATGTTTAGATTTAGCAGTCCAAGAGTTTCTTTAATTCGGAAGATGGATATTCAGAATTTTTTTAATTATAAAAAAATAATTGTGAGGGTTGAATTTATTTAGTGAGGGGAGAATTTAACCACCCAAATATTTTAATATATATTTTTATTATAATTTTAAATAAATAATGGAATAAGTTTTCTAAAAAAATTATAAGATTTCATTTAATTTGTTTACTTTTATTTATAATAGTTTTCATCATGTTTTTTTTCAAATCTATATGGAAATAATCTAAATTAATTATAATTTTATGATATTTAGTATCCTAAAGAGATATTTACTAATATTTTATTTTAATAAATAAAGATAATCAAATTTAATATTCAATGTAACATATTTTGTATATAAGAAAAGTAATTTTATTATAATAAATATTTATGAATTATTTTTATAATTCAAATTATTATGATTATTTTTGAATTTTGTATAACAAATTCTTATTGTAGAAATCAAATAATAACGATGTAGTTGAGAAATCATTGTTTTTAAATACGTAGGTAAATATAATGTTTTAACCAAACTGATGAACTTATTTAAAACCTTTTTATTCAGATGTTATTATATATACATATATATTAAAATTGATGATTCATAACGTTAATGTTTATATAAATACTCATATTACTTTAAAAACAATACAAATAATAAATAATATTTTATTTTTTAAAATTTAATATAATTATTAATTTTAGGAAAACATAAAAAATCATATATACATTTCAAATATGAAAGATATTAAATTTTTGTTTTTAAATGATTTTAGGCTTTTTAATATATATATATATGATATATATATATATATTAATATGTCTATTTTATTTCAACAAATAAAACTAAAACAATAATAGATTTTTTATGAAAATAATTAAAAAAATGGAATTAAATATTAAAAAATGGTGAATCACGTTTTCGAGTATTAGTGTTTTAATGAGTCATGTTGATGGAGTCCTTTTGAGAAAACTCTGAAATTCGGAAGGTTAAGCAGTGTTCTATCCCAGTGGAGTCAGTATCGAGGCTTGGTGCGTCGTCGTGTTTATCTGGTGTTCATTCGAGAGTTGTTTCCGGGCTACGGAGGCATGCCCAATTGGGATTTGAGACAAATAGATGACTGAGTTTGGTCTCAAAAGAGAAGTGTCGAATAGCAGGTTGAGGTTGAGCATCTAGAGGAGACCAAGAGTAACAGTGAGGGTTATCCTTCTTCTTCCGATGAAACTAGTTATGAAATCTTAGTTTAGTTTTGAACTGTGATGGAGATGACGATCCGTTACTCATCCACCCATTTTCATGTTTTGTTCCTCATAAGTTTTTTGTATTATTTAATGTTCAAACATTATCTATTGGGCCTATTAGTATAAATATTTATTTTTTTTCATAAATTCGCAAGCCCTATTATGTTTTGATATTATTTAACATGATTTTAGCAGGGATTAATACAGGTTGTCCTGATTTTAGATTCAATCATCATCAATTGTTTTTTTTCATTAGTGGAATTAAATTTTGAAAATTACATGTGGGTCATTATTCAAAAAATCATTATTTATTTCTATGGATGTTATTTGTTGTTTCGTACCAGTTGCAATCCATATCACATATATAAAATTTCCTATTTCCAAATTTCATCTCTGTTTGGAAGTAGTAGTTTTTGAATGTTTTATATATGAAAAATTGAATTGGAGATTCTGTTTCAATTTAATATAAATAATTTGTTATCTTTATTGGAATAATCCAATTGTATAAAATATTTATGTATCTCTGAATCTGATTGACTTTGGATTTCTTGCACTGCAAGCTCATTTTCAGGTGGAAATAAAATATTCAAATAGTGTAGTCTATCAAAATTCATAAATAGCAGCATCTGGGAGGAAGTGTGCCATATTTTCTCTTTGTGTTTTATTGTCTTATTTAGTACCGTGATATAAGTTTAATATTTAAGGATTAAAGTTATTTCATCCTTCTTCCAAAATTAGTAAGGTAAAGATATTTGTTTCAAATATTTATTTATTTTAAGATCTTGTCTTGTAAGGAATTACACATCTTCAAATACATATTATGCAATTCCATATTATTTTTTTTATACAGGAAAATATTTATTTTCTTATTTTGAAATCTTATTTTTCTAATGTATTTTAGTTTATAAGAAAATATTATTTAAAATACATAATTTATTTGGAATTTTAAATGTGTTAAAATTCTTCGGCCAAGTGTGTTTAATTGAAAAATACACTATATGTGTAATTTGATATTAAATTCATTGAGGGTAACATATTTCATTTATTTAAATAATATTTTACCTTCCTCATGCAAAGGGGTTATTTTTGTTCGATAAATTATATTTTTTTTGAGATTTTTATATACATATATATGACTTGAGCTTACTGAATATATAAGGTAAGGGATTGATTTATTTAACTTTACATATTTCCAAAATTATAGTAAGAGATAGTCAGTCTATTTAATTTAAAAAATTGTTTCTTAAGTTGAATGAGTCCTAGTAAGGTAATGAAGCTTTTAATTATTTGTTTCTTGGAAACTATACCTTCGTTAGATATATCGATATCAATTTTTTTTCTTTATAAATTAGCAACTTTATTTGCATGGGTAATTAATCTCTTCCAATATTAATACCATGTTATATATACAGATATATACTTACATGATTTTTAAATATATAATATTTTTAATAATTTATTAATCATTTATCAATTCACATATGAATTAAGAATGTCATAATTGTTCAACTATATATAAAAATTATACTTGATATAATTGTTCAAAGTATATAATTGTTTTAAATAAATAAATAACCGAACATTAATTTATATATGAATTTATAAATTAAAAATGTCATAAATTTTATCTGTAGTTATAAATGTCGATATTATAACCATATATCAATTTTTTGTTACATTTATACATTATTATATATATATGTAATTAATGTAATGTTCCTTAAAACATATGTTCCTATGAAAAGGATGATTGTATTTTTTTATTAATTTTCCCTTGATTATTTTTATGTGCAACACATAATTATCTATTGATATTGATTAATTTTAAGGAGATAGAATTATATATTAGTTATTGTTTTTAGATTATACCTTCATGGAAAAAAGATTTTTAATAAATATGTCTTGGAAATTTTAAACATGTGGTTATTGATTTACTATCCATATGTTTATGCAAAAACCTGTATCATTAGATCTGATCATTAAAATTTTAATATATATAATTTTTGGTAATGATTAGTATTTATTTGTTCTAAACATTATTATAAATATATTTTCAAAATTAAAACACCAGTGGAATATATATATATATAAGGAATTCTAGGACAAAAATGTTTTATAAAACCAGTACTCAATGTTTTATAAATACTATATGGAATTTATAGTGAATCCATCTCTCAAGTGGGTAGGCCCATGATAGAGTTCAATGTTTTGAGTGACCTAAGTTGTTTTGTTTTCAATGTCATGAGGAATATTTTCAACTGAATCACTACATTAGTTTATAAGCATTTTCGATGTATAATTATTTTTCAAAGCATAATACTATTTTATAATGGTTTTTTTACAAATATTTTTCTAATTGAATTTTTCAAAAGTATTATCAATGGAATATTTTTAATGAGATTTATCAGAGGTTTTCAAAACCCCTTACTGGGAATCTTTTGTGCTCAGCCTACGTTTTCGAAATGTTTTGCATATGTTTTCTTGAAATCCATATTTGGTTTTCTTTGTTGTAGCACACGTGGAAGTAGAGTTAATCATTCATTTTGTTTTAATTTATTCTATAACTCTGATGTTTTTTAATCATGTATATTTTCTCTAGAACCTAGACTGGTAAAATGTGATCTTTTAATTAAAGTGTTGTGTAATGGTTCAGTTTCTTTTATAAAAGAAAAATTACACATTAATTTTCAAGCACCAAGTCTGGAAGAGTTGGCTAAGGGAGTTATATAATAAAAATAAATTTTACACATAGTAATAGAATGAATTAATCAAAGAAGTATAATTGTAACCAAATTGAATATAACTTTTTTATGGAAATACATTTCCTTATTCTTTCTTTAGGATTAACATTGTGTCTGATCCTATATAGTGTTTTATAACACCTTATTAACTTCTAAAAACATAATAATATTTATAATATAATATATGATTCTTTTATATCATCAAATCACTCATTTTTTAATAATCAATGATTATTTAGATTTTATTAGTTAAAAACTGATTAATTTTATGTGTACATTTTTAATTATCATTTGTTTTTCTCTACTTACATCGATCATTTTTTTCACCTCCATAATGTAAATAATATTATAATTATCATATATATATATTCGTATATATATACATAGAGTAATTCATAAAATGTGGTGTAAGGAAATGAAAAACATCATTAATGGAGATGGTATGTCATACATACAAATGAATTTTGTTTTTATTTCATTGTTATATTGAATGAAATAATATTCTTTATTATATATATCGTCATTATGAAATAACTTTTTTCATATATATCACATATTAATATTTTAAAGATCCTTAATACATTTTATGTAACGCATGAATGAATGATATTTCATAATGAAGTTGTATTTCATTATACACATGACTTACAATATCATATTCCCAAAAATGGAAACCCTAAATATTATTATTACCAACCATTAATTATATTAACAGAATAATTAATAACATCAGTTCTATAGGTGTTAGTTTTCCAAACATATAAACAATGATTTCATAACCCATTTGATTATAGTGTGTGATATATTAGGGAAAACCCTTAAAACACAACATATTTTTATATTGTTTATATTTAGTATATATTTAAATCTAATTAAATAATTATTTGAATGATTTGGAGATGTAAATAAAATATTAACTCATTAATAATAAGATTACATAATTTTTTGGGTAACTACATTAGGTTTTCATGAAACATTAAAATTATTTTTTTATTTAAATATTAATGCTAATAGGATGAGGGTAGATAAGTTTGTAATTGTTTAAATTGTGTTTGGATGGAAAAAATGTCATTAGATATGTGATGATGTGTGGGTTGTGACTTCAAATTATAGTGGATGATAAGTATAATATGTATAAATAATTAAAAGTAATCACTATTTGTAAATCAACATCACTCAAGGTGGATATAAAATAGATAATTAATAATTTTTGGGGATGATAAGGTCTAGCAGCACCTAAAACACATAATGAAACACATGTTCAAATAAATTCTTTAACATTTATATTTCATGATTTTTAACATTCTGGGATTTCATTTTTGTAATTATTTTTCTAAATAAAGTAATTTATCTATTTAGACTAAAATAAAATAATCTTCCCAATATATTTTAAAACCAATAATTCTATATATTAAACCAAAATTTAAAAATAAAAATAAAATGTTTGTCAGAAACAAATTTTTACATAAATGTATGTAATGTGGGAAAACACCGCTTTATCCATAACTATACTAACAGAATTTTAATTATTAATGTGTCAATATATTAATTAATAAATATCAATTTATTCATTATTGAAAGAATTTGATATTTATTATCATTTAAAAAATCACTTGTATGATATATGGTTTTTTTTAATTCTATGTTCTTTAATAAAATATAATTCAATATATAATAACATTAATGACTGTTTTGGAATTATTTATTTAATATTAATATAATATATTAATAGATTTTTAGAATTTAAATATATTAAGCTCCCATAATTTTTTATAAAATAAATTCGTCAAAAAGATAATTTTCTACAATTATTCAATCAATTTACATTTATTTAATCTTTTTAGTTACATTTATTTTACTTAATTATTAACAATATAATTACATTGTTGGAATTACATATGAATATTAATTAACTAATTCCTCTACCCAAAATAATTATAAATTAAAAATATTAATAACTAAACTTTAATTCAAAATATTTTGTTTCTCAGATCTAATGGGGTTTTCCCAAGGCCTAATCTTTATTGATATAAAATGAAACGAAGGTTCATTTCTTCCTTTTTCCATAACTAACTTGTTATATGTGTCTATTTCATAAAACTATAGTCTCTAAAACTCATATTAAATATCATAAGCTATAATATTTTTTCATCCAATGGGTTTTTTACTTGTGTTGTTTCATTCCTTCACATTATATTCTCTATTTTACAATTATGTAATCTTTTTTTAACCATAATAAGTAATTTTAATTTTAATTTTTTATAGAGATAATTATTGTCCAAAATTATGATGACTATATGAGATATTATAAATTATTTGGATTCTAAATATGGAGTCAATATTTTTATATTATACATAAAGAAGTGGTAGAATATAATTTATAATTAATCCTTTAAACATGTTGAGAAATCAGGTTCATAAGGTAAAAATGAACAAATGTTCATCTTGTTTTTATTTCCAAAATAATTATGAAAATTATTCCAACAAATTAATTTTTTTAATAGATTTATATTTGATCTATTGGGACTTTAAAACCAATTAAAAATTTAATTTAACACTCTTATGTATTTAAATTAAAAAGATGCTTTCAATTATAATTCAGTTCTCCAAAATTTGAGGTGCATATACCTCTATATTGAAAAAAATAGAAGTACATGATACTAAAGATCAAAACAATACCACAAGGGTGAAAACTAAAACAGAAAATGAGACACCTCATCCCACACGGGAGAACATGTTCAAACTATGATTTGAGAGAAGACCACCCCTACCAGGAGCTTGATTTCCCCAACTCCAAATCCTGACCTGCAACCATGATCCACCCTCATCATCCAATAGCTCCGCAAGAAGATAAGTTTTCATGTTATTGTCTGAGAAGAGACACTACATCTTGAAGCCACACATTTTGATTTTTCATTAACACTTTTTCACATCTTTGAAGGAGGATGACCAGCTAATCCTTCAGCTTGTACAATCATATGTTGAAATATCAGACACAGAAAGGCCTCAAGAAAAGTTGGAGAGGGGAAACCCTACCTAGAACCAGGGTTCATATTAGCCACAAAAAATAAATAAAATCCAGTAGATGAAGCATGATGCATTCCTTTCCCTGAACCAGAATGCACAGCACCATGTCTAAAGGAGAATCATGATAGACTCGTAGATTTTATCTAAGAGAATTTTCAATCTCCACCGTGCCACTCAATCCAGACATCAAAAAATCCCTCAAACCGGACCCCAGATAGTAGGAAAATCTCCATGCATGTCCAAGCCCAACAATGATGAACAGAGGAAAATCAATGCTATAAAAAACCTACAACATTCCACCATTCCTGCCAAAAAACTTCTTACAGAAGTCTAAAAATATGAGATTTCTTATGGTCCCATTTAAGAAAATGATTAAGATCCTAATGAACCTGATCAAACCAAGAATATTCAAATTCATTGAGTCCCATATTTGAAATACCATCAGCAACATAATTGGATTCCCTGTAAATGTGAATGATGATATGATTCAGAGATAAAAGAGTATCCATGAAATTGTACAAATGATTTGTTAGCTTCCAAACCAAGTGGGAGAGACCCCTCCTGATGGTAGAGATGACCACGGTAGATTCAATCTCAATCCATAAATTATTCCAACAATGATCCTTGGATTGGTCCACCGCAACAATGATGCCAAGCATTTCGACCTCAAGGGAAGAAGCCAGACCACAAGAACCATGAAATCAACCTAGAACATCCCCTTTATGAATCCAGAAACAACACCATATCAATAAGGCCATGTATTACCTTTATAAGATCCATCATAGATGACTTTTATCCATTCGAAAAAAGTCTCCTTCCATAAATAATGATTACTTCCATGCGGAGGCTGAATGTTCCCCTTGGAACTGATCTGAGTCCAAATGGACCAATCACGCACGAGTTGAAGCAATAATGATTTTTTGGAATTCTTGACTCATGCACAACAGTAAGAATGGATGAAATAGCACCACTGATGGAAAAAGAGAAAATATCATGAACGTACTTATTCTGAGTGGACCAAATAATATGAAGAACCTCCCTAGTGACCACCCCAATGAGATCCAACAATTGTGGAGAAAGCTCAATTGAAATCCATTCTTGAAGAAAATCACGAATAGAAGACACAAAATGCATTGAGATTTCCAAGATATCAAAAACATCCATCCACATGGAAGAAGTAGTAACACAGAAAATAAACAAATGATCAATATCTTCTCAATGCTGATGGCAGAGCACACATGAAGAACAAAGGGAGATACAACAATATTGAAGGAAATAATTCGTAGGAATCTTCCTATAAGCCAGTCTATATACCAAAAACTGACCGAAAAGTCCATATAAAGTTCAATTGCAACTTAATCATACAATTAGTATATGTGTTGTATGATAATGAGTGTCTCTAAAATTGTCGAGAAGATGAAAAACCATTGACAATAGGTTTCCGGACCCATAAATCTGCTCTATTAGAAAAAAATAATATCGAACTGTATTAAAAAATGAATAGGGAGATTCAATATACTATTCAATTAATCCTTAATCATGACATCCAAATAAACATTAATATCATCACTCATCAGCTCCTCTATAAGGGGACAACTAGTCCAGTTGTCCTCCAGATGTATAATGTTGTATTCTTCGAAACAAGCCACCTGGCTTGAGCGTCAAAAGAAGAAAAAATGGATTTAAAAGTAGGACAAACAGATTAACCCAAGTGGTTAAAATAACCCTTTTTGAGTCCATGCTTGAATTTCTATCTGAGGAAGCTAAGAGAATCAGAATTACTACTGAAAAACCTCTAAATATGACATGCATGCAATGAATCATTGAACAAAATATGATATTTTATACCGAGACCCCCTGCATCACAAGGTTTACAACAACTATTCCATGAATATGTGGCTAATTTCCTCTCTAGAATGATACCACCCCAATTGAAATTTTTTATAGAAACATTAATTCTCTTGATGGGAGAGACCGACCACTTATAGACCATGAATGAATAAAAAACCATATAAATAATCCCATCCATAACCAAGAAAACACAACCCTCCAAGGATAGAGATTTTCACTTCTAACTTTCTAATTGTACTCAGATTTTACATCGAATATAAGAAAAATAACAAGATTTTAGCCTTCCCCAAAACATAGGAATACCCAAATATGTAAAGGCAAGAACTCCCTCATGAATTTCGAATTCCTTAACAATGTCCATCTTCCTAGAGTTAGAGAAATTCCTACCAACGAAGATGAAATATTTATTCAAACATATTTTTTGACCTGAATCATTTTAATAATGTAAAAGGGCCTGTTTAATGTTTATAATATTTCTCTTATCCCCTTTAGTGAAGATAATAATATCATCTACATACAAAAAATGAGTCAGAGCGGCCAAACCTCTAACAGCATAGATAGATTTAAGATTCCCATTTCTATCCATAATAGAAAGTAATATTCTTAGATAGTTTTCCGCAATAGAAAATATGATATCAAAAAGAGGATCCCTTGCATGACCCCACTAGAAAAAGAAAAAAACCCCTCAGGAGAACTATTAATAAGAACAGATATGCAAGTTGACTCAAAAATAATTTTGACCCAATTAATAAGAACATCATTAATACCAAAAGAATGAAGAACCATAAAGATGAAATTACAATTAATAGTATCAAAATCTTTTTGGACATCAGGTTTGAGAGAAATGTTAGCACCCCTTGTGAATTTCATAAAGTGATTGAAACACTCCGAATTAGTAATGAGGAAATCCTGAATAGACCTCCCTTTTATGAAGCCAAACAGATTAGGAGAAACAATCTTGATAACAATATAAGATAACCTCATGGCCAGGATTTTCCGAATAATTTTTAAGATTGTGTTGATAATGGAAACGATCTAGAAAATATATATCTCATTGGAATTGTCCACCTTTGGAATGAGAACAAGGAACTAAGCATTCACCCTTGAGGAAGAAATCCTCCTTTAAAAACTGGGAAACAACCCTACAAACATCAACATGAATAATATCGCAATAATTATGGATGGAATAATTACCAAAACCATCAGGACTAGGAGAGCTATCAGAATTTAGACTAAAGACAACTTCCTTACCTTCAATGTCCAAGGGAACTGATGTAATAATTAAATTATCCTCTTGGTTATCCTGATTTGGAATAATACTCCCCAATGGTTCATCCTAAGATGCTTTACCAGTGAAGAGGTCCTTAATGTCATTAACAACATGTAATTCGGTATTTATAGTACTCATTAAAAAAATAAAAAAATAAAAAAATAAAAAATATTCATCCTATGATAATATTGGTAATAAATATTCAAAATATATTTTCATTTTTTCATATAAATTTTATAAACGTTGCTAAATTTAATTTTAAATTATGTGTTATATTCTTAATTAATCATTCTTTCATAAAAATATTCTTTTTCTGAATTTTTTTTCATTTAAATGAATAATTTTTATTATTCTTATCAATATGTAAAAAATAAATTTTTGTAAAGTTAATATTTTCACAAGATACATAATCATATTTATACCCACCATTCCATCATCTAGGCAGTTACTATCAAAATGAATAGTAATATTAGTAATATATTATTTTTGGGTAAAACATGACCACGACCATAATAAAATTTAATCATAGTGAATCATGTATCACAAGGAAAAATAAATATTTACTCATACAAAATATTTTTAATAAGATGCTATTATATAATAATTTTGGGAGTTTTTAATTCTCCCAATGTAAAATAAATTCTGTCCTCTTGATTTTAACACTATCACAGTAATAATGGGTTTGACATTGGGAAACACCACTATTTAATAACTTATATATTAAGAGATATAAAAAAATATCTTCTTAATTATAGATAATGGTAAGTCAAGGTGACAAGGGAAAATATATAACTAGGATTATTCATATGAGAACATTGTATACGGTGAAAATATGGAAGGTGAGACAATTAGAAAATATAAATAGAGAGTGATTGAGGTTATTGATCATATAAAACTAAATGATCAATGAAATATTATAGGTATTAAAACTATAATTATATGTTTATTTAGAAAAATATAAGTTTATTATATGAAATAAATTGAATAATATTTTTCTTCAATATTATTTTCATAATGATGAGTAATTATTTTAAAACTTTTGAACATGAAGATATATACGTGATACATTTTTATTTCACAATTTCATCTATTGATAGATCTTGGATAAATATCCAGCTTATCCCTTAATCTATGATTTGAATAACTAATAAATGAAAAAAATTATTCATGAGTAATTGAAATTCATATTTAATAATTCATACAATCTATAGAAAAAGACTTTCTATTGATCTAAAACAATTTTACAAAACCAATATAGAAAATACAAGTAATCATATACAATTAATTAATATGAATATATTAAATCAAACATCATTTCATTTTCATTAATATTTGTTTTCTTAGTAATTTTTTTTGTTCGATATAACAGGGGTATCACATAGGCCAGTTGTAATATGAAAACATATATCTTCCTTTGGTAAATGGGGCATGTTCCTTGTCTCATCCATACATGATGAGTTTTTACATTACCTGAAGGTTGTACATTTTTTAAACTATATTTATATAATTCCTAAAACGTAAAAAACAATTCTAAGATAAACATCCATAAAATAACATAAATCATTAAATAACATTTTACAAATTATTTTTAATATTGTATCATATTATTATTTTACTATTATTAAAATTTCATTTCTCGTCATATTAATCGAAAATATTATCAATACCATTGAAAATATGTCTATAAATATAAAGGAATTTTTATTAAAATATATATTACACTAATAAATGTGTTTGTTGTAAATTCTTCCAAAATGACATTAAATTTTGTAGGACTCTTATATAACGTAAATTGGTAAAATAAATCTTATATATAATTTTTTTATCCCAATAAATACCTAATAAATATTTTTTAAATAAATATCCTTCCTTGGTTTAGGGGATAACCTATTTCATTCAATAGAATTCTCTATTCTAACCCTTTATAATGGTTTCTAAATTATATTGGAATTATTCAATGAATATCCACCTGGGGTGACAAACATGTGCACAATTTGGCCCTTATTTTTCTAATAGGATAATATCATTTAAATACTAACAATTTATTTTCAACATTATTTATCCCTATTATAATTTTTTCCAAAATCGTTTCCACTTTTACTATCCTAACACTGATGTTGACCTGGAAAACAACATAATCTATACCTCAAAAATTTATTAATATTACATTAACATTTATATTCAAGATATATCATAAGGTTATGTTCATTATTATATTTTTTCTTAATAATAGTTACCATGTTTTCTACTAATATTCCACTACTACAAAATATATAGTCTCAAACCCAATCTTCCTATAGATGGTTTTGAAAAAATTAAAATATAATAGGATACAAGGAACCATAAATAATTTAAAGAACAGTAATTTCCATGTAAATTTGTTTTATTTATATGGGAATTTTACGAGTTTGAGAAAATTGACGGCGCGTGATTCCAAGGCCTGGTGTGCCCGGAATGAATCTCTGAACTTTTTTTAAGTACGTTCAGTAAACGTGTGAGCAGGTTTTGTAACTTTTGAACCTGTTCTCGGAATTGAAATACGAGGACACTTTTGAACTCACATCACCGATATTCTCTTAAGGAGGTCTTCACCTCGACCGCCGTAGGTTGAGGGTTGAAGATAGTTTTTCACTTTTTTGTGGAAGAAGACAAAAAATAATTAACATCCTTTTTTTCTTTTGAAACCTATCTTTTGAAATTAGTTATGTGGGGACCGCCCTAGATATAAATACCCAAATTTAAATTATTGGTGGTGGGAAACACCTGAAACCCTCTAAATGGCTAAAAACCTATCAAGTCTTCAATTAATAAATTTAGAAAACTACAATTAATTAAATGTGTCAACTGTAATTAATTATTATACTTATTTTTAATAAGTTGGATCTTAATTTTTTTTTGGGTTGGAGGATTTTGTTGGCAATGTGGCTAGGAGAGAACCATGGATAAACTCATTCTCTCCAGTGAAGAATTTACTCCAACGAAGAACGAGGAACCGACCACGAGCCCAAATCGGAAGCGCCTTGCAGAAGCGACGAACACCGACGTTATTCAATGGATTTTTCATCTTTCACATGACACCTCCAATGAATGAAAAGGTAGGGTTTATTTTTTTTTTTTGAATACCCCATTACCCGTTATTGGGTTCCTTCAGGATTTGAGAATAAATAAGATGCTTTCTACCGTTCTAAGGCGGAGGGTTCGTGTCAAACGAACGCGGCCTGACCTCTCCGTAAACATTGTGTATCGTGGTGGTTTTTAAATCAATGGTGACGTCCTGAGATGAGTGTGTAAGTCTATATAATGAAGAAAGAGCCACTAGTGAATGCATGGGGCCCCAAGGAAGGTCGCCGACGACTAACACCGGTGGGACTCAGGAGCAGCGGTCATCACTGTTGTCGGCCGCGAAGACAGCGGCGGACCAACCGCACAGCTATAGAAGGGTCACGATAGAGCGAGGGTGGTGGCTAGTGCACTACCATCCATGTGACGGTGATGGAGGTGCAACTCTACACAGCCTGGCATGGAAGTTCCATAGCGCAAGGCTGCGGTGGTGGTGGAGGGGCGGCCGGCTCAGTGTCGGTCGTTGGAGATGGCATGGCGTGTGACCGCACCCTACGGAGTAGGGCTGGTCTTCTGCCCAGTCTCGAGCAGAGAGGACCACCCATTAGGACGCCAATGCATGCCGCCCATCACTAGTTGTGCTGGTGGGTTGGGCCAGACCCAGTGGGTCGGTTCGGACCTAGCAGGGCAGACCTGGTTCAAATCGGGCTGGGTCGGTCCGACCGGGTCGGACCGGACACAGACCAGCTTCGACCATTTCCCCTCATTCGGCCATATCATGAGGTTCAAGCATCCATTTGATGAACTATTTAAGGATACAGAATCCTTGGATTGATATGGTCCTTTTGGTATACCCCACTTGAGTTTTGTATAAAGTTGGCGTTCGGCTGGGTTAGATCAAACACGAATCTAATCAGTCCCTCAAGACTAAAAGGCCAATAATTTATAGAACGGGAATCTAATTGACGCGACATCTATTTCATTACGACCCATATTACATGAAATTCCTTTGGAATACTTCTTAGTGTGACATTTTTGTAGTTGGAGAATCTACATGTGGCTTGAGGAGCAGATTCTCCAGGAATCAAGCGAGCTTAGTGTTGAAACCCTGTATCTGGTTGTATCATGATAAAGGGATCCTATCTGTGTCTGTGCTTTGGGATCATATGTGGGTATGTTCTTTGGGATCATATGTCGTTCTGTGGTTCGGGATCTTACGTGGGTATATATTTGATATTCCCCCTTGGATCCTCACTAAGAAATCCATGTGGGACTACTCTAGGAACCTACATGGGTATGCTGTATTAGGATCCTTTGTGGGTTTGGTGATTTTGGATCCTACGTGGGTCTGCCTCTTAACAGAGTAAGATGATTCAGTATTTACATCTAATCATCATTACTACCATATCTCATTTATACCTGGTGTGAGTTAAGTCCTTACCATTGTGGTAATCTTTTATGTGGTGTATCTTTGTGATACTTATCTTCGTGGTGATACCTTTGTGGTATTCTTTTATGTGGTGTATATTTCTGGTACATTCCATCATGGCGATACCATTGTGGAATTATTCTGTGTGGTGTTACCTTTGTGGTACTTACATTTGTGGTTTTACCTTCATGGTATTCCTTCATTTGTGTAATAGTTGAGCTTTGGGATTTTGAGTTGGACCTTGTGTTTCCTCATGAATGAAATGGGTATACATGATAACTTAGGTTTATGTATGGGGATATACCTAAGTAGGGTTGTCAGTTGTTTCCATTATTTTTGTTTTATACTTTGTAGATTTTTTGAGGCCATTGAGGGTCTCAGAGTCCCTGTTGAGTATCGTTATACTCACCCCTGCACAGGCTATGCCAACACCTTTTTGTGTTTGGTGCAGATGAAGGATAGTGCTGATTGTGGATGAGGTTTCCAGGTCTGGATGTAGCTCAGTGGTGGACCTTAGATGAGGCATACCATAGATATGATTATTTGAGAGCTGTACCTACCCTTCATGTAGGGTCCTTGGCTGGTGTTCATAAAAGTTGTGTCAGTTTTATTGTACTTTCTAGTTGGGCTTCTATTCTGGCCCCTTTTTACATATTGTACAAAATCTTTTTTACTATAGATTTTACTTGTGTTTGTATCTTTTCATGTTCTTGGTTGTGTGTGTTACAGGATATAAAGGCAATGCCTTCCTGGTTCTAGGGAATATTCCTTTCGGTGCTAGTCGCCATCTCTTGGCCTATGGAAGGTGAGATTTGGGTAATCACGGCACGGGCCCCGGGGGGCCGGTCGTGAAAAAATTGGTATCATAGGAGTCAGTTATATCGTAGAACATTGGTCTATGATCTTTTGAATTTCAATAGATATATGTGTAGTGGGTGTGGTAATCAGTTTAGGGAATCCAGTGTTGGTGCGGTGACCAACGTATCTATACACCAGGACCCTGACTACTGATTTCTGACTCAGTGCACGAAAACACTAATTGTGTGTGTGTTTTGAAAAGTATTCTTAGTGATCTCTTTGAGTCATCTCAATAGGTATAACATATTGACTCTGGAGAACATTTTTCATTTAAGGATTCCCCCACACAGAGAGACATCTAGGGTTCTGGTTATAGTACGCAATGATATCCCAACAAGCAACAATGCCTCAGTTCAGGGCCCTTTATCAGTAGGGGACCAGTAGTACCATTAACCATTGGGCCACCAATTCCACTAGCCCCAAAAGCAGAGAGTGCATGCCGCTTGAGTGCGTTGCACAATTTTCAGTTCCAGAGGCCATAAAGGTTTAGGGGTGTGACGGAACCACAGGTGGTTGAGGATTGGTTGGATGCCATGATTAGAGTCTTACCACTAGTAGGGACACCATCTAATATCATGGTGATCCTTGCTGATAGTATTCTATAGGAAGTGGTAGGAAGATGGTGGATCATGATTCCTTAGTTTCATGATGAGGTGACACGGCACTGGGAAGACATTGAGAGCATGTTTCGGGAAAATTTTATCCCAGCTACCGTTCGGGTAGTGCGCATACAGGAGGTTCTTCATCTGCATCAAGGCATCATGAATGTGGCTCAGTACTTAGAGAGGTTCATCTACCTCTCACAATAATCCACTAATATGGTGTGTGAACCATTATTCAGTGAATTAACCTTCGATAAGGGTCTCAGGTGGGAGATCAGGGAATCGATGATTTCTCTCAGCATCCCGACACAGGCGGGGATGTTAGAGCGATCCCTCTTAATAGAGAGTATTCTTGCTGAGGAGACACCAGTAGTGAGACCCACAACTGGGTGTCACATAGTGGAGCTTCCTGCAGGGGGTAGTAGACAGATGTCACAAAGGTCCAAGAGGACCAGACCTATAGGTGGGAGACCACAGGATTATGCATCAGTTATGCGGGGCACCAGAGACAGAGCCAGTCATACGAGGAGTAGGCAGTGTTACACATGTGGCGGGCAGAGTCACATGACCCGGGACTGCCCAACCAGCGGTATGGATGATCAAAATACTGTCAGAAGACCAACCCGGTAGAGACAACGATTTGACCTAGGAGGTGTGTATGGAGCAGGTGGACGTGGCACATGAGCTGGTCATGCAGCTAGCTGTGGGCAATGATTTGAGGTGTTACTGCCACCATCACTAGGTGTTCCACCATGACCATAGGGAGCAGGTGGACTGGGGTGAGCTCAGCTCCAAGAAGATGAGGCCTATGACCATGGCACTCAGGAGATGATACGAGTTATGTTTTCTTTCTACACCACCATAGATGCAGTACTTATAGGCACATGTGTCAGTAATTCTTTTATTTCCACTGCCGTCATTCGGAGCTCAGAGATTCTGACAGAGCAGTTGGCTCAATCATTACAGCTAGAGACTTCAACGGGAGCTTATTCGATGATTACACACTGGTGCCGACAGTTTGAGCTTACTCTATGAGGTGTGATCTTCGGATGGCATATCCTAGTTGCGGCGTCGAGGCCTTATGACTTCATATTTGGTATGGGCTATTTATCTACAATCCATGCTCAGATCTACTGTATTAGGCCCAAAGTATAGTTTGTCCTCATTGATGGGACTAGGATTACCTTTACCAGAAAGAAGGGAGCCTTTGTAGCACGTGGTGGACTTACCCAAAGGAGAGTTCATCCGATCACTCTTTAGTTGGCTTGCCTTACCCTCAAATCGATTGATGTGGAGTGTCCATGTTATCCTGTAGTGGTGGACCAGTATACAGATGACTTCCCTGATGATGTTTTGGGTCTACCTCCTCTCAGAGTGGTAGACACATATATTTACTTGTACCCTGGGATGACACCAATATCTACACCAGCATATCGGATGGCTCCCGCGGAGCTTCGTGAGCTGTGGGTATAGCTGGAGGACTTATAGGGGAAGGGGTTCATCCAACCCAGGGTTTCTCCTTGGGCAGCCATGATTTTGTTCGCCAAGAAGGAGGATGAGGGATTTAGACTCTGTGTTGACTATCGCTGCCTAAACCTGGTGGCCATGAATTACAAGTACCCACTCCCAAGGATTGAAGACCTCTTTGATTAGCTGAAGGGAGCACATTGGTTCACAAAGATAGACCTCAGATCACGCTATCACCAGCTCAGAGTATGAGATGGGGATGTGTAGAAGATGACTTTCAGATGTTGGTATGTCCATTATGAGTTTTTGGTCATGTCATTCGGCATGACCAACGCCCTTGAAGTGTTCCTGGGACTCATGAATAGGATCTACCAGCCATACATTGATCGTTTTGTAGTAGTCTTCATCGACGACATTATGATCTACGCGGTTATTGAGGAGGAGCATGTGTGTCATCTGTAGATACTTCTGGACAGACTCCGAGAGCACCAGCATTATGGTAAGCTCTCGAAGTACCAGTTCTGGATCATAGAGGTTCAATTTCTAGGACATGTCATCTCGGAGGATGGAGATGCGGTGGATCAAGTGAAGATTGAGGCGGCACTTGCTTGGGAGCCACCCAAAACTATGAGGAGGTACTAAGTATCCTAGGTTTGACCGGATACTACCAGATGTCTGTTCCATATTTCACCAGATTTGCAGCACCTTTATTAGTGTTGGCAAAGAAGGGGAAACCCTTCATGTGGTCGGATAGATGCCAGGGGAGTTTTCATGAGCCGAGGCAGTGACTGACAAGTGCCCCCATCTTGAGGCTTCCAGAGGACGACATTGGGTACATAGTCTACTGTGATGCATCAGGGATCGGAATCGGATGTGTCTTGATTCAAGATCGATTAGTTATCACATATGGTTCCAGAAAGCTAATACAAAATGAGAAAAACTATGCTACCCATGAATTGGAGTTAGTAGCAGTTGTATTTTCCTTGATGACGTGGTGAAATTACTTTATGAGTGAATGTTTTACAGTCTACTTTGATCACAAGAGTCTCAGGTATATCTTCTCTTAGAAGGACCTAAACACGAGACATCGATGTTGGCTTGATTTCTTCTAAGAAAATTATTCGAGATATTCTATACATCAGTAAAGGGGAATGTTGTAGCATATGCACTCAGTAAGAGATCTAGTACACAGCTACTGGGTGAGGTGAAGGAGGAGCTGGCTGCTTCACAGATATCTTTTGGGGAACAAGATGGAGCAGCTTTTCTTCAAGCTCTTATAGTGAATCTCCCACATCATTAGAAACTCAGGGAGGTGACACGTGGGGAAAATGACTATAAGTCTTTTCGTGTTCAAATATCCACAGGGTAGGCACCTGCATGATTTTTTTTGTTGGGGAGCATGTCATACTCTTCAGAGGACGTACCATGGTACCAGTGTATCTTTGGGAGGAAGTGTTGATAGAGTTCAAAAATTCCCCTCTAATGGTACATCCAGGAATGGCAGAGATGTACCAGGACCTTCGACGACATCACTTGTGGCTGGGAATGAAGAAAGAAGTAGCAGGGTTCGCCTCTCGGTGCCTCACTTGTCTTCTAGTGAAGGTAGTGCATCAGGTACAAGGAGGCTTCATTCATCCTTTAGAGGTCCCATAGTGGATTTTGTATGGGATATCCATTGACATTGTGACAGTACTTCCATTTAAATCCATGGGTCATGATTATATCTAGGTGATCATCGACCGACTCACCATGTCGGCCCACTTCCTACCGATCAGAGAGATGGGTTCTATAGATAGATTTGGACGCCTCTATGTGTAGGAGATTGTATAGATACATAGATTACACATGATGATTGTCTCCGATCGTGCTGCACTTTTCACATCCTGGCTAAGGAATGGGTTGCATGAGGCTTTCTGAATGCAGCTTAGTTTGAGCACCACCTTCCATTTCTAGATGGATGTCCAGACTAAGAGGACCATTCAGATCCTTGAGGAAATTTTGCATCTTGCTTCCTTGACTTCAGTCGCAGTTACGAGGATCAAATTCCCTTGGTGGAGTTTTCTTACAACAATAACTATGACTCCAACATTGAGATAACACCATTCGAGGCTTTGTACAGCCGACCATGCAGATTGCCTTTGTGATGGACTGACCCAGGGGAGTCAGCACTCATGGGACCAGAGATGGTACAGGCTACCACAGAGAAGGTGCAGTTTATCTAGGAGCATATTAATACTCCACAATACAGGTAGCAGTCTTATGCTGATAGGAGACAGAGACATATGGAGTTCGATGATGGTGACCACGTCTTTCTATGGGTATCACACTGAGGAGGTTTGTGGATATTCGGTTGGGGAAGCAAGTTATCTCCAAGGTTTATTGGACCCTTTTAGGTCCTCAGAAGAGTTAATGAGGTGGATTTCTGCTTATCTATTCCACCTCAATTGCACCGGGTGCACGACGTTTTCCATGTATCTCATCTGAGGAGATATGTACATGACCCTTCACACATCATTCACTGGGGAGAGTTGGACATTGACGATGGGGAATGTTTATGTATGTTACAGTGGATATTGATGATCGAAAAGAGATATTACTTCTTGGGAGATCAATAACTTTGGTTTGTGTATGTTGGAATCATGGGAACCTCTAGGAGAACCCATGGGAGTGGGATGATCTGAAACATTCTCAGTACCCCCACTTGTTCCCTTTGTTTGTGTTGTGGCTTACAGGGACGCAAATACCTGAGGTGGGGAGAATTTAATGACCCGGAAAGTCCATGTAATTTTTTTAATTATATGATAATTTTATGAGTCCATGAAAATTGATAGCACGTGATTTCGAGGCCCAGTGTGCTCAGAGTTAATTTCTGAACTTTTTTTTAAGTACATTTAGTAAATGTGTGAGCAAGTTTTTGTAACCATTAATTGGTTCTCAGAATTGAAATCTTAGGTCACCGCTGAACTCGCAGTACAGATATTCTCTTATAGAGACCTTCACCTCTACCGCAGTAGGTCATGGTTGGAAAATAGTTTTTTACTTTTTTGTGGAAGAAGATAAATAATATAATTAACAACTTTTTTTCTTTTGAAGCCACTATTTTGAAATTATGGATGGTGGGGGGATCACCCAAGATTGAAAACCATCAATTTTAATTCTTGGTGTTGGGGACAACCCGAACACCTCTTAATGGGGAACACCTCTCAAACTCTCTAATTAATAAATTCAGTCAACTATAATTAATTAAATGTGTGAACATTAATTAATTATTTGACGTATTTTTAATTAGTTGGCTCTTCAATTTTTTTGGTTATGAGGATTTCGATGAAAAAGTTCTTGGGGAGAACTTTGGAGAAACTCATTCTCTCCAATGAAGAACATGCTCTAATGAAGAATGAGGAACTGACCCTGAGCCCGGATTTGATGTGCCATACGAAAGGAATGAACACAAACGTTCTTCAACGACTTCATCTTCTTCCTCTAGACACCTCCAATGAACGAAAAGGTATGGTTTTCTATTTTTGAATACCCCCATACCCTTTCTTGACGTTCTTCGGGATTCGAGAACAAATAATCCTCTTGTTACCGTTCTAACGCTAAGGGTTCGGGCCAAACAAGCACGACCCATCCTCTCCAAAACCTTTGTGGATTGTGGTGGTTGAAAATCAATGGAGACATCCCGAGATGAGTGTGGAAGTATAAAAAATAAATAGAGGGACACTGGGGTGTGCCTTATAGCCCGAGTAATGTCACCGACGACCCATGCCGACCACCAGCAACGGCGGGACTTGGGAACAGCGGTCGGAACATTGGCCGGCCAAGGAGGAGCGAGGGTGGTGGCCGACACATAGTCGTTCGCATGACGGTGATGGTAGCATGAATCCGCGATTCCCGGTATGTAGGTGTCGCGATGCATGGCCGCTGCGGCACTAGAGGGGTGGTTGGATCACTACTGGACACCAGAGATGATGCATCACGTGACTATATTGCGCGAACGAGGGTGGGCCATCCGGCCAACCGTGATCTGAGCGGACCGCCTAGTGGGCGGCTATCGCTGGTCGGGCCGGCATGTCGGGCAGGACCTTGTGGGCCAAGTCGGACCTCGTGGGCTGGGCAGGACCCAGCAGGCCGTGCCGGACCTTGTGACCAGGTCAACCAGAACCAGGTCAGGTCGGACCAGGCCAGAACCAGCTTCAACCCATTCCGCTCTTTCGGCCATATCATGAGCTTCGGGAGTCCGTTTGATGAACCGTATGTGGATCTAGAAACCTTGGATCGAGGTGGTCCATTTGGAATACCTCACTTTGGTTTTGGATACAGATGATGTATGGCTGTATTGGATCAAACACGAATCCAACTAGGCCATCGAGACTAAAAGGCCACTAATTTACAGAATAAGTGTCTTATTGACACACCATCTATTGCATTGAGACCCCTATTATGTGGTAGCACTTTGGAATGCTTCTTCGTGAGAATTCTTGGTAGTTGGATTATTGACTTGTTTCTTGAGGATAAAATTCTTCCAGAATCAATAGAGCTTAGTGCGGGAACCCTGTGGCTAGTTGTAACATGGGAAAGGGATCTTATGTGGGTCTGTGCTTTGAGATCCTATGTGTGCATGTGCTTTGGGATCCTCTATGGGTATGTGATTTGGTATCCTACGTGGGACTATTTTTGAGAGTCCCACCTGGATCTTCTCTTCGAATTCAATGTGGGACTACTCTAGGTTCCTGTGTGGGTCGGCTGTATTAGGATTCTACGTGGGTATGATGATTTAGGATCTTATGTGAGCCTTCTACTTAATAGAGTAAGATGATTCAGTATCTATATATAATCATCTTTACTACTATACCTAATTTATAACTAGTGTGATCTGAGTCTTTACCTTTATGATAATCTTCTATACAGATTAACATTGTGGTGCTTATCTTCGTGGTGATACCTTTGTGGTAATCCTTTGTCTGGCATGAATTTTGGTACATACCTTTGTGGTGGTACCTTTGTGGTATTATTATGTGTGGCATTACCTCTTTGGTACCTAACATTGTGGTGTTACCTTCGTTGTATGCTTTCCTTTGTGTAATATTCAAGCTTTGGGCTTTTGAGTTGGGCATTGTGTTTTCTCATGAATTAGATGGGTATACCTGATAACTGAGGAATATGTATGGGCATATACCTATGTAGGGTTTTCAGTTGTTTTAATGATTTTTGGTTTATCCTTTGTGGATTCTGTGATACCTTTAAGGGTCTCGGGGTCCCTACTGAGTATTATTATACTCACCCCTCCACGGGGTATTCCCGCACCATGTTGGGTGTAGTGCAGACGACAGACAACGCTGACTGAGGATGAGGGTAATAGGACTAGATGTAGCTCAAAGGTGGACCATAGATGAGGCATAACATAGAGACAACCGTTCAAGAGTTATACCTACCCTTCAAGTAGTCTCCTTGGAGGGTGTTCACTGGAGTTGTTTCAGTTTTCTCATGCTTTCCAGTGGGGCTTGTATTCTGGCCCCATTTTACCAACTGTACACACAATTTTTACTATAGAATTTACTTGTGTTAATATCTTGATGTTTTCTTGGTTGTGTGTGTTACAAGATATATAGGCAATGCCTTCCTAGTTTTAGAGAATACACCATTCAGTGCTAGTTGCCATCCCCTTTCCTAAGAAAGGTGGGCTTGGGGTAGTTATGGAACGGGGCCCGAGGGATGGGTCATGACATATTACCACTAGAAAAATGGTATTTTCCATAGATCTATGGCCATAATTTTCATAAGTATGGTTATATGTAGGATATAGCAACATTTTCATACAATTATAGCCATAACCATTTTTCATATCAAATTGCACAGGTTTTATAAAATAGTGGATATAATCTATTGGCTTCCGATGCCTTTGTGGGAGAAAAATTTTCCCATACAAAAAATTATGGGAATCATTATTACCATGGTTTATAGGATATTACTGTAGTTTTTAATAATATATATTTAACTATATATATATAACATAAGTCTTATGTGGTGTAGTAGTTTGGATAATAAAATTTAAGGGTGAGGTGAAGTGATCAAATATACCCATAAATATATTTTTTAGGCTATATCCATGGCTTTCATTAGTGGAAATATCACCTACGGCCATGGTTTAATCTAAAGTTTTAGGTGAATTTCCTCAGATCAAAACACCCTGAACTGCTTCCACGGTTTGGAAAAAATTGAATACATGACGGACCCCATTACCATGATGATAGTTCCCAAAATTGGGAAAAACCATGGCTATAATATACATACATAATTTTGGCCATAATTACCAGAGTGTCCAACTATGAAAATAGCCTTGGTTTCTAGGTGTGTCTCTATGGTCTGATAATTTGAGTACTCTTGGAATATTAGATACATACCTGATTGTTATGATAAATATCAATACACAAATTAAAATTTTTTTTATCTAAATATATTTATTTCATCTTATATATCCCTACATATCCATCATAGTAAAGATCATGAAATCCATTGGAAATAAAATAAAATAAAGGATACCTAAAATTCTCTATAATGGTTAAGTACATTAGATGAAATAATAAATAAATAAAAAATCAATATGGAAATATAATCATTAAGAATAAATTTAATCTACCTATCTAGATATGGAATTCTCAATATTGGAAAGTATATAACTAAAAAACTACCAACTTAATCAATAAAATGAGATTAAATTGCATCTTTATATTATTTAATAATTATAATCATATGGATAATAATAACTAAATTTTTAATGTAGTAATTATTTATGAATTGGATGTGTGGTATCTAGAATAAGATACTAGAATTACTAATACCTCTCACAAGATGATATTATATATAGGAAAAAATCCATTCAATTATACCCAAACTAGTTTGTCTCGTAATGAATATTGACACATTAAGGGCATATATAATGTCAGCCCCCACCCATAACATCAATTCCAAATCAGTCCTCATATATCAAATAATTGATTAAATTCAAGAATAATTATTCCTTAATATAAAATATATGTTTTTATCAACGGATATAGATATATAAACATTTCCACAGTAAAAAAAACAACTTTAAATGTGAAACTAATTTTTTATAATTTATATATTGTTTATGAAATAAGATTATAAATGATTAATTATAAGGATATTTAGGTTACATTTAATGTTAAATGATCATAGGAATGTTAAAATTTAATAGTAAATTTATTGACTAAAAAATGAATCACAGAAACAAATTGTCAATATATTCCTTAGTCAAAATGAACATAAAACATAAAAATTATTAATATACATAATATCAATATATAAATATCCACAAGATTGAGAATGAATACATTTTTTCAATAGTTAATATGAATACTAGTAAATCATATTTTTTTTATCAAAATATATTATTCATTTTGGAAAACATAATTTACTAATATTCGAAGAAAAGAACTTTTAAAAAATTTTCTTAAAAAATATCCACATAAACATAAAAAGTGCAACTAAATTAAAATAATGTCATCAAATTTGTAAATTATGTACATTCCATAAATGTAAAAAGATAATACACCATTGTCACTGTAAAATTCTAGGAATGTTCCTATTTATAAAATGATATAATGATTCATTTAAGATTTTTGGAAAATGTAAAAAAGGTTACATTTTAAATATTACATATGATTCCATTGAAAAATAATTATGTGGAGAAGAAATTTGTGAATATTTTTTTAAAAAAATTAGTTTTTTATGATTAATATTATTTTTTAAGAATTTATTAAAACCAATTTTTTCGGATAAAACAAATATCTAACATGAAGAGAAGAATGATTTAGGATTTTATGAAAAAAAAATATTATTTAATTTAAGAACCTATGAGTGGAAATATTATTATTTTAGTTTAAAATATCATGAATAACCAAAGGATATTAAAATTAAATGGTGTTATTAAAAAATCATTAAATAATAACCTTCAACTGAAATTCACGAATAAACAATCCAAATTAGAATGACATTGTTTAATAAACCTATATAGTGATCATAATGTTTATAAGAGAATCATAAAATGAATAGATTAGGTTTATTATAATTAAATCCAAATAAATAATGTCTAAATGAAACATAAGAAAATAATATTACATTATACTCATAATCATATAATTATATCATAAATTAGATAGATGTTTAACCCAATGAATGGAAATTGAGGTCAGAAATACCGTTCCATAATGTTTATTTAGTTTGGACATCTGTTAAGATCTTGTATACTATTTCAAAAATGTTATTAAGTTAAAAATTTTCCATATTTATATATATTATAACCTAATTTATTCTTCTATTACATATTTACACCTTTTAATTAATAATATCTCATTATTTTCATTATTTTGGTTCGTAATTACATATCACATTGAGTAAGGTATCACATGATAAATTTTTTACTCATACATAGATCATGATTTTTTCATATTTAAAAAATGAATAACAAAATATAATTATCATAAATATTCATTATATATGTAGTTATGGATATTCCATAACAATTTCAACAGGAAATAAAATTAAATATTTATTGAGAAGAAAGGTCGTATGTATGCATGACTGTTGTTTCCAATTTTTATTCCTTTAAAAAAATTACTTGTAAATGATATATATATATATAATCATGATATTATAATTTATATTATATATATATATATATAATATATTTATTATAACCATTCATAGAATCTTCCATGTACATTGTCAACGAATCACTTCGCTTTATGAGGTAGTAGTCCAACATACACCCGAGCAATGATGTTGTATTCCCAAAAAATGGAAAAAATTATAGTTTGTGTGATATTATAATTATAGATCCATAATAAAATAATAAAATTCATATATATATATATATTACATATAAAATAGAAATCCATCAATATAGAAAACTATGAAAGGTGGTAACTAAAAAACATATTATATATGTTCGTGAATCGGTACTCCAATTTAGATAGGGAATATATTTTCATTAATCATTGGATGAGAGTTTTATAAGATTTATGTCATTTATTTTACGTAAAAATATATGTATATTTAATATATAATTATTTTTATATATTCACTGTATTACTGTAATTGATAGTGGTGGAGAAGGATATAAAATAAAAATACCTTTTTAAGAAAACTACATCCTTTTTAGGTTTCCTCCTTAGGATTAAACTAAAACCATAAATATATAGATCTATTCGATAAAATAAGGTTATTAAGATGAAAATAGGTAAATTTTTATATTATTTGGTATGCGGTTGGTTTAGCTGAATTGCTGGAGAGGCGTGAATATGAGATGGGTTGATATCCCAATATAGTTGAAGAGGACTGGTACTCCCATTATTTCTCAATTATATTTCTTATTTGGAGGTAAATATTATATAATGTGGATAAAAAATTGATTAACATTGGTTTTTAGGTATCATATGGTATATACAAGAATTAATCATGCAATGAAACATAGGTTTTAATCTTTTTTACCTCCACAACTTTGTTTTAATTTTTTTAATATGTTATTTATTCATTACTAGATCTATTTTTCTAGTAAATGTAATTTATCATTAGATACTATAAAAAATGATACAAAATAGATAAATGGAATCATATTATTATAAATCTGAAATAAAATTAATAAAAAAATCATAAGGGTGTTTGAAATTAAATTTAACACGAACACATGTAATGTGGAAAAAAATGATTTAACATTAATTGTCCTACAAAAGTTTTTTCTATTTAGGGTTAAATATATTAATTATTGAAGAAAATTATATTTATGATCAATTAAAAATTACTTGTATGATGATATATTTTTTTATTAAAATTAAATAATTTTATAAATTTTCTATTATTATAAAATAACATTAATGTCAATTTGGAAATTATTAAATTAATTTCAATTTATTATATGATGGTAATGATCTAGAATTAATGTATTTAGTTAAAATATATTTAAAATTATATATTCATCTAAAAAATAATGTAATAAATTTATACATTCAATTTACATCACTTTTAATATTTTTTGTATCATTTAATTTTATTAATTATATACTAAATAATTATTGTGTTGATATTTAATTAGAATTTAATATAAATAATTCATCTAAAAATTTTATAGATAAATAATTAAGATTAAAAAAATTATTTATATTGTAATACAATATGTTTAATTTAACCAATGGAGTTTTTCCACATCCAAACTATTTATGTATAATAAAATCAAGTCATGTTATTTTTTGTCTCGTGAATTACAAAACATTTTATATATATAATATTCATGGAAATGTATCCCTAATGATAATTAAAATAGATAAAATACAATAAGGGTTGAAATATGGATATGCAATTTGTGTTCGGAAAATTTTTGGGTTATTCATAAACCTTCTATTTTATGATTCAGAATAAAGTGAACACATTTTCACCTTAAAAAAAATATTATTGAAATTTTCACTACTAATTATAGTAAAAAAATACTTTTATAATATAATAAAATATATATTATTATGATTATAAATATTTAATACATTTGGGATAATTTTTATAATGAATTTGGGTAAATTTATTTAATAGTAATCCCATAGAAGCAATAAGACAATTGGTTTTTAATGTGAAAATGGTTAAAAGTTCATTAAGATTCCATATCTAAATTAATTTTTCATAATATTTGAATGAGAAAAATATTATTAATATTCTTATAATTGAAGTATTGTTACTGTAAAACTAATTAAAAAAAATTGATAGTTATAACATTTTTAAATCAAACGGACATTTCCAATTAAAATTAAACATTTTCCTAATTAAAAAAAATATTTCATAAAAAAATGGTATTATTATTTCAAACATGAATATTATTTTATTACAATACTTTTATAAAATAAATTATGGCCATTTTATATTATATTCTCTAAGTGCGAATTTTCCATCTTCATGAAAATAACGATTTTCTGATAAAATTAATTTTTATTTTAAATGATTATTATGTTTATATATTCAATATGTAACCAATAAATGATGGTAAAAAGTATATTTTCATAATTAAATTAATCCAATTAATTGAAAACATCTTAATGTATATTCAGTGAATATCACATTAAATAATAATATTAATAGTATATTGTTTTCTGGTAAAACATTACCCTGCATGTAACAAAACCTTACCATAGTGTAGTGTGTACTGTATGATAAACTCAGTGTTTCATGTCACATATATTTTAGAATAATATTTTATTCATTTAGAACATTTGGATTGATCAACTACTCAATAATTCTGTATTGGACTTGACATTCTCTAAGGAAGATGACAAATAGTGGCTTGTTTAGTAATTTTGTTTGTTTCTATCATTGTAAAATAAATAATTAAATTTTTAATTAGTATCATTATTTTTTTAATCATTATATGTATTTTAATCTCTCTTTTTAGTTTTATCATTTTTGTTAACTTTTATATAAAAATATAAATTTATTTTATATTATTTTATATTTTTTGGATCATTTTTCATTTTCAGAAAAATTTATATATTATAGTTTGATATCAATATTTGGATAATAATTGTTCATTATATTGATTTTTAGGATGATAGTATATGAAATATATTATTCATCTTGATATTCTGGTGAGTAACATACAATAAAATTTCGGGTGTACCATACACATAATCCTAATGAGGATCATATTCATCCTTTTACATAGGATAATTCTACTACAATAGGTGGGGAGATAAATTTTATGGTTAGTAAATGTTGTAGCTCATTTTTACCAACATCTTCAATTATTTTTAGCTAGGTAAATAGTTTAATAGATGAGTTTAATGATAATTTTGTTCCTAGTGGTCTAAATTCTAAACAATTGATATCTTCGATTACTGTGATGGATGAAGTAAAAGTTAGTTCTTTTAAATTTTTATTGGAGAAGGGTTGAAAAAGTGACAATATCACAAATATTCAGGAGTTTTTTTGTAAGCTAAATTATTTTTATTTTACATATTATTTATATATTTACTATTATATTTTATTACTACTTATACGAGTACATATGAAATACTTATTACTAGAGGAGTCAGGACGCAATGTTTAGGATCAGATACATGGAAATTGAAATATTTTAAAACAAACATCTCATTAAAATTAATTTTTTAGAGAAAACATAAAAATACATAATATATATATATATATATCTATTTATATATTAAGATACATGAAATAATATTTTCAAAAAGTATATGAAATTAAGTATTGTCAGTAATTCCAATGTTATATTTTAAATGTTTTCATAATATTAATGAATTATTAATGTTCCTTTTCTTCTTAATTTATTGAAAATGTCAAGATCTCATTAGGAGGTCCAATCCAAAAATATATAATAGCATACATTATCTCATAGAGGGTATATATTATTTTATAAAAAATTGATATATGGAAAATTTCAAAAACTAAGAGATGAGTCTTCCGGCACGGTAGAGGATACCACCCATCACCACACATAGATATTAAAATAGATGTGTTTCGTGATTAAAACACCAGAATAATGTCTCCATGAATACCCATGATATGAAGTTAATAGGATAGTATTATGTTATTTAATTTATATTTTTTATATAATTTAAATCAATACATTTTAAATTTTGATACACTATGGATTTCCTCAAATATTATATAATGTAATTACATGATAATAAGGTCATAAAGGGAACCTTCATATGTGAGGGTTGGAAGGATATTATAGACACCATATTTCAATATCCCAACAAAATAGGTCATGTATGAGGTTACATGACAAGTGTAAAAAAATTTGATTTTCCTGTACAAGGATTTATCTATAATGGAAGATCATTAATGAATTGTAGAATTTGTATGTTACATTACTCATGGTTTACAATATATGATGGAGAGAATGATCATAACTATATTATAAAATATTTTTTTAAACATGAAAATATATTTTTAGGTTATTCATCCCATTATTCCACCAGTAAGTCCATATGACACTCCTTCTACTTATCTAACACTTAAACATACTCCTCTAGTTATTCCAATTTTTATGATTTATATGTTGCGGATACCCAGCAAACCATTTATTTTATATGGAATTAGATATTATATTAGGGATATTATTCATTATTTGTAGATAATGATTGATAGACATAAGTTTAGTGTACAAGATATAATATGTAGAATGGAATGAAAACAATTCTGTAAGAGAAGATAAAAATTGATGCACAATGTATAATTTTTTAGTTTTGAAGTCTTTAAATTTTTATCAAATTATTATTGCGGGATGTTTAAAATATATACTTCATATAATAACAGAATTTATATTTTTTTACGAATTAAAAATTTATATATTTATTAATTTAATCTTGGAATATTATAGAAGAGTCATATTCAAAAAATAAAATGAATAATCTAATGTGACATCTCTATTCAAATGAATGTGCATCATGCACAATTGTGTTTTCAAACATTCCAAATTTTTAATCCTGTACCATATGATGGTATCAATGTTTCTATATCTTCCATTGGGTGCTCGAGTGGACGATTTCTTTCAAATCATATAATCATAGAGATTATTAAATCCTCTAATATGGAATGAATATTGGTATTGATTAGTTCGATCTTGGTAACCCCTACATGAAGGATATTATTTATAGTAATAATTCTCTGCATGACCCCTCATTCATAGATTCTATTAGTGTATATTGATATATTTTACTGATCTGTGATGGTATCATCCCATGATAATGAATTTCTGTCAATGGGTATTATGGTGTATCTGGCCTTCAATTGATGGATATTATTAGTGATATTTGGGTTATAAAAACCATTCATCCATACTTTAAATAAATTTCATCACTACCTAGGGATTGTCAGCATCGACATAGTTTTTAGTGCTGAAATAAATTTCTTTATGAGCTTGTAATGTGTATATTAATTTATTCTTTCATAGTGTAAGGCAACAATAGTAGTCGTAAGATGGAATTTTATCTTGGATAACCGGTTTAAATATATTATTCTTATGAAAAAATGCCACCAAGAGGCGGTCTGGATTATCCTTCTCAAACGTCCAAATCTATTTGAGAAATTTTACATCCTTCGTAGCATATGAGATAACATATGATCATTCCATTGAGTATTCGAGATGATTATATGCCTCTTATAAATATCATACTCTCAAAACTTTCTTGAGATGAATATGTATTTACATTTATAGGAACATTTTTTATTAGTCTTGGGGAGAAATTTTCCTAGTGAATGAGTTTATTCTACTCTTAGTTTTAATAGATTTGTAATTCTAGCTTCAAATAGTGAAATTTCACCTCTTATCATAGGATGAGGTATCCTAACATAAGCATTTTTCATTGTCCTTATTTTTTGGGTCTCTATCTGAATAATTTTTTAGAATTCATCATTCCCATAGACTAGTTTTTGCTTCCTGAACTTTGGTGTTCAAATTTTATTCCTCTCTCCTTCTATTTTACTCACAATCAATCATTAGTTTGGTCATACATGTGTGGAAATATCCATCAAGTTTAGATTATGGTACCCAATTTTTCTCATTTTTTACTCTAGTGCCTTATAGTCCTCCATCAACACCCAAATATGGGTTTTAATGGCATAAGATTCCACCACGTGAGCTAAAAGATGTGAATATGAGAGGTAAGGAAGTTGAGGTTTCATCATATTTGATCCCAGTTGGATTCCCTGAAGATCATGGTGGATCAACTTTATCACTCATTCCCACTTACAATTGTAACATTATGTTACTTAATGAATTGAAATCCTCAGTACATCATATCAGTTTTTCATAAACGGTTTTGAGTGTAGTTTTCACGCGGACACACTCAAAATGTGAGGCTAGTATTTTGTTTACATAAGGGAATTTCCTTCAATTTTATGGGTATAAAACATGGAAAATATTATTAAAATTATCATAGTATTATTATATAATCCCTTATCCATGGATCACATTTTAATACTAACCTCTATTCTAATGAAGATATGTGTTGTAAGATCATCATCATTTTAGTTCCTTAACTCTCAAAGAATTTCTCTTCACATGATGTCTTTTCTTAAAAGATTTTCCATCAAAATATAATGCATGGGAATAAAATAAATAATATTATATGTATATATTTGAATACCTCTATCATAGTGGATAAGTTAAATGTGTTTTACCATCACCTTAAAATATCTCATGATGATAATTATTTAATATTCTATTAATTTTTTGTTATATGTGTTCCCCTTGGGTTAAAGGTGTTTTATGGTTAGATTTAGAGTCTTTTAAAAAATTATATTCTTATTTTTTAGTTGATCTATACTTTATTACTATCCAATATATGTCGATGAAGATATGGGTATGTGAATTCCTACGTTGGTATTAAAAAGAGTATGAAATCATCATCAACCTAATGGGGCACATGGAATTTGGTTTCTCTAGTGAATAATATAATTGGATAAATATTCCAAAATAATTTATTCACAACATTATTTTTTAAAACTAATTATTATCCAATCTATAATCTTTACCAATTTTTTCTGATGCAATATTCAAATAGATTGTTTGGACCATCTTTGTTCACTCATAACTTCTGATTAAAATTTATTTGAGGATTCTGGGAAATGATAAATTATTATATTTCTAAATATTGATATAAAATATTGATTATCACATGGAGTCCAATTCATACTAGAATAAAAAATTATAGGGGAAAATGGAAGGATTTTAATCATAATTAAAAATATGTGAATGGGGACATCTATATGTGGATTTTAAACAGAACTTCCCATTTAATAGTCCTTGAAAACATTTAGAATCAAATAAGCCTTATAGAATACATTCTAGATGATGAATGATGTGTTGTGACCATCTATACACCAATGAGTATGAAAAAAAGTTCATATAAATTTTTCGTTGGTAATTGAATGAAAAGGGGGGAAATCATTAATTACATGGATGAAAGATGGAGACAATAACATTTTATTTTTCATTCAATCCATACTGAAAATAGTCATGTATTCATCAAAAATATATTAATATAACATGGTTCATTTTCTAATTGTCTAGATATTATTTGATGTATGGGAGAGGATTATTTCAATTGGTTTTTAGGTGAATTTAATCCAAGAATGAAGGAAGTATTTAAAAATTAGTCCAAACTATTCAATTTCATTACTCGGTTGGCTTCACATAATAGAAATCAATCCCTCAATATTATATTGGATGGAAATGAAATATGTGAAGTATTTTATTATTTCTACCTGATTATCTCTCCAAGGATATTAAATTTATAAGATCAATTTATATGTCATTATGTGATCTTATCATGGTATATCTCATTTATTTCATACAAGTTTACATTATTGGTGATGACCTACCTTGAAAAGACGTTATTTCATTCTCATTATAATCCTGAAGGTTATATTTCTCTTCAATTTCAATTAATTTATTCCCTTAAGGATATGTAATGAATTATAAATTTTTCTAGACAGATTTCTTAATCAGAGTATTTCATCTACTCAAAATGATTGGGTAACTAAAAAAACATGGTTTCATAAAATTAATGTCTTCATAAATGTCCATATACCCAGCTCATAAAATGATTATAGAAATTAACAAAGAAAACCTCATCGTAATAAAATTTATATTATTATTGATATAGAAAAGTCAAATAATAGATTTGAGTGAGGATTTATATTAAGGGTAAAAAATTACTTGAGTTTCTCTAATTGGGTGCATGATATTATTTTCATGATATATAATTCCCCTTAGAGTTTGAAATCTATAATGGGAAACATGTGGACTCCTTTAATAAGTTCGTGGATTATGGTATAGTGATTCCCTTTTACAAATAATATTCATCATGATCGCATACTCTCTTAGTATATTCTTATGTTAGATTATTAAAAGTGGTGACAACAATTCTTTTAATAAAATTAACAACATAGAAGAAAGATCTCACCTTCTATCTCCAATGATATGATTATTTTCATTATTGTGGTGAGATTATACATCAGGGGAATTAACATCAATTTGGTAGAGTATATTAGATGGTGTGTGGAAATATTTATCGTGACAAAATATTCCTAGACATTTTGACTGTGTTTTCTATTAGGTGTTTAAAATATGGATGATTTTATATGAAATAATATGAGGAACATCGCATTAGAAAACATTGTAGCATAATTATCTCCAGGTAGTTTATGGATCACTCACTATGGGATATTAATAAAATATATTCCTATATCAATATTTTGGATTACAGATTTCTATATTTAGAGTGTAGAATTACTCTACCCAATTTTGCCTTAACATTTTTTCTAATGCATATAATATTGTTCCTAGTGTCTCCAAAATAAGTGTTAAAGAATATGGAGAAAATACTGACATATTTCATCTAGGACTCAACTACGTAGGGAATGTGGTACATAGATTTATGGAATATTATTGATAAACTAATGGAGGATATGGGTTATAACCTAATAAGTGTGGAGGAATATATACGAGGACATAAAGATAAATTTGTGTGGGTTGGTTTAGATGGATATTTTATATAATTAAATTACATTAAAGTGAAATATGGAGCAAACATGTAATATTTGAGGGGGAATATTTCATGGATGTCGGTGTCACTTCAGGTTCATATATCTATCATTAATCTATACTTATGGTGGATTGTGGACCACATTGAGATCAAATCATGTTAAAAAATGGTATGGCTCTCATTTAGGTATCCCGTGATACCCAACACCATAAATATTTTATTTTCTAATTCATGACATTACCATTATTTGATCCAATATATTATTTATCATAAAAAATTAAATTATTATGTATATATTGATATATTTTATGATAGATAACGGTTTTACTTAATTAATCCCCATTTGAGATTCTCATGGACACAATATACAGGTATTTGTTTAGTAATATGATGGAAACGCTGGTGGAGGTGGCATGTATTTCTACAAATAAATACCAAGTAAATATAATTTTCCAATTTCAAGGATTTATTACATTAATATTTCGTTCAATGAGAAGTTATAAAGAAGATGATTGGAATTGTTTCGAAGTGTTTGTTTTTAATGTATTCCTCTATGGAAATTACAAAACATCTATTCATTTACAATGTAACATCCCAGGTAAATAAAGAATAATTTTTTTTTAATATTTATTAAAATTAGTGAATTAAATATTAATCTTACTTTAAAGGGGATGCTATTTTCAATGGCGCACCAGATACGCATGAACGGGTTACATTGAAATCTTATGTTTTACACAATGATGTATAGTGAAAAATACATTAATTTAATTCCAAACTGAATTTTAATCTAATATATTTATAATGTTGTATTATCTTTTTATTTGGTTTTAATGTAAAATTATATTATTATTTTAAAATTTATCTAATATTGGTCATTGGAAGTAATTTCACTTGGAAATTGGACATAAACAAGTGTCAATCTTTTGATAGTTGTTATTTCTTAAAAAGTGGTTTTCGTTTTGACGGTGGGAATTAATTTTAAATTAATTTCTGTCACTTCTGTGTTTTAAATTTGGTAAATGGATTCACTATTTGGAATCTAGATGTAATAATTGTGTGAATAGGTAACTGTTCTTTTTATACATTATTAATATTTACATTAGTAATTAATTTATTTACCATGGTTAAAGGGTAAATTTGGTAAATAAGGGTAAGAAAATATTATTATAATAATATTACATTACCCTAACAAGGGTTCTAATCCTATTGGTTGATGCATTTCTAACCATGGAAATCGTTGGGTCGATTTTGGTACCCCATGGGGGCACATTGTATTGATAATGACACTTTATATTAATTAATTTAAAGTAGAGACAAAAATGACACAAACGTTCATATTTAAAAATAAATTATTACATGGTGTTATATAAGTTATCATATGGAATATAAATACTCATTTGAAATCAGAAAATATTTCCTACATCATGATATTTTTTTTATAATTTTTAGAAATCAAATAAATAAAAATATTTATGACACAATAATGATGTAGTGTTTACCTCGTTAATGAATAATTTAAATAAATAAGATTATAAAGATTAAAGAAATATCAAAAACCTATCCAATTTTTATTGGATGATTTTATTTCAAACATCTGTCATATTATCTTCGACTTTAATATGTTTTGGACCTTTATAAACTGATAATCATTATATAATTAAATACTATTTTTAAATATTCTAAAAGTGCCTCTCATCCCCCTTATAAAAATCCCACACATCAATCCCATTCTTCACACTTCTAAATCCCATTAGATCATCCAAACTCTTCTCAATTAATCTCATTACACCCCTATCCTTAACTTAAAAGCCTTCCCCTAGGAATATGGGAATTCAATTAATCCTTTTGGTTGAAACTAAAGGGAGATACCCATTTTAATGGAAACGTATTCTCTTATTTTCTTTTGTTTTATTTTACATCAACAATCCCCTAAACTCTTTCTATTCCATTAATTAATGGAAACAATAGTATCCTAAATATACTATATTGTTGTTATGATGCGTTTTAAAACTTCCCATACACACACCTACATCTAATATGTGAAAAACACACTATTTCTGTGAACGGGGAACAACTGACTCATGAAATGATGATTGTTCAATCATCTCAAACCACCTCTTATGGAGGCCATTAAGATGGAAAAGTACTTATATGTGATATATAGTTTATTTATATTTTTTCAATGGCTCTTAATTTTTTCATATTTTAGAATACCATTATGGTTTCCATAGTTGGTAAACATTATAACTTCATTTGGGGAAGTGCAGAATACTGCCCCCTCAAAGTGATATAACTCGTTCATTCCATACGTGGAACATATAAAAGATGGTGATTATTAAATTATATATGATATTATAATGGAATTATAATATATAACTATTTATAATTAAATTTTTATTCCATTAAATATGAAATTAAAATGAATGTATTGTCCATGCTTATGTACGGCTTACCCTCTCCATGAAAGGTCCATTTCATTTCTTGTCTTCAAATGTTATGTAATTTTATAAATACATACATATATATATATATATTTACGGGATATATATGATATATATGATATCTAAATCATGAAGATCTTTATGCATATAATGGAATTTCGACCACATGGAAAATTTGTAATTATAACCATTTCATTTTTAACCCAAGTTTCAATCATCGACAAAATGTCCAATATGAACTCAAATAATAAAATAATTGTTATAGAATGTAAATAATTGATATAAAAGGAATAATAAACTTGAAAATTTTTCTTACTAAAGTAGAAATTAACTTTAGTTTATTATTCATAAGATTAATGAACGATAGAGTCATGTTGGTCACGAGGAAAGGGGTTTCATATCTCACATTTACTTATGTGAGATTTCCATTGTTCACTTATTATTTATTTTATATGGTGAATTTTGTACTTACAATTAATATATATTATCATGATTCTATTTCTAATCATGGTTTTCTATGATTAATTTTGGGTTTATTAACTTTTGTTCATACGAGTTGATTGATTTCAATGTGTTAAGGGGTTTCTTATCTAACTTTTAATTCTATGAGATTTCCATTGTTCACCACATATTTATTGCTTGAGGTGTATTGTGTTCTACCATTTGATATATATTATCATGATTGTATTTTTATTCATGGTATTCTATAATTAATTTTGTGGTAATTAACTTTTGGACATTCAACTGGATTCATTACAACGTGGTAAGGGGTTTCTTATCTCACTTTTAATTATGTTATATTTCCATTGTTCACCACTTATTTATTGCATGTGGTGTATTGTGTACTACCATTTGATATATATTATCATTATTATTATATTAATATTCATGGTATTCTGTGATTCATTTGGTGGTTATTAACTTTTATTCATATGACTCCATTGATTAGAAGGTGGTAAGGGGTTTTCATCTCACTTCTTATTCCTGTGAGATTCATTCTATATTTTTTACTATTTCCTTTAGTGTTCTGTATGTACTGACCATGATTGTATTCATTGTATAATATACTATAATATATTGGTATTTACATCTTCATCATATGATCCTTCTTTCATGTGATATATGTTTCGTAATTTACCAAATCGTTAAGGGAACCTTTCATCCTCTTTTTTGAAAGACTTCTTTTTTTAGGTCTTTTAATTTATATATTCTTATATTGGGATATGTTATTATATATCCTTATTTTTTAAAATTTTATGTCCAAGTGATGAGATAATATTTTCTCTCTCATCAACTCATTTTTCATATTTTATAGTGATGTAGTTTGGCTGTCAAATTTCTGTAAGAGAACTTCTTAACCAAATTTAAATTGTTTGTGTTAAACACATACTTAAAGATTATGTTGTGATATGAATATGTGTGAATGACCCTGGAATTTTTTACACTTAATATCCAATTATATTGGGTGTATTATAATTATTCACAAATAAATTTGGTCATTGATTTTTCCTTAGTCTTAGGATATCATCTTTGTAGGGGACTTTGTCTCAATTTACATTCCATTGATACTTATTTGTTGTTATACACCAATTCATTTTAATATGGTGTATATAACGATAACTGATATAATATATCATGAATCTCTTTATTCTCATGATATTATAAGGTTTTATTAATTTTATTCCTCAATTACTTGTATTCTATAGAATCTCATATGGTTAGGAACTCTTTAACTAAAATAACGTTTTAAATGTTTTAATGATTTATTATTATAAATCATTATCATTAATGTCAATGTCAATGTTTTAAAAATTATTTTAAGGATTTATTAATATGGACATTAATGGTTTAAAATTTTAATTATTTTAAAACCATCAATGTGGTATGGGACATTGTGATTCAAACTTATTTTTATTAAATGATTTTAATTGTTTTGAAAATGGTTTGATAAAGCATGGTTTATTTCCATATCTTGATATGATATATAGTGATTGGAATGAGGAAATTTTATCTTTCATTTATTCTTGTGTTATGTTTCATGATTATTTTATGGTTATTGGGTATTGTTTATGTTTACGAGTGGTTCCGTAATAAAACTAGGGTGGGTGAGCCTGAGATAGCTCTCCAATGCATTGGGTAACGTGATGGAGGTAAACATTAATGTTTCTCCTAATAGATTTAGGGAATATATTGTGATGAGTATTCCAACGTATAACCCTTTTTAGTTGTGATAGAAATAATGTAATTATGTTATATATGACACAAGTTATGATTATTATATATGAATTCATTATGTTATTCATAAATCTTTTGATTTCAGGAGGTATGTTATGTTTGAAAAGTATGGTTTAATTGATTTATATTTATTGATGAGCTAATGTTTTCTTTCCTTATTTTATTAACCATACTAAATTTTTTAGGCTCATCCCTTGATTTTGAAATGTTTTCCGAGGGACTTAATGATGAATAGGGTCAAGGATGGGATCATGGAAAAGTAATGCTGTGAAAAACATGGAAGTAGACATGTTTTTTATGAGTTTTTATTTTATGAAAACAATAGATATTGACTAGTAGTGTATATATGTAATATTCAAGTTGATATGTAATAGTTATGTTCTAATTCAACGACACTCTAAACCTAAAAACACCCTCAATGTGAATTATTCATTTAATTCAAGATTATTTAATTTTTTATGGCTGAGTCCTTATAGTTTCCAATAGAAGTCAGTTTAAACCACTTTATGGATTAAGAGTTTTTGTTAAACACATAGTTTGTCCCTATGTCTATTGTTTCCGTTAAATCCTTGTTTTATAAAATTTTCAGATCAAGTAAAGTCGGTTACAAATAGAATGAAGAGGATCTCAAATGACATTTCAATATCTTCTTGATTACATGCTTGCAATAATTATTAAAAATTCATGTTCAGATTATGGGGAAACATTTTCTAGCATACAAATAACTAGAAATTAGTTGTTTGACCTATCAAATACCTACACTATACCGATATATCATTGTCGATCATGGGTTCTATTTAATAAAATCCGATTCTTTCAATATTCTCATATTTTCATCAAGGTAAATATTATCAAGTAATTTTAAAATATTTTACCTTATCATATTATTTTGATGAATATTATGATTTTGAAAAAGGTGCTGAAGAAGGAGACACTTGTGAAAACTATTTATATATATTTTTACAATATAGTCTCTCAGCACATAATTATGGTATTTTTAAAGGACAATTGATTGAATGTTTCAACTCAAATTTGGTCCGACTGTTTTATAAAAATCATGTTTTATCAGATGTTTTGAAATTATATGTCATACATTATTATTTTTCAAAAAACAATTCTACAAAGACTCATATGACCCAAGTTCTACAAGGTGTTTTAGATGAAGGATGAAAATGATTTTAAAGGATCTCTAAATAATTGTTGCAATTCATGGACCTTCTACCTACGTGAACAAGATGATGATGAAACCATATAGACACCATGGTCAAGGTATGATGTTCTTTCTGTTGGGAATAGTTTTATTTTATCATATGGAGGTGAAAATAATGACAATATATATGATGTTGAGATATTAATTCATTTGAATGAAAAATAAAGGTATAAGAAAACCATTGTGGATAAAACATGTTAGGGTTATTTTTTAGTTTTATATAAAGGAAAACTCGTAATATTAGTGACAACTCGTCGTATCTGAAAAGGATGCTGGAATCAATCCCACAACCAAAGGGCGATAAGGAGGCATTTCCTACCACTGTCCTACGTAAATTCCCTTGTTAGCATGACATATTCTTTTAATTTAAATTATTTTATATATCAATAATAAGTTGATTTTGGGAACTTATGTTTTATAAAATGGATATCTTTAATATAGGAAAAGGATTTGGTGATTAAGTTATAATGGTTATTTTAGAAGATGATTTCTCTTTTTGAAACATTATATGCTTAAGTGAAATATAATACTATGAGATCTCATATGTGGGTAATGATTGAAATTTTATTTTGGATGAATCTTTGTTTTTATTGTTGACATGTGAAGATTTGGTTTATTTATGTAAATGGTTGACCTATCATGGAGAATATTTGATTAGGTTAATTAATTTTCAATATGATACTTTAACATTAATTTATGTTATTTGGAGATAAATGTTAATATTTTTCTTGGACGACGATGTTATTAAATCCATATGATATTTTGGTATCAATATTGTTTTGGATTACTTTGAAGAATTTTATGGACAACTGTTTATTAAGTATTTTTTGATGAACTATGGGTATTGTTTGATAAATTTTGGAGATTAAGGGTACTTTTTATTTTTTTTAAAGATTATACTTTTTTGTGATTATTTGATCTTGTAATAACCATTTTTGTTTTGGTTAATTTCTAAAGTCAGTGGAAAAATATAGTTCATCTTATGTGGATTCTCTGATGCTCTAGAAGTTTATTATAGCGCATTCAATGGGAACAAGTCATCTTGAATACTCATTGTTTTGAGAAAATATGAGTTTGTTGTAGAATTATTGTAAAGGATGAATGTTTACATGAAAATTATGTTTGTTTCCTTATGTTCTTATTAAATCTTTTAAATAAATTCCTCAAATTTATGAAAATAAACTTAAAACAAAAAAAATTTCAATTGACGTTTCCTATTGGTGAATCAAAGACTATTTAACCCATCAATAGTTTGTGATTATCTGGTTTTTAACATTATAATAATCATGTTTTCTACCACCTTCTATCAAACCATGATTGTTTTTTTCTCTTCCATTTCTATGTTTTCCAACTTGGATTGCATGTATGGGTTGTCTGAGGTGACCTTTTTATTTCCCTTTCTTTCTTTTAATGTGATATTTTTATTGACTCTTTTTCCGATGTGGGACTTTCAATGAAGTTTCCAATACCATTTTTTAAATTATGAAGAAGCCATTCTCAAAATGGGGGAAGGATGTAACATCCTAGGTAAATAAAAAATATAACATTTTCATATTTATTAAAATATGTGAATTAAATATTAATTTTAATTTAAATGGGATTATATGTTCGATATCGTACACGATACGCAACAATGGATTTCTTTGAAATCTTATGTTTCACACAATGCTATGTCATACTGAAAAATAATAATTTAATATTATTTTAAATAGTAGTTAATGCCTTTTCTTTGTATTAGTGAGAATGGATAGAACTAACAAGAATATGAATATAAGTATTTTTTAAATGTTTTTACATTTACCCAATAAATTTTAGAGGCTTAAAATAAGAAGGAACCAAATTTTAAGAAAAAAAACTCAAATATTCATTAAAATGTTGTTTTACCACATTTTGATGGAAAAACCTCAGTAAATATAGTTTTTTTTTATCATTTATATATTCTATTTGAAAAAAAATCTATTTTTGAATCCGTACATCAAAATTTACATTGGGTTAATTTTTGGTATTTTTTTGATAAAATTCATTTTATTAATGAATAGTAAAGATACTGAGGAAGGGAACATTGATGTATTGTTATGGAAGGTGGGTTGTTTTCATTTCCAATAATGATATTTTAATGAGGAATGTAACATTGATATATTGTAATGATACTATTGTTATGTTTTCACCACTTTACTAAGATCACATGATCCACATTCATGATAATTTTTCAATCCATTAATATATTATATCATATATTTATTCAATGATCTTATTATTTTGATTATCCTCATTAAGATATCATGTTTTCCTCATCTATATCATGTTATTAATTATTATTATATTTAACCTTTATATAATTTTTAGCAGACCCAATATTTTTGTATTTTTATAATGGTTATGAAATAATGTTTTTTATAATACGAATATAACATAATAATGTGTGAGGAATTTATGGGGGGTGCCAAAAGAACTATTTGTGTTTATTAATAACATACATATTAGAAAAAAATATCTATTTTATTATAAGTGTAGATATTTATTATATAATTATTTTTTCTAAATATCGAAAACTATAGAAATATATGTACATTGATTCTCAATTTGAGAAAAATATTTTATTAAAAGAATGAATTAAATAATTTTTTTAGTTGTTTTTAGTTTTTAACAAATTATATAAATTTCTATGTCTGGGGTAAAATAATATATCTATACTAGTTTGGGAATAATAATAGATCACTATTACTATCCATTTCTCTCACGAATTATAGATAAAAATCCATGGTTCATTTTATAATGGTATGCTTACATGAACCCTATCATGAGGAGGGTGGGAATATTGTTTCACAAGGATATTGGTTATGATATATTCAATAATTAGTGGTTGAGTTCTATTTGAGTTTCATAGTATGATGGTCTGAGAAGAAGTGTGTGTCAAATTATTCATAGGGGTTTGATATAGTCGTATAGAAACTATTACATTAATGAATTTTATATAATCTAATTTCTTTTGATGTTTTTAAATTTATTTTTACTTTTAACTAGTCTAAAACCTGAATTAATTTTTTCGGTGTAGGTGGAGGTATATACATGTTGAATAATTCAACAAATAGAATTCAATGTATTCTTATTTAATATATATTAGAGTAAAAATTATATGTTCATTGATAATGAAGTTTAATTTATGAAAATATTTGATTTTATGATTGTTTATATCACGATTGACTAAATAGATATTGATTTGGATCTATTATTTTCATTATCACTGCCTCTAATGTTCAAATTAGATAATCCCACACCAATATGAGGATTTTCTTGTAATTTCTAGAGTGAATATAATTCAAAATACCAAAAATTGTGTTCAACCCCATCAACCCCAAAGCTTGAGGAGACCCAAAATAAAAGACTAGTGGAATGATACAATGATGAATGATATAGGTTGTTATTATTTTCCATTATCTCTCTTCTGATAGATGATATGGTTAAAGGATATAATAATGAAAATTTAAATATATAATTATTCTTTAAAACACAATGACTTTCATAGAAGTCTATATCAAAATATACCATAAATATAGTTAGTGAATTCTATGCTATTTTAGATTTGTGAAAAAAAAAATTACCAATCTTTTCTTGGGGTGTTACACCCTAAATAAAACATATTTTTTCTAATATAGAAACAATAAATAACATGTTTTTCATTTAATTTAGTGGAATAACTTGTAACAATGGATCACATAAGTTATATAGTTATAAGAGCTACAATAATTTAAATTATTGGAAACATTTATAATAATAATAATAAAATATACATAAATTTAGATAGTGTTATAAAATAAAAAATTAAAATTATATAAATTTTATATAATTTGGTGAAGCTCAATCAATTATAGTAGCATGATCATGATACATGGTTTTTCAACATTATGTAGAAACAAATTTATTTGAAAATCCAAACATAATATGTATCCATATTTATCCCAATCATTGAAGTGAATTTTTTATTTGGTTCCCATCCATTTTATTTAGTATAAAATGTTTAAATGGTATTCAAAAATTATAATGTTTCCGAGTTATTTACTAAATAGTTCATTTCATTTAGTTTTTAAATTTTTTAATTGTAATTTTTAATTTATACTATTCAATTCCCAATCCCTCGAATGGAAATATTTTGATTCCCTAATGTTTTTATGGGATGTAATTTCACAATGATATATATTTTTCATAAAAAATTTGTTAATATTATTCAATATGAATTTCTATGAATATATTCCATGATAGTGATGCCCCCCTGATTTGAACACAGTCACATGGATATATCTTTTTGTTTACAAGACAATGAATGTTTCACCCACATACTATAGGATTCTAACAAACAGTATGGGGTTAGAGAATGTAGTGGGGATACTATAACATATAGTATAGACTCACATTACAGTGAAACTAAACAAATAATAGAGTAACTAAAATTGTGGAAAAAATAACTAATACATCAAAAATATAAAAGATTAAATAATTAAACCAATAATAATAAAATATGTAATTTTAGAATGTAATGTTTCTAAATTAGACGAAGTATTTCATATAAATTATATAACAATATAACACAAATAAAATCAAAATACATAGGCCTTGAATCCCTGGCTGGGAACATATCTAACTATAACTCATCTAGTAAGAAATAATAAAAAATAACGTGTAATTCCCTTATCTAAACCTATATCCAATTAATATAATATAGGTCCCAATGGGGACCCATATACTGTTTGAAAAAAACATAGTAGGTACACACCAAAATGTATAAATAACAAATATAATAATAACTAAATTATGTAAAGTGATAAATATTTTAATTAATTATTCAATAAATAAAATAAATTTATCAACCATATTTGGGATCAGGCCTAAATGTCTCTTATAATGTTTCATAACCACAAACACATATATTTAACTCCAAATTATATTGTGAATTTTTATCAATGCAATTTACTCTTTAATATGGGTTTCATTATAAACAATTATTAGTTATCTTGAATAATATGAATCACTGAATTTGTATTTAATTTTGAGAAAATCTATTTTTTCCATGCAATATACAGAAAATAGTTTTCAACATGAATTATTGAGAAAATTTATATTATCTTGTGTTACATAAAACAATATGTTTTATAAAATGAGACAACCTATTTAGATATTATTATTTAATATCATTGTTTTAAAATTGCAATTGAAATGTTGGGATGGAATAAGATTACAGAAATTATAAAAATATACTTTTTTTGCACAAGTATATATATTTAATTGGTTTGTACCCAATTAATTTGAAAACAATATAATATATTTTTGAATATAAAAGAAAATGTTTTAATGGAATGCAATTTTTAGGAACACAACTATGATTCATAATAAAAAAATAATGAAATAATTATTTAAAATTATATTTATGTATTTTCTATATTTTATATTAAATTTAATTTTTTAAATTTAAATTCTATGTTTTCAAGAGAAGAAGTATAAAAAAATTAATTTTATGTATAAAATTATATTTTTCTAGAGGGATGTTTAGTCTCAATCTGAGAAGTTATATTAAAATTAATTTTTTAAAATTTTAGAAATCTTATTCCCAAATTATACTTCATTTTTTAAATCTACATGTAAATTTTATATTTTGGTGTTTTTTTTGAAATTTTAATGAAATGTTTTGTCTTTATCAGTAGTGAAAAATATTTAATATTAATTGAGACCCTCATTTTCATATAACATAAATATATTGTTAAATTTTATTTTGAATTGGTTTTAAAGTAAATTAGTTATATTATAAATCCTAGTATTTATTTTAGGGTATATTAATCAATATAATGTGTAAAATGGATATAATAAATTGTGGAATCTTTTGTAACATTTTATATTTAAAAACATTCATTCTACTCGTATCTCCAACATTAATTTTAAATTAAATTATTATAGTTATGTTTATTTAAGAAGGAAATTAGATTAATTATTTTCAATCAGAATAATTTATATTTTCTTATATGTTCATCGAAATATTTTTTCATATTTACTAATGAGTTCAGTTAAAACTAGTTACATCTATTAAGGTATAAATGAGGTTTTATGTGTTACTTGTTCTTTTGTTAAAAAATGTTTTCCTAAAACCAAAATTTTTATTAAAAAATTTTTATTTAATATTTAAAATAAATATTTCTATGTTATACTGTTTATCTCATTTTAATTTTTTTCTTAAGTCAAAACTTTCCAAGGTAAATAAATATATTATATTTAACATAGTTAAAAAGAAGTAGAGAAAATTTCAGTACACAAAATTACTAAAGAATAACATGATAAAAACTATATTTTTGCATATGTTGGAGGTGGGTATTGAAAAACTCATTCATACACTCCATTATTTTTAATTATGTTAGTACCATGATGGATGAGTGAACTCCCAATAGTGAATAATTTTTTGTATTTAAAAAAATGACACAACACTTAAATAATTAACAGGAACTCACATCCATCACTTCATCACACCTATAAATCAATTTGAATCAACCAAAATCTGACCACATAACTTCCAAAATATCTAAACAATGCTTATATTCGTTTTTTGGGCATAATTATAACCAAAAAAGGCTTTTGGTATCATCCTAATCAGGATACTAGAAGAATATATAACATTATTCCAAGATAAACATTGATTTATTCTTCCCTCCACATTCTTAAAAAATTATTCAGCCATGAAAATATAATAAAATCAATATATTATGTATATTTATTTATTCATTTGTTATGGTAATTAACTTCAACCATCTATACTATAATCAAATTTATTAGGGAATCTGTATTTTCTGCACATAGGACAACCGCCTCGCAAACCGATTCCAATCCAATATAGATTAACCCATTTAAAAGAATTAAATAATGATACTTTTATTAGTTATATAATTTATTACTCATATTATTATACTTAGTGATATTTTATATTACACATAATATCATACACACCATTTTCTGTGAATTATATAACCTCATAATGTGTGTGGAGCTCTACCAACTCACAATACTATGTGTGTCATATACTCTTTACATGGATGTTAATATGGAATAAAGTAATAAATATAATTTATTTATATGAAATAAAACTATTCTAGATTTATAATATCCTTTGCCTTCTGTTCATTCAATGTGAAATGTAAATTGAAACAACATTCATTTGTATGAATGTCCACCCTTCACAAGAAACAATTTATTTCATTTTTCTATTACTAAATATTTCAGATTACACTAATTAATTTTATACATAATATGTATAATATTTAAATCAGGGTTAAAATAATGTAAATAGTGAAATCGTTGTAAAAATTAGATGAATGTAAATATTAAATCAAAACATATATGAGAAAAAGAAGTTTTTACCTGGAACGTAAATTTAAAATTGAATTTTTATTAAACATGTACTAAAAGGTAAGAAGAAAACCATATATGGTCTCAAATATATTAATATATTTATGTAATAGTTTTATTAGAATCTTATATTTCTTATAAATATTTTTGAACATGTACGATGTAGGTCTTTATTAAAGGTAATAGTTTTTTTTCTCAATATTCCTTCTTTTATATTTACATTATGTTGTGAACCTATATAATCTAATGAAATAAATATAACCATCATTTTAAATTTAATTAAATGAATATAATTATAATCCAGTAATTTTAAAATACATTCGATGTTAATAATTAATGGGTATTGTGATTAAATATTACAAAAGATGAAATGATTTTATGACATAATCTTATTTTTTATCAGGATAGTTTATGATTATGTTTGGAATGAAAACCCGTTACCATATGTATCTCAGGAAAGTATATTATTACTTAATTCTATATTAATTAATTTTATTTCCATGTAATATTAACATTTATACACTCAATATCACTTATAATAATGGAAAAATATTTTCTAAAAATATTTCTTTTTTATCACTTTGATTAGAACCCAATATTATTCCAAAACATTATTTTCAAAATATATATATAATTATATTTATATGATCTCAAATTATTTTTTAAAAGTAATTCTTTTCCCCTGATTTTAATTTAAAATGAATATTTAATGGAATTTTCATTTCATTTTCAATAGAATTCTTGGATGTCTTTTACTAAAATTATTAAAAAAAATTAGTATTGTAACATGACAAGAAAGAATAAATATTCCTATAATGATGTCCATAATTTGTTTTGAAGATGAATTTATTATTTTTCATGTGTTTTTTAAACACAATTTTTTAAATGTTTTTATGTTTTAAGAAAAAATTAAAGAGAAATTGTTATTTTAATAAAGAGATATATTAAATGATCAACAAAAATAATTTTCTATCTATGATTAAATGCTTTCATTTTAAATATTATTTACTGGGTATAAGACCCAAGGATACCTTTCATATTCTTTATGATATTAGTTTATGATTATAATTAAATTATTGTTAGGAAAATCTTTTCCCTTCCATGAGTTATACGATGATAAAAGTATTATGAAAACCAATTATTTTTCAATAGATTAGGATATTATGACATGATGAAATGATTATAAAACCGATCTATTTTATTATAGTAATTATATGATGAAATTATTAGGAAAACCATTTGATTTTAGGTGTTATGATATGATGAAAATTTTATGATCAATTAGAAATATTATATATATAGGTTTTATGTAATGATGGTTAAATTATATCTTGGGATGATGATTACATTATAACCAAAGATGTGAGGGAAAGATATAACCCTAAAATAAATTTTTTAATTATTTAAATCTCATTTGATGGACATGATATGAATGGGTGTGAACACAGTTATGATTGGGAATTTGTCATCAATAAAGCTATTTTGACTAAACCATGATTATTATGAATGTTTTGAGATTCATAGAAATCCAATCTCGGAAATGTGGTTATATAGGTGATTGTAGTGTGCCCCACCCATGATGTTTAAATTCCCATTATTTTCCAATATCTATTTTTTGTAATAAGACTCAACCACTAATGAAATTATTTTCTAGTCATATGTGTATTCCTGAATGTTTTTTGTATTATAAATATTTTATGCTATCGTGACTCAAAATCTTTTAATTACATATGATTCATGTCATAATAACATTAAATCATTCTGTAATGAATCAAGATTTTGATCTTATATATTCAGGGTATGATTTTTATATTTTAGTCTCACATCCTAAAACACTTATTTTAACATTAATTTTATGTATTTACCATATGTATATGTGATGTTCATTTAAAATGACTTTTTATATTGTTGTATTTCCTAATAATATTAAGAAACTTATTTTTGGTTATGTCTATACTGATTTATAAAACAGATGACAATTCTGGGAAATACAATATATCCAGTGCAATATTTGATGATTAGGTTCCATGATTCTAGAGACACCAAAATATTACAATTATAATTAGTTATTTTTATAGTGATATGATTATTCATCGAAAATGATGTAATATCCATATATGTGATGTAGTGTTCACAATATCTGCTATCAATTCATTGTTTTATATTATCATTGTAAAATAGGATGAAAAAATATTAGTGAGTTCTCTATGTATATATCTAAATATATCTAGATGATATCACTATATATATGTATAAAGATGATTCAAATTATAAGAAAATATCATATAATTTTGGAAAAATATTGAGTAAGTTGATTCTAAGAAATTACATTAATTATTGGATATTACAAGTAGTGGTGGATCTAATATAGAGGTACCCAGTGGTAATAAATAAAAAATGGCACATTTATCATGACCTAATTTAATCCTTATGAAAAAAAATATGACATACTACAGGCCATGTTTGACTCAAATGGGGGAAATGAATTTGAAATCAACAAATTCATTACAAACAAGCAGAAATGATTTGAATAAATTATGATCATTGGTGACCGGGGTTAAGCATATGATTTCATAATTTTAAAATAAGATTCTGTGATTTAGATATCATACATGGGGTATTTCGTGATTATGTGGTTTTTTACTGTTATTATTATTTCTAAAAATATGATTTTTTTTGTTTTAGACCTATGTTCGGAACCACAAAGAGTTGAGTTATTATTAAATGCGAATGAAATTTTTCTGAGGATTATCGAAATGGGATGATTACTAGACCGATGGATATTGATTTTATTCACAATAAATGATAAAAATACATGAATAACAATATAAACCTTAACCAATAATCGGACACACCAAAGTATATAATTATAATTTTTTTAGATTGTTTAGGTAATGGGTATCATAGAAGAAAGAATATTTTGTTTCAAATTAGTAATTAATGTGGTAATAATAACATTCATGAATGTCCCCATGGAATGATAAGATGATTTATGTGTGGAGAATAATGAGACAAAATAAGTTATTATTGAAGAAAATTAATATTATTGTTAATGAATGGATGAGAATATTAGTCTATGTATGATATTATAAATGTCTGGATTTTTTAATTTCTAGAATTATGGTAACTATGAAAATAGATGTCATATGTGGAGATCGTGTGAATAGATTCATCAAGATAGTGTAAGTGATGGTTATAGAGTTTATAATGAACCGAATACTAATAAAATATGAAATGGGAGAGGTGATTTAGAATATGGTGATGAATCCCATTTAGTGGTTTGAGAATGAAGTGGTGTGATAGAAGTCGTTATTTATTTAAAATAAATAATAATGTTATATGAAATATGAAATATATATAGATTGTTCAATATATGTTGTTATTTATGATTTGAAATTATATTTTCAATAATGTGGTTGACACTATCAAGAGATCGAATGTAATAGTGATATTTATGGAATAAACATGATTAAGTGAATGATAGCCCTTCATATTTTATCGAAATTGATGTTGTCACAGAGAGATAGTTGAAACGAATAATTTAAAATTCGTAGTATTGTTGAAATCTAACTAATTGATGATTGGAGGAAAAAGAAGGATATTCAATCAAGGATGGAGTTGAAAAAAATTTTGTATTTAAGGTACATATCCAATAATATTTTATTTATATAAGAAATAAGGAAGGATATATGTTTTCCAAATTGTTTTATGGTTATTATAATGAACCATAGTGGATAACTTATTAACAAAAAACCTGAGATAACACTGATATAGCTCGAATGGATTTCTTGATCACCATGTGATGAGGACTATAACACGGCATATAACTAGAAAATTGTGGGATAAATTTATAAAGACAAACAATTTAAAAAATTATACAATTCATTGTACAGAAAAGAAAAATACAAAGAGAAATTGTTACTACATGTTATACAATGATATAAACCTACAGAACAACCATAATTTAGCATAAAAATTGATAAACAACCCATGTCAAATTGAAAAAATAACATCATGCTCAAGAGATCTACCACAAGAGTGACCTAAAAGTGTATATTTCACCTTTCTATAACATTGAAGATAAAAATCTACAAAAAACTAAAATAAATTGTTGTTTTTGAGATAAAATACATGTATGTTATCATCTTGTATTACATAGAAATTAATCACAATAAAATAACCATATAATTCATTTAATTTTTATGAAACAATCATACTATTTTTTGGAGTAATTAAAACAAATATTTATTTTCATGTTAATAGATTGAGTCATTTTAAACCACAACATTGTTATAATTTTATATAAAATAGTGTATATAAATTCACAAGGCATATGCATTGAATTATTATAAATAATGGAATATATATATAAATTTGGAATCATGAGAAATATTGTAATATTAAAGGAGTTATTATAGTTCCATTTCATGGTCTCCTCACACACTCATATAGAGATAATGAATATATGCACCAAAATTCACTCAGAATTGGTCAAAGTAGACAAAACAACATCTGTATGAAGAAAATATTTTCAAAATTGTATTTTCTTAGCGTCAATATTCTTCAAGGTAATTATCATCCTATTGTTTTACCCAAATAACTCACTTAATACATAGAATTTCATGTTCTAAGACATCAATATGTAATGTCAAAATTATATTAAAACTATTTAATATACAACATATTCATTTACTATTTTAGAATGAAAATTTCTCAATAAAAACCAAAAAAAAGGTTTCAAATCAAATGCTTCATTTTTCATAATAAATCCATAGTTATTATTATTTTAAATTTATCCACAAATACCAATATCAAATATTTAATTCCCAATTAATTTCCAAATATGATTAACTCGTAATTGAATCTTAATTTACTTGTTTTGGGAGTTTTCCACAATTTATCTTCCCAAATTAAAATGATATCCCAATTCACACTAAACCATGTTTTAAATATTAATTTGATAGAAATACAAAACAATAAATCAGTTTAAAGATAAATTAATTTTCCAATATAAAATGAAAAAAAAACTATTGTATATCATAGGATCAAAAAACACACCATCCGTAAAGGGAAACTCCGTTAATGAATTTTGGAAAATAAGAACTAATATTACAGCATAGTTTCAATATCCCAAATTGATGATTTTATATCTCTCATCAACATGAAGATATAAAACACACTATGTAATATATAACAAGAGATCGAGAGAGAATGATTAATAGATTATCACTTATTGTAAAAAAAATGATGTTAACATAGATTCGCTCCACTTCATAAGGGTTTTTTATAATCAAAAATTGCTCTATGAAAAATCACAAACACATTTAAATATTGATATCCTTAGGTAGGGTTATTAGGGGTCAAAATAAGGTTCATGTAGTTTAAAAATATTTTTTAGAATTTACATTTCCCATTCGAATAATGGGATGGGCAGGGACATGTGACTTTTCAAAACATGAAACCTTGCTTTGTGCCACTAAAACATGGTGTAAGTTTTTTAGAATGTGGGTGAAACATTTTTAAAAATGTGAACCAATAGTGTACACCGTCACTTTTTTTGTTTCTAAAATTTTCAGTAGATGGATACACAGTAGCAGAAAGATATTCCTCAAACATTCCCAGCCCAAGAGCCTTCCAAAATATTAATATTCTTCCCTCAAATAACCCAAGATGAAACCTAATCGAGGAAAGAACAATTTTGTAGTCAAGGAGTGCCTATAAAAAAACCTGAATTTACAACCTACCTACCATTTATCCCTTATATCACCAAAATTACTTTCAATATTCTTCCATATCAAAAAGATGATGTGACTTATATCTCATCAGTCATTCTATCATCTTTTTATCCTGCATATCAGAACCATGATTATATTTCACCCAATTCTGAATTTTCATCCTATAACAAGTTGCCTTGTTTTTTGAATCGACTATCGAAACTATATTTTCAAATAATATAGATAAATATCTAATTTAATATAACTACAACACCAAACATGAGATGGATCATAACCATATTTCATCAGCTTCGAATCATGAACATTGTAATGTATTGACTTATAATGTGTAAGATGTCATAACTAATAATCTATTATCCCCACATGGTCAAAAAAAATTCCCACAAAACTTTTATAAATCATCTCTTTAATCCCATGATTTCAATTAATTAAATGTAGATATAATTTTAAGAACACATGATCACAAAAAGAAAATTTTAATGGTCTATGGGGAAAATCTTAATAAGAAATATACCAGCTTTATGCCATCAATATTCTCTAATGAAATAATAGAATTTTTTCTATAATTTCCTGAACCAAATTCTGTGTAACTAACTAACATTCACGTATCTCTCACAAACACTACAAATATTATAAGTTTAGTCATGAAACTCCTTGAAATGATCCATTCGAATTGGAGACACATAAAATTTGTTAAAAGATAACTAAACATGTCAAAATGGTGATCCCGATATCCAAAAAAAGTTAATCGATGTTGGAATGTATCATATTCTAAAGGTTTTGTATATATATCATTCTTTGTCCATATAAATACATATACTATTTTATACTCAAATGATCCAATGATCCTACTACCTCCTGGAGGACTCTCATAATGGTAGAAATAAAACAAGGATCTCTATATGAGATTATAGAAGAAGTAACTATATGAAATGAACTATAGCTCCCACATAGATATTTCCCTCCTTCCTAACATTGGATGTGTCAAAAATGTGTGTAATTAGAGACAATTTCGTTAGCATATCAATCAATGTCCATAAAGAATTATTTATTTATTTTGTATGTGGAAACCTAAACATGTTTTCCATAGAGAACGCAACCCACTTCCATGTTAGAAGTAGAAGTTTAAGAAGTAATCCTAAAGGATTATGATGCTTGGCCTTATAATATTGTAATTTATAACAATGAGATACAAAATAAAAAAATCCCCATGTCATATATGGACACCAAAATCAATGTTGTGTGTCATAGAACATTGTTGTGTTTAATGGGTACATATCCCACATAGAAATAGAGAGATCCCCTATCACATAATTTCATTTCTTAAATGGTACATTGTGACTGTTCTGTAAACATTATAATCTCTTTGTAAATATAACTACTTGACAATGGTATCCACACTATAAAGGGGGTCCCTGAAATGATGAAATTCATTATTAAGTTGTTTTTACTAAATAATCATTTCTATAAAATGTGTGGTAAACTGAAAATTAGACAAGAAAACATTGTCCTCTATCTTAGATAATCCATTAAGATACTATCAAGAAAATATATCATGTTATACTCTTATAATGATTCATTTGGGGCCATGTTTTGATTTATCCTTATGAAGGATTTAATGAAATCATTCCCTTTCCTAGGGGTACATGAGATGTCAAAGAAAAAATGATTTTAGGTATTTGAACCAAGACATCTAGTGAATATTAATATCATTTTGATAGAAGATATATATCATGATCTTTTGGTCTAAATACATTGTAATAATTTCCCTTAAAATATAATATGCATAACTCTTCAGGGAATGCATCATAGTTGTGAGTTTCTAGTCATGGTTATGATAATTATTCTCATGTGAGGTATGCTCCCGAGGGCCATATGAAATGATGTGATAACCATGTAAAAGGGTACAATCCATACCAGAACATAATGCATTAAAAAGACCACATAACCTGGATCGGCCTCTGACATAGTCAATATTAGCGATAATATCAAAATAAACTTCATCTCAACAAAAAACACTTCCATTTTTATTCTCAAGAAAAATTATTACATTATTATTGAGAGAATCCATCAGAGATTGCATTTTTGAGAAATGTTTACAAATCAATGATAATATCCTAATATTTTTAAGATTCTGTGATTCTTCAAAACATTACCAGATGATCCCATCTCAATACAATCTTCTAGTTTTCAATAACAATCAAAATTATTTGTTTCAACCAAACATTCCTTAGTAACATCACCAACTAAATAAAAATACCATTCTTATATCTTGAAATAATTCCAATTATTTATCCATCATTCCATAACTATTATTAGTTGATGCACGTGATCCCCTTAATACGTTGGAAAAACAAGGATGTCATCTTCAAAGACCCCCAAGAAAGTATCAAGATAATAATATAATATCATATTCACCAAAACTAAAAATTCTATAGGATAACTGGTTATAAAAAATGGAATAATAAGGTAATCATAATTTACATTCCTTCTCTGAAATAGTTCTTCGGTAATGTCAAAAAAATTTCTAAACAGGTGCTATGCAGACCAAAGATCAATCTTAAAAAACTTTTTATAACCTTTATATTAGTCATATAAATAAACATTTTGTGGTAATAGATAATTTTTCATTACCATAACTAATATAGGTTTCCAGTATTCAACATAATGCTGATGTGAGTAATCCATTTTCATTGTAAAGGGAATTGGAACCGCCCAGGGTGACACCCATGTGTGAATAAATATATATTTTTAAATGATTATACATCATAGTTTACAACTCATAATTTTCATCTAGTTCCATGTAATAATAATAAAAAATTGGTTTAGTAAAATGATATAAATAAAAAAAATAACTCTACCTCCCCTAGCTGCATCAACAAAGATAACTTAGAATGTAAAATTCCTTTAAACTTCATGATAACTCAATAGATATCTTCACTCAATGATTACCACTCCATATCAAATGAAAAAACTTATATTACCTTCTACAACTCATTATTAGAAGGCCTATCTCTACTCGATCACAGGCCCCATTATCTGTGAATGACATGACACAACTAATCATGCATCATTAAAGAGACTTGTTGAAGATAACTATAAATTTATTTTTTATTATAAAAAATAAAATCTATTTAGAATAACATTTCTAGTGGTTTTAAGCCGATTAACAAAAAATCCCATGGATGATCAATATATGATGAAATGAACACATATTGTGGTTAATAAAGATCATACCCACTCTTCATAAAAAGGGTTGAAGTAATATCCATCACATTAAATAAATATTAGTAAGATGATTTAGATGATTCAAAATATGAGTCTAAATGGAATAATAATATTAATTATTGTCAAATATAGTGGCCACCAAATATCAAACAATAGTTATGAATCTTCTTATGGTTGATGGACTCATGTGTCCTTCCCATGGACAAAGATCCACTATGTGAATAAGAATCAATCAAGATAAATATGGATGGAAAACATTTTTTCCTGAAGAATCAAATTTCACCATAATAATTATTTATATTTATTATATAGTTCCAACATATGGAGAAGAATGTACATGATGGATCTTCTACAAGTGACCATCATGTCAGGAAGAACCACATATTGTTGGTGTCTTAGTGAAATCCATTTTGAATTCCCTTACATTCAAAACAATTATTAAATCAAAGTGGCTATTCTAGGAACATTATTAGGTATATAAGGAATGTACTTTCGTTAACCACCATGAGAATCATTACACATTATCCACACTGGGATGGAACCCATTGAAATTCCACTAAGAGAAAATATGAACAATGATTTACCTGTACATACCAGCCAGGTCCATATCAACCATCAACACTCTATCAAGAACATCAACATAAAAAGAGAGGTACCTAAATAAAATCTGAGAAAAATTTTCAGATCAAAGTCCCATTTCAAACAATTGTGTCTTCATCTTCTCATTCAACATAATATCACATGAAAACTAAATAAACTCAGCAATGAAATTTTTATATTCTGTCATGGTCCAATCATCTTTCTCGAGTTTCCAACACTCTAAATCCTTTTATAACACATTCATATAAGGATATATCTAGTAGATACAAATAACATTAATGTCTCTCCACTATAATCCATTTTAATTATTTATTGTAACCATCAGGCCCCAATATCATATTATTGGACACTATTGTTTGTGGGTGATAAATTTTTTGTCGATAAATTTTTTTGTTTCCATGAACTCATAAAAGTTCATCTATCTACACAAAATCTACATAATTTTGTCTTGTTTGAGCATTGGAACATTGGAAGCGTCTATAAATTTTTTTTAAGAATTTATCCTAATATATTTCCTCTAAGGTTCCATAAATAGATCCATAATGGGATTGGGTACATGTACCTATCCCAAATTATGGAAATCATACACGAAAATGTCAACCATTTTATGGTCCATGAGAGGATTTTTACACTATAGTTCCTCAAAAGTTTCCTTATCGATATGATTTAGAATTATTATTTGATCCATGATGCTACAGTACATCATAATATAACATTGATGAAGTTAGAAATGATTCATAGATAGAAAATCGAACATAATTAGCTATGAAATTAGTCTAGGTAAACATATAAACATATTTTTTATGCAATATATCCAATCAAATTCATATAAAAGACAAGAAATAATTCTTACGACATCATTCCCAAATCACCCACAGTGAAATAATTCTCATTACAATGAGTGATTTCCATTATATCAAGATTAATAACAACCAATTTTCTGAAAATACTTCTCAAACTACATTCTAACATCAATAAGAGATTATTAACATGAACATTTTATACCACTTCTGAAAACCATCATGGATACCATAGTACCGTAACACTGGAGCCTTGATTGACATAGCCCGATGGGAATTATCGGTCCCCTATATTTGATGACTATCACATGTAAACATAAAAGATAATGGTAGGAATGGGTTTCCAACATAATTACTTAATGAAACAGATAAAAGTAAATATGGTCAAATAAAAAATGAATAGGGATAAAATTATAACTATTTAAACATGTAAATAACCCTAAAGTGAAACCATATTGTAAGAGAAAAATATGATAAATAATCAATGTACCAATGGATAAAACACTAAAATAAATAGTGATAAACAATAATAAACATCTCTTAGTGGTTCTTTCAACTATAGAAAACATGGGAAAAAATATACAAAAACCCTAAGTTAAAGGTTGGGTCTATGTTAAAATAACATTATAGTATCCACATGTCCTTCATAATTAGTTGAGAGAATAATAAACTAAATAATTATCTGAATATTAATAAAACATTCATGGTATTGTATGAGAATATTACAATCAAATACATTGTTTCATTACCATTGATTGAGTCATTTTAAATAATTTTATAAAAAATAATGTATATAAAACAGTTTAAAAAAATTCAAAAAAAAATTATATCATTTTTACTAAAAATGGAATACATATCATAATAATAATAAATGAGAAACTTGTTCATATTCCTAGAGGTAATATTTTTCACGGTTTTTGGATGCTCACATACCCCTATAGTTATAACGAAAATATGGAAAATTTTCTCATCGACACTAGTCAATGTCGACTAACAAACATCCTATCAAGGATATGATATGTCATGTATATATCCTTTAAGAGTTGTACAAAGTCAATGTTTTTTATGGAATCCCCATACAAACATGTTTGACAATAATAAATACAAAAATTCCTAGGCTTTAATGATCTGAAACATAAATCAATAATGGTATGAAAATATTAAAACAATTTAAAATAAATTTTTCTCATTTCCTATATCAATATTTGAATTTATATTTAAAAACAAATATATGTTTTTTAATAAATTTGTTCCTTTTTAGGATAAAACCTGTCTATGTTTTTTATCCAAATATTTTAATAAATTTCATTCAAAATTACAATTTCAAATAAATAATTCCAAATCAATTTTACAATTTTCTCAAATCCAAATAACAAGATAAATAACTCGAATTAGGGGTTCTCTTCAATTTCGCATGCCAAATAAATTTCAAATACTAATTCACACCGAATGTGGTTTAAAAATATTAATTAGAATAAATAAAAAATAATCAATAAATTAATGGTTTAATTAATTTTCTAGTAATAAATTGAGCGACCTACCATATATCACGGGATCAAAAAACACAACACCTTGATGAGAAAATATAATAAAGAATTTAGACCAAATTGATCAATGAATAGAACCATGATTCAATATATCAAAAAATAGTGTAATATCATAAAAAAATAAATAACTAACAATCTCCATTAAGATGATATTAATAGAGCATGAGAGAAGGATCCTGAAAACATCACTTACTGGGAAGAGAATGAATGAATATTTCCTGGCTTCTATTTTCTTAGGAACGGGTTTGGAGAAGCCAATATAAGTCCCTAAGAGCTCCCAAATCATTTAAAATAAAAATGAAATGATTTAGAGTCCTTATATATTCCATAATAGTGGAATGGGAATATAAAAATATTTTTTGGAAATTATTTTTTAGATTCCCACTGTTAGCTGGGTATGGTCACACAATATTCCAAACTACAAACCCCTCTTATGAGGTGTACAGTTTTGACTAGGTGGATGAAATGTATTTAAAACCTTTCCTAAAACATATAATCCCCAAAAATTTATGTTTTAATGGTTTTTATTAAAACATATACCAATAGCAGAAAAAAATCACAAAACATTCACATCTCAAGATCCATTCAAAATTTTCAATTATTTCCTAAAAAATCATGTGATCAACCCCAAAAAATGAATGAAAACATTAGGATTGAGGGGTAATTGAAAATAGAAAATTAATGTTAAACTAATTAAGTTTTTTACCTTATTTAAATATAATACATGATAACGGTTTCAACAAGTTTACTTTGTGATGATTAAGAAAGAATACATATTGTTTGGTTTATTATTGATTAGTTGAAATTCATATAATTTTTATATTATATCAAATGTTTTCATTGTAAATAATATGGATGGATAAAATGTTAACCATTTATTAAATGGATTCGTTGAATTTTTGTTGAGATTATACATATTAATGTATTACATCATCATATCAAGATTTATATATTTTGAATAACTAATGCTATATTTTTTAAAAACTAGATATATAAGGATTTACATACCATTATGTTATGGTTCTTATTTAGTTATTTATAAATTAAAGATTCATATCTTAGTGTACATGATATAGTGAAAATTAATCCAGTCAAACCAATGGATGATATGGTGACTATTAAATAAAAATATTTCAAGTATTTCCATTTTATTATGTTCATAGTATAAATGTGAATAAAATTCAGCAACATTAGATATAAGGTTATTGAACTAAAATTTGTTCTATTATAATTATTTCTAATGATATCTGTCTATATTTTGGTATTAGTTTTCTATTCAATGTACATATTTTCACTTCCCATTTATATTTTGATATTTGTAAACCATGTTATGAGGTACATTAAAATCCATTTGGATTCCAATATTCTATTTTTGAGTGAGGTTTTGTTAATAATTGTTCAATTTTATTTTTTAAGAATCAATTTTCAAATTTTAAACCTTTGATGTTGAAAAAAAATTGTTGGGATAAATTTAGTTTATAGTGTAGAATGTAACTCTTTGATATTTTTTAATTTTTATAAAATAATTTATTTTACTAAAATTAAAATTATACACATCCCTATGTTAGATTATATTATATACAATGCTAAATTTATCTATAGATATATGCAATTCAGAGATTATCTTGCATTACGATGAATATGGAATTTGTCTTCCTCAGTACACAACACAATTATTAAGGGGAATATGACAAACTATTAAAATATTAATATCCAATATGAATTTATGACACAGTCATTATAAATGAAGTTATAAAAAGGGATAACTTTTGTCTAAAAATATTTATTTTTAAAAGTTATATATATAATGAATACATTAGTGACCAATTCATTATAAATGAATATAATAACCTTTTGTTAAAAATAGAAAATTGTTTTCTTAAAAACAATTATTCTATACATATATGTGTTTTTGTTAATAAATTTTTAAACCAAAATTTTGAAAATTATACTAATTAATTTTATATATTACACATTCAAAATAATATTCAACATTCATATAGTGTATTTCTAGAATAGTGATGAGAATAAATCCTTTTTTATGCTTAAAGCTGTAAATTTTTAAAATGATTTTTTTTCCACATTGGCACATTAATAATAAATTTATTTTTATTGAATTTTTGAAAATTAATTTCGTTAAATAAACATCATTTTTTCATGAATTAAGTAAAAAAAAATTTGACATAATAGTGATTTTTTTTGAAAAGTATCAATTTTTGATAAATAGTGAAAAATAATGAGTTTTAATTTTGAATTAACATTCCATTTAACATAATTTTCAAGATCAAATTTATTCTATATATTTTTCATGGTAAAATTTGATTAATTTTTAATCAATTAATATAGTCATGTTCATTTTGATAAATTTCATATTAAAATTGGATATAAAAGTATTCTAAACAATTAATGATTTCAACAGCATACACCTTCTTTCTAATCATTTCGGTGGGATTCAAGTTCATTTAAATTATTATTGTTTTATTAATTTCATTTTGAAAAATGAATTCCATTTCTTAAATAAATATAATTTATACTATATAATAAAGTCATTTTTTCCAATATTCTTATTGGACACAATGACAATAATTTATCTTATTTAAGGTTAAAACAACCAATTATTTATTACATGCGATTCTATTAAAAATAATTTTTTGCATACACACAAGATTTTTATTTATAAAATTGTTTTTAATATTTAAATTATTTATTTCTATAGTATCTAATAAATTTTATTTTAACTGTAATCTTAATGGATTAATGACCTAGGTAAATAAAAACAATTACGTTTCTATGGGAAAATAAAAATGAGTAAAATTTATTAGACTAAAAGACAAAGGAATAACATAGTAAATTTTTTTGCTTATTTTGATTATTAGAGGTTCTTATTAACCAAATAATATCTCGACTACATTATTTATTTATTTTTTATGTATATTATGTAAGAGGGGATTCCCAATAGTAAATAATTTTGGGTATTTAAAAATTTGTGACTCATCATCAATAATATAAATAAACTCATTGAACTCATTTATGTACACCTATAAAGTAGTTTATCTCAACCAAAATTTTCCCAAATCACATAATAATTAACCGAATATCATCTTAGAGAACATATTCTGTACATAAAACCACCCAAGTATTTATTTTGGTGAAATTATTAGGATGATACTCAAAAAAGAAATAATGTCCATCAAGCATCATTTTTTATCATGATGCAAGTGGAAGATTCATAGTTGGGTGATCTTTAGGTGGTGGTGTGGAGGGACTGGGTTGTTTGTGGTGAGGCCCCTAATGGTTGGTCGGAGGAAGAACAACACCAAGGGTTATATCACGGAAGGATTTTTGTTCCTTTGAAAATGCACCAGATGCTTCTCAGAGAGTTTCATAGTCCTCCTTTAGTGTTGCATCCTGGAATGACAAATATTTACTAAGCCTTGGGGAGCCAGTTTTGGTGGCCTGGGCTGAAGCTTTTAGTTGGGGAGTTTGTGTCTAAATGTTTGGTCTTTTAGAATGTGAAGGCCAAACATCGTGTTCCTGGTGATTTTCTCCATCCATTAGATATTCCTCAGTGGAAGTCGGAGAACATATCAGTGGATTTGGTTAATTGATTACCTCGTGATCTTGGTGGACATGATGCTTTTTGGGTGGTAGTTTATCGTTTAAAAAATAATCCCACTTCATAGCGATTAAGGAGTCGAGCTCAGTGGATGTTTTGTCGATTTAGTATCTAGAGGAGGTGGTGAGACTTCATGGAGAACTAAGGACGATCATTTCTAATCGAGATCCTTGTATTACCTCTAGTGTGTGGAGAGGTCCCCAGGATCCTTTCGGTTCTCAACTATGCATTAGCACTACTTTACATCCTCAAAGGGATGGTCAGACAGAGCCAACCATCCAGTCTCTTGAAAACATGTTACACTATTTTGTTCATGATTTTGGTGTTTTATGGATGAGGCACCTACCCTTGGTGGAGTTCTCTTACAATTATATTTTTTACTCCACCATCAGTATAGCACTTTTTGAATCCTTGTATTTTTTTCCTTTTCGTTCTCCATTGTGCTAGACTGGGGTCAGAGAGTCAACAATTCTAAGACCAGAACTATTGCAGAATACAACAGAGATGGTTCAAGTGATTTGTGAGAAGATGAAGACATCACAAGATCATCAAAAATCATATATTGATCAAAGAGAGAGACACTTAGAGTTAAATGTTGGGTATCATGTGTTTTCAAAGGTGACTCCATGTCGTGGGCAGCAAAGGTTAGGTCATGGAGTAAGGTTTCTCCCCTACTTGTTGGGCCTTTCGAGGTGTTAGCTCATGTTGGAGATATGGCATATCAATTAGCACTTCCCCCATAGATGAGTCAGATACATTATGTTTTCCATTTATCACAGCTCCAATGTTATCTTCATGATGACTTTTACATCATCGATTGGGGAGAGATCGATATTGGTGATGATGCAACCTTTAAGGAGCGGCCTGTGGAGATCCAAGACCTCAAGGAGAAGGCATTGCATGTGTGTTATATCCCCTTGGATTGTTTATTGTGGCGACACTGTGGCATGAAAGACAGTACCTTGGAATGTTAGTCACATATACGTGCTCAGTACCAAGAGTTGTTTTATGTTTAACTCTTTTTATGTATCGATGTAGCCTTTGTGTTTATAAACCTTTATTTTTTATGAGATGGCTTCATTTTGTGTATTTGTGGAATGCTCTCTTTTGAGATTTATCTCTATGGGTGGTTGTTCAGATCTTGTTTCATTTTTACTTTATGTTTGTTTTGAATTCTTGGGGATAAGAATGTTTTTAGAGGTATCTGATGTAATGACTCAGACAACTCGGGTCTATTAAATTGTGAAAATATGTTGTTTGAGGTGTTCCAGGAGGTCAAGGTGACTTATCTTTAACACTTTTCCAATTTTACCTATTTTGTGAATAGTGCATCGGTAACCTTCTTTGAACAGTAGCATCAATGACCCTCGGCGAATAGTTCCAATGGAAGTTAGTTGTGAACTGTGCATCGGTAACCACTCTTTCATTTTCCAAATTTCCAATTCTATGAATAGTTCCATTTGTGAATAGTTTTATTGGTAACCTTTAATAGTAACCTTTCATTCCTTTGCCTAATTTCCAATTCTATGAACAGTTCCATCTGTGAACAGTTGTATTGGTAACCTATAATGGTAACCTCTCTTTGCCTTGCCAAAATTCCTATTCTATGAACAATTCCATCCGTGAACAGTTTTATCAGTAACCTCTAAAGGTAACCTCTATTTCCTTTACTGAATTTCTAATTCTATGAATAGTTCTATCAGTGAATAGTTTTATCGGTAACCACTATTTCCTTTTCCATATTTATGCTCTACGAATAGTTCCATTGGTGAACAGTTCAATCGGTAACCACTAATGATAACATTTCTTTCCTTTACTAAATTTAAAATTCTATAAATAGTTCTATCTGTGAACAGTTCTATCATTAACCTCTATCATAAACCTCTATTTTCAATGACAAATTTTGAGTTCGTGAACAGTGTTATAAAACTTCTTACAATTTCACCCCTTTAACATTTTCTGCTGACGTAAAATTCATTTAAAGCCTCCTTTAAGGACTCTAAGGCTGATTCAATGCCATAACTCATGTATTAATTATTCCTAAGGCTTGGGATGTTTTTACTTGGTCAAACTGTGTGCTTTATTACAATCCTCTTTTAATGGGAAATCAAGCTTATCATAAACCGCCTCTTCGTTAAATATTTTAAATGGATGGGATATCTTCCTCCCAAATTCTTCTTCCTTGTTATCTAGTGTGAGACACTCTAAATGTTCCCTCCTTCCCATAGGAATCGTGAGATCAAACTTTTCCATGTGCCTAGGTTTCCTCCACGTCCTTCTTGTAGCAAGGGAACCCCTTGTTTCTGTGCAACCAAGCTGCATCGATCAATAATAAATATAAGGTATGTTTTTTCATCATTCTTTTGGGGTTCATCGTCTCTTGTTTCTCCTATAAATTTTATAGCATGTATTCTCCATGCTTATAATGGATTTTTCTTAGGGTTCAGTTGGTACAGTCTTACCATGGAATCCTCATATAGATGCAATATTCATGAGAGGAGGATAGTGACCTGTTGTGTGGATAAAGAATGTCAAGAATTTTTTTAGGTAGGGGATTCGTTGCTATTTTTCTTTTACATGAAAATGTATTGTTAGCATATTATATCCCACTAGACCACAATGTAATTTACATAATAAATATTTGAATCAGATAAATAAATTGATATCAGTTGTATTTTATTGCCACTTATTTTCTAGATATTGTGATATCTGTGCTTTCTTTATTAAGTTGTTTGTTCTTGATGGAAATTGGTAAAGAACATAAACTAGAATTAATTGATAACTATTGGTTATGGGTAAATAGGCATGTAAATGAATCTAGTTCTCCTTGATATAATTTGATATTAATCAAATTGGCTAATGTTTAATTATTTGTGATAACTTACTGATTAGTTTTCGCAAATTTGGAACCTTAGAATAATAATCAGTTAATATAAGATGGATTAAATAACAGGATGATCGATAAAAGTTAACTCCTTGTTGGGTTCTGAGTTACCCTATTGTATGTAAAAGGGCCAAGATCCCAACTATTAAAATGTTTGTTTTCCTGCTGGTTGTGTTGTGATGTGAGCATGGATGGCTGTTATGATATGTGGGTGCATAATGGACTTTTGTTTGTGGTATCAAATTATGCCTAGAGTGCCAAGATGCATTGATTAAGGCATGTGGGTGTCGGTGAGGACACTAGGGATTATGGATCAGGATTTATTTTATTGTTGGATTATTTTTGTTTCTTATTGGTTAATTATCTACTTTACTTTTCCCCTCTTTTCAAGGCAACTAGTATTACTTACCCTTTTCCAAAAGAGGCAAAGACGTGCGGGGTACACCACATGCTTTCTGTGTTTAGCTTATCAATGGAGGATAAGTATATAATCTTTCTATAAGAAGGAATGACTTGACGGGTAGTACATATACTCATTGTGTTGAGCCTCCTTGTGTTTAGTAGCATAGATTGTTTTTCTTGAATGTCTGGTAATATGTAAAAGTAATTTTGTAATGAATAATTGATTAAATGATGTTAACCCATGGGGTTGGAGTTTGTAGGAACCTAATGATGAGGTTGTAATTTTAAAGGGAAAGTGGACATTAGGGGTGATGCAAATGAAATTTAATGTGGAATACTTATTGGTTAATTAATGTTTACATAATTAATTAACATAAAGTGAAATTGATAAAAAGGGAATGAAATAATGTATTCAAGCTCTTTCAATGGTTAGGTACTTATAGGATACACAGTCTTAGAAGTAGTAGCCTACAGTTTGAGAGACATTAGCTGTAGTTGAGTCTATGACTAGGTTATTCCCATATTGTGGTCGTGAGGTATAGTATATTATGTACTTTTCGTGTTTCTATACACTACTCCTCCCTGTTAGTAAGGGAAACTGACACCTCGGGGATTCTGAGCCCTGGGGGAGTGTTTCCCCCAACATTGTGGTGGGAGGATGAATGGCTGACTACCCCCTTTGTCCTTTCTCTCTTCTCTTGGTAGTTACATGTGATGCTAGGCACAGGGGTTAGTTTTCCCCATATATGTGTGTATAGGGCTGTAATGTCATATGGTTATTCACACACATATATTCTGGATATTGTTTTTTATGGACATCTATAGGTGTAACATGTATAGGCTGTAATGGATTTAGGTATAATACCTAATGTATGATACATGTTATGCACGCTGTGGTGGCTCCCAAAAACTACTTGGTTACATTGCTTACAAGGATGTGGTGGTTTTGTTGCACGAGGTGCATGTTTTGGGGCTTCACCTAGGTGTCTACAGGAAATACTTTTTGGAGACAGATGCTCGGGACGTGCGACGATTCTCCAAAGCGAAAAACTAGAGAGGAAGTAGTAGTGGGGTACCCCTGATATTCATTACTATATGATATATTCTGGTATGCGTTACGTGGTGAGAGTATCCATGGTGAAGATGGAATTTGAGTATTCCTATTTAGGTGAAGAGTTAGTTTCAATTGTGGTTCACTATACTTTTTCATGCTTCTTTTACTTTTGCACGAGAGGCTTTTAGGAGGATCCTATTGAGTATACAGTTATACTCACCCTACGTATATGTAAATTGTTATTCATGTCACTTGGAGCAGGTTGGAGATCATACTGGTTTCTACTAGCTTGGGGTTATAGGAGTTTTTAGGGCTTGTGGTTGCTGTTTTTTTACTTTATTTTGGGTACTAACAATTTTCCCCTTCTATTCGTAGTACATTTTCATGACATTACATATATGCACTTAGATTTTCATTTATATTTCAGTTCTGAGTTGGTGTTGGTTGGTATCTATCATGTCTCTCCCTTCTGCATGTGTTCACTTAGAGGGTAATGCCTCCCATTTGTGTGTTTCATATAACCTCCGTGAAAGTCTCTAACCCAGGGCCTACTGGAGGTGGGACTCTAGGGGTCATTATCTCCCTTCTCACATTGCTGGCCCAGGAGGGGTACTCTTTGTTGGAAGGGGTTCGTGACACTGTAAGACTGGTATTTTGTATCCAATAAGTAATATGTAATCGATATATAATATTAGTAAAATGACTACTCTCCAACTAAACCATTTTTTACAAAAGCCTTACATTCATTCTTTATAAAATTATATTCTATTATGGATTCATCAAAATTTATGTTCCAGGACATTGTTCTTTCTTTAATCCATAAATGAATTTTTGTAACTTGTTTAACTTATTTGAATCCTTTGGAGTAAAAATCCCTTCAGGTTGTGTAATATAAAAATCAAACTGAAGGTTCCCATTAAGGATGGATGTTTTGACATCCATTTTTCAAATCTCGTAGTGATGGTAAGAAATAATGGAATATAGAATTCTCATGGATTTCATCATTGAAATTTGTGAAAATCTTTCATCTTAGTCAATGCCTTGATGTTATTTTAACGCTTTTCAACCAGTCATTCCTTATAGATACTGAGTTATCCTTACATGTCATATTTTTCTAGAATACACACTTGCTACCAACAAGCTCTACATCTACTAGAGGATCTACCAAAGTCCATAATTTTTTTGTGCAGGAAATCAATTTCATAAATCATTCATTCATGCCACATGGAAATGTTTGTGCCACTTACCACTTCCTTTTAGGTTAGATGATCATTATTATCCACTAATAATTAGTCACCAACATAGGTAACTAGAAAACCATACCATTCCAATTATCTAGCCTCTCTTGTACTCTTAGTAAGTACATATGTATCTAGAACATATATTTTTTCCATGAGGCGTTGTGGATTTTTTCATGTACCAAATCTTGTGTACCTTGAGCCTCAAAATCATCGATGTCATTATTGTTCCCACTATCACGTTTGGAGATGTTCTCCCTCTCACATAATTGGTATGTCATCCCCCAATAATATTTTTTTCTGAGGTTTCTTATATGTAATATCCCCTTGTTTTTTACAATATCCTGTAAAGGTACACATTGAGCCTCAGTGTGCAATTTTTTAACTTGACGAGGCCTTAACAAATGACTCTCATCCCCACAAAAGTAAATTTGTTAACATGGATTTTCCTCTACTCTATATCTCATATGGAATACCTTTTATCTATTTATTTGGTACATGATATACAATTTGTTCCACTTTTTTAACTCATATCCTAAAAAGGATAATGTAGAACTGACATGACTTGTCACTGATCTCACCATGTCCAACAAGGTGTGGTTCTTACTTTCACTTACACCATTCCGCTGGGGTCTATATGGAGGAGCGAGTTGGGATTGGATCACAAACTCCCATAAATAATCAATGAAGTCTTGATTAAGAAATTATCCACATTTATCTGAGCATATTTACATTATATTAGTTCCAAGAAGGTTCTCAACTTCATTCTTGTATTCAATATATGTCTCAAAATAATCCAACATAGTCCTCATTAATTATATGTATAAAAATAAAATAAATCACCAGTAAAATGTATGATTTATTTGTACCCACCCCTTCCTTTAAATGGAAATGGTCCACAAACATCGTTATGAACCAATTCACGATGCTCTTTGTCTCTTTCACCCTTCCATATAAATGGGGCATTGTTAATTTTTCCTCATAAACATGTTTGATAGACACCATGTTGTTTTATTTTGAATGAATATAAATATCCATCTTGGTGTATCTTTGTCAAATATGTTTCATTTACATGACCTAACCAGTGATTCCAATGCTGGGTGTGGTATGGTTCACATAAATTATTTCCTTTATCGACTGTCGTCACTGGGTTTGTGTAATCCAACAATAAAAGACCGTTATATAAATATTCCCTACCAAAAAATTCCATATTTATAAATGAAGCAACATTCATTTCCGAATATAAAAATAAATCCATCTGTATCATTTTTGGATACAAAAAAATTATTTTGATATAGAAGTCACATAATAAAAACCTTTTAACATAAAGATCATCCTATTCGTCAATGTTAGGTGGTAGTCCCCGACAACTAAAATAGAAGTATAGCTCTTTTGGCATCTCGTTGATCAGCCTCCCCTCAGTAATGATTCATAAATCATCTTGGTTCTTATATTTGGATACATATGTGAGAACTAGACACTTATATAATATACAATTTTATGAAATAGATAAATTTCACTCGATAATAAATGCCCCTAGTTCATCCATTTACTTCTTTATATGGGTGTGGTTTTTCATTCAGTGTCCCTTCATGCCACATGGGAAACAAATACATTCATGTTCCCTTCTAACCCCATTGATAATTATTTTCATGGAAAGGTGTGAAGTTGTTTTGGGATTAAATATATTCACATCCCCTTTCCTTGTATTCATTATAAGGATAGAAGGAATTTCGCACATCAGGTAATTATCCACATGGATAATGAGGATGAGAAGCTCTAGTAGAGACTTCTCACTGATTTTCATATTGAAATTCACATCAAAACTTCAGAATATATAATGGAGTGATGCGAGGATGTGATCAGTACCCATTTCCATGGGGATTTTAAATGATAGAACCTCCATAAACTCAATATTGACAATGATCATGAAAACTTGAGGCCTAGTTGGGAACCATATCCATGATTAATATAATGTGTTCCTTGGATATCACAAAATGTTCATTTAATTCACTCTCCTGGTAAAGACCACAGAGGTGTTCCAGAATGCTATATGCATCATTGTTTTCATTAGATATCATGAGTTCACTATAAATTTATGATAACATCATACATTTAACATTGATCTTGTTGTTCATGTATCTTTCATATATAAGAAACTCTTCATAACTCACTGAATTGGAAGGTAGATCAGGTAATGATGACTCTAGAATGTAAGATTTCCATTCATGGAGTTTCATGACCCAAAAGTGTCCAATCTGTTTCTAGAAGTTACTGCCAGTGAGGATGTATTAATTATTTAGTATTGATCATAAGGATAGTGTGGTTTATTGGTATATAATTGTTATTCTACAGTTAAAGAGCATATAACTATATCTTTCTTGATTTCATTTTACAAGAAATAATTAATTAATTTTATTTAGTCTCCCAATATTTTTCATGTACCAATCTCCCTAACCATTTAATTTGGAATGTCTAGTTTCTTAGATATTGAAGTGGAATGGATCCATATTCCACTTCAGAGAACCCAAAAAAGGGTTGGTCAAGCTATTTGATGGTATTTAGCTAGGAAGGTCTTTTCTAACTATGGGTTTTCATTTCCTTGATTCATTCAAAGGAATCCCAATCCAAAAATCGTTTCTTTGACTTCCTCAACACTTGCCGCCAAAATTACCCCATGTTTAGAAAGGGATACTCCAATTGATGTTAAATGGTTAAGTAATCCCAAAACATTCCTAATTGATTCCTATATAAAAGTATTTGTCACAACGTGGGTTGGTAAAATACATAGTTTTATTCAGTATTTCCATTAATCATGTAATGAATGGATTAGTCTGATATAATATTTTATTATGTTATTTTTATCTCTTATATGGAAATTTCTTTATTGTATTTATGACATAGTCATTTATATTAACTAGATCATACTTATGTGATTAAAAAGGTCATAATAATATTTACGCATAATATTATTTAGATATGTTCTATCATTAATACTTATTAATTAATTAATTATATAGACTAAACAACACATCCACTAGGAAAAATCATGCAATTGATAGAAAAAAATAAAGAGTGTGATCACATGATCTTCTAATGGTCAATTTATCTAGTGGTGGATAAAATATCTATTGACCTATAAGAGAAACACATTGAATGATTTATTGTTCCTTTACACATCATTCCATTTATAAAAAATTGAATATCCTTTGATCGGTTTCACCATAGATCCTTACATCAACTGCGTCCGCAAGCTTGGGAGGTCCATTCATTACATATAATTTTCAACTCACACATAGGTGAGTGGTAAAAAAGGGGTCTATATATAATAAAACATCAGCATGTGGGACCTACATATTAATGAAGAGAGATGACAGGCAGAACAAAAATTTAGTTTAAAATAAAATCAAAGGAATCCAATAACATGCAATCATCTGGTCTAGATCATGTTCATCCACATACATGAAACGAATTAAGCGTATATTAAAAGTAGCATTCGATTCATTAATCATCAATTTTGTGATAAATCATGCTTGAAGTGATTAATTATTATCTATAGGTAATCAATCCTTTTATCATAATCCTTTTCTAAATTTCCTGAGATTATCAACCATAACCTTAGAGTTGACACAATGAATATACATTTTAATGTACATTATATGTAATTATGAACATTACACAAACAATAATGTTTTAATTCTATGTAATTTTTTAATGTACATGACATGTGGTCCCAAGTACACAGTGTGTACAACCATTAACATCTTATACAATGTACACACTTAGGGATTTAGCGTGTGAGGTGTACTTCTGAGATCTTGCATTATACGACATGTCTAGTGGTCTACACACTGTGTTGAGTTTAGTTTACATTTTTAACGATTGTCTTATAAATGTTTGGTATATAATGTTTTTTCATTAACCTCAAGGAACTACAAACCATTTTCAGTAGGCCGCATGGTGTGTAATCTAGCTAGCCATGCTCTAGTCTATCTCGGAATAAATGAAATGTAAAAATTAACTACACCACATGTCATTAATGAAAACGGCTTGAGTAATTGCCGAATTACTATTGATACACTGAACACAACTACATGGTGTGTAATCAAGATTACATAATGTATATAGAAGATTAAACGGTTCATAACTCTAAAAATAGGGAACATACTATCGTGATAGGTGGATAGAATAATTGTGACCTCCTGATGAGATGAACAATTAAATAGTAATAAAAAAAATTCATTTTAGTTAGATATTAGATCAAAAAAATGATGAAAAACTATAAAAATTCAGATTACAAGAATGATTAAACATGAATGGAAATACTATATTGTTAATAAATAAGTCGTCATTAAATTATTTATATAGTTATAAAGGATGTTGATGCCCTTCTGATACCACATGTAGGATAAAGAAACAATGGTTGTGTGGTAGTTGGGAGGGCCCAAAATTTATTTTTTCATAATCAATGACCAATCTAGGCACAATTTTACAATGAACGCATCAACATATTGAAAAAAATATATATATATGAAGTGAATAATATCATAATATTAGAGAAAAAGGATCATGAACACAATTTTGATAATTAATTTAATAATTTTTGATGAAATTACATAGTTGGGTCTTCAATAATTTCATAATTTATGATTGTTGATCATTCAAAATGTCTCTTATAGAATTCCATTGTTGCGCTTGTCTGGATCCAAAGTAAAATATCTCTAGTGGTTATCCACACATTCTCCAATGTTCATTGATCAACGCAACTCAATCTATGTGTGTTATGGTGTAAGAAACAATGTCTTGCATCGATTTTTCTTGACCTCTCTTTCATTGACCATGATAAAATTCTCTCGGTCATAAGATAGAGAGATGAGAGGAGTTGATATAGAATATTTTTTCTCAACAATTCTCAATTCACTAGGGGTTTGAAAAAAATAGACAATCCTTTCTATTAATCTACATGGGGTTTCATTTACAAAATTTAATTACGAAACAACAATTAAATACATTTATAACTATTAAAGAAAACTCCTTCCACATAATAACAATAAAAAAACCATTATTTTTGGAGAATAAAATTACCAAAAAGGTACAATAAATGACACATCATGCCACATAATTATAAAAATATTATTATTGTTATTTTTTTCACCAACTGGATAAAGAGTATTTACCGAATTTTAAATAATTAATTTATCAACATACGCGGTCTTGGATAAGTCAAACTCCTCTTCCATTTATCGAACACATGAACAAAATATTTTATTCTATTAAAAAATATTTGGTAAATTTTTAATAAAATTAATAAAATTAATTTATTCAAAATTCTGGGAAATTTTTTTTTCTAAATTTATGTGATTATTTTAAATAAATAATTTTATTCTTCGATATTGACAATAATATTTATTCCTTTCTATAAATCAAAATATAAATTAATGGATACCACCTAAAACACAATGTTTTTGACCATCTAGGATGCATTCTCATTGGAATTAGGCGGGTTTTCTTAATGTCTGAGATTAATATCTATCAACAGGTCAATACACCCATGAGAAAGAACCTAAAGTCGCAATGGTGACATACACATACAAATGATCACTATGTAATATAATCTTGTTTTCACAATATCACATCAAGAAGGTTTCATTATAGTGTCAAAGAACTGTATTCATGAGAAATCATTCATTGATGACCTGAAATAAACGTGTCGCTACACCATGGCCATGGAATTTTGGGCGGCAGTTATGTTTGAATCAATGGTATGAGATATCATCAACCATAAAAGTTAGTAAAAAATACATCCTCAACTTTTCAATTAATAACATGTCAATTTTGACTCACCGAACGCATCATACTGCCCTCCAACATTTGATGTGATAGTTTTCATCATAAAATCTAAGTGTGTGAGTCAAGAAATGTATTAATGATGATCTTAATGTCCAAGGATCATTACTTGTACTTGCAAATGGAAATATATTTTAACACCAAATCATGAGGAATTATTACTCTTGGGTATGTTCTCATAGTCTCCCTTCATGGAGATTACCAAGTGAGAACATCATAAGATGAAGTCTCAAATGAATATGATAACTCTCGCATGATGGTCTATATACTTTGGGTCCCATCATAATATGTCATGCAACCGTAAAACTATATTTAAAAATATTTTCCTAGAAAATAAAGAGTCTCATCAAAGTGGGGAACAATGATGACCATATTAATGCGAAAAATACTCTAGGACATTATTACATTATATTCATGAATAATAATGAAAAATATGTAATAAAATTATTTTATTATTTAAATACATTAAATATTCATGTGATCAATGTACAAATAGTTGGCTCTAGGACACCAACTGGAATGCAATAAAATGTTGTATTATCCAACAAATGAGTCCTTAATAAGTAATCCCTCTGTAATTAAACTCAAAATAATAATATATTCTCATAAAAATAAATATGCTTCATCATTCTCTATGATTGTAATAAATATAGGATTCAATAAATTTTATTATAAATAATATAATTCATTATGCTTAATATCATCATTAATATTGAAGTGGTTTTTACCAAACCTACATATTATGTTGGTGTAGAACATAATGCACAAAAACCGATGTGATATGGAGAACATTAAAACCTCTTCGCCCAAGGGGGTGTGACACATAATGGAAAATAACCCTTATAATTTTCCATTTATTCAATAAAAAAATATATGGTAATCCAAATTCCCTAGGTTCCCTTAGCTGATGTTCCCCAAAAAAGAATCATACATCACTTAGGGAAGAGTGGATCATTTTTAATGTAATTTATTTGTAATATTGAAATTACCCATGTGTTCGTTTATTACAATTATACCATTCATATTTAAATAAGAAAAGTCCATTATTATAATACCACCACATCACAATTCAATTATAAAATAATCATAAAGGACATATCATTAATATTATATTTACCATTTTATCATAAATAATAATTAATTTCATTTCAATGAGAATACTGTTTCAGGAATCATGTATAAAGTAGAAGGGGCCTTTATATTTATCAACTCAATTATCGCATTAAAATTTTCCATTTTGTTATGGGAAATAGCACACCAAAAAAGTGTTTTTATTATAAATGGGGGGAGATATACCATATCAATATTAGTAATTTTTCCCTTAAATGTCATGTCACTCAATATATATCATATTTTAATTAATTGTAAAACAATGATACATGATAAAGAGTATCAAAAAACCCCCCAAGAGGGTTTTTAAATTACATATTGGGACACAAGGGTTGAGTAATATAAAAAGATCACCTTGAATGGGTTTTTTTGATTGATGTGAACATCCTTCAGTTGTTTAATTCTATGAATTATAGAAATATAATTTATGTATATGGTCCCTAAAATACTAATTTCACATTCTAATAATGATACATGGAGAATGTGTTGTGAAACACCACTAATTATATTACAAATTGTCAGATATTAATCGAAAATGTTATAGGCCACCTTTCTTATACCATTTGATGTTACCTCATCAAATATTAAGTCATGAATAAATCATGTTCAATATAAATAAAAATGAACATATTTTTCAATAAATATGGTGTGTTGGATGGAATTAAGCTATATATTGATATCAGAAGATAAATGAAATAAGGATTGTGGAGTCATAGATATACCTATGCTCATCCAACCGGATGAATATGACTCAAAAAAAGGTTGGATGAGGGTGATATCTACATGCATTGGAGGGTAATGAAGGAGGTTTTTTATGTGGGGAACAACTATTGTTCCATAGAAGGGTGGAAAATGGATGTGGAAACAAAATTAGAGGGTAGAAATCATAAAAAAAAAATATACTTTAAAGAGCATAATGGTTTGGTTAAATGCTGTGGAAAATCATGGGAAAAACAATGGCCTCTTCTTCTTATGATTCAAACCCCACATAGTTAGTTTACACAGTTTTATTTTATTGTGTTCCAATAATTCAGTTACACTAGTTAGGTTATAATATGAGAGTGGGGTAGGTTCACAGTTCTATAAAAATCATTTTCAACCCATGTCAGTCACCCCATGTGTACATGGACCAGATTGTTCAGCCTCCCAATCCCTAACCTGGTTTAAATAAACTATTTTCCTCAACAATTTGAGCTACACAGTTTACCTACCTAGTTTAACTAATTAGGCACCGAACGTGATCATCATGATGCCTTTCAAAAACTGGTTATCTATATCATAACTCATCTGAAACACATCCAAATTCCAGGAATATATCTTGGGCCTTAATCAATATCCTTAAAATAAATTTCTATGTGTTACAACATGTAGACCTACATTTTTAGTCTTTGTTAAGTGAACAACAAATTATCAATTGGTAATATTAAAATTCCCTTAGAAATGTTACCTGGTCCAAGATTCGGTATGTAACATACTCACAACATGAATACTTCTTGTCCCTAAGAAGCCTCAAGGATCCAATGAAAAAACGACTAATCTATGTAGGACGTGATGTTTGGCATAACTATACATGTTTCATTTCTTGAGGTCAACACAATTTTTATCATCATATTAGGAATACAATACATAATCCATTAAAACTACATTCAACACTTTTATCTGAATTTTTTTTCACACAATTCATACATGATCTAGTCAAACTAGGGAAATGGTTAATGTGCCATCAGATTACACATCCATAATATGGAACTGCACAATTTTTTCCTATCATTTGAATTACATTATTGAGCCATGGAATCCCCGCTATGGTAAATTCCAATAAAATAACATAGTATGCATTCTAATGATGATCCATGAATTATTTCCACAAAATGAAGGGCCGTAATTTACATCCCACACATCATAATGTGATGGTGTTCTAGAATTGTTTAGTTACCAAATTCATTAACAAAATTGATAGAATTCTATCGATCCACATATATCTGACAAATATCAAAATGTTTATCTTAGATTATTGGTATATCACAACCTAAAATAAAATCTCTTATCCTAGGCACATGGTGTTCATATTAATAAAATACACCAAATCCTACAACATACATACAAGGGCATATCTAGATAGAATTTTTTTTATGTTCTCGTGTCAATGAATGAACATTGGGGTTTTCTAGATCCACGTAGTTCAATCACCACAATAGAATGTACCATATTTTCGTAATCTGATATCCAAGATAAACTAAGAATCACCAACTGGAGACCAAGTACCTCTTCTACAGTATTTCATATTCTAGTGTTTATAAGTGGGATGATGGTATATTTTTGAAAATATCCAAAAAATAGAGTATGAAATAATCATTATGAAAGACCATAAACATTAATATGTATGTGATGCTAACCAAGAAATTCCATATCGAGGACCAAGGAATGACTCGTGACTAACTATTCCTATATATCTACCAATAATTCTGTAGAGAAACAATGATGGATATTATTGGTAATAATAGACTATGACCTTTAATTAAGATCTGCATATAATTGACACTCTCTAAATGTGTCCAAAATGATATAAATATCATGGACATGTTATTTACTAAGAAAGAAGTATACCAAGAGGATAACAAGAATTATATTGAAGACATAAGACACTTTTTCAACATCCAAGATGAAGTGCTCAGTATGAATTCCATCAAATTGTTCCCACTAACCGAAAAGTGGATGTCAAACCACTTTTGGTGGAATTATTTTAAAATATATCATTTTTAACTACTGACATGACATCATTTACTGATCTCAATTTTTATTACCACCTATGGTATTCATTTCTCACCTAATAAGAACAACCGATGTCAATTATGGAAAAACAATTTTTGGAAAAGTGCTATACCCGGCCACAAAATCATTGTAATGCTATATCACAAGAAGAATCATATTTAAATGGTTTCCAGCTTCTTGGGATTTCAACATAAGTACCAACCATCATAAAATGGCCCTCCTCCATGGTGTACCTTCTACATCAATGGAAGGAAAATATTTTTGATCGATATAATGCTTCCCACCAAAAGAGATTCATCATTTTCATAATTTCTGGAAAAAACATATCCCATGACACAATCTCCATTGACCAATAATCACTAGTCTGATAGGTGTATAACAAGACATAGAAAGAATTAATCAAAAAGGAGAGACATATTACCATCTTACAAGGGAATTAAATCTAATTTAAAATATAGGTAATCATGAAAATCCTCTCATGATATGTTTACACAGTCTATAACACTAGGTATAAAATCTAAATCTAATAGACCATCATGTATAAATATATAATAGTTTAAATATATCATTTAGAATAATTGAATGATATTGATTTCATTTAATGAATAGTTTACTCAACTATGAAGATGAAATTTTAACATACAATAACTTATCATGAGTAAAACTATTATCATTGATCACACAGCGTTAACTATGTCATTTAGAGACTTGATGGGTTCTATGTGTATTAATGCATACTAACTCGATATTTACCACATAAAAGAAAATATCCTTCATGCAATATGGGGGATTATAACTCTATATATCCATGTTTTTGTGTCATATAAAAAGTCTTAGACCATTGGTTTACTATCCCATATGACTGTAAAACGGGTTAACAAACTCCGTAGTCATCTTAAACTAAAGAAGAGTGTGATGAATAATTTTTACTTGATCTACTAAGTGGTAGACCATGCCCTTGGATAATATAGCATAATGTAACTGAGCATTATACGATGATCATTACTTTAACAATTGTAAAACTATTAAACATACACAAGTAAATAAAAAATTCCTCATTTTACAAACTAGGATTCCTAATCATGACAACTATCACCAAAATGGAACCTCACATATTGAATTTTTTTCATGAAGTTTTTATTTATTTAAATTTCAATGTGATCTATATTCCTTGGTCTATCCCATTTTTTAAACATATCACATCAATCCTAAAATGTTTGTCTTATTGAAAGAGGTCATTAATCTCTACTGCCAATCATTTATGATCATGATATAAAATTGGAATAATATGGTTGATTCTGATATTCTCTCCATTGAATAAGTTAGTGAATATTTTAAGAGCACCTACTCGATTTTTAATGCTATGAACCCCATTTTAACGATACATTTAAGTTGATTCATTTTTATATCACATAATCATTAAACATTTTAAAGGATCTATTTAAAAGTATTGTTCCAGTAATAAATAAAAATGTATATGGAAAATTTGTTTAGATAATTCCACGAGGAACAAAGTCATGTTATATAAAAATCCCATTGAAAATCTATTTACATAACCGACCTTCATTCATACTTATGAAGTTCATCTTATAAAACCCAATTAATGTCATCATTTATTTATTCATAATCATTCACTTTTTTCTTATTAAGAAAACATAAATTTCTAATCAATAGAGGAATGAACCCCTTAGGTGCTAATATGGAATTTAATTAACTAATTCCTCATATAAGTGAATCTCCAAAGTAGATGACATGTATATTATAAATCAAGGATTTATTAGTTAGGGAAGAGTACATCATACGTCTACATGAGAATCCATATATGTTGCTTTATAAACTTTTAATAACGATCTATATAAAACATAATCATATCCTCATGGTATACTTATCTATTGTATAAAAATTGGTGACCTATATGGGTCATATTAATCCACCATGACGTTATCTGGATTTAATCTGAATCATTTTAAAATTTAAATTATGAAATAACCTTATGGGTTTTTCTTATAGATATCGTGACACACAATGCATATGTTAGTCTATTTTTGAATTTTCAAATTTATCCATAACAATTTTCATTCAAAAATAATATATATACATTAATTTAAAAGGAAAAGATTTGATTTAAAATAATAAACTAATTGTTAATATATTTATACCACATTATCAAGGTATTCTAATCCCATATATGATGGTTATTTTAAATGGGCTAAAATTTGACTTTTCTGAAAGATCCTGTGAACTTTATAATTCCATAATTTTTTCCCATTTGGAGCCAAAATAATTTCATCCCTTACATTCAGTGGTTTATCGCTATAATATTTCATGATTAGTTAATTTAATATAAAAAACCATCACGATATATAGGTACCCAATAATATGTTTAATGAAATTATTTTATTTAACTAACGATTAAAATTGACTATCTCATGGCATGCTATAAAAAATTATAGTTAAACATTTAAAAAATCATTAAAACATGGAAATAAAAAATACAGGTTACTGATCGGGCAGAAAACACCCAAACCTGGTATATTGGTAATCATGAGAATCATACCAAATTAAATCAAATAAGAATGGTATATATGAAATCATGATGAATAAATCACACATCAAGATATAATAATAGGTATGATGATGGAATTATAAACATGGACTAAAAGAAATTGTGCTACTATAATACCTAACTTTTTATATTAAATACCTAATTATAATTATACATGGCACATCAAGATATCATGATAAGAAAATAAATGAAATATATATAGAATATTATATGTATGGAATGTGAGTTATTATGTGCCTATCATTATTCATGCATTTATACGTCCATTCCATAATAGACCAAGGTTAAAATTCAACAAATATCTTAAATCACTAATAACATATTGTACACCGAACAATCAAGGTGAATTCATGATAAAATGTATTGATGAATAGTATGAAAAATAATTCTTTTCTTGGTCACATAGATATTTCTCCTTCATTCAGTGATAAATCTAATGCATGAATATTTACCAATTGTAAAATAAAAACAATTCTCCTATCTACTGGCCAAAATTATTATTAAAATATTGAAGAAGTGGGCCTCCCATACCATATTGTCTGTTGACTAAGAGAGATAGTCTAAATAATGGTATGGTGTGGATACATTACCCACATGATCTGAGTAGATTATCAATACAATAATAAATAAATAGATCGATAGTAGAATCTGCATCCATAATGGGAAAAATAACATTTTACATATATAAAAACTCCCAATATGAAAATGATAATTAGGTGAAACCATACATGCATGTATAAAAAATAGTACATAGAAAAGTAAGGAAAAATCTAGGAAAAAATAGTAGGTAGTAACATGATATAAATAAATAAATGAAAATGAAGCAAGATACCCAATGGCGATCTCCATGAGAATCCAAAGTATCGGATCATTCTCATTCTCCAATGAACTAATGCACAATTCATGACATAATAATTAATCTATGGTCTGGTAAACATGACTTCTTCTCAGTTACAATAGTTTAATTAAGGCCAGAGTAGGGTATGAGATATACTTAGTAGGACACCACTAACAGTGTCTATGAAAAAAAATCTATGTGTATAATATATTATTATGGGAAGGTATAATAAATTATTGGGAAATGTTGAAATAAATGTTAACAAGTCAAAATCTGGTTTCTCCACGAGACCTAGATGACCATACATTCACTAAACTAACTCAAAATATATCTTATTATAAAGATATATATATATAATGAGAGGTATGTATATATATACACATAATATTATCATATCAATGTTTATTTTCATGTATATAAATATGAGGTATTAGTCAGGACTCGATGCATAAGGTAGGAATCCATGCATAATACAAATTGTAATAATAACATAGCCACATTATAAAAAGGAAAGATTATAATAGCCAAATATGGTAATAATTACATGATTCTATAGTTATTATAATTATCAATATAAGATTCCATGATAATAATCATGACTAATAGGTTGAATGTTGTTACCCAACCTCATAATCAGGAGGGCATGGAACATCTTTCCAAATAACCCAGGTGATATGGACACCATTCCAACATCCTTAACCAAGGGGGTGTTCTATGATATCGATGAAAAAGCTACCTCGGGTCCCATTTGTAATTATGAAATATAATTTAATCAACTATACCTATTTTTCTTTATCTCGATCTTCTGTAAAAAAATGCAATTACTCTTGCTGCAATGTATCACTTTTATTGTATTTCAATTATCATTTAGAAACAATCCATGTGTTCCTCCATTCCTTTAAAATCATTCACATATAGATAATAAAATCCCTTAATCATAAGCATTCCATGTCACAATTTAATGATAAATAAATCAAAGAGGCCATGTCATAAACATTTTATTTAACATTTAATCATAAATAATTGATGATTTCAGGGCCATAACTATGGAATTTTTGAAAAACATTTATAAATAATTATAGACATGTAAATTTATCAATTAAATAATCCCATTCAATTATCACATTTTTTTAAGGATTACAACACATTTGAATTGTTGATTTATTATAAATGGAATATAGTACATCATATAAAATACCTTTATTTTTACCCATATATTACATAATAAATATTCTATCATAAATTACTTATTAAATACAATATCATGATCAATTGTATCAAAGAAAAAACCCCAAGAGGGTGGTCTAATTATATAATGTGGTATAAATGTTAAGGATATAGATACAAAACATCAAAGGGTGGTCTGTGTTGAGGTAACATCCTACAATAGTTAAATAATAATCATAAAAATAGTAAAAATTTATGAAATATATAATAAATAACTAATTCCAAATTTTAATTGAAAATAATTGAGAATCCATTTTATAGGACATCAATATAATTTATAAATCAACATAAATTAAGAGACAATTATATATTTAACCTTCCTCAAAACAAAGGATAGTTATCTCATCCAATATCATTATTTTAATCATTATAATTCATGATAAATCAGTGAAATGTATTAACAACCACAAAATATGTTGAGTTAGCTTGCATGAAGATAGAACATGAGTCGATAACAGTAATAATAATGTGTGGAATACATATGAGTCATAAGATTACCGAAATTCCTCAAACATGATGACTAACACTCAAAATAATGGTCAGATGAGGGATATCTCACCATGTCAAGGAGATGAGAGGAGGAGGTCATGAAATCGTAAGTAGTTTATGTGAAATACAAGGTAGGAAAATAATATTTCTTACATAAATAAAATGACGGAATAAATCCAAAAAAAGAACCCCTTAAATATCTCCTATGTTTGGTAACACTGATTAGTAAACCTTTTTACAACCAGGTAGGCTCCTCCCACTTGGATCCACCCAACACCACATAGATATGTCAAACAATTTCATCTAATAATGCACCATATATTTCATGAAATTAGAGACGTGGCACTACATGTGCGTTATAGGGGTTTTGTTTCTGAAAATCAGGCTCATCACATGTGAGTCATCCCATTAAAACCTTCACCAACCTTCATGTCTTATATCCCCATTCATAGTTTAAATATACTAAACCTCTCATGATTTTGGGCATCATGGTTGACCTAGACTGTTAAACTATCCATGCGCCAATCATAGTCCTCATGATGCCTTTATAAAAATAGGTTCATTAAGAGAGTGATGCTCCTCAAACCTAACTAAACTAAAAGGATGAAGCTAGGCATTAAAACCCCACTAAAAACATAAATTTCTCTTTGTCAAATCACTTATAAATAAATTCCATGTCTTATTTAAAAGAATGAATCAACCACCAAATTGTAAAATACATTTTCCCGTGGTAATTTAATCTAGTCAAAAACATGGGACGTTACACCTGATCATATTAAATCATAGAAAAGACCATTGACATCAATACCAACCACTCTATTTTCATTTTAATGGGGACACTTTTATCAATATCCTATTCAATTTTCAGCATCTCTTCTATGAATTTTTTATCTTCTGAAATTGTTTCAAGAGCCTCTCCAAAAAGAATATTTTTATGGAATATTATTAAGTATTCCCGAAATAAACAATTTGGGTGTCGTTATTATGTTGTGATATTTTCTCTATAAATTATTGTATTGTTTTTCAATATGGTGGTCCTACATAAATTAGCATACACCTTTTTATTACATTCTTATTTTTTTTACCTTTTAAATTTTATTTTCACTTCATTATATTGTCTGTGGTTAATTATGTCTAGTAAATTACAAACCACATTTTTTTTCTTCTTCCCACATCAAATATAAAATGAATTAAAATATTCACATGGGTTTACGTCAAATAAATATCAATTTTAATCCAATGTGTCTCTCTCATAGCTTATCTATGACAAGTATAACTAAAAAAACTCATATCCCATAGATTGGATTTTAATATTTTAGTTTCCTCCTTCATTTTATTGGTTAAGGGACAAGATGTGGTCATGAATGCGGAATTTTTTTATTCAAACATTTATAAATTTATTCTTACTAAAGTCCTTTGGGGTTCTAACTGTTGGTATCTATGTTCTATTTATTGGTACCTTTTAACATGTTTCATTGGTTTCTGGAAAATCTGAAATTGTTTTCCACTTTTTTATTGAACATAAACAGGTAATATGTATAGATAAATTTTGGGTTTCTTATGGTCTATCACTATATCCATCTTATATTCAACAAATCTAGGTTTTCCACTATATAGACATTTTTTTATTATGTGAAATCATTTCATTAAATCCCTTATCATTTCCACTAGAAAATATTTCTCACAATTACGAGTAACTTTTTGTATATCTCATTATAATAGTTCTTCATCAGTGATCCTCTATAAATAGTAATAAGAAGTGAAACATTTCACTTTGAAAACACGAAAAAAAAAACATGGTATTACCATGAATTTATCTATACCACGATGGTAAATTTTTCTAGTCATATATTTTAAACATTCCAATCCGAAGTGGACTAATTTAAACTAAAATGGGAAAAAATATAATATTTTTTCATATGACCATCTCTGTAGGTAGTGGAAAGAATTTGGTATTAATGTTCATGGTCAAATGATCCCATGTAGAGATAGAATGTTCATGAAGGAATTTGATCCAATCCTAATGTCAATTGAATAATGAAAATAGAAATACAAGGAGTCACACAACATCACATGAATCAGTCTAGAATTACATTATGTTGAAATTTTCAATGAAGCATCCCATATATGTACTTGGATGCTATTTGAGATCAAATGGATGATGTAAAACTTGATCTTTATGTGTTTTGCAACAACCATATATTCTAGGATTCAATATTAGAATATAGTATTTCATGGCCTCCCATATTCCAAAAGCATCCACTACCTTGGATCAATTTTAAATACATATCTAGAATCATGATGTTTCTATGATAACTCCATGATCATAGTGTCTTTACTCTTGATAGTGTGTTCTATATTAGATGTAGACTAAATGGTCTCTTTTTAATATTCCTGAGTGCTGTAATTCTTAATTAATTATTTTTAATATTAAAATTTAATAAAAAAATACACATCATAAAATGTTGATTGAGAAATAAATTAATTTATTAAAATTAAAATCTAAATAAATTAAAAAACATGAAACTATCATTAGAAATGGTTCCAGTTTTGAGGGGTACTGTGGTCATGGTTATATATATTTAGTCTCATCAAAATAAAAAAATAAAAAATTGTGTTCCATAATATTGAATTTATTAATATTCTACGTCAAACCCAGAGAGACTGTGAATTTATAATATGAGGGATTTTAATGAATTTAACATATGATTTTGTATAAATGGAATGAATAATATTTGTGGTCGCGAAAGACAGAGAAGGAACATAGTATATTTGTCTTGTTTTGAAATCAATTGGAAATGGTGTTGAAGGGTTTTATTGTTTCATGTTTTTGATTAAATAAGATTTTAGAAAATAATATTATTATCCCATGATTATTGTCTATGATGAGATGAGTTATATATAATGGTCATGGTATCAAAATATCAATATGTAAATAAGATATTTATCTTTATTCTATAATTAAGTGCTTTTTTGAATCGATTCTATCTCGATACCATATTTAGACCTAGGTACACATAATGTTATAGTAGAACTATTTCAATATTGGATAACTAGTTATGTAATTAAAAACATTACATTCTATAAATTTCCACAAAGACAAGGAGAAGAATAATTATAATTTCATTTATAATTTTGAAATAAAGTATAAGTAAACTAAAAACATAAATTAAAATGAGAAATAGATCTAATGGAAACTTCCTTATTTAGCTACATTACCCAATTCAAAAGATTTTTTATGCCCTATTCCCTTTGACTAGAGAGTAATAAGGAGTGATATAAATAAATTAATGAAAATGAATACAAAAAGAGAATGTTGTAGAAGGCCTTGTAGTAGTTAATATACTCTATATATATTGGTCTACATATGGCCCCAGTAGTAGAAGAATTACCCTCCATTAATAGAACTCAAATCGGTCTAGTCTCAATTTTATTCATCATTAATATAAACCATTATGTTTATTGGGACCACCTCAATTATTTAATAAAATTCTTGATTGATGAATGGTTCAATGTGGTGCTCATTCCTATTAAATGATCATCTTTTTGTATTTCAAAACAAAATTAAATTATATAACTTTTTAAAATAATGTAGAATTATCATGGTCTTCTATGAATTATTTTTCTTAACTTCACATCATTTATGGAATCATGTTGTGTTAATTTAACATTCCATGTAATTTTAAAATGACTTGAATTTCTAATATAATATGCCAAAATATGTTTTTATAATTTTCTCTTATGTTTCATTTCATATGAAAATAATATATGTATTCAAAATTGAGGGAGTCCTTCTTTATTTCTCCAATGTTGTGCATTGATGTTAAATTTTAATTATTGAAGTATATTTTCACTATAAATCCATCCTTTTATTTGTTTTTCAATTACTCGTTTTCTCCTTTCATAAAAACCAAATCATATTTAATAGTGAAAATATTGGAATTATTTTAAATTAAATTAAATATATTTAGGTATTAATTCACCATAAAATAAATTCCTGTACTAGGATATTATATAAGGATACTAGTATTATTTGTTCAGTTAATAGTTTATTTTAATTATGATATTTTGTTTATCATACATGTTTCACTTTAACGGGTTATACCATGATAAATATATTATGAAACCTATTCCTTTTCTAATACATTAATCTATTTTGAAATAATGAAATCATTATGAAACATATATCATTTATACAGGTTATTATATGATGATTTTTAAGCCCATTTGATTTCATCATGTTTAATTTTTTAGAATGTTTTATTGTATTATGGCATGGAATATTAGTGATCATTGTTTAGTAAGGGATGTTTTCTAGTATTAGTTACTTAGGAGAGGACCCTAAAAACTATAATGGTTTTTGGAATGAACCCAATCCATAATGAGGGTATGTATTTAATTGGGAATGGTGGTGTGTCACTCTTAGGAGGTGTACCTACTCATAGAGTTCCTTGATAAGTTGCGGAAATAATCCTTGAATACTATGTGTGTTATTTTTTATGCTAAAGTTTATTCCAAAATTCTGCGGCTTATAAAATATTTATGCTTTCCTGAATGATGTTTCTTTACTTCGATATGTTTCATGTATTAATAAATTTCAATTCATAATTCATGACTCAGTATATTGATCATTGATATGTAGGTTATGGGTTTTATATGTTTTTCTCATATCCCTTCACCCTTATGTTTACTTTATGTTTACATATTTCCCTAATTTACCGTTAATGTGCATCTCATCTCACCCTTCCATATGTATCAATTCCCCGATTTAGGAAGAAATTTTTTATATATGGTATTTCAAAGAGTACTAAATAAGATGATCTCTGTTGAAAATATTGATGATATTTCACTAGATTAGTGGATTGTGATTCAGGTTTATAAAAGAAATTTACAATTATGTTCATGAGCAGTTTGTTTTTATAAGGAAATGTTTAATAATAAAAAGATATAAATAATATATGTATGAGAAGTTGAGGCTACTATAAAATCCATGGAATAATCACATAACATATAAGATCCCTCTATAAAAGTATTTCATCATAACTAGGTCAATCCCAATATTATTTAAAAAAACCGGGCCATACACAGTATATAATCATTTCAGAATTAATTTGAAAAGTCAATAAAAATTAAAATAAAACTAGGGCACAACCTCTATATAATAATTTCATCAAAACCATGATAATACCTATATATAATAATTTCATTATAACTAAACTAGGCCCTCTATAATAGGATTCAGCAAAACCCTGAGATTCATATTAAGCATTACAACATTAAACACAAAATAAATCATACCATTTTGATTGAATAAACAAAACATAATATCCCGAAATGTTCAATTCATCCAATTGACTTATAACATTTAATCCCCATTAATTTTAGAAATATAGGTCTTAATCCATCAATTCACTAGTGTGCAAAACCATGAAATTTAAATTAGCATGTAAGATATCTGCAAATGAGATTCAGTCATAATAAACCATGTACGGTCTCTAATCATGATAAAATGTATTTTTGTCCATAATATATTAAATTATTGTTCTAGTTTGGAGTTACACTATATGATTCCACAAACAATATATCAACACTACTAGATCCAAAAGGATCCTTGGAGTAGTCCATACACCTGATTATCCTTCCCCGCTATTCTATTAGTAAATTCAGACATTCTGTCAGAAAAGTTTAATAATATTTCAAATATATGGTTGATTAGAAACATTCCATAGGGATTTGTTCTAGACCGTCGAAATTTTCTGGTGGTCGGTGTAATTCATTCAATAGGTAATCCTAACAAGGAATTGTGAAAATTATTTTCATAAGGATAACCTATATATTAAAAAAAATCAATAATAAATTCTCAAATCAATGTTGGTGTTGATATCACACTAGTATAAGATAGGATATCGAAATAAAATGGGAAAACAAATAGAACAAACTCATAATAAATTATATGACATATGAAGATGCTTAAAATGACTGTGATCACTAGAAAATACTAGGTTGTATCCATGGGGTTCACGAGATAGAGAGATATATTATTGGAATATGAAAAATAATTCAAATTAATAGCTTGGTTTAAAACCACTAGTGGTGATATATTAATGATGTCAGCATGTAATTTCAAGATATCTATGATATAATTAAAAAAATTCTCCTTTGGTTAATATATAACCCATTGACCATTTGACACCATGAACCAATTTTAGGGAATGTAAACCACTTCCGCTTTGAAATGGTTTATGGAATGTCTCTTAATGTATGTTCACATCATGTTAAATTTTAAGGGAATAAAATTGTATAATATATACATCCCATAAAATATTCTATATTTAAAAGATAAAAAAATTATAAAGCCTTCCAAACAAGGGAACACCTGTGAAACACCTTGAAAATTTTATACCAGGACTAAATTTTTTCATACCAACACACATCCATAACGAATTAGGGAATATTCTCTAAAAAACAATCAACCCCCCCCCCAAAGGATATATTATATATGTTTTAATAGTAAAATGAAAACCAACTAGAAGAGGGTAAAAAACACATGAGGATAACACTAGAAATAATACAAGAACATAGAACTTCACCAACACAAGACATATCATTCACCAAGATGCTACAAGCCTCATTAGGAAGTCTATGTAAATACTTCAAGCCACTGTGATTTCAAATCAGATTCCCTATCTTAACTCTATCATTGTAAATGACTATGCTACCACTACACACAAACTATAGTTATATTCTATCAATATAGATACTTATAACCATGATCCAAAATTAGTATCATAATCCCCTAAAAGGACGAAGCACAAAAATATTGAATCATCAATATCTATAACATGGAATGTTTTCTGATGATATCATTGACGATATGTTATATGAACCACATTGCACATTGCACTATTTCATTATGTAGTGGATAATAAGTAATCCTCTTTACCATCTATTTAATCTATCTCAAAATGTCCAAAAAATTGAACTATCTTCCCCTATATCCTAATATACTATTTCTCCATCATAGGAGAAACCTGACGGAACAAATGAAAACAAAAATATATTTATAGTTTTCTTTTACCAGTTTGAATAATATTTCTTTTTAAAAATAATGGTCATGAATTATATCTTGGACAAATGAACCATCTCAGGCATCTGATGTACTTAACTGGGTCTAAAAATCACATACTCGCCAGCCTGTAAAAAACAATTGGTAAACATAACGAACATGTATACAAATTATCAAAAGGTTATATTTGGATTAATGTATATATGTTTTTATTATAAATTAACTCCGTGAGAGATCAATTACACTACCATAAACAACCGAACTCCAAATCCCAGGCCCCTAACATATCCAATATAATATGAATAGTTCATCCAGAATGGATTTTATTTGATTATAGGATATTACGAGATGAACATGAGATCTTTGATCCTTATAAATTCAAAACTAAAAATAATACATGAAACAAGGATCATTAGTAGAAATAATAATACTCCAAACCGAATTTTGCAGGTCTATCTCATGTACATAATTACTACACAGATAATAAACATTAAAGAGCTCCATACTAGGAAAAGGTTGTATTTCATCATTATTAAAAATATGATAACCAATAATTCATCTTTCTTACGAGGTTTCCAGCATAATATTATCATCAAATCCATAGTTAAATTTTTGATGTTTCTGTTATGGAATGAGAAGAGGATAAAATAGCCTAGAAAAACTCTATTGTTGTTCTTTTAACTATATACAATTTTAAAATCACACCAGGATGAATTATACCTCCTTCATTCATGGCCACATTTAATATAAATGGTGATCATGATATATATTTGGAATAAAATGGGTGTAACATCCATCTAAACCCAGAAAACTCTCTCATAAACTTATTTTCAATTATTGTAGGAAACCATACTCAGAATTGGATACAAATAATGTTGTTGCTACCAGGAGATCATTCAGATGCCATAATACCACCATATATGATATCAATCATAGATATTCCCTCTGAATCAAAAAAATCTTCCTTGTTCTAGTTAATAATCAAAGGTATAAAAGATATTGATGTTTTCTATACTCTTATTTGAAGCTCATTTTATTCTAGATGCATGTCTACTAAGAGTTCCATATTCCTCCACACATCTCATTAATCCCACAACACCTTTTTCTATGTCTTATGGGTCAGTCATTTTTAAATTAAACTGTCCATTCCTATATTTTAATCCATACTAGTTTCAAAGGACTATAGATACTCAATACACCTCCCCTTCTGAATCATCGAGTCCTGCTGAGAGAATATATACTGAAGTCTCTTGATGTCCTTATTCACCACAATAATCTTTACCAATAAATATTAGATATTATATAATAGTGAATTTACCACCACTACTAATGAAATATTCCTAATAACACAATTCATATCATCCAGTGTTATCTCATTGAAGCAACCACTAGCCTCCAGAATCATAACTTCATCGAGTAAAACATCATATGCATCACAATACGTGATAATTAATTACCTAGATAGGTTTGGTGAGGATATGTGATAGGTTGAACTTCCCATTAACTCTTTAAAAGCTCTATCACAATTATATGACCAAAACAATCTACCTTCTTCTGGTTAGAACATACATCAGTGCTACCAAAAAAGATAATCCATCATGAAAACAAGAATAATAACCTTATAGACATTTTAATATAAAAATCTAAATGACATTATTGGGTCATACCCAATATAACATGTCCATCACATTATCTTGGCCAACTATCACTATAGACACTAAGATGATGTGGCCCAATAATTTCACGTTATCAATCTATAAACTACATTTAGATAGATTTGGTTAAATGAAATAATCACTAATTTTATTGAAGACAAGTCATGATATTTGAAATTATTGTCTTTATATAGATATTATACAAATATTTCATCAACATAGACCACAAGAAATGAATCTAAGATGGTTTTAATGGGAAAATTCCGTAATTCTATCAATGGAATTGGTTAGTTTGAGATACCAAATTACATCACTACGAAATCATATAAGCATTACCTATACTAATATTATTTTGATATATACATGATGGCAACACCATAAATTATTGGTACCATTATTTTAATTCGATATTGGAGAAGAAAATTCTGTATCTCATCTGGTCATATAGATCATCAATGTGTGGAAATGGATACAATATCATTATAGTAATTTGGATTATTCTTTATTTATCCACATAGATGCGCAATGTCCCATCAGCCTTCATAGAGAATATAATTACAAAAACTGATGAAGATGTACAAGTACATATGAAACATTTAGATCCTAGATCATCAAATAGAATATTATGAAATTATGATCAACTGGTTCCATCATATAGGATGGAATGGAATCTCACTTTACTCTTAACACCAACTCATTCGTGAGAGAAATCTCCCACTCGGGTGCAAATCCATGAAACTAATCAGTGAATATATCCTAAAAATGGTATCACACTAGAGGAAATGTATCTTGATGCCTTACACAATCATCTAGAGAAATAATTGATATTAGTGCCATGAGAAAATCCAATATTTATTGAATCGATCCTAAATGACCAGCCTGATGATCCCACTCAGAGATATGAAAATAGATACCTCCTTATGGAGAAAGAAAGGTAACTCTCCTTTTGTAACACCCAATGTTATCTTAGTAGAGAAATAAATAATCCATTATATTACAAAAAAAGTTATCATATCCAGTAAAATTGGGTCCCAAATATAAAAGTAGAAACCATTTTGTAGGTACCATGTTTGTAAATGTATGTTACTCTAATACTACACACCCAATAGTGTACCAATGATCAAGAAATAGTAAAATAATTCTAGAACCATACAATTTTTTTAAAATTCCAATACATAATAAAATGTGATTCTTATGTATAAAAAACAGAAGAAAATATTTATCACATATGAATCCTACCACTGATAGTAGAAGTTCCTATATCCAACCATGAAAGAGTATACTAGTTGGAGTGAAATTTAATTACCCAATAGTTTTGGGAAATAATATGATGTCCTATATTGATTCCTATTTTTATTACTCCCATCCCTACACTAGGAAACCACATCCCCTACCTCAACCTGAAAATTTAGTATAACTCTAGCCACTAGCTTGTTCATGGTATTTGAGTATTTCTTAATAACTTGTAATTTTCATGATCCCTTTCTACTATTCTAGAAATATATACACAACCAAAACTAGTTCAGGTGTCCAAAACCACCACATGAACGACACTCCAAATAATTGAACAGAAAATGAGGGTAGTTTTATCCAATCATTAAATATCAATATCAATAATATGCAACACTTTCTTAGGATCGATTCAATCATCCCTAGAATTTATGAACAATATTTTCTTAGAGATATCTATCATAGAGGAGCTATATGCCACCAGATGAAGACATCCAATTTCACCCTTTTAAAATTGTCTGTCAAATTTTTCTTATCTATTTCAGGTTCACTACCATTTTAATAACATGTTTCATCATTTATCAAAAAATAATAAATTGAAATAAATTCACATGTCAGCAGATATCATAGTGAATACCATCATTTACTATTCTTTTCATATAAATTAATTCTGTTTTGAATCTTAGTCTGAGTAGATACAAATATGCGAAACATCTGGAATAGTGCATCACTAACATGACCACATAATTCATGTGAATGATTTCATGAGACTTTCCATCCTTCAATGTATTTTAATATTTTTGGATTCAAATATATTTTTCAAATTCCCTCCAGTTTAACTCCTCTTATTATGAAATATGATCTTCTATTCACAACCGCTAATCATATGGTCCATAAAGAATAATTTAATGATTATTCAACCTCACTTATATGGGTGTCTTTAGGTGCATTATTCTTATATAGACTGACTCAATCCACAACATAGTTGTATGGGGGACTACATCCCTATTGAATTTATGTGGGGGATGTGTATTTAATTCTCTCATCAACTTAAGTAACTATGTTTCTATAGATATATTATATTGTTACATTGATTACATCACCCTAAAAATGGTTCATTAAGTTATACACCATTCTGATAATTAGAATCTACAAAAATATTATATTTAACTATAATATAATCATGAATAATATCAGTCTCTTAACTCTCAATTTATAGAAGATAATGATTCATATTATATATATGAAAAAATAACTCCTTATAACAGTAGATAAAAACATTTTTAACATCCATTAATGAAAAAATATAAAAAATAGATGATGGAATATCTATATTTTCTTATCAAATTCATTGGAATGGCATATCAGTTCATTCATTTCATTTATCATATATAAATGGGATCTCATTTCACAGTTTAAATTGGGAAATATATCACATGCAATAAATATATCCCTATCATGAATAATGAATATCAATATATATCCCTTTAAACCAATAATGATTCACCTATAATCATATCATTCCATATAGACCCATGAGTATAAATATCATGAATCAATAACCTGAAAATACATTTGAATCATAAAAGGAGAAATATATGAAATGTAAATATTAAACATCTTGAATGTCGATTTCATCCATGGGAACTCATATTTTATCCCATTTATGGGATAGATTCTACCATGGACATAATAATTTCCATTTGTTGAAACATCGTAGATTCCTTTTTTACATTTCTAAATTACTAAATAAATATAAAATAAAACTAGATCCTCTGGTACCACTTTTAATACACCCAATCCTATGACATCTCTTTTGGAAAAATCATGTTTTTAGGATATCTCTATCACATCTCCTCGTACACCAAAGGTTGCTGAATAATAGAGTGGGTTTACCAAAACTAGTAGCTTGACTATTCAATGTGATAATGAGATTCAATACTATGAATTAATATCACAGTTATGAAAATGGTGGAAATAATACATCTTACAACATGAAGACAATGAATAAAACAAATAAAACAAACTAATAATTAACCTTGTAAGGAAAACTAAATTTTAACTAAATGATATGATAAAAATAATATATATAAAGAAAAATATAATTAAAATTGACTCAAAATTTTAATATCCCAAATCCCTAGGCAGTCGTGTATCCATGATGCATCCTATCTATAAATAAACAACGAAAAACAACTTTTTTTCCCTTTCCTAACACCACACAAATGAAATCTATGTAGTGACCAAATGGTGGCCCCAATTGGTTGTGAGAACAAATTAGTGGGTTGATATCATTGTACATACAAAAATATAGTATGATAATTATTTCATGGAATAAATTGAAAAACTGGTGATTTAATTAATCAGTTAATACAATACAGAAATCAACCTACATTAACACTATGATATAATATATATGATCATGTATAACAATAATAACATATTCAACCAAAAATATATGCAATATTCACATAACCAAGAAAATTACTCTCTCTAATAATTTCAATGAAACAATTTTATTACCTATAATATCTTTGGCATAACCAAGCTACACCCTCTATTTAACAATTTAATCAAAACTAGAAAATTCACAATAGGAATTACAACGTAATTGGTCCATGAGATATATATATTTATTTCAAGATAACTGTAAAGACACGTAAAATTCAAGGGAAATTTTTTCTAAATTTTCTTTGGAATTTTACAAAACGCAGTTTCGGACGGCTCCTGATTCTGAGGCCCGGTGTGCCCGGAATTAATTTCCGAAGTTTAGCTCGGGTATGTTCAGTGAACAAACGAGTGGGAATTTCTAACTTTTGAACCGGTCCTCGAAATCGAATTCTAAGGGCACCGATGAAACCGCAGCGCCGGTAATTTCTTAGAAACCCCTTATCCGGAGTTTCATTTCCTCGAGAGAAGTTGATAAAAATTGTGGAAGTTAAAAATAAAAATTTAACAACAATTATTATTTTACTCTAATTGTTTAATCCTTTGGAAGAAGTTGGATAACTACCCAACCACCCTTGGCAGGTTATGTGGGTGGTGGGTACCACACGAACCCCACCCCTTCATATCCTCTAACCCCCTCAACTCACCATTAATATTGTTAACATAAGTTAATAACTTATGACATTAATGTAGTGAGTTTAATGTGAGTTTTTGAAATTCAAACACTTGAATTTCAAAAGCCATGTTGAGTTAATAAATTAAGTGTGGCTTAATTTATTTTGGGTTAGTTCCTTTGTTTCTTGAGAGGACTTGGGAGAAAAAGAAGGCAATGAGCTTAGAGATGAACTTCTTCATCTTCGACGAAGAACGCGAAGAACGAACGATTCCCAATGAAGAACGCTAAGCCCTCGGAGACCATTTACCGCGACGCCATACCCGCGACGCGCCACCCTTCGTTCTTCTTCCCACGTCAAAGGAAGGGAGACAACGTTCCATCTCAGAAAATCTTCATCAACGTCTTCGAATCCTCTTTTCGCGACGTCTCTTCCCGCGATGGTTTCTCTGCGACGAATTTCTCCGCGAAGAAAACCTCGTTCAAGCCGCACTCGAGGTAGGGGGTTTACGTGTTTTCTATACGTGATTCTCTTCCGTCTTTTATTCGCGTCTATTTGGACCGCATGATAACAGTTAAAGAGAGGAGGCCGGACCGTACAAACACGGTCGTCCCCCTCCCTTATTATTTTTCTTGTTGTTGCGGATCGAGCGGCAAAGATGCGTGACATCGTCACACCGTGCGGGATCGAGCGGCAAGCATGCGCGACATCGTCACGCCACGCGGGATTTAGCGGCAAGAATGCGCGACGTCGTCACATCACGCAATCAAATTTTTTAAACTCTCGTGCATGGTTATTTGATTGCAAGGTGTTCGTATAATTTATTTTGGATAAATTATACCCTCGTCAGGATTAAAACCATGTGTTTATTATTTTCCAATTGAAAAACCTAACACGGAGGACGCGGGCCGAACAAACATGGCCCAAAAACCCTCCGCAGCTTGATTACCGATGTGCGGATCAAAGGACGACGACGAAGCAGGCCGCTATAGTGTTTGAATCCCTTCGCAGTGAAGGTCGGGTCCCAGGAGGACCGTTGGAGAAGACGGAAGGAGAAACGGACCACCGGAGCGCATCCGGTGGTCCGCGGAAGGCAGTGGCGGCGTGCCTCGCCAGCGCGGCAGCCCCGGAGAACGGCGGCGGTGGCGCGCCGCCGGAAGGCTGGTAGCGGCGGTTCGCCGCCAGCTTCAATTACCGGCGAGGGGGGGGGAGCCGCGCACCCCGCTCCGTGGCTTCCACTCGGCCGCGCCGGCCGAGCTGTGGCCGGCCGGTCGGGCCGGACTGAGCCAGCCGGGCCGGGTCGTGCCGGCCGGGTCGGGCCGGGCCCAGCCGGGTCGGGTCGACCCAGTTCGGGCTGACCCAGGGGGGGTCGGGCCGGGTCGGTCCGGGCCCAGAACCCCCGTTTTCGGACCCTATTTGGTCATTTGCTCATATATTGAGCTGTAGACCTCCGATCCACGCACCATTAGTGGCGATGAGATCCCTGGATCGAGACAGTCGTTTCGGTATATCGCACTCAAAGTTTCCGAACACTTTGGGTTCGGCCGGGTTGGTTCGGATACGAAACCAACCGGGCCCTCGGAGCGGAAACGGTTATATCTTGAGCTCCGGACGTCCGATTGACGTGCCGTCGACTTTGATTGATTCCTCTAAGTGAGACAGATCTTTTGGCTTACTCCGCTCGAGGTTTGGATGTTTTCGGAGTGTGGTCGGTTTGGTTCACTCACGAAACCAACTGGGCCCCTGGAACGAAAAAGCCAATAACTCACAGACCGGGCGTCCGATTGACGCGTCGTTTGTCTCGTTGAATTCCTCTTGATGAGATGGAACTTTTGGCATACTTCGCCCGAGTTTTGGCATACTTCGCTCGAGTTTTGGTTGTTGTTGGATAATGACCGGGTTGGATTGTGGTCGGGTTGGATTGTACCTGAAATCCAACTGAGCCCTTGGAATGGAAAAGCTGTTATCTTTCAGACCAGAGGTCCGTTTGACGAATTGTCAGCGGCGTTGGTGATCACGTTGAGAAATGGTCCCTATGAGTATACCCTATGAGAGTTCGGGGTACAGTTGAGATACGGCCAGGTTGGTTCGCTCACGAAACTAACTGGGCCCCTGGGACGAAAAGGCTAATAACTCACAGACCGGGCGTCCGATTGACGCGTCGTCTGTTGCGTTGAGACACCTATGACGAGGTGGGCCGTTGTGATACTTCTTTGTGGGGCTTTGTGATACTTGGAGTATCGACCTGTAGCTCATGGAGTGGACCCTCCCGGAGACGAGCGTATGGAGTACGGAGACCGTCTAACCGGCTGAGACCTGACGACTACTTGACCGAGTCGACTTAGAGTGAGTCTACTAGCCCAGTGGACGGAGCACCCGATATTTGGCGACAGACCCACAACAAACGGAGCACCTGGTAGTTGTCCGCAGACCCGCGGTACTCGATAGGAGGAGTACCTCTGTAGGCTATTAGGGAGAGCATCCGGTATTTGGCGACAGACCCACAACGGAAGGAGCGCCCGGTAATTGGCCGCAATCCCGCGGTACTCGACAGGAGGAGTACCTCAGCAGTCTTAGGTTAGTGAGCCGTACCTCGGAGTCATGATAGGACCACTGTACACTCCAGATACGGGGCTCTTCAACAGTTACGGTTTTGATAATGAAAATCCTGGTCTGAGCTGATTCTATGTCCTTTGTGTTTCCTCATGATTGAGATGGGTTACTTGATAACTTAGGTATATGTATGGGCATATACCTGGGTAGTGGTGATCCGTTGATTTCATAATCGTTGTGTTTCCTCGTGATTGAGATGGGTTACATGATAACTTACGTATATGTATGGGCATATACCTAAGTAGAGGTTATCTGTTGAGTTCTTCTTTGTGGTTCTCCTTGTTGGTTTTAGTGAGACCTTGAGGGTCTCGGGGTCCTTACTGAGTATCGTTATACTCACCCCTGCAAGGGCTATTCACGCACCTCGTTGTGTTGGTTTCAGACGACGGGCAGTGCTAACGGAGGCCGAGTGTTCGAGGACTAGACGGTACCCCGATGTGGACTACATGACAAGTCAGTACCCAGAGGTGGACTACACGACGAGTCAGTATCTGGAGGTGGAATTCACGGCGAGACGACACTCGGAGGAGGTTGACGGGCGAGAGCGTTGTGGAGGCTATATGTACCTACCCTTCAGGTAGGATCCATGGTGGACAATCCAGGAGCTGCGCCATCTGTACCTACCCTTCAGGTATGATCCAAGGAGGACGAACCAGGAGACGCTTATGTCCTTCCAGCTGTTTACTTTTTCTGTTGTACTTTGTTCAGTTGTAGTTGTATGTTCTTTTGGGTTTGTATTCTAGCCCATTTACTTTTCAGCACTTCTCTTTGTACATAGTGTTTTACTTCCGCTTGTTCTTTGTGGTGTTTTGTTTACTTTTATAAAGGAAATGCCTTCCCAGTTATCAGGATTTATGCCTTTGGTGCTAGTCGCTAGCCCCTCGCCTATGGAAGGCGGGCTTGGGGTAGTAACGGCACCGGCCCCGAGGACAGTTCGTGACAAATTGGTATCAGAGGCGTCAGTTCTACCGCAGAACTTATAACTCTGATATTTTCTTTCTGTGTAGCAATAGTGTTAAGAGTACTGAGTGTGGTTTTCAGTTCAGGGAGTCCAGTGTTGGTGCGGGTGGCCGATGTATCCATACACCAGGACCCTGACAACTGATTTCCGACTTTGTGCACGAAAACACTGATTGTGTGTGTGTTTCCATATGTTTTTTTTAATGTCAGCTCATACCAGGTCAGCTCACCAGGTATAATCATATAACCGTGTCACGTTGTTTCTTTCAGGATTCGTTTTCTTAGACGACCAGCTAGAGCCTAGAGGGTTGTGTGTACTGACAGCCTATCGAGCGACGAGGCATCGGTACAGGACCCTCTTGCAGTTGAGGCACCAGCGGTACTACCATACGTTGTCCACCGATGCTACCAGCCCCAGCAGTAGGCGATGCACGCCACTTGAGTGCGCTGCACGAGTTCCAGTGCCAGAGGCCACCCAATTTCTGGGGAGAGACAGACCCGCAGGTGGCTGAGGTTTGGCTGGAGGCTGTGGTGAGAGTCTTCCTGCTAGTGGGGATGCCTGCAGACTTCATAGTGATCTTTGTTGCCAGCCTCCTTCAGGCAACAGCAAGCAGGTGGTGGAGCCACTTGTTCCAGTTTTGTGATGGGATGACCTTCACATGGGAAGACTTCGAGACCTTTTTTAGGGTGGATTTTGTGCCAGTAGATCTACACCCCGAGCTTGTATAGGAGCTTCGGCCTTTTCCGCGTGTTTTTTGATCAGTAGCCAAGTCATTTGTGGGCAGTAGACAGATGATGCAGAGGTCCAAGAGGACCATATCCAATCGTATGAGGAGCATGAAGTGTTATAAATACGGCGGGAAGGGTCACCGGGCATGTGACTGTCCAACTCCTCATACAGTTGATCTGTAGGCTTTGGAGGAGCCACCGAGGCAGAAGCAGTGGCGGGTGCTTGAGCAACAGCCGAGCAGTGGACAAGGCAGTAGAGCTCCGGGAGCAGGTAGACAGGAGCAGAACTAGTGGATACATCCCTTGTACTTCTAGTTCCATTTTTTTGTTGTATTAGTGTCTTTGTACTATGAGCTGCAATAATAAAAAGACACTTATCTTTGTTTGCTTTCTTATCCTTTTGTTTGGTTGATACTGAGTGGTCCCGGATAAAACTGTTGACTTGACCCTCACTTTTGAGATTTCTACTGGAAGAGACCCAGTGACCTCACACTGATGCCGACAGTGTGACTCGACCCTTGGAGGCGAGAGTGACAGTTGGATCTCTTAGTAGTTACGTCGAGGCCTTACGACGTCATCCATGGCGTGAATGCGTCATTCATGTCAGGATTGACTGTATTAGGCAATGGGCATGGTTCATCCAGGGGATGAGACCGAGTTTCTCTTTTCAGCAAAGGAGAAATTTTAGCATCTCTTCAGATAGTATGCAAAGAAGGCGCTGATCATCCTAGAGCGGATGAAGACTGCACAGTGCAGAAAGAAACAGGAAACCGGTGCCAGTCTTAGAGACTCGAGCGTGATAAATGATTCAAGAAGAGGAAGCTTTAAGGAGAGATGAGTCTGCGAAGCAGCAGACGTGGAGGCAGAGCTAGGAGAGCAGCATGAGGTGGTGTACATCTTAACATGCAACAACCACCCGCCTTAGTTATCCCCACCAGGCTCAGGGAGCTAGAGGGCGGAGGAAGAGTGCGGCATCATGCGGTCAAGGAGTGTGACCCAATGGCTCTAAAAATGATTCAAGGGATAGTCTGCGTCCACTACTAGCTGATGTAGTAACGGACGTCGATATGAATCATTCCTTGATTTCACGAATCTTGTCCCAGACCTAGAGTTTCCAGTAAGCCGTAGACTTGACCTTCAAGTCTGGAGATACCTTGGGAGAAGACTCAATAATCACACTTACGCTGACAGTGTGGTCAGACCCTCGAGGCGAGAGTTTCGGTTGGAATCTCTTGGTGGCAGCGTCGAGGCCTTACGACGTTGGTTTGAGTATGGACTGGGCAATCACAGTTCATACACAGATTGACGGTATTAGGCAATAATGTTGTGGTTTAACTACGACGTCGGAATGGGTTTTCCTTGGTCGGCGAAAAGGAAAACCCAGGAAGCACAGGATAAACTGATGCACAGGAGGGTGTGACCGATCACTCTTGAGTCGGTCAACCTTACCCCCGTGGCAACAGTCGTTTTGAGTTTCAGTTCTAACCGGAATTGGAGACCTCTAGAGTTTGAGGATGACGATCACGTCCTTATACGGGTCCCACCTCGATGAGGTTTACGGAGATGTGGCCAAGGTGGAAAGTTATCTCCGAGGTCCAGCGGACCTTCTTAGGTCCTCATCCAGGTAGGCGTGGTAGTTTACCGCTTGACCCATCCACCTCAGTTGCACCTAGTGCACGACGTTTTCCAGTTATCTCAACTGAGGAGATACGTGCTCGACCATTCGCATATCATCGACCATGAGGAGCTGGACGATGGTGATGGGGTGACTTTCATGAAGGTTCCTGTGGGGATCGAGGATCGATTGGAGCGGATCCTACGAGGACGGTCTATACCTCGGGTACGCTTTCACTGGTAGTATAGGAACCTCCAGGTGAGAACATGAGAGAGGGAGGCTCAGATGCGTGCTTAGTACCGCTTTTGTGACCCTAGTTTGTGTTGAATCTTTACGAGGACGTAAATCCCTGAGGTGGGAGTAATGTAAACACTCATAAAATTCAAGTAAATTTCGTTCTAAATTTTCATTGGAATTTTACAAGAACATAGTTTCTGACGGCGCCTGATTCTGAGGCCCGGTGTGCCCGGAATTAATTTCTGAAATTTACCTCAGGTACGTTCAGTGAACGAACGAGTGGGAATTTCTTACTTTTCAATCGGTGCTCGGATTAAAATTTTGAGGGCACCGATGAAACCACAACGCTGATAATTTCTTAGAAACACCTTTTCTGGAGTTCCATATCCTCGAGAGAAGTTGATAAAAATTGTGGAAGTTAAAAATAAAAATTTAACAACAATTTTTATTATACTCTAAGTGTTTAATCCTTTGGAAGGAAGTTGGGTAACTACCCAACCTCTATTAGGAGGTTATGAGGGTGGTCGGGCCCACACGAACCCCACCCCTTCATATCCTCTAACCCCCTCAACTCACCATTAATATTGTTAACTTAAGTTAATAACATCTGACATTAATATAGTGAGTTTAATGTGAGTTTTTGAAATTCAAACACTTGAATTTAAAAAGCCATGTTGAGTTAATAAATTAAGTGTGGCTTAATTTATTTTCGGTTAGTTCCTTTGTTGCTTGAGAGGATTTTGGGGAAAAAGAAGGCAATAAGCTTAGAGATCATCTTCTTCATCTTCGATGAAGAACGCAAAGAACGAACGATTCCCAACGAAGAACGTTGAGCCCTCGGAGACCGTTTACCGCGACGCCATACCCGCGACGCGCCACCCTTTGTTCTTCTTCCCACGTCAAAGGAAGGGAGACGACGTTCCATCTCAGACAATCTCCGTCAACATATTCGAATCCTATTTCCGTGACATCTCTTCCCGTGACGGTTTCTCTGCGATGAATTTCTCCGCGACAAAAACCTCATTCAAGCCGCGCTCGAGGTAGGGGGTTTACATGTTTTCTATACGTGATTCTCTTCCGTCTTTTTTCCGCATCTATTTGGACCGCATGATATCAGTTAATGACAGGAGGCCGGACCGCAAAAACCCGGCCGTCCCCCTCCCTTATTATTTTTCTTGTTGTTGCGGATCGAGCGGCAAGGATGCGTGACATCGTCACACCGTATGAGATCGAGCGGCAAGCATGCGCGACATCGTCACGCCGTGCGGGATCGAACGGCAAGAATGCGCGACGTCGTCACATCGCGCAATCAAATTTTTTAAACTCTCGTGCATGGGTATTTGATTGCAAGGTGTTCGTATAATTTATTTTGGATAAATTATACCCTCTTTGTGATTAAATCCATGTGTTAATTATTTGCCAATTGATAACACCTAACGCGGAGGACGCGGGCAAAACAAACACGGCCCGACAACCCTCCGCAGCTTGTTTACCGATGTGCGGATCAACGGACGATGATGAAGAAGGCTACTATGGCGTTTGAATCCCTTCGCAGTGAATTTCGGGTCCCGGGAGGACCGTTGGTGAAGACGGCAGGAGAAACGGACCACCGGAGCGCATCTGGGGGTCCGCGGAAGGCGGTGGCGGCGCGCCGGCGACCGGCGGCGGCGGCGCGCCGACGGAAGGCTGGCAGCGGCGATTCGCGGCCGGCTTCAATTAGCGGCGAGGGGGGGGGGGAGCCGCGCACCCCGCTCCATGGCTTCCGCTCGGCCGGCCGGGTCGGGCCAGGCCCAGCCGGGTCGGGTCAACCTGGTTCGGGTCGACCCAGTTCGGGCTGACCTAGGGGGGGTCGGGCCGGGTCGGTCCGGTCCCAGACCCCCCGTTTTTGGACCCACATTGGTCTTTTTCCCATATCGTGAGCTTTAGACCTCCGATCGACACACCGTTAGCAGCGCTGCGATCCTTGGATCAAGGCGGTTATTTTCGTATATCGCACTCAAAGTTTCGAAACACTTTGGGTTCGGCCGGGTTGGTTCGGATACGAAACCAACCGGGCCCTCTGAGCAAAAACGCTTATATCTTGAGCTCAGGATGTCCGATTGACGTGTCGTCGACTTTGATGGATTTATCTAAGTGAGGCGGATCTTTTGGCTTACTCTGCTCGAGGTTTGGATGCCTTCGGAGTGTGGTCGGGTTGGTTCGCTCACAAAACCAACTGGGCCCCTAGAACGAAAAAGTCAATAACTCACTGACCGAGTGTCTGATTGACGCGCCGTCTGTCTCGTTGAATTCCTATTGATGAGACGGAACTTTTGGCATACTTCACACGAGTTTTGGTTGTTGTTGGATAGTGTCCGGGTTGGATTGTACCTGAAATCCAACCGGGCCCTTGGAACAGAAAAGTTGTTATCTTTCAGACCAGAGGTCCATTTGACGAACCGTCAGCGGGGTTGGTGATCACATTGAGAAACGGTCCCTATGAGTATACCCTATGAGAGTTCGAGGTACAGTTGAGATACGGCCGGGTTGGTTCGCTCACGAAACCAACTGGGCCCCTTGGATGAAAAGGCTAATAACTCACAGACCGAGCGTCCGATTGATGTGTCCTCTATTGCGTTGAGAACCCTATGATGAGGTGGTCCTTTGTGATACTTCTTCGTGGGACTTTGTGATACTTGGAGTATCGACCTGTAGCTCGTGGAGCGGACCCTCCCGGAAACGAGCGTACAGAGTACGGAGACCGCGTAACCGGCTGAGACCTAACAACTGCTTGACCGACTTGACTTAGAGTGAGTCGACTAGCCTAGTGGACGGAGCGCCCGGTATTTGGCAATAGACCCACAGCAGACGGAGCGCCCGGTAGTTGGCCGCAGACCCGTGGTACTCGATAGGAGGAGTACCTCTGTAGGCTTTTAGGGAGAGCGCCTGGTATTTGGCGACAGACCCACAGCGAACGGAGTGCCCGGTAGTTGGCCGCAAACCCGTGGGACTCGACAGGAGGAGTAGCTCAGCAGTCTTAGGTTAGTGAGCAGTACCTCGGAGTCGTGACAGGACCACTGTACACTCCAGAGACGGGGCTCTTCAGCAGTTATAGTATCGATAATGAAAATCTTAGTTTGAGCTGAGTCTATGAACTTTGTGTTTCCTCATGATTGAGATGGGTTACTTGATAACTTAGGTTTATGTATGGGAATATACATGGGTAGTGGTTATTCGTTGATTTCATAATCCTTGTGTTTCCTCGGGATTGAGATGGGTTACCTGATAACTTAGGTATATGTATGGGCATATACCTAAGTAGAGGTTATCTGTTGAGATCTTCTTTGTGGTTATCCTTGTTGGTTTTAGTGAGACCTTGAGGGTCTCGGGGTCCCTACTGAGTATCGTTATACTCACCCCTGCACGGGATATGCCCGCACCTCGTTGTGTTGGTTGCAGATGACGGGCAGTACTGACGGAGGCCGAGTGTTCGAGGACTGGACGATACCCGGAGGTGGTCTACACGACGAGTCAGTACCTGGAGGTGGACTACACGACGATTCAGTATCCGGAGGTGGACTTCATGGCGAGATGACACTCGGAGGAGTTGACGGGCGAGATCGTTGTAGAGGTTATCTGTACCTACCCTTTAGGTAGGATCCGTGGTGGATGATCAAGGAGTTGCGCCATCTGTACCTACCCTTCGGGTAGGATCTGAGGAGGACGACCCAGGAGATGCTTCCGTCCTTCTAGCTGTTGTCTTTTTCTGTTGTACTTTGTTCAGTTGTAGTTTTACTTTCTTTTGGGTTTGTATTCTGGCCCATTTACTTTTCAGCACTTCTCTTTGTACTTAGTGTTTTACTTCCGCTTCTACTCTGTGGTGTTTTGTTTACTTTTATAAAGGCAATGCCTTCCCAGTTATCGGGATTTATTCCTTTGGTTCTAATCGCCATCCCCTCGTCTATGGAAGGGGGGCTTGGGGTAGTCACGGCATGGGCCCTGAGGATGGGTCATGACAATAACGACACCATTATCTATAAAAAAATATTTACTTATGATTTAAAAATGTCATTTGTTTATATATCTCATCGTAAGAAGGACAAGAAATATAATCATTACAACAAGAAAAGAGAATAAACCTTAACAACTGAAATTACCAATTATAACAACATGATTAAAAATGGTCAATTCATCAAATTTCCTTTTATCTTTAAATTTCTTTTTATTAAAAATGTTCTGTCATAACCTATTAACATTATAGTGTAGACAACCATATAACATAAATAAATAAGAAATCTATTTTCCATTTTTATTTCATCAAAATAAATCACATAATGTATGAATTTATGGATAAACATATTTTGGGAAAAACTCTAGATCATTTTAGTTCAAGGGTAGCCTATCCTAATAGATATCCACAAGCAAGTTCAAAAAATGATCTGATCTAAAGGGATATTAGGATTATTACAAAAAAAATTATTACAAAACATATTAATCTATTAGTTAACACACATGGTGTGTCCTCATAATCGTATAATATTTAGAAATCATAAAAAATTAGAAACAAAACTTATGTTTTTGTTTTATTGAAGCCATTTTTATCTAGAAATCAATGAAAAAAATTCAATACATACCAATAATAGGGAATATATGCAATGGTTATCATAGAAATACCGAAAATAAAGTAAACATAATGATAGAAAACTGGTTCAATGGTATCTATGAGATCACATAACAATAAGAGAATATAGTAGAAGAAAAGGGAAAACAAAACAATGAAACCCACTTTAGATTAAACAGTATATCAATAAGTACTAATGGGAATGAATCATTCCAAAATATCCTAAACTCACCATAGGGTTCAAGAGATAAAAGGATCCAGATGCTGGATGAAAAATCAATCAATTCAATATAATTATATAAAATTGTGGTTCCGGATATATTGATGTTGTAAACCCCATTCACAATGAGAATATAAATATTTATATGACACAGTACAAATTTAGTTTATATGAGTTAAAATAATCATGATAGACCATTTAATGATGTGAAAAAGCTTTAAGGAATGTAATGATATCAATTTATAAATCTTTTCATGACATGATCCAGACAACATGATTACATTGTGTATAATGTTCATGATGTGAATGTGTCACATAGATTTCTCTATTTCCAATTTTCGTTGGAAAAATCTAAACCAACTATTAAGCATTCCAAATCCTATTTGTCTGTTATAATATTTTTTTCATATTTATCCCCATTATATTTTAATTCATGCCAACACACATCCCAATTCCATTGTTCATTTCCATAAAAAAAAATTCAAACCCAAAGGAAATTTTATACCAACGTGTTTTTTATTATAAATGAAACCCAAAATAAATAATGTTAAACCCAAACACTTGGGAAACATGCATGTAAATGACTAGATCTCACTGATATAATCAAAGAAGGGATTTATAATATGGATTCATTATCATGGTGATTATTAGTAAGGAATATACTGATGAAACGAACTATTCCATTACATTATTAACATAATATTAGATCAACATCTCTATTGGAAATAAATCATTAACACCAAATTTAGGGTGAAAGGTTTTTACAATGAAAATTTGAAGATAATGTCAATATAAATATTACATGGGTTCTGTATTTTATAAAACATATTTTTTATCCTTATTGTTGTTAAAAATAATCATATCATTTGAAAAATTTGGAGAAATTAGTTGAGCCCCCAAAATTTTAATTTAGTACAAACAAAGGTCATCCTTTTCAAGGAAGAAACCTCAAATGGAACTAGCCTTTAAATATCATCATTATCTTGATTTTTCATCATTATTACTCAAATATATAACTATTGAGTCTTACTGGAGTTCAAAAAGTAATATAAAATAAGAAATATATATATATATATATACATACCTTGTAATAATTTGATTTGGTTGAGATAAAAAAAATGAAAAATGGTTTCACCAAAAAATGATTTGATGAAAGAGTAGAAAAAATATTTATTCCAACCTGATATCAATTTCATTTATCCAAACAGTATTTTTATTGGATCAAGCATATTACTATGTTTTATCACTATTTTCATTCTCACATTCAACAACCCAAATTTATAGACAAGATGAATATATATGTTCGACACAATATACATAGATATGTAAATATAAAATAGTCTAATTTTGAGTTAATGAATATTCGTGATGTTCTTATAGAAAAAATAACATATTTGATCATAAATTCATCAATACCAAATTTTTGATAAAGGATACTTAATTAATAAATCCATTAAAAGTTACATATATATAGTATTAAAGATAAATATATGAATAAAATAATTCCAAATTGTCTATTATATGATTATTATTAAAATTATATGTTTATAATAATCCGGAATGATCATATCCCCCTTTAAAAAAACCCATTATAAGTTAAATAATAAAAAAACACATTTTTATTTTATTTTATTTTTAATTATAAATATTTATTAAAATATTATAGGATTAAAAAGTGGAAATATAGACATACTTTTTCAATATCTTTCTTTATATTCCTTTTCCAATCATACATTATAAATTAAGTACAATTACGCTTATATCAATGCATCAATAATAGAATTTATTAAATGATTGGTAATAGTAGTTTCCTCTATATTTTATTTAAAACGTCAATAATTAGTATAACTTATTCTTGATATTGTTTACAGAAATGTTTTTGTGGGTCGTGATTGAACATATACCGATTGTTTGAATCATTTTTAAGGAATGATTTTATGTTCCTCAAGTCATATATATATATCTATTATGATAGTAATGGATGACGGTATCCCTATATGTGAATATGACATATCCTATTTATTGATTTAATGAACAGTTATTATATTAAAATTTTCAATTAGTTAGTTATAACATCATTGTGATTACTTCCATCAGGGATATGATAAATTTGTTCTTTCATTTTTATAGTAGGTAGATTTAATATTTTAGACATTCCACATAGTACATTAACCCTTATTATACTTTGAAGCTTCATATTCGACTTTCTCCATCTTTATTTTTCAATCATCCCATATCCCCATCTCTATAGGTCCCCTTACAGTTTCCCTTTTTTTATTTACATCATTTTTAATCTAGAAATTATTATATATTTTTTAAATGGATATATTGGTGAATCTATTTTATTGATGTTATATATAACTAACTTATATTAGGATACAATTGAGATGAAATGTATTTATTTTCTATTGATGTTAATTGACATATAAAGATATTATCTCGAGACTTTAAATATGAATATTCATAAGCCTTTTGATATGAATCAATTTTGGAGTTGGATAGCACTACCTGGGGATAAAATAATATATATTTCATAACCATCATCACCTAATTATTAAAAGGATATATTGTTGTGATTCTATATCCATCATTATTATGTGAATTGAGGAACATTCATATTTAAGTAAAAAAATTATTTAATTATGTAATCAACATAAAAAGAACGTGTAAATTTGTTATAAAGAAATTTAAATTAACTTTATTGATGTTATATTTTATTTATAAATTTTCATGGATTATAAGATTTAGAAAATAATTTCCATTTAGAATATTTTCAGCCTCTTAAACGCTAATAATCCATTAAACAAAATAATGACTGGAAATATTTTTTGGGAACATATTTTTCCATAATCTTCTTCAAATTATTTGATCCTTAAAACAATGGATTTGTTCATATAAATATCAAAACCCTTTGGAATGGACCCTAGCATATAATATTCCATGTTTCACCTTCAGGTTCATCAGTCTTATCTAAAGTATTATAAACCATAGAAAATTTATTTTGGTGATCTATATTTTATTTACACTATATATCCCTTGATATATTAATATTACCAAGTTATTCATCACCTAGAAAATTATATTAATTAGTTTTATTAAATGTATTATTATTCAATAGAATGCATTGATAGTGTAATAACTAACAACAAAATGCCCGATAGATTAAATCTCTACCAGTCTCTCTTTATCATATGGAATAAAAATGAAAATTTTATGAATTTTCCTTACTAGATTTAATGGTTTTTAATACCTGGAATTTAATAAGAAATCATCACACACATTATCATAATAACAACCACCCATCCAATGATCTATAATAAATTACAAAAATTGACAATAAATTTTGACAGTGATTTCAATTGTTACCAAGAAAATTATGATGAAATATGATTTTTCTAATAGCTAATTTTGAATTTATTACAATTAAAAGTCCCAAATATATTGACAATATATTAAACTAATTATAAATAATCTAATATATAAATAATAGAACTTATTTTTTATTGTTAATGATGTTTCATTATGATTGAATCTCTTCACCCATTATGTTATAAGATCCAAATTTTCATAATCTATATTCCTATGATTTTCATAACACTCCCCCATATTTGTATCTAAATATAAATAATTATCATCAAACATCGTTTTTTTTCTAGAAATTTTTTTTCACTATATTTAAAAAATATATCCATGATTCATGAATATATCCCATTTCAATCATGTATGTAAACATGTATGTCCACTTCATCCAATTATTGTTGAACTATTTATGAACCATAACATTGTTCATTGGATATTATGAAGTTGAACGATTCATTATAGATATATTCTCTATATGAGATTTAAATTTTTTTCATTTTTTGTAATATTTATAATTGGAGTGGATAAAAAAAATTATATTTATAAATTTTTCATATTTTCTAGTAAAAATAGAGAAAAAGTGATTCTTAGATAGCATATAAAATGAATAAATACAGAAATATATATGACAGAACAATTATATCGTTGTATTTTATTGATGATTTTAAAAAATTATATACATTTCTTTAATAAAATACTTTAAAACAATATATTTTATTAAAATTTTATCAATGTAGATATTTAATAGTTTGAAATATATTTTTAAATGAAAACAAAAATGTACCATCACATTTAAATTTGAAGAAACTCAATGGGAAGTAGAAATGAACACATATATATATATTGTTTCATAATGATAATGTTATAAAATTATGGAATATGATGCACTAATTTCTATGAAAATTTTATCATAATGATGTTCTAAACTTCATAATTTGAGAATGATTTACAATATTGGAAAATTAAGTATATTACCTAATTTTTATATTTACTTTCCATTACATGAAAGGTATTGCATTAATTAATGATTAATAATGTATAAATTAAATAAATATCTAGATATTAATAGATTGTTTTAAATGTATTATGGAAATATTTCTTGTTAGCATATATTTTATTCTGTTTTAATTCTTATATTCTTATCCATGGTGTAAGGGTTGTAAATAGATACACTTAATTAAGAGCTAGAATAAAAAATATCATGTTAGGATGTCCCTATGCCTCTTCCTAGATAGATATGTATTTTTAAATATACTCTTATGTATAAAAAAATATACTGAAGATATCGCTTCGGTAGTTTCCATCAGATACGTTGATTTTTGTCTATAACATAGTATGAATATAATTTTTCTGTGTTTAAATTTTACTAAATTTATATATTAATAATAATATTACCCTTTTATAAATCCATATATGATTGAAATTTATATTTTAAAAAATAAAAAAAATATAGTAGATTAGTATAGATATCATCTAGTAGATCATTATCACTATCAAATTCCAATGTATTATCCTCTTTTGTATATGGTTTCAATTGATGCCATACCCAATATAAATAGAAATTATACCTCGATGTTAAATTATATTTATAGAAATAGAGATTTCATAAGAACATTCATATTGAATAATTATTCTATAATTTTTGGCTGAACGATATAAACGTTGATTCCTTTAATAAGGAGTTTGTGTGAAATAGTAAGAAACTCCAAAAAATTTCCAGCTACAATTGATAATAAAATAAAATACTAAATAATTTAACTGCATGAAAGAAAATTGTTATAGGAATGTGACACATGCCACATATTCCTTTTAAATCAATTTTTCATACCTTAATAATTCATTCTAAATAAATAGGGATCATAACATATTATTTTCCTATGAAAGAATAACCCAATATTAATTGTATCATTAACAGTAAAGAATAATCTTTTTACTACTATAAAATGATTTTTTAGGACAATCATTAAATGTACACATGAACTCATTGTATAATATACGTTGACTATATTTAGTTAGATAAAATATAATTCTAATCATTATTAAAATAATTTCATTAGAAAATGTTGTAAAACATTCATCATCTGAAATATATTTTTTACTCAATAGAGTATTTAATTTCAATGAAAAATCTAAAAATTAATTATTCACTATATCTTCTGAATTTATATAATTATTTTTAAAAATAGACTTATAATAGTCATAAATCAAAAATAAGAATGTCATTTGTTCTATTCTATTAGAATTATCATTAATTCATTTTGGCGTTAGGGGTGAAAAATCGTTAAAATTGAATAACATAAAGATCAGTTAATGATATAATCAACATATATCTATAAAAGTTTAACATGGTTTGATTATATTTTCATGACTATTATTGGATCCATAAATACAATAAAAATAATTTTATAATTGAATCTATTAAATCTCTCATACTATACTATTATTTATTAATTCAAGCCATATAATTCATAAAATTTTTTGAAAAAATGATTTAACATTTAATTATTTTTAAAAATAATTGATTATAATATATAAATTTAAAATAATGAATAAATAAAATATAAATTTTTACACAAATTTTTCATTTTTGAAACAATTTTTTTGTTTTGTATCTAGAAAATCCTCCCACCATATATTTATCATAAAATGATAGACCAACTAAATCGTAAAGTGATGTTTTGTATAGAATAATGAAAAATTAATGTATAGTGATTGAATATTATATTAGGGGATGGGATATGATTTATTAAGATGAATTAATTGTTGGATCCATGGCCTTCTATGCATGAATTGGAGGATGGTTTGTGTTTGTTGTCAATCCTCATTGGAAGTTCATAATGTGTACCAGAAAAGTGATCGTGCAGTTCGAACCGACAACAGCAAAGTGTTTTTGGAAAATATACTTGCGTGTTGTGTTTTAGAAGGAGAGGAAACATGCACACCATATGTTTTTCAAGATCAGAACATGGAAAAATGGCAAAAGGATAAGGCCCGCGCAAGTTTTGGGATGGTCGCGCAAGTGACTTCTACGATGAGAATGGACTTGCGCGCCAATGCCAAGGAGGTTAGGAAGTTGCATGCCTATTGTTCTTTATGACCAGAACTTCAAAATTTGGAAAATGTAATAGGGTTTCACAAGTATTCGTTGGTTGCACAAGTGATTTATGCGACAGAGGGTACGATAGTTAGAGCTGCGCGCCGGGACTTGCGCACCGTGAAGACACTTGTGTGCCACCGCCTAAGGGGGCCAGTTTTCCTATAAATAGAGAACCATCCCTCCTCATTTGTAACTAAGTTCAATACATAGAGATTTTTTGATCTCTCGTCGTGCAAGTGGTTGAGTCGAGCAAGTGGTTGTTGGGTCGCGCAAGTAGAGGTTGCGCGCTGGTTGTTGGCTGCGTGACCAAGGTTGTTTGGGAGTTAAAGGTGCAGTGTCGCGCAAGTTTGGAGTTGATGGAGGCAGTGTCGTGCAAGTGTGTTGGTGTCTCCTGCGCTCCGATTTTGTACCACGCAAGTGACTTGCGCGCCATTCTTGAAACTTGCGGGCCGGTCTTGGAGAAGCGTGCCAGGTGAGGTTGTTGTACGCCGGACCATTGGGTGGTACACGAAAACTGGAAGATTTACCGATACCTTCGGTGCAAAGTGGGATTAGTATACGAGTGAAAGTTGGACTTCAACAGATAATATACATTAAACAGAGGATGCATTTTTTTGCAATGATGAAGAGACCTTCATGTCTATAAACTGAGTGGGACTTCACCAAAGGCTATAAGCCCGGGGGAGTCAACGGGAGAGACCCATGGGACGCAGTGAGCTATCCCTAAAGAATTGTAAAGGCACTGAGCCTAGGAAATAGTGACTGTTCCCAAACCATTGTAATCTACATCTAGTGAAGTTTAGTGTATTTAGGTACAACCGACAACCTTCTGGTGTTTTCTCCTTGAACGTATCAATTAGTGATGAACCAATTAAAAAGTGTTGTTTCTTCTCTGTGCATGTGAGTGTTTTCTTTCTGATCATATTCATCATTCAGGTTCAACAAGTTCCTACCAACATGGGAACAAGATCCATCACATTAAAAGAAAAAGTTTTCACCCTAATTCACCCCCCCCCCCTCTTCGAGTGTCTCGGGGTCCTTTAAATGGTATCAGAGCCAGGTTGCAGGTGCTTAATCTGTCTTTTATCATCATGGAGAATGAAGTCAATGTTAGGGGAGTCCCTCACTTCGATGGAAGTAATTTCCAAATATATAATAACAGAATGAGATCTCATCTAAGATCTCTTGGAATGGAAGTTCTATTCTCTACTATGCAAGGAATACAAGTCACTGATCCAACAGGGCTGGCTATGACTGACACAGATAGGAAAATTCAAGAGGCAGATGCTAAAGCACAAAATCCACTCACCACATCCCTTTCTAATCAGATCTACCTAAAGGTGATGAATTGCACCTCAGAAAAATCCATGTGGGAAAAACTTGAGAATATCTATGAAGGAGATAGAAAAGTGAAGGATTCGAAACTACAAGTGTTGCACAATAGGTTTGATGATTTGAAGATGCATCCTGATGAGAATGCATATTCCTTCTTTAATCGAATCACTGAAGTAGTTGGAGCAATTCGGGGCCTAGGAGAATAAATCAATGTTGTTGACATTGTTAAGAAAATTCTGAGAATACATCCACCTCTGTACATTGCAAAGGTATTATCCCTTGAGGAAATATATCTTTCAAAACTTTCTCTAGATGACCTCCTAAGTAGCTTGGTCGAATATGAAATGAGAATCTAACCATAAGATGATACGACTCGTGTGAGAAAGGAAATGGAATTTAAGTCCATGGATCAACTAAAAATTTCAAAAGATAGTAGTGTTGATGATGACGAAGAAAAAGAGAATCTTTCTCTTATTCTAAATATGTTCTAGAAGGGAAAAGGGAAATTCAAAGGGATGTTACCTCTCACATGTTTTGTTTGTGGAAAAGTTGGGCACATTACCTCTCAGTGCCTAAGAAAGATCAATGATGAAGATAGTGAAGATGAAAGATTTGAGAAGCCTCAGAGAAAGGTTTTCAAAAAGGGAGACTTCAAATCAGGAAAGAAAATGCCAAAGAAGAGTTTTTTCTGTGAACAAGAAGAATATGATAATGAATTCTGTGATAAAGAACCAGAATTCAAAACTGGGATCCATGCATCCATGATGGTCACTATTGAAAAGTCAGAAGATACTGTGGAGAAAAACAGTTGAAAACTTTTGTAGATCACAAGATGAAACTTAAGGATGTTGTTAGTAAACTTATGAATAAATGTAAGAGTTGAAATAAGTGGAAATCAATTGTAGAAGAATCAACTGAATACGTTGATCAACTTGAAGCTGAAATTGAACAACTGGAAGAATTTGTGAAGGTACAGTCTAAAATAATTGAAAGCAATGATGATGTAGTGTATTTGAAACTGATAATTGAAGAGCAGGAAAAGGTCATCAATGACCTCACCTCTAGAATAGAAGAAAAATCCAAGACTTCTAGGGGTCTTGAGGAGGAAGTTGTTACTCTTAAGAGATTGATACTGAATCAATTCCAAAAGAATCAAAGAAGAAAATATAGTTTGCAAGATTCTCAAATGCAGAATTACTGGTAAGAGCCAAGTGTGGCTCTGATGGGGTTGAATAAATATTGAGTTATCAAAGACCCACTTACATGGGAAAGAGTGGAATTAGCTGTGAAGTTGAGACATCAACAGCTGGAAGTGAAAAGATCCAAAAGAAAGATAAGATGAAAGTTGAACATGTTGAAATGTTGCCTAAAGTGCTGAAAAAGGAACACTCAATCGAAACTAAAAGGTGAACTGAAAATTATCCTTAGAAATTCAGAAATGACAGGAATCCTAACTATTCTCCCATGGAATAAGGTATGAGGAGAAATTCAAGTGAGAAGACATTTCCTCTCATGAAGTGTCAGTTCTGTGGCTATCTGGTCCATACAATGTCTTACTGCAAAGAGGCAAGAAGCTATCTGAATGGATAAGATATAGGAATTCGAAAAAGGAAAACAAATTCATATCCTATTTCTTATATAAGAAACAATTTCTATGGATATTGCTTTTTTTGTTCTAACTTTCGTCATAAGGCGGCTAAATGCAGGCAGAGAAGGGACATGGACACCTCATACTGAAGTTCAATACAAGTAAATTCACGTCAGCAAGACAGTGTTGCACTTTCAAACATGTTTTCTCCTCTCAAATAAGATTTTGACTATGAAGAACCTGGGTATGCAGAAGAAATAATTGAAAGGATATCATTACTCTATACTCAATCCAATGTCTCATGGAAGGAAGGGAAGAAGATTGATAAATCCAACCTTGCATAGGTGGCCTTCAAGGCTACAGAGAACAACAGTACCTGGATTCTGGATAGTTTTTGTTCATCTCATATGACCGGTAATGATGGCCTGTTAACGGATATCAAAAAGAAGGTTGATGGTACTGTACGATTTGGTAATGATGGAGCTCTGAAAATCAAAGTGAGTGGAAGTACCGAATTAGCTAATGGATAATTAAAGAAGAATGAAGTCCTTTATGTAGATGGACTACATCATAATCTACTCAGTGTGAGTCAACTCTATGACTCGGGACTTATAGTTACTTTTAATCAGAAAGGTTGCACCATCAAGGGAAAGATAGAAAATTCTATTATGAAGGGATGCAGAACAGAAGGCAACTTGTATCAGGTTGATAGTGAAGAAAATGTCTGTTTTATGACTGTTGAAAAAGAAAACAATTTGAGGCATCAGAGACTGGGACACATCAATCAAAAAGACATGGAGAAAATATTAAAATTGAGAATTGTCATGGACATTCCCAACTTGAAGTGTGAGCGTGAAAAGTCTTGTGATGCTAGCATTCGTGGGAAGTTGGTCTGCAGTTCATATTGGCCAAAGACGAAAAGGGCATCTCACCTTCATGATCTGATTAATACAAATGTATGTGGCCTGATAAATGTTGCTGGAACTCATGGAGAAAGGTACTTTGTCCTTTTAAAAGATGATTATAGTAGAATGGCTTGTGTGATGGTCATTCAAAGGAAATGACAAGTCTTTGACTGCGTGAAAACATATCGGCGAATCACCGAGAATGATACTCGACAAACAATCAAGGTGTTGCGATCTGAAAATGGAGGAGAATACAAGTCCATTGAATTTGAAAATTATCCGGAGAAGCATGGGATATAGCATGAGGTAGCTACTATGAGAACTCCACAACAAAATGGTGTTGTTGAACGTAGGAATCGACAGGTGAACAACATGTCACGAACTATTCTGATTGAGAGTCGTATTCCATGGCATTACTAGAAAGTGGTTGTTCAAGCTGCAGTGTATATTCAGAATCGAACATGACATTATATGGGTGAGATGAAGACACCATATGAATTGTGGCATGGAAGGAAGCCCACTTTAAAATACTTTCATGTCTTTGGCTGTAAATGCTTCATCAGGAACAAAGAAGGAAATCAAGGGAAGTATGGCGACAATGCAGATGAAGAAATTTTCCTCGGTTACTCAATGAATTGAAAAGCCTACAAATGTTTCAACAAGATTTTAGGAAGGATTTTGGAAAGCATTGATGTTAATATAATTGAAGGGAAAACCAGAAATGCTTCAAGGATGTCATATGATGATATAATAGAATGTGAGAAAAAAAGTAAACATGGAGAAAATACAAATACAAAAATAGAGGAAGTTCTACAAAATAATCAGCAGTCACATCATTATGTTTACTCAGAAGAATAATCTGAGAAGAAACTATGGCTGTAGATAATGAAACTGAACCTCGCAGGAGAAATCGAAGAGCTGATATTGATCAATCCAACATAATTGGGACAGGAGTTCACCCACTCAATCAAGAAGGATGAGGAATAACACACAATCTGCATTGTTGTCAGTTGTGGAGCCATCCACATTCGAATAAGGTGCAAATGATGAATCTTGGGTGAATTCCATGAATGAATAATTAGATCATATTGACAAGAATCAGACATGGGATCTTGTCTAGAGACCCGATGGTCACAATTTGATTGGTACCAAATGGATCTTCAAAAATAAGTTTGATGAGCATGGATGTGCCATCAGAAACAAGGCACGACTGGTATGTAAAGGATACTCCCAGATTGAAGGAATTGATGTTGAAGAACCCTTTTCTCCAGTGGCTAGTCTGGAGTCAATCACGATTTTCCATGCCATGGCACTCCAAAGAGGATATAAAGTATATCAAATGGATGTCAAGATAGAATTCATGAATGGTTTACTCGAAAAGAAGTCTACATTGGAGAACCAGTGGGTTTTTTTCTAGGTACTGATGAAACAAAGTTCTGCAAACTGAAGAAAGCTCTATATGGTTTGAAGCAGGCACCACGGGCGCGGTACTCATGGCTGGATTCGTATCTCAAGAAGATGGAATTCAAAAGTGGAGGAGTAGATCACAATCTCTTTGTGAATAATTATCCAAAAGATCATTTCATGGTTCTAGTCTACATTGATGATATCATATTTGGTGGCAGTAGGCAGAAATCAGTGGATGAATTTTCCAATCACATGAAATCAGAATTTGAAATGTCTATGATTGGGGAGCTCACATATTTCATGGGGATATAGGTGATTCAAAAGAAAGATTACACTTTCATTTCTTAGGAAAAGTATGCAAGAGATCAGTTGAAAAATTTTAATATGCATGACTCCAAACCAATGTGAACTCTTATTGCAGTTTGAACTAAACTTGGAATGCATGAGGATGGGGTCTCGGTTGATCCCACCATGTACAGAATGATCATTGGGAGCCTACTGTACCTGACAACGACACAACCAGATATTGTATTTTCCACATGTATTGCAGCCCACATTTAGAGTAATCCAAAAGAGGAACATATGGTGGCAGTCAAATGAATCATGAGGTACATTCAAGGTACACATAACTTTGGGTTATATTTTAATGCAGGCGGGGACAGTGAATTATCAGCATTTTCTGATGCTGACTGGGCTGGTGATGTAGTAGACAAAAAGTCCACCAGTGGTGGAGCCTTCTATATTGGGTAGAAATGTGTTGGCTGGTTAAGCAATAAACAAGAAAGTACTTTTCTTAATACTGTTGTAGCTGAGTATATATCTGCCACAAAGTCATGCACTCAACTACTATGGATGAAGCAACAATTAACAGATATTGGTGATGAAGTAATGAAACCAATGGTGATTTAACATGATAACAAGAGCACAATTGATCTCACGAAGAACCATGTTCATCATTCTCGTACAAAACATATTGAAATCGGGTATCACATTATCAAAGAAAAAGTTGAGAAAGGGGTGATTAGAATTGATCATTTGGGAACTGATGGGCAAGTGGCTGATATCCTGACCAGGGCACTGTTAGCGGCTTGGTTTGAGAACCATCGGTTGAACCTCGGTGTTCAGCCACCTCCCAGTGCATAAGGAGTTTCACAATACCCCCTCTCCCTAATTATGATAACTGTTTTAATCCCTTTATGGATGGGATACAGGTTTTTGGGGGAGATACTATCCAGGGGGAGTATGGTTTGAGTAGAACATTGAACAATTTTCTGGTCTTTGGGTTTATTGTCAATGGGGGAGAAATGAATAAATTTATAATTTAGGAATGTTTAGGCATGTAATGCTCATGCTCATGTTATGCGATGCGAATTTAGTGTCAGTTATAGGATGAGAAGGATGAGAAGGAATTTATCGGTCATGCAATGCTTCTTGGGTGTCATTGAGAATTCCAAAGCAATGGAACCCAATTCAAGATTCCTCTCTTTTTTTCTACACCGAGCATTTCTCACATAGACTTAGAGTGTTGGATAAGTTTATTCTTGTGGTTTTTGTTTTCACATGGATGGGGATTTGTTGAATTTACATTCTTATTGCCAACAAACCCAAAGAGGGAGATTGTTGAAACCATGGTCTTCTATGAATGAATTGGAGGATGGTTTGTGTTTGTTTCCAATCCTCATTGGAAGTTTACAATGTGTACCAGCAAAGTGATTGTATAGTTCCAGCCGACAACAGTATTGAAGGTGGAACCATTTCACAGTGTTTGCCAAATTTTTGGGCCTGAAAATCGACAAATGGGGAAAAGTGTTTTTGGAGAAGATACTTGCATGCCATGTTTTGAAGGAGAGGAAACAGGCGCGCCATATGTTTTTCAAGATCATAACATGGAAAATGGAAAAGGGAAAAGGGTCGTGCATGTTTTGGGATGGTCGTGCAAGTGACTTGTGCGCTGAGAAAGGACTTGCGCGCCAATGCCAAGGAGGTTGGGAAGTTGCATGCCTATTGTTCTTTATGATCAGAACTTCAAAATATGGAAAAGGTAAGAGGGCCACGCAAGTATTGGTTTGGTCGCGCAAGTGAGTTACGCGACAGAGGCTAGGGCAGTTAGAGCTACGCAGTAGGACTTGCGCACCGTGATGACACTTGCATGCCACTGCGCAGGGGGTCCAATTTTCCTATAAATAGAAGACCACCCATCCTCATTTATAAGGAAGTTCAAGACATAGAGATTTTTCAAGCTCTCTTCGTGGAAGTTGTTGAGTCGCGCAAGTGGTTATTGGGTCACGCAAGTAGAGGTTGTGCGCTGGTTGTTGGTGGTGCCACCAAGGTGGTTTTGGAGTTCAAGGTGCAGTGTCGTGCAAGTTTGGATTTGAAGGAGGTAGTGTTGCACAAGTGTGTTGATGTCACCTGCGCCCCGATTTTGTACCGTAGAAGTGACTTGTGCGCCATTCGTGAAACTTGCGCGCCGATCTTGGAGAAGAGCGCCAGGTGAGGTTGTTGTACGTCGGACCTTTTAGAGCTGCACGACAACTGGATGAATGCCTGATACCTTCAGTGAAAAGTGGGATTAGTATACGAGTGAAATTTGGACTTCAACAGAGTATCTACATTCAACAGAGGATGCATTTTTTTCAATGATATAGAGACCTTCACGTCTATAAACTATGTGGGACTTCACCAAAGGCTGTGAGTCAGGGGAGTCAACGGGAGAGACCTGAGGGATGCAGTGAGCTATCCCTGAACAATTGTAAAGGCAGTGAGCCTGGGACAAAGTGACTGTTCCCTGCCCATTGTAATCCACATCTAGTGAAGTTTAGTGGATTTAGGTACAACCTAAAACCTATCGGCGTATTCTCCTTGGACGTAGCCCTTAGTGGTGAACTTTGTAAAAAGTGTTGTGTCTTCTCTGTGCATGTCAATGTTTTCTTTCTGATCATATTCATCATACAGGTTCAACAAGTTCCTACCAACGTGGGAACAAGATCCATCATGTTAAAAGAAAAAGTTGTCACCCTAATTCACCCCTCCCCTCTCAGGGTGTCCCGGGGTCCTTCATTAATTCTCAAAATAATACTATCCTCCATTGAATACAACTTGATTCTTCTTTAGGTCTATCTCATAGATACTGATTGTGAGTTTCCTTAATAAATCCATAAATCTCCTCTACTACATCTAAACAATTTTATAACACCATAAAAAACTCATTCTTACATATAATGGAACCCAAAATAATATTCAAATGGAATATAATTCCCCTTGGATGTTACATGCTGGTCCACTAACACATTCTCCCACTACAACTAGTTGAAGTAACACACAAGCAATTATGAAATAGTATACATACCCAACATCAATACATTTTCCTCCTCTCAAAAAATCTATATTTTCTTCAAGGATTATGAAATTGTTCTCTACAATAGTACGCAAAGAAATTTTCTAGGTCCTCTTATTAGGGTAATATATCTAGCATTTTATTGGATTAATGATGTTTATGTAATTGGTGAAAATACATCATATATATCAAATACCCAAAAAATAAAATTATTTCAAAAAAATTGATTTATTGGAAAAATAATAGGGTTATTCATACATAGTTCCATAGTTTTCACATCTTCATGGATCCATTTCCAATGATAAAACATATTATTATGATTAAAAGGAATTTATTACTTATCATTGTAATTGGGTGTCATGGAATAATATTAATTGTTATTTGGTTTACTAGGATAGTTCCAAATCATAAAATAAGTTGTATTAACTAACATCATTGTTAAGGAATACCATAAACTATGTTTATATAACATAGATCACGTCGTTATACCAATAATCCTTAGATTCCTGGAGACATCATCACCCTCCCTATCTCCATTACCCATCATTATTGTTTCCAATAGAAACAAATATAATTCTCTCACAACATATATATGAAGGTCTTCTTCCACTCAAGTATTCATGGGATGTATTGAATACACTCTAGGATCCAACATGTATATATAATCCCAACCACCCTTTTCATAGAAATCACTCATTATCCGTCCCTCTCAATGGACTACTGGAATTATAGAAAATTAAGAAAGTGTAAGTCGAACGATTTTTCAATAAAATAGTTTTGTATAAAAATAATGAACAAGATGCGACTCTAAAAATACATCACTGGTTATTTAAATCTATCCTCTAATATTGTGGGAAAATACACTAAATACAATTTTTAGTCCTATAAAGTTTTCTATAATCATTGAACTATTACCTCCAAAGTATGAGGTTCTAAAAAAATTATATTAAAAATACTCTCCCCCTTTAGATGATATCGAATAAAAAAACTATTTTTTAGAATTTTTTTTGGTAAGAGTTATAGGTCCACACTAAGATACCATTCATCATCATTCCACCTCTTTATGTCCACACGGTAATAACTCACATCGTCATGGTGAATAATCATGTCCTACTCTTAAAAATTAACTATGATTTCCATATAACATTGAATGTTGTGAAACCAATAGATTTATATTTTCATTAAAGGTACTTGTTATTATTACAGTAAGGAATAACGACCATACTTTTGTTCGAGTCACCACATAGTGATAAAAAATCATGTATCATCGATTAATAAAGTTAATCATAGAATTATTGTATCTCTAATAGATCATATAGTATAAATAATGGATAATATATAGGATAACATGAATAGAAATATTCATTTTCTTCAATAATCTTAATTGTTTGCACCCACATCATACACCACTAAACAAATTCCAAAAAAACAACCATCCCATCATGTAAAAATTTAGATAATTGAAATAATTTACTTTAGTATGAATAGTTTTCTCATAGAAAATAATAACATAATGTGATCAATGATTAGTCTCTCAAGTAAATCAACTAACTCAATGGTCTCTAGCTAAAAAACTGTTACACATTTGAATTAATGTAGATAGATATATCATCATAAAAATTAATTTGTATTCATTATATTATAATATGAAAAGTTATATTCTGATTAAGGAATATTGATGTATGAGTAAATATATTAATAAGAATTTCATACCAAGATTAAACCACATCTCAGGAAGAAAAAATAACACCCCTCAATGTACACCTCTAAGAAGGAATTTTTAATCTTCCTAATTTAATTTTTAGCCCTCAACCACATTATATAATATATTTAATAATCCAAAAAATATCCTACAATCCCACATTCCTTCTATATCGATATCAGAATATTTTTTTTATAAAATGTATAATACATCCCATTGGGAGTAATATACCACTCCTCCTATGAAAATACCCAGTACAACTAGATAAAACAACACCACATCTTTTAGAGATTGATACAAAACCCTTGTGACCTATAATATTGAGAAACATATTCCAAAGTTATTGATATTTATTATAATCCTGCAATTGGTGAATCCACCCCCTCAAGGGTCTATAACTTCCTCTTGGAGGAATACTTATTATTTATTTTAGGATTTATACCAAAAAATATTAATAGATTCCTCAGGATTATTTTTAAAATTATAATTTACCCCAATTACACATTAATCATTTGGTAGATACTATAAATCCCAAAACATGTGACATATAAACATATTTAAAAAAATTAAAATTACCATCAAAGGTCCATTAATGGTTCTAAAAGAAAATTGGTACAATCTATGAGATAAAAGTATAATATAAGTTGATACTACATACATAATTCTTTAACATAACACTAGAATTACCGTCTCTAACAAATTTATTAATGGGAAAATATATATTACTTTTTTATATGAAGTTTTATAAGGATCATGTTATCAATTATTAGTTTCTTAATTCCATTGAATATGGCTTTCAATAGATTTCACCCACAAATATTTGGATCATAAAAACATCATTCTAACCAATCCATCATTGTTGACTACATAACATGACATGTCTTAGAAAAAGTGACATAATATTATTCATATGGTACCTTATTTATGTGTTAGGGAAGAATATCATACACCAAAACACTATAAAATATCCCAATTTCAGTATCCATCATATTCAATGCCTATATGGTTATTTCATGTTAATTTATGTTAGAAAATTTTATTATTAAATAAAACATTTCATAAAAGCATATACACATTAAAGAAATGGGTATTTTATTATCATTTACTATATTCCATTCAATTTTTTCTATCTGTTTATCTCTTCTTTCCACTATTACAATGTATTTTATAGTTCATGTGGTTAAAAAATTGATTGAGTTTCCTTAATATTAATTAATTATTCCAACTCATATTTCCAAAATATATATCCACTATCACATGTTATTGATATTATGATGCCACATTTTTTAATATAAATAATAATATATTAGGATTCATAGACGAATTTCCTTTTTTTATGTCAAAAAATACACCCAATGATATCTGAAAATTTCAACCACTATAACAATTGTATACATTTTACCTCAAATACTAATGATTTTTGTGGGCTGAAATAGAATGTGATAAACCTGATAAAGTGGTATCATCTAAATATCATTCATAAAAATAATGAATGTTAGTTAGATTTCATTCTATTAATACTAAGATAACATATTTTATTATTTCCCATATTATTTATATAAAATTTACAACAAATATAATCATTGATAGCTCATTTAATTGTATATAAATAAAATTTTCAAGAAACTTTTTGTATAAGATTGTATAAATATTTTAAATATTATAATCCATTGATTCTTTACTATTTTCTCAAGAAATTTCATATTATACAATGATCCATCAGGTCAGTATGAATGAAACTAGAATTAATATTATTATGAAGACACTTATTATTTTTGAAAATATTATTTTTTGTATCATATAAAAATAATAATTCAAAATTCTGTTTTTCTATAATCCTACCCAATATGAACCTCAGTTAATAATAAAAAAAATGATAAATCCAGTCCTTGTAAGATCTCAGTATTGTTTCAACAGATATTCCTTTAACCTTGTCATGCATTTTCAATTTTATTAGATGAGTAGGTTGTAAAATGAATTGGGATGATATATTTAATGTTGAAGTCAAATATTTCTTGTACTCTTTTTTTGAACTATTGTCCTATGTAAGATTTTGTAGGGTTACATGCTATTTAACATGGTTTCTCAACATGAAACAGTTTTGAGAGGAGAGTCGTGAAAAGCTTCTTGTTGTAAGGGTACACACATCATTACTGGAATTCAGATGACATGATTCATATAATTAATGGCATTAAATTTAAAATTATATTATTTTATGAAGTTTTGAAACATAATTATTTCATATAGTATATGGTTATTATACATCATGTAATACCCCAACTATGTTTTTTTAAATTGGAAGCATAAATGATATCTATTTTCTGATATACTCCTATTTCATTTACATCCACCCAATGACTTGTCCAAGATATCATAAATCACTCCAACTCTTTAGGGGACATTTTTTAGCATTAGATCATTGTTGTTATATCAGTATGATTCTTGGGAAATCTTCATACCACATTCTTCATCTTTTATTCTTTCTCATGCATTGGTATTACAATAAATCATCTTGATATTGAAGTATCTATGCTCTGTGATTTTGGATATCATCTCAAGGTTGTGTTTATAGGTCTTCTACACCTTAGATCTCATTGATAGGTGTTATTACGGGTGCTGAGTTTCGGGATAAAGAAGTTGATTCCATACTATATATATATATAATTAATAACATCGAATTTCATGATTTATTTTAACAACCAATTTAATTATTTATGAAACATGGTTTCAATTGATTAAATTAAATCCAATTATAGTGAAATGGGATATTTGAAATTTTTTTGGTATGAGAATTTGGAAAACCCCCATTCTATTTAATTGGCATGTGTTAATAAAAATTGGTTGAATTAAATTTTTTAACAAAAATTAGAATTCAGATGGGCAATTAATTTTTTGAATTTAATTATGGAAATGAATTTAGAAAATGATGGAATTGTTTTTGTATGTATTTAAAACATGTGAAAATGTATTAAAATGTTTTCATTGAAACCTAGTGGTTTTTACTAGTTAGTGTGAAAGTTTATAAATTAAAACCCATTTTTGGTTTATAATGGAAAATTGGCATCAAAATGGATTAATGTGATTTAATTTAATTTTATGTATTCTTAAAATAAATTTCAAAACATTTATTGTGTAAAATAACTTGCAAGACATTGTTTGTTATTCTGTTTTTTGGACACAATCAACGCTAATGAAATTTCATAATAAATATATGAAGTAGGTCACATCCTAGATGGAATTATGATGTTTTTATATTGGCTTGTTTTAGGTCATTTGTGCATACACATATATTAGAGAACACATAGTGTGTGTGTTTTCCTATATACTATAACATTCGTAGCTATTTGGATGACAATTATGATTCTCTCTTCTTTTATATTTTAGATATAAATATATTCTAATTTTGTAAATCTTCATTACATGCCATTTGAATTTACATAATCTATTTTATGAAACTATTTTCTCTAATTCATTATTTTATAAATATTTAATAACTTTTGAATACTTTTTTTAAAATAGTTTTCTATCATTTGAACTTCAACATATGATTTCATTATATATTTTTTAAAAATTCCAAACCTCAATGTTTTAAAAATTGAAATCATTACATTGGTTAATCAATTTTAGGAAAATATTATGAAATCCATGTTGAGTCCATAATGGGATTTTTATCTCACACCCTATTTTTATCGTCTGGTGTTTGTAGACAATCTCATTCCATTTTTGAGCAAGGTTAAAGGTTCTCTTGGAGGGGGATACAGCTGTCGAACATTGGACATGGTTATTTCTTCCCTTATGATAATGGGTTGTTTTCCCATATTTTGGTACCCATATTGTATTACATTTGTCTTGTTTATGCCTTACTGTATTCTGGAACTTTCCTACTTGTAAATTTGTCTTGTTTATTCAATGTTGTGTTCTGGAACATTAATCCTAGTGGAGTTTATTTTGTTATTCATACTAACTTGTCCTTAATTTCTTCTTCAATTCTTTTGGAAAACCCATCCCCACTTTATATTGTATGATTTCAAGTGATATTCTACAACCTATTTAAATCATGAATTCCCTTTACACTATGTCTCAACTAGCTTGGTAATTAGGTTACACATGTACCAAGGATCATTCGTAACAAATTGGAATTATTGGTGGGTATTAATATTTTTTCATAAAGTCAGTATGCAGTTTAAATCTTCTTGAGAAATATGAAGTAGTTGTGATTGAGTGCCTAGTTAGCTCTCATAACAATGAAACATATGTTTCTAGAGGTTTTTAGGGAAATGCGCCTTTGGGATTCATTCAATTATTTTACCTATTTTTATTTGGTTAGAGTAGAATCATAATCTCTTTATTCAATATGTTACAAATAATTTCCCTTGTTGATCTGTATGACTTTTTTTACAAGTAAATCATTGTTGTATGATGATGTCGAGTACAATCATACATCTGAGAGTATGTGAATGTCTGATCTAGGAAGACATTTTTATTGAACCTAAGGAAGAAAATATTCAGTTGTAGCCAAATCTAGTTGATGTTATTTTGTAAATTTTCCCAGATCTGGGGAATGAAAAACCTCTAGTTCTAATTCAGGATCCAATTTTGGATGCTCAGGTAGATGTGCTGAAAAAAATTCTCTATAGTTCCATAATCAAAATAAACCAATATTAAAAGGATCCACTTTTCCTAAATATGATGAGGAGTGGTTGGGTATAATAAAAATATATTTTGAGCTCTTAGAGACACTGTATTGGATCATGGTAAAATGTGTCATCTTCGTGCTGGAAGGAATGTGAAGGATATGGTGGTACACAATATTGATGGAGAGGAAATGTGAGGGGATAGAGTGGAATGACTTCAAAGTTATTCTCACAAACTGGTTCTATCTAGAATAAATGGAGTTGGCCAAGGATATAGAGTATTTCAATATTGGGATACATTACATAACCATATCTGAGTATTCAACTCTTTTTGTGGAGAAGGTGATGTTTTCACTTGATATTGTATCTAATGATTGGATGAAGGATCGATGGTTTGAGTAAGGAATTCCATAAGATATCCATTCTAAGGGTTAATTTTTAAATATGAACACATATGTTGATGTACTAGATAAGGAATTTATTGTCAAGAAGTACCATGATAGAAATCAATGTTATTATGAGTTTATATCTCTCCCAGTGGTAGCATGAGTTCATTCCTAAAAAAACATAAGTGTGAAGAATATTGGGCCATCTCTTGACATGAGAGTCATTCCATACCTCCTATTCAACCTAGATATGTCCATTTATTTCCTATATAAATAGAAATAGATGAAATTATGATATGGATTTCAAATGAGGATCCCATGAATGGTAGCTCCTATTGAAATTCAGGATACATACATAGATTCATCCAAAACATTAATACTTCACGCAGTGGAATAGGATCATCCGATCCCCCCTAAAACTATGGGGAAATCAGATGCTTCATGTATAAATGTATTATAGCCATAGTAATCCATGATGAAGCTACGTCACACAGTGGAAGAGTCTCCAACGAATGAAAATATGGGTCCAACAACAATGAAAGTACCATTATTATAGCTTCATAATATGTGAATTCTCTATTTGATAATGGTGGACCTCACTCATTTATTGTAGTGCATAATGTTAATATTCTTTTTTCTTCTGAGATTATTATTAAAAAATATTCCCTCATTCCATTTTATGATTCTAAGTGCTATTCGGAAACCAGTAGGGATCAGTAATGACCTTCGTGATATATTAGGGCTAGCTTTGTTATCAGCTAATTAGGGTACCTGAGCTAGTTCATGACAAAATTGAATCATAGGATGTTGGTTAAGTTTTTTATAATGTGAGTATGTAGTGGAAATCATGTTGAGACATAGGAGTTATTTTCAATTGACTTCCTTCCCAACTCTAACCATAATGATCCTTATGTTGCATGTTAGTTAGGAAAAGATGTCTTGTGGATTTGTTCTATTTTTTTAACAATTCTAATTTGGATAGAGTGGAATCCATATAATATTGTTCTATAATTTGGATATAATTACCAAGATTTCAGTGTTTTAGTGTCAGTCTGATGACTTCCTTTTTTCCACTTCTGTTATATAGCATCATTCTTATATGTAGAGGTGAAAATTGGATCTAAGAGGAAGATGCTGCAAAATGGTAGTGAGTGAGTCCTCCAGTGGACCCAAAAATATTTGTGACTATGGTCATTTCCTATGCATTGGGAAAATAACCGCCTATAGTTCTCATTCAGGCACCAGCCATGGTTCCTATGGAGGAAGTTCTGTGAAATAGTACTCACGAGTTCCATCACCAAAATACACTAGTTTTCAAAGGCTCTAATTATCCTCAACATGATGAGGAATGGATGTGGAATATAGAATGTCTGTTTGAGTTCATGGAGACACTTGAAGTGATCAAGGTAAAAATTTCAACCTTCATGCTCGAAGGACATAGGAGGAGATGTTGGGAACTGTTGGTGATGATGAAGAGACATGAGTTCTTATAGTTTAAAGACATCAAGGTTATTTTCACAAACTAGTTCAATATAGAATCAATGTTTCCGGACAAGGATATGGAGTTTTTTAGTCATGACCATGCTGATAAAACCATGACTGAGTATCCAAATTGCTTTTCTGATATGGTTAGGTTTTCACGTGAGATTTTATCTAATGAGATGATAAAGGATTATTGTTTTATGTTATGAAATCAATCAGAAATCTATTACCAGTTTATCTTACTAAAGAAACGCACTTATGCAGATGTATATATAGGTAAATGATGGTTCTGATGGACCTAGCTGGAATGTCCTTATAATCAGGAGTTTCTTTCCCTCCCAATAGCATAATGAGTTCCTTTAGTGGAAAATGTAAGTGATATGATTCTCATGGAATTTACTAATAGAAGTATCATTCCAGTCCTTCTATAGAACCAAGAGTATGTCCTTATATTGTCTATCAGTGTGGAATGAAAAGAAATTATAATATGTTTTTCACCGAGGCACCCATGAACTGTCTCTATTTGATACATTCTAGGCTCATATAAGGACTCTTACATAACTTTATACTATTCGTAGTTGAGAAATATCATAATATCATCCATAAAAAATGGAGAAATCATATGATTCATGTATAAAATGGTTATAGAAATATTCATGGGAATGATGCTACATCACACATTTGAAGAGTCCCTAGAGGAAGCAGCCACATGTCCAGCTACTATAAGTGGTACAATTAGTATAGCTTTATAATTAGTGGTTTCTATATCTTATACTAGTACATCTCACCCATTTATTTCAACCATTGTTTTTAATATACTATATATCCATTTAGATATTTTATCTTCTATAATGGATATTACTACACCCCATTTTATGAAGAGGGGGAGGGTCTATAGAGTCTTTCTTGTGTCTTATATAAATATAATGTCAATCTTTCATTGATTATTTTTCTCTAGAACATGAAATCTATTTACCACATATATGGGATGTATTTTCTCATTTCTATTAAATCCAAAATTTATTTCTATCTTTTATAATTCTACCTAACTACACCCAGTGGTGTACCTATTTTCGTTCAAACAGTATGGGGCCTAAGGTTGATCAAATTCAGACCATCTTATCCAGAGTTCAAGGATGTGATATTTTTTAAAAAAAAATTCTAGAGTAGGAATCATTTAGTAATGACCTCCCACAATTTTTTTCATGTTTCCCAATGTGTTTTATTCTGATTTCTATGGCTTTCCACTAATATTGGATGATCCTTTTGAGAAAATATTAATACACCCTATTATGTGACCTATGGCAGAATGATTTGTCATTGCTTTGAAATGTGATGGTTATCTTCACTTATGTGTTGACTATTGAAATTATAATCAAGTTACGGTATAGAATAATTATTTATAGAAACATATTGGTGGTCTATTTTAATAGTTGGAAGAGGTGAACAATTTTTCAAAGATCAAGCTACAATCCAGTAACCATCAATTTAGTATAAAACAATTTTACATTCAGAAACTTCAATTTAGAGATGGTAGAACCATTATGAGTACCTTGTTATGACTGTATCACTAAAAAAACCTCATGTAGTTTTCATGGCTCTAATGAAACTGATATTACATGAGAATCTAGATACCATTATGGTAGTATTTGTGTATGAAATTCATGTTTACTAAACATCAAAGGGGTATCAAGTGAAACACCTGAGTCCAGTTTTGAGTAAGCTAATAAATCACCAACTCTACTCCATGATTTCAATGTGTTGTTTCTAGAGATAAGAATTGATATTCCTGGGTCATGTGGAGTGTATGAAGAGTATATATGTTGATCATTGGATTGTAAAGATTGTAATGAATTTTGAGAAACTAGAAACATTATATGAGATTATAAGATTCTTATGATTAGATTTATATAATCATTTGTTTGTGAATGACATTATCATGTTGGATTCATAAATGTATTCTATAAAATAGAAGGGGGTGAGACGTTCTTATAATAATAAATGTAAGAGTTATTTTGTTCATTTGAAACATTTTTAATCTTGTAATGGTGTTTATGCTTTCAGTGGTTGGTCAGGGGTAAGTCGTATTTTGTGACACATTAGGATCTGGATTGGAATGTATTCTTATATTGGGTGATCATGCAGTTTCTTAGGGATCCCTTCACCTTAGTCTTGGTAATAATAATTTTCCTACAGATTCCCTTGAACACGTGGATTTGATACAGTTGGTTATGTCTTAGAGACAATACCATTTCAAAGAAATATTTACCAAGTATTTAGAGCACAAAAACATGAGTTATTACTTATCTTAAATATATTTGATTCTCTATCATAGGAGTTTAGTGGAATACCTATAGTATTTTGACATTTTCATCGCATATTCCCTAGGGAAAGAGAGTGTAATTATAGATACATCAAATAGTAAACTTCAGACCTACTAAGTAAATGAATCATTGGAATAATGGAATTTGATGGCCCTCTATTTATAGTATCATATTGGAGTTCATGAGAATGAGGATAATGTTTCCTTATCTATAATTCAGTTGGAATCCCCTTTTCTTGAGATGAATCTTCAGGATTAATATATGGATATTTAATTTGGTACCATTAGATACTCTCTTTATGGTGGGGAGACTATTTCCCAGTTGTAATTCTCGAAAGAGGGTGTTCTATGTTATCAGAGTCACTTATTTATTCCATTAGCGGCATGAAAAGATGTGGTGTGGGTATTTTCATTATCCCCATTGTTATGTCCTCCTAGTAACCCATAAGATGTTCTATGATATAGAGATGTAGTTATGGTGGCTATGCGTTAGAAGGGGAATTTTTGAGTTTTTTCCCCTCCGTTATACATACATGTTGTTTAAGGTAGAGCATCAGAAACATTCATGTTTACATCAGCTTCTTCTAATCCCTACATGGATGTTGGATGAAATCACTATAGACTTTTTGGTTGGGTTTCAATGTACCCAGATAAAGAATAATGTTTTATGGGTTGTGATCAACATGCTATCCAATTCGGCACACTTCATAACTATTCATGATGTACCCAATGATGAGTTGTTGTGATGTCTATACAAGAAGGATATTGATGTTTGAATGGAGTTATATCTAATATAGTGACTAGTAGGGATCCTCAGTTAACTTCACACTTTTGGCTAGTCCTACAATATGAATAGGGATATTACATCGGGTTGAGCATGACCTACCATCTATAGTCGGATAGCCAGATAAAGAGAGTTATACATATTATTAAGGATGTGATCTGGGCTCTTGTTCTTGAATTTAGTGAGGGCATGGGATGATCACTTGGATCAAGTTGAGTGTGACTGTAACATTATTTTCCATTCCGTGATCATAATAGCACATTGTTTGGCCTTATATGGACATCGTTGGAAATATTTGTTGTGTTGTTCAGAGATTGGGGAATGTTCCATGGTTTGATAAACCTAGAGAAAGAGACATCATCAAATATAAAATTAATTAATCATAGAATGTTTTCAGTTAGGAAATGTGGGAACATGAGGCAATAATGAGGGATAAGGGCCATCATCATTTTTGCATGGAAGCTACTTCATCTTCTTTCTAAGACTGTGGTACGTCGTGGGAGGATGATTCATTTGGTTCATGTGCTAAAGAAACATGGTTTTTATAATAATGTGATGTGGGAATGCAAGGCACCATTGGGAGAATATTAGCCTCATATTTTGGGCATGGAATCATAATTATTGGATTTATGGGGATAAAATGTACTTATACTGGGGATGTTGTAAAATCCCATTTCAGATATGATAAGCATTTCGTTAACCTAGCCTTGGATTTTTATTTTCACTAAATTGGTAGGGATGAGAATGAATTTGGAGGATACCTATAATAGTGATGTTGGATATTTGTTGTAATATAATTTTTAATAAACTTCTTCTACAGGATTCCAGGGTGTTACATGCAATGTAACTTGGTTACATGATGTTTAATGGTTTGTAGAGGCATTTCTGGAATGGATTCATGCTTTGATGGTTATGAATCGTAAATTGAATTTACACATCATGAGTAATTTAATGAATGGTTTTCATTAAAAAGTGACTTGTTTTTAGATGGTTATGAAACCATGAAATTTCACAATTTAAATGTTATTGAATGTCATATAAATCCCCAACCGTGTTTTTATAAATGGTCTGCCCAGTTTAGATATGTTTTTTCATCCTCTCAAATTTTGTTTCTATCAACACAAATATATCCCCATAGGATGTTGAATCTCCCCAACCCTTTCAGATCAATTTTTTAGCATTTGATTATTTTTTCTCATGCGGTGTGATTCCTGTTTAATAATTCTCCCTCATTCATCAACTTACATTAATTCTACTCCATTGGGATTTCAATAGATAATCCTATAATGATAGATCAATGATCTATGATGTTGGATCTCATCTCTATGTTGTGTTCTAAGGACTTCTAAACCTTCATTCTAATGGATGGGTGTCTTTACGAGGGTTGAGTTTTAGTAAAGAGTAGTTGATTTGTCCTATTTATCCATAATGAATATCATTATATTTATTAATTTATTTCAACTATTTATTTAAATAGTTTTTCTCAAAATATAAATAAATTAATATAATAAAATCTATTTACATTTAAATTAGATATTTTTATGGGTATTTTCATGAAAAAATGGAAAAACTCCAATTCCGTTGAATGAGGAGTGATTATGGAAATTTGTGGACTTTATTTGAAATTTTGAGGTAAATTATTTCAATTAAATTATTGATTTTAATTATGTAAATGAAATGGTAAATTTGATAAATTTAATTTTAATGTATTTAAAGCTTGTTACAATTTCTTAAATGTTTTGAGAGAAACATAGTCGTTTTATCTTATCAAAGATGCATGTTTTGATCAAAACCAGTTTTATTATAAATAAAAATATTGCATTGAAAATATAAAAACGGGAATTAATTTTATATTAATATGTCTTAATAAATATTTCCAATCATTGATTTTGTAAAATAACATGCAACCATTATTTAGTTGGTATGTAATTTGGAAAATCTCTACTCTGTTAAACCATTAAACAAAACATGTATCAGGTCATATCCCTAAAGGGATGGGGATGATATACCTTTGTCTAGTGTTACAGGAACATGTGTATAACCATATTGTTGATTTCTATTAAAGACTGTGGAATCCTATATCTTGGAACATTCGTACCTATTTGGAATAATTTTATATTTCTCACATGTTTTATATTTGAAATTTAAAAGTATGACGTTGTGGTAAAACATATTTACATGCCTTTTGAATTTACATAAAATCTATAATGTAGTTGTTTTATCTATAATATTGTTTTAGAAATATTCCCTCACTTATATGTCCTTTTTATAAATTATTTTTGGTGTCTATTATGGAATGCTAGGTGAGACCCTATATAGATTTTTAGTTCACACTCTACTTGGGTCATCCGGTGTTATTAGACTGTTGCATTCTAGGTTAGAGTAAGGGGAAATGTTCTCTTGAAGGTTTATCCAATAGTTGAACCATTGAAATAGTGAGTTGTGTCCTTAAGGAAACTAGTTTTTCCCAATTTTTTCTACACAAATTGTAGTACATTGGGCTTGTTTATAACCATCTGTATTATGGTACATTACTCCAAGTGGAGTTTCATTTTTTTATACTGACTTGTGATTTTTATCATCTAAATTTATTGTGGAAAACCCCCTTCCACATTAAATTGTAAAATTCTAGGTGGTATACATCAAACTACGGGGAACAAGAATTCCCCTCATGCTATGTTAGGGATGTCTAGTTAATCGTGTTACCAGTATACCCATGTTGCTTCATAATAATCATCAATGAGAATTTTCCATTACCTTTGAATTTTTTCAAATAATTATAGATCCCCCATCAAATAAATTAATATACAAAAAACTTATACCAATATTCATGTTTCATAAACATAAATAATTCATATAAAAAAATTCAATTGATATTTCGAAGGATATTATATGAAAACATATCATCGATGGATTGTTTTACTAAAAACTAAACATTATTTGTAGTCATAATAGTCATTATAAATTTAAAAAACTACATTGATTCAATAGGAGACACAAATGGAATAGTAATATAATGAATAAATGAAGAAATTAATGATTTAGTATATCCCAAACAGCGATAGTTCCAATGATGTAAATCTCTTGGAAAATGACCTTGAATTCTACATTTATGATCATTAGTTAATGAAACGTGACCCTTAATAGTATTGATAAATAATTTCATGTTTTTTCATGGTAAATCTCTATTTGAACATGAATTACCCCTTTTATTAGTCATTTTCTATCATTAAATCATATAATATTAAATAGATCTTTGATTAAATTACTCGAGAATTATTCATTTAATATTTCAATCCCAATATCATGATTCTCAATGTACCATAAATCCCATGTCTTATAGTTGGAAGTGAGACTCTTAATCTTCTTGAGCTCATGGATAAGATTTTCATTTACATTAACCTCTATCTCACGATCGACTATGAATTTCTTATATAATTTAGATATAAATAGAATAACCTTTATATTTTATCAAAAATTTCATTAAACACAATTACACTAATATATAAATACTTAAAAAATATTTAATATGAAAATCCAAATATTTTATAGATTCACTGATCCGAGTTCCATTTTTTATTATAAATTGAATTTTTTATTATATATTTATTTAAAAATCCACTCTCTAATAAATTTATTCACAATAACTCTATGTTAATCAAAAAAAATTCCAATTTATTCATTTCTTTTTTGTATTTTATTTCATTCATTAATATCCTTCAATATTTTTTTATATTCCAATTTTTTATGAAATCATAAAAGGTACATATATAATATTAAAATTTTAAATAGAATTACCATTCATATTATAATATGTTGATCCTTTATATTGTTCATTATTGACAAATTTTTATAACCAATAAATTTTATTATGTATCTTAAATACATTTACAATTCGAATCTAACTTTGAATTTTATCATTATTTGGTATCATAATCAATAGTATTTGATGAAAATATAGTTACATATTTAATATAAAAACCATTATTTTTGAGGTTTCATCTTCCAAAATGTTCTTCTCCTCTAACTAGTATTATAAAATAGATCCATTTATCATAAGAAGTGAAGAGTCTAGGTAATTGTTTTATTTTAAAATGAATACATTGTTTTTTCTTCAATTCATTAAAAATCATATTAGAAAAAAATTTCCCTTAACACAGTAATCAAATATTTCTCAAAATGTTCTATTTTATTTCGTAATACTTTTGAAGAAATGTATGATTTTATTTAATGTTTTATTCCACTAGATTGATGTCTACATACTGATATCAAAGAATCCAATGCATATTTTTTTAGCTTCTTAGTTTCATTTTGTGTCAATAATAAATTCCACCAAATTTCATGTGTTATCTTAGAGGAAGAATGTCACGACCCCCACCCCACAACGTGCACCCATCCTGGGCAGGAAATGTGAGAATGGAGATAATTACCCCCGAGTCCCACCTCTAGTAGGCCCCGGGTTTGTGACTAGAACCGAGGGTATTGTAATCACACAAATGGGAGGCATTGCCCTCTAAGAAAACCCATGCTGAAGAGAGAGATAAGATAGACACCAACCAAATCCAACTCATAAGTGAAATATAAAAGAAAACCCAAGTGCACATAGGTAATGTCATGGAAAAGTACTACAACTGGAAGGGGAAAACTGCATGTATACAACATAAAGTAAATACCGCAGTACCCCCAAGCCCGAACAGCTCCTGCAACCCCAAGCTAGTAGAAACCAGCATTATCTCCAACATGCTACAAGTGACCTGAAAACATTTTATATATACATAGGGTGAGTATTACAGGATACCCAGTATGATCCTCCCCAAAGACACTCGTGCAAAAGTAAAGAAAGTTTTCTAAAGCACAGTGAACAACAAGTGAAACTAACTTGTCACCTAAATAGGTATACTAAGTTTCCCAACCTCACCATGGATACTCTCTCCAAGTAACACATACAAGAATATTTCAAATAATATAGAATATCAAGGGTACCCTTCTACTACTTCGCCACTGGTTTGCCGCTTTTCCCCAAAGTCGCATGTCCTGAGCGTCTCTCTCCAAAAAGGCTTGCCCGTAGACACCTGGGTGAAGCACCACAATATGCACCACGTGCAACAAAACCACTAGGTCTACGCAAGAAAATAACCAGGTAGTTTTCAGGAGCCACCACAGCTCGTATAACATGTATCATATGTCTGGTATTATACCACAAGCCATTACACCCTATACACTGAGTACGGATCCTCAAGCCATCACAGCCTATACACGTTGCACCTATAGTAGTCGAAGGGATAATCTATCCAGAATATATGTGTGTGAATAACCACAATCCATTATATCCCTCTTCACACATATATGGGGAAAAATAACTGTTGTACCTACCAGAACAAGTATCTACCAAGAGAAGAGAGCGGGGCCAAAGGGGGTAGTCAACCATTCATCCTCCCACCAGAGTGTTGGGGAAAACACCCCCCCCCCCCCGGGCTCAGAATCCCAAAGGTGTCAGTTTCCCATACTGATAGGGTTGAGTAGCATATAGAAACACAAAATGTACAGAATATGTTAAATCTCACAACCACACTATGGGAATAACCTAGTCTTAGAAACAACTGCAGCTAACGTCTCTCGGACTCCGAGCTACCGCTTCAAAGCATAGGTATCCTATAAACAGAAAACCATTTGGAGAGGTTTTAAAAAAATTATTTCAATAACTTTTTACCAGTTTCACATTCAGTTAATTAATTCTTTAAACATTAAATAACCATTAACAATTACAAATTAAATTTAATTACCATCACACCCAAATTCCACTCTCTCTTTAAAATTACATCCTCATCATTATGTTCCAGCAAACTCCAACCCCATGGTTAACACTATTTATTCAATTATTCATTATATAATTACTTTCCCACATTCTCAGGCATTCATTAAAAACATTCTATGCTACTAAACATAAGGGGGATCAACATAGTGAGTAGATGTACTACCCATCGAGTCTTTTCTACCTATAGAAAGAGCATAGACACATCCTCTCTAGAGAAGCTAAACATTGAAAGCACGTGGCATACCCCGCGCGTCTTCGCCACATTCGAATGTAGGGTAAGGATGACCAGCTTCCTTGAGCAGTGGGGAAATGTAATGTTGATAATGAACCAATAAGGATCAGCAAGAATCCAAAACTCACATCCATCTCATTCCATCATCTCTAGTGTCCTCCCCGACACCCACATGTATAAACGGATGTGTCTCTCCACTCAAGGAGTCATCTGCTTCCACATCCAAAATTCTCCATTCCCCCATATATAACAACTACCATCTAGCCTCACATCACAGCACAAACAAGAGGATAAAAAACGTCACATCAAATCAGATATTGTACATTTGACAATCAAGAGGGTAACTTAAAAACCTTCAAGGACTTATCAAACAATAAGTTCCTTAATCCATCTTGAATTAACATATGTATTAATCATATGTTCCAAAATTTGGGAAACCTATTCAATAAGATATCACAAATAATTAAACAACCTTACTGCACTAATTTGAATAAAATAAAATTAAAACAAGAAAAACCAGATTCATTTACTTGCCTCTTTATCCATATCCAACAGTTATCAATTAATTCTTGTTTATGTTCTTTACCAATTTTCATCAAGAATAAACAGGTTAATTAAGAAAGCAACGATATAACACTACCTAGAAAACAATTGCGAAAGACATATGGCTGATATAAATTTATTTATCCAGTTCAAATATATATTATGTCAATTCCATTTTTTTCTAGTGGGATAAAACATGTTAACAATATAGTTGCACATAAAAGAAAATAGAAGCAATGATTCCCCTTCTTCAAACTATTCTTCATGTTCTTTATCCACAGAACGGGTCGCGATTCTCTTCTCGCATCAACTGCATCCACCCAAGGATGCGATGGTACGACTTCACAAACCAAAACCCAAGATAACCACATTATAAAAATGGATATTACATGATATAAAATGAAAAGGTGAAATAGGATAAGATGATCCCCATAGAAAGACGATAAATAATACCTTATATAGAAGATTGATGGATATAGCTTTGTAGAATCAAAATAGAGCTGAACTAATCTGATGAAGAAAGATTGATTATGAAAGTCCTATGGAATAGAATGAATGGTTTTAACGTCTCATAGTCAAGATGAAAGAGGATGAATTAGGGAGGAAGATATCATGTCCCTTTAGAAGATTTAACGGATCGACGGTTTAAGATATTCTTAATTTCCCATTAAAAGTGGTTCACATTAAACCACATGGTTTGACCATGTAGAAACATCCTGATCCTTAGGAATAATTAATACAGGAGTTATGGACTATGAATCGGCCTTAGAGTCCGTAAAACGAGGCCTTAAATTCATTTTCCATCAAAGGAAAATGCTAAAAGGGAGAAACTGTAGGAAGCTGGAAACACAGTTCTCGAACACAAAATTTGGTAAAGGGAAAACACTTTTCATGAACCTCACCATTAGACATTGTTAGTGAACCTCATTGTTTGACACTCTTCATGAACCTCACCATTAGACACTATTCAGGAACATCACCATTAGAAACTATTCATGAACCTCACCGTTAGAACTGTTCATGATCCTCATTATTAGAAGGTCACCGTTTTGGAATCACTGTTCAGAAACTCAAAATTTGGAAATGGAAAGAAAATTTCACAGTTAGAAGTTCACCATTCTGGAAACACTATTCACAGAACTCGGAATTTGGAAGATGATAGAAACGGTCACAATTTGAAGATCACCGTTTTGGAAACACTGTTTACTGAACTCAAAATTTGGAAAAGGAATGAAATGGTCAACATTAGAAGGCCACTGTTATGGAAACACTTTTCACAGTACTCAAAATTTGGCAAAGGAAATAATGGTTACCGTTAGAGGTTGTTGTTAGACCTAATCGATAGAACTGTTCACTAATGCAACTATTTAATGAAATGGAAATTTGGAAGAGGAAAGAGAGGTTATCATTAGAGTTTACTGATAGAATAGTTCACTAATAGAACTGATCTCATAATTATAAATTTGGAAATTGAAAAAGCGATTATCGTTAGAGGTTACTGATAGAACTGTTCACTGATTAAACTATTCAAAGAATGTTACTGATGAAATAGTTCACAGAAGGTTACCTCCGCACTGTTCACAACTGTCTACTGTTAGAACTGTTCAATAAACTGGAAAATTGGAAATGTGTTAGGGATAAGTCACCTTGACCTCCCAAAACACCTAAAACACCATATTTTTACCATGTAATGGACCAGAGATGTCCGGGACATTACATCCAAGACATCTCAAAATATTCTCGTCCACAATAATTTAAAAACCACTAATATTGAAAACGATATGGGGTCCGAAAACCACCCATTGAGATACCTCTCAAAAGAGTGTAAGACACAAAAACATCAAAAAGAATTAATCTCATAAAAATGAATGGTTTATAACCACAAGGGCTATATCGACACATAAAAAGAGTTAAAAATCAAAAAACTATGGGTATTGAGAATGTCTCTATGACTCACGTTCCCAGGTACTCTTCTCCACACCACTATGTCACCAAAAGACATGAAACAAGGGGATAAAATTCCCATGCAACACCTTCTCCATGCAGTCTTGGATCTTCATAGGTCACTCCACAAAGGTTGCATCATCATCAACATTGATCTCTCCCCAATCGATGATGTGAGAGTCATCATGAAGATAATGGTGGAGCTGTGATACATGGAAAACATCTTTTTTCCGAGTCATCTGCGGGTGAAGTTTAACTCGATACGCCACAACACCAACACGAGCTAACAACTCAAAAGTCCCAACAATGTGGGGAGGAAGCTTTCTCCCATGACCAATCCTTCACTGCCCATGACGGGGAGAACCTATAGAAACACTTGATCCCCAACATCAAACTCTAAGGGCCTCCTCCTTTTATCGAAATATGATTTCTGATGATATTTCGCTGTCTCATCCTCTCACGAATCACCTAAACCATCTCTGTTGTATTTTTCACTAGTTTCGGTCCGAAAGTTGATGAATCTCCAACCACAGTCCAGCACAACGGAGAACGACAAGGTCGGCCATACAAGTCTTTAAATGGTGACATACTGATGGTGGAGTGAAAACTATTCTCGTAAGTGAACTCCACCAAGGGTATGTTCTTCATCCACGAACCTCCAAAATCAAGAACACAAGATCGTAACATGTCTTCAAGAGTCTAGATGTTTCTCTTTGTGTGAACATCTGTTTGGGGATGAAAAGTAGTACTAAAGAGTAGTTGGGAACCAATAGCATGCTGGAGACTTGTCCACACCTTGGAGGTAAAATGAGGATCTCGATCAGAAATTATCATCCTCGGGACTCCATGAATTCTCACCACCTCCTCTAGATACTGGCTCGAAAAAACATCCATTGAGCTCGACTCCATGATCTCAATGATGTGGGATGATTTTTTTAAATGATCCACTACCACCCAAATAGCATCATGTCCTCCCTGAGATTGAGGTAAACCAATAAAAATGTCCATTGAGACGTCCTCACACTTCCACTAAGAAATATTTAATGGCTGGAGAAGACCACCAGGAACACAGTTTTCGGCCTTCACCTTCTGGCAGACCAAACATCAAGACACAAACCCCACAACCGCACTATTCATCCCCTAGCACCAAAACTGGCTGCTCACAGCTCGGTACATCTTTGTCAGGCCAGGATACACCGTTAAAAGAAAACTATGGAACTCTCTAAGAAATTTCACATTCATTGTCAAAGGAACTAAAGGCCTCCCATGATACAAAACTCGGGGTTGTTCATCCTAAGTACAACCACCAGGGGCCTCGCCATAAATAACTCAGTCTCTCCAGACCTCCACCTCAAGATCCCCCAACTAAGACTCTTCCACCTTCTGCATCAGCGATGACTGTACAATCATCTGAAAAAGAAAACCTCTACCCCCAAATTCTTCCATATCAAGATGTAATGCTAACAACTCTTCCATTACTCTCCACGAATCACTGGATTCACGCACAGCATCACTACGTGACTTTCGACTCAGTGCATCAGCTACAATATTCTCCTTTCTAGGTGTATATTATATCTCGATGTCATATTCCTATAAGAACTCCATCCACCAATGCTTTCGTAAGTTCAAGTCCCGCTAGGAGAAAACATACCTCAAACTCTTATGATTGGTGAAACCCAAAAAGCACTCACCAATGAGGTGATGTTTCCACAGCATCAGAGGAAACACCACGGCTACTAGCTCAAGATTGTGAGTGGCATAGTTACATTCATGGGGATGAAACTACCGAGACCCATATGAGACAACTGACCTCTGCTGCATGAGAACACAGCCTAACCCCAAATGAAAAGCGTCGCAGAAAATATAAAACTGATCTCCCTCAGTAGGAAGACAAAGAACTGGAGCACTTACTAACTTATCCTTTAGATACTCAAAAGCTTCCAAACACTGATCAGTCTATATGAATACCTGATACTTCCTAGTCAAATATGTCATATGAGTCACAACTCATGAGAAATTGTCTATAAACCTCCTGTCGTAGCCTGCAAGACCAAGGAAAATTCGCACCCTTGACACTGTGTTGGAGGCTTCCCAAGACACAACTACTTCTACATTCGATGGATCCATATCTACTCCCTGTTGGGACACAACATTCTCCAAGAAATAGACTTCTCGAGCCCAAAACTCACACTTCGACAACTTCCCTAATATCTTATGATGACGAAGAACTCCTAATACGGCTAGTAGATGTTCTGTATGCTCCTCATCATATGTGGAGTACAAAAGGATGTCATCGATGAAAACTACCACGAACTTTTCTAAGAACTCATGGAACACAACATTCAACAATCCCATGAATACGGTTGGAGAATTCATCACGCCAAATGACATTACAACATACTCCAAATTCCCATGACAACTACAGAATGTAGTCTTCAGGATATTCTTATCCTTCACAAGAATCTGATGATATCCCAACCGCAAGACTATATTTCTGAACCAACATTCACCCTTCATTTGATCGAATAAATCATCAATCCGTGGAAGTGTATAGCGATTCTTTATTTTCACTCTGTTTAAGCGACGATAATCGACACACAGCCGCAAATTTCCATCAGCCTTCGTTACAAACAAAACGGGTGCACCCCACGGTGACACACTTGGATGAAAAAAACCACACTATAACATTCCATCAAGTTGTATACATAGCTCTCGTAACTGAGAAGTGGCCATCCTCTATGGAGACATAGAGATAAGAGATGCTCCTGGTTGTAGCTCAATCCCAAACTCGATCTCTCGTCAAGGGGACAATACTACATCCTATTCTGGAAATACATCAGGGTACTCTTTTATAACCCTAGGAAACCCCAACTGTTGATGCTCTGATGAACTCAGCATCATTTCAGCCATCATGGATGATAAGGACAGAACGCACCTATGACCCATCTGAGGATCTTGCTCACCAACAAATGCCACTGGCTCTCCATCCGCACCAATGAAAATGAACATCTTCCTAAAGAAATGTCACGACCCGCCCTCGGGGTCCGTGCCGTGACTACCCCAAGCCCACCTTCCATAAGCCAGGGGCTGGCGACTAGCACCAAGGCGTAATTCCAGGTAAAAAGGGAAGGCATTGCCTTTGTAAATTAAACAAACACCACAGAGTAAGCAAGTGGAAAGTAAACACTAAGTAAAAACAGAGTACAACTGAAAGTGCGGAAAAGTAAATGGGCTAGTATACAAACCCAAACTGAAAGTAAAGTACAACTCGAAAGGGAAAACAGCAACTGTAAAGTAAAAGCTGCTACACCGAGCTGTCCACTAGAAATCCCACCTGAAGGGTGGGTACAGATAGCTCCACTACTCCTCGGGTCTCGTCGTCCGATCCGAACACGTCCCGCCCAGTGGTCCACCTCCAGGTACCGTCCTGCTCTTCAAGCCTCAGCCAAGATCAACGTTGTCCGTCGTCTACAACCAACACAACGTAGTGCGGCCATAGCCCGTGCAGGGGTGATTATAAGCTACTCAGTAGGGACCCCGAGACCCCCGAAGGTCTCCCAAAATCCACAAAGGATAAACCACAAAGGAAGATACAATCACGAAGTAACAACCGACACTGCTTAGGTACATGCCCATACATATACCTAAGTCATCAATTCTAATACGCTCCAACCTCCGAGCCCATGTACAACTCAGTCCACACAGGAAAGTAAACGTATTCCACACAGGAAAGCAAAACGAAATCTACACAGGATAGCACAACTCAATCCACACAGGAAAGCAACAGGATTCAGCTCACACAGGTATACTTCTTCGAAAGACGATAAAGATGATCTCTGATCCATCTAAGTCGTCGGACCCACGAAGGATCGATAGAGAACTAACCCCCGCAAAGACCCACACAGGATCGGGCCCACACAGGACCTGTAGGCGCTGGTTCACACAGGACCGCTGAGTGCAAAGACCCACACAGGATCGGACCCACACAGGATCGGGCCCACACAGGACCTGTAGCATTGATCCACGTAGGATCGCTGAGTGTTGTAGTCGTCGTCGAATCCACACAGGATCTCTGTATTGTCATTGTCGCAGTCACAGTAGTAGTAGCAGTAGCAGTAGCAGTCACAGTCGCAGCCAACACTAGGGTTCCCGCACACAGCAAGCTCGTTCGGGAGGGTCCGCTCCACGAGCCGAGAGGCTGATACATCAACTGTCACAAAGTCCAGAGTTGATGTATCCAAAAGTTCCGTATCGTCAACAGGAACTCAACGCAACAGACGGCGCGTCGATCGGACGCCCGATCTGAGAGTTATTGGCTTTTTCGTCCCAGGGGCCCGGTTGGTTTTTAAGGCTAAACCAACCCGACTTTACTCCACCTGCGTCCAAACCTCGGGCGGAGTATGCCAAAATATCTGTCTTACTAAGAGGAATACAACAAAGCTGATGGCACGTCAATTGGACGTCCGTAGCTCAAGATATGAGCATTTCCGCTCCGAGGGCCCACTTGGTTTCGTGTACGAACCAACCCGGCCGAACTCAAGGTATTCCGAAACATTGAGTGCGATATACCGAATCTACCGTCTCGATCCAAGGATCGCATTTCCGCTGACGGTTCGTCAATCGGAGGTTCGTGGCTCATGTTATGGCCAAAAGACCGAAATTGATTCAAAAACGGGGGGTCCGGATCCGGGCGGACCCGGCCCGACCCCCCCCCCCCCGGGTCGACCCGACCCGAGTCCGACCCGGCCCAGCCGGCGGCGCGGCGGAGCGGTCCGGCACGGTGGCGCGGTGCAGCCTGGCGCCGTTCGGTGCCACGCGCGGGGGGCATGGCCCCCGCTTCCCAGCTGGCGGCGCGGCTGAAGCCGCGCCTTTGGAGGAAACCGGCCCCCCTCGTGGGGGCCTTCCTTGAGGAAAAACGGGGGGCTGCCTGCCCTCTTAATGAAACCCCCCCCCCTCATAATGGGGGGGGGGGAATTAACCTGGCCGTGGGAATTTAATTCCCCCGGTCTTTCTTCTTCCGGCCGGACCACCTGGCCGGCCGGTTTTTCTTCAACGGACCGGCCAAGCCGGTCCCCTTCCGGCTTCCGACACCGGCGGCCCAGCGAGCCGCCGATCCTCTCATCCCGCCGCGTCCCGGAACCGACCGCGGTGTTCACCGTCCGGCGCGGTGCGATGGCACCGCACCCCTCCGCCGCGGCCCCGCTCTGGGCCGCGGCGCCTTCGTTTTTCTTCGACGCGGCGCGACGGCGTTGTGTTCATGATGATCCTTCCACGGCGCTGCGCGACGGCGTCGCGCAATATAACCGTGCGAATTTCCGCTTGGTGCGACGACACCACGCCATCTCGTTCATCCACAAGAAAATCATAATCAAGAACAAAGGAGGGGGAATTCGGCCGTGTTTGTGCGGTCCGACCCCCCTCTCGTTAGACGATAACACATAAATAATTATCCTCACGTTTTTCATGCTAGAACCAAGAACGAGAATAAATAAATAATCAACAACAACCCCTACCTTGGTTTCAAGATCGAAGATCGTCAACAACCCGCGGAAGACAACGTCGCGGAGGTCGGGCGTCGCGGTAATCGTTCGTCAAATCCGTTGATGAAGAGGTACGTCCGAAGAGGTACGTCGTTGGCTAATCTTTTTAAGCCTACGAAGGAAGTCCGAGGAGGAAGCGGCATTCCCTTTCATTGACACGGATGATGTCATCGATCTTCGGAAACAACCGGCTACGAAGAAGAGAGGAGTTGTGTTCTTCGTTGGAGCTTGAAGGTTCTTCGCGTTCTTCGTCAAAGCTTGAAGAAGAAGAAGGAGCTCCCAAAATCCTCTCAAGAGGCTAGAGAATTCTAACCAAATAAAATATTCTAAGGGCTTATTTTATTTACTCAACCAAACCTTTTGAAATTCAAAGGTTTGAAAATTAAAAAAAAAACAACTCAACCCATTTAATAAGCTAAGTTGTCAAGATCATTTAAAAGGGGAGTTAAAGGGAGTTTTGAGAGAAGATGAAAAGTTAGGGTTCGTGTGGGCCCCACAACACTTAATCCTATCAAGGGAGGTTAAGTGGGTGTGGGTCCCACCCCTAACTTCCTTTGAGAGGAGTTAACCAACAAGTAAAAAAATAAAAAGTGTTTCCACATTTTTATTTAACTTCTTATAATTCTCCCAAAACTAACTTTCGTCCCGCATAAAACGCAACCTCAGAAAAGGTCTCCTTAAGCGAATAGCGGCGCTGCGAGTTTATCGGTGCCCTCGGAATTTGATTCCGGGCACCGGTTCAAAAGTTAGAAATTCCCGCTCGTTCGTTCACTGAACGTACCCGAGCCAAACTTCAGAAATTGATTTCGGGCACTCCGGGCCTCGGAATCAGGTGCCGTCAGAAACCGCGTTCTTGTAAAATTCTAAATAAAATTAAGAAAAAATTTCCCTTGAATTTTACGGGTTTTTACATTACTCCCACCTCAGGGCTTTATGTCCCCGTAAAGATACATCAAAAACTAGGGAAACAAATGAGGGTACTGAGCACGCATCTGAGCCTCCCGCTCCCATGTGCTCTCCTGGAGGTTCCCGTGCTGCCATCTGATGCGCACAAGAGGAATCGATCGCCCACGTAGGACCCGCTCCTGTCGATCCTCTATCTCCACCGGGACCTCTGTAAAAGTCGCCCCATCGTCAACGTCAAGCTCCCCATGGTCAATGATGTGTGTCGGGTCGTGCACGTATCTCCTCAGCTGAGATACGTGGAAGACGTCGTACACCCGGTGCAACTGAGGTGGTAGAGCCAGGCGATAAGCCACCTCGCCAATCTTGCTGAGGATCTGGAAGGGTCCGATGAAGCGCGGAGATAACTTGACGCCTCGGCCAAATCTCTGTATACCACGTCGAGGTGAGACCCGCAAGAAGACGTGGTCGCCATCCTCAAACTCTAGTGGCCTCCGCCTCCTGTCAGCGTATGACTTCTGCCGGCTCTGAGCTGTCCTCATCCGCTCCTGGATGACCTGGACCTTCTCTGTCGTGGCCTGGACCATCTCTGGTCCCACAAGTGCTGACTCCCCAGGGTCTGTCCAGCATAAAGGAGATCTACAAGGTCGGCCGTACAACACCTCGTACGGTGCCATCCCGATGGTGGAGTGGTAGCTGTTGTTGTACGCAAACTCCACCAAGGGTAGGTGGTCCTCCCAGCTACAACCAAAGTCGAGGACACATGCACGGAGCATGTCCTCGAGAGTCTGAATGGTCCTCTCCGTCTGACCATCCGTCTGAGGGTGAAAGGCTATGCTCAGACGTAGCTGCGTCCCGAACGCCTCCTGTAACCCCTTCCAAAGCCGGGAAGTAAAGCGAGCATCTCGATCGGAGACGATAGATGATGGCACACCGTGGAGCCGCACAATCTCTTGAATGTAGAGACGTCCCAAGCTCTCCACTGATCCCTGCTCTCTGATGGGTAAGAAGTGTGCCGACTTGGTGAGTCGGTCAACAATCACCCAAATGGAGTCGTGACCTCTGGAAGTGCGTGGAAGTCCAGTCACAAAATCCATAGATATCTCATCCCACTTCCACTCTGGGACCTCCAAGGGCTGTACCAAGCCTGCTGGTACCTGATGCTCTGCCTTCACCTGCTGGCAGGTGAGGCATCGAGAAACGAACTCTGCTAATGCCTTCTTCATGCCCGGACACCAGTGCTATCGTCTGAGGTCCTGGTACATCTTCGCCACTCCAGGATGTACCGCCAAAGGAGAAGTGTGAAACTCTCTCAGCACTTCCTCTCGTAAAGCGACTGGTACCATGGTACGTCCTCTGAAAAGGATGTCGTGCTTTGCTCCAAGGGAGAAACCATCAGGTGCCTATCCCGAGGATATCTATGCACGCCGTGTCTCACAGTCAGTGTCCTCACACTGTACCCCTCTGACCCGCTGCAGTAGTGGAGGGGTGACTGTGAGAGACTGAAGGAAGGCTGCTCCATCTCTATCCACCAATGATATCTGCAAAGAGGCTAGCTGCTCTGTTGCCTCCTCAAGTAGCTGAATGCCCGTCCTCCTGCTGAGGGCATCGATTACCACATTCCCCTTCCCAGGAGTATAGACTATCTCAAAGTCATAGTCCTGGAGGAACTCCAGCCATCGCCGCTGTCTCAGGTTCAGGTCCTTCTGCGAGAAGATATACCTGAGACTCTGATGATCAGAAAAGACTGTAAAGCGTTCTCCCATCAGGTAATGTCGCCATGTCTTCAGAACGAAGACCACTACTGCTAACTCCAGGTCATGGGTAGCATAGTTCTGCTAATGCGGCCTCAACTGACGTGATCCATAGGCAATCATTGCCTGCTCCTTAATCATAACACATCCGAGTCCTGTACCTGATGCATCGCATTAGACAACGTACCCTACTCCCTCCTCAGGAAACCTCAAGATAGGTGCGCTGGTCAATCTCTGTCTCAGCTCCTGGAAGCTCTGCTGACAACTGTCTGACCACACGAAGGGTTTCCCCTTCTTTGTCAAAGCTGTGAGTGGTGCCGCAACTCTAGAGAAGTCTGGCATGAATCTCCGATAGTATCCAGCTATCCCCAAGAAACTCCGAACCTCAGTCACGCTCCTGGGTGGCTCCCATGCTAACACAGCCTCGATTTTCGCAGGATCCACTGCAACTCCTGCCTCAGAGATAACGTGTCCCAAGAAGTGGACCTCCCGTATCCAGAACTGGAACTTCGATAGCTTACCATAAAGCTGGTTCTCTCGGAGTGTGTCTAGTATAACTCGCAAGTGATAGGCGTGCTCCTCCTCAGTCGTAGAGTAAATCAGAATGTCGTCGATGAAGACCACGACAAACCGATCAAGGTATGGCTGAAAGATCCTGTTCATGAGAGCCATGAACACTGCTAGAGCATTGGTAATGCCGAAAGGCATGACCAAGAACTCATAGTGGCCATACCGGCATCTGAAGGCCGTCTTCTGCACGTCCTCGTCTCTGACTCTGAGCTGATGATAGCCTAACCTGAGGTCTATCTTCGAGAACCACCGTACTCCCTTGAGCTGATCAAAGAGGTCATCAATCCTCGGTAGTGGATACTTGTTCCTCACAGTCACCTGGTTCAGGCGACGATAGTCAACACAAAGTCGCAAGCTCTCGTCTGCCTTCTTGGCAAACAATATCGGGGAAGCCCAGGGTGAAACACTGGGTCTTATGAACCCCTTGCCCTGCAAGTCCTCCAACTGTACCTGTAGCTCTCGAAGCTCGGTGGGGGCCATCCGATATGCTGGAGTGGATATCGGGGCTGTCCCGGGGTACAAGTCAATATAAAAGTCTACCTCTCTGCGAGGAGGTATCCCTGGAACGTCGTCGGGAAAAACGTCCACAAACTGATCCACCACTGCAGGAAAACCAGGTCTCCGTACGTCAACTGCTCCAAGGATGAGGCTAGCCAACTGATGAGTAATGGGCTGTCCTCTCCTCCGCGGAAGTCCATCCTGTGCTGCAAAGGCTCCCTTCTTGCCGGTGAAGGTGAACCTGCTTCCGTCGGTGCGTACACATCGCACCTTGCGCCTAAAATAGTCAATCTGCGCATGGACCGTAGATAGCCAATCCATGCCCAAGATGACGTCGTAAGGCCTCAACGCAGCTACAAGAAGATCCCAGCCGAAGCTCTCGCCTCCTAGAGTAAGCTCACGCTACCGACACCAGTGCGTAATCGTCGAGTCTGCTCCCGTAAGAGTCTCTAGCCGTAAGGATCGAGCCAATGGCTCTGTCGGAATCTCAGAGCTCCGAACAAGGGCAGCGGCTTTGAAAGAGTGAGTCGCTCCTGTGTCTATAAGTACTGTAGCAAGGGTGGAATAGACACAGATAGTACCTAGAATCATCTCGGGTGCGCCGTGGTCGTAGGCCTCTGGTGCCTGGAGCTGTGCCTGTCTCTGCCCGCCTGCTCCCTATGGACCGCCACGGTCGACCCTCTACCTCTGACTCGGTGGTCCCTCAACCGTCTACTACTCCTCGGCACGGCGGGTCGGGCAGTCACGAGCCATGTGGCCCTGCCCGCCGCACGAGTAGCACTGTCTGCCTCTCGAAAAACTGGATCCGCGTTGTGTGCCCCGCACTGCTGAGCTAGTGTCCTAAGGTCATCTGCCTGAAGGTCTGGTCTGTCTGGACCCCTGAGTCATCCGTCGACTACCTGCTGCAGATGACTCTTCCACGTTCCGCCCTGCGGTGGGTCTCGGTGCTGGTGTAGACTCAGCAAGGAAGATCTCGATCAAAAGGGCCCGCTCCAGTACTCCTGTCTGAGTCGGTATGCTGAGGGAGATCAGCGATGCCCTGATCTCGTGTCTCAAACCCTGCTCGAAGCTCCGGGCCCGGAAGAATGGGTCTCGTACCATGTCGGTCGAGTAGCGTGAGAGATCAGTAAATCTCACCGAGTACTGAGCGACGGTCATGCTGCCCTGCCGCAGCTGAAGAAGCTCCTGAATACGCACCGCACGAAGGGAGGCTGGGACGAACTATGAGCGGAAGAGGCTCTCAAAATCCGTCCATAGAAGAGATGCCTCATCGTGCACCTGGAGCATCAAGCTCCACCATCGTCCTGCTGCTGCGTGTAGTAGGCTCGCAGCGAGGATCACCATGAGGTCTGCTGGTGTCCTCACTAGCCTAAACACACGTACCACTGCCTCCAGCCAGTCCTCGGCTGCCTGGGGATCCGTCTCCCCGCGAAACCTGGGTGGTCGCTGGCGCTGAAACTCATGCAGTGTGCTGAGGCGACGTGCATCGTCAGCGGCTGGTGCTGGAAGTATCGGTGGCTCGACGGGTAGAGCTGCCGCTGGTGCCACTACTGACAAAGGGCCATGCACCGAAGCCTCGTCGCTCGGTGGGCTGTCGTCACACTCGACTCTCGGAACCCTAGCTGGATGCCGTCCTGGGGCCATCCTGAAAAGGAAACAGGTGCGCCACGGTCAGAACAGTATACCTGGTGAGCTGATATAAAGTTATCACAAAGAAAACATTCAAACACACACGCAATCAATGTTTTCGTGCATTAAGTCAGAAATTAGAAGTCAGGGTTCTGGTGTATGGATACGTCAGCCGCCTCACCAACACTGGACTCCCTGGACTGATAACCACACTCAATATGCTAAACATTATTGCTTCACATAGAAAAGATCAGAGTTCGTGGTAGAACCGAACTCCTCTGATACCAATTTGTCACGACCCGCCCTCGGGGTCTATGCCGTGACTACCCCAAGCCCGCCTTCCATAGGCCAGGGGCTGGCGACTAGCACCAAGGCGTAATTCCTGGTAAAAAGGGAAGGCATTGCCTTTGTAAAGTAAACAAACACCACAGAGTAAGTAAGCGGAAAGTAAACACTAAGTAAAAACAGAGTACAACTGAAAGTGCGGAAAAGTAAATGGGCCAGTATACAAACCCAAACTGAAAGTAAAGTACAACTTGAAAGGGAAAACAGCAACTGTAAAGTAAAAGCTGGTACACCGAGCTGTCCACTAGAAATCCCACCTAAAGGGTGGGTACAGATAGCTCCACTACTCCTCGGGTCCCGTCGTCCGCTCTGGACACGTCCCGCCCAGTGGTCCACCTCCAGGTACCGTCCTGCTCTTCAAGCCTCAGCCAAGATCAACGATGTCCGTCGTCTGCAACCAACAAAACGTTGTGCGGGCATAGCCCGTGCAGGGGTGAGTATAAGCTACTCAGTAGGGACCCCGAGACCCCCGAAGGTCTCCCAAAATCCACAAAGGATAAACCACAAAGGAAGATACAATCACGAAGTAACAACCGACACTTCTTAGGTACATGCCCATACATATACCTAAGTCATCAATTCCAATACGCTCCAACCTCCGAGCCAAAGTACAACTCAGTCCACACAGGAAAGTAAACGTATTCCACACAGGAAAGCAAAACGAAATCCACACAGGATAGCACAACTCAATCCACACAGGAAAGCAACAGGATTCAGCTCACACAGGTATACTTCTTCGAAAGACGATAAAGATGATCTCTGATCCATCTAAGTCGCCGGACCCACGAAGGATCGATAGGTAACTAACCCCCGCAATGACCCACACAGGATCAGGCCCACACAGGACCTGTAGGCGCTGGTTCACACAGGACCGCTGAGCGCAAAGACCCACACAGGATCAGACCCACACAGGATCGGGCCCACACAGGACCTGTAGCACTGATCCACGTAGGATCGCTGAGTGCTGTAGTCGTCGTCGAATCCACACAGGATCTCTGTACTGTCGTCGTCGCAGTCACAGTAGCAGTAGCAGTAGCAGTAGCAGTCACAGTTGCAGCCAACACTAGGGTTCACGCACACAGCAAGCTCGTTCGGGAGGGTCCGCTCCACGAGACGAGAGGCTGATACATCAACTGTCACAAAGTCCAGATTTGATGTATCCAAAAGTTCCGTATCGTCAACAGGAACTGAACGCAACAGACGGCGCGTCGATCGGACGCCCGGTCTGAGAGTTATTGGCTTTTTCGTCCCAGGGGCCCTGTTGGTTTTTAAGGCTAAACCAACCCGACTGTACTCCACCTGCGTCCAAAACTCGGGCGGAGTATGCCAAAAGATCTGTCTCACTAAGAGGAATACAACAAAGCTGACGGAACGTCAATCGGACGTCTGTAGCTCAAGATATGAGCGTTTCCGCTCCGAGGGCCCGGTTGGTTTCGTGTACGAACCAACCCGGCCGAACTAAAGGTATTCCGAAACTTTAAGTGCAATATACCGAATCGACCGTCTCGATCCAAGGATTTCATTGCCACTGACGGTTCGTCAATCGGAGGTCCATGACTCAAGTTATGGCCAAAAGACCGAAATTGATTCGAAAACGGGGGGTCCGGGTCCGGGCCGACCCAGCCCAACCCCCCTGGGTCGGCCCGAACCGGGTCGACCCGACCCAGGTCCGACCCGGCCCGGCCGGCGGGGCGGCGGCGTCGTCCGGCACGGCGGTGCAGCCCGACCGGCGGCGGCGCGGCCTGGCGCCGTTCGGTGCCACGCGCGGGGGGCATGGCCCCCGCTTCCCAGCTGGCGGCGCGGCTGAAGCCGCGCCTTTGGAGGAAATCGGCCCCCCTCGTGGGGGCCTTCCCTGAGGAAAAACGGGGGGCCACCTGCCCCCCTTAATGAAACCCCCCCCCCCCCCTCATAATGGGGGGGAATTAACCTGGCCGGGGGAATTTAATTCCCCCGGTGTTTCTTCTTCCGGCCGGCCCACCTGGCCGGCCGGTTTTTCTTCAACGTCTGGCTTCCAACACCGGCGGCCCGGCGAGCCGCCGGTCCTCTCGTCCCGCCGCGGCCCGGAACCGGCCGCGGTGTTCGTCATCCGGCGCGGTGCGACGACACCACACCCCTCCGCCGCGGCCCCGCTCCAGGTCGTGGCGCCTTCGGTTTTCTTCGACGCGGCGCGACGGCGTTGCGTTCATGATGATCATTCCACGGCGCGGCGCGACGGCGTCGCGCAATATAACCGTGCGAATTTTCGCGTGGTGCGACGGCACCACACCATCTCGTTCATCCACAAGAAAATCATAATCAAGAACAAAGGAGGGGGAATTTGGCCGTGTTTGTGCGGTCCGACCCCCCTCTCGTTAGACGATAACACATAAATAATTATCCTCACGTTTGTCATGCTAGAACCAAGAACGAGAATAAATAAATAATCAACAACAACCCCTACCTTGGTTTCAAGATCGAAGATCGTCAACAACCCGCGGAAGAGAACGTCGCAGAGGTCGGGCGTCGCGGTAATCATTCGTCAAATCCGTTGATGAAGAGGTATGCCCGAAGAGGTACGTCGTTGGCGAATCTTCGTAAGCCGACGAAGGAAGTCCGAGGAGGAAGCGGCATTCCCTTTCGTTGACACGGATGACATCGTCGATCTTCGGAAACAACCGGCTACGAAGAAGAGAGGAGCGGTGTTCTTCGTTGGAGCTTGAAGGTTCTTCGCGTTCTTCGTCAAAGCTTGAAGAAGAAGAAGGAGCTCCCAAAATCCTCTCAAGAGGTTAGAGAATTATAACCAAATAAAATAAGCTAAGTGCTTATTTTATTTACTCAACCAAACCTTTTGAAATTAAAAGGTTTGAAAATTAAAAAAAACAACTCAACCCATTTAATAAGCTAAGTTGTCAAGATCATTTAAAAGGGGAGTTAAAGGGAGTTTTGAGAGAAGATGAAAAGTTAGGGTTCGTGTGGGCCCCAACACACTTAATCCTCTCAAGGGAGGTTAAGTGGGTGTGGGTCCAACCCCTAACATCCTTTGAGAGGAGTTAACCAACAAGTAAAAAAAATAAAAAGTGTTTCCACATTTTTATTTTACTTCTTATAATTCTCCCAAAACTAACTTTCGTCCCGCATAAAACGCAACCTCAGAAAAGGTATCCTTAAGCGAATATCGGCGCTCCGAGTTCATCGGTGCCCTCGGAATTTGATTCTGGGCACCGGTTCAAAAGTTAGAAATTCCCGCTTGTTCGTTCACTGAACGTACCCGAGCCAAACTTCAGAAATTGATTCAGGGGACTCCGGGCCTCAGAATCAGGTGCCGTCAGAAACTGTGTTCTTGTAAAATTATAAATAAAATTAAGAAAAAAATTACCTTGAATTTTACAGGTCTTTACAAGAAAACCACGATAGCCTACACCAAATACAACCTATCCATGCCAGGGATGAAATAATATGGTTGTTTTCGTAAACATATGAAATCTCTCCAAGAGCAATGTTGCCCCAACACTAGCTCATAGTCTTTACATGCTTTAAACAAACCAGCTCGACCTCCAACTGGTGTAGTCAATGACAAGGGCATTGGAATCCTCTCTACCTCAAGACCCAAATCATGGACAAGGGTAGGTGATATTAAGGAGTGTGTCACTGTTGAATCAAACAAGTCATACACCAATTTCGGAAACAAGCAAAGGGTACCTCGAATGGCGTCTGGCTCTCCAAGAGATGGAAACGCTAGATCATGAATCTAACCAATACATATTCCACGACCTCTCTGACCTTGATGATGACCCCTACCACGGCCGCGCTCTGCTCTCTAGGGACAGGGAGCATCATGGGGTTGTCCTATACCTGCCCCATCTGCCCTATGCTGATCTAAAGCTACTACAACCTGCTGCTACTGCCTCGGATAGAACTGCCTCAACGGAGGAACCTGGGGAATAGCACCTGGTGCAGGGTACTGCTCTAAAAGGTTGGGCACTCCCACTACTGATGACCAAGACCACCACAAGGAAAACTAGCGCATGATCTCTTGGAATAGTCCGTAGAGTTCCTACCTCTGTAGAAACAAGATGTGAAGTGATGGGACCTACCCATGGCTGAACGGAAACTCTTATACCCTGAAAACCGGTAACCCCGAACAACAAATCAGCTTCATGAGTAATCATGATGATTCCCCTCCCGTGAAGATCTTGTATTGGTGAAAGTCCTTTTGACAACCTTTTCCCCTTCCAACACCTAAAGATATGTTTTCAAAAAAAATGGGGTGACCTAGCGTTGGATCTCTGGATGTAAATCCTTCTCAAAATGCACCGCTCTGGCCACCTCGTCTAGTAACAGGTCCTACGCAAATCATAAAATGTTCCTAAAATTGATTCCAAACTCTCGAACACTGGATCTCCCCTGTCGAAGGGTAAGAAGCTCCTGGCGACTGGACACTTTCGCAGTCGAAGAAAGAAACTCGAATCTAAACCAGTCTTGGAACTCCTCCCATGAGATCGCTGACTCCTCACGATCCCCGAAGTACAATAACCACCACTTCCTTGCTGCTCCATGTAGAAACATCACAACCAAGGATGCCCAGTGCTTCTTCCAAGCACAGATCAAACTGAATCCTATCTGAACCTCCTCCAAACAGTCTTCTGTGACTAAATCTAAAACGGAGCCCTCATAATTCTGCATACTCTGGTGCTAAAACTCTCGGAGTGTCTTCCTCCATGTGTCATTGTTTTAAACCTCTACCTTGTAGCAATCTACTAGAACATCCATCTGGACATTTTCTATGCAAACCTGACGAGAATGTCGACCTGGAGCCATACCTGTGAAATAGAAAACCGTTAGACCTCCTAAACATGGAATATGGAAGATTCAACATTAATTAATTAATTTTTTTTCTTTTATTCATTTTATGTCAACCTATCCCAATGTCTACACATTCAAACACTGGCACAAAGAATACTGATGCATGTTCCTTTCCTAGGTCTCTACCCTGCAACTTGTATCACATTGTTTATTAGCAATTCTAACCTTAGATGTCTGTACAACAGATCATAGGGTTCCCTTAACACCTATGTCTCTATTGGTCTCCAATGTTTACCACACTTTCTAAACATGAATGACACAGTTTCCCTACCAACCCATGTAACCTCACATGTTCCTAACTACAAACTCCATCCAATCCCTCATGTAGACCTCTGATACCACTCTGTCATGACCCCCCTCCCCCCACAATGTGTACCCCTAATTGGTCGGTAAAGTGAGAAGGGAGATAATGACCCCCCGAGTCTCACCTCTAGTAGGCCCTAGGTTGGAGACTAGTACTGAGGGTATAGTAATCACACAAATGGGAGACATTACCCTCTAAGAGAACACATGCAGAAGAGAGAGATAAGATAGACCCCATCCAACTAAAACTCAGAACTGAAATATAAAAGAAACCCCAAGTGCACATATGTAATGTCATGCAAAATTACTATAACTGGAAGTGGAAAACTGCAAGAACCCAAAAGAATTTAAAACCCATAGCAGCCACAAGCCCGAACATATCCTGCAACCCCAAGCATGTAGAAATCATCTTGACCTCCAACATGATCCATGTGAACTAAAAAACAGTTTATATATACATTGGGTGAGTATAACAGGATACTCAGTAGGATCCTCCCTGAAGCCTCTTGTGCAAAAGTAAAGAAAGCATGCTAAAGCATAGTGAACAACAAGTGAAACTAACTCGTCACCTAAAAATTAATACTAATATCCCAACCTCACCATGGCTAATCTCACCATGTAACGCATACAAGAATATATCATATAATAATTAATATCAAGGGTACCCTGCTACTACTTATTCACTAGTTTTTCGGTTTTCTCCCAACGTCGCACGTCCTAAACATCTCTCTCCAAAAAGGCTTTCCCACAGACACCTGGGTGAAGCACCACAATATGCAGCTCATGCAACAAAACCACCATATCCATGTATGAAAGTAACCAGGTAGCTTGTGGGAGCCACCACAGCTCACATAAATTGTATCATACGTCGGGTTTTATACCCCAAGCCATTATAGACCATACACTGAATAAGGATCCTTAAGTCATCACTGCCTATACACGTTACACCTATAGTAGTCCATAGGATACTATATCCATAATATATGTGTGTGAATAACCACAATCCATTACAGCCCTCTACACACATATATGGGGAAAACTAATTGTTGTGCCTACCAACACAAGTATCAACCAGTAGAAGACAGCGTGGCCAAAGAGGGTAGTCAGCCATTCATCCTCCCACCATAATGTTGTGGAAAACACCCCCCAGGGCTCAGAATACCCATGGTGTCAGTTGGCCTTACTGACATGGTGGAGTACCATATAAAAATATAGAAAGTACAGAATATATCAAATCCCACAACCATACTATGGGAATAACCATGTCTTATACTCAACTGTAGGTAACATCTCTCGAACTTCGGACTACCTTTTCTTAGACTAGGTATCATATAAACACACAACCATTTAGAGATATTTAAAAAATTATTTCGAAACCTTTTTACCAGTTGCACTTTATGTTAATTAAATCTTAAAAAATAATTAACCATGAACAATTCCACATTAAATTTCATTAGCATCATACCCAAAGTCAACTTTCCCTTTAAAATTACAACCCCATTATTATGTTCCAGTACACTCCAACAACCTGGTTAACACCATTTATTCAATAATTCATTATAAATATAATTTCTCACATTCCTCGAAATTCTAGAAAAACATTGTATGCTACTAATCACTAGGGGGCTCAACACAGTGAGTAGATGTACTACCTGTTGAGTCTCTATTGCCTATAGCAAGAGTGTAGACCCATCCTCCCTTGAGAAGCTAAACACAGAAAGCACGTGGCATACCCCGCGCGTCTTCGCCTCTTTCAGAAGAAGGGTAAGAAATAACAGCTACCATGATTAGTGGGGAAAATAAAAGCATATAATCAACAAATAAGGATCAGAAAGCATCCAAAAATCACATTCATCCTATTCCATCATCCCTGGTGTCCTCCCCGACACCCAACTGCATAAACCAATTCATCTCACCTCTCTAGGCATCATCTGTTGCCACAAAAAGAAGTCTCAATGCCCCCACATATCACAACAGCCATCCAGACACATATCACAACACAAGTGGCAAGAAAATAAACATCACATCAATTGGCCTATCAGTCCTTTTACACTCAAGAGGGTAACTCATAACCCTTCAAGGAATGATCAAACAATTAGTTCTTTAATCCATCTAAAATTAACAGATTTATTACTCATAGGTTCCAAAATTTGGGAAACCAAATCAGTAAGCTATCAAAAATAATTAATCAAGCTTACTGCACCAATTTTATTAACATAAAATTAATACAGGAAGAATGAGATTCATTTACATGCCTCTTTATCCATAGACAATAGTTATCAATTACATAAAGTTAATGTTATTTACCAATTTTCAGGACGAAAGAACAGCTAAACGAAGAAAGCATAGATATCACACTATCTTGAAAACAAGGGGAAAAAACATATGAATGGTATCAATTATTTATCCAGTTCAAATATTTAAGATGTCAATTCCATTGTTGTCCAATGGAATAAAACATGATAACAATACAGTTTCACATAAAAGAAAATAAAAGCACTAAATCCCCTACTTGAAACAGTTCTTGACATTCTTTGTCCACCCAATGGGTCACGATTCTCCTTTCGCGTGAACTGCATCCACCCGAGGATTCCATGGTACAACCGCACTAACCGAAACCCATGAAAACCCAATTATAAGCATGAAGATTACATGATATAAAATTGAAAGGATAAACATGAGATGATGAACCCCAAATTAATGATGATAAAACATACCATATATATAGAAGATTGATCGATACAGTTTGGTTGCATCAAAATAGAGCAGAATCAATCTGATGTGGAATATTTGATTATGAAACTCCTATGGATTATAATGAAACGTTTTAGCATCTCATTTACATGAAGAAAGAGGAAGAATTAGGGAGGAAGATATCATGTCCCTTTAGAAGATTTAACGGATCGACTGTTTATGATATGCTTAATTTCCCATTAAAAGAGGATCACATTAACCCACACAGTTTAACCAAGTAAAAACATCCTGAACGTTAGGAATAATTAATATAGGTCTTATGGTCTATGAATCGGCCTTAGAGTCCTTAAAACGAGGCCTTTAATGCATTTTATTCCAAATGAAAATACTAAATGGGGGAAACTGTAGGAAGCTGGAAACACTGTTCACGAACTCAAAATATAGCAATGGAATAACACTGTTCATGAACCTCACTGTTAGAAACTATTCAGGAACCTCACTATTAGACACTGCTCATAAACCTCACTGTTAGACACTATTCATGAACCTCACTGTTAGACACTGTTCATGAACCTCACCATTAGACATTGTTCATGAACCTCACCGTTAGACACTATTCATGAACATCACCGTTAGAAGGTCACCATTCTAAAACACTGTTCCCAAACTCAAAATTTCTAAATCGAAACAAAATGTCACCTTTAGAAGGTCCCCGTTCTTGAAACACTATTCACATAACTCAAAATTTGGATAAGGAAATAAAAGGTCACCGTTAGAAGGTCACCGTTATAAAAACACTATTCACATAACTCAAAATTTAGTAAAGAAAAGAAAAGGTCACTGTTAGAAGGTCACCGTTATAGAAACACTATTTGCAGAACTCAAAATTTGGAAAAGTAAATAGAGGTTACAATTAGAGTTTACCAATTGAGGTTACCGATAGAGGTTACCGTTAGAGGTTGCTGTTAGACCTCACTGATAGAACTGTTCACTGATTGAACTCTTCAAAGAAATGGAGATTTGGAAATGGAAAGAGAGGTTACCGTTAGAGGTTACCGATATAATTTCTCACCGATGAAACTAATCCTTTAATTATAAATTTGGAAGTAGAAATGGAGGTTACCGTTAGAGGTTACCAATAGAACTGTTCACTAATGGAACTCCTTATAAAAGGTTACTGATGACACTGTTCACAGAAGGTTACCGTTGCATTGTTCACAAGTGTCAACTTTTGGAACTGTTCAACGAACTGGAAAATTGCTAAAGTGTTGGGGATAAGTCACCTTGACCTCCCAAAACAACTCAGAAACCAAATTTTCATAAATCAATGGACCGGAGAGGTTTGGGCCATTACAAAGAAGCATTGCATAATTTTTTTACTAAAAACAGAATAGAGAATATTGATTTCATAATGTAATTAAAATACATAGTAACATCATTACTGGTGAGTGTATTAAGATAAAAAAGGATGTTTTAAGGTTTTACATATTTATTTCCATGATTTATACATTTAATCATTATGTATTAATCATTTATTAAATACTAAAATCATTATTCCATACAATGAAAGGATTTGGGATTCAGTGGTATAAAACAATTGTTTGTTCTGTGGCATTCCATGGTATATTTTGTTGTATGATGTCATGAAGCTATTGATTGGGGCCCGCATGGTGGGATAATATATGATAATGACCCTTTATGCCTACCTCTAATAGGAAACAAGCTAACTACAAGCATCAAGTTGGATTATCCAACAAATTGGAGAAATAATTTCTAGGTACATGGGCACATACACATCTCCATATACCCATACAATGATGAAACTTATTAAATAACCCTTAATAAAATGATATAATCCATATATATAAAAATATAAATGTATGAAAATAATTTTGAAAAGAATTAATTGTCAAATAACATCACACATAAATTTTAGATGAGGTCTATCCATCTAGAATAATGTTACTGTTGTAAAATGAAACATGTTGTCTGAACCCTAGTATATCATTCCATAAATTACCCACCTTATCATAAATACACCTTTGAAAAAAACAAAATGAATTTCATATAAATTAGTCCTAACATATGTGGGAATATATTATGAAGGGTTTTGTAAAATAATACCAAGTATAATATATAAAAAATCAAAAACGTTTGAGAATTTATTGAGTAGTCAGCTCATCATAACAAGGGGACATTAATTAGATTATAATATTAAAAATAAAACAAATATAATTAAGATAGAATATATGTATAAGGATATGGTAAAAACCAAAAATACAGTCGAGGATTCTTACACATGTATTAATGGAATCTATTTTATGTGAGAACTCACTATGCAATCATGATAACACCGTTGGAAATCATAAGAGATGTTGTTCTAGACATGTGTCTCCATGTAATTTTATGTTTAATAATTACTAATATATTGATTCATATATATGGGAACACACATTGGGCCTTTGGAAAAATAGAAATTATTGATTGATTAACTATCAATGTATGGGATCAACACCTGTGTATTTTAGTCATTTCAATTCATAAACATCATCCAAGAGATGATGATATAGTCGAGTAAAACACTCTTGAAATCATGGTGGATTTGTAAAAAAAAAATTATTGATCGATCATGTATTGGAAGAAACAACATTTTCATATGACATGATTTATTTCTCATCCTACATTGAGGAATTGAACATAACCTACAAAATGGAAACTAGTTTACAATATATTGAAATGGTATCAAATCATAATAGAGAAATGACACTAAATTTACTTGGAGTACGAAACATGTCACTCATGAACTAGTCCTTCCCATGTGCACCAATCCATGTTCAGGTACTTTGGGTCATTCTAATATACATTTTCCATGAACATGTACTTTGGGATGGACTGTGCCATTTCATTCATTTCCCATTTACCATTGGGGTACACGCCTAGCTACAAGATGTGAGCTACAAAACATGCTGCACATGTCACAAAGAGTGCGATAATTTACATTGTGTGTATACACAACCAAAAAAAGAGGGGAATAAATGGGGTTTGTTTAGAAGAATAAATTTTTTCAAGTTGTTAATTTTATATAACCCCATTTTTCTTCAATCATTATATCATTTCATCACCGACTTGGATTCAGACAGAAATTGCATCCAATATTTCTTGATCTGAGACAACCAAACCTTTCTCTCATAAGTGGATGACTTCCAGCCTCCCTACCTGGTTATGATTTGACTCTTATTTATCTATGTTCAAACCTCACACAATACTATGTGATTGAAAACACCAATCTGATTATGATCCACATATGATCGTCTTTTTTTTTCATCACTCCTCGATCGCTCAAATGTCTAAGAAGAAAATTCAATTATGGAGACATATTCTATAGATAAATATTTTACGATGTATGTGCTTATGATATTATAAAGAATATCATATAGGTAAATATTAAATAATTGAACATTTATAAATTGATTTAAAATTTTAAATGATCTAATTCCTCATTTGGAAAAAAAATTATAGAAAAAACTTGAAATAAATTTTTTTTTGGACCATTACAAGTTATTTATTGTTGGATTTAAAATATATAAAAACATTACAAATAAATTTTAAAAAATTTATATAATTATCTTATGACTCATATATATATTGGGTACTGATAAATAAAAATGAAATAGAAAAAAAATATATGGATTTGACTAGTGTAATATAATAATATAAATACAATTTATATTATATCATAGATGAGATAGAGTCATTTTCATTTTTTCCTTGACCATCCCCAATCCAATATTCATCTTCTAAAGAATGAGTGAAACCATTTAAAAGAGAAGTTCATTCTCAAGGAGAACATGGACTAATCCATTTTTAATGAACTACAACCACTATAATATTACCATAGCACACCCTAACCTCAGGTCATTCTCCTATCTGAAAATGGTATATGTATATACACAATAAAAAATGAATAATTAATTTTTATTTTTCATAAAATATTCATTATACTTATTTTATATATATCTATATTCATAAATAATAATTTTTAATAAAATGTATACATGGGAAAAATGATATTTCTACCTTAAAATAATGTTTCTATTTTTTTTATTTAATTAATTATATAAACCATTAATGAATAATCTAAAACAAATATTATATTTTTATGTTCTAATGTAAATTAAATTTAAAACTGAATCTCTACCACATCCCCATGTTTATTATTTTATCATGTTTGGTTCCTTAAATTATAAATAAATGAAATAATGTATAATTTGGAATATTCCATTGGAATAAATGGTTGGATTTTTTGTGGTGTGAATTAATTTATCATATATCGTCCCACCAATTTTTATAATTTAATAAAAAAAATTCCTCTCTTTTCCTATATAACCCACCCATAATCCTATTTATCAACACTAAAAATCCACATAGAACAAAGATAATATTCCCTTCCATCCAAAGGATCCCCCAATAACATATGAATATCCTATCAAGGTATTTGACATTCCAACTTAATGTATGGGATAGTCTAACTCTCATATTTCTTCAAGAACCAATTTATATTATGGATTTTGATATCCTAATTTTTATATTAGGTTATATTTTAAACAATCCATATTAATGTAAAAAATATTTCCATGTGATGATATACCCTTCTCATCCTCACTTATCCCTTCATGAATATTTATGTACCCTAGTTATGTTCTCCTAATTATCTTGTAATTTTCTATACCAATCATTATATTATGGAAAAACCATCCTCATTTCTACTAAAGCGTATTCACATAAATGTACATATACATCATTAATTGGGGAAATATATGTATGAAACCCATAATCTTGAATCATGGGGATAAATATGATGTTATATTTTCTTATGTATTATGTATTCATGTCAATGTTATGTATGTTCATGTAATGAATATGATTAGTGGTCCTAGAATTTAACATCCATCAAATGTATTATGTTATGTTTATATATCATGATATTTTGTGTATGGTGTATGTTTTGTTATCCAAAGTATATTATGTTATGATATATAGATTTTTATCATTGACGTATGATTATGATTTCATATAGTATGTTGTTCCCACCTTACCATTTTTCCCTTATGTTATGATGTTATTTCATGTTTTGATTCTCATGTTTTAAATTCTCACCCCTACCATGTTATATTGATAGTAATACATAATCACACATATTACATTCATCGTATCAGTCATTTATTATTCAATTAATTCAATGTTTTATCAATAGATTATTATGTATGTTCCCAGGATATCTAATGTTGATTTTACTGATCAATGAAATTTATTGTCACATTAAGGGTTTATATATATATATATCAAATTATTATTCAAAAAAATAAATACACAAAGACGCAAGTAATAAGAATATTATATAGTTGTATTATGTTTTAATTTTTTTAATAAATCGTATGACAATGTGTATAAAAGATATGGATTTTCATAGTTTTTATCACTAAATAATAACGTTATTTATGGGAATTAGTATTAGAAAACAGTTAAAAATGTATTTTGGATAATACTAAATAGAATAAAAATTATTTAAATCTTGTTAAAGAGAGGAGATAATGGTTTTAAAGAATAAAAATTCATTTCTAGATAGTACAACTGATTTCCGCTCTATAATAGTTTACCAGGAGGTAATAACCTATAAAATTGTGTGTTAGGACTAATTCTTTCATCACCTTTTGTGTGGAAAATGGTCTTTATGGAAAACATGATTGACACTTTTGTGGATATTATTTTGAATATTCATAGTCTCTCTTTGAACCACTATTTATAGAAATAAATTATTTCTTTCTTTCTAATATGAAAATGAACATGGATAACATAGATTTAATTCTGGAAATTCATAAGATATGGAAAACATAATATTTATGTATAATACATTAAAATAAGAAATTTATTAGAACAAAAATTAAATAGTTACTTGATGGATTATCATGAATTAATGAATATCCAATGTTCTATTTTAATATAGGTTCATATAATATTTCTTGTAAAAAACATTAGTCAAACTATTCAAACACCACAAGAAAAGTAGAGCAACATGAGAGAAATAGAAAATGGGAAAAATTATTATGTCTTAATTATACAACTCATTCCTTGTCAAAATATATGGTCTTAATTTAAATAAGATAATTTTTATACTCAATTTAGAGTGATATGATATTATTATTTCCATGGATATATTTCTTTCTATAGATCCCACATAAATTTCTGAGAGAATGAAATAACCATATATATCAAAAATCACCCACTTATTCGATAAAAATTCATAGATTTGGATAAATAAATGCTTTTATCAATATATCAAAATTTTATATTACTTATTTATGATAAATAATATATAATTTAAATTATTTATACTATGTAAAAGATAATACATGATGAAATTCCAATTTTAGTGGAAATAACTATTTTGTTTCTTATATAATTATCTCGTCTTCATCATAATTCATTAGATTTGATATAGATGAAAAATATACCTTGATAATTTGAAATATAAAAAACTCCATATATATTGGTCATTCTTGAACATGAGGATGAAATGTGGAAACTAACTAAAAATACGGACAAGGGGTATATATTCAAAAGAGCATCATATTGGGTTAGCTAGTCCACTTTGTCAATTAAAGGTATTCAACAATAAATAACTCCATTTATTATCATAAACTAAAAAATAGGATAATGAACAAGAATATTCATCGACAGATAAATTACTTGTTTGATCGACTATGTGGATACCAGAACGTTTATATGATGAATATACGGTTGGAATATTAATAATTAATAATCAAGAAGGTTGATATCTCCAAGACCACATTATATTTAAGTTATGAGATCATAATGTTCATAATTTTTTTATTTTGGCACTCTAATGTTCTATATATATTAATAGTGATAAATAATTGAGTAATTAGGTATTTTCTTGATTTTTTTAGTATTTATAGTTGACAATCATATCTACTATAAAATAAAGAAATATATAGAGGATATTTTCTATTTTATACTGAATACCATACAGACTGAAAATATTACTTAAAATATGGTTTACCATAGTTTTAGATATTGAATGTAACATTCATAGGGAGTGATATAATTCTAAAATGGACATATTTATATCATTAAAAATAGACTCAATTGATGGATTTCTAAAACTAACATCTGTAACATAAATGCATTTATCATTGAATTAGCCAGGTATTATCATTAATTATTGAGAAATTTATCATGAGATTCAATATGGAAATCCATGATAACATAAAACAGGGTCATGTTTTTCTTTTAAATAATGAATATGAAGAAACTAATAAAGAGATAAGGAATATTCTAATCACTATACAAATGTTAACATTATCCACTAGTGAGGATATATTTGTGATCTATAATGATGAGTCTAAAAATAAATGGTTATGTACTCATGCAAGATTATAAAAAATATATTTTATGAATCTTTGAAATTAAATTTCCATGAGAAAACTACCAAATAGATGACTTATACTTGGATGCAATTATCAACATATTTAATATTTTGTTACATTATCCCTATGGGAATAATTATAAAATATATACGTACTATGAAATTCTCTATTATATATTCGTAAAAATATATCTCAATATTATCCAATAAAGATAGTTAGTTATTATCAATGATTTGTATTTCTAAATATATTACATCATGGGATGAAAAATAATTTGGCATATTCTTCAAGTAAAAATGATCGTACAACCCTGTCTCTAATGAAAATTTCAATGGATCCGATATTCAGGAATATATAGATGATAGAAATTTAAATATTAAAATGATATTAATCATATATTTAACATATTTTTTCACAACCATATATTCAGTAGAGGGTCATGTTGGATCTGAACGGTGATGGCATTCTGTATAAAAAGTGGGAAAGTATTTTTTATTTGAAATATACTAAATATAATGTCATATGGGTTGGAGAATGAATACATGTCCCATAAAAAACCAAACTAACCAGGGATATTCTAGATATTGTGACAAAAACCATTCTTTATTCATTCTAGAGGATTTATGATATATATATATATATATATATATATATATATTATAGAAAACATTGGGTGGGGTAACATTATGTGGTAGTTTTTAGAATCATTTTCATACATATGGAATCCTTAGAAGTCATGGATGAGTGAATGAATTCTAATAAATAGTAGAAAAAAATAAGCATACAATTTTTGGAATATGAAAAAATAACTATTTATTTCATCATAGAGATACCCAAGACCCATATATGAAATAGAACCACATGAGTGGTAAATGATCACCTTAAAAAATATATGAATTTAATTTCTTTTGGGGAATATTAATATCTTGAAAAACTCTCCATGTTATATATATCGGGGAAGTGGTATAAAAACATAGTGTTCCCCTCCCTATTTTACATGAATAAGATCCAATGTTTACAATGAGGTTTTAGAGAAACCTTTTGCAATTGTTGAATACAGAACTAATATTCAACCAATCTTATAAAAATGAGATAGATGGTCTGTTTGAATGTACCATTCAATTTCAAATGGTTTGGTTGTGATCATGCTTAATTGATTGAAAAGAATATTGGGATTAAAGCCTTCCCCTAATATAGTTCTCATATAATAATTTTTCCAATAATTGACATGACACTATATGAGGCTCTGTATGTGAATTTATTTTAGAGATTAATCTAATCGACAGAATTCTGAGATCAAAAGATGATGTGACCTGATCTTATCCATGATACGACATTCAATTTCTAAACTATTTGACATATTATGAACTACAAAAAAAAAAAAAAATGATATGAAAAAATCATCATCGATGAGACTTGGAATTTGAGTTTGATGGTAAATTTTTAATTTATATTTCACCGTGGAAGAATATAATATTTCATGTGATGAAGTTAATTCTTAATATAACATTTATTAGTCCATTTCATTTCGTAGATCACATCAGTGTGGTGTTCTATCGACTAAAATCTCACCAACACTATCTCAAGTACAAGATCTATTCCATGTACCCCCAATAAAAAAGTACCTAAAAACTCATCACATATACTGAATTTGGAGGTTGTACCAATATATAATGATTTTTTATTTGACGAGAAGCTAATGTGAAAAATAGATCATTAATACCAGGTTCGAAAATATTAGACAATTCACCTAGTGATAATATTGTGGGGGTACTACAGGATTGAGTAAATGAGTTAGTAAACATAAGTGGTTATGAAGTAGGATAACCCACTTCTACTATTGTTTACAAATGAAATTTTTATACAAAAAAATTCTACATTGGGGGAATAATATGATCTCCTAATTATTTGTAAACTAAATTCCATGTTTACATTAGTAAATTTGTTATTTTAAATAAAAATATAGAAAATAAATGAAGTACTTTTACTTTTCACCACTATATTTTATAGCAAATTGATTTAAAATGTTGTTTAACATCTTTAAAACTTATATTATTTCCATTATAAAGTTATAATTTGACTTGTATATATTTTGGGTTATGATAAATCCAACTGAAACTGAAATAAAAAGTGATGGACAAGACCACTATGATCATAACATCTAAATCACATTTTATATAGCATTAGAGGGAGATATTATCACTAGGTTTTTCCCATGACCAATCCCAAGATGATATTCAATAGAAAATGAACTAGAGAATCCATTTATGGGAGATTTTTGAGCTATTTGAGATCATATCCCATAAAATATTCACAAAAAAATCCAAATCAAAATCACACAGTCACACACATTACCCCTAGATTATTCAATGGTTTATAAAATAATTATACATAATGACGTAACTTTTTTGACTATTTATATATTTATTATTAATAAAATAATGAAATTTTTTGTATTTTATTTTTTTAAGATGGTAATAAATATTGTTTAAATAAATTAGAATTTTATATGTTTAAATTTTATTATATCTATAGTTTCAATGAATGTAATATTTACGATAAAATAAATAAATCTTTAAATAAATGTTATTTTAATAAAAAAATATTATTAAAAAATATTTACTAAATATATGTTGTAATATAATTTGATGAGGTAAAATATTATTTTCATTAGAGTCTAAAAACTGTTATTGTTAAAAATAAATTATTTTTCTATTAGTGGGGATTCTTTTTAAAATTATAAATTGCTATATAAATATAATTACATTGATATAATAAATATAATTTTTTAAATCATCATATTAAAATAACCCAATGCCGATATTTTAATAATTTTATGAGATAGTGAGTCTTTTGGGTGGAAATTAAATATACCAAAATAATGATGTATATATCAAGACATAATAAAATCTCATGAATTATTTATTAAATAAAATAAATAATATAAATTTCAAAAATTATGTGTCCTATTTTAATTTTTAGTCAATTGGATTATTTTTGTAAACCATTAATGAATCCTCAAAAACATATATTATTTGTTAATGTTTTAAAATAAATTCATTATAAACATGAAACAATTCCGCCTCACTAAGAGTATTATTTTATGTAGTCTTCTTGAATATGATCCGGATGTGCCCATAAAGGGCACAATGTTCTAGGGATTTCTTCTCGTCGCTGCCACTGTCTGCTCAAGTTATCGCGGCGGCCATCCCTGAGCTCAGTGAGTTCTGGCGAATTCCGCTCTTGTAGTGGCTTTGGGGACCCGGTCGCCTCCCCTTTTCACCGTTTCTTGCCTCGCCTCGCCCGATTCATTCCTCACTGGATAAGGCTTTCATGGCGGCACGGTGTTGGACCACATCCGAGGTTCCATATCAGACATTCTGAGTTCTCCACCATGCCTCCGGTGTGTGTGGTTCATGGTTTGATGTGGTCACCGAGTCTGAACAGGATGGCGGTGATGGGACCTAGGAAACAGGAGTCATTTTGGAGATATGGTGATGTTCTTCTGCTTTCCTTTTCTGTGGTAGTTTTGGGTTTGTGATGAATTGCTTCATCTCGTGTGACGATTTCTGCTTCCTTTGTGATTTGCGGTGTTGTTCTGGATATTTGGCAGTCATGAACCTTGTTTCCTCACTGAAATCGTCACATTGGTAGCATGTTATTGTTTATATATATATATATTTTCTCTGATTTGGATGGTTGGATGATGTTGCCTTGATGGTGTATCTGCGTTGGTGAATCTGTTGGAATGATGGTGATGGTGGATTTCTGCAAATTGTGGGATTTCTGAAATGTTTGATGGAATAGAAGGTGTTGTATATTTGGATTGCACTGAATGGATGGAAAGGACGAAAGAGCTTGAGAAATGCTAGAATGAAGGAATGGTTTTGGATTTTGTGGTCCGAGGCTTAAGTTATGCTGCAACCATTTGTTTACAACAGCTATTCCAGACGAGGTTCTGGGCTAGGAGTTATCATTGTTTCCTGGCTTCACGGAATCGGATGTTTGAGAGGGTATGTCTTTTTCCATCGGTACCAGGCCCATGCTTTTTGGAACGAGACAGTTTTCCGGGTTGCGATGAGACAATGGAAGCTGGTTTTTAATATCTTTTGTTGTCAAGAGGAGCTTATCTCTTGGGGTGAGGGTTGTTCTTGATATTGAGTTTTGGTCTGCTGGGTCATGGTTTGTATTTTAAGTCTTGATGTTATGGGTTTCCCCACTTATTCCCTTAAAATGGGGCTTTATAAAATAAAATAAAAATGAATGCTTTTGGGCCATTGGAGGTTAATCTGTCTCAATATGATGATAAAATAATGTAATCCTCTACAACTTATCTAAAACCAGGGGAAACCCTGGGGGATGATTTTCCTTGTGGATTAATTTTTGAAATAGATTCCAAATCCAATGTTTATAAATAAAGTAATAAATTCCCAATCTATGCCTATAAAAACACCAACATACACTATTTCGTATTCATTCAAATCTACTAGATAAAAATTTTATCTTATATTCCATATCTACAGTTTTCCAATGGTTCCCCTAATATCTTAATTGTCTCCTCTATTAATTTTATAGGCATCCACTCATGGTATATGAACATCTCATTTTACAATTAATTCAAGAAACATTCTTATAATATTCATTTTCATAATTATTTTTTCAGGTGGGTATATGTTTTTACGCACCCTTGTTACCATCATTTTACATTTCCATGTATTGGGGAGACCCTATTAATTCTCACTAAACCCATAGATTATTTTTAATGTAACCCCATTACATTGTATAAGTTATCCAGCAATATTTCTTATCAATCGTCTCAGTATTGATATCTATCCACATTTCCTCTCATGTAAATTAACCTATATGAACCTATATTTCATTTATTAGGTACATCTACTCTTACGACCCACAACTTAAAATACTTGGTTTAAATTTGATGAAATATATTAAGATATCATATAATATTTGTAGAAACTTATTCTTGTACATTATATGAATGTTAAGTGTACATTGTGGAATAAATATACCTCTAGTACATTAGGTAATAATGTTAACTGATGAGATACCATGAATGGTTCCAATGAGGTTATCCATAGGACAATTTTTTATGATGTCTAGGAAGATAGATTTGACTTTCATTTATGATGTAACATGATATGTTTTTCTCATTCCATTGTTTCTTGAATCATTTCATTTTTTGTAATTATTTGATGCTCATTTCTATAATTCTCGACCTTCAAATGATTTTATGATATTCCAACTAACTCATATTGGAAATTCTTATATTTTTATTAATTTACAATTCAGTTAGCTTCATATATCATCAATTTTTTATGTATGTCCCTTGGTTAACCACTGACGTTTTGGAATATCAAGGATATTTATTGTCATGATATAGTGATTTAGTTAATTAATTTTAATTTTTGTTTCAAAATATTATTCTCTTTATTTAATTACATAAAAAAACTAGGCCACACAATCTTATGCGGTTTATTAACTGTATCTTTATGTAGTAATTATAGTACCAATGTGTTTGAAATACATCAGTTTTCATTGAAATTAAAAATGATAAGCATATAATGAACTAGGGAATAAATGATAAGAAAAATCGTATGGAAGAATAACCATTTATTTTGTTGGTTTTTATTTTATACAATTAGAAAATGTACTCAGAACCAAATATCAATGAAATAACCAATTCCTATTTATTTGATTATAATTTAATACCTTTAATAATTTTTCAACCTACAAATAAATTATCTAGGAAATTATGACACCTTCGTTGAATATAAAATAACAAAGGTTCTAGTCTATTATCATTGATGAGATCTAGGATCTCTATTGACACATTTATCCCCAATATATGATCTATTTTGGACTATCATTCAATCATCCTCTGATTTTCCTCTCAAAATTCATATCGTTAGTTGGGGTACCATAAGGATTTTCTATAATCATTTTTATATATAGTATTTATAACATTAAAATGAATTGTGATATTAAATATTAAATTAATTAATGAGTTTATAAACATTCCCATGATGAATATTTTATGAAACACCCAATACCAAGAAAGATTATGATACCACTATAGTATTAATCAATCTTAATATTTAGTCATGTATTATATTTTAGATCAGATACACCATTAAGTTGTTATTAATTTATTTATAAAAATATTATATGAATAAAATAATATATTTAATATTTTAATTATATCAACATAGTGCATCCCTAATACTTTGAATCATGTTCCTAAAGATCCAGTATGTCTGAAAAATATTCATTAATAGATTATAATGATTATATTTAAAAATAAGTAAATTTTCTCTATTATATGGATTTTCATCAACACATATACAAACCCCCTCAAACGGGTGAGGATACTAATTCACAACTGAATCTCAATCACCTAGGTCAACTCCTATAGATTATCATCCAACCACCAGTCAAGTAACATGTAAATATCATAACTATAAATGATATTATGTAATCGATCATCATTATCAATAGGGTAATCATCCGTGGTAGCTCAATTACGAATTTCTAACTCACCCAAGTTGATTCCTATGATGTTTCATGCACATACTTCAATATTTGTGATGCATTGAAGATATTGTGTAGGTGGTATAATTTTGGTTAACTATCTAAGTGGTATAACACGTTTCCAAACCTAGTCATTACCATTACATGGGACTTGAATTTCAAATATACCTTTCGTCCATATATAATACTTTATAATAATTTCCAAGGATATACCTTCAAGAACACATGGTCCCCATATTTATACTTTAAAAGTCTTATTAAATAGTCCTTTATGAATAATGTTGGATTTCTATAGTATTTATCTACTCTAGGATGATATTCAAATTCACTTTTTCTATGTTCCCAATCTCTAGGTACATGATTGAATGATCTCTTTGATCATTCTAACATAGTGGTGTCCTATAGGTTATCATTTACAAATCATCCAATGGTTAATACCAATGCTTGAATGATATGTGTTGTTAGAAGAAAATGACACCAATGGTATTTTATCCTCCGAAATATATCTAATTTCCAACATGAAATCCCACAACATATCTTCTAGAACTTGAGTTTTCCTCTGAATTTATCCATCAGTATGTTGGTGAATCCATTTATTTAATACAACTATGCCCCAATAGAAAATTTCAAGCTACCTAGTATATTTTATGTGAAGTGATACCAATTGTCTAAAAGGATAATTATTGTATCTTCATAATGATATATTGAATATTACATATAAGGGAGTACAATTATCCCAATTGAACATGCTATTGAATATTGAGGATGTTGGATGACTTGGTTAGTTGATCAATGACCACTTAGATGAAATCAGGTCATATATATGATCATGGTACTCTCATTACAATTTCCAAAAAAGATAACATCCTACATCCACTATGACTCTTCAATTATTTGAGTCAAACCCACTCGAAATTGGTGCTCCTCATTCATCTGATGACATATAAGGCATCGAGTGATATGTTCTACTATATAATCCTTCATTACTGACCACCATAACGAAAATAAAATGTCAGAACATATATTCACAATACCAAAATGTATCACTAATGTGGATGTATTAAAATCCCACAGAACCACCCCATGAACAATCTATAGTAACATCATACATACTTTAAAAATATTACATGCTTCCAACTTATAGAAAATAAATTGTAATCATTAACAAAAGAAATCTCAACACCCAAGGTCTCACAGTCAATATCTCAATTTTTAGTCTCTCAAAAATCATTTATAATGTGAAGAGTGAAAATACAATATATAAGGTAATATGATCACTCATCCACTTATAATGCTTGATTCTATCAAGAAAACTACTCTGATACCTTACTCAAAAACAGACTAATGATATCCTATAGATACCATTTTTTACTTAGTTTCCCTTCCTAAGAGGATAGACTATCTCTAAACTGTAGTTCTAGGAGAACCCTGTCCATTTAATCTATTACTTTTTTAGAACATTTAAACGAGTGATATATATTTTACACATATGGTTAGAATCGATGGTAAACCACAAAATAATAAGACAGTTTGACCATATCATTTAGTTAAAGTGAACAACTTATAGAAAAAAACCAATGGTCATGTAGTTCTTCTCATGCAGACTCTACTACCTGGACCCCTAGAGGATATATTCTAATATATATAGTATAACACAACCAATCCAAGCTCTTTAGAATTAAAAAACACTATGTACTCAAAACCCTCCTCTAATGGTCTCAATATGGGGGAGCAGGTTAACCTATAATATAAACCATAAATTATTTAATATAACCTCTCTATAAAATAAAACATTTCCCATATAATTTCATACATATCATGGGTTTTGAAATCCTAGATACATTAGGTATTAATAAAAGATAATAGTATACCATTTTTATAAAACTATATACCCCATTCAAACTCTTTGATGGATTCCAATATAACATTATCTCATCTTTCACCTACGACTTCTTATTATTATATTACATATCACAAGAATATGGACTCATGAATTCATAGATTAATTACCAATATATTTTTATAATTATGGTTTTATCTGACTATATATTGGACCATCTAAACATGTCACATGCTCTTATCCTCTGACGTTCAGTACACAATGATGTCGATGATAATGATTACATGAAATTGATCTAAAAAGAGTTTAAAGATCAAATTTAGCAGTCTTTTGAACAATCATGGATTTTTAGTCATGATGAAATGATTCACTATGTAATAATTATTATAGTTGAGACATTATAATTTCATCTTTAGTATATCCACATTGAACAAGCTGTTGGTTATCGAAGGAATCGAGGTTATACATTGAGAACTATCTGACCCCGCTCAGTGGGTATATGATGTCATCAATTCTATGTATTGGAGATATTTTTTTTATTTGAACCTTAACCAAGAAAATTTAATCACCAAACTCTATCCATCCCATATTCCCCTTTTTTGAGATGAAAATAGTGGATGCCTCAGTGGAAACATTTTGTTTGGAAAATCCCTTCATAAATAACTCCTCTAACTACAAAGTCAACACATGAAAATTTTTGGGATACATAATATATTCTTTTTAATATATTATAATAGTTCCTAGTTGAATGTATAAGAATATTTATATTTTTGGGGGGAGGTATTAAAAGTTTTCCTCATGGAATACATCATCATACTCCACCAAAATTATGGGAATATTATTGATCTTTGAATATTGTTCCCAAAGGGTTATAATATCCAACTAGGGATTAATTGTATGAATACTCATATATATGATACAATCCTATTGTACTAGGGTTTTGATTTCACAGAAGAAGGAAAATTTCATCCATTATTTAGTGATAAAGAGCATTAGCTATGGTGAATGAATAAATGGATATTAAAATTTATATGTTTTCATGTAAATTCAAAAGTTGTTGTTAAATATTTAATGTGTGGATGTGATCCTTCATTTATTATTATGGAAGAGTGGATTTTTCATAAAAAATATCCTTATAGGGTAATAATGTAAATGCACGATTTTTAGTATCGTTAGGTGAGGGTAGGATAATATGAATTTTATTAAATACATTACTACATTAATAATAATTTTATATTGTTGAAAGCTTGTGTTTTTTTCATAAAATAAAAGTATGTCATAGAGTAGACATTAAAATAGATATTAAAATTAATTAAATATTAATCATGTGAATCATTTTCTTACTATGAATACATGTTGACCATGATAAAGTCATAGAAATTAGAAATCCTATTTTGGGTTCCATTTATCCCCAATATACTCCTAATTATAGAAATTAGTCATTCAAATTATATTATATAATTTGTAGGGAAATGATTTTCTATAAATATATCAAATTAATATTTTTATGTTCGTAATATTTTTTAACATTGAGGAACTTTTAATTGACTCTGAATTATTTTTTATATATGTTCAAAAATCATATTAGTGTTACAATTTAAAATTGATTCATTAGTTTTGAAAGATACACAATATTTATGGAAATATTATTACTTTAAAAATAATCATCTTATCAGGGTAACAAATATTTAAAAATTATTAAATAATCTTTTTGGAATAAAAAAGTAAAGATATTTTATTTATCGGGCCCAATACTTTTAAATTTTATATTCTTTTCATATTATTCAATTTGATAAAAATAATTTCTAAATACTAATGTATACTGAATAAAAAATAATTTTTTAGATAATATTACCCTTCTAAAATATAAAATAAATTATTTTAATTAATACATAATATTTTAAAATATATAATTCTACACATATGATATAAAGTTTTCCAAAAAAATTCATATGCTTTCTTATATGGTTATATCAATGTAATGTATTAAAAATAAAGAAATTTTGAAAAATATTTTTCGTAATATTAAAATCAAATTAATTAATTTAGAAAAACTAAAAAAAATTATTGTCTGTATAATATGGCCATGATAAACCCAAGTTGAATATTTTCAAATGAATATCTTAATGTCTAAAAAGTTAACATTAATATAAAATCAAACAATATAATGATAATGATAATTTATATGAAATAATATATATACATATATAAATTAATATTGTTTTTACAACTAAAGATAATGATTAATATATCAAAGAATAAAAACATTCATTGATTCACATACATTTTATTTATTATTAGTTAATTTTCTAGCTTCAAATAAATACTAATTGGGTCGTATGTTCAAGGATATATATATATATATATATATATATATATATCATATAACATATTTTAACTACATATATATATTCAATTACTATACAACCATATTCCATTATATATTGAAAATGTTTTTAATTATTTCAAATAGATAATAAAATATAAAACACTATTTATTTAAGGGGGAAAATTCACAGCAACACATTATTCCCTTTAAATATAATTTTCCCTCATAATTTAAAAAATTATCCACCGATGTATGATATAGAGGTACTAACAATCAATTTTTTTATTCCAATGACTCAAATTCAAAAATAAAAAATTAAATATTCCCCATATAATTTTAATAATACCATACATATAAATAAAAAAAATTCGTAAATTTAATTATATAATTATTAAGAACAATGTATTATACACTAGTTTTCCAAATCACACACTATACAATATACACCATAATCTAATAATTTTCATAATCATCAAAAAATATAATTTATTTGGATTAATACCAAGTATAAAAATAAAATAAAAAATATTTCTCTTAAACCACCCAAACCAATATTATCTCAACATGAAATTTGTATTAATCCTAAAACACATTTATACCATAAATGTGTGTCCTTCTGTCTTGTCTACAAAAAAAATAACTACTCTATATAATCATTTTTATAGGTTATTGATTACATATAATATATGATTTCAAACATCATTGATATTTACTATGCGTCGAAATATAAATTTTGTGTGTGACATAAAATATTAAAATTTATAGTATAATCAACATTAAAATAAAATTCTTATATCAATATCATTACTTTAGGTATCACTAGAAACTCATTATCAATCATGAAAGGAATATACTGTAATTTTTTGAATTTTTTATTTCACATAATTTTTTAAAAAATATTTAAGTTATTAGGATACACACCCTTCTCAAATTCATTTTTATTATCCTATTACAGGCATGTAAAAACCCACATTAGGTTTTATAACATCGAAATGAAGTGGATTATATTATGATTAAATCAGAATCAAACGAGGAATTCAATAATGGAACCTTTATTTGATCCCATGATACATTCCTTTCTACTATGGCATGCCTCGTAAAACCAAAAAATTTATTGATTCTACCTTAGATACATTATTTTGTGTTTTTATATAGTTTATAATATAATACCACTAAGTATTTATAAAGTAAATTACTCATAATGGTTTATGAACAATATGAAAACATCCAAATAATATTTTATTGGTGGCTCAATCCTTTTATGTGGTAAGGACCCATTAACCATAAACTATAATGATGGTTTATATATACGAGAATAAAATTTTTTGGGTTAATTTGAACATGGAGAATCATTTAAAAATGTTCATATACTTGTAGTAAAAAGATAGATAATCATTTCTTGGAAAAGAAAATAAGTAAAACCATAACCATACTTATAGTTTATATAATATAATTAATGATATCCTTAGGTTTTTTAGTAATGGTATCTATACATTATGAAATAAATATGAATCCCATACTCTAATACCAAATATAATGAAAAAAACATCAAAATGATATTATCTCATAACATATGAAAATTTTATTGAAAATAAATTTTATAGATCTAGGGTATAGTGACATTGGAAGATTACAAACATAAATAAAAAATCATAAACACAAAATCAATTACAGTATTTAAAACTCTAAATGTTGTCCCTACACATATTTTTCCTTCAAAACTAAATGTGATATCCTGAAGAAATATAAGTGATTAAAAGGGTGTGCTAAAAAAACCTTCTATAGATATAAACCCAGAAATAGATGATAATAATACATTCATAGGGAATAATATTATATCAAAATGAGAATAATTGTAGTCCTTAAAACATAAAATTACGATATGATTTCAGGATAATAAAAAATCCGAAAAATGGAATCAACATAGACGAGACATAATAATAATATTAATAGTTTTATTCACTACGATATAACAATAATTTTCTAATGATTTCTCTCTAAGAAGTATTTATATTCTTCAAAGAACTCCCTGGTTCATCATCACATGTTTATGAATACACCCTAGGACATCGAATTGTTAGGCTTAATCTATAATTCCATACATATATTCTCCTATCATATTAACATTAATTAATAAATTATAGGTATATAATAGAACCTACCAAAAAAACATAGGTAGAACAACGTCATAATATATAAAAGCTTATATGTTCCAAACAATCAGATAATTATTGATATATAAATAATAAACATAATAAAACTGATGAGAAGATAGTGGAATTAAAAAACATGTATTATTGAATAAATGAATTAAATTTCATATGGATTTCCGTAAGAATAATAGAATAAATAATTTTGAACAGTCCATTTTAAAAATATAAACATTATACGTTAACATGGGTCTTCATTTTAGGAAATAATTCACAATAATAATTTCAAGTAAGAATACAAAACCTTATTGGTTATTCCTTAAAAAAATATTGAATTGTTTTACAATAATGGAAACATGGATAATATATTACTTTAAAAAATAAACAAACTAAAATAGGATTTCATATCAAAATGGGTTTTGAGAAAAAAAATCACTTTTAAATCATCTGATAGTGGTGATAAATTATATAATTCAATTGTAATAGAAATTCCATTAAAATTTAGGTTTTCCTAAAAGAAAAATAATCACAGGTAAATAAAAAATTTAATCTAGAAAATAATGAAATTTATAATAAAATATATATATTTGAAATTAGATAATATAAACAAATTATTGATGATAAATTTAATATTATGATAATGTAAAATATTGAAATTGAAATATATTTTTTAACAAAACAAAAATAAGGGGTTGTTAATAGGAACAAATACAATTTGGCTTGCAAATGTTTTTAACATATGATTGATCTTAAATACAATTAAATTTTGAACATTAAATATATACCCAAAAATTTTATTCACATATATTTATTTTTTTATGGTTATTTTATTTTCGTTTGGTTCCTATTCATTACATATTATCCACATATGTTTGTCACATGAGTTTGTTTGGTTAACATCCTCATAAGACTTTTGGTTGGTTGATAGTGATAAAAAGTGAAGTAATGAGGTTTTTTAATAACTATAATTAAGCTATTTATGTAATTTAATATGAAATTAATATATTATTTGTATTTTTAAATAGTCTCTCCATGAATTGAATCAATTTATTAATGTTTTATAAATATTATTTTATAGTGATTATATTGACTGTATGATTTTATTGATAATAATATAAATGAAATTTATAATTGAAAAATTTATTAATGTTAATGATTTAGTATATAAACCATTATATACAATAAGTACATAATTAATTATTTTAAAATAATTTTATATGGATAATGAAAGTGAAACATCATTTTATGGAGGAAGTTGTTGACATGTTCACATATACAACATTCTCGTATTAATTGATTGTAATTAATAAATAAAATATAATATAATATAACATTAGAACCACTTTATTGTTTAAAATAGTATATTATATTAATAAAATAACCTTTTTGATCCATCCATTATTTTTTGTGATGAGAAATGTAAAGCATCACATTCTGGAGGTTGTAAGCAATTCACTCAAAATTACAATGACTATTATATTTCATTATTTAATGATTTGAGTAATAAATTTTAATACCAATATTATTTTAAAAATAAGACCTAGTAATTATTATATGGTTATTATTAGAATATTATTGTTGTCTTTTATGGGAGTAATGAAATAGAATTAGTCATTAAAAATAATTTTTTTCGATATGTAGACCTCGACCATCATCAAGGGGAAGGCCTTGGATTTGAGCAATATTGGAGTGTTTTGGTGACTAGGTGAATTATTTTGTGTTATGAAATTAATAGAAATGAAATTTGGAATGGTAATAAATTTAATTTCAATATATGTTTGGATTACTGAAGGGTGGAATTGACCCCCCTCCCTTTCATTACTGAAGAAGTAATAATTTTTACAAAACAATAATGTAAAGTATAGTGTAGAAAATAAATTCATGGAATTTATTTTATATGGGTGGGGAATGATTGGTAAGAAATTTAAGTAAAACTTTTAAACCTACAAAATAATTTCTACATATTCTAATGGTCTTTAATACTGAGAAATTTCATTGCATAATTTTTAACTCAATAATTACATATAAATCATAACTATATATTAATTAGGTGAAAATTATAGTTACTACAGTTATAATGTATCATTTATCACTAAATTTTTGGGTGATGAGTAATGGTTTTTTCTCTATTTAACCTAATTCAATTTTGAATTATATGAAAATTAATATTTAAAAAAAATATTATGTGTTGAACAAGAGTCATTCAAATGATATTTTAAGTAGTTAGTATAATTAATATTGTAAAACATTTATAATTCATCAAATTACTTTTAATATATATATATAAATATAAATCTATGTGTGAGGGTGTTTAACATAATATAAGAGTTTTATTTTATAATTATTTTATTTAATTTTAATAATACATAATATGAAAAAAAGGATTATTCATGGAAAAATAATATTTGTACGAGGGTAACAAAAAATTTATCCTATAAAACGTGATCATAATAATTAAAAATAAAATGGCCCATATTGGACAATGTATACCCAATGATTATAAAGTTAATATCAATTTAATATGAAACAATTTATAAAATCTAATTTTAATTCTCTAATGTATAATTTATGGAATGTTTATTTTGAGAAAATATTACTTATGTTCCAGAATTTCCAATATATGTTTATAATTATTGGAGATATTTCAAAATATAAAATTATACATAATATAAATATTTTTTATCATGATAATTATTTCTTAGGTTTATTGTTATTATTATATTCATTCGTTGTATTAAAATCAATGAAATTTGCAGAAAGAATATTTTTACTACTCTCTATGACAATATTGATTTAGGAAAATTAAAATAAATTAATATTAATATAAAATGACAATTAGATTTTCACAACTGAATTAAATTTTTTTAAAATCACATCTTATTTTTCAATAAATTAAAATTAAAATAAAATCATAAAATATTATTAAAACAAACTTTTATAACAAATCCCTTTTCACGTATTAAAATTCATTTTAAAACTAGTGCTAATAATAGATATATCATATTTGAAAAAAACAATTCTATAAAATAAATTTTATGAGTAAAAATTTACATTAATATTTTTTTTGATGTAGTTATCAAGTTTTATTTGAAGGGTTACTTTAATTTTTTCCATATTATATATAAATATATATATTCATTTTTTAAAATTACATATTTCATTGAAGAACTACATATTCCTACTCATTCTACTCATACATTAAGAAATCATATATTTTTATGGGTTTTCGATGATTCTAGTGGATAATAAAATTAAATAAAATAATTTTTTTACTATAAAAATAAAATTTAATAAGAATTTTGGACATCACTCATGTGTGATTCATGTCCTTCTGATTTAATGGGGTGATGTGGTTAACTACTGAAGACAAAACATAGATGGGGTTGATGATAATTATAGGAGGATGTTGTGCGAGATCGAGCGTTAGGGTGTATTGTTAAATTCAGAGAGATTTATTTAATTTGAGGATGGTTGTTGGTTAGTGATGTTGTCATGAACTGTCCCTCGAGGCTCATGTCATGACTGCCCGAAGCCCGCCTTTCATAGTCCATGGGTTGGCGACTAGGAACGGAAATGAGTATCCCTAAAATAGGAAGGTATTGTCTTTAAACCTGTACACACATAGACTAGGTACACAACAAAAGTAAACGAAACTGTAATACTGATGAAGTAAAAGTGTGAACTAAAAGTAATGGGGACAGTATACAAGCCCAATTGAAAGAGATTATACAATATAAAAAGAAAAAATCTCTTGAGATTATCTTCCAAGGATCCTACTTAAAGGGTAGGTACAACTCGTCACTTTGGCACTCCACGTCAATTGGTCACCTCCACGAACCATCTAGTCCTAGCACCCAAACCTCATCCAAAGCATTCTATTGTATGCACAAGACACAATAGGGTGCGGGAAAAGCCGATGCAGGGGTTATAATAACTATACCTAGTAGGTACCCTGAGACCCTTGAAAGTTGCTCAGAATTACACAAAGAAAATATCAGAGAGCATTATCTCAATCACAATGCATAAGGAAAGACTCATCTCAAACAAGGTATATAACATAAAAGATAATAATAAGGATGATTAGTCTTAATTCTAGGTCATCTTATTCTATTGAGAGGATTTTTCTTCTAGATTGAACAAGGTTGCAAGAGGTGCTTACCCCTAGTGGATTTCTAGGTGTTGACCCACACAGGATCGCTAGGTGCAAACCCACATAGGATCCCTTGGTGCTGACCCACTCAGGATTGCAGGGTGCTGGCCCACGAAGGAACATTAGGTTCTGACCCACACTGGATCGTTAGATGACGATCCATATAGGATCTCTAGGTTCTGACCCACATTGGATCGCAAGGCGCGTACCCACATAGGATCTCTATTATTTTTCATGTCACAGCCAGCCACTGGATTCCAACACATTGTACGCTTAATTCTACAGGACCTACTCCACAAGACATCGACCATATTTCAACTACCACGATGTCCCTCAAATAAGTATCCCAAATTACCACCTTGTTATAAGGGATCTAACTCCATAGATGGTGCGTCAATCGGATGCACATTCTGTAAGTTATAGGTATTTTAGGGTCGGGGGCCCGGTTGGATTAGAGTCTGATCCAACCCGGTCAAACTTCAACATTATCCAAAACCCGTGACAAGTATTTCCAAAGGACCTCATTATTCTAAGTGTTCCATCACAGGAGACAATTCGTCAATAAGACGTCTGGTTTAGGTGTTACACCCATTTAAGCGAAACTTTGCCCAAAAAGGGTATGGGTCGGGTCCGACCCGACCCGCTGGGCCCATCTCGGTTCGGCTGGGCTCGGTCTGGCTTATTGAGCTGAAAGATCATCCCAATGTTTGGAGGATAGGCCCACTGGATAGCGGGTTGAGCCCGACCCACCCGACTGGGCATGGTTACACTCTCCTCGAGAATGGAAAATCCGTTCTTGATTCATCGAAAAAAGATGCAGGTTTGCACCCCCCTCATGGTCGGTCTACTATAATGGTCACCAGAGGAACCCTCGGACTGCGGGTCCACCCTCCACTTCAAGTTGAAGTCACATTCCTCCTTCGCGGCTCACTGCCCATCACCAACATAGCTGGCGATGGTCAGCCACCACCTTCGTCCTCCACGATGCCTTCAGGAACCACAACCATCCCACGGGTGGCGCTTGCTAGCTTCAGCCTTCTCCACTCATGGGAACTACTATGCTAGCTATGCTTCTACGGGCCATTGGTGAAGTTCTGGTGGTCTGATTTTATTCCCATCTGCACCTACTGGTCTAACAGGATGGAACGTACACTGTGCGGCCCTCGGTTTCACCATGCCACCATATTTTCTTGTCCCCAAGAAGAACTCAACAAATAACAACATTGGTGGAGGGTTCATACCTTTTTTGTTCGGCCCATTTCCTCTGCAATAGCATTATAAAATGGAAGAAATTCAATCATCAACCATATTATAAAAATTATAATACTATTTGAATAAAACCCTTACCCCGAACACATTAGTAGACAATGTAGATTAGGGAGACAATAATGCATTTATTGCATATTAATTGTCATTCTTTGAAATCTATATTGAATCCTCTAAGGCATCGATGCTCCATTTTTCGTCAGAGGAAGTCATTGACAACACTTCTTTATAGGTTCCTCTCGTGAGTGCACATGACCCATGCCGAATATTTGTTTAAATAGATGAATAGTAGAGTTGAAGTCACTACATAATTAATGAACTCATTAATCTCTCAATACATCTACTAAACAATCATGTATAACTGACCATTAATTGTTTTGACAACCCAAGGTTCCTACCACCATCGCTCATTGGTTACAAATAAATATAAAAAACAACACTTTGAATTATTCTGTAATTACTTTGTAAAGTCCAAAACATAATTTTTTTGTCCAAATTTTTCTGAACAATGTTATGCTTCCCTTAAGGGAAACTTGGAATTGCAAATTCAATGGTACCCTCTAAATTTTTATCTGAGAACTGGTTTAAAAGTTAGAAATTATCTATTTCACATTTACCGAATGTACCATAAAAAAGATCCAAAATTCGTTTTGGACTCTCTGAGCCTCATAATCACATACCATCAATTTTCACATACTCTTAATAATTCCATTTAAAAAAATTGATGGAATTTTAGGGTCTCTAAATTCTCCTCGCTATAGGGTTTTCATCCCTAAAAGCTACAAAAAAGGCTAATGAAAAGATGGCTCATACTGAGCATGTATATGAGCCACCTGCTATCATTTTCTCTCTCATAAAGGTTCCTGTGCTCTCACCAAACTCACATGAGATGGATCGACTATACATGAAGGACCCAGTAATGTTGATCCTCTATCTCCATAGGGAAATCCACAAATGTCAACCCATCGTCAATGTCTAGCTCTCCCTAGTTCAAAATGTGTGATGAATCATGCATGTACCACCTCATCCATGTAAAAAGAAAATCATTATGCACATGATGAATCTCTATGAGAATTTCTTGTTGGTACACCAAATTTTCTATTCTACTAAGGATATGGAAAGGTTTGATAAACCTTAGATAAAGCTTGTCATCCCAGCCAAATCTCTATAATCCTCATCCAGGTGAGACCCATATGAACACATAGTCTCCATCCTTGAAATCCAAGGGCCACCATCTACAATTGATATAAGACTTCTATCGGCTTTGTGTTTTCTTAATTTGATCCTATATGATATAAAAATATTAGTGGTAGCACATCTAGACTTTGGACCCATAAGTTATGACTCCCATGGGTCTGTCCAGCCTAGAAGTGATCTACATTGTCTCGCAAACAAGTCCTCAAATAGTGCCATGCTGAATGTGGATTGATAACAATTGTTGTATGAAAACTCCAATAGGGGTAGGTGGTCATCCCAAATGTATCCAAAAAAGGAAGCAATCACGAAGCTTGTCTTCAAGTGTCTATATGGTCCATTCCATCTGACCATCTGTCTGAAGATTAAAGGCGTTGCTCAAGCGTTTCTAAGCCCGGAACACCTCATGTAATCCCATCAACAACTAAGATGTAAAACGAGCGTCACACTATCAAATGATCATCAATGTAACCATGTGAAGTCTTACAGTATCATATACCAAGAGGAATTCCTTTCCGTCTACAGATCCCTGCTCTCAGATGGGTATGAAGTGGGCCGACATGGTGATCCGATCAACGATTAGCCGAATGGAATCGTGGCCCATTGACCTATGTTGTATCCCTGCCACAATTCCCATGGAGATTCCATCCCAATTACACTCTGGCACCTCATGTGGATGATTCAAGCTATTGGAACCTAGTCCCCAACATTCTTTTTCGGACAAGTGAGGCATCGTGAAACAAACTATGCCACTTCATTCTTCATTCCTGGCCACTAGTACTGGCGCTGGAGGTCCTGGTACATCTTTGCCACACCAGGATGTACAGAGAAAGGGAATGTGTGGAACTCCCTCATCACCCCCTCTTAGAGCATCACTGGTACCTTGGAACATCCTTTGAAAAAAATGACATGCTCTCCACCTTCATAAAATAATTCAGGAGCCTATCCTAGGGATATCTAAGCATGTCGGGCCTCGTAGTCTACATCCCCAAGTTTTGCCTCTCTGACTCACAGATGGATTTGGGGAGTAACTATCATAGACTAGAGGTAAGCTACTTCATCGCTATCCATGAAGGATAACTGCAAGGTGGATAGCTTCTCTATCGCCCCACTCAGCAACTGTAAACCAAACCTTCTACTAAGTGTGTCTTCCATCATGTTCCCCTTCAAATGAGTATAAACTATCTCAATGTCATAGTCTAGGAAAAACACCAGCCATCGCTGTTGTATCAGGTTTAGGTCCTTTTGTGAGAAGATATACCTGATCCTCTTATGATCAGAGTAGATGGTACATAATTAACCCATCATGTAGTTAAACCACATCTTCAATGAAAAAACCATGAGCGCTAACTTCAGGATATGGGTAGCATAGTTTTTATCATCTCTCCTTAGATTTCATGAGTCGTAGGTGATGGCTGCTCACTCCTGCATTAGGACACATCCCAGTCCAGTCCCTGAAGCATCATAGTAGACTATATACCCTACACCCACTACTAGTATCCTCAATATGTTATCACTATTTAATATCTAAATCATCTCCTTAAAACCTTATTGGCATCCCTATTTCCTCAAAGAAAGGTTTTCCCTTCTTTTATATAGCTGAAAAATGTGATGCTACTCCAGAAAATTTATGTACAAACCTCATGTAGTACCTACCCAACCCGAGGAGACTCCATAACATGGTCACACTCTTGGGCGGCTCCCAAGAAAGCACAACCTTTATCTTGGCTAGATCCACCACAACTCTAGACTAAAAGATACCGTGTCCCTGAAAGTGGACTTCCTGTATCCAGAACTATAACTTTGAGAGTATTCCATATTGTTGGCCTTCTCAAAGTGTATCCAGAACTATCTGTAGATGTTTAGTGTGATCATCCTCCAAAACAGAGTAGATGAAGAATTCGTTAATGAAAACCACAATGAATTGATCGATGTGAGGCAGAAGATCCAGTTCCATATCCCCTTAAACACTGCCAGAGCATTAGTAATTCCGAAAGGAATCCACACTAACTCATAGTGGCCATAATGGAATCTGATGGTCGTCTTCAGTGCATCCTCGTCTCATACCAAGTGCTAATGATAGCCTGATCTGAGGTCAATATTCAAAAACCACCGAGCTCCATTCAGATGATCAGAGAGATCATCAATCCTAAGGAGTGGATACTCGTTCATCACGGTCACCTGTTTCAGGTTCCGATAGTCCATGAAAATCCTCAAACAACTGTATGCCTTCATGGCGAACAAAATTGAGGTTTCCCACGGAGAAATGTTGGGCCTCATGAACCCATTACCCTAAAAGTCCTCCAGTGGTACCCTCAAGTCATGAAGCACTATGAGAGACATCTGATATGCTAGTGTAAACATTAGTTCCATCCCTGGGTATAGTTTGATTTAGAATTCTTCCTCTCTGTGAGTAGGTTATTCTGGGAACATCATCAGGAAAGAAATCAGCATACGGGTCCACCACTACATCATAATTAGGACTCCTCGCATCCACTGCTACAATGGTAAGTCTAGAAAACTTATGAGTGATCGGATACACCCTCCTCCGAGAAAGTCCATCCTGAGCTTCAAAGTTTCCCTTATTGGTTGTGAAAGAAAACCTGGTCCCATCAACACGGTCACACAACACATTGGGCCTAAAATAATCGATCTGAGCATGGACCGTGGATAACAATTCCATACCCAATATGACATTGTAAGTCTTCGATTATGCTACTACAAGATCTCAGCCGAATCTCTTTCCTCCTATGGTAGGGTCACATTTTTAATACTAGTGTGTAATTGTCGAATCCTCTCTCATTGGAGCCTCTAATCATAAGGTTCTATCCAAAAGATCTATTAGAATCTATGAGCTCTTAATTATAGTCAGGGAAATAAAATATTGGTTGGAACCTATATCTATAAGTATTGTAGGTAGGGTGGATTAGACATAGATCATACCTTAATTCTTATCTGAAGAATCATGATCATAGGTCTTATCTTCCTAAATATGTGATCATCTTTGTCCACACACTTCCTGAGGATAGGGTGGACCAACTAGAGGTGGTCGTGGTAGAACATCAAATCGCCGCCCACCCCCGGCTACTCAGTCATCTCCTCTTCCACGTCTGCCTCCCTGCGGACCTCCATGATCGAAATGTTTTCATTGTCTTTGGGGTCCCTCAACCATTAGTTGATCGTCCATTTGGGAAGTTGAACATCTGCAAGCCATATTACCTTATCTGCCGCAAGAGAAACAGGCTCTAGTCCTCTGAGGACCTCAATTGCCTCGCGAGCTCTACACCGTCGACCCTGCATCATGTGGTCATCCACCATATGGTTTGTCCCTCTTAGACCTCCAAATCTTATGCATACCCCCTATTGTAGATGACTCAGCTACCTGTCGTCTAGAGACGGCTCTCACCATCGGTGCCTTCTCAGCTAGGAATCTCTCCATCAATAGCGATCACAAAATCACTCCAGTCTGGGTCAGGATATTGAGCGATATCGTAGATATTCTGATCTCTTACATAAGTCCCTTCTAAAAGGTCAAGTTACTAAATAATGGGTCTTGTACAATGTCAGTGCAGTAGTTAAAGATTTCAATGAATCTCTCTGGGTACTGGGCCACTGTCAAGATACCATGTAGTAAGTGCAGTAGCTCTTGAATACACACAGAGCATAGTGTTGTTGGTATGAAATCTGACCTGAAGAGGCTCTCGAAGACTGACCAGGTGACAGTTTCCTCCTCATGTGTCTATATTGTTAGGCTCCAGCTGCTCCCTACTATTCCCTTAAAGAGGCTAGCAGCTAAGATCACCATCTGGTCTACTGGTGTCTCGATCAAATGAAAAACTCTTGACACAGCCTCCAGCTAGTTCTCAACTGCTGGGGGACCTTTCTCACACTAAAAACATGGAGGCCTCTGTCTATGGAACTTATGCAATGCGCTCAGTAATCTTTTACGGTCTACTGGTTATGTTGGGGGAATCTGCTACCCAACGGGTTTTGGTGTTGCTGGTACACCCCCTGAAGGTACATTAGTTGTAAGAGGGCCCTACACTGAAGCCTTGTCGCTCAGTTGGACATCATCATGTAATATCTATAGAATCCTGTAAGGCTATCTATGTGGACGCATCCTATATAGAAACAGGTTCTCTATATTCAATAATTTATATTTATTGAGCTGACTCAATGAAATCAAAAAAGAAAACCTCATTTTCAAAACACATGCAACTTGTGTTTTTGTGTACTGAGTTGAAAATCAGAATTTGGGGTCCTGGTGTTTTGATACGTCGACCTCCACCCCAACACTGGACTCCCCAAACTAAAACTCAAACTCAATACACTAAACACAATTTCTCTACAGAAAACATTGACTCTTAGTTATTCTGGTATAACCGACCTCCCTTTGATACCACATTTTCACAACCCATCCACCGGGACCTATGTCATGACTTACCCAAGCCCGCCTTCTATAGCTCAGGGGTTGGCGACATGCAACTGAAAGGCATATCCCTAAAACCGAAGGTCATTTCATTTAAGCATGTACACAGATAGACTAGGTACCCAAAAAAATTAATCCACGTAGTAAAACTACTACTGTAATAGTGTGAACTGAAAGTAAAGGGACCATTATAAATTACCAACTAAAAGATATAATACAATAGAAAAATAAAACATAACCTAAGATCACCCTATGAGGATCCAACCAGAAGGGTAGGTACATATCATGAATATTTCTCTCCATGTCAACTGGTCAACTCTGTGAACTGTCTAGTCCTAGCACCCAAACCTCGGTCCAAGTTGTTTGTCGTATGCACAAGAAACAATAAGGTGAGGCCAATACCCTTATAGGGGTGAGTATAAAAATACCCAGTTGGGACCCCGAGACCCATGAAGGCCTTTCAAAAATCCACAAAGGAAAAACCACAATGCATCATCTTAATCAAAAATCACAAGGAAAGATGAATCTCAAACCAGGTATATAACTTAATGAACATGAATGAATAAGATTATTCTTAAATAATGATAATCTTATACTGTTGAGAGGTTTTTTATTCTAGACATCACAAGGTCACTAGATACTGACCCAAAGGAATCTCTAGGTCTTGACCCACATAGGATGTCTAGGTCCTAAAACACAAAGGAGTTCTAGGTTCTCATTCACAGAGGATCTCTAGGTGTTGACCCACACATGATTGATATGTGCTGACCCATGTAGGATCTCTAGGTGTTGAACCATGGAGGATTCTAATTATTTATTCACGTCACATCTAGCCAAAGGATTCCCACACGTAGTATACTTGATTCTGGAGGATCCTCTCCACAAGCAATTAGACATATTTTACCACCACAAATCCCCACAAAAAAAGTATCCCAATTAACCACAATTTCAAAAGGGATATAATTAAATAAACGGCGAGTCAATCGAACTCCTGGTCTGTGCGTTATAGGCATTTTAGTGTCGGGGGCATGGTTGGATTCAAGCCTGATCCAACCCAACCGTACTCCGACATTCTCCAAAACCCATGTGGTGTGTCTCAAAAGGGAAACCTAATACTATGGCTTCCATAGTCATATATGGTTCATCAAATAGACGTCTGGTTCAGGATTTATGTCTGTTTGAGCGAATCTTGGTTCAAAAATGGTCATGGTCCGGTCTAACCTGGTCGGACCAACCAGAAATGGCTTGCTGGACCCTGCTGAAATGGGATGGGATCGTCCGGGTTTGCCCAGTCATGTTTAGGCCTAATGGGCCACTGGATAGGCCCACTAGGCTATGTGTTCAGTCCAACCCACCCAGCTAGACTTGGACCTCCGGGCTGAAAAGCCTCCCAGCCCACTAGCTGGGTGGAGGTTTTCTCTTCTCCTAAATGACCAAGACGTTTGGGATTCATCAATAGTGGCCCCTGTTTGTGCAGATCCTCCTGGCCAGTGTATGGGACCAGTCACCTGCGGAACCCACAAACCATGGGTCCGCCCTCCGCTGTGGCTCGAAGTCGAGACCCTCCTCCGCAGCACATGCCAGCACTAGCCAGCCATCGCCTTCTCATGATGCCACCTTCTTGAAGTTGGCGGTTACCAACCACCACCACTTTTTTTTTGCTGACAACACTATGTTTCTGATGATTATGTGGGCCACTGTTGAAGCTCTGGTGGTCTTACTTGTTTCTCATATGTGACTACGAGCCCCTTTGGACATCAGTTACATTGTGCGGCCCTTGGCATCACCTAGCTGCCATATTTTCTCGTCACCCATGAAGAACGCAAGAAATACTGAGATTTGGGGAGGGTTCATGCCATGTTCATTCATCCTACGCCCTCCACATTATCATTATAACATGGATGAAATTTAATCATCAACAAGATTAAAATAATTATAAATCTCTTTGAATAAAACCCATACCTCAAACACATTGGTAGATGAGGAAGAAGAGGAATACAGGTCCACTTTCATAACATGTTCATTGGCATTCATAACACTATAGATTGAATACTCTATGGCATTGAAGCACCATTCTATGTTAGATTAAGTCTTCATCGGCACCGGTCGGCTACCGCCTTCTCATTCCCATGCATTATTTTTATAGATAAAGAGAGGAGTTTAACTCATAGCTCAATTAATGATGTTAATTAATGAATTCAATTAATGAACCTATTAATATCTAAATGGTGTGGTTAAAGAAGAAAGTGTAATCATCCATTAAATAGTCTAAAAACCCAGCCTCCCCCCCCCCACACCGTCGATCATCCATTACAAAGAATGAACTATAATAACTCATTGAGTTATTTTATTATTATTTTTGTAAAGTGAAAAAATTAACTATTTTGATTGGATTTTTCTGAACAAAACTAAACATCCCTAAAGTGAATCTTGGTGATGTGAATTCAATGGTGCCCTCATATTATTAATCTGAGTACCTATTAAAATTTTCAAAATCATCACTCACATGTTTACTAAAATTACCTTAAAAGGATTAGAAAATTGTTTTGGGCTCTCTAGGACTCATAATTAAGTGCTGGTAACATTCTCAGACTTATAATAATTCCATTTAAAAAAATTTACATTGAATTTTAGGGACATTATAGAAGAATTATTTATTCTTTAATTCAATATAATCTATGGTGGAATATAGACACATATTAGTCTTTAGATAGTTTTGAGTAAATTCACACTAGTGATGGAATTTGTATCATTGGTAGTGGGAGGAAAGAAATGATTCCTTGGATCATTTCTAAAATACATTTTGTGGAATGATCTAGTTATCATTGATTAGGGATTTTGGGAAGCTATAATTTCTATCTATTAATTTCCATAGATTGAGAATACATGAGATTGGGATTTTTTTTAAGGAATCTCTATATTCCAACATCGATCAGTTCCATTTTATCAAGATTACATCATGGAATATAGAATAAGAAAATCACCCAACTATATGATATGTTTTCACTACATTTATGTTGAATATGTATTTAGATGTATGGAAGAAGGGATAGGTGATTGTTATGGTTCATTCATTGATTATTTTTATATTATAGAGAATCATCCAATATTTCTATGGGGTATTGAAAATTTAGGGGTTCATAAAGGTTGCATCAGTCAAGGTTATAACCACATAGGATTCAAACTATGGAATCTACATTTCATAAGTATCCATGTAATCGTCTAGGGTTTTTTCATGTATTTTTTGTTATTCAATGTTATGGATATCATATATTTTAGTTCATGACCTTTATTTCATTTTAAAATAGTGTTATTGTTCATATTTCATTGTAACCATAACAAAAAATTTATTGTAATATTATTTTATAGTTAGGGTTATCGAGAAGGGCTTATGATGGAAGTGGTTATCTACATGATGTTTAGGACATTGGGACATAAGGATGAAGATGGATGTAATTCTCATTTTCAACAAATCCAATGTCCTGAGGAGGTATCCATGGATTATTTTAAGCTACATAGATACAAGAGATCAGTTGGAATGTTATTTGTTGAAGTAACACTTTTTTATTTATCAAATCTATATTTTAAATTTGTTGGGTATAGATAATCACATTTGTTTATTTTTTCAACATTGGTCTATATCTTGGGACACATACTCGATTTTATTCTCATTACCATCCAATTTATAACCCTAGAGGGAGGCTTATACTGCTTGTTTTATATTTTAGGAGGTTGTTAGGTAATGAGGGGGAAGCATATGTCAAATGGTTATTTCTTGAAACTTCTAATACAAATATTTTTTCTTCAACATGTATTTCATATATAATATTTGTTTTATTATCAGTGACATGCAGAGAATGGTTTCAGACTATTATATGGAGTTTTATTTTGAATAATTTATTATAGGATGGGGTTAAAATATGGTAAATAATCATAAAAACGTTATTTCATAATACATTAGAAATTATGTTAGATTTAATGGAAGATTGGGTGTTGTAGTTACCTATATAATTCAAGGAGTTACCTATTTTATTCCCCCATTTGGTTTTGATTCTACCCCATTAACATTGTATCTATTTTAAGATAGAGATTCATATTTTATAATAGAGGTTAATTATAACTATATATCGGATGAAAAAATTTGATCTATTTGTGTAAAATAATCAGATTGATGACTGTATATATACGTGTATTATTTAGACCATTGTATCCTAAGTTTTAGTCTGAGAATTATTATCTATTATTTATAATGGTTGACTACAAATATGAGTGGACTATATATGGATAAAACAATTGATATCCATGAATCATTATCATATTCTATGTATAAATAATTTAACTTATTCTTTTATTGGTTCTATTTATGTTTTTATGATTTATTTACTATAAACATAACATCAAATGGTTTTGAAGGGAGATATTATAAAGAAAACATTAATATGTTTTTTTGGGAACATATTGTTTATAATTATATTTTCTTAATTCCACTACCCATAAAATATTCTTAGTGGACCTGTGAAATCCGTTCTTCATGAGTTACTTGATCATCTCACTGTAGATTGGATCGACAACACACTCCTATAGTCAATAACATGGGATGAAAATGATATTTCTATTAGGGAATTTATAAATGTATTTCATCGCCAATATCTTAATGGGATGTTTTCCATTTTTATGTTTTATGAATGTATAGATTTATTTAGGATTTCATAGTCTCTACAAGGCACATTGAACATTCCATAAATGATCAAGGCAAGTGATTCTTGGAAACCAAATATGAATTATAAATATATCTATGGTTATATTGTTCTTATCAGTTATAATAAATGGTTAATATGTTAATTACTCTATATTTTATCTCCATTCAAAACCTTGAATTTGAAATACTAGTATATGTTATGGACAGATTAATTTCATATGACATAGAGGTACCTAATATAGTAGAGTAATAGTTCATTCATCCTTATATTTTGAGGGGATTGAGTGATTTATTTTATTTTATGTGAAACATGACATTTTTATGCTTAATTTAGTAGAAAAAAGATATCTAATATGTTTTTATGTAGTTAAATCCCCATGGGAGTGAAATAACGCTCATTATATCAAGTTTATGAAATTTATCTTCTCTATGAATTAGTGGAAACGGAAACTCCTTGGTAGCCACTTTATAGTATTCATTGTTCATATGTTTCTGATTTATAATTTCACCCAACATTATTTGAATATATACTAACATTTGTTGACGGAGTTTGTATAGGAATATGGTTTCATGACCTCCTATAACCCATGTAAATGGAAAATATCAATACCGTGCTATGAATATTTCTATATGGATATAATGATAGGATATATTTAAATTCATAGAGGGTAATGGTGGAGCATGAAACAATTATTCTGAATATGGTGGTGGTTGGTTTTGGAGGATTCATATTCCATATTATAGTGAACATTTCCATGTTAAAACATATAGGGATAATCAATCGGAATACTAAAAGGTAAAGCTGATCTGGGTTGATGTTATTCATAGTGACAATTTATATAGGTGAATGAAGTTTGATCAATATCAGCTGCTATTTTAAGAGACAATTTTTTATTGATTGAGGTTGAGGATGTTCAGCTTGAGTTTTATATATTATCATGGGAATTATATCATAGTATATCCAGTAAGAATCTTTCTCTAAGGAACTATTTACTATAAAAAACAATACTATTCTAGTCGGTTTCTCTATATTTATTATATATGGATACACATAATATAAAACAATTATATTAAGGGGATAATATTATATTTATAATTATAAACATAACAATATATTATTAAATATGCACAAAACAACGTTAATGAAACATCCAAAACATGCCCTTAGATTTCTATTAATTTGTATATGTTTTCATGTGGGAACATGGTTATATATATATATATATATGGATGTGTTATAAATAAATGAATAGTTAAAATAAAATGATAACATGATGAAAGTAATATATATGAATAAATTATCGTAAAATGAAGAAATAAAAAAGTGGAACTAAAAATGTGATCATTGAAACAATATATAAGATGATGAAATGAAGGAATTATAAGAATATCTTAAGAAAATAAATCAGGAAATCATAAGAATAATTAAGGGATAATATCACTAAAATCATAACATTTTGTAATTAAGAAAAATACTCATGATTCATACATGTGATATCATGAGATAAAAACAGTACCCAATGAAATGGAAGGCTATATAACGTCGGTCCCACAAATCAAAATGATATCAAATACATTCATTTTTTGTCACTTAGATTATAAAATATAATAAAAACAAGAATTAAATTTAACCCCATCACTAATGATGGTATTATACATACATGGATGTCCCCAATCAATTAGTATTACTAAATATACCTGAGATCCCTTGAGAGGAATTTTTTTCAGTAAATCACAACTAAAATGTTGTGAATGGGAAACCATGAGATAATATTTGGTTCCTAACATGTGTACATAATGGTTTAGAGAAGGGTTAAATAATTGATAAAGGTGCTCTATCATTACTTGGGAATTATAATTAATATTAATGTATGTTTTAATGTACATTACAACATGAAAAATTTGAAATCAACAGTAATATAACAATGAACTTAATTGAATATAATAGATGATGATATAATCATTTAAAACAATATGGTAAATTTAGGAACATGGGAAAAAATTCATATGATATTAGGAATACCATTGGAGGTCTATAGGAAGGTATAAGAATAGTAAAATCCAGATTAGTTGGTTTTTAGTGAAGGGGAATTGGACGAGGGTAGGATTTTTAATTGAAGTGGAGTAGAAAATTATTTATTAATTTCTACTCTTATGTTTTGGACTCATTGTGATAAATTAATAAAGAAAAATTCATATATTGGTTTTTCCTATAATATTATCCAAGTTGGGGTGAATTTAAATATTTGAATTGTTTATGAACAAAAATAATGAAAATAATAATATTCATGGCATGGAGGGAAGTCATGTTATAAAATAATTGATTTTTAACCCTTATTATATAATATATTTTGTGAATTACTTATTTCAAGTCATTAAAATTTACTATATAACATAAATACTATATCATTTAAAAAGGAAAATTGGTTTTTGGTTATTGATTTTTTTGAATTTAATACATAATAATTGAGCTAATAATATTTCAAAATAATATAAATTATATTTATTTCATATTGATGTTTTACCTCGTAATACAATAGCCTAAAAAAATATGAAAAATTAACCATTTGATAAAATAAATAATCTGATATTAAAAAAAATATTAATTTTACGAAATTAATATTCTATATTTTAGGATATATAATTTTATAGAAAAATATGTATTTACTGGAAAAATATAGTTTTTATGGCACTAAAAACATTCATACCACATTAAAATTTTCAATATAAATAATTTAATTATATTATAATTTAAATTTAAATAAATATTATAGAATTAGAACATTTCACTGAAATTACATTTGTTTCAAAAATTATTTAATTTTTAAAAAATATTATTTTATATTGAAACTATCTACTTATACCAAATGAAATTTTATTATAATATCATTTAATTTTTATAAAATCTAAAATTTATTAATATATATATATATATTTATTTATTTGAATTGGTAATTAAAAAGGGATTAATGAACTAATGTTTATTAAATTTTAAATAAACAAATTATCGCACCTATATTGTTGATACATTACTCTTTATTACACAATCCTATACTATAGGGTTAAATTTTATGATGCCATCACAATCATAGGGTGAGTCATAGAAGAAAGTTTGGGTAATGATCTTGATAATCATAAATCACTCTTATAAACATCTTCACTCACATTTCAATTTTTATGTCACATATTTATCACAATCATGGGAAAATGATAGATTTCAACAACCTTGTATTCTCTGATTAATGGGACTCATTATTTATTATCATACTAGCTGAGGACATAATTTTTTCCATCTATATTAATTATACATTATCCTTTCCTATAATATATAAAAATATAATTATTAACAATATAAATTCTAATTTTTCAAAGATAAGTTTTCAAATAATATATTATGACTAACTATATATATATTACATAATGTGTAAAATATGTAACACCCCAATCTTCCACGGTACGATTCTCTTTGAATAATACAGTAGCGTGTGTTGTACGCAACTTCGAGATTCTAACACACCCGACCAATCAAAGTAGCCGTTATGAATAGTAATACACTTTTTTGAAATTTTTTAAATTTTATCTCTCAAAATGGACTTCATTTTTTGATTTGGGATATCGAAATTATCCTAGGGTGAAATTTTGGTACTTTTCAGATAACTTTTATATTTTGATGAATAGTGAAAATAACTAAATTTTACTTAAAAACAACTTTTTTAATCAAAATAATTACTAGTGATAAGTTATGAATTTGCGGGGTTTAAAAGTATATTTAGAATAAATTTTTACCATTTAATACAATGTTGGTCATTGGACATAATGTCTCAATTAAACCGAACAAAAACAAGTGTCAATCTTTTGATAGTTATTATTTCATAAAAACACGCTTTTTGTTTTGAAAGCGGCAATTAATTTTAAATTAATTTCTGACACTTCTGTGTTTTGAATTTAGAATAATGGATTCCATATTTAGAATCAATATTTCCATATTTTTTTAATAGATAACTTTTATTTTTAGAAATTTTGAATAATTACTTCAATAAATGTTTTATTTACCATGGTTAAAGGGTAAATCCGGTAAATAAGGGTAAAAAATAATATTATAATAATTATAAATTACCCTAAAAAGTTTCCTAACCTTATTGGCTGTTACATGTCCGACCATGGGCATCTTTGGGTCGATTTTGTGACCCCATGTATCCACTTGTAAGTGGTAATGACACTTTATATTAATTAAGTTAAAGTAAATACAAAAATTACATAAGCATATATCTTTTAGAAAAAAAAATTTTACATAGGGTTATATGTGTTATATTATTTACTATAAATATTCAGTAGAAAGATAAAACAATTTCCTAAATAATTGTGGTTTATTTATAATTTTTAGACATTGAGTAATTAAATTTATTTATGACACAATAATGATGAAATATGTTCCTTATTAATGGATGAATCAAATAATTAGTATTATAAAAGTTAAAATAAATATAATTTGAAATTTTTCACGCCATACACGAATTTTGTTGTTTAATATGACATTTTAGGATTTATTAAATGAATTTTATTCAAATTAATAATGTTGTGAAGACTTTAACAAAAATCAATTATTAAATATTGTCAAAATTGACACAAATGAGTTTTTAAAACAAATTTTATATTATTAATTGATATTATTTTCCGAAAAATCTAAGGTTTGGCCAAAGGACAAGTATCATGATAGGTGTATCATTAATGGACCACTTTTGGGTCTCTTGGATTTATATAGTATGTTTATTAACTATATAATATAAAAATACAAAGTGACATGGTAAATGTCAATCTAATTAACTAAGAGTTAAAACTAAGAGAAAAGGTTAATATAATGACCCAAACCTGTCTAAAATCTATTGGTTGAAAGTATTTCGACCCATCCCAACCTTATACGTTGAATAATACACTTTTTATCCATTAGAAACCGAATATTAATTTATTATAAATTAATACTTTAAGTTTTTCCTAAAGAGCCCCTCCTCCCCCTTATAAAAGGACATAACTTCTAACCAACTCTTCAAACCGTCAAAGAATTTTGATTTGGCCAAAACCTACCCAAATACTCTCTAAACATCCCTCACTTCAACCTAGAGTAATTAGTTTGATCAGAAAGCCAACTTAACAAGCCCTTTTGATCAAATCAAAAGGAATAACCCGAAGAAAAGGTAATGTTTTCACCACCCTTTTACAAGTTCCTTTCTTCTTCAACTACTTCTTTCTTTGTTATTTACTTTCTAAAATAATAACTCCAGTATATTCTATATACTGTGATGTTATTATTAATATGGTACAACCATTTTCATTATTATATCCATCCTTTGAATGATATGTCTCCATACATGCGTACGTACGGCTTACCGTCTCCACGTCGTAGTGTAATTTTTATTCAAAAACATTATTATTTGGATGGGTATGATAATGATATGTAATTGATGTAAATAATAAATATAACATGACAATTATTCTATATATATGATATACCATCCAATTATATTTTATTTTAATATCAAAAAAATGATATTGTCGCTCGTGCGTACGTACGCACTACCGTCTCCACGAACGCGAGGAGATTCATTCCCCATTGTATCCATGCAATTATAGTTCTCATTTTATGATTAAAAAAAATTAAGGACTTGATGTCATTCTGGATATGAATAATATGAAACCTATCCATAACAAACACGGCTTAAGTAACAAAATATATAAAATAAAACGAGTAAGTTAACACCTGAAACGATGATAATAATAAGATATTATTAACAAATCAATGATAAAAGATCATATATGATATCATATTAATGTATATGATTGTTGTATTATTTAATAACAATTATTTAACCATTATACAGAAGGTTAACCTACCATCAACCAAGGAAAAGTACAAGGTAAGGGTTTATTTCACAATCTCTTCATTATCCGAGGTTGTTTATACATAATTATCTACTCGGACCTCTTTATCATCCATATACATGTTTCTTAAAAATGTATTTCAAAACATTCTTACTATTTTACAGAATATGGGTTAAATTCATTTATACCCTTTTTTGAATTTTTATATGATGTTTATAAAGGAATCATTCTTTTTTTCCAAAAAAGGTCCTTTTTAACCTTTTCGATATAATTAATGTAAGAATGTTTTTCTACTTTATTCGGAGGGTGCGGCTATTTTCTGCCATTATTAAATCGTCGAAGCATCCCTTACAAGATTATTTGAATCTTTTTAAAGTAAATGTTTTATTTTATACTTATGTGACTTTTTAATGATTTCAAAAAGGAGATATTTCTCTCAAATAGTTTTGATTTCATCTATGTCAACATCCATTGATGGATTATAAGTTTATTTGAAGTTGACTTATTATGATACAAAACATCCATACTGTATTAAAGGTTTTGTGATATGTTTGACTATGGATGTTTTATTTTTATACCATTCACGGTTTATGGAGAAAGTATTGACATTTCGTATTCTAGTTTTAATACGAATGTTTATGTTATGTTTAAACCTGTTCATATGAGGAATGCATTGGACTTAGTAAGTGATGGGTGGAGATTGCTATAGCTCCTCGATGCATCAGTAGCTCTCATGAGACAAACTAGTGTCTTGTTACGAGGCCTTGACAAAAATCTTATTTTTAGTCTTGGCACGAGTCCTTGTCTACATGGTTATGATAGTCTAGCATTATGAATTCCATCATTATGAAAGTGGTTATTGATATTGCAGTGATTATTAGATTAGTAGAATATCCATGTGAATAAGTAAATGGAATTATTTAATTTTATTTCTACTATATTATGCTGAATTTCATGTTTAAAATGATTTTGTTTTAGTTATACATTGCCTTAAATTTTAATGCTCATTTATTAAAAGTTTCTGCTATATTTTTATCCTTACTGGACATTTGAGCTCACCCCTTTATATGTTTTATTTTTCCCAGGATGTGAAGAAGTATTTTATGAATGACCTATAGGGATAGTATGTGGGGATATGAGTGTGGAAAATGGAGACTATGTTGTTTTAGTTTTCATTTTATGATGTAATTTAAACTTTATGAATGTATCTAGTGTTTCCAAGGCTACTAAACTAATTGGTCTTTCAAGACTTGATATTTTTTGATCATGCCAATGTTATGTAATAATGCACCGACACTGGGTAACTGGGGTAGGGGTGTTACAGTTGGTATTAGACAAAGTTTATTACAAAACTTGGAATCTAGATTTAGATAAACTCTTAATAGAGATCATAGACCTAAGATGGACTTTGAGGATTAGTATATAAGAACTTCCTAGAATTTTGGTATTGTAGAGATTTTGTGAGTTTTCCAAGCAATACATACCTGTCTGGATACAAGTAGTTAGAGGTGGTTCTGGCTTAGATGTACCAAGGGGTAAAACCCAAAAACACCAATTTAATCCAGACTCAAACAGGAACTGGTGCACGACAACAGGCCTTCCTGCACTCTTGGTTATGACACTCTCGAGGGATATGCTTAGGATAATTCTCATTTTATTTACAATCCATTATGAAGGGTTTATCAGTATATACATCCTTAAAGAATATAGTTTTTTATGATTATGAATTATATCCATAAATAGTTAAATTTATGTTAAGTGTTTTACAAGTATGGAATTATGTATTTTGATTCATAAATTGATCTAGTTTATGCCATTGTTTAGAAACGGTGCCTAGTGGAAGGAATAGAGACCATATCATTGCATGCACTCCATATAGGGATTTCCCTCCTTCTCAAGATAATTATAGTGGAGCTGGTGATGCAACTGGTGATGATCAGCTAATTACCATACAGGGACAACTCACTCAGGTTTTGAATAATAACATTACCTGTATGGAGCACCCTGATCTGCGGCATGGAGGATCAATGTTAGATCACTTCATGAGGAAGAAACCACCAACATTCAACAGGAGTACAAATCCATTATTATCTTAGAAATGAATAATTTCTCTTTGGGAATATATTTCAGGCTTTGGGGAGTAGTGAAAGGGAAAAAGTTTGTAAAGACCCGTAAAATTCAAGGAAAATTTTTTCTTAATTTTCTTTAGAATTTTACAAGAGCGCGGTTTCAGACGGCACCTGATTCCGAGGCCCGGAGTGCCCGGAATTAATTTCCGAAGTTTGGCTCGGGTACGTTCAGTGAACGAACGAGCGGGAATTCCTAACTTTTGATCCGGTGCTCGGAATTGAAATCCGAGGGCACCGATGAACTCGCAGCGCCGATATTCGCTTAAAGAGACCTTTTCGAGAGTTGCGTTTGTTGCGGGTTGAAAGTTAATTTTTGAGGGTTTAAGTTGAGTTAAATAAAATTTGAGTAGAACAAATTTTATTTTAACTTCTTAAAACCTCTCTAAGGTGGTTGGGAGTGGGACCCACACCCACTTAACCTCCCTTGGGAGGATTAAGTGTGGTGGGGCCCACACGAACCCCCCCACCTTTTCAACTCCCCACTCTCCCTCTTAATGGCTTGGTAACTTAACTTCTTATTAATTATACAACTCTTGTATATTAAATAAGTGAGTTAATTTTGGGAGTTAACTCTTTTGAATTTCAAACTTTTGAAATCCTTTTGAGTTGTGTGTTAATAAAATAAGTGGTATTCTTATTTTATTAAGAGTTCTTTGTTTGTCTTTGGAGAGCTTTCCCTTCATCTCCAAGCTTTGACGAAGAACCTTCGAAGAACGAAGAACGCGAAGAACGTCGTTCTTCAACGAAGAACTTCTCCGCCGAAGAACACGATCCATCCGCGACGCCGTATCCGCGACGCGACGTACTTCTTCCGCGTCATCCCTTCCGCGTCGGTTTTCCGCGACGAACGCCTTCGATAACAACTCTTCCTCCGACGTCAAAGGAATCGACACCAATATTCCACGACTCCGCCAACGTGTGATTATCGAGAACGCCGCAACTCCTTTCTTCGTTCACCGTGACAACGAAGGGGACGCCATCTCATCTTCGGACAACCTTCGTCGGCAAACGAAGATCCGCCAACGTCGTGTCTCTTCGGGCATAGCACTTCGTCAACGGATTTGACGAACGACGACCGCGACGCCCGACCTCCGCGACGCCGTCTTCCGCGGATCGTAGACGATTCTTCGAATCTTAAAACCGAGGTAGGGGTTTTTGTTTTCTTTTGGATTCCTCATTTATTCTTGATCGTGCTTTTATCAAGATTAACGTGTGACATGTTTTTCTTTAAGTTGCGTTATTATTATTAACGCGAGGGGGGCCGGATCGCACGAACACGGCCGAACCCCCCTCCAACGTTTTTGTTGATTTTTATCTTGCGGGAGGAAGCAAGTGGCGTGGTGCCGTCGCACCACGCGGATGAACGTGCAAATATCATCGCGATACCGTCGCACGCACCTTTGAAGAAACAACAAGAACACGACGCCGTCGCGCCGCGTTGAATATTATCAAAGCACGGCGAAGGGACGCGGTGCCGTCGCACCGTGCCGGATGACGAACGCCGCGGCCGGTTCCGGGCCGCGGCGGGACGAGAAGACCGCGGCCGGTTCCGGGCCGCGGTGGGACGAGGAGACCGCGGCCGGTTCCGGGCCGCGGCGGAAGATAAGACCGGCGGCCGGGCCGCCGGCGTCGGAAGCCGAAGAGGGGACCGGATTTTCCGGTCCCGTTGGAGAAAACCGGCCGGCCGGCTGGCCGGCCGGAACCGGGGAATTAATTCCCCGGCCATCTGGCAAAACCCCCCTCTTAATGAGGGGGGGGGCGGTTTTAATTTAAAGGGAGGGGGCCGGCTGCCCCCTCGGACCGGCTCAAGCAGGCCCCCCTCATGTGAGGGGGGGCGGTTTAATAAAATCGGCGCGGCATAGCCGCGCCGCCACCCTGAGGAAGCGGGGGTTTAACCCCCCCGCGTGCGGCACCCCGTGCGGCACCCGCTGCCGCCGCCAGCGTGGCCCGCCGCCGCCGCCCGCGCGGCCCGCCGCCGCCGCCAGCGTGGCCCGCCGCCGCCGCCCGCGCGGCCCGCCGCCGCCGCCACCGCGGCCCGCCGCGCCGCCGCTCGCCGCCGCCGCGCCGCCGCTCGCCGCCGCCGCGCCGCCGCTCGCCGCCGCCGCGCGCCGCCGCCGTCCACCGCGCCGCCGCGCGCCGCCGCCGGCCACCGCGCCGCCGCCGTCCGCCGCCACCGGCCGCCGCCGCCGGCCACCGCGCCGCCCGGGGGGGGGGTCGGGCCGGGTCGGCCCGGACCCGGACCCCCCGTTTCGAACCTGTTTTGGTTTTTGGCTCATAACTTGAGCCTCGGAACTCCGAATGACGAACCGTCTGCGGCAACGCGATCCTTGGATCGAGACGGTCGTTTCGGTATATCGCACTCAAGGTTTCGGGTTACTTTGAGTTCGGCCGGGTTGGTTCGTTCACGAAACCAACCGGGCCTTCGGAGCGAAAACGCTCATATCTTGAGCCACGAACGTCCGATTGACGCACCGTCAGTCGCGTTGTGTTCCTCTTAGTGAATCGGATCTTTTGGCATACTCCGCCCGAGGTTTGGACGCAGGTGGAGTACGGTCGGGTTGGTTTTTCCTTAAAAACCAACCGGGCCCCGGAGACGAAAATGCCAATAACTCACAGACCGGGCGTCCGATTGACGCGCCGTCTGTTTCGTTGACTTCCTCTTGATGAGACGGAACTTTTGACATACTCCGCCCGAGTTTTGGATGCAGTCGGAGTATGGCCGGGTTGGATTGTTCCCGAAATCCAACCGGGCCCCTGGAACGGGAAAAGCTGTTATCTTTCAGACAGGACGTCCGTCTGACGAACCGTCAGCGGCGTTGATGATCACGATGAGAAACGGTCCCTATGAGTATACCCTATGAGAGTTCGGGGTACAGTTGAGATACGGCCGGGTTTGGTTCGCTCACGAAACCAACCGGGCCCCTGGGACGAAAAGGCTAATAACTCACAGACCGGGCGTCCGATCGACGCGCCGTCTGCTGCGTTGAGACCCCTGTGACGAGACGGACCTTTGAGGCACTTCTTCGTGGGTTTTTTTGTGATACTTGGAGTATCGGCCAGTAGCTCGTGGAGCGGACCCTCCCGAAGACGAGCGTGCAGAGTACGGAGACCGTGTAACTAGCTGAGACCTGACGACTGCTTGACCGACTCGACTTGGAGTGAGTCGACTAGCCCAGTGGACGGAGCACTACTTTCTGAGGTGCAGACCCATGGCGGACGGAGTACGTGTGTGACAGTGCAGACCCGCGGTACTCGTCCGGAGAGTACCTCAGCAGGCTATCTGGGTGGCGCCCGGTATTTGGCGACAGACCCTCAGCGGACGGAGCGCCAGGTAGTTGGCCGCAAACCCGCAGTACTCGACAGGAGGAGTACTTCAGCAGTCCTAGGTTAGTGAGCGGCAGCCTCGGAGTCGTGACAGGACCACTGTACACTCTAGAGACGGAGCTCTTCAGTAGTTACGGTTTCGATAATGAAAATCCTGGTTTGAGCTGAGACTTTTGACCCTGTGTTACTTTATGATTGAGATGGGTCACTCGCTGACTTTGGTATATGTATGGGCATATACCCGGGTAGTGGTTATCCGTCGATTTCACAATTCTTGTGTTTCCTCATGATTGAGATGGGTTACTTGATAACTTAGGTATATGTATGGGCATATACCTAAGTAGAGTTTATCTGTTGAGATCTTCTTGTGTTTAACCTTGATGGTTTTTGTGAGACCTTGAGGGTCTCGGGGTCCCTACTGAGTATCGTTATACTCACCCCTGCACGGGCTATGCCCGCACCTCGTTGTGTTGGTTGCAGACGACGGACAGTGCTGACAGAAGCCGAAGGTTCGAGGACTGGACGATACCTGGAGGTGGACTATACGACGAGGCGGTACCCGGAGGGGGACCACTGGGCGGGACATACTCGGAGCGGATGGCGGGACCCGAGGAGCAGAGGAGCTATCTGTACCCACCCTTCAGGTGGGATTTCCAGTGGACATCTCAGCGTAGCAGCTTTACTTTTCAGTCGCTGTTTTTCCCTTTCGAGTTGTACTTTACAGCTGGGCTTGTATTTCCGGCCCCTTTTTACTTTTCAGTTCTTCTTTTTGTTCATAGTGTTTACTTCCGCTTGTACTCTGTGGTGCTTGTTTTCTTTATAAAGGCAATGCCTTCCCAGTTATCGGGATTTTACGCCTTTGGTGCTAGTCGCCAGCCCCTGGCCTATGGAAGGCGGGCTTGGGGTAGTCACGGCACGGGCCCCGAGGACGGGTCGTGACAAATTGGTATCAGAGGAGTTCGGTTCTACCGCAGAACTTATAACTCTGATGTTTCTTTCTGTGAAGCAATAGTGTTAAGAGTACCGAGTGTGGTTTTCAGTTCAGGGAGTCCAGTGTTGGTGCGGGCGGCCGACGTATCCATACACCAGGACCCTGACAACTGATTTCCGACTTTGTGCACAAAAACACTGATTGCGTGTGTGTTTTCAAAGGTTTTTCCCCTTAAAACAGCTCAAACCAGGTCAGCTCACCAGGTATAATCGTTTGATCGTGTTACGTTGTTTCTTTCAGGATGGCCCCACGACGACAGCCAGCTAGAGCCCGGAGGGATGAGCGTACTGACAGTCTGTCGAGCGACGAGGCTTCGGTACAGGGCCCTCTTGCAGTTGGGCCACCGATGCCACCAGCCCCAGCAGTAGGCGATGCACGACGCTTGAGCGCGCTGCACGAGTTCCAGCGCCAGAGGCCACCCAGGTTCCGGGGAGAGACGGACCCGCAGGCGGCTGAGGTTTGGCTGGAGGCTGTGGTGAGAGTCTTCAGGCTAGTGGGGACGCCGGCAGACTTCATGGTGATCTTTGCTACCAGCCTCTTTCAGGCAGCAGCAGGTAGGTGGTGGAGCCACTTGTTTCAGTTTTGCGATGAGATGAACTTCGCATGGGAAGACTTCGAGACCTTCTTCAGGGTGGAGTTTGTGCCAGTATCTCTACACCCCGAGCGTGTACAGGAGATTCTGCCTTTGCCGCGTGTTTTTCGATCAGAAGCCGAGTCATCTGTGGGCAGTAGACAGATGATGCAGAGGTCCAGGAGGACCAGACGAGCAGTTGGGCGATCTCGGGTTTTAGGACCGGTGGTGCGGGGCACCCGAGGTGGGGTCAGAGCCAGGCGTGCCAGAAACGGACATTGTTACTCGTGCGGTGGAAAGGGGCACCTGGCACGTGACTGTCCGACTCCTCGTACAGTTGATCCATAGGCTTTTGAGGAGCCACCGAGGTTGAGGCAGCGACAAATGCTGGAGCTCTGGGAGCAGGTGGACAGGGGAGGAACTTGTGGTTACGTCTTTTGTACTTCTAGTTCCATGTTGTTGTTGCTTTTATGTAGCGTCTTGTATTATGAGCTGCAATAATAAAAAGACGCATTCTTTTGTGATGTTTTCTTTCCTGTCCTCTTTTGTGATGTTACTAAGAGGTTCCAGTTGACTGTTGACTTGACCCTCACTTGTGAGACATCTACTGGAGGAGACCAGTTACCACACACTGATGCCGACAGTGTGACTCAACCCTTGGAGGCGAGAGTAACGGTTGGATCTCTTAGTAGTAGCGTCGAGGCCTTACGACGTCATCCTTGGTATGGATTAATATCATCCATGTTAGGATTGACTGTTTTAGGCAAAGAATGTGGTTCATCCAGGGGATGAGACCAGGTTTCTCTTTTCGGCAAAGAAGAAATCTTGCAGCTCTTGTGGGACCAGAGATGGTCCGGGCCACGTCAAAAGAGGTCCATGTCATCCAGGAGCGGGTCCTACATGGACGATCGATTCCTCTTGTGCGCAACAGATGGCGGCACGGGAATCTCCAGGAGAGCACATGGGAGCGGGAGGCTCAAATGCGTGCTCAGTGTCCTCTTTTCGTTTCCCTAGTTTTTGATGTAGCTTTACGGGGACGTAAAGCCCTGAGGTGGGAGTAGTGTAAAGACCCGTAAAATTCAAGGAAAATTTTTTCTTAATTTTCTTTAGAATTTTACAAGAGCGCGGTTTCAGACGGCACCTGATTCCGAGGCCCGGAGTGCCCGGAATTAATTTCCGAAGTTTGGCTCGGGTACGTTCAGTGAACGAACGAGCGGGAATTCCTAACTTTTGATCCGGTGCTCGGAATTGAAATCCGAGGGCACCGATGAACTCGCAGCGCCGATATTCGCTTAAAGAGACCTTTTCGAGAGTTGCGTTTGTTGCGGGTTGAAAGTTAATTTTTGAGGGTTTAAGTTGAGTTAAATAAAATTTGAGTAGAACAAATTTTATTTTAACTTCTTAAAACCTCTCTAAGGTGGTTGGGAGTGGGACCCACACCCACTTAACCTCCCTTGGGAGGATTAAGTGTGGTGGGGCCCACACGAACCCCCCCACCTTTTCAACTCCCCACTCTCCCTCTTAATGGCTTGGTAACTTAACTTCTTATTAATTATACAACTCTTGTATATTAAATAAGTGAGTTAATTTTGGGAGTTAACTCTTTTGAATTTCAAACTTTTGAAATCCTTTTGAGTTGTGTGTTAATAAAATAAGTGGTATTCTTATTTTATTAAGAGTTCTTTGTTTGTCTTTGGAGAGCTTTCCCTTCATCTCCAAGCTTTGACGAAGAACCTTCGAAGAACGAAGAACGCGAAGAACGTCGTTCTTCAACGAAGAACTTCTCCGCCGAAGAACACGATCCATCCGCGACGCCGTATCCGCGACGCGACGTACTTCTTCCGCGTCATCCCTTCCGCGTCGGTTTTCCGCGACGAACGCCTTCGATAACAACTCTTCCTCCGACGTCAAAGGAATCGACACCAATATTCCACGACTCCGCCAACGTGTGATTATCGAGAACGCCGCAACTCCTTTCTTCGTTCACCGTGACAACGAAGGGGACGCCATCTCATCTTCGGACAACCTTCGTCGGCAAACGAAGATCCGCCAACGTCGTGTCTCTTCGGGCATAGCACTTCGTCAACGGATTTGACGAACGACGACCGCGACGCCCGACCTCCGCGACGCCGTCTTCCGCGGATCGTAGACGATTCTTCGAATCTTAAAACCGAGGTAGGGGTTTTTGTTTTCTTTTGGATTCCTCATTTATTCTTGATCGTGCTTTTATCAAGATTAACGTGTGACATGTTTTTCTTTAAGTTGCGTTATTATTATTAACGCGAGGGGGGCCGGATCGCACGAACACGGCCGAACCCCCCTCCAACGTTTTTGTTGATTTTTATCTTGCGGGAGGAAGCAAGTGGCGTGGTGCCGTCGCACCACGCGGATGAACGTGCAAATATCATCGCGATACCGTCGCACGCACCTTTGAAGAAACAACAAGAACACGACGCCGTCGCGCCGCGTTGAATATTATCAAAGCACGGCGAAGGGACGCGGTGCCGTCGCACCGTGCCGGATGACGAACGCCGCGGCCGGTTCCGGGCCGCGGCGGGACGAGAAGACCGCGGCCGGTTCCGGGCCGCGGTGGGACGAGGAGACCGCGGCCGGTTCCGGGCCGCGGCGGAAGATAAGACCGGCGGCCGGGCCGCCGGCGTCGGAAGCCGAAGAGGGGACCGGATTTTCCGGTCCCGTTGGAGAAAACCGGCCGGCCGGCTGGCCGGCCGGAACCGGGGAATTAATTCCCCGGCCATCTGGCAAAACCCCCCTCTTAATGAGGGGGGGGGCGGTTTTAATTTAAAGGGAGGGGGCCGGCTGCCCCCTCGGACCGGCTCAAGCAGGCCCCCCTCATGTGAGGGGGGGCGGTTTAATAAAATCGGCGCGGCATAGCCGCGCCGCCACCCTGAGGAAGCGGGGGTTTAACCCCCCCGCGTGCGGCACCCCGTGCGGCACCCGCTGCCGCCGCCAGCGTGGCCCGCCGCCGCCGCCCGCGCGGCCCGCCGCCGCCGCCAGCGTGGCCCGCCGCCGCCGCCCGCGCGGCCCGCCGCCGCCGCCACCGCGGCCCGCCGCGCCGCCGCTCGCCGCCGCCGCGCCGCCGCTCGCCGCCGCCGCGCCGCCGCTCGCCGCCGCCGCGCGCCGCCGCCGTCCACCGCGCCGCCGCGCGCCGCCGCCGGCCACCGCGCCGCCGCCGTCCGCCGCCACCGGCCGCCGCCGCCGGCCACCGCGCCGCCCGGGGGGGGGGTCGGGCCGGGTCGGCCCGGACCCGGACCCCCCGTTTCGAACCTGTTTTGGTTTTTGGCTCATAACTTGAGCCTCGGAACTCCGAATGACGAACCGTCTGCGGCAACGCGATCCTTGGATCGAGACGGTCGTTTCGGTATATCGCACTCAAGGTTTCGGGTTACTTTGAGTTCGGCCGGGTTGGTTCGTTCACGAAACCAACCGGGCCTTCGGAGCGAAAACGCTCATATCTTGAGCCACGAACGTCCGATTGACGCACCGTCAGTCGCGTTGTGTTCCTCTTAGTGAATCGGATCTTTTGGCATACTCCGCCCGAGGTTTGGACGCAGGTGGAGTACGGTCGGGTTGGTTTTTCCTTAAAAACCAACCGGGCCCCGGAGACGAAAATGCCAATAACTCACAGACCGGGCGTCCGATTGACGCGCCGTCTGTTTCGTTGACTTCCTCTTGATGAGACGGAACTTTTGACATACTCCGCCCGAGTTTTGGATGCAGTCGGAGTATGGCCGGGTTGGATTGTTCCCGAAATCCAACCGGGCCCCTGGAACGGGAAAAGCTGTTATCTTTCAGACAGGACGTCCGTCTGACGAACCGTCAGCGGCGTTGATGATCACGATGAGAAACGGTCCCTATGAGTATACCCTATGAGAGTTCGGGGTACAGTTGAGATACGGCCGGGTTTGGTTCGCTCACGAAACCAACCGGGCCCCTGGGACGAAAAGGCTAATAACTCACAGACCGGGCGTCCGATCGACGCGCCGTCTGCTGCGTTGAGACCCCTGTGACGAGACGGACCTTTGAGGCACTTCTTCGTGGGTTTTTTTGTGATACTTGGAGTATCGGCCAGTAGCTCGTGGAGCGGACCCTCCCGAAGACGAGCGTGCAGAGTACGGAGACCGTGTAACTAGCTGAGACCTGACGACTGCTTGACCGACTCGACTTGGAGTGAGTCGACTAGCCCAGTGGACGGAGCACTACTTTCTGAGGTGCAGACCCATGGCGGACGGAGTACGTGTGTGACAGTGCAGACCCGCGGTACTCGTCCGGAGAGTACCTCAGCAGGCTATCTGGGTGGCGCCCGGTATTTGGCGACAGACCCTCAGCGGACGGAGCGCCAGGTAGTTGGCCGCAAACCCGCAGTACTCGACAGGAGGAGTACTTCAGCAGTCCTAGGTTAGTGAGCGGCAGCCTCGGAGTCGTGACAGGACCACTGTACACTCTAGAGACGGAGCTCTTCAGTAGTTACGGTTTCGATAATGAAAATCCTGGTTTGAGCTGAGACTTTTGACCCTGTGTTACTTTATGATTGAGATGGGTCACTCGCTGACTTTGGTATATGTATGGGCATATACCCGGGTAGTGGTTATCCGTCGATTTCACAATTCTTGTGTTTCCTCATGATTGAGATGGGTTACTTGATAACTTAGGTATATGTATGGGCATATACCTAAGTAGAGTTTATCTGTTGAGATCTTCTTGTGTTTAACCTTGATGGTTTTTGTGAGACCTTGAGGGTCTCGGGGTCCCTACTGAGTATCGTTATACTCACCCCTGCACGGGCTATGCCCGCACCTCGTTGTGTTGGTTGCAGACGACGGACAGTGCTGACAGAAGCCGAAGGTTCGAGGACTGGACGATACCTGGAGGTGGACTATACGACGAGGCGGTACCCGGAGGGGGACCACTGGGCGGGACATACTCGGAGCGGATGGCGGGACCCGAGGAGCAGAGGAGCTATCTGTACCCACCCTTCAGGTGGGATTTCCAGTGGACATCTCAGCGTAGCAGCTTTACTTTTCAGTCGCTGTTTTTCCCTTTCGAGTTGTACTTTACAGCTGGGCTTGTATTTCCGGCCCCTTTTTACTTTTCAGTTCTTCTTTTTGTTCATAGTGTTTACTTCCGCTTGTACTCTGTGGTGCTTGTTTTCTTTATAAAGGCAATGCCTTCCCAGTTATCGGGATTTTACGCCTTTGGTGCTAGTCGCCAGCCCCTGGCCTATGGAAGGCGGGCTTGGGGTAGTCACGGCACGGGCCCCGAGGACGGGTCGTGACAAAGTTATCATGGATTTTTATCGCCTCACAAGAGATGTTGATCAATGGTGGTCATTGATACAAAACATGATGGAAGATGATGAAGTTCCAAATATGGAATGGAGGGAGTTAAAAAAGCTTTTCATAGAAAAATACTTTCCTCGTGACCATCGAGCATATATGGAAAGGCAATTTCTGAGTCTAAGGAAAAAGGAGGATGAGAAAGTCGCAATGTATGAGGCTAACTTTACAAGGTTAGTGAGGCATGTAGTAGATTATATGTGTTACCCAAGAAGTAAGATTGATCATTTCTTTGATTGGTTAAAACCATTTCTCCATCGAGCATTAGTCTCATAATATTTCTTGTCGTACGAAGATATTGTCTCATGTGCTATGAAGACAGAAAAGGAATTCACTTAGTCTTACAACTTTAAGGCAAAGAAAGAGAAGAAGGGGTCTGCTGACCACTTTGGAAATGGAAATAAAGGGAATAAGGGAAAATTTGATTATCCATCGTGTAGTAAATTTACGAAGAAACACCCTGGTACTTGCTTGAAGGGAATGGGAGTCTATTACAAGTGTGGTGAAAAAGGTCACCAAGCTCATGATTTCATGGGAAAGAGAGTTTCTGTAAACGTGGAATGCTATAATTTTAGAGATATGGGACATTATGCAAATGACTGTTTTAAGAGTCAGGGGAACTTACCTCAGAAAATGCCAAGGGGTCAAGGCCAAGCTTATGTTATCACTACAGCTGAGGTAGAAGCTTTGAAAGACGTGGTGGCAGATAATTTAATGCTTTCTTAAAGTTTAGAAAATGCATTATTTGATTCTATATCTCCCAATTGTTTCATATCTTCCCAGTTTTCTAAGAAAATTAGATATTTCCAATTTGATTTAATAATGGAGTTTTCAGTTAAAACTCTTATGGCAAGTATCATTGCAACAGTTTTTTGTGAATCGGTCCCCATTAGTGAACATAAATGTTCTTTATCCGCTGATCTCATCGTCATACCCATGATTTAATCTGATATAATCCTCAGTATGGATTGGCTTTCGTACCGTGATGGGAATATTTATTTTAAGAAGGAGGAGGTTACGATTTTTAATGATGATGATAAGGAACACCTTATCTTTAGAGCAGAATCGTCACCACCTAATTATTTTCTATATCCACCCCCAGTAGCTCAACTAAATTCAATTATTGGGGAGGAAGAGAATGAAATGATTGTGGGTGAGTAAAGGAATGTTAAAATAGAGTATGTACTTATTGTGAAAGAATATGTAGATGTGTTTCCGGATGATTTACCTGGACATCCTCCAGAATGAGAAGTTGAGTTTTCCATTGATTTAATTCCTGGATCAGGGCCTATATTGAAGACCACTTATAGAAGGGAAACTATGGAGTTATTTTAACTAAAGAAAAAACTAGAGGAATTGAGTAATAAGGGATTTATTCACCCTAGTGTTTCTCCATGGGGAGCCCTTGTTCTTTTTATTAAAAAGAAAGATGGATCTATGAGGTTATGTATCGACTACAGGGAGATCAATTCTATAACAATAAATAACAAGTATCCCTACCTAACATTGATGATTTATTTGACCAACTGCATGGAGCTCAATACTTTTCAAAGATTGACCTTCAATCTGGATACCATCAGTTGTGTGTGAATAAGGTAGACATTCTGAAGACATCATTTTGAACCAGCTGCATGCATTACGGGTTTACTGTAATTTGTTTTGGACTGACTAATGGACCCTCTATTTTCATGGATCTAATGAATAGAGTTTTCAAGGAATATATAGATGATTTTGTAGTGCTATTTATTGATGATATCTTGGTACACTCTAAAAGCTACGAATATCATGAAGATCACATGCGTATTATCCTAAAGACTCTGAGAAGACATGAATTATATGGGAAGTTTAGAAAGTGTGAATTCTGGCTTCAAGAGATTTCTTTTCCTAGCCATATTGTCTCTAAGGATGCAATCTCTGTTGATCCTGCTAAGACAAGAGCAATCCAAGAATGGCCAGCACCAACGAGTATAACTGAGGTACGTAGTTTTATTGGTTTAGCAGGTTATTATCGATGTTTTGTCCCGAATTTTGCCTGATTGGCTAACCCATTAACAAAGCTCACTCGTAAAGGGGTTAATTTTTTTTGGAAAAAAGAGTGTGAAGAATGTTTTGAAGAACTGAAGAGAAGATTATTCAATGCTCCTATATTGAATCTACCATCGGGGAATGAGGGGTTTGTTATTTATAGTTATACATCATTGAAAGGACTTGGTTGTGTTACTATGCAGAATGATAGGGTTTTTGCCTATGCATTATGACAACTGAAAATTTATGAGAAAAACTATCCTACTCATGATCTTGAGTAAGCAGTTGTGATCTTTGCTTTGAATATATGGAGAAACTATCTCAATGGTGTGAAATGTGAGATTTATACTGATCACAAGAGTTTGATGTATATTTTCTTATAGAAAAAACTCAACATGAGGAAAAGGTGATGGCTCGAACTACTCAAGGATTATGATTTCATGATACACTACCACACAGGGAAGGGAAATAAGGTGGTAGATGCTTTGACCAGAAAGGATCCTGGAGTTTTGAACATGATGGGAATTGAAGGAGATTCTATTTTCATGGATCTAGTGAAGATGGATATGGGAATTACCATAGAAGGTGAAACATCGATACATTTTCAAATGGTTTCCAAACCATCTTTACTAGAAAGGATAAAGAGTTCTAATACCGATGATGAAGAATTTCAAAAGAAGATTAAAGCTGTGAATGATGGGAGATTGAGTAACTTTGTGTATGAAGATGAAATTTTGAAATTTGGGAAGAGACATTGTGTTCCTGATATACTTGATCTAAAAAGGGAATTGTTGGATGATTCTCATAGTTCCAATTTCTCTATACACCCTGGGAGCACCAAAATGTGTAGAGATTTAAAGGAACATTTTTGGTGGGGCGACATGAAGAGGGAGATTGCTAATTTTGTGTCAAGATGTATTGTTTTTAAACAAGTGAAAACTATAAGGAAACAACCTGGAGTAGTCATGCAACCTTTTCCCATACCTAAGTGGAAATGGGATAATATCATGATGGATATTTCCATGGGACTACGAAAGACTACAAGAAGGAATGATGCAATATGGGTCATTTTTTATCGTCTTACCAAGTCAGTGCATTATCTTGCTATAAGGGAAGATTTACCACTTGAACGTCTGGCAAGGCTATATATTAATGAGGTTGTGATACTTCATGGAGTACCCCTATAAATTGTTTCTGATCGTGATCCCAGTTTTACTTCAAGATTATGGAAGAGTCTTTAGAAGGCCTTGGATGCTGAACTTAGTTTGAGCACTGCCTACCAACCTCAAACTAATGGAAAATCAGAACAGACTATTCAAACCTTATAAGACATGTTGAGATCTTGGTCACTGGACTTTCAGGGAATGTGGTATCAATATTTACCTTTAATGGAATATTCTTACAACAATAGCTTCCATTGAAGTATTCAGATTGCACCATATGAAGCGTTATACGGAAAGAGATGTCGCACACCAACCTGTTGGAATTACTTTGGTGAAAGAAAACTCGTAGGCCCAGAACTGGTGGAGAAAACGATGGAAAAGGTAAAGGTAATCCAAAACCACATCAAAGAAGCTCAAAGTAGGCAAAAAAGCTATGCCGATAATTGAAGGAAAGATTTGGAATTTCATATAGGAGATCATATTTTCTTGAAGGTATCTCTATAGAAGGGAGTTATAGGTTTTGTTAAGAATGGTAAATTGAGTCCCAGGTACATCGGACCTTTCGTAATATTAGAACAAATTGCAGTTGTAGCATACTATTTGGCAATGCCGCGAAATCTATCCAAAGACCATGATGTGTTCCGTGTATCACTGTTGAGAAAATACATGCCTGACCCAATGCATGTACTCACCTATGAAGAATTATAACTGGAACCAAATTTCACTTATTATGAAGAGCCCATCAGGATTATTGATACAAGAGAACAAGTGCTGAGAAACTGGACGACTCATCTGGTAAAAGTTTTATGGAGAAACCATAAGATGGGAGAGGCAACATTAGAACCCGAGAAACAAATGATGAAGAACCACCCGAGTCTTTTCATGAGTTAGTATTCTAGAAATTTAAAGGATGAAATTATTTGAAGGAGGGGAGAATTTAACACCTCAAACTTCCATGGTACGATTCTCTTTGAATAATACAGTAGCGTGTGTTGTACGCAACTTCGAGATTCTAACACACCACGACCAATCAATGTAGCCGTTATGAATAGTAATACCCAATTTTTGAAATTTTATAAATTTTATCTCTCAAAATGGACTTTACTTTTGAATTTAGAATATCGAAATTAACCTAGTGTGAAATTTTGGTACTTTTTGGATAACTTTTAAAATTTTATGAATAATGAAAATTACTACATTTTATTTAAAATCAACTTTTTTACTCAAAATAATTAATAGTGATAAATTATGAATTTTAGTGGGTTTAAAGTATATTTAGAAATATTTTTACCATTTAATACAATTTTTGTCATTGGACATAATTTCACAATTAAACCGGACATAAACAAGTGTCAATCTTTTGATAGTTATTATTTCTTAAAAACAAGTTTTTTGTTTTGATAGTAGGAATTAATTTTAAATTAATTTCTACCACTTCTATGTTTTGAATTTAGAAAATGGATTCCAAATTTAGAATCAGGAGGTAAAATTTGTGAAAATAGGTAACTTTTATTTTAAGACATTTTGAATAATTACTTCGGTTAATATTTTATTTACCATGGTTAAATGGTAAATCCGGTAAATAAGGGTAAAAAATAATATTATAATAATAATAAATTACCCTAAAACGTTTCCTAACCTTATTTTATGATACATGTCTGACCATGGACATATTTGGGTCGATTTTGGGACCCCATGGGTCCACTTTTAAGTGATAATGACACTTTATAGTAATTAAGTTAAAGTAAATACAAAAATTACAGAAGCATATATCTTTTAGAAAAATAAATTTTACATATGTTAATATATGTTATATTTTCAACTATAAATATTCATTAGAAAGATAAAAATATTTCCTACATAATGGTATTTTATGTATTATTTTTAGAAATTGAATAATTAAATTTATTTATGACACAATAATGAGGCAGTATGTTCCTTATTATTGAAAGAATTAAATAATTAGTATTATAAATGTTAAAATAAAAATAATTTGAAAGTTTTGATGCCATAAACGAACTTTAATAGTTCATATGACAGGTTCTTATTACTTAAATGAATTTGTTTCAAATTAATAATGTTGTTAAGGCTTCAACAAAAATAAATTATTAAATTTTGTCAAAATTGACATAAATTAGTTTTTAAAACAGGTATTATATTATTAATTGATATTATATTCCTAAAAATCTAAGTTTCGGCCAAAGGACTTGTATCCTGATAGGTGTATAATTAATGGACCACTTTGGGGTCTCATAGATGTATATAGTAAGTTTATTAACTATATAATATAAAAATACAAAGTGACATGGTAAATGTCAAACTAATTAACTAAGAGTTAAAACTAGTGAATAAGGTTAATATAATGACCCAAACCTATATAAAATCTATTGGTTGAAAGTATTTCGACCTATCCCCACCTTAGACTTTGAATATTACACTTTGGTGCCATTATAAACCGAATATGAATTTATTATAAAATAATACTTTATGTTTTTTCTAAAGAGCCCTCCTCCCCCTTATAAAATGACATAACTTCTAACCAATTATTCACACAATCAAAGCCTTTTTGTTCAGACAAACCCTACCCAAATACTCTCTAAAATTCCCTCAAAGAAACCTAGAGGCCTTATTTTTATCAGAAATCCATCTTATGGAGCCCTTTTGATCAAATCAAAAGGAAGAACCCGAAGAAGAGGTAATGTTTTCACCACCCTTTTTCAAGTTCCTTTCATCTTCAACTTCTTATTTCATTGTTATTTCATTTCTAAAATAATAAATCCATTATATTATATATAAAGGGATGTTATTATAAATATGGAACAACCATATTTAGTATTATATCCATCCTTGGAATGACATGTCACCATACATGTGTACATACAGCTTACCATCTCCACATCGTGGTGTAATTGTTATTCAAAAACATTATTATTTGGATGGGTAGGATAATGATTTGTAATTTATGTAAATAATAAATATAACATGATAATGATTCTTTATATATGATATACCATCCTATTATATATTATTTTAATATCAAAAGAATGATATTGTCGCTCGTGCGTACATATGCACTACCGTCTCCACGAACGCGATGTGATTCATTCCCCATCGTATCCTTGAAATTATAATTCTCATTTGATGATTAAAAATAATGTTTAAGGACTTGATATCATTCTAGATATAAATTATATAAAACCCATCCATAATAAACATAGCTTATGTAACAAAATATATAAAATAAAATGAGTAAGTTAACATCCGAAATGATGATAATACTAAGATATTATTAACAAATAAATGTTAAAAGATAATATATGATATCATATTAATGTATATGATTCTTTTATAATTTAATAACAATTATTTCACCATTATAAAGGAGGTTAACCTACCCTCAACCAAGGAAAATTACAAGGTAAGGGTTTATTTCACAATCTCTTCATTATCCGAGGTTGTTTATACATAATTATATATTAGGACCTCTTTATCATCCACATCCAAGTTTCATAAAATTGTATATCAAAACATTCTTACTATTTTATAGAATATGGGTTAAAGTCATTTATACCCTTGTTTGACTTTTTATAAGAAGTTTATAAAGGAATATTTCCGTCATTTTCCAAACAATGTCCTTTTTACCCTTTTTGACAGAATTAAGGTAAGATTTTTTTTTTACTTTATTCAGTGGGTGAGGCTATTTTTTGTCCTTATAAAATCGTCTAATCTTCCCTTACAAGCTTATTAGAATATTTTTAAAGTAAGTGTTTTCTTTTATAATTATGTGACTTTTAAATGATTTCAAAAAAGTGATATTTCTCACAAATAGTTTTGATTTCATCTATGTCAACATCTTTTGTTGGATTTTAAGTTTATGTTATGTTGATTTATTATGATACAAAACTTCTATATTTTATTGAAGGTTTTGTGATATGTTTGACTATGGATGTGTTATGTTTATACCAATCATGGTTTATGGAAAAAGTATTGAAATTTTTTATAATAGTTTTAATACGAATGTTTATGATATGTTTAAACATGTTTATATGAGGAATGCATTGGACTTAGTAAGTGACGGGTGGAGCCCGCTCTAGCTCCTCGATGCATCGGTAGGTCTAATGAGACAAACTAGTGTCTTGGCACGAGGCCTTGAAAAAAATATTATTTGTAGTCTTGGCACGAGGCCTTGGCTACATGGTTATGATAGTCTTGTAATATGCATTCCATCTTTATGAAAGTGGTTATTGATATTTCATGTGATTATTTGATTAGTAGAATATCCATGTGAATTAGTAAATGGAATTATTTCATTTTATTTTTTCTATATTATGATGAAGTTCAAGTTTAAAAGGATTTTCTTTTAGTTATAGATTGCCTTAAATTTTTATGCTTATTTATGAATGTTTCCGCTATATTGTTATCCTTACTGGGAATCTAAGCTTACCACTTTCTATGTTTTATTTTTCCTAGGATGTGAAAAAGTATTTTATGAATGACCTCCAGGGATAGTATGTGGGGAAATGAGTGTGGACTATGGAGACTATGTTGTTGTAGTTTTCAATTTATGATGTAATGTAAACTTTATGAATGTATCTAGTGTTTCCAAGGCTACTAAACTAATCGGTCTTTGGAGACTTGATCTTTTGTGATCATGCCAATGTTATGTAATAATGCACCGACTCTGGGTAACTGGGGTCGGGGAATTACAAAATAACAAAAATAGTTTATGTGAATTCTATAAATACTTTTCTTAATATATAATTCATTCATTAGAAATGTAATTTCAAGAATAAATTTGTTTTTAAATATATCAATTACAAATAATATATTTCACTATATTAATTTTATAGCATATTCTAATGAATATTATAAAACTTCTATTTCAATATCCCTTTTTCCCACATTTCCTCATCATATTTATTAATATTACCACTGTAACTTGTCTTAGTGTTTTTTCTGGTTTTTTATAACATTATTATTTACATATACGATCTTTATCTACTTATCCTTTTATAAATGATCACTTCATAAAGGTAACTAATTTGAATTATAATAAATGAGGTCTTTGGACTGCATATCGTGAATATGGATACATTGAACAAATCATGTAATTGAGATACATTCAGTGGTAGATATAGTCAACATGTCATTGATATGATGTCATCATGGATATTGTTTTGGAAAATATATATAGGAAAATTATTTTCCTTATTCGTAAACAACATGAATTTCTTCCATCTTGAAGCATGAAGGAACACCTTAACTTATACCTAAAACTCCACAAATAATCGATGATTTTAATTATAGGTTTTTATTCAATTTGAATCGATTAATTATTAACAATATTGGTTTAAACCAACTATTTAATATATTTTATATGATAAGATCTCAATATCTTATTCTATATACCTTCTTTATAGATTATCATAGACCAACAACTATTCTCACATAGGGCCTTATGCTGTTCATTTTAAATATAGAATATATTTTTTTATGAGAGCACTAATTGGAAGAATTGATCATTCCAAGATACTTGGAAATGTGGTGAATAATATATAAACATGTCATATAGAGTTTCATTGGTTCATTCTAATGAAACATCTGTATCTGAGTTATAATATGTTCAAAAACTCATATATCTATCAAATTATTGATGAATGTGTCTATAATAATTTAATGTAAACCACATAACATGATTAGATATAATGGATATTAGTACTCCAAGATTTATAAAGACTATTCTCATGTATATCAAAGTGATTTGGTAATGAGAGAAAAATTCACTGATTGAAATTAAATGTGCAGTCATATTAAAGACAGTGACTAACCCTAAAGGGTGTTATGTAATTTTATTTCATGATGAGTCATGTGATGAAATCCATTGTTTTTTCCCATTTCAATAATACCACTATAATTGGTTACACTATACCCATATATATATATTTTGTACGATATAGGCTAGTTTTAATATAATATATTCAGATACAAATTATATAATGTACCACATTAGTTTACCCATGTAGGATTGTTTCATCATATCTCAGTACATGTAATTTTTGAGTGGATAAATAGAGAATGCATAGATTTTCACATCATCAAGAGGTTCCCTATTGTATTCATCTTCTTACAAGAAATTTTACCATGTTCCTAACCTAATAAAAAATTCATTAGTAGAATTGTACACTATAATTTTTTAATCATTCTCTATAGATCCTTATCAAAATTTTATAAATCAATGATCCTCTAATGATTGGATGTTTTAGTAGTTATTTGGGAATTTTATGATGAGATTCCTTTTTTATGCCCATGTACATGCATTGTGCGCCCAAAACGATTGGGTCCCTTTAAATTATTTTCATGAGAGGGATTTGTAGATCGTTCATTCTCAAATCATTTAATATTTTTTACATTCATAGTATGGTAATGGATTAAACAATCATAACTCTATATTATAAATAACCTCGTTATTGGATCAAATTGATCTACATTTGGGTGAATTTATAATTTAGGCTATTTTTTATTGTATATGTCGCACATATATTCATATCTAAAAATTTTCCAAATCATAAATTTGATGATCACTCCATGCAATTATAGATAATTGGTTGTGTTTTAAACAGATTTATCATTATTTTTTGGTCCGTATAGGCTATAAATGTTTCTTCTTCAATGAGTATAAAAACCATGAATATTTTGGATTCATCGCCGTAGAACAAAAATACCTCCCCACTTGTGTGTCATGTGAGAACAAGTCTAATGGTTAACATCTTCATTAAAAATTTAATTTTTTCAATATATTAAAAAATATATAAAATATTTATTTCCATCCATGATTTCCTTTCTTGTAGTATTTAAATTCAAGAAATAATTTTTATAAATCCTTAATAAAACCCATCTAATTAATAGAAACTTTCAAACTGTGACACTAATATTGTCCACAACTATACTTCAATTACTAATATTTTTGTGTATAACTATATATACAATTATATAGCCAACAATAACCATTAAAGACACTTTCTTGATCTAAAACACGTATTTTCTATACTTCAATTACAAATTTTCAGACCACATGGTTTTTAGTAAAATAATTATGATGCTCCTCATGTCCATCAAATATAATATAGTGGGTTAATATATGATCTAAAAACAAACAAAAAATTTATCAAGGTATTCCATAAATATTCTATTTATAATATATAGTAGTATAGTTTCATAATATTTCATTACCAAAGGTATCAATATAAACATATTTTCACAAGAATTATATGAAAATAATATAAGGGGATGTCCACTATATTCACCATTACATAAAAATATTTCACATCAAGATCGACAACAGATAATTACTATTCAGTAAGATGTTTCTTGAAAATGTAATCAATATTTTTAAGAAGAAACATAAATATTTGTGTCCATTATCACGGAAAAGTGTCATCTTTAACATTACCTTCCTTTTAAAGATATGGGTTCCCCCCCAGAGACAATGTTATGTCCAAAACATTAGTAAATTTATTATGAGTTTCCCCAAATTTCTCAAATTCTTGTCACATATGGGTTTTCAACTCATTAGGAATATCATCACATTTCACATCACATTATATTTCAACTCATTTTCTCAATTTTAAATCCATTAAATAAAATATATGGGTTAATCTGGGATGAAAATTTTCAAAATATTATACAAAAAATGGGAAACCATCGGAATTTAAGGGTTGACAGATAAATAAAAAATATTCATTAAATTAGAAATTCCTAGAATTACCTTTTCTAATCCCATCAAATGGGTGACCGATTACATGGGGTCCATCAACTGGAAAAAACCTCATCAGATGTCCCTTATAAATGTGACTAATCACCTAGGGCCAATAGACTGGGTGTCCAATCAACTAGGTCTTTTCATCTTGTTTACAAACTAACTAAATCTCAACAGCTATGAATCTAACAAGTAATGGGTCCTTTCTGATGGGGACAATTTATCCTTGGCTTCCCACTGAAGAGAACTATTCCTCAGGGCCACCTACATAATATAAACATCTCCATTGGAAAATTAAATATATGAATTATTTCCCTGTTTTTCCTACATGAGATAACAATATCCTGTAGTTTTTCATGTAATAAAATTACTTCTATCATTATTCATTAATCCCCTTTTTGAAGAAAATTATATCCTCCTCTATGTCCAAAATCATTATATGATACTTTTAAACGTAATTCCATTATTAACATTTTAAATAAAGAACTACCATGGTAATTGTGGTCCGTAAGTTATCCTCCCTAACTAATAGGGTTTTCATTATATTTTCAATCTTGGATCCACTTCTTAATATGGACCCAAATCGTAGATGTAGTGGAAAGAATCATCATGGTTCAGGTGTAGCACTACGAAAATTTGTGATTTTTTACTAATCAAATATAATCTATTTTTTCCCACTCCACAGAACACCAGGTCATGGATATGTTTCATGCAACCTTGGATAATTGTTCACTACATGACCATGAGTTTAATGAAAACCTTGATATATTACCAATACATTTATTTAATCATGACATTTATAACCTATACATTAAACAAATTTCCATAAAAAATTAAATACTATTTATAATGATTTTATATACAGAAAATATATTGAAAACAAGTTACAAAATTTCCATTAATGTATCTATACATTTCGAAAATATTGTTTTATCAAAAAATATTCTCTATTTTATTTTGTGAGAAATAACAAAATTAATATTAACACAATTATAAAATTTATTTTACCAAATAGATGTAATTATTGAAATTATAATTTCCAAATATTATAAGGGTCAATTATTTATTTTTTTTTCTAAAAATATTCATTTTTAATTAATAGTGAAAATACTATATTATAATTGAAAATTAAAATTTTGTTTAATTTTATAATAATGTTAAATTATATTTTTAAATTATTTTATCTTTAATTAGTTCCATTTTATATCCATTAATCCAATTTAGGTAATTAAAATAAATTTCATATTGATTTATTATGTAAATGAATTTCATACTATTCTAATGTTTCTCTTTAAAAATCTACTTTCTTGTCGTGTCTCATGGATTATTTTTAAAATAATTTTCCCAATTTCATTTATTTATTTTGTTAAAAAATATTAAATACGTGGAATAAAATTTACTGATATCTTATACTATTTTCAACAAAATGTTTGACCAAAATCAAAAGTGAATTATGTAAAAATTATTTATAGTTGTTTATGTAAAAATGCATTTACTAAGTGGAAAACCTAGAATGATGTGATTGAAATGACCTAAAATAAAATATTAAATACATTTAATGAGTTTATTTAGATCTTCAATATCTGTGTATTTTAAATATGGATAATTCTTTCAAATTCCAATTGAATATGACCCATATGATAGGTAATGAAAAAATTTTAAAAAGATAATATTTTTCATTAATTAAAAATATTTAAATCCAATTTATATCGTAAATAAAATTATTTTCAAACATATATTAATTTTGAAAAATATACCTGTTTTTTATTATTATAATTTATTTTAAATTTTTAGATCAATTAATTACTTTTTAAATTTGAAGACATTCAAAACTATAATTATTTAGTTAACAATAAAATAAAATAAATTGTATTAAAAATAATAAATTTGAATTAAATGTAATGAATTATTATGCTACATTAAATTTAAGGAAAAATAAATAAACATACATATGTATTAACAAAAAATATTATTATTACATCATTGATTTGATATTTTTTAAATTATATTTATGTGAATAATGTCAAAATTCACATTAGTTTAGTTTTTTAATAAATGATATTGTATTAAATTATTTGAAATTAGTAAGAATCATATCTTACTCCAAGTTATTTTTAAATTATAATATAGAGAAATAATATTCCATTCATGGATCAATTTATCTTTTAAAATAAATATAATTACCCTTAGATAGTAAAAACACTATTTGAGTAGTTAAGATTAATGTTGTATTTTTTACATTTTACATGTTCATGTATTAATATTAATTTTCACCAAAAACAATATTTTCATTTGATAATTTTGATTCCATGTTTATAATTGGTGGGACAAAATCATCTAGTGTCTCACAATTTTATTTAGTCATATCTGATACATTTTCTCGATTGTAAAATATAATATCGTTGTGGAAAAAAAAAATGGTAAAAGTTGGTAGACATAAATGTTAAGGAAAATATTGTTTATAAAAATTAAATAAATGGGAGTTGGTGGTATGGATCAACTTTAACCTCCATAATACCCTATAATTATCCATGTTTTATCCATATTATGTAATAATACCACCAAAAATGGAATAACAATGAGTTATTACATGAATTTCACACCTCCCAAACTATACAATGAAACTCAATATCCCCCTTTATTCACAGTATAAAACACATTTGGTTTAGTTAGTATCTTCGCAAATAACAACAAATCATCAATCCTCTCATCCTATAAGCCTTGTTTTTTAATTAATTCCATCTACAATGGTTTTTCTGAAATCATAAAGAGAATATCCGTAAAAGATGTATTGTTCTTCAACAAACATATTTATATTATCTCCATCTCCATCCTATTCAATTAATATTATACTATGTTTATATAATAAAATTATTTTACAGTAGATAATTATACTTTTTTATTTTATTATCATGACCCAAAATCATCTTCAATTCCATCAAATGGATTATTAAATCATCATTCTCTTTTTGGGTGGACTACCACCATGTGAATCGATGTCATTAGTTTATCATGTACCACCAATTATGGTGGGACATAGACAAGTATATAGAGTTTATATATTATATATATTAAGTATATGATTCTAGTAATATTTTTTTATTATTAATTCACAAATACCATAATGTTATATGTTTTTTTGGAATATGATAACACTGTTCCTGTGTACATTAGATTGCCGCCTCACGAAGTGATCTGACTCATTCACGAATTGCGTTGAATGTACAAAGGATGAGATTAATAAACATATGTGAAAAGTATTATATTAAATAAATTAAATAATTATAATATATAACATTTACTTTTCTATTTTTCAATCCACATATAAAATCTAAATAGCGTCCATGTTTACATATGATCTGGCATCTTTATTAAAGGTGTATTTAATTTGATATTAATAAATATTAAGGATTACTTTGAATACATATAAAAATAATATGCATGGTATTAATATATTTTTCTAAAATATTTATATAAATTAAACATGATTTATTTAAGTGGAACATAAAATTAACAAGTCAAAAAATATATGAAAAAAGTGGTTATTATGAGAAATGTAACATTAAAATTGATTTTTATTAAATAATTAAACAAATATTAAAATAATAAATATATGGAATGATATATATGAATATAATTACTTAATAGATTTATAATAAACTTATATTTATCATTCTAGAGGTTGGAATATGTATTAAGGTTGTTAAGGAATAAGATAATGGATTTCTGTCTCAATATTATTTTTTTAGACACATGACATATTAACCACCTATTTATTATATAAAGTGTATATTCACCCCATCAATGTCGATTTTGATTCTAAACATAATATTTATTTGCAATTACATAAAAATTTGAGGGTATTTATTTCATGGAACTCGCATTTCATAAGTTTCTGAATTGAAAGGGACTTTTGCCTCAATTTCTTATCTTTGATATGTACATTATGTTATGCACATATATTCTTTCACAAGAAATATATACATCTTCTTAAAATGTAATATTTTTAATGAATTATATTTACTTAATTTTTTTCATATTATATTATTATTGAATCCATATTATGATAAAATATTACCATCATAGTAATGATTTTATGTTACAATATCATCATTTATCAAGATTATTTATGATTAAGTATAAAACATTTAAATATCATGTTATACCACTAATGAATTATTATGAATACTCTTCCCCTAACGTTAATCATGATATTAATGTAATCATAAAATAATTAAACTCATTAGTATATTTTCTATTTTATATAATATATTTAATAATAACCAACTTTATTTATCTTTTTAGTAGGAAAACTACTCTATTTAATAGTCGTGTTTTCTAAGAATGTTTTCAAAAATTCTCTGTTTGAAAAATAACATTTCAAATTATAAAGGATATATTAGTGAATAAATATTTACATTTATCATTGAACATTATTTTACATCTAAGAAGTTTTTTTGGTGTTTCATATGTCTTACCCAGGATATAATCAAATAATACAATTCTTACTCCATATTTGAATGGTTAATTTTAATTATGAAATGATTCTAATGAATCCCATTTATCTACTATGCGTTATATCATGATATTTTGATTATGAAATCCACTTCCTTTTTGTGGGTTATTCTATAATGCAATAATAAAATAATTATGAAACCTGTCTCTTTTCCATTGGTTATGATGTGTTTCATTATTATGTATCCTATTTAAATTCAAGGTTTTAAAAGATGATTATTTTATGATATTGTGGAACAATGTTTTATCATATGGTTTATTATTGGTTGTACCAATATATTACTATAATGAAATATGTAATTATTACTATTATATAATCTCATAATGTTCTAGTGTGGTCATATAAATCCCAAAAAATGAGGGATCGTAAGTCGTTAACCAAAGCTTGAAAGATGTTATATGGTAGGTTAAACAAATCCAAATAATTTACATAAGTTATAATCCCATTCACTAAATTTTATAAATATCTTTGTAGGAATTCTTCATGAAATATATTCTATGAAAATATGAATGAAAAAAAATCTATTTCTTATGTAATTGGTCTTCTCTCATGGATCATGTCCCTTGATTACCTTGTGATTCATGTCTTATTAACATCTAATATTTATAATGTGAATCATTTTTATGATCTATGATAGTTTGGGTATAAACATACTATGTTATGTTTATTATCAGGTACCCTTATGATTATCTTATTCGTTTATATGATCTTAGATTTATATCTCTTGTGTATACACTTAGTAAAAATTGGATCCCACCCACTATTAATTTTCCTTTGCATTTGTCATCAAGAATAGTTTTTTGAATGGTATATAAATGAACATTTCTAAATAAGAAAATCAATTTGGGAAATAATGATTCCCATTCATTGGATTATCACATTTTTTTCTATGATACTAAAGTTACTAAAATATTGTTATCCTTGTGTAATTGTTGTTGTAATATAATAGTTACTCAAATAAAAATATGTAATATCCATGTGTGATAATCATTCGTCTGTATAGATAGTATCATAGGTAAATTTTAGTTATGATTTTGAGAATTGGATGAGAAAGCATTAGTTATATCCATAGGTATAGTCATAATTATAAATATTGCTATATCTATAAGGATTATCCTATGTATGATTCAAATTATAATAACATGACTTGGAACATTTGTAATTAATAGAGTGATGGATTTCTAAAAAAATGTTCCCTTTTTGAATTCAATATGTCGAAAATGAAGTGGAATACATATACCTAAAGTAATATCCTAAAAAACACCATATTTAGCTAGACTAAACTGGGAGCTAGTAATTGTAATGTGGCTTTTTTCAGACATGTGTTAACACATATGAGAGACATTCTTTAGAAAAACACAATCTCATTAAAAACCATCATGAAGAATTTAAATAGTTTATTACTATGAATGTAATTACACAAAAATATGGTGTCATAAATTTATTATAAAGTTTCCTAATTTAAACCTCCTAAATGATTTCACAGACTATAAGATTTAACATTATGATTAATTTTTCTCAAAATACGATTTCTGTTCTTATCAAAAGGTGTTAAACAGACAGAACCTGATGAAAATTAATTATTATGGACGATTGAATGATGGGAAACTAAATTGGAAGATTACTCATGGTGGTGATATTTTGGTTACTGATAATTAAATATCATGATATATGATTAATAAAGTGAATTTTAGTGAGATTCCTAACATATCGAATAAAATGAAGATGGAATTTCATGAATCTTTATGTGGAAATGAACACAATGAATATAATACTTACATTCCTACAATTAAAGAAGCTAATATTAAAAAAATTATAGTATCATAAATTGAATGAAATATGTAGTCTTTGTGGAATGGATGGTCACAAATTGACAAATTTAAAATAATTTCAATGAATTATTTTTGCAGAACATCTGAATTACCAAAATCAATTCCCTAACATAATAATTACCTTTCTTACAACGGATAAAATTGTTCTATTAAAATTAATAAATTTTAAGGAATTAAGTATTTATGTATTTAAGAATCATGAATTATGTTATATGAATTGTGAAATATATATTGATTTCTTTGTTATTATTTTTTTGATATGGATTTTGATAAATAAGTAGAAAATTATGATGAAAAATTACATTTATTTAATATAAAAGGTAATGTTAATGCAAATAACCTGATTATGGGAAACATAACCAATACTATTTTCCTAATGATGTTATATTATATCCAGATAATGTTATGATTGTTTTTGATAATGTAAATCGGATAGTATTTGTGTCCTCCAAATTGATAAAGGATGTATTGGACTCCTCATGTACTAATCATGTTTTAATGATCACATATCATATTCAACCTGGTTAAATCCTATAAATTATATCCAATCATGTGTATTATTGTTTAAGTATTCTCAAGCTTTAATAAGATCCATTCAAGATCTAAATTTCTCTACATTTAGTTTAATTACATTATACTATCCTTGATTTACATTATAAATACCTTATTTGAAAAATGATTAAGTCTAGTACATTCTATGATCATCATTGATTAAGTCGGAATATAGATTTTTTGAAATGTTTTATACACCGTCAGTATTCTACTGGTTTTGTCTTTCTGGAAAAGTAAACTAGACACCGTGACTTTGAGACACCATGAAGCAGAAAATGTGGAGTAGACATTATGAAATAGACATCGTGATGCAGATGCCGTGAAGCAGACACCGTGAAGTAGGCACCGTGAAACAAGACACCATAACCATGGGACATCGTTACCTTGAGTCACTGTGAACAAGCTGCAACCATGAACATGCAGACACCGTGAACATTCAGACACTACAACCATGAGACACCATGACCAATCCGGACACTATGTGGAGGAGACAATGTTTCCATGACATAATGTGACACCGTTTCCATATATGATTTTTCATTTTTCAATTTAATCTCTAACTTCCATATATGAAGTATTTAATGCACTGAAAAAATTAATGATTCTTTGAAGACTCATCATCTGACAGTACGAGGTATGAGGTGCAGAATACATGAAACCTATCGGCCTAAACACATACGCTCCAATATAAAAGAAATGTGCTGCCCAGAAATAACATACGCACGAGAAAGAAAATCAATCATGTGTGATAACCTTAATGAAGAACAGCCTTCGAGAAAAGTTTTTATGAAATGCCTATTGCATGCTACTCAACACAACTGATGAACTATAGAAGAATATTTGAAACCTATAATCAAGGACATCTTCGCAATGTCAAACATCATGAATAACATGCACCACTCTTGGTGTCTTATGACACTCTTTTTTTCAGACGAGGACTTAAGCTCTACATCTTCCCCATCACAGATGTCCAGAGCAGCAAATACTATCACCCAGAGAATTTTTAAACCTATCTCAATATTTCTTCTCTATTGTGTATCATTTTTATTAACTTTCGAGCAATGTGTTTTTCTGTATATAAGAAACTCTGTCTCCTATATCAAAATGAAGGATACAAGATATCCTTACTCAAACATCTATTTAAACTTTTTTATACCCATAGATAAGTTTGGAAGAGGTTATTTTGTGGCCTGGTTATTTGTACCCATAATGAATTATGGAATAGGTCCCTATGTGTCCTAGACAGTCCTCTGTAATGTTGTTTAACCCCAATCAAGGTTGTGGATCATGTTTCTTTATATAAAAATCTTGGTGGCAGGTGATCACCAAGTGGAGTGGATTAGGTCTCCGCTTATGACTAAACCACATGATTCATATTCGTTGTGCTGGTTAATTGAGTCTTCTCTATTTTACTGCATTTATTTATAACTCTGGAGTCTCTAAATTAACTCTAATAGTTATTCTTGGAAAGAAGTTATAACTATCTTGTCTTAGTAGAATAGCTTCAAAAGTAATATTAACAAATTATATTAAGATTACTGAGAACTAATCAATCTTCTTAGAAGTTATTTAAATAGTCAAACTCTTATAAAAGTATAACCTTGATTAAATGAGATTTATTTAATTGAAGGAAACCTTTTCAGAAGTAATTTTTACAGAAATTTTTATATTTACTCAATTAACTCCTCCCCTCTGGAGTAACCTACTCCAACCTACATTTGGTATCATTGAATCTTTATTAGGACATTGTTTAATCTTATTCAACTGTGATGGTAGTTTTACTTTAAAGATCTATTAATTTCTGGTAATTCTAAATTTCTAGATCTTTTAAAGTAATACTTTATTATAATAAATTGATTCGAAGGTGCTGCAACCAACAGACCACCATTTTTTATTGGGACCAACTATGCTCAATGGAAAATTAAAATGAAATTGCACTAAGAGAGTATGGGATTTGAGATATGTTCATACATTATATATGAATATAAGATTCCTTCTATTGATATAATCACATTGGATGAACCTACCAAAACTTCCTTTAATAAATATTTCAAATCTATGAATGCTTAACACTGCTCTTTAGGAGATGAGGAATTCAATAGAAATCTGCTTGTAATTCTGCCCATTAAATTTGAGATACCATGTATGTCTCACATGAAAGAACATCATGTGTAAAAAATGAAATTTAATACTTATACAATAAAATATGATAATTTTAAAATGAAACATGATGATCCAATTTTTGACATGTATCTTAGGTTCAATGAGATTTTCAACACAATGATTTATCTTGGAAGAGAAGTCACTTCCAAGAAACAGATCAGGAGACTTCTCAGATATCTTCCTGATTGATTGAGGGGAACCTATATATCTGTTAGAGAATCATGTGACATCCGTAAGCTACCTATAAATGATATCATTGGGAAACTGATGATTTATGATGAAGAGCTTAATGTCAACAAGGAAGAGGAGGATGAACGAAAAAGGAAATCTATTGCATTCAAGACCACCACCTCTATGCACAAAGATAAAGGGAAACTGGAAGCCTCTATAGAAAGCTCCACCAGTGAAAAATCATCACCCAATAGTGATGATAAGATTAATCAATTAGCTAGAAGATGAACAATATTTTACAAGAATAAGAACATTTTCCGAAAGCCTAACTTCAAAGGAAAATATGAACAAAAAGGATGTTGGAATAAGGTCTGGAAAAGAAGTGACAAGGTTGATGAAATTGTCTGCTATAAATGTATGCACAAAGTACATTTCAAAGAAGACTGTCCAAACATCAAGTACAAAATGAAATGTGAGGATAAGGATAGAAAGTATAAAAAGGAAATGAAATCAACCTAGAGTGCTTATAAGGATAGTTCAAAAAACTCATTAACATCAAATGATGAACTGGAAAATAAAACCAAAATGTGTTCTATGAAAAAAAACATCTGAGATAACATTGGATTCTCTTGTACATATTTCATACTATTCTGGAGATGAAAGTGAATTAAAAAATATGACTAATGAAAAATTATTGAATTCTATAACATGCTTGAAGAAACATACAATGAAATAATAGACAAATATAAATCATTGAAGAAATAGAAAGATCTTACTGTGACTATTAAATATGAACTCACCACTTAAAAGGAGAAAAATTCTCAACTTCTCAAAGAGGACAACGAATTAAAATTTTCAAATGAGAATTTGAATAATAACCTAGAAAAGTTTTCCAATGGGAAAAATACACATACCCAAATGCTAGGAAAACAAATTTCCCTTAAATACAAGACTGACATTGGTTATCAACCTAGAAAAAGAAATCTTAATGGAACAAATTTTGTTTCATAATATAGTATATATAGTTTTACTTCCAATTCTGGACACAAGTCAACTAATTCAATTCATGGTACATATTATACTATTTCATGTTTTTGTGGACTGAATAGAGAATATTTTTCAAATACTTTAATTAAGGTTTATAAGAAACCTATGAGGAAAATATGGATTCCCAAAGCACTTATTACTAATATTACTAGACCCAAACATGTATGGGTACCACAATATATTTTTGATTAATCATTTTTGTATGAAAGCTTCTTAAAGTGATCTTGTAAAAGTATATGGTTATTAGACAGTTAATGTTCAAGACACATGAGAAGAGACTAATCTTGCCTCAAAAATCTAATAAAAAAAGATGGAGGACATGTCACATTTGGTGACAATATCAATGGAAAGATAATTTGCCTCACCCAAATCACTAACTCTATCATAGTTTTAATTTCTAAAGTACTGTTTTTTGATGGAATAAAATATAATCTACTTAGTATCTAACAATTATGTGATGTTGGATTTCATTTTATATTTGGAAATGATGCTTGAAATGTATTTAATTATAAAGATGAAATAGTATTTTCTTCATTAAGAAATGGAAATGTTTACTCTATTAACATATATTCTTTAGCTTCTCAGAATGCTTGAGGTTTATGTGTATATCATAAAGAGTCTTGGCTCAGGCATAGAAGACATAGACACTGTAATATTCACTATCTTAGAAAGCTAACTAGAAAAAGGATAGCTAAATACTTACCCATACTTGAGTTTCCAAATGACAAAATGTGTAATCCTTGTAAAAATGGAAACCAACACATAGATTCCTTCAAACCAAAGAAATAAGTGTCAACATCTCAACCTCTCGAACTGGTTCACATGGATTTGTTTGGACCATCTAGAGTTTCTAGTTTAAATGGGAAGAACTATATTTATGTTATTGTAGATGAATTTTCAAGATATACTTGGTCATTCTTTATGGCTCACAATAGGGAAGCCTACTCTTATTTTACTAAATATGACAAGTCTGTAGAAAATCATAGTGGACATAGAAATGAATCCTTAAGAAGTGATTAAGGTCGTGAGTTTGAAAATCTAGAGTTTGAATCATTTTTCTCAAAAAATGGTTATAGTCACAATTTCTATAACCCTAGAAAACCTCAACAAAATGGAGTCGTATAGTGATGAAATAGAATGCTATAAGAGATAGCTAGAACAATGCTTGATGAATATGACCTACCTAATTATTTATTGGTTGAAGCTGTAAATATAGCATGATATATATTCAATAGAGTATTTATCTGACCTATTCAAAAAAGGGGTCCTTATGAGTAATGAAATTATAGAAAACCCAAGGTTATCTAGTTTATAGTTTTCGGTTGTGAAGTCTATATTCTTAATACTAATGATAACCATGGAAAATGTGTATCCAAAAGTGATGAAGGTGTGTTTTTAGGATATTCTATGTCTTGTAAAGCCTATAGAGTGTTCAATAAAATAACTAAATGTGTGGAAGAATATTTTCATGTCAAATTTGATGAAACATATCCACATGAGCCTAAAAACATTTCAGAGAACTTTGCCGATGATGTATCAAATCTGAACATTAATCCAAAATCCTCAAACCATTCTGTGAAAGAATTTGTGAAAATATCCAGTTCTAGAAATTCAATAGAATCAAGTCACAATGAACCTGAACCTGTTGATGAACCTAAAATCAGTTGTCCCTCATTTTCTAGAGCATTTAGAACTCTTAAGAACCATCCCTTAGATGTTGTTGTAGTTGACCTAGAAAATGGAACTCAAACTAGAGCTTCTCTTAGAAATCAGGTTGAACATCAAGTCTTTTTGTCACAACATGAACCCAAAAACATTAATGATTCTACCAATGATGAATTTTGGGTGATGGCTATATAAGAATAACTTAATCAGTTCGAAAGGTACAATTTTTGGAAACTTGTTGAAATATCTAAGGCCAAATTCACCATAGACACTATATGGGTGTTTAGAAATAAGGTATATGAAGTTGATAACATAGTTAGAAACAAGGCTAGATTTTTTTCTCAGGGCTATAGTTGAGAAAAAGGAATTGACTATGAGGAGAATTTTTCAACAGTAGCTCGAATTGAAGCCATCAGAATCCTTCTTGCCTATGCTGCACATCTGAATTTCAAACTATATCAAATTGATGTTAAAAGTGCATTAATAAATTGGTATATAGAGGATGATGTTTTTGTTGAACAACCCCCTGGATTTACAAACCCTCAATTTCAAAATCATATCTTCAAATTATCAATAGATTTATATTGTTTTAAACAAGATCCAAGAGCTTAGAATGATAGGTTGAGTATTTTTCTTATTTCCAATGTTTTTACAAAAGGAATATCTTATACTACCATTTTTATAAAATGAATTTCTAATGATGTTTTAGATGATCAAATCTATGTAGATGACATGATATTTGGATCTTCAAGAAATTATTTTTGTGTTCATTTTTTCTAAAATGATGAAAAAAATTTGAAATGAGTTTAATGGGTGAACTAAAATTCTTTCATAGATTTCAAATATTTCAAAATATTGAAGTTATTATTTTAACAAAAAGTAAATATACTAGAGATATTATAAATTTTTTTGGATTTGATAGCACTAAAAGTAGTAACACTCCCATTAGTACCACTTGTATGTTGGATCTTGATGAAGATAGAAAATCTGTTGATCAAACCACTTATAGAGGAATGATTGGATGTTTACTCTACTTGACTAATCGTTGACCTGTAATTATGTTTAGTGTGTTGATGTGTGCTCTTTTTCAAGAAAATACAAAGGAATAAAATTTAAATTATTTAAATAAAATTCTCAAATTCCTCAAGAATACAACCAATCTAGGTCTGTTCTATCCTAGAGGACAATCATTTGAAAGAGTTTTCTATTCTGATGCTGACTTCGGTGGCAGTATGTTTTATAGAAAAATTACCTATATAACATGACACTTTTTTGGAAAGTCACTAGTATCATGGTGTAGTAAGAAACAAAATTTGGTTGCATTATCTACTGTAGAAGCTGAATACATAGCTGCTGGCAGTTGTTGTTCATAAATTTTGGGGTTGAAACATACATTACTAGATTATGGATATCAATTCAGGCATGTACCTTTAAATTCTGACAACACAAGTGCTATTAACATCTCAAAAGATCTTGTTTCACATTCTAGGAGAAATCATATTGATGTAAGACATCACTTTTTGAATGATCATTATCAAAAAAGTGACATCACTTTGGAATTAATTGGTACTGAGTATCAGCTTGCTGCTATATTTACTAAATCATTAAATTGTGAATGAATAGACTGCATCATACATGCATTAGGCATGATAAATCTTAAGTAATTGTCTTACTGTTATATATATTACTGTTTCGTGATTACGGTCTCATAGTTAGTGCTTCATGACTACTGTCTGATAGTTACTGTCTGACCATAAATTTGATGTTCAAGGTCTCACTGTAAAGTTCATGTTTACTGTCTCACCGTAACATTCATTCTCCATCTCACCGTAAAGAACCGATATTCTATAACCATAAATATTATTTGTTAATTTTATTTTAGAATTAAAAACTGTATCATGGTATTTATCCTTTTCACCTTTTTGTCATCCCGCACTTTTACATTTGCGATGTTTGGTATTCTTAAATGATAAAATAAAAGAAGTATAATTTTTTATTCACACGAGATTTCTTATACTCCCTCATTTGTAACCTCTCATCAAAACTACCACCCTTCTCTCTCTCTCGATCCTTCAGTGGATTCCTAGGATAGAACACCCTTCTTCTTCCACTCCAAAGAAAAGTATCACAAAGAAGAATAAAATTGCACACAAGCTATCAACCGAAGATCTTCTAACCCCAAATTTGGTGAACAATGTTGATGTGCCTGATAAAGAGGTTTTCCCCAAATTATTTATATTAAGTAAGACTCTAGTTCTAAATTTTTTAAAAGAGCATGGCATGCTAGAGTTGTTTTCGAAGGATGATAGACATATCTATCCTAAGTTAGTGGCTCAGTTTTAAAAATATGTTTAGTTATCCTTTCATTCTTAAGATGGATATATTGTGAGAAACTAGATCGATGGGCATAAATTTTCATTCTCTTCGAGGTTATGGGATCCATGCCTTTGGATACCTCATGAAGGCATAAATGAGGATTATCAGAGAGGACCTCCACATTCAACCAAATTCTTTGATCTAGAATATTCTTTGAAAGCCTTAACTGGAAATGGAACAAAGAGGATAACCATTGATGCTGAATTAGATGGAGAATCAAAGATTCTATTCAAGTTTATACAGAATCTCGTTAGCCACTAAAAATGTGAATTTTTTTATTTGAAATTTCAAGATTTATTTCTGATCCAGCTTATGAAAAATGTGCATAAGATCAACCATTGAAAGTGTATCAGTGACCACATGTGTGAACTAATTAAATCCATATCCAAGTCATCCTTTATATTTTACTCTTGTCTTATCTCATCCATGCTTCATGCCAAAGGAATGGTTGGACCTAATGAGAATTTTATAAAGTATTGTGAGTATTGCCTTACAAAAGTCACTATCAAGAGGATGAAGATAAATTGGAACCCTTGGAAGAAGGCATGGGTGGAAGAAAATAATAGACTTTATGAAAAATTCAATGTTGTGGAACATCCCCCTAGATCACAAGATATTTATGATCCTGGTTTGGACCCAAATGAGGTTTTCAAATATTCTTCTGAAGAATTATAAGGATAGGCTGTTGTGCCCCCAGGTAAACTGTTTCTGTTTAGGAAGATAGTAATCCTATCATTCTTGTGGTAAATGAAAAAGAACTCTTTGCACCTACAGAAGTTGTTACTATAGAATCTTAACCCGAGGCTGAAACAGAATCTGTTGCCAAGGAAACTGAAAAGAATACCATGGATGAACCTATAGTGGAAGATCTACCAATTATGGAAGGATTTGACCTTGAGGAACTCCTAGTGGAACAATCTATTCACAAGAAAATCCCTTCAACTAAGGAAAGGATGGAGCTGGCTTTTCAGTTGGCATAACAAAAAATGAGAGAAGAACTTCGAGATGAGTTTGCGGAAATGGATCAGGATCCTAGGACACTCAGTCCTAAGAAGGATCCTACCGTTGAAGGGGAGAAACCCCTAAATTGGGACTCCACTAAAGAACCAAACCCAATAGTTCCAATTCCTGTAGACACTCGATATAATTTCCCCAATTTCTAGGATGTGGATGAATCTCAACAATTCTAAGAAAAAGGACTTGACCATTCATCTTTGTTCCAGTGGAAATATTTCTCTAATATATCCCCTACAAAGGATCCTAAAACTGTAGAAATCCCTATTTCTGAACCTTCATCAGAACAACCATCTTCTGTGAGAAAGGATGATCTAATGAAATCTGGTGCTACCCTTTTTTCTGTTATTTAAAAAGTCATGAATTACAAACCTCCTCCTGTAAAACATCTAATTGAGAAAGATTCCTCTTTATTTTTGTAGAATGTTATTTGGAAAATAAAACACAATATTATTCCTAAGATTCAGGAATTAATTGTTCAAAACAAGCTACTTAGTGATGACATGAAGACTCTAAGATATATGATTGATGAATGCAAAAAAAGATTCATAAGAGAACAGAGCTTGTTTCTCCACCTGTAGAACCTTCTTTTGCTCAAACCACACAGGTCATTGTATCTCAGATTCAACATTATTTTGCTTCCTTAGATGAAAAGATCACTGAAAGGAACAAACAGATTATGGAGGAGATGAGAGATATTGTTGTTAATCTTAACAAAGTCATTAATGAGTATACGGGTTGTCTTCAGAAAGTGATGAATCAACTGAAATATATCACCACTGATATCAATGCTTCTAAAGCCTCTGGTCAATCCACTAAACCCTCTTTATATAGTGATCTAATCAGAATCGTGGTCAAAGATTAGCACCATACTATGCTTAGTGGCTTCAATAAAGATTCTCTCCCTACAGTTATCAAGAAGACTGACTGAGTTCTTGACGTGGTCCAAATCCATTCTAAAATTTATAATTATAATCAGCAATAGTTTTCCCAAAAAGTGGATTTATACTTCAATAGAATCATCTCCAAGACTGACATGAATAATCATTTCAAGTATCTTGTGTAAAATTTGCAGATTCCACCTATTACTCAAGATTTCATAACCCAATTCCAAAAGCTCACAGAGTTTACTCAGTTGTGGGACATGTATATGGAGAACAAGGATGATTTAAAGAATTCCATATAGTATGGTGGAGAGATCATAGTTTATTTTATCAAACTACTAAGTCCCTATCATCATGTCTAGAGTACACCCAATGTTGCTCCTGCGACTGCACCTCTAGGACCTGGATTGCCTACCTTCACTTCTTCCCTAGCCTCCACTACTATGTCGGTCTTCCAAGCTCTGGTTCATATTAGGCCTATGATCCTTGATCAAAAACTTCCTCTATCTTCTACTCTACCTTCTCTAGCTCCCTCATATTTCGAAGGCCTTCCTTTACCCTCTCTATCAACCATCCCCCTTCCTTGTTCTACCTCAACCTATGCTCCTATGTCACCCAATTCTGCAGCTAATAAAGGAAATGAGAAGGCTAGCTCCTAAAAAATAATAGTGATTACTTATTTTTGATTGGAATGATGATGATTTTGTTTTTCTCTTTTCTGTTTGTACTTGATATTATTTTTTTTAATGAAACGTGCAATTTTCATGACTTCTCTTATTCCATCTTTTTGATAATCGAAAAAGGGGGAGAAATATCTATATATTAGACATTTATCTCTATATCTATCATTGAATCAAATATACCCTTCAAATATATATGATTTTTGATCTTCAAAAATGGGGATATAGTTTGACTCTTCATATACTAATATTATTTTAATGAACACAACTAATTTTTATCATGGTTAAATCCTGTAAATAATATCAAATCAAGTGTATTATTGTTTAATTATTCTCATGCTTTAAGAATAGTCGTTCATGATCTAAATTTCTCTACACTAAGTTTAATTAATTTATACTATCCATGATTTACTTTTTAAATACCTTCTTTGAAAAATGATTAAGTCTAATCCATTCTATTATCATCATTTCATATGTCTGAATACAGTTATTTGGAAATTTATGAGACACCGTGAGTCTTCCACAAGTTATGTATTTCTGGAAAAGTAAACCAGACATCGTGAATTTGAGACAAAGTGAAGCAGACACCGTGAAGTAGACACCGTGAAGCAGACACAACAAAACAAGACACCGTATCCTTGGGACACTGTAACCTTAAGACGATGTAACATTGAGACACCCTGAACAAGCAGACACTGTGAACAAGGAGACACCGAAAACATTCAGACCCTATAACCATGAGACATCATGACCAATCTAGACACCGTGTGAAGGAGACATCATTTCCATTACATAATGTGAAAATATTTCCTAATATGATTTTTGGTTTTTCAATTTAATCATTAACGGTCATATTTGAAGACATTAGTGCACTAACATAATTAATGTTTCTTTGTAGACACATCATCTGACAGTACAAGGTACGAGGTACCGAATACATGAAACCTGTAAGCCTCCACACATGAACTCCAAGAAAAAAGGAAAGTGTTTCCAAGAAATGACATTCGCACGAGAAAAAAATCAAGTGGTCTTGAGAACCTTAATGAAGAACACACTTAGAGAAATGTTTTGAAGAAAGGCATATTGCATGCAACTCAACACTACTAAAATACTAATGAAGAATATTTGAATCCCAGATTTTAGGATAAATTAGCACTGTCAAACATCATGAAGAACACATGCCTCTATTTCTATCTTATGACACTCGGTTTATCAGATGAGGACTTGAGCTATGCATCTTCCTCATTGCAGAAGTCCATAGCTACAAAGACTAAAACTTAGAGCATTTATAATCCTATATTAATATTGCTTCTCTGTTGTCTATCATTTTTATTAACATTAAAGCAGTGCGTGTTTCTGTATATAACACACTTTGTATCCTATATCAAACTGAAGGATACAATATATCCATAATCAAACATTTATTTACACTTGTTTTTACCCACAGATAAGTGTGGAATAGGTCCCTTTGTGGCCCGGTTATTTATACCCACAAATAATTGTAGAAGAGGTCCCTATGTGTCCTGGAAAGTCCTAAGTAATGTTGTTTAACCCCGATCCTGGGCATGGATCATGTTTCATTATATAAACTGCATGGTGACAGGCGATCACCAAGTGGAAAGGATTATGTCTCAAATTTAGACTGAACCACTTGATTCATATTCGCTATACTGCTTAAGTTAGAATTCACTATTTTACTTCTTTTCTTTATAACTCAGAAGTCACTAAATTCACTTTGATGGTTAGTCTTGGAATGAAGTTATAAATTTCTTCTCTTATTATAATAGCTTCAAAAGTAATATTAATAACTAATAATAAGATTACTGATAACTAATCAATCTTCTAAGAATTTATTTAAACAATCAAACTCTTATAACAGTATAACCTTGATTAACTGGTCATTATTTAATTTTGGAGAAACCTTTTTAGAAATAATTTTTACAGAAATTTTTATAGTTACACAATTTAACCCTCCCCTATTGATTTATCTACTCCGACCAACATATTGTTTCAAAGGATGTTTATTAGGACTATGTTTAATCTCATAAACTGTGATTGTAGTTGTACATCAATGGTCTATAAATTTCTGTTAATTCTAAATTTATAACTCTTTAAAGTAATAATTCATTATAGATTATTGATTGGAAGGTTCTACAACCAACAGACCACCATTCTTTAAAGGAACCAACTATGATCAATAAAAAATTAAAATAAAAATGCACTTACAGAGTATGGGATTTGAGATTTGGTCATCCATTATAGATGATATATGATTCCTTCTAGTGATAGAATCACATGCGGTGAACCTACCAACACTACCTACAATAACAATTGCAATTCTATGAATTCTATATACTCCTCCTTACGAGATGAGGAATTCAATAGAATTTATTCTTGTAAAACTGACCATAAAATTTGGATACCCTGTTTGTATCACATGAAGGAACATCTAGTGTAAAAGAAATGAAACTTAATACTTATACTATTAAATATAATCATTTTAAAATGATACCTCATGGTCCTATTTATGAAAAGTATCTTATTTTCAATGAGATATTCAACACAATGATTTCTCTTGGAAGAGAAGTCACTGCTAAGAAATAGATCATGATACTTCTTAGATGTCTTCTCGAAATATGGAGGGGAACCTGTGTATATATTATATAATGTTGCAACATAAGAAAACTACCTGTAAAATAACTCATTGGGAAAATGATGAAGTATAAGGAAGAGACGAATGTCAACAAGGAAGAGGAGGATGAACAAAAAATTAAATCTGTTGCATTCAAGACCACCACCTCTAAGCACAAAGATAAAGGGACATTGGATGCCTCTGTAGAATGCTCCCCCAGTGAACAATCATCACTTTAAAGTGATCAGGAGGTGGATCAATTATCAAGAAGATTCAAGAGATTTTACTGGAAGAAGAACTTTTTCAGAATGCCTAACATCGAAGGCAAATATTACTCAAAAGGAAGATGGAAGAAGGACTGGAAAATAAGTGACAAGGATGATGAAATTGTCTTCTATGAATGTAAGCGAAAATGAAGCATCAAGGAAGATTATCCAAAACTCATGTACAAAAAAATTGTGGGATAAGTACAGGATGCATAAAAAGGCAATGAAAGCAACCTGGAGTGAGTCTGAAGATAGTTCAAGCAACTCCAAAATATCAAATGACATACATGAAAATAATTCCGATATGTGTTTCATAAAAAACACATATGAGGTAACACTGGATTCTTCTGTACTTAATTAATACTATTATGGAGATGAAAGTGACTCTAAAAATATGACCAATGAAAATATGTTTTAATACTATAACATTCTTGAAGAAACATGCAATGAAATAAAAGAAAAATATAAATCATTAAAAAAATATCATGCTCTTACTGAGATTATTAAATCTGAACTGACAACTGAAAAGGAGAAAAATGTCGAACTGCTCAAAGTGAACAGTGAATTAAAAATGTCTAATGATCAATTGACAAATGACCTAGAAAATATTACCAATGGTAAAAATACCCTTACCCAAATGTGAGGAAAAATTGATCGTAAATACAAGACTGTCATTGGTTATCAACCTGGAGAAAGAAATTTTGGTAGAAAAAATTATGTTTCAAGATCTAGGATATATAGTTTTACTTCCAATTCTGGACACATGTCAACTAATTCAATTCATGATACATATTCTTTGGTTATGAGTTTTTGTAGACTAAATATAGTTTATTTTTCAAATACTTTACTTAATGCTTATAGGAAACCAAATAGGCAAATATGGGTTCCCAAAGCACTTATTACTAATATTATTGGACCCAAACAAGTATGGGTACCAAAATCCGTTTTTGCAAAATCATTTTTTTCGGAAAGCCGCTAAAAGAGCTCCAGTAAAAGTCTATAGTACTTGGAAAGTGGAAGTTCAAGGCACATGAAAGGAGACTACTATTCCTTCAAAAATCTAATAAAAATAGATGGATTACATGTCACATTTGGTGACAATGTCAAACAAATGATAATTGGCCTCATCCAAATTGGTTACTCTAACTCAGTTTTAATTTCTAAAGTAATTTTTTTGATGGATTAAAATGAAATCTGTTTGTATCTCACAATTTTGTGACGATCGATTTCATGTTAGATTTGGAAATGATGTGTTCAATTTCTTTAATTATAATAATTAGTTTTTATTTTCTGCATTAAGAAATGGAAATGTTTACTCTGGTAACTATTATTCTTTAGACTCTCAAAATGCTTCATGTTTATCTGTATTTAATAAAGTGTCTTGGATCGGGAATAGGAGAATAGGACACTGTAATGTTCCCTCTCTTAGAAATCTAACAAGAAAAAGAACAGTTAAAGACTTACCCAATCAGGAGTTTCCAAATGACAAAGTGTGCAATCCTTGTCAAAAGGGAAAACAACACAATGTTTCCTCAATCCATAGAAAGTAGTGTGAACATATGAACCTCTTGAACAGGTTCAAATGGATTTTTTTAGACCATCTAGAGTTTCTAGTTTAAATGGGAAGCATTATGTTTATGTTCTTATTGATGAATTTTCAGGATATACATCGACCTTCTTTATGGATCACAAAAGTGAAACATGGTCTTATTTTACTAAATATACCAAGTTTGTAGAAAATATTACTGGACATAGAATTAAATCATTAAGAAGTGATCATGGATGTGGGTTTGAAAATCAAGAGTTTGAATCCTCTTCCTCACAAAATTGTGATTGTCAAAATTTCTCTACCCCTAGAACACCACAACAAAATGGAGTTATAGAGAGACAAAATAAAACCTTGCAAGAGATAGCTAGAACAATACTTAGTGAATATGACCTACCTATTTATTTTTGGGATGAATCTATCAATACAATATGCTACATAATCAATAGAGTATTTATCTGACATATTCTTAAAAGGAATCATTATGAGTTATAGAATAAATGAAAACCCAAGGTTAACTACTTCAAAAAAATTGGTTGTAAAATCTATAATCTTAACACTAAGGACAATCATGAAAAATTTGCACCCAAAAGTGATGAAGGTATCTTTTTAGGATATTCCTTGTCTTAAAAAGCCTATAGAGTGTTAAAAAAATACTAAATGTGTGGAAGAATCTATTCATGTAAAATATGATGAAACAGATCCACATATGACAAAAACCATTCAAGAGAACATGGAGAATGATGTATCAAATCTAAAAATTATTCCAAAATCCTCAAACCATTCTGTGAATAAATCTGTGAAATATACCAGTTCTGGAAATTCCTTAGAATAAAGTCACAATGAACCTTAATTCATTAGTCCCTCATTTTATAGAGATGTTAGAACTCTTAAGGACCATCGCATAGATGTTGTTGTAGGAGACCTAGAAAAAGGATCTCAAACTAATGCTTCTCATATAAATCAGGTTGAACATCAAGTCCTCTTGGCACAACTTGATCCTGATAACATTAATGATGTTATAAATGATTAATTTTGGGTGATGGCTATGCAAGAATAACTTAATCAGTTTGAAAGGAACAATGTTTCGAAACTTGTTGAAAGATATAAGGTCACATTAAGCATAGGCACAAAATGGGTGTTCAGAAATAAGGTAGATGAAGCAGATTACATAGTTCGAAACAACGCTACATTGGTTTCTCAAGGCTATTTTAAAGAAGAAGGAATTGACTATGAGGTGAATTTTGTACCAGTATCTAGACTTGAAGCCATCCGAATCCTACTTTCCTATGTTGCACATCTGAATTTCAAACTATATCAAATGGATGTTAAAAGTGATTTCTTAAATGAGTATATTGTAAGGATTTTTTTTTAAACAACCCCCCTGTATTTACAAACCCTCATTTTTAAAATCAAATATTGAAATTAGAAAAAGAGTTATATGGTTTTAAACAAGATCCAATATATTGGAATGATAGGTTGAGAACTTTTTTTATTTCCAAATGTTTTACAAAAGGAATAACTGATCTTACCATTTTTATAAAAAGAATTTCAAAAGATGTTTTAGTTGTTCAAATCTATGTAGATGACATTATCATTGGATCTTCATGAAATTATTTATGTTTTGATTTTTTCTAAAAAAGATGAAAAACGAATTTGAAATGAGTTTAATGGGTAAACTAAAATTCATTCTTGGATTTCAAATCTTTCAAAATAATGATGGTATTGTTTTTACTCAATGTGAATATACTAGAGATCTTCTAAAACTTTTTGGATTGGATAGAACTAAAAGTGGTAACACTCCCATGAGTACCACTTGTAAGTTGGATCATGATGAAGATGGAAAATCTATTGATCAAACCACTTATAGAGGAATGATTGGAATTTTACTCTACTTGACTGCTAGTCGACATGACATTATGTTTAGTGTGTGTATGTGTTCTTGTTTTCAAGAAAATCCTAATGAATCACATTTAAATTATATAAAGATAATTTTCAAATACCTCAAACATACACCCAATCAAGTACTGTTTTATCCTAGATGACAATCATTTGAATTAGTTAGTTGTTCTGATGCGGATTTCGGTTGTTGTAAGTTAGATAGAAAAGGAACCTCTAGAACATGTCACATTTTAGGAAATTCACTATTATCATGGTTTAGTAAGAAAAAAAAAATTATTGCATTATCTACTGCAGAAGTTGAATACAAAGCTGTTGGGAGTTGTTGAACACAAATATTTGGGATAAAATATAAATTACTAGATTATGGATAAAAATTCAGGCATGTACCTAAAAATTGTGACAACACAAGTGCTATTAACATCTCAAAAAATCATGTTCCACATTCTCGGAAAAATCATATTGATGTAATAAATCACTTTTTAAGAGATCATTATCAAAAAGGTGATATCACTTTGGAATTCATTGGCACTGAATATTAGTGTGACGATATATATTCCAAATCAATAATTTATGAAAGAATAGAATACATCATACATGAATTAGGCATAATAAATCTTACGTAAATTTCATACAGTTTTATATCTTACTATTTCATGATTACGGTCTCACAGTTAGTGCTTCATGACTACTGTCTTACAGTTACTGTCTCACCATAAAGTTGATTTTTACTATCTCGGCGTAATGTTCATGTTTACTGTCTCACTTTAACATTCATTCTCCATCTCATTGTCTAGACCCAATATGGTGTCACCGTAAAGATTCTTTGTAATTTTTATATTTGAATTAAAACCCATATCATGATAATTATCCTTTTCACCTTTTTGTTTTCTTGCACTTTTACTTTTGTGACGTTTGGTATTCCTAAATGATAAAATAAAGGAAGTATCATTTTTTCTTCATGCGAGCTATATTCAACTCACTCATTCGTAACCTATATTCAAACCTACCACCATTCTCTCTCTCTCGAAGCATCAGTGGTTGTCCAGGATGAAACGCCATTCTTCGTCACCTCCTGTGTCATAAGTATTTAATTGATTTATATGTAAAATTTGTATGTTTCGAAAGGATTATATTTGAATTCACATTTTTTATGTATTAATAGTCATATTGAATGAATATTGTAACCATTTACATTTATTTTATTTTACAAATTAATATGTCAATAAATCATTAAAACATCAAAAAAATCATAAAAGAGGACAAGGTGGATAATATAAGGTTTAAAATTTCATGACATTTCAATTTATCATGAAATAATCACTATTTATGTTAATTTACTACACTTAATGCCTTAAAATGTTATTTTTACAGTTAATTTATAAATGGGTAAACTTGGAAGTCATAAAAAAATATAGGGTTTAAAGTATAACATAAACAAGTCCAAATATTATTTGATTTGGATAATTCAACCCAATAAAATAATATCTTCATTTAAATTTCGTTTTTATATATTTTATCAAGATAATTGTGTTTTAATATTTCATTTATCTAAACATTACTTGTGTCTCATCCTATCACTTATAAATTGGTAAATAACCTTTGTCTTCATCAATAAACATTGGGCCTTAGAGTGTGAAAATTCCCCTCTAAAATAACTTCAATATATCCTTAAACACATTTTGGCTACTAAGTAAATTACAAAACTAGGATATTGAAAGAGATATTGGAATAATTTAATTGATTTGAATTATATAATCATCCTGGATGTAAAAATATGTATAGATATTAGAAATAGTATTTCAGTTTAGACAACATTTTGTTAGATATTGAATTGTATGTGTCTTGGTTCTTATTATGTAAACATGATATGGGTGAGGGATTAAATTATAAAGGAATGTTACAACTATTATCCATTCCATATTTAAAATTTGAATACATCACCATGCATTATTTTTAGACTCCAAAAAATGGCTAATACATGTAATGAAATTTGGTTTTAGCCAACCCCCTTACTATGTAAACACGTGTCCTTTTTATTTCATAAGATTTATATTTTAAGAAGAAATTATTGAATTTAAATAAATGTTGTGTCGAGTATTCTCCATGTACCACATTTATTTTTTGTAATTGATATATGATGTTTACCATGATGTTCTAGATAAGTATTCAACAAGAATGAGATATGAAGTTTTCTCTTAGTACTTCTTATCATCATTGTACTATTCGGAAATCTTTGAGGACTATTCATTAAATGTAGTGAATTTTGACATCTTATTTTCGGTATTCAAAACTATACAAGGATCAAAACCTTCCACTATTTGGATTCTATTATAAAAATTCCACTAACTCCACAATTCAGATGGATCCTTATAATTCTACCTATGGAAAGTAGTGTAAAACTTTTATATGCTCTAATGAATATAGTGAATGAACGATGTTGAGACTATATTTTCATGTGTTCATAAAAAATATGAAAATATCCATTCTGAAACACATGATGGAATATCAATGTTAAAATAATTATTGTAAATAATATCGCTGTTGATATATTTAATTCGATGTTAAAGAGAAAATATTCCATGAATTACTCTATGGGTTAATTTCATGAGATTTTGAAATAAGTTAAATTATTTACCACAAAATATTGTCTCTTTATATATTCTTGATAATTTTAGGATGGTTTCTTGTCACATGGCTCTCCCACTAAACAATTGATGAGTTCAATATTGGTTCTATGTGTTCACTTTTAGGAAAAAAAAATTATATCCATTATATGTAATAAAAACATAATTTATACAATGGGATGATAATAATTTCACTAAATGAAAACTAATATAATTGTTTTTCATTGATATATTTGTCAATTCAAAAGTACTACTCCCTTATTTAATGTTTTCTAGAGTAATCTAAAAATTGATGAAGGTAAACGGAGAACCATGGATGTGATGAATCATTCATATCGTATATTATTAAAAGATATATATTACTTAAAATCGGAAATATATTTTTAGGGGGAAAATAAAATTGGATGGATATTAGTAATTTTATAAAGAAATAACCATGAGATTTTCAATAACATTCCTTTTACAAAACCATTTGTCTAAATAAAATCTAATAATGTAATTCTTTAATTCTTAGATATTAAATTTTATAGTATGAGTAGGAATGAAAATATTATGAATCAATATGTAGTTTTTTTAATATAAATATTTTTTAATTTTTAATTAAAAATAAATAATTACTAAATTTTTAGTAATTCCATTATATATATATGAGATATATTTTGTTAAAAAATTGTTTTTGTTGTATTTTCAGGAGGAATAAGGTAAATATTAACTACTCTATATTTTAATAAATATTATATAAAATGAAAATAATTTTTGATACCATCATTTTAATATTATATTAGGTCTATTTTTTTGGATTTACAAAAAAAATATTAATTTTTCATTAAATTATAAAAAATATATACATCTGTAGAACATTTCATTTCATTTCTGGTAAATGTACATTTATGTTTGAAATTTTATCATAAATTTACATAAGTCTAGATTAATAATAAATTATAAATTTTGGTACATAATATTCATCATTATATTTTCCTTTTTTATATTTCCATTCCTATGAAATAAAAACATATTTATCTAGAAAAATATACAATGAATTAGTTTTTATCATATGAGTTTAAATAAATCACATCTTCTAAATTTTAATTAATGAAATTTATACATTATATATTCAATCATATATAAGAACGTTTGTTTTAATTTATAAAATTTATTGATATGGATATAATATAGGATTTATTCTATAAAATGCATTTTTTTCTAAATAATTTTTCATTACAATTTGCATGATTGTTTGTAGTTAAATTCTGCTACATTTTAAATTTAATCCAGGTAAAATGGATATAGTATTTTCAATATAAATAATTTATATTAGTGAATATGGTTTAACTAATCCTTTTTCTAAATTAATAGTAAAAATAAAAATTTGTCCATTTTTAATGATAAAATGACAATACTAGGGGTTAAACAAAATGATAAGGGTGTGATTCCCACACACATATCTCTAATTATTATTTCATTAATATATTACATCCATTTATAATCCTTAATTTAAATTGATATCCATTTTAATCACATTTTCATGTAGGTGATGATTTATTAATGAAATGTTTTAATGAATTCCATTTTTTTGTATCCAATCACTTATAAAAGGATACTATTTTCCCCCCATATTCAAAATATTTTGGCCTTCTAACACTTCCAATTCGTACTAAAAACCCATTAATTATATTTATCCATAACCCAAGATCATATATAATTAATTTAGGACTAATAATTTATTCATTATGATATATTCCAATTTATGTATCTCATATAAGAGTAGGTTATAACACATATAATGAATGGAAATACATTTATTCGAATTTATGTTATAATAATTATAGATCTTGTAAATGATTATATATTTGAATATTCAATATTATGTTCTATATATCCTATATAATGTATATTTTTTCCTCCTTAGGTTTTTTTATGTGATTGATTTTTTTACATTAATTTCCACCACAATTATATTCTAGAGACTAAAATATTTTTTTAAGGAATACTATATTTATTTATTTGTCATTTGTGGAATAATTTTATCTATAACCATATGTTAAATAATATGTCCTAGGAATATTTTTTTATCATCAATAATGTTATAATAATTTTTTTTTATCAATTTTTGATTGTTTATAATAATGTAATGATGGTTAATTCCACAAGATGTATTATAATTATTTTTCAAACATATACTCATCGGCAACAAGACCTTTTGGTTTATTATATAATTTATTGGGAAATGATCCAATATTTATTATTTTATTATTGATCTAAGTTCTTTATAAATATGATCATGTAATTTTTAGGAATCCATTTTTGCGGTAAATTCCAATAGATGTAGGAAACGTAAAAAATTTGGGAAAATAAAAGTAATTATCAGACCGCACATGGCCTTTTGAGAATTCCAAGGAATACATGAAAATGTTTTGTGGTGTGAGTGAAAGATTTAAGTTTCAATGTAAGATAAATTTTTCCAATTTTAACATCAATTAATGTCCCTCATCCGCAAATACTCAAATGAATAAGGTAGTCGCAAAAGATGTCAACATTGTGCGCAATAACACGGATCCACAAGAAAAAAACCTTCCAACTTAATATGATGTCAACCCAGCCATTTCAGGACCCTTAGCTACAAAATATGATGGGTTTTGTATAATACCTCTCATAGGACTTATTTACTCTATTCCATTATTGAACATTTCAGTTATAAGAAGAAGGCCCTCATCTTCATGAAAATCCTCCCAAATCATAACGATTACCTAGTTTCATATATGAATAATATTTCAAAACATCACAAATTAATGGAATAATGAATTTATAAGATCATTCATGATAGTTTCCCTGTAGTACATCTAATGAGGGGTTCCACCGCTCTGTAATACTCACCCAACTTCATTCAACCCATGGTAGGTGCGTTCGAGTGATCCTCAAACATGCAACCTTGACCTTGATTTTTTGACTCCAATAATGTGTGAAACCCTTCTACGAAGCTACATGGTATGTCCCTATGTTATACATCAATGTCTAAGGGGACATTGTGTGGAAGTATCCAATATCTCATGCACATAATTTTGGAATCCTTTAGTCTTTTCCATTTCAATTTCATGTCACCTCTCAGGATAACCTCTATGGATATAGTACATGTGTTTCCATACCTTCTACCTATCATCATAGGTATAGTGATTAATTTTTCTTTTTAAAATAGGTACTCTAATGTGAAAATCATGATCAACCACTCCTCTACATCGTTCCATCAAAGAATTTACGTATCTATGACCCACCCATGTCTGCATGATCTGTGTTTATGTGAGCACATGGGGTATGTAGTGAGTACCCCACATCTTATCTATATGATGTGAAACTTCATAGAACAATTCTCTTCATAAAATTATGTAAAACCGTGATGTTACACCACAAAATTCACTTGTAACACCATGTGTATGATAATCATGGTATTCCACCTTCTAGACTCCGTGGGAATCTACCCCCACACTAGGGTAGCTTATATGAGTAAGTCCCATAGACCATGTGCCGCAATCATAGGATGATACATGTATGAATCAAAGGGAATGAGATCCTCCTCATATGAAAAGAGATCATCATCATGTTGAAAGACATCCTCCTCTATCAGATTCTATGTGTAAGACCCACATCATCTCTCATGGTAACAAATTTCATGAAACATATTTTAGGTATAGTATATCATATATTTTCTCAAACCAATAATGACTCATGCGGGATTAGAGGACACTAGAGACCATAAAATCCTATCTCATGCTCAATGGGCCTCATTTTAGGTATAATCAAAAACCAAAATCATATCAATGGGAATCCTTTTTACGTATAAGCCCCAATCACATGCATCCTATGTATTCTACTTAAGTGTATGCCTCACCCTTATCAACTACTTTGTCATTGATTCCCAATCAACAAAGAATATTAGGAACCCTCCCAAAGGTTCAATCCAATAATTTTTAACCAGCATGGTCTTCCCCTACATACATTTTCATTAAATTCACTAGAATCACATGGAGAATCCTATCTCATCCAATTCCAAATTGAAGCTCAATTCGAAAGCCTGACACAAACTCCAACTGAGAGAAACCCTATTGCAAAGGGAATCATCCATGTATAATCTCCACACCACCTGTCATTGTTGCTCCAATTGAGAAGAATGTTTCCTTACCACAAGACTTTAAACTGCATGAATAGGTCAATTCATAGGACCTTAAACTACGGCATCAAACTATTTCAATTTTAATCCATTCATCATAGGTAGGGTACACATGAACACTCATTGCGGTTCAATATTAAGTCATGGGAAATTTTGGGCCCCCTTCCATGGATTTTACTATAGTAATCCACCTTTAAGTGTGTCTCAATAAACCATCACTCATTGAATTCATCCCTATATAAGATACAAATTCTAGGTCTAAATTCATAGTTTTTCTGATCCATCAAAATTAATAGTGTGACATCATACATTTGTGGGACAAGCCTCCTGGTTCTGCCTCTATTAGTATCTTGATCCATCCATCAATAACAATTTCAGGTTCAACATCCTAGGGATTATCCTCTTAGATCTGCCTCAATGGGGATTTTGATCAGTATCATTCCATCCCAAGAAGATATTATGATTGAGAACATTCTTATACAGATACCTCATGAAAAAACATGGTATTCCTATGGTAAGTCCAATAGAATATATACACCTACAGTGTCCACTTCATCTTGATAATCATGGGTTTTATGAGGTAAATGAATGAGATGATTTCTTGAAAGATGACATAACTCTGTCAGAGACTCAGATTAAAAGATGACTTCTATATTTGAATCCATGGAAGGAGGAGCCAACATCCCATAATCTCATTTCTAACTAGGGTAATACATTATCAACGAATCTGAGGGAATAATCTATTCCCTATAAAGTGGGAAAGAGGGGAAACATAATTGTGATGCTAAAATTCATTCACATACAATAATAGTGGGCTCCAGAAAAAGCATCAAAAATAGAAATGTTGAACTCAACATGAATCTTTTCTCAATAAACTTTGGATAATAGTAGCATCCGAGACATAAACAGATTATCATTTCATTGGGTCCATCTTTAACATGCCATAGTTGTCCATGAAACTAGTATGCATAAAATAAAACTCAGTTGAAATGGGGGATTTTGAACATTGGGAATTCTGTTCTGCAAACATTATTAACCTAGATCTCTCTCTATAACCATATAATATTTGAAAAAGTTTTGGTAATTGTAATTTATTTCCTCATATCCATAGTGATGGATATATCATTATGCATTGTAGGACCCATGACATAGGAAACCATCCACACAACAGCCACAGATGTTGAGGAAAAGAAATATTAATATGAAATTCTTGTGTGACACCACATGTGCCACAAACAACTCTACGACTACATGAACAAGGTGACAACACCCTATATCCCCATTTAAAATAATACATATGATGTTGTTATTCACCATAATATATCAGTACAGTCATGAGTGTTTCATTCTGATTTGGGATATGGATCAATGAGAACTGGGGGGGGATTCGACACCTCACTGTCACCACCTCCACCATGGGATAAAAACGAGTTTTGGTTTCCCACTCCAACATCAAATTTATTTTGGATCCACTCTAAGGATATAATCTTTGATTAACCACCTATGCTAAAGACGTGGGGGATGCCCATGTCATAATTGTTGTAACTTCCACCTAATATCCACACATAAAAATCTCCCACAAGGAAATGTCATAACAAACAACAACATTTCCTTTAGATTGAAGAACATATGGATTCTACACCTACACTATTGGCCCCAATCCAAACCACCCTATACCAACATTGAGAAAAAAACTCAAGATAAAACCCCTGAAGGGGAATCTTATTCGACAACATTAGTGTCTCCTTCTATAATAGGTGACTTAGATGTATTCATATAACATAAGAGAAGGAATCCACCCATTCCTATTTGGGATCGAGACCTTAGAGGCCTCATAACAAGGTTCGGTTTACTCGGTCAATCAGTGACAGCTTTAGAAGCCATCACAAGCTGGACCATGATGATGTTATTCAGTAAGGGGGTACTCCCCATGCTAAATCCAACCATATTGGAGCTCATCCCCACTCTCGCATTCAATGTGGACGTCCTCACCATTTTTTGACCATTAGAAAAATCTGAGCCCCTCCCCACATGATCAACATATTTTATATATGTACTCCATGTACTAATGGTTCCTAGCATGGTGGTTCTCCTTGTATAATAGACCATCAGTCTGACGGCCCCCCTCATACTATTACAATTTCATGTAGAGGTCCACCCACATCACTTGTTCACTGATGAGTGTAAATTTTTTACGCACACCTAGGCTCTCCAGTATATAGGTCCTACTCATTGCACATTAATACTGAGTGAATGTTCTTCCTACTACTTAAATAACCATCATAGATTCCCTCACCATGTTTCAATTATCTCATGTGGAGGTCCTCCATTCTCTATTTTTGATCATTGATAAGGCCATCCTCCCACCATTTCTTTACAGGTATTGAGGTCCTTTGCATGCCATTGATAACAATAATGAGGGTGTTACACACTCATTCAATGACCAATAAGGATGCCCTCCCATTTCTACCCACACTCAAGAGGAGGACCCCCCTGCACTAGCATTGATAAGTGTGATGGTCCTCCTCCAAACTCATCTTGTTATTATGTAGGAACTCATCTTTCCATTATAAAATATAGTTGATTTTCTACCCACCCGTTAAAAAGAAAACATGGATGACAACCCCATGCTTCCACGGGCTTTAACATGGGTCATCCACACTCTAGTGTTAATATTTTTGAAGGTCCTCATTGCACATTTGGTTGCAAAGTATGGAGGTCCTACCCACTCCATTATAAATAATTTTTTATGGCCTTTCTTAAACCTCCATATGCAAATTTCGGTGGTCCTCCAAATATGGATACCACATGAAATAATGGAGGTACCCATATGTTATCACCAACCAAAGCTGATTCATTCTACAATGCATCAAAAACAATAATTTTTCTCCTCCCCACTACTATAGTTATTTCTGTGGAGGTCCTCTATTATCAGATGAAAATATAAAAATATTCCCTCCATGAATCCCATCCAATCAAATGGGAGGTACTCGACATGCCCCTAGACGCCAGGAAAATGTTCATCCCTATGATGAAGAATTTCACTGTCCTATAGAACTATTCTAGATATAAACGAAATCCACCAACACCGATGATAATATTATAGAATGTTCCAGTCATAATAAATCCCCATAACATCTCATATTCCATAGGAGAAGTAGATTTGGTGATAAAACATGCATCCCTATCATATACATTAGATTTTGTAGGATGATACTGGTAAGAAATGTTCTTCATTCAAGATGGTAAGATTTAGGGTATTCTCAAATCCCACTGCATGTAAATGTAGGTGGGGGATGATTTGGAATCCCTAAAGGGGGTCATGGTTCAATCGTCCCTATCATCACTATTATAACATTATACCTCTACCCGAGATCACATTCAGCTATTACAGATTGTGATACATGAATAATAAATAATTGAGTCACCAATGAATGTCATTTCCATCACACATGAAGAATTAGTGAATAATAAGTCCTATTATAATGTAATCATGTTGTAGGTACATACCTTAAGAGATATCCTAGCGTGAAATGAAAATTCAACTCATGAAGTATCTTTGCCATAGGCTATTCATCTAATGCTTTATTCCACATCAGTGATGCCACCAATCTCTCATCCTGCACTGTTCAATTCTTGGTCCAACCAAGAGAACGGTTCATCTTATGAAAAACAATGTCTATGGGAGACAGTAGTTGCACATTAGTTTCTAGTGGTATTTTGGCCCAATGGAACATCCATATTCAATGTCTTAGACTCCCTCTCTAAATAACATTTTGTGTGCATCCACCAGTCATTCTAGATTAAATTTTTCTCTTCTATGAAAGTGAATTAGTTTACCCTCTTATCAAATATCATTTTTGAGAAATTGGTCAACAGATACTCATGGTGGAGTTGGAAAATCATCCTTCTGGATCATTACTCTACGTAACATGGCTACCACTAAATACTTAGACAATGATCTATCATAGTCTCCATAGTTCTATAGAAAATAGAGGGAGTGGAATTCCCACATGTTTATTTCCATGGTTGGTGGTATAATGATACTCTCGATATTAACCTTATCTTACATCATCTAGACCTATCCATTGACATTGTGGAAATTCCTTCACTTATGCTTTTAGTTAACATTGTTTCCATGATTTTTTTCAAGATAGTGGAAAATATTTTGGAAACAATAGAGAAAACTCACCCACTATGGTAGTGTAGTTTCAAACACACCCTCGTACAGGTGTTCACACTCTACTTTATAAGCAGACCATTATCCATTGAGATACATCCGCTCCAAATCCCACCGATCTAATTTCCAATAATGACCATTAGAATACCATGCCCTCTGATCCAGTTTATATTTTGAAGATGATATAGTTAGACACTATGCATTGCACCATTATTTATTAGGTCATAGATCAGAATAGGATTATAAATGAGATCCTTGGTAAGCAGTGCCAATATTATGGATCTCTCTGATGGGATCATGTTTTTCCACAACTAGGATAGTAGGGGAGGCTACAGTGAATCCTTATCCTTTTTCTCCCAAAAAATCCAGCTAAAACTGCATATCCACACATAGTAGAGGCAATAACATATTTCAAGAATCAATGAAATGAGTCATCGAACCCACCAGAGTAGCATGAAAATCTTCCATGAGACCCGAGATGGGACGCAACACGAGTCTTCGTGCCTTTATACCATATTGATGAATCAGTCAAAAAATTGTTCATTTTTAATTCCCATCATTAGATATATCCTTTTCCCAATGATTTTGTAGCGTATCCCACTACAACCCTAAAATCACTTGAGAAGTGATAGGTGTAAATTGCACCTATCATTATGTCGTATGTATCATGGGTGGATGTTTTGTGATCATGCATCCCCACCCCATATTTTCATATCCCTAGTTTCTCAACATTCAATCAGATGGGAGACACACTACAACATCTAGTGTACTTCATCTCAAGGTATAGACACATTTTTTAAACATAGAGAAGACGATGGCCTCTATGTCCAATGTTTTTTTCATTCATTAGAAGGGTCTAAATTATTATTATTTATAAAGCTACTCGTAGTGTCTATCAATGGTTTTATAAAATTTGTATATATTTTCTTTAACGGTTCATCTCCAACACACACAAAACAAAACTTTCCTACCTCTTTAATAGAATTAAACTAACTAATGAACATAGAATATAATTTTTTCCAAAGGGAAAGGTCGCCACGTATTCAATCAACATGCCGCACACCCAAGAAAAGATACTCACGGTTTTTTTAGTAATGTTCAATAATTCTCATGTCACTATCATCATCAATCATAATTTTCAAGGTGGTTACCTTGATTTCTCTGACAAGGAAATGTTTCTGGAGGAACCCTTATATCTAGCCAAGTATGAATATCCATTTATTTTTTCCTCAAATAAAAAATGTCCCCAATAAATAGACTACTATTGGTGTGCATGTATATTCCCAAAGACACTAGATCTATTTATTGAATTACCTCACAATGAATAGACTTTCCAAGGGAAGAATTATCGCCATGAATAGCCTCACCTGGAATATGATCGGTATGAACTGCCTTGGTAAGAATATCCGACAAGGGGGAGATTGTGGATCAGAACACTCATCGGGATCCATCAATATAATATCACTAAGATCCAAGATTCCCCTTACAGTAAAGGAGAAACACAAAATCATTCTTCATGTATTATGATGTTTCAGGATAATTCCACAGTACCATAGGACATGTGATTCTAAATCCTCTAGTGTGTAATAATCCACATGAGACTGAGAATATAGATATACCAAACCATTTCTCTTTCCACAGGACCATTTTACATAATGTCTAGAAATTCTATGTGTTAGGGTATTAGATTATGGACCATGTGGACAATTGTTTGGTTACAGTAGATAACATTATATCTCATGTGGAGAACATCTACTCCAATCCTGACAGAGATAGATAATATGAATGGATGTTGGTTTCCAGCTACATGAATCAAATGTACAATGACTGGTTGGATCATAGATAGGATTACCATGCCAAATGTTCCATCTATGCCTCCTTAGGCTAGCTAGAACCTCCTAAAATCACTATGTATATTTCGTCTAATTCTTTCCCATCCTCATAAAAACCTTCCATATCTTAATATATTGTCGGCTGACTAAATAAGGGAATGAAATGTCCCATGACAGTTCCAGTGTCATCTAACACCCTCAATTATTTCATGCCTCTATAGTTGGTAATCACTAACAATGTACACCAATCATTGGAATAATCCATTTATGATTATTATGAGTATTCCTCCATGAATACAATCAAAAGGGTACATCCCTTTATGGTCCCCGATGATGTGAAATGTCATCAAAGTACTCCATGATCCTCCGGATGGCACCCCTACAAAAATTGATGATAATATGAATATTAACTCAATAGTTATGATAGTTATACAAGAATGGTTGTTCCAGATATCAAAACAAGACATACAGTTCTATATAGACCTTAGATGAAAAATCATACTTGTCTACCCCATCAGACATGCCACCACTGCTGAAAGTTCTAACTGACCATGAAGAGAATCTATATTCACATCTTGGTCAATCTCATCCAGAAATGGGCATGCCTAAATATTCTCACATTCATCTAGATGTGTTCTTGGGAAAACTATCTAATTAGAATCAATACATTTCAACTCTAACTATAATTGATTGTTAAATTCTATAATTTCTATCATGCCTCCTTCAAAATAGAAAACTGAGGTGGGCAGAAATATTCAATTGGATTGGAAGTATTATGTGATGATGAACCTATCTAGAATTGATGTAAACTATAAAACAGCAAGGAAATTAATTTTTCAGAATATATGTGTGAGGATTTGGAAGAATCCTTGAAAATTCCCCTATATAACAAAATTTCAACAGTTTTAGCATTGTCCTTCTATGGTGAGGTTGTCAACCATGAAGTGTGTCAGTCTATCATCTCATTATCAATAGAATATGATTGATCCCACATGTAAGGGAACATCTACCAGATTTACATCACCATCCAATTAAATTGAGTGAATTTATCTTTGTGTATAGTGGAAGTAGTTTCTAGTATAATTTTCATCTCGACACCATCAATCCACTTGTTGGGACTCATTGATGCAGAAATGAGCTCCTATAAAATAATTATTTGGGGTTATGAGAAGACATGGTAGATTCTCTATGGAATGTCGATATAAATACCATGTTCATTGGATTGATTGAAAATTATGAGTTCATTTCCTTCAAATGGGATACCTCTTATAATTTGTTTTGCATGGATCACGACTTTATCTATAGGAAGATGTACCATCCTCATATCACCATAGCCTCATGTACTCCCTGAATTTTTGAGTAGGCATGATTCATGTTTTTCCATCCAACTTATATAATTTTTAATATTTCTATTTTGATGTTGGATGTTACCATAGAATGGTTAAGTACATTTAGGATGATGAATTTACAAACACCACTATTTCATCAATCACATGAATAGACTTGGATGATGCTTTCATACTCATGATTCACCTGTTGTAGGATGTGATACCAGAAATGGGAATTGGATTTTTCATTTTGTGGTTGAAATTATTTTGTTTCCCTAATTAAAAGGATGTCCTAAAGATTATATCTAAATCTTTCATAGTACAGGCTTGGTGATACCTAAAATCCTTGTGCCTATAAATTAAATATATGTTCACCAAATGGTCTTAGTTGTGTAGGAGTCCCCTAGTGAGGATTCCACATCCATCCCAAAGGGAACCATCATTCCGTAAGAATTAGCCATTATAGATGAATCATCTCCTCCAAATTATTTCCCTACTATATATGATGAATCGGATCATTATGACACTCATCACATATTTATATAAGTAGAATCCAAACCTATCAATGAACTTATTCATGTGAACCTTGGTACCGAGATAGATATGATGCCAATGCTGAACAATGTAGCCCTACCTCTGAAGGAACGTCCGAAATATGTGGATTTCATAAATCAACATCTTAATGTACTCACATATAAAAATGAAAATATTATTGTACTATAAAAAATGGTAGATTTACACTATTTTGGTCTCCTCATGAGTCGTCATGAGTTCAGGATGCTTCCTTGTAAAATAAACCCTTATAATTTTTTATATATTCAAGGCCTATGTTAATAATACTATCAAATCCAAATTTGGAAAAGATGTTTAGCTCCACAGGTGTCTATGAAACATCATTCTGATCAGAAAGAATAATTTGATGACCCTAATCTATATCAACATATAAAACCATAGCTTCCACTTCCTAATGGATAATTTTACCCCTCCAATATTGAATCCATTAATTGATTCCATAGATTTTTTCTATGATATCTTCTTTATTTATGTATATTCTATATATAACTATATATTTATTTCCCATGAATATTAGGATTCTACTAAATTCTAAATCCCATATGAAACCATATGTTTTCTGGTAATGCCTTTTTTTATGAAGAATGAAGGATCCACAAATCAGTGAGCCATAAAACCAAGTGTTATATTGTCCTTTATGATGTTAGTGGAATGCTATAAGGATGATTGTGTGGTCAGATCAATCACCTGTCAGGACTATCGAAAAAATCATTATATTGTGTTCTACTTCCCCCATTACTAGAATCTTAATTTGAATACCGTGATGTGTGTATTCAAAGATACCTCAAGGAATTTACATAGATTATTCTTCAGATATAGAGTCATAGATATCGACCTAGCTAAGATATTATCACTCTTCATGATGCCTACTCTATGAAATATATAGAATCACTGAGTCCTCAAAGGTCATATATCATATATATGATAATTCAGCATGAATATGACAAGAATTTGTAAACCCTTCATCATAAAAATGATGAAATGTACCGTATACTAGTGGGATGATGAGTGTCGATCCAAATTTGTAGAAATCATGATGTATCTTATAATGATTCAATTTTTATGACCACCCATAAATATTAATCCACTAGTATTCTATATGACCACCCTAGAATAGTCCCTTAGATCCCTTTTCAATCAGAATAACATTGAGGGGACTTATAATATTTTATAATACACAATTCCCATTATCCTAAACATAGATTCCATATAATCTCTTGTTGAGAACACATTTTTCACCATGGTATTCACAATGCAGAAGTTGTGGTATTATATTCATCATCAATAGATATAGTGTGTGTCTTGTTTGGACCCTCTAATGAATATCCTCAATCTCCCAATGTTCATTGTACATATAGCATGTTGGTCAGTTATGCTTCAGTTGCTAAACATCAGGTTTGATACATATAAAATCCATAAAAGGCCAATAGATTGTATACTTTCTTACTTATCATCTGAAACCTAAAGATCTACACATGGATGTTTATTTCCTAGCTAAGGATATCATCTTATTGAATCATGTTATTCCTTGTTGGAAGATTAATTTTTATGGTGCCTACCAATGACCAGTCAATTTAAGGCTTAATGATCTGAAGCTCATTATAGTTTGCGTAGTAATACTTTTTATCCCTACTATGTATCCTCTACTTCCATATTTATTCTTACTATCAGAATAATTCACCAAAAATGAGACAATGTACTTGGGAATAATTACTGGGATTGAGATACCTCTAAAAATTAATTTCATTCCCATTCATAAAAATGGAGACTCTAAGATAGTATTGTTTCAAATAAATAGTGGATATACTGTCTGGGTGCTGGATCTCATGCCCCTACTAAGAAACACATTACAAAGGATGGACCAATTTCCTAATGAACCAGATATGACTCATGGTCTCCAATCATATGAGGTCTAGGAAGATTCCTTGGATAATCTAGTAATATCTTCTATTGTTGGGAAAAAATCCATCAAGGTAACTGTGTGTAATAGAGATGACAATGGACAACGGTAATATTTCTTCATAGTAGTGTTGTACTAACCATGATGGGATCTATGTAGAAAGAAAATGAAAAATATTATATAGATGAAAAGTAGTTCATGGGAAGATTTTTATCACACAATATTTGTTGCTTATGGATGATAGGTGGTGTTTTGATTCATGGGATGAAAATAAATTGTAGTAGATATGTAAAAATTTTAAGATCCATAATGGGATTTCATTCGGCAAAGAGATCAGCCACCAAGTGGAATGTAAATAGATATGTAGACCACATAGCACATTTTATGGTGAAGGCTATACTGCATCAAAGATCATCATAAATTATATTATTTTATATTGAAAATATACATTTCCAATTTAAGGATAATAAATTCCATCATTACATAGAGTGATTTTAATTAAAAACATCATTGCATGGGGATGAATTCGGTGAAGCCTAAAAGAGTTCACAAAGAGGTATTCCATGAAAGAGAGAGCTTCTGGGGAAGAAATTCCATGAAGGTTGTACATGAATGTTGTTCATGGATGGTTTTCTCATGTCACTGTAGCATGAAAAGGAATAAGGGTACGTAATGGAGAGGTGGTCCATGGGACAATAGCTATCTATGGAGGAGATGTGGTCAATGGAAGAAGAATTTGTATGGAAAGTAAGGATGGTTCGCAGAACAGAAATGTGGTCCATGTATTAGTTTGCCACATGGAGTGATGAATCTCAAAGGGGTAATTAGGACATTCTTATAGGGAATATAAAAGTTTACAAAAGTAATTTATACATACTAACATCATTAAAAAATTGTTATTTCATCTATGTGTGAAAATAATAATTAAATAGAAAATATATATATAGTTTTGGATGCTTGATTTCATTCAAATTACTGGACATATAATTCCATAAACTATAAATGGATCCCTTCCAAGAGTAATTAGCTATGGATGAGGAAGACAATGATCCTTTCCACCGGCAGTGATCTAGAGAAAAAGATATATGGATTGTCCCTTAGGAAAGTTGTGAGATGACCATCAACTATGCAAATGACATTAACAAGGACATTGAAGTGATACAGCCTAAATCATTTAATTTGGTTGTGATCCTTATTGATTTTTGTACATCATAAACCATCATTGTATACTTCTGGGTAATATCCTAGTGTGGAAGAACCATGTAAAATATATGTACCCAATGTGTGAGTTCATTTTTGTTCATACAATGTTATTATAGAAGGATAAATGAGTATTTTTTAAATTGTGAATGAAGATCCAAAGAGGAAGTAGTATTATTTCATTATACCCAGATTCACCCCATCTAAGGGTATTAATCCTATTTTGGAATAAAATTGTATCATAGGTGTTTCTGACGCTTTTACATGGGTGCTCGTGTCTGTCTATGGAGGGTTCACAGTTGTTGCCCCTCATTCACACTTTCTAAAGGTGGGCGACATTAGTTCATTGATTTGGGACGTTTTCTCCTTAATCGAAACGGGTTAATGGGATGTCGTTTATTCTTATCGTGGATTCCTCCTCAGAACTCGTTACCTAGTCTGTGTCTCCCTTAAAGATTAAGTAATAGTTCGTGAATCTCGTTCTCGGTACCATATCATTATGGATGCCGGTTAATTAAACTACTTCCATCCAGACATTCCATGGGGTGTTTACATGGTAGAAACCTTTGGTCATAGTAGATGACAACATTAGGCATGTGGGGGAATATCTGGATGCTTCGACATTGGAGAATATATATTCTTCCTCATAATAGGGCATCTCAAGGGCGTAGAACCTGAGGCATCCCATGTCAATCGTGGGTTATCTTATGCCAGAATCAGGACTCTGAGGTTTTCATCAGCTTCCCATGATTAACATGGGGTATGTCATGAGTTTAACATCTTGTAGATATGATTACACCAAATTTATTTCTTCCAAGGTTTTCCCCAGGAATCTCATGTTTAATATGAAGTAGGTGATGAATTTAACATCTTGCAGAGACAGAATGAGCGTGATCAATACGTCCCATAGAGATGGATCAGATTGGTACATCCCTAGGATGGAACACGTGGAATTTTTATCGAGTAGATGGATCAAAACACTAAATAAGAGATGACCCAAGATGGTGTGTCCAATAAAAGGAAGATGTCACACTATGAAGGATGATATGGACACCACTGAGGGCAGATCAGGGAGTGTGCACCCCAAAATGGGGGAACACCAAGGTTTACCATTAGGTGGGATTGAACCTCGTGGTAGTTTCCTATGTACCCTATGAAGATGACAGGGATCAAAACCCACATAGTTCAAAGGGGTGATGAATAGGGGTGTATAGAAAGGACAACCACCTGGATACATGATGTGCGTTATGCATGGAATGTGGCCCTAGTATAACTAGGAGCAACGAGGTAGTGGATGACATGATCCCACTGGGATTTGGCGGCCCTGGTAAGAATCAAGATGGATGATGGAGAGTTGAATGAAGTGGAGGGAGATTGATATGGAACCGACATAAGGATGACAATGATGTTGTGCTTGAGCAAAGAAGGTAATTCATACCTATCCTCGTGGTAGGGAATCAAAGACTACGTAGTTCGGTGGGATGATGGGACACCTGAGGAGGATACCAGTGATAATGGATGCATGGATAACATATGAAGGAAATAGAACCTCTAGTTTGGGTCATGACCTTCCTGAAACATATAGGCACTAGGGGGGAGATCTGGATGAGACATGGGTTATGGGATTGAACCTTAGGGTGGCTTCCTACGTATCCTTGTGGTAGTGAATTAATTTTCACGTAGTACATCTAATAACGGCTTACCACTGGATGGGGGTGGTAAAATCATACCGCTGAATGGGGTTGGAAATGTCTTACAACAGAATGGGGGACACAACGGCGTACCGCTGGATTCGGTTGAACCTCAGGGAGGCTTCTTACGTACCTTGTCTAGGGGACAAGGATCAATGCCCATGTAGTTCGGGATGGTGGAAGCAGTTTAGTGTCGTGCAGGATGAAAAGGGGGCTTGAAACTTAATGTCATGAAGGAAAAAGGTGGTTTGACACGAAGTGGGTTGGAACCAATGGTTGTTGGACATGAACCTCAGGGATTCTTCCGACATACCTTTCCTTGACAATGATCAAAGTCCACATAGTTCAGGATGGTTTGGGTGAACCGACGTGAAGGGGGTCGGAGCAACCGGGTGTTGGGATTGAAGCTCAGGGAGGCTTCTTATGTACCTTACCTTGGAAATGATCAAAGACCATGTAGTTCATGAGGGGGTGGTGAACCTATGTGGAGAAGTTTGGGGCTAATGGGTGGTGGACTTGAACCTCAGGGCGGCTTCCTACGTATCTTGCCTTGATAAGGATCGAAGTCTGTGTAGTTCATGATGGTTTGGGCGAACTGACATGAAGGGGGAGGAGCAACCGTGTGTTGGGATTGAACCTCAGGGAGGCTTCCTACATACCTTGTATTTAAAAGGGTCAAATACCACGTAGTTCATGAGGGTTTGGTCAACTGATGCGAAGATGGTCGCAGCCAATGGGTGGTGGGATTGATCTTAAGGAGGATTCCATCGTACCTTGACATGACAAAGATCAATGTTCGCATAGTTTGGGATGGTATGGGTGAACAGATGTGAAGGGGGTGGGAACGACCGAGTGTTGGGATTGAACATAAGGGGGGATTCCTATGTACCTTTCCTTGGAAAAGATCAAAGACCACGTAGTTCATGAGGTGTTGGGGAACCGACATGAAGATGGTCGGGGCCAATGGGTAGTGGGCTTGAACCTCAGGGAGGCTTCCTACGTACCCCACCTTGGTAAGGATAAAAAGGCCTCGTTGTTCAGGTGGGTTTTTGGGGCTTACACTCTAGGCTGCCTTGTGAGGATTTAATGGTCAATGTTTACTACTCCAGTCACATGTGAGTCATATCGGTGTGAGAAACAAGAGGCAGAAAGGACCTGACGATCATGGCGCAAAGGTGCGTCCATGAATGGTGGTGAATGGAGATTATGCATGGAAGCATCCCAGGTGCTGGTAAGGAGCGACAATGGTGGGTGTGGCTTACGTAAGGAATCTTCCCGGGTGCCGCTATAGAGCTGCAATGGTGGATGGGACTTACACAAGGAAGCTTCACGGGTGACACTATGGAGCAGCAATGGTGGATGGGGATTATGCAAGGAAGCTACCCCGGTGCCTCTATGGAGTGGAAATGGTGGATGGAGAAAACGCCAGGAAGCTGCCCAGGTGCCACTATAGATCATAAATGGTGGATGGAGCTAACGCAAAGAGGCCGCCCCCGTGCCGCTATAAAGTGGAAATGGTGGATGGGGCTTCCACAAGGAAGATTCCTCGGTGTCACTATGGAGCAGCAATGGTGGATGGGGCTTACGAAAGGAAGCTGGCCATGTTCTGCTATGGAGCGGAAATGGTGGATTGATCTTAGGAATGGAAGCTGCTTGAGTTCCTCTATAGAGTGGAAATGGTAGATAGGGAATCCCCAGGGAAGCTACATGGGTGCCACAATGGAGTGATAATTTAGGATGGGGATTACGCCAGGAAGCTACCCCGGTGCCACTATGGAGCAGCAATGGTGGATGGGGATTAAGAAAGGAAGCTACTCAGGTGCCGCTATGGAAGGGAAATGGTGGATGGGGATTATGCACAGAAGCAGCCTGGGTTCCACTATGTAGAGGCAATGGTGGATGGGGATTAAGCTGGGAAGCTACCCGAGTGCCACTATGGAGTGGAAATTGTGTTTGTGGATTATGCAAAGGATCTTCCCTGGGGTCTTCCTCATGTATGGACTTGAGGGATTCCCAACTCAGTGGTGGGTTGAGGCCTTCACCTATGCGCTAGTTCAAAAGAGGGATAATACCAAGGGCGTAGGAATTAGTCCGAACAAAGGGATATGAAAAGTGTGAATCACATGTCTGACATTCGTAACGCAGTTAGGGTGGCGTGGTAATGGAGGATAACTATTGATCGTGTTTGAAACACAACATCCATATCACGTTAGACTGAAGTGGGGACAAACAAATGATGGTCAACTGTTGACCGTGTTTGAAACACAAGACCTGACTCAAAGTGTTGTCCGAATTCTACGGGGCATTGGCGCATGGAAGTAGGTGAGCCGATGTGGCAAGGGACGAGGCCATTATGGTGTCTCTACAGACATGGAATCGGATGAATATATGAATGAAGGACATGCAAAGCGTGCGGTGGATTGATGGAATTTTTGAATGGATTGCAACTCTCTTGAAATTACACCATTGTAATACTGGCATTAGGCATCTTATTCTTGGAGAACAAGGCATCTCTTGTCTGTAGAAAGAGGCATCCTATGTTTGGAACATAGGGTGTACTGCATTTTATAGTTAGGTAAATAGTACTACTGGCATCTCATGCTTGGAGCATAAGGCATCTCTTGTTTAGAGAAAAGGGCATCCTATTTTTGGAACATAGGGTGTACTACAGTTTATAGTCATGTAGATAAGACTATTGGCATCCTATTCTTGGAGCATAAGGCATCTCTTGTTTGTAGCAAGAGGCATCCTATGCTTGTAACATAGGTTGCACTATAGTTTATAGTCATGTAGATTTGACTTTTGGCATCTCATGCTTAGAGAATATGGCATCTCTTGTTTGCAACAAGAGGCATCCTATTATTTGTCAGATAGGGAGTACTATAGTTTATAGTAATTTATATTGGACTATTAGTCATATTATGATTGGAAGATATGGCATCTCTTTTTTGGGTTAAGAGGCATCCAATGTTTGTTATATATGAATTACTACAGTTTAAAGTCATATAGATAGTACTATTAGGCATAATGCACCTAGAAATGGATGGTGTTGGGAGTTTTGCTAGGGCGGCCCTTTCTGGTTTAACCTGGCATAGGATCCAAGTGGTAGGGTATTGAGGAGTTTCTTGAGGATTGGTTCAAGTCAAGGTGCCCAGGGAATTGGTGATGAGACTCTTAACACAAGACACTGGAAACAAACCAAGAAGAATATGTTGACTCATGGTGTTTCATGGTGTATGGAGGAGAATCGCAAATCTTGATATTCCATAGGTTGAAGATGGGTGCACATAAGGGTGCAACGGAAAATTCTGATGTCCCGACCCAAAAAGATCGTAGCATGACTCTCCCTTTTTCATGGGGGTTGGGTGTAGCCCTCGCGGTATAGACCGGTGGGTGTGAAGTTAGGAGCCTCACGAAGGATATGTCTTCACAAAGTAGCTTCACGGAGCAAAAGGGCATGTGGAGCATGGGGTCTCGTGGAGTAGCTTCGTAATGGAAAGTTATTCGCAAAACATGGACTCACTGAGCAGTTTCGCGAAGGAATGTAGCATGTTGAGCATGGACTCGTAGAGTGGCTTTGTGAAGGAAGTTACTCGCAGAGCATGGTCTCATGGAACGGCATTGCGAAGGATGATGCTCATAGAGCATAGACTCACAGAGCCATTTCATGAAGGAAATTAGTGCTCCGTCAACTGGGAGATCGACCAACAATGGGAAGAGTGACCCCTTGGCGAAGGGGGATGAGATGGGTATTTATAGGGGAGAGGAACTGTGAATCAGCTCCCACTCAGCACGAATAAAGATCTCGCTACGTGGTGGGTTTGTGAATGTAAAAGGGGTTCCTAGAGCATCCCGCCTCCTTGCTCCGTGGGGGTCCGCGGACATCAAATGGGATCGCGGTTCTTCCCGCATCCTTTCTCCACATCAGGTTTGCAAATGTCAAATGGGTTCTCGGATCATCCCGCCTCATTGCTTCATGGTGGGTTCACGAACGTCAAAGGGGTTCACGGAGCATCCCGCCTCCTTGTTTCACAGCGGGTTCGCGGACATCAAAGGGGTTTGCATAGCATCCCACCTCCATGCTCCGTGGTAGGGGGAGCTTGGCGAATGGGATCTGAAAACCTGTTTTCTTTCCCAACATCAAATGCCCATACCTCTTAATTTGTAACTCTGTTAGGGCCATGTGACCTACCAAATCCAAGCTTGCGAAATGGTCTAAGATCATAGATCATGTATCGAAGCATTTGGAATATTTTGGGGACACATTTTTTGGTGCCAACAAATGTCCCACCTTAGAATGGGGTCCAATGAGGACGAGGAGGGCGAGGAAGACCGCATTGTGAGAAAAATACTGAGGAAAACACATGCCTCATGGTCCATTGTATGTCGATTTCATTGAGGAAATATACAACTATCTCTATGCCCAGGTGAGCCATGCTCGGTGCGAGAAACAAGAGATAATATGAGATCATTCACCTGTTTGAGAGTGTTAAACCACAATAGTTGTTAGGGGACTATAATGTGACATCGATCACCATTTGAGAGGATCCTAAAAGAAAGAGGGGTCACAGCTGGATAATAGGGCTCTCTGGACAGCGGACCTTCTTCTCCCACCATGCTCTAGTGCACGAGAAGGGTAACACCTGGGGAGTTAGAATCAATCCGAATAGAGGGGAGTGGAAAATTTGAATCACAATACCCAAAATTCATAACACTATGGGGGTGGTGTGACAATTAAGGATAAATATTTACCATGTTTGAAACTTAGTATCCTTATTATTTTAGCCAGAAATAGGGATAAGTAGGGAGGGCTGATTGCTAACCATGTCCGAAACACGGGGTGTGCCTTAAAATGATACCCATTAGTCTTCCAAAATGTTGGTCGAGGACAGTAGGCTAGCCATAGGCTATGCATCCATACTGTTAGGGAGTTCATTTAGATGTGAAAGAGGATGAGGGTCCGAATAAAGGGAATGCAGAGCATGGAGTGTTGGTAGTTCGATTGGAGTCCAACACTCTTGAAATTACACCACTGTGGTGAAGGCACATTAGGTGGGAACATCGGTCTGACCATAGATCATACCTACTTCAGAAAATAACCTCTCTAGTGAGGACGTGGAATAATGTGTAGTTTTACATCATACAATGAGGACGATGCACATAGTTTCAGATCATGTGGTGAGGACGATGCACATAGTTTAATGGTCATACATTCTTGACCAAGATTGGGGCCAAGGGGCCACAATGGTTAATGATCATTAGGCAGGGCCCAAGGAAAAATGTTTGGGCATCTCTATGTAACCCATAATGATGAGAAGAAAGAAAAATGTAGTTCTTGAAGCATACTATGGTCAAATACCAACACTGGTGGGGGAAATCCTCTCTTGTAAGGGATCTGGTGCATCCCATGATGAACATCGGGAATTATGAACTTGTTCAGGGTACAAGCACAGTTTAGTGTCATGCGTTAAGGACATGTGGACTCGTGTAGTTTAATGTCATACGATAGGACAAAGAGTGAAAGGGATGATCCCAGGAAGGGAGTATCTGCTGCAATAGCTGTAAACCTGACATGAATGAGGACATAAGGAGTCGGCACCACATAAAGTATTCTTGGAGGAAGTTGTTTAGGTCAAGGGACCAAAAGTGAGAGTTAGATTGGGCCTAAGGAAAAGTGCCCGAGCATTCCTATATACCCCGTGAGGATGGGAATCAATCCATATATAGTTCTGAGGGTGTATATTAACGTCATCCTGGAAGATGAAAGGCATGTGTGGCATGTATATTCCAGTACACGTCCTACCAGAACTACTAAGCTCACATGAGTCGTGCTCAAAGTGGGAAACAAGGAGTAGTGATGGGAATTTCCTAGCACAGGAAGCCACATGTTAGGGGCAGTGGGATGGTAGGTGAATGGAATCCCAATGATGTTGACCTACCTATATAAAATACCTAGATGCACAGAGGAGTAAATAGGAGAATGTTGGAATTCATCTTGAACAAATTGAAGTGGAAATAAGTGAATCATGATGCTCGAGAACTGGAACACAATTATTGTGGTGTGACGATAGGGGGAAACTGTTGACCATGTTCGAATCATAGTATCCATTTTCTGTTATCCTAGAATGGGGATAGACAAATGATGGTCGGCTGCTAACCATGTTCGAAACATGAGACCTATCGCAAATGTCATCCAGGGTCCTCAGGGATGTTGTCCCGAGTAGGTAGGTAAGCCAGTGTGGCTAGAGACTAGGCCATAAAGGGGGTCCCTTCAGACATGGAATAGGATGAGGATCCAAATATTGGGCTCATGAAGCTTGGAAATGGAATGAAGGAATGTACCGATGAATATTCCACACTTCGGGCACTACCACAACACATTTGAGTGTGACCACAAAATGTCTTAGATAGTGGGAGTCGAGTCCCCTTCCCAGGGAAAGGGACTTGAGGTTTCCCACTTCTAGCTTAATGGTAATAGGATGGGCCATTAAGGGGGACTAGAATATAATGGACTATGTATGGAGTGGTGAAGTAGCCAATCTCGACGCAAAGTTTCCATAAGGAGATCTTATTTTAGGGTCATAGAACTTGGACTAGGTTGGGAAAAGACATGGGGGGAACACGGTATGACTACTGCCAAAACCCGATGTGAATGAGGACCCATAAGGTATTCGCTACACCACATGTTCCCAAGAGAGTTTGGATTGAGGGTTCGGGATTGAGGGGATATGATTTTGGATTCCCGGGGCTGGACATAGAGACGAGATGTCTGGGCATTCTTGAATATCCAATAAAGATGTGAATCAAGCCATACGTAGTTCTAGAAGCGACTTTAGATTATGGTCTTACAGCTCAGACCAAAGAAGCAGAAATATTCCATGTATACCTAGACCTCAATCCAATTACTAAGCCCACGTGATTCAATCTATGTTTGTGAAACAAGGTAAGAATATGTTTTTTTCAATAACTAGAATTCACGCCAATGGGAAGTCTGTGCATAACCACGAATGATGCCTTTACCGCAGCTTTTGTCCTCATAACTTGCAAATGTGCACTGAGGGATAGTGACAGGAGTGTTGAAATTTCATGTGGACATGATGGGGTGGAAAATAATGTGAATCATGTAACCAACATTCAAGTCATGAAGGGGATAGTATGGAGATGGATGATAACTATTGACCATGTTTGAAACACATCATCCATATTGCGTTTCCTGAAATGGGAACAAAAAATGAGAATAGAATGCTGACCATATTCACAACGAGGACTTGTATCTATTTGTTGTATGAATCCCTTGAGGATGTTGGCACATAATGGTATGAGAACCATTATTCCATTTGAGGGTCCCTTCGGGTGTGAAAGATAATGGAATCCCAAATAAAGGGGAACAAGGAGCCTGAAAAATGGGTGAAGGCATGTCTAGATAGAATCCAATACTCCAGGTTCTCGACTGTAACACTCATGTGCCAATTTGGTGAATCACCATAGAGGGTAGAGGGACCCGACCAAAGGGCGGGCGACTAAGAGAAATCAAAGTAGGGAAAGGGGGTGAGGGTTGTTCCAGAGTGTGTTATGCGGCATGTTTGTTATAAACCCAATGTTTATAGGGACATACACCCATACCACACTGTATATCACTGTTCTGGAAGAACGCGGGCCAAGGTGCCAAAATGATAGATAGGATTCTAAGAGATGGGGATGGACCTGAAGTATAGATGTTCGGGTGGTCCTACATGTCCCGTTAGGATGGTAATAAATCCACACATAGTTCTAGAGATGGGATGACACAAATAAGGGCCAGATACCAAATGAGGGGGTGTGTACGGTACGGTGAGTAACCCAACGTGAATAAGGATGTGAGTCCATACCATATAAACCTAAGTGAGAACTTGGGCCATGGGAACTAAAGGTCCAAGGGGCCTAAGGCTAGGCTATGGACAAAATTTAATGGCCAGCTTATAGTTTAATGTCTTGTAGTGAGGACAAATGTAGGGGTAAGGTATCTCATCTGGGGATGTGTACGATACAATTAGTAACCCGACATGAATGAGGACATAATCTCACACCATAATGTAAAAACCTAAGTGAATCTTGGGCTAGAGGCCCGAGAAGGTCAAGGGACCTGAGGCTGGACCTTAGACGGAAAGACCTGGCCAGTTTGTAGTTTAACATCTTGCAGTGAGGACGAAGGATATCATAGTTTAGGGTCATAGAACTCGGACCGTAGATGCCAAGTTTAATGTCACATGCATGGGAAAAAGAGGGAGAATCATCTTGCTTATAGAAGACCACATAGTGGGAATGACGATATAGGACAACTATTGACTAGGTTCGAAACATTGTATCCACCCTTGTGTGACCAGAATTTTGGGCATGCAATTGAGCGTCAATCATGACCATATTTGCAACACATGACTTGTATCAATTTTTCACCCGTAATCCTTGAGGATGTTTTCCCATAGTGGTATGAAAGCCATTAGACCTAGAATCCATGCCATCTAAGGGTCCTTTTGGATATAGAAGACAATTAAAGCCCAAATGATGGGGCTCATGAAGCATGGTATGGCCTATGCATGCAGAAGATATGATAAATGTTGGGATGTCTCAAGGGGATATGTGTGGCATGGTGAAATTTCTAGCCATGAATGAGGACATGAGTCCACACTGCACCACACAATCCTAAATGAGAACATGGGCCAGGGGCATAGAAAGGGCGAGGGACCTTAGGCCGGGACAAGGAAGGGATGTTCCAGCCAGTTTTCAGTTTATTGTCATGCGGGACAGGTGCAGATTGGTTGTACATCCTTCTATTTGGATGGATCACATAGTTTAACATCATGTGATATGGACTGTTGTGATCTTAGTTTAGGGTCAAAGAGATTAGACCATTTTGTAGTTTATTATTATGCGAGATGATAATGAGCTGTTTAACATCATGACAGAAAATAATGTAGTAAAACATCATTCTAGATGATGATGTACTTTAACATCATGCAGGATGAATATGAACAGTTATATGCCATGCGGAACGATGATGCAGTTTAATTTCATACATGACGATAATGAGAAGTTTGAAATCATGATGGATGAAGATGAATAGTTTAATGTCATGCGGGACAAAGATGAATAGTTTAACGTCATGCAGGATGACATACAGTTTAATTTCATGTCGGACAATAAGGGGTAGTTCAACTTCGTGACAGATGATGATGCAATTTAACGTCATATAGGAAGACAATATATAATTTAAGGTAATGCAGGACGATGATGCAGTTTAAATTCATGTCGGACGATGATGCAGTTTAATGTAATTATGGACAAAGATGAACAGTTTAACGTAATTTTGGGTGATGATGCTGTTTAAAGTCATGCAGGGTGATAATTCAATTTAACGCTATGCGGGATGAGGATGAACAGTTTAACATTATGCAGGATGATGATGCAGTTTAATGTCTTGTAGGATGATAATGAGCAGTTTAGTGTAATAATGGATAATGATGCAGTTTAAAATCTTATAGGACAAAGATGAATAGTTTAAATTCATGATGGGCGATAATGTAGTTTAAATTCATGCAGGACGATGATGTAGTTTAACATCACAGAGGATGAAGATGAACAGTTTTATTTTATGCAGGACGATGATGCATTTTGAAGTATTGTAGAACAATAATGATCAGTTTAGCATTATGACAGACGATGATGTAGTTTAACGTCATGCAGGATGATGATGAACAGTTTAACATCATGCAGGACGAGGATGAATTTTAAAGCCATGTCGGACAATGATGTAGTTTAATGTCATACGGGGTGATGATGAAAATTTTAATGTCATGTAGGATGATTTCATATGTGTCACTAAACCATATCCGTACACATCCTACCAAAACTAAAAATCCCACACGAATCATGATTAGTGTGGAAATAAGAAATAATGATGGGATTTTCCTTACACATGGATGCACATAGAAATGGGAATAGATATGTCAAGCTGGAAATATACTAGTGACACTAGCCCAGTTATTCGACGTGCAAAGATGCATGGAAGGGTAACACCAATGGTGTTGGAGCTCCACCTAAACATAGAGAGGTGAAAAAATGGTGAATCATAAAGTTCGATATCTAGATCAAAATGATGTTAGGGTAATGTTGGACAATAGTTGTTGACCATGTTCGAAACAAAGAATCCATATCGTGTTACCAAGGATGCGTATAGACAAATTATGGTCGACCGTTGACAATGTTCGAAACACGGGACCTGTCGCAAAATGTCATAAAATGTTTTCTGGTGCGTTGGCCTAGAACAGTAGGCGAGACAGAGGATGAGCATCCATACATTTGGGGGTCCCATTAATAAAGAATGAATGCATGTATCCACATAAAAGGAATGCTATGAAGAGTGAAGATGGATTGTGGTTAGTTTTTATTTGGAGTCCAACACTCTTGTTTCTACACCACAGTGCATCAGAGTGTGTCAGTGCGAAGACATAGAGGGACTCCGAGTATCAGAACCTAGTCTTACAAATAGTTTTTGTTATTATTTCTTGGACCAAAGTTTCTTAGTTTCAGTTAATAGAGTCTGGTCCTGTTTCATAGTTTAACGTCATTTAGCTAGGTCGAGTGATGTCTAGAGTTTAGGGTCACATTTCGTTGACCACAGTTGTTGTACTTTTAGGTCGCTTAGCTTTGACCATGGTTACATCATTTTTATGTCGGATAGCTTTGAAGAAAATGTGGTAAAATTTTTTGTCATTTGACCAAGACATTGTCTTGTAGTTTAATGTCATGCGACCATGATGATGGTTGTTAGGCAGTTTAACGTCGTGAAACTAGGATGTGGTTGTTACGCAGTTTAATGTCATTCAACTTTGACGTGAAACCACAAGTATTGTGTTGGAATAGGGATGGTCATATCTACCCCATTCTGGTGGGTTGGGATGAGGGGGAATCTATATGATGGGATTTCCATAAAATTCCCCAATTGTATGTGTGGATGTTCTCCGTGTGTGACCGGGCATACCCTATAATGAACCTTCCATGAGTAGGTGTCAAATCTATAGGGAGAACCTCTGTGGTTGATGTAATGTGGTAGTTGGGATGACATAAAGTGTCGCAAGGGTAGTAGGGATGACAACATTCCCTCATTCCAGAGGGGCGATGAAGCCATGATTGTGAGTACAATGGGGGAGATGGAGCCCAAAAGGCATGGAAGCTTGGAGCATCAATAAGATGGGGTGATGGAACCTAGAAGGCGTGGAAGCCTGGATGTTGGTACGACCGGGAGATAGATCCTGGAAGGCGTGGAAGCCTGGATGTCCGTACGATGAGGTGATTGATCCCGGAATCTGAGGAAGCCTGAACGTCTGTATGATGGGGGCAATGATGCTAGAAAGGCATGGAATCCAGGATGTTGGTACGGCAGGGTTAAGGTAGCCTAGAAGGTGTGGAAGCATGGACATTGGTATAATGGTGGTGATGGAGCCTGAAAGGAGTGGAATCCTAGAGCGCCAGTACAACGGGGGCGAGGGATCCCTAAAGGTGTGGAAGCCTCTGTACTGAATGGTAGCGGTGCAAGGAGCACCTCTTCAGTGGCTGTTGGAGCATTTGGATACGTTCCATTGGATTGGGGGTGGTTCCGCCCATCGTGCCCTGTGAGGTCATTATAGTCGGCAAGGAGCCGATGATGAACGGTGGTGGATGCCACCTCCATGGCTCATGAGGTCGGTAGAGTCGACAAGGAGCCAATGGAGTCAGGGGTTGTGTGCCCTCTGTGCGGCCTCTTGAGGCTGCAGAGTTAGTGAGGAGATGATAGAGTTAGGGGGTGAGTGCCCCCTGTGTGACCTCTTAAGGCAGCTGAGTCGGTGATGAGCCAATTGATTCAAGGGTCGGGTGACCCCTGTGTGGCCTCTTGAGCTGGCAGGGTCGGTGAGGAGCCTATGGAGTCGGTTGTTGGATGCCACCTACGTGTCCTCTTCAGGTGGCGGAATAGGCAAGGAGCCGAAGGAGTGGGGTGGAAGATGCCTCTTGTGTGGCCTCTTATGGCAGAGGAGTCGGTGAGGAGCCGAAGGAGTTGGGTGGCAGTTGCAACCTGTGTGGCCTCTTGAGGCAACGAGGTTGGTGAGGAGCTGAAGGAGTTGGGTGGTGGATGCCACCTAAGCGGCCTCTTGAGGTAGAAAGGTCGGCGAGGAGCCGAAGGAGTTGGGGGAGAATGACCCATGTGCGGCCTCTTGAGGCGGAGAGATCAGCGAGGAGCCGAAGGATTTGGGTGGTGGATGCCTCCTAAAGGGACTTTTGAGGTGGTGAGGATGGCGAGGAGCCGAAGGAGTTGGTGGTCGATGCCCCTTGTGTAGCCGCATGAGGCAGTGGTGTCGGCGAGGAGTCGATGCAGTTAGGGGCGTATGCCACCTTCGTGGAATCTTCAGGCAGCGGAATCAGCGGGGATCCAATGAAGTCGGGTGGTGGATGCCACCTGTGTGGCCTCTTAAGGAGGTAGAGTTGGTGATGAACCAAAGGAGTCAGGGGCGGACTCCACTTGCGTGGCCTCTTGAGGCAGCGGGGTCAGCGAGGAGCCAAAGGAGTTGGGTGGTGGATGCCACTTGCATGGCCTGTTGAGGGGGCGAGGTTGGCGAGGAGCTGAAGGAGTTGGGGGCGGATGCCCCCTGCACGACCTCTTGAGGCGGCAGGGTCGGCAAGGAGCCGATGAAGTCAAGGCAGATGCCAGCTGGGTGGCCTCTTAAGGAGGTAGAGTCCACGTGGAGCCAATGGAGTTGGGTGGCATGTAACAACCCGAGATTTTATGACACTTATTATTTTTAATTTCAATGATGTCTTGTGTTGTACGCTACACCAAAATTAGCTTCTTCTATACGAAACACAGTATTAGCTTGCAGTATATGCAACACTATTCTTGGCTCATTTTACACACAATTTCAAGTTCAAAATATTAAGTATAGATTTTGTTTGATGTATGAATGAAATAAGTTTTGATTATGTTATACGCAATACCAAACGGAGCTTTCACTACATGCATCCCGGACTTGGCTTGCATTACATGCAATCAAGACTTTCTTCGATAGCGTGTGTAGTACGCAATACCGAGTTTCACTAAATGAGATATTATTATAATATTATTATGAACTAGCCGTTATTAATAGTAATACCCACTTTTTAAAGATACAGTTTCTTTGAAACTTTTGGTCAAACCACTAATCAGAGTTTGCAGTTGAGAGTCCTGATTTTTAACATGATCCTTTATAGAAGATTTGAAATCTTAAAATACTGAGACCATTTGGCTTACAACACTTTTCACATAGGCTAAATCCTTATCAGCATGAGGCTTTGAGCTCATGTAAGAATCTAAAGCAGTAACAGACTTCTTTAAGGCTTCAAGATCTGCTTCTATTCTAGAAGATTGGGTCTGGCACTCTTTGACTGCTTCCATTAGCTCACCCATAAAAGTTGACAGATTGAAACCAAGAGAAAGCTCAATATATTGTTCTAACAACTTCATTTCTTCACGAAAACAGTGCTTCATCTCAGTAACTGAGGCACTGAAGGATTATTTCAGCTCATGCTTCAGGGATTCAAGATCAGACTTTGTAACAAAATCAGTAGGAGCAACTGTAGTAGATACTCTTGCAGAAGCTAAGCTGACTACTGAATCATTCATGACTGATTGAATCGAGGAAACTAAAAAAGATTCCATTGTCTTTACTTCTTCTAGAAAACTGACTTTGAGATTTTCTTTCAGCACATATAAATCATGTACTCGGACCACATCATCAGGTAATAACTCAGAATTGATGTCATAGCTGATCTTTGGTCTATTCAAGGATACTTCATTATCCGAATCCGGATAATCCAAACCACAGACTATAAAACCTGGGTCTTCTACCCAGTCTTCAATCTCAACAGCCACTATAACATTTCCAAGATTGGAATGATGCTCCCCCTCAATGGGAGAATTCTTATGTACAACAACTACATTCTCTGCTGGTCTTTCTTCATCAGAATCTTCCACAACAACTTCCATCTCAGAAGCAGTAAGGAGATTTTCTGAAACAGGTACAACTTCTTCTCTTTCTTTTTCTACTTCATCAGTAGGCACAATTGAGTTTTCAATCAATGGACTCAGACTCAATCTAGCAGAATCAGAAGAATCAGATACATTCTCTTTTTCTCCTTCTTGCTGAGGAACCGGATGGTCTTCCTCATGAATAGATAACACTTCCTCTACTTTTCCTTTTCTTGAGTATACAAACTCAGTAACAGGACTTGGGGGAAAGTCTGGATCTCCTCCAATATCCATAGGAGTTTCTTCCTCTTCTTCTTCTTCTTCTTCTTCTTCTGACTCATCACTATACTCAGGTTCCTCTTCATCAGATCCTAAACCTGGATCTCTTTTATCCTTTGGCCTTGAAGGATAATCCACATGATTAAATTTATCATACACCTTCTGGTCATCACTGACCCATTCTCCTTTCCACGGGTTCCAATTGATTTTCATGTACTTATAAACTGTAGTAGTCATACAGAAGTTATTCTTAACTACAACTGTCTCATCCTGAGACTCAGCTATCCCTTTCACTTTTATCATCACAGAGATCATTTTGGCAAAGAATAAAGCATTAGTCTTTGATTTCGGCCTAATCATGCCTTCCATTTGACTGAACAGCAGTCTGCATAGATTAACTTTCACACCATGTATTAACATATGTAGAAGATAAATATCTTGATATCTCAGATTAGAAAAATCTCCTCTCCTCGGTATCAAAACATGTTGAACAAATTTGAAAAGCAGTCTGTTTTCTCCATCCAATTCAGTAGAAACCACTTGCCTTTGACTTCCATTACCCGTTAGCTCTTTTAAAGAGATCTCATAGTCAAAGATGTTACTGGTAGGTGGAATTTCTCTTGAGACATACCCGGATACACCTTAATGTGGGACTTTTAAACATTCTGCCCACTCTACTGAAGAAAAAGAAATTTCTTTTCCATTTAAAAAAGAACTTACCCGATCCTCATTTTCAGACTTCTCGAAGCTTACGAATTCGTAGAACTGTTTCACTATCTTCGGGTAGTAGGGACCATTGTTATTTGAAAAACAATCTACCCATATCTGATCTTCCAGAATTGCAAGCACCAACGACTTGCTTGGTAGCAGCCAATCTACGCAAAGCTCCTTTTAAATCACAATATCTCTATTCTGCAAATGAGGGTTTACTGGTCACTTTCCCGACCTAGTTCTGACATTAATTCCATGAGCTTTTTGCTGCACTTTCTGCTTCTTTGTTTTAGGCTCTACACTGTCATCTCTACTGGCAGGAATCTTGGTTTTTGCCATCACAGATTTAGGGTTCTCATTCGATTAGGGAGCTAGGATTCAAAGGTGAAAGGTTTTGGGTTCGGTGCAGTGAGAAGCGGCTTAGGCTTAGTTTTATCATGTAGGAATCATAAATAAACGAATAAAGTAAAATAACAAAAAAATAAAACGATTCATATTCTTGGCGGCAGACAGAAGTTTTAAAACATTGCATCGGTGAGAATTGATCATCGGTGAGAATTTCAACATCGGTGAGAATTGATCATCGGTGAGAATTTCAACATCGGTGAGAATTGATCATCGGTGAGAATTTCAACATCGGTGAGAATTGATCATCGGTGAGAATTTCAAAATCGGTGAGAATTGATCATCGGTGAGAATTTCAACATCGGTGAGAATTGATCATCGGTGAGAATTGATCATCCCCAGCTCGTGCCTAATGTAACTTAACCTATCATAACTTAAAGGTTTAGTGAAAATATCGGCCAATTGATGTTCAGTGCCAATAAATTCAAGAGTAATATCACCTTTTTGATAATGATCTCTCAGAAAATGATGTCTTACATCTATGTGTTTGGTTATAGAGTGAGATACAGGGTTCTTAGATATGTTTATTGCACTAGTGTTGTCACAGTTAATTGAAACATGTTTAAACTCAAATCCATATTACAATAAAGTGTGTTTCATCCACAGAATTTGTGCACAGCAACTACCAGCAGCTATATACTCTACTTCGGCAGTAGACAATGCAACTGAGTTCTGTTTCTTACTACACCCTGACACTAGGGATTTCCCAAGTAAATGACATGTTCCAGATGTGCTATTCCTTTCTAACTTACATCCAACAAATTCAGCATCTGAATAGCTAGTTAGGTCAAATGATTGTCCTTTTGGATAAAACAAACCTAAATGTACATTATGCTTAAGATATTTAAAAATTCTTTTAACAGCCAGTAAGTGAGATTCTTTTGGATTAGCTTGAAATCTAGCGCACATACATACACTGAAAATAATGTCTGGTCAACTAGCAGTAAGATAAAGTAAGCTCCCAATCATACCTCTGTAATTGGTTTGATCCACTGGTTTCCCAACTTCATCTGTATCCAACATACAGGTAGTAATCATAGGTGTATCATTTTCCTTAATGCTATCCAATCCAAAACGTTTTAAAAGATCTTTTGTATATTTACTTTGATTTAAAATAATTCCATCTCTAGTTTGAAAAATTTGAAAACCAAGAAAATACTTAAGCTCTCCCATTAAGCTCATTTCAAATTCATTTTGCATACTTTTTGAAAAATTAGTACATAAAGAGTGTTTAGAAGATCCAAATATAATATCATCAACATAGATTTGTACAACTAAAACATCTTTAGAAATTCATTTAATAAAAAGAGTTGGATTAGCAATCCCTTTAGTAAAACCTTTTGAAATAAGAAAATTGCTGAGTCTATCATACCAAGCTCTTGGAGCTTGTTTTAAACCATATAAAGCTTTAGAAAGTTTAAAAACATGATTTGGAAAATGAGGGTTTGTAAATCCAGGTGGTTGTTCCACAAAAACATCTTCAATTATTAAACCATTTAGAAATGCACTTTTGACATCCATTTGATATAACTTGAAATTCAGATGTGATGCATATGCAAGTAAGATCCTAATAGCTTCCAGTCGAGCTACAGGTGAAAAATTTTCTCCATAGTCTATACCCTCTTCTTGACTATATCCCTGTGCAACTAGTCTAGCTTTGTTTCTAACTATGTTTCCTGATTCATCAACTTTATTTCTAAAAACCCATTTTGTGCCTATAGTCAAGGTGTCCTTGGGTCTGTCAACTAATTCCCAGACTTTGTTTCTTTCAAATTGATTCAACTCTTCTTGCATGGCTATTACCCAGAATTCATCATTGATAGCATCATTGATATTTTTGGGTTCTAGCTGTGACAGAAAAGCATGATGTTCAACATGGTTCCTTAGAGAAGATCTAGTTTGTGTTCCTCTATCAAGATTACCAACAACAGCATCTAAAGGATGATTCTTTAGAATCTTTGTTGATTTGGTAAAGGTTGGACTAGAAACTTCAGGTTCATCTATAGGTTCGGGTTCAACAGAAGCAGATTCTGGAGAAAGTCCAGAACTGGATGTTTTTATAACAGGTTCTTTAGATTTATCATTAAGGTTCAGAATAGACAAATCTTCTTCAAGATTCTCAAGAGAGGTTTTAGGCTCATGTGGATCAGTTTCATCGAATTTGACGTGAACAGATTCTTCCACACATTTGGTTCTCTTATTGAAAACTCTATAAGCTTTACTTGAAATAGAGTAACCCAGAAAAATTCCTTCATCGCTTTTGGGAGCAAACTTATCCAGATTATCATTAGTATTAAGTATAAAGACTTTGCAACCAAAAACTCTGAAGTAATTAACCATAGGATTTCTATTGTTCCACAACTCATAAGGGGTTTTCTTAAGAACTGGTCTGATCAAGACTCTATTGATAACATAACAAGTTGTATTAATAGCTTCAGCCCAAAAGTAAATAGGCAGTTCATATTCATTGAGCATGGTTCTAGCTATTTCTTGAAGGGTTCAGTTTCTCCTTTCTACTACACCATTTTGTTGGGGTGTCCTAGGGGAAGAAAAATTGTGACTATAGCCATTTTGTGAGCAATAAGATTCAAACTCATGATTTTCAAACTCACGACCATGATAACTTCTTAGGGTTTTAATCTTAAGTCCACTAAGGTTCTCTACAGACTTGGAATATTTAATAAAGTAAGGACAAGCTTCACTTTTGTGAGCTAGAAAGTATACCCAAGTATATCTAGAAAATTCATCTACAAGGACATAGACATAATGCTTCCCATTTAAACTAGAAACTATTGATGGTCCAAACAAATCCATGTGAACCAACTCAAGTGGTTGAGAAGTTGAGACTTCTTTCTTTGATTTAAAAGAAACTTTGTGTTGTTTTCCCTTTTGACAGGGATTACACACTTTTTCATTTGGGAATTCTAATTTAGGTAAGTCTCTAACTAAGTTTTTCCTAGCCAGTTTTCTAAGTGAGTGAATGTTGAAGTGTCCTAATCTTCGGTGCCATAGCCAAGATTCTTTATGAAAAGCATTCAAACAAGAAATATTTTGTTTGGCTAAAGAATTTAAATCAACAGCATAAACATTTTCATTCCTTAGAGCCGAAAATACTAAAGAGTTTTTGGAGTTAAAAACATCACACGGGTCATTTTCAAACTTGACATTGAAACCATCGTCACATAATTGAGATATACTAAGCAAGTTATATTTAAGTCCATCAACGAATAAAACTTTAGAAATTAATACTGAGTCAGTGTTACCAATCTGGCCTAGGACGATGATTTTTCCTTTAGAGTTGTCACCAAAGGTGACCTGACCTCCATCAACCTTTATTAAACTCCTGAAGAAAGAATAATCTCCAGTCATGTGTCTTGAGCACCCACTGTCTAAATACCATATCTTCTTGTGACAGCTCTTCAAGCAGGTCTCCTATAAAACAGATTTAAACAGGAAATGACTTTGGTACCCAGATTTTCTTGGGTCCAGATAGGTTAGAAATCAGGGCCTTAGGTACCCAAATTTGTTTTATGGGTCCCATATAATTAACAGAAACAATAGATTTTGACAGATAAACTTTATTTGGTCTATAACCATGTGAAAAACCTGTTAAAGCATATGAATTTCCAAAACTGGAACTAGCAGAATTTTTTCCAGACTTAGGAATAAGTCGGGTTCTAGTGAACTGTCTTTGTCTAGGTTGGTATCCCAAACCAGTAGATATCTAGGTGCAACTTGCTTTCCTAGCATTTGAGTTAAAGCATCCTTTCCATTTGTGAATTTTTCTAAGTCCTTTCTAAGTTGCTCATTTGACAGTTTTAGTTCTGTATTTTCCTTTAGTAGTTGAGCATTCTTTTCCTTTTCTATATCAAGATCAGATTTATGCTTAACACTTAAAGCATACTATTTCTATAAACCTTTGTATTTTTCTTTAATCTCATTACAGGTTTCTTCCAACATATCACAGTACTCAAATAGTTCAGATTTTGACATGTTTTCTGAATCAGAATCATCTCCATAATAATATGAATTTAAAACATGAGTGTCAGATGTTACCTCAAAAGTATTTGTCATGAAACACATGTTGGCTCGATTCCTTTCAGAGTCCGAAGATTCTGCCTCACTAGTGCTGTCTTCTGAAGCACTTCAGGTAGCCTTCAGGGCTTTCTTGTACTTCTTGTCTTTGTAATCATATTTCTTTTTGAATTTTAACTTTGGACAGTCTGCTTTGATATGTCCTTTTCGCTTGCATTCATAGCAGACAACTTCATCAGTCCTGTCAGCCTTCTTCCAATCCTTTTTCCATTTGCCTTGTTGATCATACTTTCCTTTGTAATTCGTTTTCCTAAATAATTTCTTTTTCCTATAAAACTTCTTGAATCTCCTGGCTATTTGAGCCATCTCGGCATCACTGTCAGATTCTGAATTTTCACTCATTGAACTCTCAGTCTCCATATGTAGTTTATCCTTGTCTTTACTCTTAAAGGCAGTAGTTTTAAACGCTACAGATTTTATTTTGGGTTCCTCATCTTCTTCTTTATTTACTTTAAGTTCTTCTTCATACATCATCAGCTTACCAATTAACTCCTTGACAGGCAGTGTTCCAATGTCACAGGATTCTCTAATTGAAACGGATGTACCTCTCCATCTATCTGGCAAACATCTTAGTATTCTCATAATTTGTTCTTTTGCAGGAAAAATCATTCTGAGTGAGCTCATTGTGTTTACTATCTCATTGAACCTGAGATACATGTCAGAAATAGGTTCATCAGGCTTCATTTTGAAATTATCATATTTAATAGTATATGTGTTTAATCTCATTTCTTTAACATTAGTTGTTCCTTCGTGAGAAACAGCCAAGGTATCCCAAATTTCAAAAGAAGTTTTACATGCAGAAATTCTATTAAATTCTTCATCTCCTAGAGCACAGTACAGAGCATTCATAGCTTTACAATTATTATTGTAAGCAGTCTTTGTAGGTTCATCCCAAGTAGATCTATCAGTAGTGGGAACTTTATATTCAGATTCAATAGCAGTCCAAATAACAAAACTCATGATTTCTAGATGAATTTTCATTTTAAGTTTCCACTGAGCATAGTTGTTTCCATTAAAGAAAGGTGGTCGGTTAGTAGCAGCACCCTCAAGTCTATTATCCATGATATCACAAAAAGAATTTTAAAGAGATAAAAATTTAGAAATAACAGAAATTTTAAGAACTTTAAAATACAACTAAAATCACAGTTGAAAACAGAGTAATTTAGAAGGTATTAATAAACCCTATGATACCAAATGTTGGTCGGAGTGGACACTCAAGAGGGGGGGTGAATTGAGTTCCAATTAAAATTTCTGCTAAAAAAAATTTCTATTAAAATCCCCCAATTTCAAAAACAGATTAAACTGTAGTGAATTTATACAGATTATAAAGGTTCAATTAGTTTCTCAAAGATTGATTAGTTCTCAGTTAACTTAATCTTATGATTAATTTAACTTTTGAAACTAACTTACTGGTTTACAATAAATATAAACACTTACGAGTTTAACTATCAAAGTATCCTTGAAAATAAATTATATTTCAAAGTAATAGCATCGGAATATGAAATAGATATGTATTGTATGGATATAGACTTTAACTAAAAACACAGAGGAGTTAACCAAGAGGTTCAGTCTCAAGTCGAGACTTAGTCCTCTCAAAAGTTTATATAAGGATGATCCACACCCTGGATCGGGGTTCAATAGTTTACAACTGTCTAGGTCTAAGACCTCTACCACTGTTATCCGTGGGAAACAAAACAACAGCAACCAGCTGTCCAGGTCACACACAACCTCTACCACTATCCACAGTGGGAAAAATAATGAACATATAGTGAGTGAGGATTTTCAAATCCTCCAGTTAAGGTTCAGGAGACAGTGTGTGTGTAAAATACAACAGATAACACACACTACTCGTAATGTAAAAAGTAAATCACAGAGATAAATATTTAGAGATTAGAAATGGCTCTAGTGATCTTTGTGCAGCTCTTGACTCCTTTTGTTGATTAGAATTTGTTCTGAGTCTTCTTCTGGTTTTTTTCTGGAAAACAGAGTACCATCTGCTTCCTTGACTTCCAGGTTCAGCTTGCTTATCGGCTCAAAGAATGATGAGTTTTGTGTGGTTCTTCTTTAGCATAGATTGCTCGATGTATGCTCTATGTTCTGGAGGCTGGTAGTAGTAGTCTCATGAGTGCAAGTTCTCCAGTTCTTCTTGGCACGTTTTGAGCCTGATCGTCAGTATATTCTGTGTGATTGATCTCCTTTTAGTCTAGTATCTCGCTCTTTTTGATACAAAAACGATGTCCTTTTTATGCCACTTCTTTTTGTTTTTGTGAAGAGGAATGATTATGATTTTTGGTCGTACTTGGTACGGTTTCCTGAAATGGCAACATAAATCATTTAATAACATTAAATGCATCAAAAGTAACAAATGTAACCGTTAGTATAATAAACAAATAGGGTTGAGGATATAGGTTTTGACTCTGCAGTTCATTATAGGTAGTCGTTTGTTTTTAGACGTGTACGGTTCACTCGGTGTAGGAATCTTCCATCAGTAGCTCTTCAAACTCTTATCAGTGGCTCTTATCGGTAGCTCTTATCGGTAGCTCTCTGTACATCGGTGGCTCTCTGTGTGCATCGGTAGCTCTCTGTGTGCATCGGTAGCTCTCTGTGCATCGGTAGCTCTCTGTGCATCGGTAGCTCTTTGTGAATCGGTAGATCTTTGTGCATCGGTAGCTCTTTGTGTATCGGTAGCTCTTTGTGCATCGGTAGCTCTTTGTGCATCGGTAGATCTGGCTATCGGTAGCTCTGGCTATCAGTAGCTCTGGCTATCGATAGCTCTGGCTATTGGTAGCTCTGGCTATCGGTAGCTCTGGCTATCAGTAGCTCTGGCTATCGGTAGCTCTGGCTATCGGTAGCTCTGGCTATCGGTAGCTCTGGCTATCGGTAGCTCTGGCTATCGTGCAAACCACATCTAATTGACTTAGAATTGTTTCAAAGCTTGTATAAACAAGGATAATCGAGATCAACATAAATCAGAGATTATTTAAACATTTTTATTAACTTGATCACTGAGTTGAAAGAATTAAAATGTAAATCATTAGTAATTGAGAGTAGCATAATATATGAACACATAATTGGGATTATCAAAACATGTGAGGTCAACACATTGGGTTACTATTTAAAAACCGGCTTTTTATTTAAATAAGTATTTATTTTATTTAAATTTATTTTTGGTAAAAATTGATACATAATACCTATATAAGTTCAATGTAATTCATTGGAGTAATTTTATAATAATTTTATATATATAACAACCTTATTGAACTTTTCACTGTCTTTTACCCACCTCCTTGGAAAATTTTAAAATTTACATAATACTTAATTTTACCGCTTCTGTGAGTGGAATTTTGCAAATCCGAGAGACACAATTAATATCAAGGAGTAAAATGTGGTTCAATAAGATAAAAATATTTTTTTGGTGAATAGTAACTTTTTTACTTTTATTTTTTGGATAAGTGTAATTTGACCAAAAATAACCTTAGAAATAAAATATTACCCTTTAGGTCCACTTGGATTAGACTAGGACATTTATTATTATTTAATTTAAAAGAAGAGTTAAAATAGTTAAAATCAAAGTTCAATAACTAAAACTTTTTTAATATAGGGTTATATAATAGATAAATTCAACTATAAATATACATTAGAAAGCTACAAGATTTCTTACATAATGGTATTTTATTTATAATTTTTAGACATTAAATAATTTAATTTATTTATGACACAATGATGATGTTGTAATTACGTTATTAACGAAATATTAACATAATTGATGTTATAAATACCCAAATAAATGTAATTTGAGACTTCTTATAAATTACACAAATTTTTTAGGTTAATATGAAATTTTATTATTTGTTTATTTAACTTTTTCCGAACTAATCATTAGGTTATGATTTTCACAAAAATCAATTATCAAATAGTTTCAAAATTGACATAAAATAGTTTTTCAAACAAATATTATATTATTAATTTTTATTCTATTCCTAATAATCTATGTTCGGAAAAATGACTTAATGAACCACTTGGGGTTCGTTTGGCTTGTTATTGTAAGTTTATTAACCATATAGTGTAAGAAAACAAGAAGACATGGTAAAAGTTAAATTATTTAACTTAGAGTTAAATCTAAATGATAAGGTTAAAATAGTAACCTAAACTTGTCTAAAACCTATTGGTTGAGAGGATTTAGACCCATCCACACTTTATCGTCGAAATAAGTCACTTTGGAGCCTTTATTACCTGAATATGACTTTATTATAAAATAATATTCTAAGTTTTTTCTAAAGTGCCCCTCTCCTCCCTTATAAAAGGGTACCTCCTCCCTCTCCTCCTCACACCACATTGAGCCTTCAAGCTCGGCCAACCCCTTCCCATTTCTCTAATCCACTTCCCTAGAAACATTCTAGAGGTTTTGGTCTTCTCAAAATACCAACTCTAGTGCCTTAAGAGGAAGCTTGAAAGAGGTGCGTCGAAGAAGAGGAGGTTCAGATACGTACGAGGCATATCGGACCTAAGGAGGTTCGGATACGTACGAAGCATATCAGACCTAAGGATTAAAATAAAGTTTTTAGGTAAGTAAAATAAAATGGGAAGATCATTATGGGAGATGTTCAAGATCTTTCAACATGATTAGAAGTTTATATTCCAAGTTTCCAAAGATACTAAACTTTTACGGTCCTTGAGTGTTTGTTTTTTTATAAGTATTCCAAAAAATTATTATAATGTCCGTGTACGTCAAGAATTGGGTCTCTACTTGGAGGATGTCGCTTGAGAGGCCTTTTAAGGTGGTAGAGTCGGTGAGGAGCCGATGGAGTCAGGTGGCAGATGCCACCTGCGCGGCCTCTTGAGGCAGCGAAGTCAGTGAGGAACTGAAGGTGTTGGGGGAAGATGCCCCCTATGTAGCCTCTTGAGGGGGTGGGTTGGAGAGGAACTAATGAAGTCGGGGGCAGATTCCCCCTATGCGGCCTCTTAAGGAGGAGGTGTTAGTGAGGATCCAAAGGTGTTGGGTGAAGGATGCCACCTACGTGGCCTCTTGGGGTGGCATAGTCGGTGAGGAGACGATGAAGCCAGGTGGTGGATGCCACCTGCACGGTCTCTTCTGGTGGGGGAGTTGGCGAGGAGCTGATGAAGTCAAGGTCGGATTCCTTTGTGTGGCCTCTTGAAGTAGCAGGGTCGGCGAGGAGCCGATGGAGTCGTGGGCGGATTCCACCTCTGCGGCCTCTTACGGCAGTGGAGTCGGCGAGGAGCCGATGGAGTTGGGTGGCAGAGGCCACCTGCACGGCCTTTTAAGGATGCAGAGTAGGTAAGGAGCCGAAGGAGTTGGGTGGTTTATGCCACCTGCGCAGCCTCTTGAGGCAGGGTGGATGGTGAGGAGCCGAAGGGGTGTGGACGGATTCCCCCTGCACGGTCTCTTGAGGTGTCACAGTCTGCGAGGAGATGATGGATTCGAGTGGCAGATGCCAGCTGTGTGACCTCTTGAGGTAGTGAGGTCAGCGAGGAGTCGATGGAGTTGGGTGGAGGATGCCACTGACGTGGCCTCTTGAGGCGGTGAGGTCAGCGAGGAGTCGATGGAGTCAGGCGGCGGATGTCACCTGCATGGCCTTTTCAGGCAGCAGAGTCAGTGAGGAGCCAATGGAGTCGGGGGTGGATGCAACCTATGCAGACTCATAAGTCAGTGGAGTCTGCGAGGAGCCGAAGAGTTCAGGTTTCGGATGCCACCTGCGCGGCCTATTGACATAGTGAGGTCGGCGAGGTGCCGAAGGAGATGGGTGGTGGATTCTACATGGGCGGCCTCTTGGGGAAGCGGTGTCGGTGAGGAGCAGATGGAGTTGGGTGCGGATGCCACCTACACGGCCTCTTAAACCGTCGGAGTCATCAAAAAGCCAATGGTTTTGGGTGGAAGATTCCACCTGCGCTGCCTCTTAAGGCAGCAGTGTCGGCGAGGATCCAAAATAGGTGTGGGCGGATGCCCCGCACATAGCCTCTTGAGGAGGCGGGGTTAATGAGGAGCTGATGGAGTCGGGTGGCGGATTCCACCTATGCGGCCTCTTAAAGGGGCGGAGTCGGTGAGGATCCTAAGGAGTCATGTGGAAGATGCCACCTACATGGCCTCTTAAGGTTGCAGAGTCGCCAAGGAGCCAAAGGAGTCAGGTGTCGGTTGTCAACTGCACGGCCTCTTAAGGCGGCAGAATCAGTGAGGAGCCGAAGTAGTCAGGGGGCAGATGCCACGTACACAGCCTCTAGAGGCAGAAGAGCAAGCGAGGAGCTGATGTTCCATAGTCTTCACACACCCAATGGTACTCATTATATCACATATGAGTTAGGGTATTCACATGGGTGATGTCTCATTTTTCCTGATACATTTGGTCTACTCGCTATTGAAGGAGAAGAGATTCATATTGGGTTCACCATTTCTGTTTCCAAAGCTTTTGTCGGGGCACACATCTATGTCCGTGGAGGGCACGTAGCTGTTGCCTCGCATTCCAGCATTCCAAATGCTGGCGACATTAATTCCTTGTTCAGGGATGTTTTCTCCTTGATTGAAATGGGATGATGGGATGTCAGTTCTTCCATCCGTGGATTCCACCTCGGAACTCGTTACCTAGTCTGGGTCTCCGATAATGATTATCTTGTAGTTCGTGAATCTTGTTCCTAGTGCCATATCTTTATGGATTCCGGTTAATTGTACTACTTCTGTCATGACATTCCATGGGGTCTTGACATGGTAGAAACTTTCGGTCAGAGTAGATGACAACATCAGGCTTGTATGAGCATCTTGGGATACACAGACATTGGAGAATCTATATTCTTCCTCATAAGAGGGCATCTCATGGGTACGGAATCCGAAGCATCCAACGTCAATCATGGGGAATCTTATGTCGGAGGCATGTCTCTGAGGTTTTCCTCAACTTACAATGTTTAACATGTGGTATGTCACGATTTCAACATCTTGCAGAGACTGTTACACCAAAGGCGTATTTTCCGAGGATTTCCTCAAGCATATCTTATTTAACACGAGGTAAGCTGTGAGTTTAACATCTTGCTGAGATGGGATGAGGGTGATCAGAACTTCCCATAGAGACTGATCGTATTGGTACATCCCTAGGCGGGAACACATGGAAGGTTTACTGGGTGGATGGATTAGAACAATCAATAAGAGCTGACCCAAGACGGTGTGTCCTATAAAGGGAAGATGTCACACCGTGAAAGATGATATTGACACCACTGAGGGCGGATCAGGGAGTGTGAACCCAATAATGGGGGAAACCAAGGTATACCATTGGATGGGATTGAACCTCATGGAGGATTCCTATGTACCCTATGTAGACGACAGGAATAAAATCCCACGTAGTTCAAAGGGGTGATGAATCGGGGTGTACATAAATCACAAAAACCCGGATACATGATGGGGCATATGCATTGAATGCGGCCCAATTAATGCAAGGAGTAGCAAGGAGGTGGATGACATGATCCCACTACAATGTCGCGGTCGAGGTAAGAATCAAGATCGATGATGGGGAGTTGAATGAAGTGGAGGGAGAATGATATGGAACCGACGTAAGACTGATTTTGATGATGGGATTAAGCCTTGAAGATAATTCCTATGTATCCCTGTTGCAAGGAATCAAAGTCTAGTTAGTTCAGTGGGATGGTGGGACACCTGAGGAGGAGACCCATGAGAATGGATGCATGGATAGGATATGGAGGAAATAGAACCTCCAGGTTGGGTCATGAACTTCCGAAAACATGTAGGCTCAGGGGAGATATCAGGATGAGACATGAGTGATGGGAGTGGAACATAGAGAGGCTTCCTGCGTATCCCTGTGGGAGGGAATCAAAGTCCACATAGTTCATCTGACAATAGCTTACTGCTGTATTGGGGTCGTAAGAGCTTACCGATGAATGGGGGTAGCAATGGATTACCGCTGAATGGGGGTCGTAACGGCTTACCACTGGATGGGGTTGAACCTCATGGAGGCTTTCTATATACCTTATCTAGGAGAAAAGGATCAGAGCCCACGTATTTCAGGATGGTGGATGCATTTTAGAATCATGCATGATGATAAGGGGGCATGAAACTTAATGTCATGCGGGACAAAGGTGGTCCGATGCGAAGGGGGGTTGGAACCAATGGTTGTTGGGATTGAACCTTAGATAGGTTTCCTACGTACCTCATATTGACAAAGACCAAAGTACATGTAGTTCGGGATTGACTGGGAGAAACGACATTAAGGGGGTCAGAGCGACTGGGTGTTGGGATTAAACCTCAGGGAGGCTTCCTATGTTCCTTTCCTTAGCAAGGATCATAGACCAAATTGTTCATGAGGGGTTGCTGAACCAACATGATGATGGTCGGGGAAAATGGGTGGTGGGCTTGAACCTCATGGATGCTTCCTACCTACCTTGCCTCGACAAGGATCAAAGTCTGTGTAGTTCATGATGGTTTCGGCGAACAGACGTAAAGGGGGTCAGAGAGACTGGGTGATGGTCTTGAACCTCAGGGAGGCTTCCTATGTACCATTCCTTGGTAGGGATCAAAGACCACATAGTTCATTAGGGGTCGGTGAACCTACGTGAATATGGTTGGGGCCAATGGGTGGTGGGCTTGAACCTCAAGGAGGCTTCTTACGTACCTTGCCTTGATAAGGATCAAAATCTGCGTAGTTCGGGATAGTTTGGTAGAACTGACGTGATGGGGGTCGGAGCGACAAGGTGTTGGGCTTAAATGTCAGGGAGGCTTCCTTCAAACCTTTCCTTGGCAAGGATCAAAGACCACATAGTTCATGATGGGTTGGTGAACCGACGTGCAAATGGTTGGGGCCAATGGGTGCTAGGCCTGAACGTCAGGGAGGATTTCTACGTACCTCACCTTGGAAAGAATCAAAGACTTTGTAGTTCAAGTCGTTGTTTGGGGCTTACACTCTGGGATTCCCTAGAGAGGATGTCATGGTTGGTGCTTACTACTCTTAAGCCCATGTGAGTCATGATCATTGTGAGAAACAAGAGGTGGCATGGACCTGATGATCATGGCATAGAGGTGCATCCATGAAGGGTGGTTAATGAGGGTTATGCATGGAAGCTGCCCAGGTGCCACTAAGGAGTGGAAATAGAGGATGGGGATTATGCAAGGAAGCTTCCTAGGTTTCGCTATAGAGCGGTAATGGTGGATGGGGCTTATGGAAGGAAGTTGCCCGGGTGATGTTATAGATAAGAAATGGTGGATGGGGATTATACAAGCAAGCTACCTAGTTGCCACTATGGAGCGACAATGTTGGATGGGGCTTACGCAAAGAAGCTACCTGTGTACTGCTATGGAGCGACAATGGTGGATGGTGATTAGGGAAGAAAGTCGCATGGGTGCCGCTATGGAGCGGTAACGGTGGATGGGGCTTACGCAAGGAAGCTGGCTGGGTGCCACTCTGGAGTGGTAATGGTTGATTGGGAATCCGCAAGGAAGTTGCTTGAGAGCCACTATGGAGCGGAAATGGTGCATGGGGCTTACGCAAGGAAGTTGCCCGGGTGCCACTATGAAGGGGAAAAGGTGGATGGGGCTTACGCAGGGAAGATGACCGGGTGCCGCTATGGAGCCGCAATGGTGGATGGGGATACGCCTGAAAGTTTCATGGGTGTCGCTCTAGAGTTGAAATGGTTGATGGGGCTTACGCAAGGAAGCTGCCCGGATGCCACTGCGGAGCGATAATGGTAGATGGGGCTTACAAAAAGAAGTTGGTCGGGTGCCGCTATGGAGCGGCAATGGTGGATGGGGCTTACACAAGGAAGCTTCCCGGGTGCCACTATAGAGCGCCAATGGTGGATGGGGATTACGTTAGGAAGCTGATCAGGTGCTGCTATAGAGTGGAAATGGAAGATTGGTCTTACACAAGGAAGCTTCTTGGGGGTCTTCCTCATGTCTGGCCATGAGCGTATCCCAACTCAGTAGTGGGTTGAGGCCTTCAACGATGCACTGGTGCACTAGAGAGATAATTCCAAGGGTGTTGGAATCGGTCTGAACAAAGGGATATGAATAGTGTGAATCACATACCCAACATTCGGAATGCGTTGAGGGTGGTGTGGCGATGGATGATAACTGTTGACTGTGTTCAAAACACAGCATCAATATTGCGTTAGCCTGATGTGGGTACAAACAAAAGAGGGTCGACTCCTAACTGTATTTGAAACATAAGACCTGACTCAATGTGTTTTCCAGTGTCTTATGGGGCATTGGACCAGGACAATATGTGAGCTGATGCAGCATGGGACCAGGCCGTTTTAGGGTCCCTTCAGACATGAAATTGAATGAAGATCTGAATAAAGGGAACACAAAGTGTGAGGTGGAGTGATAGAATGTTTGAACGGATTCCAGTGATCTTGAAATTACACCATTGTAATCATGACCTTAGGCATCTGATGCTTGGAGCATAAGGAATCACTTTTCTGTAGAATGAGGCATCCTAAGTTTGGAACATAGGGTGTACTACGGTTTATAGTCATGTAGATTGGACTGTTTCCATCTCATTCTTAGAGAAAAAGGCATCTCTTGTTTAGAGAAAGAGGCATCATATGTTTGGAACATAGGGCGTACTACAGTTTATAGTCTTGTAGATAGGACTGTTGGCATCCTATGCTTGGAGCATAAGACATCTCTTATTTTTAGCAAGAGGAATCCTATGTTTAGAACATAGGTTTCACTACAGTTTTAAGTCATGTAGATAGGACTATTTTTATCTCATTCTTGGAGAATAAGACATATTTTGTTAGAATCAAGAGGAATCCTATTATTTTTCATAAGGGGAGTACTACAGATTATAATCATGTAGATAAGACTATTAGTCATCATATGCTTCTAGCATAAGGCATCTATTGTTGGGGGTAAGAGGCATCATATGTTTTTCATATATGGATTACTACAGTTTAAAGTCATATAGATAGGACTATTAGGTATAAGGCGCCAAGCAATGGATGGTTTTAGGACTTATTCAAGAGCAGCCCTTTCTGGTTCAACCTAGCATAAGAGCCAAGTTATAGGGTTTGTGGAGTTTCATGAGGATTGGTTCAACTCATGGTGCTTAGGAAATTAATGATGAGACTCTCCACTCATAACATGTGAAATGAACAATGAAGAATATGTCAACACAGGGTGTTTCATGGTGTGCATAGGAGTATCTCAAGTCATGATATTCCATAGGTGGAAGATGGGTGTGCATAAGGGAACAATGGAAAATGCCAACGTCCAGGCCCAAAATAATTGCAGTGTGACTCTCCATTTCTCATTAGGGTAGGGTGCATGCCCCATGGTATGGACCATTGGGTGCGAAGGTAGGAGCCTCACAAAGGATAGGTATTCGCAAAGTAGCATTATGGAGAAATGGGGCCCATGGAGCATGGGATCTCCTGGAGAAGCATCACTGTGGAATGGTTCTCAGGGAGGATGGGCTCATGGAGTAGTTTCACGAAGGAAAGCTACTCGTGGATCATGGACTCATGGAGAAGCTTTGTGAAGGAAGCTACTGGCGGAGCATGGACTCGCAGAGCTGCTTTGTGAAGGAAGCTTCTCAAGGATCAGGGACTCGAAGAGCCGCTTCCTAAAGATAAGAGGAGCTCCGCGAACTGGGTGATCGACCGTCCAAGGGGTGGAGCAACCCTCTTGCGAAGGGGGATTTGCTGGTTATTTATATGGGGTGGCGCCATGAAGTAGATACCGCTCTACGAAAAGACATGTCTCACTTCCTGGTGGGTTCACAAATGTCAATGTGGTTCGTAGAGCATCATGTCTCCTTAATCTGTGGCCTATCAAGGATGTCCAAGGGGTTCATGGGGAATCCCGCCTCATTGCACCGCGGCAGTTTCACGAACATCGAGGGGTTCGTGGAGCATCCCTTATTCTTTCTATTGGTAGTTTCGTGAATGTCAATGGGGTTTACAAAGCATCCCACCTCCTTGCATCGCGGCGGGTTCATGAAATTCAAAGGGGTTTGTAGAGAATCCCGCCTCCTTGCTCCGCGACAGAGCGAGCATTGCGAATGGGCTCTGAAAACCATTTTTCCAGCCCCACATTAAATGCCCATAATTCCTAATCTGTATCTCTGGTTGGGCCCTACGACCTACCAAATCGAGTCTTGGGGACTAGGCTACAATCTTGGATCATGTATGGAAGCATTTGGAATATTTTGGGGACGTTTCAAATAGTTCCAACAATAGGTAAAGGTAAAAAAAGGGGTTTTCTCTCAGTAAATTAGTTGTAGGTTGTCAATCATAATGGGATTCTGATATTCAATGGGAAACAATTTAAATTATGTAATATCAAATGAAACAATACTTCTGATTATTAGGAATGTATTTTTTACCGCAGCGATGAATCAAATTTCATCACACATCAATAGTACTTCTTTATTAAATGTTGACTGAATATAATTTTATGCATATATAGAATGAATAAATGATATAGGGGGAGCAATATCCAATTTAATCTATATGATGTTAATTCCATGTAAAACATCACATGTAAAATGTGAAAAGATATTGAAATGTTTTAGGGAAACTCGAATGTCAGAGAATAAATTATGTAGGTTCTATAGAAAAAATACGAGGATCGTAAAATAAAACTTAATGAGAATGTTGATACATTCGTTTATCAGGTGAGTGTTCTTGTAGAAGACATGTATGGTCTCAGATAAATTATTGAATATATAAATATTATCAAGTTCATCTTGAGAAATACTTCACACTATTTAATTAAAAAGGTTTCTATATTAGATGATAGAGATCCAAATTAGATGAAATTGGATTTCATACGAGATACACTTATTGTATATGAAATGGGAAATGATGATAATGATGTTTTGGAAAAGGGGATGTCTAAGGAAATGGAATTCAATAATATGAAGATACTATCTAATGAATATAGTCAGGAGGAAGGTAATTTGGATGTTTTCATGTCATTTATCTCCTCAAATATTCAAAAAAAAGATGATTTTTCCAAGGTAAACGTCAACTTCCATGATTTTGTTGTGGAAAGATTGGAAATTTTGCAGCAAAGTGTCATATGAAGCATTATGATGATAGTAAAAAAATGATTAAATTACCCTTGAAAATTTATCGTCCTACATGAATGTAAAGAAAATGATTAAGAGAATGTTTTTCAAAAATAAAAATTTCATTTCAAAAGAAAAAGATAGTTCAGAATAATTTGAGTCAGAAGTGTTAGAGGTCTGCAACAATCATGAATCAGATGTTATGGTAGATGTTGTGAGAAATTCCCAAACAGGGGGAGAAAGAGATAGTGATGAGGGAGAATTAGATGGAATAGTTTACCATCATTTTAAATTAGATTATTCTATTTAATAGATATATGTTTTGAGAGACAACACAAAGAAATCCAATAAAGTTTCTTGTGAAGCCAAACCATATATGAAAAATTTGGAAGAAGAAATGTCCGAGTTAAGTGAAGAAATTGATAATTGGAAGTCTTCAATGCAAAAAAGCTCAAAAATAGTGGTTTCATACAAACTATAAATTTAAGATAAAATAAAGATTGATAGTAACTGTAATACCAGAAAATATCAAAAAAACAATTGAAGATCTCACAAAGGAAGTTGTTAGTATATGGAGAAAATTGAAAGATCTTGATAAACGCTTCAATCTAGAAAAGGTGGACACATTGGAAAAAAACTAAAAGTATAATTCAGAGTTCTTCTGAAGTAGAAAATGGAGTGTCACAAAAATAAAATGATTGATCAGAATGTTATAGTTGGAATAGGGGTTGTTTCGTAATATGAAATCCGTAATGGTTTAAGTTAGACAACACACTCCCACTCTAAGGGTAATGAGTAATTTCTGTATGAATTGGATTTATAAGACTCAAATAACCCGTTGGAGAACCAATAATATAGTATTGATAAACTACATTGTTCCCCGCATTATATTATAATGTTATGGAATGATTGGACACTCATAAAATGTTTCTTCCATAGAAAAGATATATAAAATGTAATAAGACCAATAGATGCATCAAAACAAGGATTAATATTCTAAGGAATCATTTGATGTTCATTATTTCAGTTGTGTGGGATTAATACATATGGAATGACAGTGCTCATCAAGAATGTAATGACAGTTGATGAAGATGAATTTCTATAGTCATAACCTTATACTAAATGTATAATCAAATAAGATGAAAATAAAAAAATCATTTTTAAGCACTACAGGATTAATATGATCAATCATACAATGAGGAAAATAAATATTATCAATCAATATCATGTATGATGTCAAAAAAAGGATCATATTGTAAATAGTTAAAAAGGTATTGGTTATAGAGATTTCATTTAATGCATTAGATCATAGTGGAATATGGATCATTGGTAGTGGATGTACCTCACACATAACTGGAAATAATGATCTGGTGACTACGATCATGTAAGACGAGAAAGGTATCATATTATTTCTTTATTTTTATGAACTAAATTTTCTTTTTGCATAGGAAAATCCATGTTTTGGTGAAAATACATGAGGTGTATTGATCTATTTTTTAAACTGTATTAGACACAACAAGCATTCTACTATTCAACTGTGTGACTCTAAAAATTATATAATATTTTAAAATAAATTATATGTCATCATGGAAAAGATGGTTTAGTTGTTTTCCTGAATACTATATAAATGAAAATATGTATCTTGTGAGTGGAGAATAAGGTACGCGATTAATTTCAAATGAAGAGGAAAACAAGTTTTGTAATAAATGTCTTGGTCACGTGATTTAATCGTCCATGTAAGATCAAGTGATATATGATTCTTCTTGTGACCTACCAATGTTATTATTAGATCAAACTCATATATCTGATTCCTTTCAACCAAGTAATATCATTCAAAATACATACAATAAAAATTATAAAAGGATAAAAATATTTTTGAGATAGTGCATATCGATCTATGTGGACCGATTTCACCAAAAACTGTTTGTGGGGTGATACTATGATCTCTTAATAGTATAATTTACCAAAATAGTGTGTGTATTAATCATCACCAACAAGTCTGAGGTGTTCTATTTCATCACAAGATATTAACAGGTTGTTGAAAATAATCTTAGTCAAAAAATCCAATATATCATAACATATAATGGAACTGAGTTCATGAATATACCAGGGGAGTGTTATCTCTAGAAAATTTGATATGGAACCATGTTTTAGTAGTGATAACTCCAAATTATAATGGTGTATTTGAGAGAAGAAATAAAATTATCAACAACAGGGCTAGAAAAATTGTCATCTAGAAAGACCGAGAAGATATGTTATGGAATGAACCAGTGATGACACCAGTCTAATGATCAAATAGTTATTTTTGTGTCTAAATGTTGAGAAGAATATATATAACATATGGTATTATACATACATCATTTTAGTACATGTGAGTGTCCAGAAGTAAGTGTTTCATTCTCAATAAGGAGAGACAAATGAAATTTTAATACCATAGAGATAAAGTGATATTTCGTAGATACTAAAAAAGGAAAAGAATAAAAATGATTCAATTAGAGTATGTGAATGGATGTTGAAATCCATTATATAACTATTGAATAGAATGAGAAAAATATTAACCAAAAACACGATTAGTCTATGGAGGATATTGAAAATGATATAAGAAAATTAAGGGTTGTTCTAGTTCCTGAGGATGATTCAGAAGAAGAATCAAATAATTAAAATTAATAACATAAGTCAATATCTAAAAAAATATTGAATCTAAGGGATGAAATTTATAGAAAGTACATAATTGGTGACAAATATATAGAATTTCAATCAAAGATAATGAAGACTCTATATAAGACATCGTACTTCTCATAGTTTGAGCCTAAATGTATTGATGAAGTATTTAGGGATGAGAATTATGTTCTGGCTATAAATAATGATCTAGAACAAATAAAGACGAATCAAATATGGGGGATTGTTTCAAGAACAACAAACAAGAATTTTATTGGAACTAAATTGGTCTTTCATAACAAGACGAAAGAAAATGGTGTTGTGACTTGAAACAAAGAATGATTAATGTGCAACGTCTTCTCCTAGATAGATGGTATCAATGTAGATAAAACATTTTCAATTGTTTCCAGCCTAGAGTTAATAAAATAATTCTTGGATATAGAGGTGAAAAAAGTTCAATGTTCTCTAGATTGATGTGAAGTTAGAATTTCTAAATGGGGTTCTGGAAAAGGTAGCTTACATTAATCATCAAGATAGTTATCTCATTCATGAAGATGAGAGTTTTGTTTTTGGATGGAGAAGGATTTATATGGTTTGAAGTAAGAACCAAGGGGTTGTTATTCAAGGAAAGATCAGTTTTTAATGACACTCTTATTTCAATGTGGGGGATTTGATTAAAATATATGTGTCAACCAAAACACCAAGAGAAGGATAGTATTATTGTATATGTTGATTACATAATATTTGGTGGATCTGATGATGCTTAGTGCATTAAATTCACCGAATTCATTAAAAGTTAATATAAAATATTGATGATTAGTGCATTCAACTTTTCCCTAGGGTTATAGGTGACTCATGGAATGAATGGAACATTCATTTCACAATAAAAATATTCGATGTAGTTTTTTATATGATTTTGAAGGGTTAATTCAGAGGAGATGAAAACTCCTGAAGTTACATGAATGAAGCTATCAAATGATGATTATGGAAATGAAATTAAAGTTATAAAATAAATTCATATTATAGGAAGTCTACTATGCATGACAGTGACAAGACCTAATATAGTTTTTTTTCATATGCCAATCAACATGATGTAAATGAAATCCCAAGGAAGACCACTAGCATGTAGTGAAAATAATACAACGGTATATCAATGGAATGGTGGAATTTAGTTTGACATATATTAAATAATATAAAAAAGAGTTATTCGGATATACCAATGCAGATGGGATAGTTCAATCGATGATAGAAATCGAGATCAGGTGGTTGATACTTTCTTGGTAGATATCTTATTTCTTGGCTATGTAAGAAACAAGATTTGATTCCATTGATCACCACATATAATGAATATATTGTGGATAATCAAGAATGAACACAATTATTGTGGATGAATTGTATATCAGAGGTATAAATTGAAATAAAGTCACTGATTAGAATCTGTTATGATAAATGATGTTCAATAAGTCTTAGTAAAAACACAGTCCACCCCCCTATGGAAAAATCACAGTAAAATCGTATATCATCTCATCAAATAGAATTGGGAGAAAGGGATTTTGAAATTAGAGTGTACTCATATAGAAATATATGTTGTGGGAATTATAATAAATGCCTTACCTAAAGAAGCACTTTGAAGTCATCGTCTAAATATGGGAGTTATTTTGAATCCCCACCCTCAATTTTATTTTATATGGGATGCCTTATCCCCGAGGAATGGTGTGTTTTTTCATAGATAGATAATAATTTTTATTTACTATGTAGCAGTTCTATAAGAAATGTCCTTCAGGTTCATTGGAAACGGGGTACAAATTATAACCATAAAATGAGAAAAATGGATTAATCATGAAAGGGGGGAGCAAAAAGAGGGACTGATATATGCTGATAGGGGAGAAGTTAGATATAAAAAAATCGACTCAATTGTTTCTTAATATAAGCGATCAATGATTATATATCCTGATAGATGTGTTTTGTTTTGAATTAAGATTATTTCTTTTGGAATGGAAGGATTTGATTCATTTATGAACATTATATTATACTATTCTTTCATACGATAAGCATTTCTCGTGTGGGCATAGAGTGTGTGTTGAGTAAATCCTTCATCCCAATTATAATCACATGAAGAAAATGATGAAAGGTGTTGGAAGGTGCTTCAATGATTTATTAAAATGTGAGGAATTTTTAAAAAAACCATGGTGGAGATTGTTGGGAAAATATCCTGCAAGGAATCCTATTAGCGGGTTTGGTGTGATTGTGTTTGTGGACATATCCAGATGATCATGAATGGGTTTTTTCACTAAAGCACGTTTATAAGGTGGTGTAGTTTCCTAATTGTTCCCAATTTGTTGGGCCTCCAAATTGCAATTTTTTGTTAATGGAAGGATTTATGCAATGGAGTGAACAACAGATAGATCATGAAGCATAATCCATGGACCTCAAAAAAGTTACAAGAAATGATTTTTAAAATCATAAAAGGGAATACTTCCACATAACAGAATTATGTGGACCATGAAGGGTGATATGCTGATGAAGAATGAAAAAAAGATCATGGATGTTAAGTAGTTTCTGGGAGTATTTTTATTCACAGTGGAAATTTCATGTGGTTGAGAGGTGGTGCTTCAATTTTCAAGATTTCAATCATTTTTGTCTATGAGGTGAAAATTTGAAAAGCTATAAAGGGTTTTCTTTTGATGATGATATTTGATTCCACATGGAAAGTAAGGTGCTATATGTACTGCATAGCATATTCCATGGTGAAGGATTTAACACATTCAAGATTTTCATAAAACAGATTAGCATATTTTTTGGATATATTTTCCAATATAGGGACCACTAATCCCATTATTACATAGAGTGATTTTCAGAAGAAAGCAACATTGGTTTGGGAGTAATTTGGTAATGTCCAAAAAAGTTCGTGAGGAGAGATTTTATGAAAGATAGAGTTCTTGGGGATGAAATTACAAATACGGTGTCCATGAAATGAATTCACTAAAGGGATTCGAGGGGCACAATAGCCCATAGAAGAAGAATGGTCTATAGAAGGGTTGATTTCTAGGGGACATCTGTCATCCATAGAGGAGAAGTTTTTCATGAAAGAAACTTTTTTCTGTGAAGTAAGGATGGTCCTCAGAAGAAGATGGTGGTCATCAAAGCACTTACACTCTGTCATGTATGTTAGATCATGGAAGACTTCAGTAAGTTCGTGAAGGGAAAATTAGTTTCATCAAGAAAATCCAAAAAATTAAAATTATGAACAAAGTGGATTTCATCCATGGGTGATAAAAGGAACTTCAAAATAGAATCTATCTATAATTGAGGATGTGTGATTTCATGAAATTTAATGGAACTAAATGTCAATAATCTACGAGTAGATCCCTTCTAAGAGAACTGATCAATGGAATAGATATATGGTGATCCATTCAACTGACAGTGATGCAGATAATGATATATACGGAGTGACCATTGGGAAAGCAGTTATCATATCATAAACCCTGTTGTGGTAGTGATCATGGGAATAGAAGTTATCTATCCTAAACCAAATAATTTTTTAGTCAGACTTAGATAATTTGGTACATCATAACAACAACATTGTATGCTCCTTTTATGTATCCCATTGAGAATGAGGCATGTAAAATTGATGTGTCTTGGGCATTATTTCATTTCTAATCGTACATTATTAATGTAGAAGTAGTTATGACTATTTTTAATGATGGAAAAATATTTTAATGGTGAGTAGTATTACTCATTCAAACCCTGATTCACCCCTCATGGAATTAAACCTAATTATGATAACACTCTAAGAACCACAGTATGATGATATATGCATTCATGTGGCTTATCAGAAATTCATGTATCCCGTAATCTCATATGATGATGAAATCCCACAAATAAACCATATATCCCTTGTTTATTCTATATTTTTTATCTTAATTCTCCCGTAGTAGATGAAATCATTTTTTGGGAAACTACTTTTTTTGTGTATATCCATCATGATGTTCCACAAAAAGATAGATTAGAACACAAAATAATTCACCTGTGTGAATCACATTTCACCATTCAAAATGTTCATAATCTCTAACAAACACTCTATTGTCATGTGATTGATTGAATTATCTTCTCATTCAATCATGGAAAAGATATTTCCTCAGTAATTATATGATCCAATGATGGATATTTTGGTTCTCATCGGGTAGGATTGAAGCTCTCCCACAAGATTTAAAGGGTGGGATACTGTTGTCTATCTGTGTTCCATGTATATATTTATTTAATCAAAAGTTTCCATGCTTTGTCAGATTCATTCCAATGTTTTTCATCAACTAATGAATCTTCTTTATAAAACCCTAAATTATTAGATCATTTTATTATGGGAAATTGATGTTATGTGATCTTACGCACCAAAAATAGCTCTGCATTGGTGGATTATTTCGGATTATGATATATTTTTTCTTAATGTGGGAAGAACCGATTACTCTTAAGTAATTCAGGCTCAGTTTATTGGTTAAATATATGAGCTATAATAAAATCTGTTGATTCAATGTCCCACAAGCCATTCTTATGTATAGTGTCACCCACATCGGGCGACTAAGGAAAGTATTTTGTGTGCCAAATATGCCATCTGTTCTTACCGTACTTCCAAAATATTATGCATAGGTGAATTGATATATTTCTGTGTTCAAAAAGTCCCTCTATAATATTTTTCAGATGATGGGTGGCCATAAAAAGGTAACATGAACGAACAAGATCCTCAACACTCTATGGTCCAATCATATGATGAATCAAAATTTAACCTAGGTGACTTCATATTACTCAGTTACTGAACAAATATAGTCACGTACATCGATTTTTACTTACCATTTCTCCAAATGACAATCGATGATCAGTAGATGTGTGATAAGATAATATAATTCCATCTTGATGAGATGGAATCCCTTGAGGAGAACATTATTTATACCTATAAAATTCTTTATAGAAACAAAAAAAAAATAATGAATGTTTTTATCTATGAATGTTTTCTTCAATTATTTCCTCCATAGTGACATAGTTTTGGCTCTCAAAATGGAGTGAAACCCAGCCAGAACCCGGCTAATATGGATCCCAAGTGGGAAGTACCATATATCATTCATAACGTATATTCCAACGGTCCATACATATTTTCCACAATGAATAGTGTCCACATTACTCCTCTAAAAAAATCAATTTTCCTCAATTACTACATTCCAAAAGTATTTTTCATCACAATAACATGATTTTAAATTACATTCATGGTCCAAGAATTTAGACCATACACTAATAGAAATCTTATGGTCTGATCTCTACACAAATAAAATAAAATTTCATGTTCAAGAATAATAAATTTAAAAATTTCAAAGACAACCATGCATGTTTATTGTGCGTCTTGGACCCCTTGGTCCTCAGTCTTGTCAGGTTATAACTTCCATGTCTCGCTCATCACTTTTCAAAAACTATTAACACTTTTTCCCAGTTCTGAGACATTAAATTGCATAACCACCACAAGTCCTAGATTCATGAAATTAAACTATGCCCACATCCTCCTAGTTTTTTTATGTAAAACTACTTAACAATTATAATCCAACATGCATGGTGAATAAAATTTACTAGACAATAATGGTCTCAACTAAAATGACACCACAATTTGATTCCATCATTTACCATTCTGCCTTCCATGTGTATGGTTCATACTTACAATATAAGGTATCAATCATGAACTATGTACATCATTATTAATTCCCTTAAAAGATACATAGATAAACCTATACACATATTATTGAGGCCCATCCCCAAATTCATCGACCCTTTATCACACTCTGACCACAGTTATGGAATGTTGTGACTATATACAATTCTCATCTTCTCCATATAGAATTCATCAATTCCCATCATAAAACTATCCTCATAAATATGTGGCTGGCTATTATTCATGCAGGTTATGTCAATCATCCATTATATATATTTTCATTAAAAGAGCACTATGGACCGAAAACTATAACATAAACTAAAGACCATATGGCCTCGGAAACATAGCCATAAAATTTTCATTCTGAGTACATGGATCTTGGAATTTTAATCTATAATTTTTTCCCCTATGGTCTTTCATGTGGTGTTATGCCACCATGTTCCTTATTCACATAGAGTCTATCAGGACTCTATGTAGGCACCTACAAACATGAAACTTCCCCACATTGTGGACCAAAATTTATGACCTCAAACATGAATTTTATATCATTAATTCCTGACACGAATCTGTGATCCTACGTTTAACAATTTTTGGATTCCCCACAATAAATATAGGATTCCTCAGTTCCCTCACCACAGTGTATTTCTCCCACCAGTGATGGGATCTCTCTAAAATATGTTCAAGAACTACATGAAGATTTATTCTCAACTATATTAGTTACGTTGAAACAACAATACACATACCATTTAGGCTTAGAACAAAATTCATGGACATTTTTGAACCATGGCCCCCATCCTAGTCCCTATGCTATAAGATTAAAATGATCGCACCAATGTTCCAGACCATTTGACTTTAAGATGTTTGTGACTAGTTTCAGGATTACTACACATAGTGTAGTTTCTCCATGGCTCATTCATGTCTTATTTAAATTCATGAACCACATGAACATTATTGAATTACCCTTATACCCATGGTCAATACTCTATGAAATTAAACTATGCCACCACAATAAAGAATGTATGACTATTATTTCATTATAGAACATTCAAGCATAACGACTATAAACAATATGAGAGTATAATTATGAATTTTTTGTGTGGAGTTATGTCCCCTTGGCCCATATTGACATAAGGGTTTCACTCCTCCACAATAAACATATCTGTTTGAGGAACTCAAACATAGTATAGGAAACTCAACCTCAAAATATTTTGTAATAGGTCATTGAATTATGTGCTAAATATATTTACATCCCCTATTTTCTAATATTAATGACGTTAAATATTATTTTTTTTCTTATTAAGAATTCATGGTGTGGGATTGGGACACCTTGGCCCTCATTCATGTATGGTATGTCCCTTATCACTCTCTACCTCTCCCTTTTGGGATACTCCCTATAGCCAAAACTCAGTGAACATAAATTATAAGATTGTTGTTTGAACCTTAAGACCCCGAAATAATATAAATCTTATAGTACATGCATATAAATATAAACTAATTGAAGATATCATGGCTGAATCTAACACTATGATAATCCAAATTCAATAATTTATCACTTTCTATTTCCATCAACCATCAAATCTAGATGGACCCCCCAAATGGTGATGGTCTCGTGGAATTTTTTAACAGCTACTATTTGTGGAAAATTCCTTAATTCACAGTTGGTGGAAAAATCATATATTGTGTTTCAAACATATTGAAAATTTGGTACAACATATTCTATATCCATTCTTAGTTGGTATAGCCATGGTTTATATGCCTCGAACATAGTCAAAAATTGATACCCAGTCACCATACACCCCATTTTCAAGATATTAAATGTATCTAAATAAATCATTTCCACACTAATGTGTCATACAGTAATCACAATACCCTTGACGTCTCCTTAAATGTGTGCTTCCACATATCCTAAAACCCCTTTATCATCCTTTGTTTCCAACATGGATCATGACTCATGTGTACTTAGTAGTTCTACTATGGTGTGTGATTGTGTTGTAAACCCAAAAAATTATGTCATTGTTCCTAAATATATGACCCTAAAATAAGAGCCAAAGTCTAAGAATCAGCTCTTAAAACCTTTTGTGAGCCTTTGTGCGAATGTTTTCAGCAAAAATTCGGTCTCCTTGTTCATTTTTCACATCTAGTTTTTCAACTGAACACACAATAAAAATTAATATTAAGAATATTTTCATCAATTTTATATGACCCTAATCTATGAATAAATGTTTGGGCATCAAAAAAAATAAATATTTTAACTTGGTGCAGGCCACAAGACCTTAAATTGTGTGCAAAATCGTAGTAACATGATTTTTAATCCATGTGATGCATCTTGATCACATTGTGTTAAACAGTACCAAAATAATCATCAACATATTATGTTAAACTGTATTTATATAAACTATTGTGTCATAATGTAAATTTAGAAAAAAAACCAATCCCTCTCCCAAGTGGTCTTCTTCCCTAGTGATGGTCACCTACCACATTTTCTATATTTTCTATTGTCACTGGGTATCCAAGATACTGCTTCCCCAGAATATGTCTGTCAACTTTTTTAGAGAAAGAAACATTCAATAATATTTATTTAGTCTTGGTGGAGTAATTAAGTGAGTTTTGTAATCCATTCCAATATTTATTCATTTCATTCCAACACTTTTTTGTGCCATTATATGGATCATCATCCTCTTCCACATCATATAGGACCCCCAAATGGTTTGGTACCATGGATTTTTCACTCACCAAACTTCATGGGATAATGACCCACAAGAAATCAGATTATATTATGATATAGGTTCTATGATTCAAATATGGTTAGCTATCGACCCTTATTTATTTGTATCCATCCCAACCTAATTGTATAGGTGCTATATTTCTGACATGGCCATTTGTTATCAAGTGTAGCCATTCCACACTCCTTGTGTTCCAAATTTTTAGTATGTGGATTCAAACATCTCACTCTTATTATATTGAATTCAACTCCCCAAGAGTTATCATGTTTGTGAATTAGCACATGTCGAAAAATGATGTATATTTTTTAATAATCTCTATTCTCCAAAAAAACCTCTATCAACATGAAGAAAATTTATGATCACTCAAAAATACCAGACACTAGATTTTTGATAAATAGTTCATAGTCTGATAAAAATGAGGAATCACATGGTCCAATGTTATATCTCACACTGGTAATGAAACATGAGTCCATAGGGACTGATCATTGGTTTTCACACAAATATGATCAATGTGTCATGATTAGTGTAATGAAAGGAAATGTGTTCAATCACATAGGAAACATCAAATGGAAATAATAAATTTAGTAATGAGGCATTCGATAAAAATATGTTATATCCTCTAATGAGTCATGGAATAATTTACATTATGTGTCTACTCTAATGACTGAGCAATGCAGCTCCGCGTGATCTATTGTGTGGCCTCCATGGTCTACAACCTCTTCAGGAACTCCTTTCCCTCCACATTATTTGCTAGATGAAGTTCACCATATCTTATTTTTTCTATTCCCCATAATCCATTGGATTTTTTACCTAAAGAAATGCATTCTTGATATTCCTATAGGCCTCTACCAACTCATCCCCTCATTTTTTGATAGTATTTTATTATGTTCAATGAATGTATAATCATATATTTTTAACTTATAGTTATTTGATATCATGATTGAATTCATGGTGTATTCTTATGCTATCAACATTCTAATTAATCTTGAAAAAATTCATATGTTATCTCCCATTAAGAACTATTTTAGTGAGAATGTTGTGAACCAAGACATGAAGGCCATGGACATCTGCCCATCCATCACAGAGATTGCATATTCAATTTTTATTACATCAAATCTAGTCTAGTGGTCGCAGTTCTAAAATGTAATTGATGATATGTTTTATGAATTTCCATTACATGCACTAGATGAAGCTACTATATTTTGGAATGTTAGGGTTATAGTAATCCCACTATTTAGTCAATGTAGGCTTGTATACCAGAAAGTCTATAAGAAGATCAGCATCAAGATCCTCTTAAAGCATCATATCATATTGGTTGATTTCTAGGTCATGAGGTCAGTTATATTCACTTAACCCTGCCTAAACAACATCATATATTAAATAATTTAGAACCATTAAACTAAGGGAGTCACTTGTAACCATGTCATATTGTTCTCCTAGGACAACGTCTAGATCATCATGAATGACCATAAATTCATGAACTGGCAGAAATTTCCTAGAAGTAACAACAGATGATCTGGATTCAACTTCTTTATGAATGTTAAATCTCTTACTAACTATTCAAAAATTAATAATAAAGGTAAAATTCACATTATTAAGATGCTAATATACAATAAAATCTTCATTTAGATAATCTAAATTGTGTAAAGTGAAGGGTAAAATATTGTTGACACTGAGTTAAGGTTTACCTCAATGTAACTAGACAGTTCTTCTTCTTAAGAGGCTGAAATATCATAAAATCTAATGGACACCAACAATGACCATCCATTTTGCAATATTCTCCATCAATATAATCTTCTACATCCTCTTCATGGATTCCATCCTTATTAAATCAGTCATCATCTATTGGCTCATCCTCTTTATCCTCTTCATCACCACGAATGGATGGCATTGTGGTAAATGTTTTTTCATACTCCCATTGATAAAATTTATAGATTTACATATTAGAAACATGGGTAGGTATTCAGTGGATGGACTCCCTTTATTTGACCTAGATGTTCTAATCTTCTAGAAAACTGATCTGATACAACATCAGCTTCTACCACATGTCCTATATCAATAGTAACATCTTCAATGTCCTCGAGGATGACCAAAGGGAATGGACGAAATAATCCGTATCATGTGATATAAGATACATAATCTTCATCATATGAGAATCCTTTTCTAGTCCACATGTTCTCTTCCAATAATAGTCTCTGTTACGAGGTGGGTGTTCAGCCGTAACTTTTGACATCCCCACTAACATTGAGTTTCTCTCAGTGCATGGATAACCACTCAGAGAGCAACCCAGATGATTCCTAATTTCTTGGTATCCTAACTCAATATTTAAATCACCCAAATATTCTTCTATAGTACTTCCAATAGAGATGCTACCACCCATTCACTGGTATATTACTAATAGGCCACTGTCAACAATGTTTAGCAGCAACATGATGGTTTTTATGAAGCCCACATTAAATAAAATAAAAAATAATTGGAGGTGTATATATGAGTTTAACTCTTCAGTGACCACCATGAATAATTTATTCCCCACTCGCTGAGGGAACCCAAAATTCCAATAGAAATGGGGCATCATGTACGACACTCTTTAAACCATTCCATTGATCTGGCCCACTAACACTCCACCCATGAAACTTTAAAGATAATATTTATTCTCCCATGAACCTTGAATGTTCTAAACCATCGGACCAATGGAATTTTTTATGGGGTGGAATTTTTATTTTATTTGGATTCCAATCTAATTTACCATCCTGACCTCAAAAATTTTCACCAGTCAAATCCCATCGATGTTCAAGAGGGATGACCATAGACCATAGTTTGGATGACTGATGGGGTTTTGGGGATTCAAAACACACAATATGCACTATGATTCAACCATGAAATAATTTTATATATCCAATTATACACTTTGATGTGTTTCCTCTTTCAATGTGACCCTGTATTATATATAATAGGGCTAGCCCAGGGACACCATATGTTGACCATGTTACCAGCTGCTATGACCACCACCACCACCATCATCCTAATTCATATTTCTATCTATGTATACCATAATAGTAGTATCTACCCACATAGAAATGTGTTAAAGGATGATATATAGATAACTAGTAGGTGAACACCTCCCACCTTGTCCCCCCACCCCCACTTATGATACCATACTTCTACTTGTATCAATTAGTATTATCATGACTACATCCTCTATGATGTTCTTGGAAACTGTTTTCTATAACCCAAAATCCATACTATCAGGTGTTTCTGGAGGAGCATGATGAACCGTGACTTGAACAAGATATCCTCTTTGAAAATGGGATCGTGATTCAGCTTCTCCATTAGTTTATCTAGTATATGTTTCCCCATTAGAGAAGTTTGGTCAATGTACCTACAGGTATTCTCTGATGGAATGCACATATCATAATAGAATCACCTTAGTGGAATGTTTCAATTGAAATTGATGTCCCATAGACTAATTTTTAATTCCTTGTTATGGATATTGAATGTGTTTGTATTCAGGGGCCTCCAACTAAGGAACTCTGAAACTGCCTCATATTAGTAATAATTGTGGAACTGCGATGTCCACACCTCTTCATATATCCAAGTGTTTTGAAACTCTACCACTTACTCTTAGAACATAATCATACCCAATATTCATACAACCACTCAAAAATATAATTGTCTCCCAATATAATGTCCCAAACATTTCATCTTCCTATGATATAGTCCCTTATACTACTATAGAATGTCGTGGAATAGTGGGAATGGAAATCATATACCTCTATCTATTCGTCTAGGACCAATATAATCTTCCCACACAATGATAAAACGGTTATAAAAGCATTATCCTTGGAAGCATGATCATTAATAATGAAATTCTAGTGTTGGAGACCATAATTTAATGTGATCCATGATTAATGGGAATCAATCTGGAAATATGGAATGATCATTTCTTCTAAAGATTTAAATATTAAATCCATTCCTAGGAAATCTACATCCTATCTTTCTTCCAAAAATAAATCCCTCACAACCTATGCTAGCATGTACTCTAATAAAAATCAATGATGGTAAAAAAAATTAGATTACTTAAAATACAATTCAACCCATTCGCTATTTTTAAATTCCAATTTCAATCAATAAAAAAAATAATCAAAACATGAAATTTTTAGGATAAATGTAATGTTTTTTTATCAAAATTTTATTATTACATTTACTCAAATACAAATTTGAAATCAATTTCTTCATATCCATTTCGCAATTTAATTTTTATAGATAAATTCCACACATTAATTTAAAAATATTAAATCCAATTTCACAAAACAACCTAATTAAATTGAATTGGGATTTTCCTCTGAATTTCATGAAAAGAAAATCCATAACCATGGAGCTCCAATGATGGACATTGGAAATCAAGATTTGATGATCTAAAATATTTTCAAGATTCAAAATAGATGGGATTGGATCCTAAAACAACATAGAGATCTATAATACCATAGGGAATAAAAAGTAGAGAAATGGGGAAGGAGAATGGGAAGATAAGTCATACCAGAAAAAAAAATCAAACATCGTTTGACTATATTCGATTCACTTCTATATGGTTGTAGTTAGGCCAAAATTACATATTGGGAGCCCCTAATGAATAAGATTTTTCTACAGGGTCACACAGGCTCATTGGGAACTTACAAATAGGTTTTCATAATTTTAGAAATTCTTGTTTGGATTAAAAATATATTATGGAATGTATCCTCATTAGGTTCGCATAGTTAGACAACCATGTTCCCTAGATGTGTGCCCCCGGGTTTTAATTTTTTTCACTAGTCTAGAGCATTGTTTGGGAACACTGTACACCAACCAAGAACATCCTAAAATCCCATCAAAATCGCTAAAAATATTCCAAAATAACCCATAAAAAATCCCAATCAAATGATTGTGGATGGACAGGTTTAGGATTACATGAATATAGTAAGAGGATGTTACAAACTCCCCACCATAGAAAAATTCTACCCCCTAAAAGCCTCTTATAAAGAATACATGTAAAAAAATCAGGCCACTACTCTCTAATCATTGTCTCCTATCCCATGTATCAGGAGAATCTGATCTGTGATTCCATAAAACATGAATAAATGGTATCATACTCCCATGAAGTATCATTGTTTCTTGATTATCTATGATCAGTTGATTCTAGGTCATGGAAAAGTATAGTTCATCTTCATGATCACTCAATCTAACAGCCTAAGATATATTATATAGATAATGTTGTATATAATATTTATAAAACACATCATTTATTGATTTTAGTTGTGGATAATGTTCTATATGGTCAACAATAATCCCCACCTAATTATCAACCCCAAAGGGTCTCCCAAAATGGAAAGTATGTTTCGCTTACCTCCCAAGCCAAAGATGACCCATCCAATGTTAATATTTCAATAACAATGGTAACCAACTAAATATTACAACTAACTACAATGACGGTCATCCTAAGACTTAATATCGGGTATGTGTCATCATCATTTTTTGAAAAATTACTTGAATCCTTGACATATTCTATTGAACCAAGCTCAGCCCAACCAAGGAACAATCACCCATCTCTAACCAACAAAAAATATATTTATAAGGTCATCCATACATGGCATATAAGGGAGAAGTTCTGATCATGGTATAACAATGACTTGTATAAGAAAACCGAACCATAAAAAAATGATCATCCCATGCTCCACCCTTGTCAAGAACACATGCATATAGCTTGAAATCAATAATCTGTATAAATATTTCTTTGCATCCATATTTATTTGGATAGTATGTTGGGAAAAAATAATCCTATGACTCATATGCCTTCATGAGGCCACTTAAAAGTCCAAATTATAATTGAGGATCTCTATGAGAGTCTATTAAAATTTTTAATCCTTAAAAACTAAAAATTTATTAAACAAAAATATTACCCAACTCCTCCACACCAATTGTATCATGAATTGGTATAATGTGATTCAATTTTTAAATCTTATATATCAAAATACATATCAATTTACTCATTCTTTGGTGGTGTGGAAACCCAATCATAAAATCCCTTTTGATCACATCCCACATCGAAGAATGAACTTGAATTGTGTGAATCAAATATGAAGGATTATGGTTCTTGCAATTAAACATTAGACATGTATACCAATGGGATAAAAAATCAGAAATCTTTAATCTCATACATGGACACCGGAATCTATATTTCATGACATAGAACATATCATTGGTTATAGAGTTCACTTCCCACCGAGAATCATGGAAATCCCCTATCACAATATTCCTTACCACTAATGTTTCTACCATGAGATTCTAATATATTAGAATGACGTTGGATGAGAATTAACAGTCAGATATGGTCTACCCACCATGAAGAGTGTCTCTAATGAAATTGAAGTCAACATACATTTGTTTCTCCTAAAGATTAATATTGATAAGAGAGTATGTCCACTATAAAATGTCTATGGAAAACTCACCCCTTAAATACTAATCACCTATATAAAACTATATAAAAATATCCACCAATTTCCCCTCAAATTGTGATTACATCATGGCCTAGGTCATAAGATTATTGCTGAAGGAATCTGTGATGAAATTCCATTTCCCTATGGTATAGGTTGTGTAAAATCCAAACGATTGTATCTATTCCAACTGATACCTATGACATGATTTCAATTATTTTTAAAGAATATAAAATTGAATCATTATTTTTCCGAAAAAAAACATTATAACATTCAACCATAATGTAATGTATCCAACTATTAAGAAAAGGAATAACGACTAATATATAAAGGAAATAATTTTAATAATTATTCAAATGTGGCCTAACTTATGAGATCCATATGAAAATAAATGATCACCATGTATAAGAATGCATCCCAAAACAGAACCTAATTCATCATAGAGGACCACATTTCACTATCTGTCCACTGTGTGATTCCACAATAGATCAATTTTTAAAATACATTCCAATAAAACAATATATCTCTAAATTTTTACATCCCATGGAAACATCACTCCCTTCAAAGTTAGTGTAGTCATTTGAGATTTCAACATTGAGAAGTCCGTAATGAAATAATAATAATTCACAACTCAACACAATATGATTTGAAACTTTAATACATTTCATAGTAAATTATATGTCATAATATCTTTTAAATATTTAGTAGACACAGAAATACAATTAAACAACCCCACATGTCACAAAAACTTCACAAACTGAATACATAAATCACATTTGGAAATATTTTTATAAAGAAAACAATTAAAAATCAATCCTAGAACTACCCTCAGATGACACACACGAACCTTCTCAAATATAGAGAAAATGACTATGTCATAGACAAGGACTACTATGATGATAAAAAGGTAATAAAGGAAAATACAATCCATTAAATCCATATAGACATATAAATACTTTTTTAGAATAAATGGAATGAAATGTTTCACATAATGGTTGTACCTACTCCAAATTATGATTTATGAATTCTATATTCTTTATTCTCAACTTCATGTAACCATATCAACGATCAATTATCATGAAGATCATTTCCCTTTATAACTTATCCATCAAATCATCAATCAATGAAAATGGATACTTATTTTTTTAGAATTGACATACTGGGAATTCAAGAATCCACACAATGGTGAAGTGAACCTTCAACATTAAATGTAAATAGAATTGGCACTGCCTAGGGTGAAAAAATGGGAATACAAATTCTATCACTAAAAGATCATATATATTAATATTCCACCCATTAATTTCGTATTTTTTATGTAGTATGATGGAATAGGTATTGGGTGAGTACCAGGAACAAAATTGAAATAAAACTATACCCCTAATATTGGAAACTAATAGAAGTCAGAAGAGAAGTTTTCAAGAAACTAACTGATAACTGTATATAGATCATCAAACAAAGGTTCCCTCTCTATATCAAGACAAATAAATGATATCATATTCATTAACACTAAATAAAAGGTTCTGAAACAACTCATCATTGGGTCCCATTATCTTTATAAGATGTGAAAAAGACCAACAGGTGTAGTAACACAGTCCCATTAGAGATAATAAAAAGTATGGGATTTATTAGTAAAAAACCTATACATCCTATGGGTGATGTTAATATTCATCATGTTGAGTTCCCATAATAATGCTCAATATCATAAAATTGGAAAAAAAAACAATGAATATGGAGACCCTTGTCTCTCTTTGATATAAGGGGTGTAGTAACATCTGTCGCATAGGGTAAATGATGTGTATGAAGATTACGAAAATAAAAAACATGGGTTGAAATAAATGAGTGAAATGCAAAAATATAAAATAAATCTATCACTAATGATGAATCAATAATTTCAGAAGATCAAATAGTCACTAGACCCTTATCTTCTTCTTCTAGAGACTCTTCCAATAATTATATAATCATTGATCAAGAATCCTGTGAATAGAACCCCATTGTTCCTAAATTATTTGATATGACATCATTTTTATATGGTGGTTATAACCTCATCAAACTTTACATATAAATAGAAATGGGTTATTATCTGCAGGTGACCTAAGCACATACAAGATCAACATAAAATGGATTCCATAGTGGGATCATTTGTATTTCCTTTCCTTTCCACACTAGTAAAAAATAAAAAGGGTTTTAATAGGAATTATAGGTGGTCTCAAAGAACCATTTTGTCATGATCCACTTTAGTAATCATCATGATCTGTCTTTCCATTAGAGTATTATACACAACCACTCGGAGAAAAAGAATCCTTAGACTTCCCTGACATTCCAGTCTGATCCATTTCAACCATCAACACTCTATCTTTCACATCAATATTAGATATAATCATTAAAAATAAATACTAATAGATAATGAATGATGTAATTCCCAACATAAACAATCTAGTATTCTATTTCTCATTTAATATAATATCATGTGAAAATTGAACAATCTTAGTAAATCAATTTTCATATTTTTTCATGGTAATTTCATCTTACTCAATTTTGAAAAACCAAATAACCTTGTCCAAATCCACAAAATATAAGTATAATAAGACTTAAAAATTTTCGGTGAATCCTTTACAGTATTATACATAATTATTTTTCTTCACCACTAATATGTACCACCATATTCTTCTTAGACCCTCTAGCACAAAAGTGGAAAATATCTCCAAGATTTCTAAAGTGTTTATAAAAACTCAAAATAAAATTTGTTCCATCCTGTGCAATCATTCCTCAGCCTATTTAGGATCATTGTATCATTTGAATAGTTTGGGATTATGAAGATTGAACTCTAGAAAATAAATCCTGAAAACAGCCTTAGGATGTTACACATCTAGAGCCTTACCAAGAAAAGGTGGTGGTGTCTATCCCAACACATGGATAGTTCTTATAATAACCACATCTAGAATTGGGTCCTTGAGATGAATTTATAAATATGGCTCCTCATATTCTCCCTTCTGGATCCCATTTTGACATCTTCTAGGAGGAATGATTGTACACAAAATTTACAGACAACATTTATGTCATCATATCAATACTCTAATATTGAAAAAGGTATAATTAATCCTAATATATAATAACAATATATTTTTATATCATCTAATACAAATCCAAATTAGTGAAATGATTAGAACTAATCACCAATATATATTTCCCAAATCATCCAAGGTGAAATAAGTCTTATTGTAGTAAGAGCTAGATAGAAACTCAATCACAAATATGCCTTATGTCACAACCCTACCCATGTCATGGGTTGACCTACAACTACCCCAATCTTGCCTCTATTTTCAAGGGGCTAGTGACTAGCAATGAAGGAACAAAAAACAAGGGGAGGGCTCATCCTAAGAACCTGTACATACACACACAACCAACACCATGAAAAAAGTATAGAGGGATATTAATAAATGATGAAACACTGCTATAAATAATCCAAATATGCATAAACCACTAAATAGTAAATGTACGGTGGAGAAAACTAAAAGGGAAAATATGAAAAATAAATACCCAATGAGAAAGGTTCCACAACCTAGTAGTTACTAAAAATGTGAAATCTTTGAGGGATCCCCACTCCTATATCCCATGCTATGACCACCATACGGGGTCCATGAACCTGTATCCTTATTCTTCACTGATGTCATGATCAACCAATCTCTCATCTGGATAAAGAAAGATATGTGAAGAATAAGATATTGAAGGGGTAATTATAAACATAATCACAGGGATGACTTAGAAATGTAGAGGGGTCTATAAAAGATACTCATAAAAAGAAACAAGTTTATAGGACAAGGTACATTAAAAGAGAATATAAAGAAAATCAGTCAACCCAATAAGTGAGTGAAAGTAGACTCATTCAGAAACAAGGAGATCAAATAGTTGGGGAGATGAACTTGTTGTCGAGTATTTTCATCCTATATCAGGATAGATGACTCATCAATACATGAGATGCTAAACATGTAAAGCACATGGAATATTCCATGTGTCTTCACATACCCTGGAAAAAGAGTTACCATGATCAAAGGTGGGTGTAAAATAATAGGATGTATATATAAACTCATTCAATGGATCCCAAATGCAGGAATAAGGGGAACTCAGTATCACATCTCAGCCTATGAAAGTGAGTAACCAATAGCTCCATGTCAAAACCATCTTCAATTCCCAACACCTCATCGTATACTAATGAGTCACAAGTGAATTTGGATCAAATCACTTCACCTCAATACTATCCACATTGGGTGGCACTGACTCGCCCACATGGATTTTGGTAGCATCACAGGGATGATTCTGGGTGAAAAAATAACCCATATTCATTGTGAGTCCTTAATAAGTCACACTACACCACACAACTTGGAAATATCAAGACATGCCACACTACTAGGAATATTAAAACCACACCATGCTACAAAGAAAATTCAATCCACAACAAAAAATTTTCTAATGTCATGTCATGCCTCACTAACAGCTAAAGTGAATCCATAGCTGTCATCAGGTGTCATCTATGGGCATTGCAACTAGGAACATCTCTTATCGTATCTCATCAAATAACTTCTCTAACCATACAAGAGTCAATGTTGTCTTAAGTTGTGGGTTCTCTTCAATAACAATAGAAATATATTCCACCAATATTCTATTCAAGTATCTTCAAATAATGATGTCATGAATAAGGCTCCACATATCCTAACATATCATAGTGTTGTGATCCTTGTGAAAAAACATGCGAGGTAGACTTTCAACTCTCTCCAAATGGAAATATAATGCATAAACCGTCTGTCACCACAATACGCTCAAGAGACTTACTGTGGTTCCCACACCTTGGTCCCATAACAAATTATATGGATCACACCATTGAGATACTCATGGAAAAACACACATGAGATGGAAAATTCATTCATCCAAAATAGATACCCTGTGAATAAATTACATCTCACTACAATGTTCACAAACTGGGATAAGTGGATCCCACACCTCATCGATTGTTTGAACACATTAAATTTGTCCTTAAATTCCCGCCTAAATGTCTGAATCACAATGCCGCTGATATATATCTAATCTGATGTCATATGGAAGAGTTAAGACAAAAGAAATATATCCAAAATAATAATAATAATAACAATAAATGGTGTTTCATGGACCTGGGTCATGAACTTGAATTCAATGTCCTACATTGTTCTTGAATTGACTATTGTAATGTTAGGGTCATGTTGCTGCTAATGGCATGTCCTGCAAAAATCACACTCAATATTTATGACTAGACAAAGAATTATTAAAATAATTATATGTATTATTTATCATGAATTTTTTGGGCACTGGTAGTGAGTCATATTAAATTCTCTGAAATGGTTTGAAAATGAACTCATTTTAAATAGGTTACACCACCGTTAATAGCACATCAACCAAACACTGCATGATGGAGTTATGAGAGTTCAAATAAACATATATAATATTATTATTATTATTTTCTTCTCATAGGGTTTACCCTTCCCCCTGGGTTTCCATGAAATGTCACCAACCTAAAAACTTAGCTGCTACCCTTCAGCCTCCTCGCCATGGCCGGCTACCACCTTCACCATTGTGCCACAAACTGCCTGTTGTCATCCCCTACTACTCTCATCAGACCACCCCTTGTCCACCTGGTTGCCTTGGACTCCTCGTACCTCTCCCACTCTGGCCACCTCACCCTGATCAAACATGTTGGACAACATTATCTAGATTCTACACCACTTCCCTCACCTAGAGGCCTCTTTCTACCAATCACTAAAGCCAGCCCTGCTTCCTAGACCGCACCGGACCACCTACCTACGCCGCCCCGCTCATCATTAGACCACATGAAGATGTATCACCTTTGGTAGTCCACCACACCTCTGATTGTCAATGTTTTGATGAAAACCTTCAAATTCTCCATCATTTCATCATGACGATCCGAGATCAATTATCCACTCGTGATTAAGTCACAATTCCACAAATACTCTCTACATCTTGGTTCCCGATCAAGAATGGGTCTCCCAACAATTGTCAACCCATGATCCATTGGGATCACTCAGTGAAAAACATGAATAATGAAGGGTAAAAGACCTTATAAATATTTTTTATCCATCAAAAACCAATCGTTCTTCATTGGTGATCGATAACGGGGTACCAGTGTTAGATTAATTTATAAACAAAAGTAAAATGGTACTTGGGCTCAACCAGAGATCGAAATCAAGGGTTACAAATTGAAGAACAAATTGGTAACATCATATTCCTTTTATTATGGTCATAATAACAGCAATAAAGAGTCCTTCGTGGATTTGGTCACTCGTTGTTGATGTACAACATGTTATTCAATTAAGGAGGAGGATTCAATGTGCTTTGACTAGTTTAGATCTCGGGATTCACAGGCGTTCTTCATTTATCATTCATCAACGGGAAGGAGAGGAGTGGTCTGGATTTTCATCACAAGAAAAATTGAATTATGAGGTAATTCTATAAAATGAAAATTTATAACCCTTAATTTGGTCAAGATATAAAAAAATTATTATATATAAAATTATTTATTTATCAAATAACTCAACCATAATGGCACATAATCCAATCTCCCATCGCCGAAAAAGGTTATACATTGCCAAATGTAAAACGCACAGTCTGAACTCAACAGTGGCCTCCAATTTTTTATCTAATACCTCATCCATTTGTTATTAGGATTTGATGTATAAAATTAATAAATAAATATTGTAATTCATCCATTAAACATTCTGTAAATGAGGTAGGGTATGAACATCCCACTCCAAATCATTTTATTTCTCAAGTAGGGGATACACTATGTTCTGTACCTATTCAGGGTCTTAGATATCCAATCTAGTCAATATTTTATGAGTTATCGCATTTTATTTAATTAAATAAAGATTCTTAATTTAAATTAAACTAAATATTTTTTGTAAAAAATTAATTTCGGGCACACCAGGCCTTAGAATTGCACATAATCTCAATTTCCATATCTTGAATACTATATAAAAATATTTCAATGTCTTATTAGGAAAAAATAGGGTCACTACATCATTCCCTCATTCAAAAGATTCATCCCTAAAACGAAAAACTAAACAAAAAACTCTAAATACTTAGCCCACAATTGGCTCTCTCATTCCTAGGAAAACCATCACATTTCGAAGCTTCCACAACATGAAAACAAAAATGATGGTCCATCCTTACATGGCCCTCTCCTATTGATGACGTGCATAGGAAAATGAATGTATCTCCCCCCATGTCATATGTGGGAGACGTCGTGTGCCCTCTCCATCCAATGGGGTTGGATAAAGGTTGTAGGAATCCTCAATATCACATTGCAAGATCTCAAACAACCTGATGAAATGTAGGGATAGTTTTCCTCCACAACAGAACCTCTACATCCCACGTTGTGACTATAATCACTATTTGTTCTTGGATCATGTTATCATTATTCCCTCCATTAGAATATCCATATACTGAAACACCCTAGGATACATGGTCACACTCGATTTCATAGTTGACGCATCACAACGGATACCCTCTTACATGCTCGAGAAGCAAAGGAGTCCACACCATCGACTGCTTAATATTGTACACTCATACTACACTAGGATCTGACAAATTGATGTTTACTAGTCTAAATCATCCCACAAATGGTGGTCTTGGGTCATCCTACAGAGGGAATAGACTATAATGATTCTTGCCTCAAATGTATAGACCATATCAAAGTCGTTTTCCTGCAAATAATTTCCATCTACCATCATTGTCGCAGGTTCAAGTATCCCTTTTTGAAAACATGCCTAAGACACTGGTGGTCTGATTAAAGAAAAAATGTTCCCTCCCATAAGGTGGAGTATCCACATTATCGGGGCAAATACTATCACTGTCAGTACCATATAGTTAGTTGTGATATTCTTTTAATGGGGTATTCATCACTGTGACCTGTACATGATAACTGTAGTATAGAAACTTGATGTTGAGAACAAAATTTACCAATTAATAGAGAATTTTAGTAAACTCATCCAACTGCAAGAGGATAAACAAAGAAATTACATGGCATACCATGTCTGTCTTTTACCCTCATGGAAGGAGAGTATTCCCAAAACAGAAATTCTACTACACTGACCAGTGGCACTTGAAACCAAAAGAGTTCCAGCAAAAAATAACACTAGAAATTCTCGGAACTACTCTATCACACCATCACACAACCTCTCCCTAAACATATGATTCATAGTGACTCTTCCTCCAAATATTGACACTATCCACTTTGGTCGGAACTAAATTACCCTCAGGGTATTTTCTTGCATAAAAAAACATGTCTCTCTGGGGGGAAGTACCCCTTTTACTGATGAATTCGTAGCTACACCGAAAATCATTAAAACATAGTCACATAGATTTCTAATTGTACCCCAAAAAAACTAAATCAAGGAGAAAAGAAAAAAGGATAATGCACATATTTTCTAACAAGTTCTACTTCAAATATTACAAGGGATTCAAGCTGTACAACTTATCCTCTAATTATCTACAAGATAACAGACATCAAAATATTAAAGCTATCTGTGGACCTATCTATCATCTTCCTATGCCCAATGTTTTCCTCCTGGTGTTGGTGGAATTACCTCATAACATCGTCCCCCCAACTCCAGCTCATCCGGATCCTCTACCAACACCACTACCTGAGGGACCACTGTGATCGTAGAATTGTCTCATCCATGGTGGTCCACTGGATTCCTACATGGTGTTATCAACACTTCTATTTTCAGGTACTCTCCAACCATGTGACCTCCACCTTCATAAGAATAACACACAAACTCTCTATGTATCCTCGGTACTCTGTATTGTCCCAACTCTGCAATAACATGTGCCCAAACCATCTCACAGAAATATCTTGTGTTCCGAGATCTCTAGTGCTTAAACACTATTGAGGATGACACATCCTAGTTGTGCCTTTCGCAAGATACTACCACCTAGAGTATCTCAGACAAAAATCTCTCAGTGATAAGTGCATTCTCAAACACCCCGGAATATGTGAGGATGACTAAGGGTACAACAATATCACATATCTCTCTACATAGACCTTTCTTGAACTTCCATTCTTTGAAGTAGTTTTCCTTGATCATTTCCATATAGTAATAAGAAATTTCAATGACCTTATTCACATAATCAGTCATCGTCATCCCTCCCTGCGGAAACGGGTGGAGATCCTCATTTCTAATGAAGCACAAGCAGTAGGGGTAGTACTCTTCATGAAATGGCTACCTAAATTCATCCCACGAGAGTACTGACTTATTGAATATCTGAGTAACCAAGCTCTACCGACACCCTGCTCCCCATGTAAAAGTTCTTCTTCCAAATCCATGATCTAATCATCTAGTGACTGTGAAATATTAAAGAGGCAGACCACTGACCATAACAAAACATCTACCACCCGAGGGTTTGTCCCACCGCAAAAACATAGCAGTTCTATCACTATAACTCATGAAGTGTGCTCAGTAAATGAATTTCCTCAGCCTATCTTGATGGGGATTTATGTTGTTGAATAGGTGGATGTGTTGCTACCTGCCCACCTAGAGGAATGAGATCACATGATGGGTCTTGAACTGAGGTCTTGTCGCTCACAAGGTCTTCTTTATGAACCAGAGATATTATATAGGCAAGAAAACATTATGGAAACATACTGAGTGTTATCAAGGACTACCATGATTATATGAGCATATATATATATATATATATCAAAAATGTAGGAGAGATGACTAAATATGGACATCCATAGACTCAATTCTATATTATCCATGTACCATTGTTCCCGGCAATAAGTGTCTCATGGTGATGAGTCATCAAGCGAGTAATCTGGGTCCCGGTGAATGGATAAGTCGGCCGCTCGTACCATGAATGCAAACCATGGACTATGATCTACTCTTGATAAACTTTTACACTTTTTCCCATAACTAAATCATGAAAATTACAGGGAAACATCCAAAAAACAACCCGAGGGTTGAACTATCATTGATACCACATTGTCACGACCCAACCCATGTTGGGGCTTGAGCCTCAACTACCCCAAGACGGTCTCCATAGGCCAGAGGCTGGTGACTAGTGTCGATGGCCAACAATCACGGGGAGAAAATTTGGTAAGAACATGTAAACACACATAACCAACTCAATGGAAGAAATTTTCAAGCAAAAGGAACAAAAGATACAACATTGTTATAAATAAACCAATCATGCATGAACCACTAAAAAATACAAGTATACAATAGTAAACTAAAAGGGAAAAGGTACAAAATACACAACCAATCGGAAAAGTGCTACAACCTAGTAGTAACTAAAAATGGGAAACAACTGAGGGAGCCCCTCTCTATGATCTCAAGCTACAACCACCATACACGGTCTAATCACCCACATCCTTATGCTCCTTTCAAGTCACGATCAACTTGTATGTCAACTGAAAAATGAACGACGTGTGCTGAAAAATTCCATCCATGGGTGAGTATTAAAATACTAAGTTGGATGCCCTAAAATGGAGGAGTATCTGTATGATATACTCTAAAAATAAATGTAGTATATTGGATAGGGTACAATAAAAGAGAGTTGAAAGAGTATAACTCAACCCAACAAGAGAGTTAATGAAAACTCATCCAGACCCAAGGATCTAATAAGAGTGGGGAGGTGAACCCCTCATTAAGTTTTCTCTTCCTATATCAGGATAGATGATTCATCCAACCATGAGAATATAAACACAGATAGCATGTGAAATACCTCTTCCTTCACTGAATCACCCAAAAAAAGAGTTAAAATGACCCACGATGTTGGTATAGTAAGAATATGTATATATATGCTAAGTCAAATAAACCCAAATAGGGAGTAATGGGATCTCCATATCATAGATTAGAAAAATAATGTGAGTAAACAATAGCTCCATGTAAAAAAAATATTCAATTCCCAACACCTCTTTATCTTCCCAGGGGTTAAAACGTCAAAGGGACTTATATCACCACACCTCGACGCAATCAGCTTTGGGAATCACTGACTCCCCTTCATAGTGTTAGGTCGCATCACAAGGATGCATCTCGATAAGGAAAGTTACCCTCATCATCATGAGTCTATAGTTATTTCAATCAATTCCACGCTAATGGGAAAATTCAAGCCATGATACACTACTTAGAAAAATCATGCCACCCCATGCTACATGGAAAATTCAAGACATTCTGTGCTACAGGTCAAATTCAATACACATATCAATACTAGGAAAATTCAAGCCACTTTTGTCCTTGGGTGTCATCTTTGGGCATGCCAACCCAGAAAATCTTGTATCTTATCTCTTAAAAATTATTCCCCACTCACACAAAAGTTGATGTTGACCTAAGACAAGGATTCTAATCTAACATAGGGGAAATATCTTCCACTGATACTCTTATCATGTATCCAAAATTAATTAGATCATAAATAAGGATCCTCACAACCAAATTGATCACACTATTGTGATCCTTGTGGAGAAACATGTAATGCAGAATATCCACTCACTCCAAATGGACATATGATATAAAAGTTGTATTTTTCCTAATTACGATCAAGAGAAATCATGTGGGGCCCTTTCCTTGGTCAAGAATCAATTTGTGTAGATCACACCATTACCATCATCATGAAAAAACACCCAATTGAAACTACTCAATCTTCCAAAAGGGATACCCATCGAAAAACTACATTACACCACAACACGTCAAAACTAGGATAAGTGGGTCCAATACTATATATTTAGTTTAAACAATAGAAATTGGTATTCAAAATTGCATTTCAATGTCAGGATCCCAACCCCATTGATGGCATGCTAAACTGATTCCATATGGATGAGTTACAATTGATGTAATATTTCCGCAACATTATTATTATTATTATTATTATTATTATTATTATTTATTTTGTGGATATGAGTCACGAAGAAGAAATTAAATTCTAACATTGGTCTTGAACTGATTTCCATAATGATATGGTAACATTGTTGTTGTTGGAACTTCTATAGGACGTCGCACATAGTAATTATGATGGGTCAACGATATAATAATAATTTTCAATCTATTATTTATCGTGAGTTTTTTGGCCCCAAGAAATGATTGAGATTAAATTTCTGGAAAAGGCCATAATATTATAGGATTCTGAATGGGGTTACACTGCTACTGACAACACGTCAAACAGATTCCACATGAGGGAGTTACGAGAGTTTAAATAAATATTATTATTGTTGTTTTATTTTCTTTTCTTTTCTTCTCAATGGGATTCCCCTCCCCCTAGATTCTATGCTATGTCCCCACCCTATTCACCCAACTATCACCCTTAGGCCTCCTCACATTTTCCACCTTCCACCTCTTCCACTATGCCGAGGGCCATAGATTGTCTTCCCCTACTACTCTAGCTGGACCACCCTCATCTACTTGGTCACCTCGGACTCACCACCCTTCTCCTTCCCGGGCTGCCTCACCCAACTCAGTCATTCTAGACCACCTTTTCGTGATTCCACACTACCACACTCATCTAGAATCTACTACTTTACAACCATCAGAGCCACCCCTGCTACATCGACTGTGTCAGATCCCCTGCCTACATTGCTTTGCTCATAGTCGGATTGCATGAAGTCGTGTTACCTTCGGTGAGAAAATGTACCTCTCATTCAAAATGGTTTGCTTAAAAACCATTGAATTTTATATACTCTTTTCATGATGATCACGAAACTATGATCCTCTAATGATTATGGCACCATTATATGAATCTTCCCTTATTCTGGCCCCCAGATCGGGCTTAGGTCTCCTGATAATTATCAAACCACGATCCTTGAGGATTCCATGGTGATAAACTCAATGAAGGAAGGGGGAAAAGAACCATAAAGACATATTAATTCATAATCGGAGGAGAATTCATTTCGTGGTGGTATATAACAGGGTAACAGTGTTAGAGAAATTCTTAATCAATAGTAAATTCTTACTTGGGCTCAGGTTGAGTTTGAAATCAAGGGGTGCAGATTGAAGAATATATTGAAAAAATGATCAACATTTAATTTAGTGTGTATGTTCACAATGAACGATTCCTACCTATATTTTATAACTTTTTGTTGATATAGAGCATGTTCATTGATGGAGGAGGATTTTATGCTTCACTTGAATCCTTATATATCCAGGGGTTCAACGTCATTCTTCTTTCATCGTTCGTCAATGGGAAGGAGAGGGGGTGATGATTTTCATCATTATAAAGAACACAATCATGAGGTAATTTTAGAAAGATAGAATATACAACCATAAATTAGGGGAATATATAAATATAATAAATAATTAATCCATAATTAAATTATTTAATTACTCAAAAACTATGCCACATAAGCCGATCTACTGATGCCGACAAAGGTTATAACTTTCCTAGGGTAAAACCCATATTCTGAACTCATCATTGGCGTCAGATTTCCCATCTAAGTTCATGTATATGAGTTATTCTAGTTTTGAGTTATTAGATGACGATATTAATAATTTGATTGATCTGGCTAACATACAGCCATTGAGCGAGGGGTTTGAACGTCTCACGCTAACTCATTTTATGTCGCTCCTAGGGGAAACACACCATTCTGGACCCAACAGTGGTCTAATATTTCTAATCCAATCATCCTTTAAGAGTTATCCAATTTTCATTTATAAATTGATCATGTGTAATAGAAATCATATTTAATATTATTATAAAAATATAATTCTAGGAACACCGGGCCTCAAAATTTCACATCATCTCAATGCCGAGCTCTGGAATAGTATTTAGAAATATTTCAATGATTAATTAGGAAAAAACTAGGTCTCTACCTCCAATGTTCTAAAAAGACTATAAGATGGAATAATAATATAAAATAATTATTATAAATGTTCACATATGGTTCAAAATTTTCCAAAATCATCCATGATACCTGGTTATTGGATAACCAAGTCATTCGGTACATAACTCGGTAGGCATTCGTAATCCCCACTACTTGGTGTCTAGCACTATGAATCAGACAACATAAAAGTTGGAATGAATTTTCCACAACCAAAATTAATGAATGATAAAAAATTAATTATTTATACAAGAAAAACACATAGTGATAACTATAATTTTTGAATCTCACCTTGTTATTACATAAATATTTCAATACATTGTTCTAATCCTAGGATCATTTCATGTTTAGTTTCATATAAAAAATGAACACAATACATTAATATGTAATTAATTATTATAAAACACAAGAAAGGATTCATCATAGGTTCATCATATGTTAATTTACATCATCTCAAAAAATTTTGACATACATAAATGCAAGTGATGGGAATACAGCCTAGTAAATGAAAATACAATGGAAACAGATTACATGTGGTTGTAAGGAAAAATCAAAAACAACTTAAAGAATACCATTAGGGAATGAACAATAGAACAAGAGGTATATAATAAATAAAATAATATTAATTATAACATGTAAATGTTGCCAAAATATTTAATTAAACCATTCATAATCATGTCACCAACATTTATAACTATGTTGTCACAAAAATTAACTATGTTATTCACCAGGGTATTGTAAAAACTTGTCATTAGTACGTATTAAATTCATAACCCAATGAATTAGATATAAATTAGAGATCATTGTTCATATGTATTAATTTATTTGATACATATATATTATTATAAATCATTTCCTAAATAAATCATATAGAATAAAATAATTGAGTTTCATATAAAAACATGGTGTTTAAACAAGATGGGTTTAAAGAAAAGATCATAATATCATTAGTATCCAACAAAAAATTCAAGTTTGGTTTCCTATATGTTAATATAAGAATAAAATATGTTATTATGACATATAATTGAATAACCTATAAGAGAAAGTGTTTCGGGTTTTCATAAATGAAAATAACATAGGTTTTTGAGAAATAGAGATAAAATTTTACATGAAAATTTAGCGACATAACATGTAAGGATCATTGTTATAGAAAAAATTATAAAAAGAGGGTAAAATGGAATCCTATTCATAAAATAATATTAATACATTAAAGTAAGATAATGAAATGAATTTATGAATATTTTATGAAAATATAAAGTACATATCATAAAAAAGGGAGCATGGATGGTAAATGGAATTTGAGATTTCCCTTACCTTGAAGAGTGTTCAAAAAACCTGAGGATTTAGGACCTTGGGGGCTTAAATATACCTTTTATATACAAATTGGGAAGTATATTTATAATAGATTCATGGTGTATGAATTAAAATGGAATTTAAATGGATGAATGGGTGGGTATTTATTTCAAAAGAGTATGATTTATTGATAATATCCATGGACACCTAGGTAGTGGTTAATACAAAACACACGATCTCACTAATTGTATTTTCTCATGGTATTATAAATATAGAACACCTATTATGATATATTACACTAGAAGAGTTGAAAACAATTTCATATGACTAATTACATCATTATTATGTAACTAATCATAGAATAATAATCAAACTATGTTTTTACTATTCATGATAAATTAATGTATTTTAGAAAATTATTGTAAATTTACCCTAAAATAATTTAAATGTGTTTATTTAGAAAATGATCCTTATTTAATCATTATAATTATCTAATAATGTGAAAATTATCTTTTAAATATATAAATACTTGTCTATTAAATATATTAGTATATATAAAATGCTTGGTAAAATGAAAACAAAAAAATTTGTCACAAAAAAAATTAAATTATTTTATCATATAAATTTAAATAATAGTATATTAATCATTATATTTCATTATGAAAACATATTCATAACATAATATTTTTCTATAATAATTACCTATTCTCAGAAATGTAAAATCCTTATCCAAAAAAATTACCAATTTCCATATGAAATTCATTAAGAAAAACGATTCTTAAAAATGGAATGATGGAGAAAATATTTATATAATAGATCTTCACATTATGTAACTAGTAACTCACCCCATAACCACTTTTTATACCTTAATATTCCTTGAGAGTATATGTGATGTTTTGGAAGATTTTTGGGGTTCTTTGGCTAACATCAACCACATTGTAATTTACACTAACTTGGATTTCTAATGAAGTAAACTATGTTTAAGATTAACATATTGAAGCTCGTTTTGGGAATGGTCAAGAGTAAAGCCCAGTGATGAAACCACCCTCCCAAAATTGAAAAATGGGCAACAAATGGAATTAGCATACTGTTTTAGGGAATTGAAAATTCTTTTTGTAACAATTTTCAATTGTAAATTTTTACTTATAAACTATAATGATAAAGTTAAAATTATTATCAATAGTATATTTCCTAACGGTCATTAAAAAATGGTCATATAACAGTCAAAACTCGATGGTTAAATTTCAAAATTATAGTAAGTTATTAATTAAAGAGATATATTTTTGTTGAGTAAAATATTATATAAATGATTATCAGGTATGATTAATTATTAAAAATGTTCTGGTTGTTAAATTCTTCCAATTTTAAGAGATTTTTCCCTAAAACATCAACTCGTTAATTGTATTAAGAAGAGTTGTCGGAAATTTTTCATCATTGTTTCCTCTAGTTCTCCTACTATTTCTTCATAATTTTGGCCCGTCCACAACAATTTAATGATGTGGGTAGTATTATTAGGAAAATCCATGTACCTATAGTCCCAATTATCCACTATATGCTCATCATAATAGAGGTCATGTTCTAGTTGTACAAATTTATGATTCGGTACATTTGAAGGGTGGGGTATGTATTTCCTCAAGAGATATACATGTAATATATCATTAATATGAGTTAGATTTTTAGGAAGTACAAGATTATTGTCCAATTATCCTTTGTGGTCATTGATTTCATTGGGACCAATATACCTGGGGATGCATTTCACTTTCTTCCCAAACCGAATTACTCTGTGAAAAGGTGAAATTGAACAGGAGAAATTATTACCTACATCAAAAAACATGTCCCATAAATGTTTGTTATGATTTATATTCTTTTAAATATGGGCAACCATGATGTATTATTGGATGGAATGGATCATTTCAATTATCTCTAGCACATGATCCGGACCAGGAAACATTGTCTCTCCAACAATTTCCAAAAAAGAATGAGTTTTTCATCACATTCCTTATAGATCTTCATAGGGCATCATTTTAATATTCAAATGGATGTTGTTTTTGTATGATTACTCAACCAAGGGGGGATATTGATACCATATATCATTAAATTCCATTGAGCTTGTTTTCAAAATGTCCGCATGATGTTGAATAGTCCTTTATGATTAGCCATCATTTTTGTGGTCATAGTCCATACTAAAATTAAATTTGGAAGTCATAGAGTGTTGAATACTTCTCTGAAAATTTTATATGAACCATGGATAACAATAAGATATGATAGAGAGTGGTACCATATTCTACCTTACCACTTCATTTACGTATATCATTCGATGTTATTTAAGAGAGAAATCCTCTTGAATTTTGAGGAAATGAGGACTCTTGTTTATTAAATACAATATAACCCATATCACATAGTTCATTTTGATATTTTCAGAAAACCAAGTAAAAATTCCATAATGATATTATCCTACTTCCATGTTGGTATGGGTAGTGTGTATAATACCACTTTAAGAAGGTGGTTGTCTTCCTTCACTTGATGACACACTAAGAACCTTTTACTTTAATCAGTAATCTCCCTTTTCATGTTATCCCACCAATAATGATCAGGAAGTTCCCAATACATTTTAGTTATTTTAGGATATATAGAGAAAGTAGAAAGATGATATTTATCCATTAGACCTTTCTTTATTTTTTGAATATATGGAACTCATGGGTGTGTTTAAAAATTCAATACAACTTCCGGGTCAATATTGAACTTAGGAAACATCCAACCCTTCATAGCCTCTATCTTCATTTTCAATAAAAGATATACTTCCTATTATTACATTATCTTTTATAGTAATGTTAGTTGAGAAATAATTTGGGATAGGGTTGATTTTGTACCTTTCCTTATAATTTCCATTTCTAGAATTATTAGGTCTTCGATCAAAGGTTCTCCTTAAATCCTCATCATAGCAAGGACAACATGGTCTCTCTTACTTAACACATTAGTGAATTTGTTTATCCTCTATGATGATATTCAATTGAACAATAATAGTATTTAATATTTTAATACAATATAATTGCTATCATGTTCAATTCCATTGGTGTGAAATTATAAATTAAACATTGATGATATGTTTATATATCACATTTATCCAAATAATAATAGCGCCCATATCGAATTCTATGTCATGTGTAGAATAATTCTTCTCATGCAACATTATCTATCAAGATTTATATGCAATCACCTTATCATCATTCATGAGGATGAACCCAAACCCTTTCACAGATTCATAGAGAAAAACAAAAAATATTTCTCTGATAGGACATAGATTTAACACAAATGCAATATCCAATTACTTATTAAACTCTTGAAAACATTACTCACAATCATTTTTCTAGATGAACATAACCCTTTTTTGGGTTAACAAGGTCATTTGTATTATAAATTTCATGGAAATATTTTCACAAACCTGCTATAATATTCTTTTATACCAAGTGATGTAGGAATCTCGGTTACTATTATAGTATGAGGCCATTTCTCCAAAAACTACTGTCTATGTAGTATCAACAGACATTCCATCATTAGTTACAATGTGGATCATGAAATAAACAAGTTTTTATCAAAATTAAAATTTAAGGAACATTAAAAATAGCTTATCCTTCCCCAATGTTTGAATTATTAACCTTTGATGATCCCAGTTGTCTTCATGAATTTGGAAATATATCAGAATATAATCAATAAAAACTACCACAAAGTTATCAAGGTAGTATATAAGGACTCTATTCCTAACATATATATATATATATAGAAGGAGAATCAGTGAATCTAAAATTAATAACCACAAACTCATACTGCCCATATCTTGATCAGAATGAGTTGTTTGGACTATATTTTTTATTCATCGACAATTGATGATAACCAGATCGATGATCCAGTATATTTAAGAATTGATCCCCAGAAATATTGTCAAATAAAATATAAATTCTTGGAAAAGGGTGCATTTCCTTCACTATGATCTCATTATGTTATATATAATCAATATATAGCTTCTTTGATTCAAACTTATTCCTAAAAAATAGATTATTTTCTCCCTACAGAGAAACACTATGTCAGATAAAATGCATCCCCTAATGATTAGGGAGATGCTTATTTAATTCCTCCAGCTCCACAGTTACCATTCTATATGGGGTCATTGAAATAATATCGGAATCCTGATTTAGCTTAACGGACAATTGTACATCTATTTTTTTGGGAGGTCTAGTTAACTACTCGAGAAATACATTAATGTATACCTGAATGATGGGGACATTCTCTATCTGTATACATTAATTTCCATCTTCATCTTCACTTAGCATTTTCGTAAATAAGGCAATGAGAGGTGCTTACAGGCAATGATTTGGTCAAGATATTTTTCCATTGAAAATAAATTTAGGTTGTCCATTTATTCATAACATGAATTCCATTCTTCTGAAGATGATCTTAGTAATATACATTGAGATCCATTTCATCTATAGTATAATGTCTAATTCCATAATTGGAATGACATCACAATTTTTTATGATATTATTCTAAAAAATGTAAATACTAGCATTTTTATACCCTTTTGACTCTTATATAGTCAATCCAACATTCTTGACGAATAATTATAGTTTTATTTGTTCAGGGATTGATTCCATATTCATTTCAAAACTGTAGGAGATAAAAGAATGTGTAGACCTAGAAGCAATTGATGTACATGCTATCTTTGAGAGAACAATGATTGTACTTGCACATACAAAATTTTGAGCTCAAAAAACAAAAATCATGATAGAAAAATCTTGATCACTCTTCCTTGGCCTATGATGAGATTGATTGTTGCTCCCCTAATTAACATTGAATTTGGACTGTGAATGAGGATGTGACCAAGATGTCCACATAAGAATCATTGGACTTTAGTTAGGGCCTTCACCATCTTTCATTTTTCATTAATATTTATTAGTGGATTCATCACCTCACTATGATAGTTTCAAAAAATATTAACATCTCCTCCACACATGTAACATTTCATGCTCCCGAACAAGATGTTCCTTGAATTAGTTATCCCAAATTTGTTTCATGTGGGAAGTTCCACATTCATTCATCCTCTTCCTTGATCAAATCACCTCCCAAAGATTATCTCCAATGATTTATTCTTTTCATTAAATATATGGGACTATTGCGTCTCTCTGAAATGTAGTTTAACATTTATAGCACTCCTCCAGATCCCTTCATAGATGTCATAGTGTTTTTTGTCTCGATTCCTCTGTTGATGGGGTCCTATTACACCATTGAATCTATCAAACATCACATTATGATCAATGATATATATAGATGTATAATTGGAATCTTATGTGAAGTCTATATCAAAGCTTCCCAAAAATTCATTTTCCATCTTCTCATCTCAAGTAATTCCTTCTTTGTGTTCATTCACATCGAATGAGGGAAATATTATTTGAAAAACATTCCATTGAACTATAACCACACAGAAGCTTCAATATCCCCACTTGTATTTTTTTTACCAGTTACCACCACTGATCAGATTTTACATTTATGTGGTAAATATCCAAGGTTACTTTCACTTGTTGCAAACAACAGTGTACATTGCAGATCTTTTCTATAAAGCTTATCAACTATTCAAAAATCAAAGGGACAGTAGATCCCTTGATCGAAGGTGGTCATTAAAGCAAAAAGGACTCTAAAAAATGATATTACCATTAAGGAAAATCTAGAATATCTAATTTATTAATGCTTATTGTCATTATTCACTTCATTTTATTCGTCATTATCATAACGTTTTTCATTTCCACTTCCATCAATAGGCATTCAACACCTCGTGCATTGTGCCCACCTATAATGTATTTTATCAAATTTCCCTCTATTTATAAAAGAAGAAAAAAATAGTGATCTTTTTTATTTAGTATTATTATAATCAGATATGAATTTAATGTCTTAGAAATTAATTCATATATATATATTATTATTTCAAATAAAATTACATTTTCTGTAAAACCTTCACAATGGATCATTATAAGATTTTCATTAACCAAACATATCACATGAGACTGTAAAAAGATGTGCATATTGAAAACCATTTTCATTTACTAGGATACGCTATGTCATAACCAATCCTCCTTATCGAATTTCATACCCCTATGTGCATATGTTCTAGAACACCATCCAATTTATTGTATCTAGATAGAGATTAATTTTCCCCGAAACCACTTACATAATACATTACAAAATAAGAATATGTTTTACAATATTTTAAAAATTATATAAGGTATTATTAATAATTTTAAATCATAATTTTCATAAGTAACTAAACCACACTTTCATACAAACTATTTTACCCCATAATTTTATTATATAAAATTTCACCACATTTTATAAAACATTGTATCTTTTGATGTTTAGTTTATTTGAAAAAAGGTACATAATATATGAAAATATAAAACATAATTTTAAATAACATGTAAGGCTTAATTATAGGTTCGACCTATGTTCATTAACTATATCTCATAACCCAGGGACATACATAAACGGAAGAGTGAGAATAAGGTCTAGTAAGGGAAAAACAATGGAATGATTTGAGATGTGATCGTGGCGAAAAATCAATAAGAACAAGAGGATTATCATTATATCATGAATAGTAGAACATGAATTATATAATAAATAAAATAACCTGAATCATAATTTGTAAATGTGGGTACATCAATTAAATGAGTCATTAAATGAAAAATTCCTAGGTTTTAACACTGTGGTTTAATTAAATTACCGATGATGTTCACTTTGGTATTAAAGAACATGTCATATCGAGAAATTAAATTTTTTACACAATTCATTGGAGAAATATTATGGGAAACCCTTAATATGTACAAATAAATTTGAACCAATATGATCATAATAAAAATTTCGTAAATATCCTATGGAAATTGAAATAAATGGGTTTCATATAAAAATAATTTCATTTTAAAAAGAATTGTACGGAGAAAAGATCTTTATATCCTTATTAACCCATGAGAAAGGAATTTCGGATTCATGAATATTAATACCAAAATATACATTTTAATTTTGAAATCTAGGTGAATGTCCCTATAAAATAAATAGATTGGGGAATTCCAAATATAAAATAAGATAATTTATAGGGAAAATTAAAGGATTTTTTAGAAGAAAATTTGGCAGCATAATGGGTATGGAACATGATTTTATAAAACAATAAAAATAGTGGGGAAAAGGTTATAAAAATAATGAAATATTATTAATACAATAATGTTATAGAATAACAAGGAAATAATATCATATTATAAAATTGTGAAGGACACAACACATAAAAAGGGAACTTGAACAGAAAAGAGAAGTTGAGATTTACCTTTCCTTGATGAGTGTTCCTAAAAAAAGAGGATCGAGAACTAATGTGCATTAGGAAACCTTGTGAGGACTCCAAGGGGGGAAGAACTCTTAGAGAGTCCTATATAATTTATTTTAAATGAATGGAAATTTATAATGGGTGGGTATTTATATTAATAAAGTAGGATTTTATTAATCATATCCTTCGACACCAAGGTAGTGGTAAATGAAAAACTGTGGGAATTCCCATGGTATTTTCCCATTGTATTGGAATCTTGGGATGCCTATTATAATAATTTAATCTTCAATATTGTAACATTATTTTATATTACTTATTACATAAATATTATATCATTAAACATATAGAAAAACTCAAAATGTAATTTTACTATTAAAAGAAAATTAAATTATTCTACAAAATTTTCATCAATTAAACCTATCAATATTTTTATGCGATGATTTAAAAAATATGTTTATTTTAACATAATTAATCATTAAATATGCGAAAATTAACATTTAAATATTAAAATACTAATTTAAAAAATATAATAGCTGATAATAAATACATTTAAAATGGAAATTAATATTTCTGACACATGAAAATAATAAAATTATATTATCATATAAATTCAAATAATGTTGTTTTAATCATAAAATTTCATTAATATTAATATCATTCAAAATATGGTATTTTACTATAATAATTAATTTTTTCTGAAATGTAAAATCACTATGATAAAAAAAAATTCCAACTTCTATCTCACTTTTATTATAATCTACTATTCTAATCATGGAAATGTTTGAAACACAATATTATTTATAAAATGTAAATAAGATCAATTAACTAAGGTATCTACACTTAACCCATTTTTACATCTACATACACCCTTAGATTAACGTCTAAAATGGTGTTAGCTTCATATGGTGCCACATCTAACATTGACTGAGTTGTATTATCCACTCACTTGAACATCACTTCTTGTAAATTTCATTCAATATTCCCTTTCTGAAGCTCACCTTGGAAATTCTCAAGATTGAATCCCAATAATGAAACCTTCTACACATGATCTAACAAATTGCATTCAAATGTAATAACCTTACTAGTTGAGGCCATCGACTCTACTTTATGTAAAAATTTTCTTTTATAAAATGTTTGCTTATATACTATAGTGATAACCTTATACCTTCTATCAAGAGTATAGTTATGAATTGAAATATTTGACAACAATAATATATTTATTGAAAATTGATGGTCACTTTTCAAATTTTACTCACATCATCATTAAAGAGATGTAGTTATGTTGAGTTCAATATAATATAATATTGATTTTCATGAAATGTTCATTATTCACAATGTTCAATTAATTATAATAATAGATGTAATGCAAGCCAAAAATACCTAATTTTAAACCTCATCTACCATATTAATAGGATAAAAACTGAAGTATGATAATATAGAACTCTCCAAACCGAATGATTAACAGCCACTATCACCTCCATGGTGTATTTACCCTTTCTTATAACCGAAATATTATAATATACAAATACCTAATGCATCATGTGGGGCATGAGAAAAAAATATCAACATTGACTCAGTTACTATTTCATAAAATGATTAAATGATTAAATTAACCTCATAAAACATTGAATTTTAAAATAAATATCGAATGAAGTTCAAAATAATATTAAAACCCCCATACTTTACAATTATAAGGATGAAATTATTTTTGAAAAATTCGATCAATAAAAACATTATATTAAATTTTTTATATAAATTCAGATGGAATGACTACTAGAGTATACAAATAATGGAATATATTTCAAATAAATACAACTAGAAAAATCATCATCTACCGAGTGGTATGATTATTCCATGTTATGGTATCGTCACACATTAATAAAATGATAATGGAAATGTGTACACACATCATTTTGGGCCCAGTTATGGGGGACTCTTGTACATCCTATGAAGGAGTAGAATTTTCCAAACAATTTATGATAGAGTTTTAAACTTTCAATATGAAGCTATGGAATTCCCATTATAATGTGTTTATCCCAAAAAAATCACTAAATACCATGACAATAATGTAATATAATAGAAATCAGTGGTGGGAATTTTTTTAGTACTACATTAAATATGATTCATAACATTCTCTATTTTTATATTCAAAATAACATTTAAAACTAAATGTTGGGTTTTTAATCAATTAATTTATATTTCAAGGATAAAACCACTGGGTATAATTAAAAATAATTTAATAAAATTTTCTTGAAAACCAATTTGAAATTAATTTCATCAAATCAATTTCACAATTAAAATTCTATAGTTAAATTAAAAAATTTAATTTAAACAATTTTAGTCAAATTTCAAAACACATCCCAATTCAATTGAAATGTGTGGTTTTTCCCAACATCATGCAATATCTAATTTTAAATACCCAATTCAGTGGAATTGTATTTTTAATAAACTAATTGGTATAAATTATATTTAAATGAAAATATATTAAATTTATATCATGAAAGTTAGGGTTAGTAAAAATATTACATCATAATTGAACCACCTACCATGGGATAACATGATCGTGAAACACCAAGCATATATTGGGGAACTCAAATGAATATTGAAGGAAATGACATCTAAGAATAAAACCATGTTTCGAGATCTGAAACAGTGGGTATTAAATCTTCCAACAACATGGATATTAAAAAAGGACGGGGGAGTAAATATGTGAGAAGGGGAGAAAGCAAACCCAAATTGAAATCTTACTAGGATGAGATCAAACATCATTCTCCTATCATAAATTATCATTCCGAAGGTATTAGATTGAAAAATATCATTTTTAGATCCTCCATAGAGGAATAAAATTCTAGGTGGTTATAAAGTCCCATCGGTGACATAAAACATGGGTTTAACAATTTTAGAAATTAATTTTTTGATTAAAAAATCCCATACAGATGGTTTCTTGGGCAGTGCTTTGTAGTTAAAAATACCATAAACACTAAATGAGTTCCCTGTTAAATGGGGTTTCATAGTTTCTCCTATGTAGGAACAAATTTTTTAAAACCAATATCAAGAAGTCGAGACACTCACTTCCTCTGTTATGTGGTTTATAATAGCTGGGAGAATGGATTGGGAAAACCATTCTCTAACTAGGGACAACCCAAATGCCCTTGAACATTTTAAAATATTCATACAAATCACTCTTAAAATGAATCAAAATATAATAATGATAAAAACATAGGTTTAGTAATAATATAAAAAATATACATGATGTTATAAATTTTATACCATTTACCACCAAGAATGATTTTACTATTCAATAATATTTCAAAAATCATCATATGTTGTTGGCCATTGATTTTTTTTTACATTTTTCAACTTCAAAGAATCTATTAGAGTATTATTGGAAAGAATATATTTATATGAGTTAGATATATAACATATAGAAATAAATTTTAATAATTAATATTCGACTATGTTGATTTCATTCTCCCCCATATAAAAAATTTGTATGTTTCTCTTATTGTAGTTGGATATGTATTTAAATTTTATAATATGATAATTATTTTATAAAATTATTATCCTATTAATGATACATGGTAATTAACCTGTTGATGGTATTATAATTCTAATATATTTTTTTTCCTATAATGGAATTCAAAATCCTTCTATATATAAATCAACCAGGATTTAACATTGAAATATTGTTGTGATCTATAGTATGAAAATATTTTATGTATTACCATTCTAGTGAAGAATATATATATATATATATATATTAGTCTATGTATTTAAAATTGGATAAATAATCATTTGTGTAAAAATATAATGAGCCCAATGACTATGTAATTTCAATAATTCATGATCTTTATTACTTGTTTTAACAAATAAATGGACACGATTAAATATTATTTTAAATTTTCTTACATTACTCATTACGCATTATCTTATTCATCATGAAGTGGACACAATGTACTCTATATTTATATATATAAGTATAAATATTTAATACTAGGAGTTAGTAAAAAATTTATTACTCTTAATTTGTAATTTATATAGTATTATGTAAGGAATTATTATATACTATAAAATCATTCCTATATAATCAGAATAACATTCAGTTTAGAGAATATTTTTTCTGAAAAATAATCGATTTAATAAATTTTATGTGATAATGAGTTAAATTTTTTTTCCCTTCTCCATATAGTTCAAGTGACCCATAGTCATGAATGTAAATTTAATTCACTTTTAATGGAGTTTGATTTCTAAAACTGGACTCAAATAGTCATCCATCTTATATTTTTTTCTAAAGAATCATTTTCTTATGAAGTGAATTTTTAGTTGAAAAAAATATAAATTTGGGTGAAAAAAATCATAAATAGACAAATAAATTCAATGATAAATAATGATTACCTAGGATCTAAACCCAAATTTAAAATCATTATATTATATTATTAATCTAATGTTATCAATAATTCTATAAAACAAAGTGTGAAAATAAATATCCCCAGAAAATCATATCAAATATATAATTTTTCTAAATTAGTCATAATTTAGATTTCCTTCTAATGATGTAATGATGTGAAATATAATGGTATTGTAACTAGTGATATTTTGGAAATTAATATATGAATCGATAATAATAATTTATTAAGATGAGTAAGTATAATTTGAATCACCTAAAACATATATCTTATATTGAAAAAGTGATCTTCTAACAATGATGTTGGTTTTTTAATACCATTAAATATAATATTCATATATTCCATTGATTAAAATTGTAGATAAAAGAAACAAATTTCATCGATAATGTCCATAAAAAATCGATGAAATGGTAATTTTTTGTTAATATATTACATTTACAAAATTTAATCATTAAAAAATATGGTGCCTAAGTCATATATATTCAAGAAAATTTTATTAATATTGTGTACATGATTAATGTTTTAATTTATAAAGTATAATAACATCACGTGTATATAAATGAAATCTAGGAATGATAGACTTTATCAGACTATATGTGCTACAATATAGTATATTAGGCACCCACAAAATCCTACTCTATTGATGTTTTGTGGAATAAACATCCATAAAAATATAAAATAAATGATATCAATATGATTTATATTTTTGTATAATTTTATTTTATCTAATATATTCTTCTCTATGATTTTTTATAGAATTTAGATCATCTTGGAATAATATAGCCAAACAGAAAATAGAATCATTTGGTGGATTTATGTTTGAATTTTAATATTAATCTGTTTTGTCTTTATCTTTTTTATATCATAATAATAGTAATTCCTCAAATATTAATCTTGTCTACTAAAATTTTCAGGAAATATGTTTCTATTTAATAATTCACCACTTAATTTTTATCATCTATAATTGGAACATCCCCTCCATTCTTTTGTTAATATAATATGAATATATTAATCATTAATTTATCAAACCATGAAAAATCATTAAACATTAATTTATTCACCTTATATAATAAATGGTTATAAATTTTAAAATTATTTTATTCTCATAAATTTCACTTTTATATTTTTTATATTTTTTCTATTTTTTATAAAAAACTTCACATTATACTATATATAATTTTAATTCATCATAGGTTTAAATATATTTTCCCTCTTATTCTATATAAAATTAATCATATGATGAAAATGTGAATTCGTCTCATTATGGTAACTTTTACATTGTAACTATAGATACATTGTCCATGAGAACAATTCCATTCATAGGATCTTTAATGAAATGTTGGGACTCTCCAACTACCATTAGATTCATCTGATAAAATTTCATAAAATAAACAATCATTACAATTTAACGTATAAATACTTTCAATACATCATATATATCCTTCATCATTAAACATTCAATTGATTATTTTTTTCTTACCATTGAATGTGATGGTTTATTATAATGTGTCAATGACCTTAACCTTGATAATACATATTTTATAATGAATCTATTATATATATTTTTTTGATATGATAATCCCACATGAAATGATTATTTTTTTATCATTATTATTGTCATTTTTTATGTTCACTGTTTTTTCTATCCAAATAACAATAATTATATGATTATATGATATGAATTTTTAAATAATATAGATGTTCGAATACATTATTTGGATCTTGATTCTTCAGAATATGGGTTAAATACAACCTCATTATTTTTTCATTTTATGTATTTCCTTTCAGTTGATATTAATATATCATTATTGATAAATTTAAGACACCAACACATAAATACTGATATTATTCATATCATATTTAACCATCTATTCAGATTAACACTTCATTTGTACAATATTAAAAATATTTTAGAATACTGGGTCATATAACATTTTCCCCACATTTTGACAGATTATTATTTATATTTTTGATAATGTGCACATGAATTCATGAAATACTCTTAATAGAAATAAATTAAAAATATTGATAATTACGTTTATGAATTACTCTTTCTAATTATCATATATAAAAAATATATAGAATTAATAAACAAAATATTTATCAAGAACAATTTAGTACTTCAATAATAGAAAATGTGACCATAAGTTTTCCATTAAATATCATGTAAAAACTTATTTGTAAAAAATATTTTTAGTTGAAATTATGGAAACTCAACTAAAGTGAATCCAAGAATATTGTTTTCTTTATTTTGATAATTTTATATAATAATTAGATATTTTTTAACAGTTGTATTGATCACACTTGTCTCCAAATATTCACTTTAGTACACATAGTGTCCACAATCAAATATCCATGTTCAATTTTTTAATGAATTATCTAATTTTCCATCATGAATGACACCATCCATAACTAAAAAACAGAATTCCAATTCATTTTTTTAGCGTGATAAAACTATTTAAATATAATATAAGAAAAAAATCATATAAACACAAATGTGACTAAATAAATAGTTAAAAAATCATTGACATCAAGATACAATATTTGAAACCAAGAGTTAGTCTAAAGAGTTAGAGTGAAATATCATTATAATATGTAGTGAATTATAATGTAAACACAGAGACAAATTTTCAACTGACTCTAATAATAATCATAATTAATGATATATTTTTACAATCACTATAAAATATATAATTTTTAATAAATTGAATGGACAAGTATAAATAATTTTATAGAATAATCAATATCTATTAATGCTAATGGTAGAAAATTATTAAAAAAAAATTCAATGTAAGGACAATACTCTCTTTTTTAGATAATATTTTGAATATTTTTAAATGATATTATTTTTCAATCCATTTTCAGTCCCTAATAAAAAATTATTTTTTATTCTATAATGGATATCATATAATTATAACAGATAATATGTATCTCAAATTCACGCTTGGTAGTTTCACAAAAATATCATTGTTAGAAGTATAAAATCTTACATAATAAATCACATTGAAATGAGTGGATCTCAATATATGTTTATGTATCCTATAAATACCTTGATAACTTGGTTTGTACTTTGAGATCTCAAGAACCTTGATCCTCATAAACTATGTCCTTTGTGGAAGGCATCAACCCTGCAATATAAAAATTTGATAAATTAGTGGGATTGGGAAAACAGAATCCATCCTATATTCTCTATTATTTTAATAATTCATCAAAGAGAAATTATAACTAAATTGTTATTATGTGTTCTTATAAACCATTATAAATGAATCTATTATAATATATTTATTCACATTAGTAATATAATAACTCAATATAAAATTTAATTACACAAAATAACTACACAGTACTGTATTCATAATTGTTGTAGTATCATTCATTACACAAATCATAAAAATAAATTTTAAATGAGTATATATATAATTATATTTGATAGATTCCATTTCGTTGGTATCAGTTATGAAAACATCTTATGAAGTACTCTATTGATCGAGGGATATGGATCTATTATTTATGTTTTATGTTTTTAATTCCATCACAACATACAAATGTCTTTTGAATGTATTATTAATAAAACTCAGTGATATAGAACAAAATTCCCTAATCATGAAGAAAATAAATAAATATGCACACCCTAAGTTTTAAACAAAATATATAATGTTAAATTAAAATTACATGACGTGTATTGAGAATTCATAATTTGAAGATATTAATGAATTATTTTATCAAATATAAAATAATATGGAAAATATAGCATATCGATTTCTCTCATCTCTCTATGTTAGACATAATAAGTCAATGTTGTTCTTCCAATCTCGTTAATTCTCTAAAACAAGACCAAACTTTTTTTAAAACACATTAAATATCCATATATATTAATAAGTGATTATTTTTATTCAAACTTCCAATATTATTTGGTATCATTTCATATGTAACACTTAAAATAGTTTAGTAACATATAGCTAAATAAATCAAATCAAACACCAAGAAAACATTCTTTATCATTATAATTCAAATTAAAACAAAATATCATATTATATTAAATCCTTTATTAGAATATTGTGTTCATCCTATCAACATGGAATATTAGAATTTATATCATTACCAAATTCCATGTACCATTAAATTAACCTCACCATTTCTGTATATATCATGTCATTTATTGATTTAAAATACCAATATAACAAAACATCATCGAATTGCATTCTAAAAACCCATTCATAAATTTATAATTCTCAAAATTACATTCAAATTAACAAATTTTATAAAATGGTCTCAAACATCATGTTTATCTCTAAATAAATGATATAAGAATATAGTACCCAATGTTTAATTAATAATCTATAATTCCATGTTTGAGATTCACCCTATGTGACAACCTTTAATCTTATTTGATGAATCGATATATATATATATATAGACATTTTTTCGATGGCCAAAAAATGTAACTATATTCAATTCAATGACCTGTATATCAGTTTCATATTGAATTTTCTTCAATGTTAAATCACTAAATTAATTATATGATATTTAATAGGTGTATAAAATTTCCTAACTCACATGTAAGGACTACATTCATAACAACGCAAATAGTTAATAATTTATTTTCCATTGATCTTGATGACTTATATACGCATAAATATCAATATTTTATGGTAAGTATGTCATATACCATTTTATCTTCTTCAATTCATTTAATCACATTAAAAATATTTGACTTTTATCTTTATCATAATTTTCCACCCCCCCCCATGAACGATTGTATTGTATAAATCCAAATAACTTTTTCAAAATGTATTTCTATGAGTCCATACTTATTATGTAAATAATAAAATAAATAAAACCTTGATAGACTTTTAATTTTCATTAAAATATTCTATTTTAGTTTCCCCATCCATCAATATATTTATTCTAGATTCACACATTAAATTCCATGTCCTCATGTGAAACTGAGATTCAAAACATATTCAGACCATGTGGTATAAATCATTTTTTATTTTCATAGTTTTTAACATAATGAAAGGAATATAAATCATATAGGTTGTATATATTTTTAATCACATATATAATATCAATGTATATTGAAATATATAACACAATAATGAAAATTCATTTAGAAAATAATCTATATAATCTGGAAATTACTCTAATACATCAAAATATAGTTCCAAATATTTCTTCCATGATCATATACATATAAAAATATCTAATAATACAATGATAGGCAATATATGGTTGAAAATTTTCCTTTTATTGAGTCATTTCTGTTTAGATTTGGGATATCTCTCCATTAATATATTATTACAATTATCATTATGATCTTCGTCACATTCAAACACACACGTACTCAACACATCAACATTCAATTAAAAATGAAACATTATCTGAAAATAAATCCACTAAAAAAAATTATTTATTTTAAAATAATCCATTGGACTTTGATTTCCTTTCATTCATAAATCAATATTCATAAAGTAAATCCAAATAAATTAATTTAATGTGTAATATTATATCATAATAATTGTATCCAATTTTGAAAATAATATTCAAAGAGTTTACTCATTTGATTTTCCTCAACATTTCACCTTTCTTTGTCAAGTAATTTATGAAATAAATATTCTATATCTCAAGAACTAAATGTAATAAATTATTTATTTATTTTGATATTTAAATTGATATTTATATAATCAACATCCTTTATCAATTTCAACCAATTAACATTCCCTCTATGACATCTGTTCTAAATTATTAATTTATAGTTATTAATTTTTTTAATCTTTATTGATTTTTATGAAATAAACATTATTATATTTAAATTTATCTTTTTATCTATTTAATGAACTATTAATATATTAAAATAATTGAACACTTTGATATAATTATTGATTAAAGTTTTAACATGTTAAAGAGATATAAAAAACGATTAAGAACACATTGTTATAACACAATACATGAAATGATATACTAATATAATAATATTAGTTTTACTCATTAGACATAATAGAATCCATAAGTACTTGAAATATGACATTTTTCCTTTTATAATTATCCCACATATTACAAAAATTTAAATTTCTTTATATTGTTAGTGAGTATGAATTTTATTTAAAAGTTTGGTAGTATTATAAATTTTGAAATAAAAACAATTTATGTCATGATTTCCAATAATGTTCTCGTATCATCGTTTTCCATATGAGTATATCCAACCTTTTATTCATTATCAAAATTATAAATAGTATGTTTTCAAATCAATCATCAATTATTGAAAATATATTCATCAAATGAATACTATTTCATTATAGACATTGATTAGTGCAGAAATATTTATAATATATTAATTTTTATATAAGATAAATATAAAACAAGAAACCATAAATTAATATTATGTTCACTAATGAAATATATCCTCTTATATGATCTGTTTATGATAGTAGTTTTTATGAAATTGTATGTGCTCAATTCCAATAATCACATTTTAGAATATTCATCAATTCCAATAGATATTTTAACCAGCATATAAAACCTCATTAGTGATTATTAAATATAGACTCAACAAGGATTTATAAGAAAAATTATATTTATAAAGGGTCTATTTAATAAAAGAAATGAATACTTGTTATGGAATGGATTCAACATTTTCCAATGCATATAGCTTAGAGATCATAACTCAATAAAAAAAATTTGTCATAAAATTACTTTTGTAATAATAAAATACATGTGTAGTGGGATTCTTCCTCAATAGCATCATGTGGGGGAATGTGGATTTTCATGACAAACATTCATGTTTTATAAAACACACTTTAATTCCATATTTATGGGTTTTCTTAAAAGAAAACCTTAATTTAAAACTATTCTATAAATGTACAAATTTAAATTAATAACCATATTTATCTTGGATTACATATACATTGTTATATAAATTTACATTTATCTATTTCACTTCCAAAAAGGATTACTTAAAAAAAATTCTAAGTACACGTGATTAATTTTTCCCTTGATGTTCCTCCACATTATTATATTTTTATTGATGAAAATAATTTGTATTGTTTCATCATTTTCCTATAACAAATCAATTAACACTATGGTGAAATTATCTATCCATGAAAATTATTGTTTCATTATATATCCAACATAAAATTTGTAGAAGAAGCATCTAATATTCAATTAAATGTCATAAATTATTTTTTATGGATTCTAGTTCATTTAAAAATTTAATGTGAATGATGATACATTAATTCAGATCTAGAGTAATTTTAAACCTATATAAATATAATTTTTTTAAATTTGATTTGATTTACTTCATCCAAATAAGCCCCCCTTAGTTTTATGAGTGATATATTTCCTATGGATATCATTATCAATATTCCTAGTAATTTTCATTTCCTAATATTAAAAGATAGTATTTCTAATACACCACTCCACAATATAAAACCAAATAAAACACATCCATGGTATATATGTTGAAAAAATTATGCATAAATATAAAACCACATTAACATAAAAAAATTAAAATTGATCACTTAAATACTCTACAAAAATAGAAATTACTATCCATTACATTTTGATAAATACAATATTAATATTTAGCATCTTTAAAAAATTTATACTCCAATTGAAAATTTCATCTTTTGTAGTCTCTGCTTATTAGGTTTGTCTTGGCTGTTGTCTTCACAGACCCTTTAAAAATTTCAACGTTATTTATTACAATATAATAATTAGGTAATTATATATTAATAATTAATCTATCCCCTTCCTTATAGAATAATATTTCATTCTCGATAGGGCTAAAATTGATATTTTTATTTATATAATGAATTCTTTTTAATCACTTTCCTTGGGGTAATTTATAGTCCAAATAAATGTTATTCGTACCTTTTAAATAAATTTGATTTTGAATCATTTCATGCATCTATGAAATGAATTTTTCATTGGTTATTTCCAATATCTATAATCACCAATTCACCATCATAAATAATAATGTGAATGAATATCGTAATTAATTAATTTATTTATTTTTATTTAAATTTTTTTGTATCTCTCCATTAATAATGCATGTATATACATTGAAATATTTATAGTATGTGGTTCCCAATTATTAAATAAAATAATTTTTGTGTAACAAAATATGTCATTAAATATTAATTTCAATATTTGACTTGCATTTAGTGATAAGATTTGTTTACAAATTTTCTAAAAATAATCACACTATACTCAAAGGTCATTTTCTCATTTTTTATGATTTTATAGTCATTATCCCCCTAATGTTCCCTTACCCATCATGTAATTTTCACCCAATATTATTTCCAAACTTGTGGGAGGCATAAATAATTAAATTTATATAAATAATCCTTAAATAAACATGACTATTTTAAATATCATAGAGGATGTGGAACTATGAATTATTTTACAAAATAAATTATATATAATGTAAAATCATGTTCATAAATAATTTACATCATGAATGTTCATATATTCATTATAAATATGTTTCCAATAATATATGGTATCCAAAATAATTCTCAATGACCAATAAAAACCAAATTATAAACATTTATTAATAATAAATTCAATTTTAATTTATAATAGGGGATATATTTACTCATTTCTCATAAGCATAATATTAGATGATTTTTATGATAAATATACAATAAAAAAACAATGGATCTACAAGCCCAACGTCGTTGTGTGACTAGATTTCTAAAAATTCATCATGAATATAACATACAATATCAATATTTGAAACTCCAAAATGTATTCCTAAATCCCAATAAAAATATAAAAAAACATATGATGTCATTGTGAATATATAAAAAATTGGTCAGCTATAAATCACAAAAATTGGATAAACATGATAATGCAGCATAGCATATTAATCATATGTAATAACATCATTACCTAAAATAAAAGGCAATGAATAATTATATGGGATCATGAAAAAAATAAAACTGAATAATATGATCATAAAATAATCTCATAGTGGAAGCATCATAATTCAATACATCATAAAAATAGGTCAAGTCTCACTGTAGGGAAAACATATCAGGGAGGAGTTTCTATTAAAAGAAAATGTTTAATCATGATTCACACACATTTCACATCAAGAAGAATAATCATTTTCTAACTCATTAGATATATCTATGGGTCCACCCAATATAATAATTATATGTATGTGTTATATATACATATAAATATGTCATTATGAATAATCATAAAAATAGCAATCGAAGAAAACAGGTTATATAATCTTCCCTCAAATCAAAATTCAATGATATCTCATATAAATTAAAATGAATAAAAACTAAAATATTTTCAATTAATATAATTGTAAATAAGAATATTTCTCAAATATGAATATCATTTAAATAAACATCCATATGAATGGGTGGAGATCTAAATTTTTCATTTAACTACTTCAACAATGATTTATTAATATGGTAATGAATCATTAAATATGTTAACATTGTAAATTCATTAAAAACCATATATAAATTTTTATGTGTCTCTAGAAAATAATTATAATATATAGAAAAATTTTTATGTCTAATATCATTTCTATCGATGTTTGATAATATTATATAATACGTTATATGAAATATTAAATCATGTTTACATAATCAAATACATTGGAAGGAGAAGATCAAGATATATCCAAAATTTAAAAGGGTGAATAATCTAGGAAAAAATGTTGTATAAAATATAATAAATTTATAACTATTATATGTCATTATATGGAGATGTAATGTGATATCGAGGAAGACCTTGAATAACCCAAGGGAACAATGGGTGGTTGAAAGAGTTCCCTTAACCCATACCATGATTTGTTCTATAGGATCTTCTAGCAAACTAAATGTTCGTATTATATTTATTAAAAACAATATTGAGAATATAATTAGACTATAATTTATATATTATTACTATTTAATGTTAGTTATTTTTTATTCAATTTAGATAATGTTCTTCTAATCATTACCCCTAGGGTGTTTGTTTCGTAGTAACAAGGTCCTTTTAGTGCCTTCACAAATATTAATGTTTTTTAAAATATAACTAAAAATTATAGTTTACTTGAAATTTTACTATTGTATTTAAAAATATATAAAGTATCTCAATTTATATATGAGTTTGATAAAATGGGTGATTAATTTTGTAGAGTTGTTATTTTTATAGGGTTAGTTCATTTTTGTGGTTCTTGTGATCATCGTGAAATAGGTTCACTTTACATATTTAAATTTTTATTATAACAATATATGAAATAAAATACGTTATTATTAACATATTATCCACATATTTTTCAATAATATTATTACTATAAATATAAATTAATGTGATGTACAAAAATTAATTATGTTGTTAATGATGTCATAGAAACCCCATAAATATGAACAATTGATATCATTTTAGAATGAAATTAAAAGAGTTTTGATAAATAATATTCAAATTACTATTAAATTTTTAATTGTATTTATTATAGTAGGGTCATTAGGTAATGTTGGGTAGAATAAGTGGGGGAATGAGGTAAAAGAAAATATTATTAAAGGATATATCATTCATGAATATTACATATAGTGACCCTAGCCCAAGGAGCCTACATCTAGCTTCTTACATATTTAGATTTTCATATGATATAGGAAATCACATACTGAAGGAATGATAAATTTAGTTCTATTGGTAAAAAGGATACATACATGATCCTTATGTTACATTTGAATAAAAAAGTATGATAATATAATTATTCCCTCTAAAATATTCATTCATATACCACATAGAAAAATACATTATATAATAGGTAATGTAAAATAAAATGGTGACATCAAATTTCTATTATGGGTTAATTTGAATCAATAATTATAATCAACATGGAATGTGAATAACTGAACACGCATGTCTTATAATTAATAAACTTATATGGATGTGAATATATATATAATAATAATAATGGAAATAATTCCTAGATAATAATAAAAATTGAAATATATTTGATTAAACACACATCCCAGTTTAATAGCAGTACTGTCTAAATTGATTATTCATAATCACTATAATATTTTATATGACCAAAAAAACATTCCATTTAATCAAATCCTAATAATTAAATGCATCCTAAGCTAATCTCATAGTCGAAATACAATGGATAGTAAAAAAATAATACTAAATGTGTAAGAATCTAGTTGTTAATTATGCTATGTATCCTTTACATATTTAGTTTTAATAATTACTTTGGACCTAAAAAAGGATTCCAAATGAGTTAGTATCGGTTCCAAGTATTTTTAGGACCAGTTCAGAGCCCAGAACCCAATTTTTTTTTTGAGAAAACAGACTCAGCATATAGTTTAGAATAAATTGTAAGGATGGTGTTTTTTCAGACAGTGGAACCTCACATGGTTGGCGCATGATTGTGAAACCTAAAAATGAGAATGTCCCATTTTTCTAGTTATCCATGCATGGATGGCGCATGGTTTGATCAAACCGTGTAGTGGAATACATTTTAGGTTGACATGTCACGCATAGTTTGTGCAAAGTTTGACAAATCGTGTTGGAAAACGTTGTTCTTGATAAAATCCTGTGTAATATTTCTAAAAGGCCCTTAATGACCTATTCATCCTACCCCTTCTTCCCTAATCCATGTTTATGCAGGATTTACATATTTCTCAGTCAATTTGGGGGTTTTCTAAGAACAAATATTTGAATCAATATATCTACTTCCTCTGGATTCTGATCGAGCTTCCATTCATCACATTGGATGTGCAACGATAAGTGCTTGAGTCATCTTTAGTCGATATTCTTATCTTTCCCACCATACCTAATTATATCTAGGTAATCATTTTTATCATTTTCATATACCTACTTTGATTCTAGGAAAATCAAATTCGGATACCGAAGGAGAAGGATCATACAAACCTAAGTTGGGCAGTCTATAACTCATCCCTAATGATCATTGTTTTTTGGATGTTCGTGTGGCGGCCACTAGTTTCATAGGAGACCATTTCATAAATTTAAAATCAATTATTTTACTTTTTATATTTTTATGGTTATGATTTTTCCAAATATGTTATTTTTTGTTAGTAGTTACACCCACAACTCAATCTGCCTCATGTCTAAGGTTATGAAATAATTGGGTTTTTAGTGTTTTTGACACGTTTGAGCCACTATTCGGGTGTGAATTTTCATGACATTTATAAATGTGAGTCTTCCTATTATAAATGGTCTGTTGTTTATGGAGGATTTCATAATAACATGTACCATGTATGCTCACCACTTAACCCACCTAAGGTAGGTGCGTCAAATGATTATTAATTGAGAAATGAGGAATGGAATGTATACTATGTATATAAACTAGCCTTATTATACCGTATTTAATAACGATAACATGTTCGTAGCACCCCTTTCCATGTCTATGGATGGTAGGAGGGTGAACCTTAATAATTTAATATAGCATGGAGGTTAACAAAGAATTTATTAAATGGTTTCGATGCCACTTGGAATATCCACACTAATAGAAGGAAAAACTTGGACCAATAAACAAATTGTTTCAACTCTAATTGACCTATCCACACTAATGGAAGGAAATAAATGAACAAAATGAATTAATACATGGGTATAATATCAAATACGAATAGGCAAACACGATATAGCCTTTGATTTTAAGATGAGAATACCTTGGGTATCAGGACACCCATTCATATTCAGGGATTTGGTATTCCTAGGTGGATTCCCTCCAAGATTTTGGTTCTTATCTATTCCTTGGATTCTCAGTATACAACTGTTGGATATCATTCATTATTCATGGATTCCTCAGATACACTCCTTGGATCCAGCATTGAAAAATAGGTTCCTTGGATATACTCCATAGACCTAGTTCTTTGTCAGCCCCATTTTACCCTGTTTGCACTCCTCGGACTCTGTATTGGCCTTATTGTGGAATGCCTTGGATTACATTCCTTAGATTACACTATTAGCCCAAATCTAGACTCAGGTATTTCTAAGTTAACATTCCATGGGTTTGCGTTACCTTGGTTCTTACCCTATAACTCCCTCTCTAAATATCATTTCCAGGTTTCCATGTTACATCTTGGGACCTTCAGTACTTATACTATCACTAGGTGATGTCAGTGTTGTCTATGCCTCATGTGACCCAGTAACATTAAATGGTAAGTACTTAATAAAATGAATGAGTTATATATTAATACACCAGTCAATGGCTGAAGCAGGTACTTGGGTATTTAGTTATTCTGTACTTATTTAATTATTTTATATATTCATGCTTATATAATGCTATATTCCATTATACACGGCAACTGTTATAGTCAGCTTTGGTGGTGTCCCACTGATATTTATCTCACACCCTCTCAGGGTGCCGTTTGGTACCCCAAATAGATTATATGATTGTAGGTGTTCACAAAGGGAATCATACAACCTCTAATACTATATTTTGTGCTGGTAGGATGGAGCTTGATAGCAGATGAGTGAGTCGAATCTCGGGATGCTTGGAGTAGTTTTTGTTTTCCTTTACATTCTTGAACATGTTATGCCTATGGTCTCTTATCCATGCTTTCCTGTTTTCTAGTGACGTGACATTACATTATCATTTTTCACTTGATACAATTACGTTTTTTCTCAATTACCTATTGCATTAGTTTTCATACATAGTTTCATTAAATATTTTCATTTTTTTACAATTTAATTATATTCCTTCCACTATGCTACGCTCTGCTAATGAGGGAATTGTCTTCCAATAGACACACCCTAAGACCTCAATACTAGTTAGAGCCTCTAGCATTCAAGAATATGAGATTAAGGTCATGTGGCCCACCAGTCTTGGGGATCCCATTAAGTGGAATCCATGTCTGATTTGTCCCAATTTGGTATCATAAGTGGTTTCTTTTCTTGAATTACTATTTGGAGACACAAGGTTGTAGAAAAAAAGGCTTGGGACATGGTCACAAGCGGTTCATGGGCATCATGAAACAATGTTCTGGGTAAAATTAATGTTATCCAAAATGAAAGTGCGCTTCTATTTTTTGTATTATAGATGATATTAATTCATCGTTGGGTGACACAAATGTTTTGTGATGTTGTTGATTATTACACTATTTTATAATTTATTTTATCCTTGCCCCGATGATATGAGGTCAATTAGAATTGATACATGCATCATTATAGGCACCTAGAATTCACATGTCATGCATATTTCCATCCCATTTAAGGAAATATCACTTCTTTACATTGCTTGATATGCCTATGATTGTTGAGTGATGTTGTGATATTTGGATTGTACTTGATTTACATTGGTTGTGATTGAGTGATTGCATGTACCAATTCATGAGGTTTTTGGGCCCTCATTGGTTGGGGTGAGTAATTTACCAAGTCAATCCAATATAAAATAATGAAATGGGTGTCGTTTATGGTGATAATTGTATGAGCATTGAGTCATCGAAAATGGATATCCATTATAAAGTAAGTCATGAATACTAAAATCAATTGGATGTACATCATTATCCTTATTTTTCATGTCTATGAATATTATGGTATGAACCAAGAAATTAACATAAAAATGGCATGAAACTTATACTTGATCACTTACTGATACCTAACCATCAAAGTAGGTAGAGTGATGCTTTATCCTTTCTGCTAATCTTGTTCTATGACTTATGGTAGACGTTTTGAGGATAAGATCTAGTATGCCATCTGAACACAGGTGAATGTATTTCACCTTCCTTCCTTTTTTATGATAGTTGATCATGCACTTATCACTGACCAAAAAGTGAGGGACTACACAAGTACCATATTTAAAGGATTAGTGCTACGTCATATCAGTATTTCTTCTAGTGGAAAGAAATGTTCCCTATAGGTTTCTCATTACGGTAGTGGGAACCATAGTATTTAGTATGATAGCTATTTGGTGTGTCATCAGTGTGGAAAACTAGGGAAAAAAATTCCTCAATGTGATAGAGACCCAACACAGTGTCGATCATGTGTCTGTATTGGTCATATTTAGCACTTTTGCATGGAATTTCCCCTAGCTTCGAGTGGAAAACGGTCTGTGTCAGCTCCACCTTCACGAGTGAGTTCTTTTCCACTACATTAGGCGGGGAGTAGGAATATAACTGGTAGGTATAGATGGGGAGGAGGTCATGTCCACAGTAGTCTAATCCCTAATCACCAACAACGCCAGTAGAAAAGTAATGATAATGGTAGTTCATCTGTTGCACTGGGTCGTGTATCAAGTCAGTTGCATGCCTTATTGCCTATACAAGTGGATCAGGTTGCAGGACTATCTACTATACGAGGTACTATTATAGAATCCTCTTCTGTTATCTCTTCATCTTATAATACAAGTGCATCAAAATCCTTCATTTATATATCAATCAATTAAAGTATCAGACAACAAATATAGTATCACTATGGGGACATGGCCCTCAATGCACTGTTGGGTGTATGAACAGAAGGCATACACCAGTGCATGGATTGTCCCCATGAGGTTAGCAGTAACCATTTCTTTTGGAATCTATTTGTTCTCAAGAATAAGGTCTTCTATTTCATTCTCGCTATGGACTGGTTAGTCCACTATCACGCCTTTTTTGACTACTATCACTGAATGTTTTCTTTTTCATCAAAAAAATAGAGTAATAATCTTTTCAAATGTGAGTGGGATGTTAAGGTCGGGAGATCTGGACCAAAGAATCATGGGAAAGGTGATGTGACCGATTAGATTAAAAATCTTTTCATAGAAGATTAGGGTTTTCTTCAAACTTATTTCCATCTAGTGGTTCAACATTTCTGGGATGTCTTTTTTGATTAATTTTCTAGATTACCTCTTAATAGAGAGGTAGATTTTACAATTGAGATTGTTATGATAGTAAATCAAGTTTCCATTCCTCCATATTGGATGGAAACTACTAAGTTTTAGGATTTCAAGAGGTAGATATATCACATAGAGGAAAAAGACATTATACATCCTAGTACATGTTCTTGGGGTTCACCCGTGCTTTTATCCCATAAGAAAGATGAAACCTTATGTCTATACAAGTATTATAGAAGGTTGAACTAGATGATGGTCCAGAAAAGGTAAACAATTTCTTGAATAGATGATCTCATTGACCATCTCGGAGGAGCAAAGGTTTTCTCTATGATCAACCAGAGATTGGGTTATCATCATGTGAGATTCAGACACTCATACATACCTCAGACAACATTCCATAGTAGGTATGGTCTATATGAGTATCTTGGTATGCCGTTTGGTATTATGAACACACCTTTGGTTATCATGGATTTGATTAATTGGGTTTTCCACCCCTATTTGGACACATTTTGTATGGCCTTTGTGGATGGAATCTTGTCGTATTCTCACACACGTAACGACTATTCCAAATATCATGATATCATTATGAGTACACTATGAGAGAATTAGATTTATTCCAAGATTTCTAAATGAGACTTCTTGATTGACAAGGTTAACTTCTTGGGTCATATTATCTCAAAATTAGGTATATCTATTGATCATGAAGACGATAGTGTTATTGTTTTCTGGGATAAGCACAATGACGTGTTTGATATTAGGTGTTTCTTGGGGTTGGTTGGATATTACAGGAATTTCATATCGGACTTCTCACATCTTTTTTTACCTATTATTTGGCTTATAATGAAAGGTGTTAAGTTCCTATGGTTAGAATCATGCGATAATGCCTTTTATGAGTTGAAAGGGATGCATATCTTGTCACCAATTTCAATTCTTCCAAAACCTAGTAATGGTTATGTCGTCTTCTTTGATGTGTTGGGAAATGATTTAGGAGAATTGTTAAAGTAGGAAGAAAAATTAAGTGCATAAAGATCTCAGCAGTTGAGGACACACCAGATGAATTACCTGATTCACAACCTCTATCTAACATCAGTTGTCCATGACTTACATGGTTAGAGACATTATCTGTCGGTTGAATGATTTGTGGTGTATACAGACCAAAAGAGTCGCAATTATATATCTTCTCATCATGAGTATAACTTCATACATCAAATATGGGTTGAATATCTTCAATCCTATGATTTTGAGATTGCCTATACACCTTGAAAGGGCAATGTGGTCATTGATCCACTGAGTCCGAAATCACAAATGCAATCTATACATGAAGCCAGTGATGAATGGATGTTAATGAACCACTTTTCTGAACATCATCTAGTGTTTCAAGACTGTCATGGGCATTCTTACCTATCAGCCTTAACAGTTACATATATCTTCCCTGAGAAGGTGAATAGTAGGCAGTTTTCAGTCCCTACAGGTTTGTTTCTCCATTATAGAATATCAGGAGAGAAACCACCTATGGATTGGTCTATTGAAAGAGATGAAGTTTTGAATTTACATGGTCATATCTCCGTTCCTGTAGATATGAGAGAGGAGTTGATGAAATAGTCTTTCACATCTTAGTGTGTTGTTCATCCCGGAATCTCCAAGATGTATAGAGATACGCGATGCTAGTATTGGTGGCATGTGATGAAATGTCAAATTTCAGGATTTATTACAAGGTTTTCCACCTATAATTAGTTTATGTTGGAGCACGAAACACCTGAAGGCCTGATACAGCTGCTTCCAGTCCTAGAATAGAATGGGGAAGATGTTGCTATGGATTTTTTAGTCGGCTTACCTAGGATGCCATGGGGAAGCGATGCTATCTGGGTAGTCATTATAGTACTAACGAAATCATCCCACTTAATTCCTATATGGGAGACTATCTCAGTTGATGAATTGGGATTATAGTATATTTTTGACATCATATTACCATTCTGGGTTCCATGTAATATTGTTTCAGATAGGGATGCTCATTTCTCTTCACGGTTCTGGATAGGTTTGTAGAAATCTATAGGAACTTAGGTGCTTCTATTAATATCTTTTCATACTTAAAATAAAGGACAATCCAAATGGATGATACATGTTTTAGAGGATATGCTCTGATCTTTCATCCTTGATTTCCATTATTTAAGAGAGAAGAATATCCCTCTCTTTGAATTATCTTATAAAAATAATTTTCAGGTGACGATTAAGATGTATCCTTATGAGTCCATATATGGTAGGCCATGCTGTTCACCCAGGTGCTGGCTAAAGGAGGGTGTGGCAACCCCACTAGGTCATCATCTTATTCAGGAGACATCAGAACAGATCCAGAATAATAGGAAGCATATGACTATTACTAATTCTATACAGAAATCCCACACTAATCTCCGCCGATGAAATCTTGATTTTATGGTTGTGTAACATGTTTTTCATTTGGTATCACCGATAATAGGGTATATATGGTTAAGAAAGAAGCGAATGTAGTCAACTTGTTACGTCGGACTGTTTGAGATTATGGAGATAGTCAGGAATGTAGTTTCTTCGTTGTTAATAACTCAAAGGTATCGTTCCATGAATGTCATCCTTCATGTGTGATAGCTTCAACAATATCATGCTAACCAATCTCATACCTTTGATCCTGTTGAAGTTGAGTTAGATGCTGATGCTACCTATGAATGGTATCCATTACAGATTTTTTAACGAAGTACAAAGGTTATACGAGAAAAGTAAGTCCTCCTCATACGTGGTATATTGCAGCACAACTGAGTATCAGATGATACATGGGAGAGGGAATCCTGTGTACATGCTCAATGGCCAGATTTGTTATGAGATAGTGTTTCATTTCCCTTGGAAGGAGAACATGGGGGTGAGTTCATTTTAGGGGCGAAGACTGTAAGAAACTAGTTTTTCTGTTAGGTATGGATCCGTTTATTTTTCAGTCTAAATTATTAATTTGGACCTAATAAAGACTCTTAATGAGTTAGTAAAGGTTTTGAGGGTGTTCGAGGCTTATCTGGAGCTCAGAATCCATCTTTTTGGTGAATATATACTCTGCACATGGTTTATAATAAACTGTGTGGATGATGTTTTTTACTGTAACAACCCAATATTTTATGATAAGTATTATTTTTAATTTATTTGATGTCATGTGTTTCATGATACAACAATATTATCTTGTGCTATACACCACACTGTATTATCTTGAAGTATACGCAACACTATTCTTAGATTGTGTAACACACAATTTCAAGTTCGTTTTATAATAGTAATCCTACGCAACATTGAGTGTATATATATATATATATATATATATATATATATATATATATATTCAACATATAAATGAAATATGGATGGATTCTGTTATACAAAACAACTAATGATTCTTGCACAACACACAACCCTAACTTGGCTTGCATTACACGCAATCGTGACTTTCCTCGATAGCGTGTGTTGTACGCAATATCAGGTTCCACTAAACAATGATATATGGTTATAATATTATTATTAACTAGACGTTATGAATAGTATTAAATAAATTTTGAATGTTATAACATTATTATTTCATCTTACACATTTTCTAGAACATGGTATGTGAACAAAATAAAGTTTTCGGGTAAAATAAGTATTTTTCATAAAATGCAGTTTTGCCGCCTTTTAATGGCGCACCCACATTAAATGTAGTTTTTGACAAGTTTATAATTTAAATTTTAAAAAATAAACTTCTTCTTTTGAATCAGTATATAAAAATTTACATTGGATAAAGTTTCGATATTTTTCTGATAACATTCATATTTTAATGAATAGTAAAAACATGCTATATTTTAATTAAAAACAAATTTTTTCATCATAATAATTTATATGGTTAAATTATAATATTTAATGGTTTTAAAGTGTAAATAGAATATATTTTTACCATTTAATATAATTTATGTCATTTTCATTGATTTTACCTTGAATTCATAGGTTAAATCAATTCAATCTTTTGCAATGTTTTAAATAAAAACACGTTCCTTTCGACAACGGGATTAATTTTAATTTAATTTCTGAAACTTTTTTGTATTGGATTTGGAAAAATGGATTCCATATTTGGAATCAGTGGGGCCAAATTATGTTAATAAGATACTTTTTATTTTCTGGGCATTATGAATAGTAACTACGGTAAATTTTATTTACCATAGTTAAAGGTAAATCGGGTAATTAAAGGTAAATATAAGATTATAAAATTATCCTAACACCTTCCAAAATCCTATTGGATGAATAAAAGATTACCCATATCACCTAAGGGTCAGAATAGATTCATTTCATAGAATTTTGACCATGAAATAATATTATTATTATTAAAACCAAAGAAAGTGTCAACATGTCACTCTCTTAAATCTTATAAGTATATTTATTTTAATTTAGTGATAAACTTCATGAAACATAAAACATGAATAGTCTCCAAAAATATAATAAAATTATCTACATGATATTAATTTATTTATAATTTTTAAGGATTAAATAATTATCATTAAAGGTGACATAATAGTGATGCTGAAATTATTTTATTAAGAGAAATATCAAATAAATGGTTTTAAAAATATTTAAATAAATATTATATGAACTATTTAATGTTCTCCACTAATTTTCTCGATAAATATGACATGTTATGAATATATTAAACCTTTTAGTTCGAAAATATATTCTGTATAATTTTTATTCAAATTCAAATAAATGAAAAGTGTCTAAATTGACAGTATTGTTATTTTATAAAAATAACATATTATAAAATTGTTTAAAAATCACAAAAATATTTAAAAAATATAAATATAAATTTACATGGTCGAAAATGTTATAAAGTATCCAATTATGGACAATTCACAACAAATAAGTAATTATGTATAATAATTTAAAATTTATAATGTTACTACCACAAATAAAATTAAATTGATAAATAAGGATTAATCAAGTTGATAATGATAAAAAAAATTCCTAACATGTTTATATTTTATTGGTTTATGATATTATAACCTTATCTCTTCTAATATTCGGATATGAGTTATTTTGGATGTTTTTAGGTGGGGTTTGGATTTAATATAAACTAATATTTCTTATATTTCCAAAGGTGCCCCTCTCCTCCCTTATAAAAGGGCACCTCCTCCCTCTCTTCATCACACCATTTTGAGCCTTGAAGCTCAGCCATACTCTGTAAATTTCACTTCCCCACTTCCCTAGAATCAACCTAGATGTCCTGGTCTTCTTCAAAGACCAATGTTAGTGCCCTAAGAGGAGGTCTCAAAGAGGCGCTTCAAAGAAGAGGTAATGTCTGTTACCGATTCTTTCAACTTTATTTCTTCTTCTACTTAATCATCTTTAGTTGTTTCATTATGAAGTAATAACATCAGTATCACCCATATACTGATATGTTTTTATAAGTATGAAACAACCCTATTTCACCATCTATCCATCCTACGGAAAACGAAATCACCGAGCGTGCGTACTTACAGAATACCGTCTCCACGTCGTGGTGTAATCTATTTTCCACCACCACCTTACTTGGATGGGTATAATGGTGTAAATAATGACTATATATGATTATTTTAAATTGATATTGATTCTGAAATATTATAAATACACTCCAATACAATTCCACAATCATGGGAATGATATCATCGCTCGAGCGTACGTACGGACTACCGTCTCTACGAACGCGATGAGATTCATTTTCCATGATTAACCATTCAAGAATGATTATAAAGTATATATAATGAATAATAATTAAATATATGAAATAATAATTCTACTGGATTTATATATATATATATGTATGTCATCTATTTAATTTCATTCAATTCAATAAGGAAATGAAAACAACATTCATGCATACGTACGGTCTACCGTCTCCATGAACGGTGTATTTTATTCCTTTTGTAGATCTATAATATATATGTATATGATGAATATATATTATATATAGATGATTTTTTTACATTCTGGAATTATGTAATTCAGGATATAAGTAATAATATCAAGAACGACAAGTCGAAACACATACGATAAATGAAATGATTTTACCTAAAACGCAGATTTTACATGGAATTTACAAAAGAATGGGTAATATAAAGTCATAAGTGAAACATATATGATATCATAACAATTAATATGATTATTTAATAAGTCAATGATATTATTTAAATTAGTATACAAGATTTTCAGATCCATACGAAGCATATCGAACCTAAGGTAAGAGATAACCTTTCCAATCTCTTTCTTATCCGAGATTGTTTATTCGTAAGTATTTACTGGGTCTATTGTAATAATCCAAGTCCATGTTTTCTAAAAGTGTTTTTATGTATGTTTTTTATCCTTTTTACCCATTTTTTAATTTTACTACAAGGTGTGTAAGGAATCTTTCTTTTACGAGGTACTTTTTGACTTTTTCGGAAAAAGTACGAGAAGAATGTTTTTTTTAACTTATACGGAATGAATGAATTTTGAAAACATTATTTCCAAGAATATTCCTTTACAATTTTTCAAGTTTATTTTTAATCCACTTATTTTAGTTTAAAATTTTATGACATTTTAATAAAGGAAAAATGTTTTTGAAGTAGAAAGGATATTTTCCTCAAGAATGGAGTTCAAGTGTTTTATCAAAATTATTTTTAATCTAAGATAATATAGGGTTCTATTTCTATCCCTATTTTTTACATTGATTTGATTATGTTATGATGGAATTATTTTTATGATGTCCTTTTATCTTATATGGATTATTTTATGATGGCATAATGTTTAAGATTCCCATTTTTATAACATGGGTTATGCTATGATGTATGGTTTATGATTTTGTGGCACACATAAGAATGGTATCATTATGAGATGGGTGGGACATATATCTCCCTCCAATGAATTGGGTAAAGATTTATATCTCATGAGATAGACATGGCTGGAACGTTAAGTTAATCCGATTAAGTGTTATAGGACTGAAACGAGGAGTGAACTCGATTCAGAAAGGGACTTTGTCCACTAAGATGGTCTTGGCACCAATGCCTTTGCTACTATAGAAATAATGACATGTGTTGAATGGTTGCCACAATTACATGTTTTATTCACATTATATTTTATCATGATTGATGTTCCATTATGATATATTCCTTACGTACTTCCTCGATTTATGTCTTTGCTCAAGGTTTTAATGTTTAGATTTCAAGTTCATGTTTTTTCTTTCAAATGTTTATGGATTGTTTTATGTTCTCTATATTTTCCCTTACTGAGCATTTGAGCTCACCATTTTTATGTTTTATTTTCCCCAGGAAATAAATAATGGTTTTAGGTAAGGAAACAAAAAGGGGAAGATCGTTATGGGAGATGTTGAAGATCTTTCAACATGATCAGATTTTTATATTCCATGTTTCCAGAGAAACTAAACTATTACGATCCTTGTGTGTCTGTTTTTGTTATGTATTAAGTATTCTGCATAATTAATGTATTGTCCATGTACATCATGCTTTGGGTCTCTACAGTTGGTATCTGAGGAAAGGTTTAGTTTACCTTTGGAAACTAGGATGCGAAAACGTTTGTGAGATCCCTAGAGATATTTCTAAGGTATGTCTAGGGATGTCCCTATGGATAAGTATACCTATAGGATATTGTCCTAGAACTATAGTAACGATCTTAGAATTTAACCTAATATGTTAGATATTGATGGTACTCCCCCTTTACTATGTTTTTTCCCTAGCATGATTTTTTCCTCTCACACTATTCATTTTGTGTTTTAGAAAATCACTGGAAATAGGAAGATTCACAATAATGGAGGATATGATGGACAATGGAATTATATTAATCATGAGAAACCAAATGAAATGGGATTTGGAAGTCCAAACATCGTTATTTTTTCTAATCATCAATTTCATAATATAATCAATAATCTCAACTTTTGTAAGTTTCCCGACTCAGATAAAAAGAGAAAGATGGAGTTTCATGATGATCATAGGGGAAATAAAGTTCAATTTCCCTCATGTAAATCATGTGGGAAGAGGCATCAGGGAGATTGTTTCAAAGCAACTGGAAGATTCTTTTTGTGTGGAAAAGAAGGACACAAAGCCAGTAAGTGCAATGAAAAAGGTTCAGTTAACAGCATGGACAAGGATAATGTTATTTCTACGACATCAACAATGATTAGATGTTTTAAATGTGGAATGTATGGGCATTATGCAAACCAATTCCCTAAGGGAAAATCTCATGAAGAGAATCATCATGGTCATATGGGTAGTATTTATGTGGATGATGATGAAGAGACTACAAATGAAATATGAGATAAAAGAAATGATGAAGCTTAGCTTGTGGTTTAAGAAGATAGTGGAATTATTGTATGTTTATCAATAACAATGCATGATACTATGGAATAAAGAATCATCTAAGGATTGTTACACAATTGTTTTTCCTAAAGTATTTGAAAGTATATGTTGAATGGTACTGGTAACCATGAAAGGTTATTCATATATTTTTGGAAGGAAGATGATATGCGCATAATGAAGGGATAAGGAGAAATAATATGTTTGATAGTATTCATGAGCTCATGGCTGATAAAAGGACAAAGGGATATCATGATTTGAGTATATAGATTTTATTTGGGATTTTTGTGTGTGGAAAGAGTTAACTTTTGACAGAATTCATGTTTTCTCTAAGGTTCTATGGTAATTCATGTTTCAAAATAATACATGATTAAGGTATTCACATGTTTGTAATGTGACCAAAAAGATATATCTTATGATATATGGTGGAAAATGAAAGAATTCACATGCTCGGTAGATGAAATTTCTAATAATCAGACAGAAGTATCTTCGATAATCCTAATGGTTAGAATGGACAAAATATAGTATTGGTTAAGGATATAACTTTTTATTTCTGAAATGTTATGATAGTATAGTTTTAGAAAAAGGATAACCTGTAGGACGAATGACAACCCATCGCGTCGGACAAGGTTGTGGGAATAGAACCCACAACCGAAGTGTGACTGGCCTTTATCTCCTACCACCGGCCTATAGGATGTCCCTGGTTAGTAAAAACTAGTTTTATTTTATTAAGCGGTATGATATATGAATTATAAGTTCATTTTTTGAATCGTATATGATTAACCTCACCATATATGGAATTGTGTATATTTGATAACTTTTGCTAACCTTTTGTTTGAAACAAATGGAATGACCCATCATTCTATCACATGACGTGTTAACACTTCACGAATAACAAATTCAACTTCATTTCTTTAAAATATGAAGTGGAAATTGTTCAAAGCATGAAGAATAGTGAGATTGTACCTAAATCAAGCAAGTATTTCTTCTAATTCAAATATTTCAACTTTAGGGAAATGATATCGAAAACCAAAAATGTTGTCCTAGTGCTCTTATATCTGATGAATCAGATGGTACCTTATATCATCACAAATTTATGGCTTTGTGATTATTGGATTTTTCATAGCCATGTCCTCTACCACTCTCCATCAGAACATGATGGTTAGATTTTTCTTCCATATCCATATTTTCACCTATGTTCTCTTATGTGGAAACCCAATGATTAGTTAATTTGGGTAACCGTTACGTTTCATACTTTAGTTTTTAAAGTTAAGTTTTGGTATTTCAATTTACGATGTGTGTTGCAATTAAAGAAACTTTCAAGTAGAAAACCATGTATAACCACGACGTATTTTGAGGGCGAAATTCATTTTTTAAGGGTGGTAGAATGTAACAACCCAATTTTTTATGATAAGTATTCTTTTTAATTTATTTGATGTCATGTGTTTTATGATACAACAAAATTATCTTGTGCTATATGCCACACTGTATTAGCTTGAAGTATACGCAACACTATTCTTAGATTGTGTTACACACAATTTCATGTTCGTTTTATAACAGTAATTCTACGCAACATTGAGTGCATATATATATATATATATATATATATATATTCAATGTATAAATAAAATATTTTTGGATTCTGTTATATGAAACAACTAAGGATTATTGCACAACACTCAACCCTGACTTGGCTTGCATTACACGCAATCGCGACATTCCTCGATAGCGTGTGTTGTACGCAATATCAGGTTTCACTAAACAATGATATATGGTTATAATATTATTATTAACTAGCTGTTATGAATAGTATTAACTAAATTTTTAATGTTATAACATTATTATTTCATCTTACACATTTTCTAGAACATGGTATGTGAACAAAATAAATATTTCGGGTAAAATAAGTATTTTTCAAAAAAATGCAGTTTTGCCACCTATTAATGGCTCACCCACATTAAATATAGTTTTTGAAATGTTTATAAGTTTAATTTTACAAAATAAACTTCTTCTTTTGAATCAGGATATAAAAATTTACATTGGATAATGTTTTGATATTTTTCTGATAACTTTCATATTTTAATGAATAGTAAAAACACGCTATATTTTAATTAAAAACAACATTTTTCATCATAATAATTTATATTGTTAAGTTATAATATAGAATGGTTTTAAAGTATCAATAGAATATATTTTTACCATTTAATATAATGTATGTCATTAGCATTGATTATACCTTGAATTCGTAGGTTAAATCAATTAAAACTTTTGCAATGTTTTAAACAAAAACCCATTTTCTTTCGAAAACGGGATTAATTTTAATTTATGTTCTGCAACTTTTGTATATTGAATTTGGAAAAATGGATTCCATATTTAGAATCAGCCGGTCCAAATTATGTTAATAAGCTATTTTTTATTTTTTGGGCATTATGAATAGTAACTACGGTAAATTTTATTTACCTTAGTTAAAGGTAAATCGGGTAATTAAGGGTAAATATAAGATTATAAAATTACACTAACACCTTCCAAAATCTTATTGGATATATAAAAGTCGACCCATATCACCTAAGGGTCAGATTAGATTCATTTTGTGGAATTTTGACCATGAAATAACATAATTATTATTAAAACCAAAGAAAGTGACAACATGTCACTCTCTTAAATCTTATAAGTATATTTATTTTAATTTAGTGATAAACTTAATGAAACATAGAAAATTAATAGTATCCAGGAAGCTAATAAAATATCCAAATCATATGAATTTATTTATAATTTTTAGGGATTAAATAATTATCATTAAAGGTGACATAATAGTGATGTTGAAATTATTTTATTAATAGAAATATTAAATAAATGGTATTAAAAATATTTAAATAAATATTATATGAACTATTTAATGTGATACAATAATTTTATAGATAAATATGACATGTTATGAATCTATGAAACCTTTTAGTTTGAACATATATTCTGTATATTGTTTATTTAAATTCAAAAAAAATGAACAGTGTCTAAATTGACACTATTGTTATTTTATAAAAATAACATACTATAAATTTGTTTAAAAATCACAAATATATTTAAAAATTATAAATTTAAATTTATATGGTCTAAAATTTTATAAAGTATCTAATTATGGACAATTCACGACAAATAAGTAATTATTTATAATAATTTAAAATTTTAATGTTATTACCACAAATAAAATTAAATTGATAAATAAAGATTAATCAAGTTGATAATGTTTAAAATAAATTCCTTACACGTCTAAATTATATTGGTTGATGATATTACAACCGTATCTCATCTAATATTTGGATATGAGTTATTTTGGAAGTTTTTTAAGTGGGGATGGGATTTAATATAAACTAATATTTCTCATATTTCCAAAGGTGCCCCTCTCCTCCCTTATAAAAGGGCACATCCTCCCTCTCTTCCTCACACAATTTTGAGCCTTGAAGCTCGACCAAACTCTGACCATTTCACTTACCCACTTCCCCAGAAACATCCTAGAGGTCCTGTTCATCTTCAAAGACCAATTTTAGTGCCCTAAGAGGAGGTCTCAAAGAGGCACTTCAAAGAAGAGGTAATGTCTGTTACCGATTCTTTCAACTTTATTTCTTCTTCTACTTATTCTTCTTTAGTTGTTTCATTATTAAGTAATAACATCCATATAACTCATATAATTATATGTTATTATATGTATGAAACAACCCTATTTCACCATCTATCTATCCTACAGAAAATGAAATCACCGAGCGTGCGTACGTACAGAATACCGTCTCCACGCCGTGGTGTAATCTATTTTCCACCACCACCTTACTTGGATGGGTATAATGGTGTAAATAATGACTATATATGATTATTATAAAGAGATATTGATTCTTAAATAGTATACATATACTCCAATACAATTCCATGATCATGGGAATGATATCATCGCTCGTGCGTACGTACGGACTACCGTCTCCACGAACGCGATGAGATTCATTTTCCATGATTAACCATTCAAGAATGATTATAAAGTATATATAATGAATAATAATGAAATATATTACATAATAATGCTACTGTATTTTTATATATATATATATATATATTTATGTCATCTATTTAATTTCATTCAATTCAATAAGGAAACGAAAACAGCGTTCATGCGTACGTACGACCTACCATCTCCTTGAACGGTGTATTTCATTCCTTTTATGGATCTATAATATATATGTATATGATGACTATATATTATATATATATCATGTTTTACATTCTGGAATTATGTAATTCAGGATATAAGTAATAATATAAAGAATGACAAGTCGAAACACATATGATAAATGAAATGATTTTACCCAAAACACTGATTTTACATGGAATTTACAAAAGAAAGGGTAATATAAAATAATAAGTGAAACATATATGATATAATAACAATGAATAAAATTATTTAATAAGTCAATAACATTATTTAAATCATTATACAGGAGGTTTGGATCCATACGAAGTATATCGGACCTTAGGTAAGGGATAACCTTCCCAATCTCTATCTTATCCGAGATTGTTTATTCGTAAGTATTAACTAGGGCTATTGTTATCATCCAACTCAATGTTTTATAAAAGTTTTTTATGTATGTTTGAAGTCATTTTTACCCATTTTTGACTTTTACTACATGGTGTGTAAGGAATCTTTCTTTTACGAGGTACTTTTCGACCTTTCCGGCAAAAGTATGAGAAGAATGTTTTTTTAAACTTATATGGCATGAATGGATTTTTAAAACATTATTTCCAAGAATCTTCCTTTAAAAGTTTTCAAGTTTATTTTTAATCAACTTATTTTAGTTTAAAATTGTATGACATGTTAAGAAAGGAAAAAAAATATTGAAGTAGAAAGGATATTTTCCTCTAGAATGGAGTTCAAGTGTTCTATCAAAATTATTTTCCATCTAAGATAATATAGGGTTCTGTTTCTATCCCTATTTTTTACATTGATTTGATTATGTTATGATGGAATTATTTTTATTATGTCCTTTTATCTTATATGGATTATGTTATGATGGAATGATGTTTAAGATTCCCATTTTTATTACATGGGTTATGCTATGATGTATGGTTTATGATTTTGTGGCACACATAAGAATGGTATCATTATGAGATAGGTGGGACCTATATCTCCCCCAATGTATTGGGTAAAGATTTATATCTCATGAGATAGACATGGCTAGAATGTTAAGTTAATCTGATTAAGTGTTATAGGACTGAAATGAGGAGTGAAATCGATTCAGAAAAGGACTTTATCTACTAATATGGTCTTGGCACCAATTCCTTGGCTACTATAGAAATCATGACATGTGATGAATGGTTTCCACAATTACATGTTTTATTCCCATTATATTTTATCATGATTGATGTTCCATTATGATATATTCCTTACGTACTTCCACGATTTATGTCTTTGCTCAAGGTTTTAATGTTTAGATTTCATGTTCATGTTTTTCTTTCAAATGTTTATAGATTGTTTTATGTTCTCTATGTTTTCCCTTACTGAGCATTTGACCTCAACCTTTTTATGTTTTATTTTCCCCAGGAAATAAATAATGGTTTTAGGTAAGGAAACAAAAAGGGGAAGATCATTATGGGAGATGTTTAAAATCTTTCAAAATGATTAGATTTTTATATTCCAAGTTTCCAGAGAAACTAAACTATTACGATCCTTGTGTGTCTGTTTTTGTTATGTATTAAGTATTACGCATATGTAATGTATCGTCCATGTACGTCAAGCTTCAGGTCTCTACAGTTGGTATCAGAGGAAAGGGTTAGTGTACCTTTGGAAAGTAGGATGCGAAAATGTTTGTGAGATCCCTAGAGATATTTCTAAGGTATGTCTAGGGATGTCCCTAAGGATAAGTATACGTATAGGATATAGTCCTAGAACTATGGTAATGATCTTAGAATTTAACCTAAGATGTTAGATATTGACGGTACTCCCCCTTTACTATGTTTTTTTCTCTAGTATGATTTTTGCCTCTCACACTATTCTTTTTGGGTTTTAGAAAATCGCTGGAAACAGGAAGATTCGTGATAATGGAGGATATTATGGACAATGGAATGATATTAATCATGAGAAACCAAATGAAATGGGATTTGGAAGTGCAAACATCGTTATTTTTCTTAATCAGCAATCTCATAATATGATCAATAATCTCATCTTTGGTAAGTTTCCCGACTCAGATAATAAGAGAAAGATGGAGTTTCATGATGATCATAGAGGAAAGAAAGTTCAATTTCCCTCATGTAAATAATGTGGGAAGATGCATTAGGGAGATTATTTCAAAGGAACTAAAAGATGATGTGGGTGTGGAAAAGAAGGACACAAAGCAAGTAAGTGCAATGAAAAAGGTTCAGTTAACAGCATAGACAAGGATAATGGAATTGCTAAGACATCAAAAATGATTAAATGTTTTAAATGTGGAATGTATGGGCATTATGCAAACCAATGTCGTGAGGGAAAATCTCATGAAGAGAATCAGCATGGTCATATGGGTAGTATTTAAGTTGATGATGATGAAGAGACTACAAATAAAATATGAGATGAAAGAAATGATGAAGCTCAGCTAGTGGTTTAAGAAGATAGTGGAATGATTGTATGTTTATCAAGAATAATGCATGGTACTATGGAATAAAGAATCATCTAAGGATTGTTACACAATTGTTTTTCCTAAATTATTTGAAAGTATATGTTTAATGGTACTGGTAACCATGAAAGGTTATTCAGATATTTTTGGAAGGAAGATGATATGTGCATAACGAAGGGATAAAGATAAAATAATATGTTTGATAGTATTCATGAGCTCATGGCTGATAAAAGGAAAAATGGATATAATTATTTGAGTATATAGATTTTATTTGGGATTTTTGTATGTGGAAAGAGTTAACTTTTGACAGAATTCATGTTTTCCCTAAGGTTCTATGGTAATTCATGATTCAAAATAATACATGATTAAGGTATTCACATGTTTGGAATGTGACCAAAAAGATATATCTTATGATATATGGGGGATAAATGAAGGAATTCACATGCTCGGTAGATGAAATTTCTAATAATAAGACAGAAGTATCTTCAATAAGCCTAAAGGTTGGAATGGACATCATATAGTATTGGTTAAGGATATAACTTTTTATTTCTGAAATGTTATGATAGTATAGTTTTCGAAAAAGGATAACCTGCAGGACGAATGAAAACACATCGTGTCGGACAAGGCTGTGGGAATCGAACCCACAACCGAAGTGCTACTGGACTTTATCGCCTACCACCGGCCTATAGGATGTCTCTGGTTAGTAAAAACTAGTTTTATTTTATTAAGCGGTATGATATATGAAGTATAAGTTCATTTTTGGAATCTTATATGATTAACCTCATAATATATTGACTTATTTATATTTGATAAATTTTGTTACCCTTTTGTTTGAAACAAATGGAATGACCCATCATTCTATCACATGACGTTTTAACACTTCACGAATAAAAAATTCAACTTCATTTCTTTAAAAGATGAAGTGGAAATTGTTCAAAGCATGAACAACAGTGAGATTGTACCTAAATCAAGCAAGTATTTCTTCTAATTCAAAATTTTCAACTTTAGGGAAATGATATTGAAAACCAAAAATGTTGTCCTAGTGCTCTTATATCCGATGAATCAGATGGTACCTTAGATCATCACAAATTTATGGCTTTGTGCTTGTTGGATTTTTCATAGCCATGTCCTCTACCACTCTTCATCAGAACTTGATGGTTAGATTTTTCTTCCATATCCATATTTTCACCTATGTTCTCCTATGTGGAAGCCCAGTGATTAGTTAATTTGGGTAACCGTTACATTTCATACTTTAGTTTTTAAATTTAAGTTTTGGTATTTCATTTTACGATGTGTGATGCAATTAAAGAAACTTTCATGTAGAAAACCATTTATAACCACGACAAATTTCGAGGGCGAAATTCCTTTTTTAAGGGGGTAGAATGTAACAACCCGATATTTTATGATAAGTATTCTTTTTAATTTCTTTGATGTCATGTGTTTTATGCTACAAAAAGATTATCTTGTGCTATACGCCACACTGTATTAGCTTGAAGTATACGCAAAACTATTCTTAGATTGTGTTACACACAACTTCAAGTTCATTTTATAATAGTCATTCTACGCAACATTGAGTGTATATATATATATACATTCAATGTATAAATGAAATATGGTTGGATTCTGTTATATGAAACAATGAATAATTATTGAACAACACCCAACCCTAACTTGGCTTTCATTACATGCAATCACGACTTTCCTCGATAGCGTGTGTTGTATGCAAAATCAGGTTTCACTAAACAATGATATATGGTTATAATATTATTATTAACTAGCTATTATGAATAGTATTATCTAAATTTTTAATTTTATAACATTATTATTTCATCTTACACATTTTCTAGAACATGGTATATGAACAAAATAAATTTTTCGGGTAAAATAAGTATTTTTCAAAAAAATGCAGTTTTTCCGCCTATTAATGGCGCACCCACATTAAATATAATTTTTGACATGTTTATAAGTTCAATTTTACAAAATAAACTTCTTATTTTGAATCATGATATAAAAATTTACATTGGATAAAGTTTTGATATTTTTCTGATAACATTCATATTTCAATGAATGGTAAAAACACACTATATTTTAATTAAAAACATCATTTTTCAACATAATAATTTATATGGTTAAGTTATAATATTGAATGGTTTTAAAGTATAAATAGAATATACTTTTACCATTTAATATAATTTATGTCATTATCATTGATTTTACATTGAATTCTTAGGTTAAATCGATTCAAACTTTTGCAATGTTTTAAACAAAAACCCGTTTTCTTTCGACAAAGGGATTATTTTTAATTTAATTTATTCAACTTTTGTGTATTGAATTTGGAAAAATGGATTCCATATTTCGAATCAGCGGGTACAAATTATGTTAATAAGCTACTTTTTATTTTTTGGGCATTATGAATAGTAACTACGGTAAATTTTATTTACCATAGTTAAATGTAAATCAGGTAATTAAGAGTAAATATAAGATTATAAAAATACCCTAACACCTTCCAAAATCCTATTGGATGAATAAAAGTCGACCCATATCACCTAAGGCTCGGATTAGATTCATTTCATGGAATTTTGACCATGAAATAATATAATTATTATTAAAACAAAAGAAAGTGACAACATGTCACTCTCTTAAATCTTATAAGTATATTTATTTTAATTTAGTGATAAACTTCATGAAACTTAGAACATGAATATTATCCAGAAATATAATAACATATTAACATAATATGAATTTATTTATAATTTTTAGGGATTAAATAATTATCATTAAAGTTGACATAATAGTGATGTTGAAATTATTTTATTAAGCAAAATATCAAATAAATGGTTTTAAAAATATTTAAATAAATATTATATGAACTATTTAATGTGATCAACTAATTTTCTAGATAAATATGACATGTTATGAATCTATTAAAAATTTTATTTCGAATATATATTTTGTATATTTTTTATTTAAATTCAAAAAAATGAATAGTGTCTAAATTGACACTATTGTTATTTTATAAAAATAACATATTATAAAATTGTTTAAAAATCACAAAAATATTTAAAAATTATAAATTTAAATTTATATGGTCTAAACTATTATAAGGTATTCCATTATGGACAATTCACGACAAATAATTAATTATTTATAATAATTTAAAATTTATAATGTTATTACCACAAATAAAATAAAATTGATAAATAAAGATTAATCAAGTTGATAATGTTTAAAATAAATTCCTAACATGTCTAAATTCTATTGTATGATGATATTAAAATATTATCTCATCTAATATTCGGATATGAGTTATTTTGGACGTTTTTTATGTGGGTTTGGGATTTAATATAAACTAATATTTCTCATATTTCCAAAGGTACCCCTTTCCTACCTTATAAAAGGGCACCTACTCCCTCTCTTCCTCACAAAATTTTGGGCCTTGAAGGTCGGCCAACCTCTGCCCATTTCACTTCCCCACTTTCCTAGAAACATCCTAGAGGTCCTGTTCATCTTCAATGACCAATTTTAGTTCCATAAGAGGAGGTCTCAAAGAGGTGCTTCAAAGAAGAGGTAATGTCTGTTACCGATTCTTTCAACTTTATTTCTTCTTCTACTTATTCTTATTTAGTTGTTTCATTATTAAGTAATAACATCAGTATCAATAATATACTTATATGTTATTATAAGTATGAAACAACCCTATTTCACCATCTATCCATCCTACAGAAAACGAAATCACCGAGCGTGCGTACGTACGGAATACCATCTCCACGCCGTGGTGTAATCTATTTTCCACCACCACCTTACTTGGATGGGTATAATGGTATAAATAATGACTATATATGATTATTGTAAAGTGATATTGATTCTGAAATAGTATACATACACTCCAATACAATTCCACGATCATGGGAATGATATCATTGCTCGTGCGTACGTACGGACTACCATCTCCAGGAACGCGATGAGATTCATTTTCCATGATTAACCATTCAAGAATGATTATAAAGTATATATGAAGAATAATAATGAAATATATGACATAATAATGCTACTTTATTTTTGTATATATATATATTTATGTCATCTATTTAATTTCATTCAATTCAACAAGGAAACGAAAACAGCGTTCATGCATACGTACGGCCTACTGTCTCCATGAACGGTGTATTTCATTCCTTTTATGGATCTATAATATATATGTAGATGATGAGTATATATTATATATAAATCATGTTTTACATTATAGAATAATGTAATTCAGGATATAAGTAATAATATCAAGAATGACAAGTCGAAACACATACGATAAATGAAATGATTTTACCCAAAATGCTGCTTTTACATGGAATTTACAGAAGAACGGTTAATATAAAGTCATAAGTGAAACATATAAGATATAATAACAATGAATAAAATTATTTAATAAGTCAATGACATTATTTCAATCATTATACAGGAGGTTCAGATCTATACGAATTATAGCGGACCTAAGGTAAGGGATAACCTTTCCAATCTCTTTCTTATCCGAGATTGTTCATTCGTAAGTATTTACTAGGGATATTGTTATCATCCAAGTCCATGTTTTCTAAAAGTTTTTTAATGTATTTTGAAGTCCTTTTTACCCATTTTTGACTTTTACTACATGGGGTGTAAGGAATCTTTCTTTTATGAGGTACTTTTTGACTTTTTCGGCAAAAGTACGAGAAGAATGTTTTTTTTAACTTATACGGCATGAATGGATTTTTAAAACATCATTACCAAGAATATTACTTTGAAAGTTTTAAGGTTTATTTTTAATAAACTTCTTTTAGTTTAAAATTGTATGACATGTTAAGAAAGTAAAAATGTTTTTGAAGTAGAAAGGATATTTTCCTCAAGAATGGAGTTCAGGTGTTTTATCAAAATTATTTTCCATCTAAGATAATATAGGCTTCTATTTCTATCCCTATTTTTTACATTGATTTTATTATGTTATGATGGAATTTGTTTTTATGATGTCCTTTTATCTTATATGGATTATGTTATTATGGCATGATGTTTAAGATTCCCATTTTTATTACATAGGTTATGCTATGATGTATGGTTTATGATTTTGTGGAACACATAAGAATGGTATCATTATGAGATGGGTGGGACCTATATATCCCTCCAATGCATTGGGTAAAGATTTATATCTCATGAGATAGACATGGCTGGAATGGTAAGTTAATCCAGTTCAGTGTTACAGGATTGAAATGAGGAGTGAACTCGATTCAGAAAGGGACTTTGTCCACTAATATGGTCTTGGCAGCAATGCCTTGGCTACTATAGAAATCATGACATGTGCTGAATGGTTGCCAAAATTACATGTTTTATTCCAATTATATTTTATCATGATTGATGTTCTATTATGATATATTCCTTACATACTTCCATGATTTATGTCTTTTCTCAAGGTTTTAATGTTTAGATTTTATGTTCAAGTTTTTGCTTTCAAATGTTTATGGATTGTTTTATGTTATCTATGTTTTCCCTTACTAGGCATTTCAGCTCACCCTTTTTATGTTTTATTTTCCCCAGGAAATAAAGAAAGGTTTTAGGTAAGGAAACCAAAAGGGGAAGATCGTTATGGGAGATGTTGAAGATCTTTCAACATGATTAGATGTTTATATTCCGAGTTTCCAAAGACACTAAACTATTACAATCCTTGTGTGTCTATTTTTGTTATGTATTAAGTATTCCAAAAAAGTAATGTATTGCCCATGTACATAATGCTTCGAGTATCTACATTTACAGTGGCACCTCACATGGTTGGTGCACGGTTGTGCAGCCTAACCATGTGAACACCCCTTTATCCGAGGTAACTGTGCATGGATGGATCATGCTTTCATCAAACTGTGTGGAGGAAGGCTTTTAAAGTAGAAATTTTTCTCACGGTTTGCACACTATTTTTCAAATCATAAGGACAATCCAAGTACAGGCTAAAAACCTGTGTATAATGTCCAAAACACTCTTAATGATATTTTATGACAACCCCTTCCTAGATAATCTTAGTTTTATGCAGGATAGACCTATTTCCCTCTCAAATTGGTTTTTTAAACAATGTGTGGAATCAAGTGATCATCATCGTTTGGCTTCCAATATAAATTCTTTTTATCACGTTGGATGTACAATATTAAGTACTCAGGTTCACTTTACTCGTTCTTCTTTTTCCCTCTCAATCAAGTTATGTCCATGTGATTATTTTTCACCTTTTAATAGATCTACTCCAATCTGTGGAAAATCAAGGGCAGATGCCATAGGATAAGGATCATAAAACCCTAGGTTGGGTGGTTTATAACTCATCCCTAATGTAGATTGTTTTTTGGAAAGTTCATATGTGGCCCACTTCTTTCATTAGAGACCATTTCTTAAATTTATATTCCATGATTATACATGTTTGATTCATATGGTTATGATCATTCAAAATATGTGATTATTTTTTATTGGTTACACCCACAAAAAGAATCTTCTTTATGTCGATGGTTGTGCAATAATTTCATTTTTAGTGTTTTTGACATGTTTGATCCACCATTCAAATGAGTCTTTTCATGACTTTCCAAAAGGAAATTCTTCCAATAATAAATGGTTTTTTGTTTAATGAGGATTTCATAATGGAATGTACCATGTATTTTCACCGCTTGACTTGCCCATGTTATGTTCTTCAAATGATTACTAATTGTGAAATGAGGAATTGAAATTATACTATATATACAACTTGTCCTTGTAAAAAGAGATTGAATAAAGGTTACATGTCCATAGTACCACATTCCATTTTTATTGAAGGTATTGGAGTGAACCTCAATAATTGAATATGCCATAATGGTTAACTAATTCCAAATTAAATGGTTGAAATGCTACATGGATTATCCACACTAATGGAAGATATGACTTGTCCCAATAGATAAATGGCTTCAACACTACATAACCAATCCACTCTAATGGTAGGAAATACTTGAACCAAATGAATTAAAAAGGATTAAAATATCAAATAGGAATGGACTAACTTGATCCCACCTTGGATTATGAGAGGAGAATTCCTTGGGGCTCAGGAACGCCTTTCCAATTCTAGGATGTTATTTTCTTAAGTTGATACCCACCTATATTTTGGCACTTGTATATTCCTTGTATTCGTGGAATACTACTGTTGGATCCCATTCATTAACCATGAGACCTCATATATACTCCTTGGATTCGACAATGACAAGTAGGTGTCTAGGATACACTCCGTGGAGTCCGTCCTTGGTTAGCTAATTTTACATTGGATGCACTCCTTAGACTCAGTAGGTTCTATATTATGGAATTCCATGGATTACACTCCATGGATTACACTATTACCCTTTACCTAGACATAGATACTACTAACTTAGCATTTTGTAAATTTATGATACATTGGTTTTTACCCTAGAACTCCCTCAGTGGATATCATTTTTAGGGTGCATTGTTAGGTCTTGGGACCATCTCTAATTATACTATCATGCGGTTATTTTAGTGTTGGATATGCCTCATGTGACCTATTAACATTAAATAATAATTACGTAAAAAAATGTTCTCATTACATGTTCATACACCTGCTAATGGTTGTAGCAGGTACTTGGGTATTCAATTATTTTTTACTCCTTGATTTATTTTATATAATCATGCCTACATACTGCTATATTAAATTACACAGGTTAGATGTTATAGACACCATTGGTGGTGGCCAACTATATTTATCTCACACCCTCTTTTGGTGCCATTTGGTACCTGGAGTAGATTATATAACTCTATGCGTGGACAAAGTGCAGCAGACCACATCCAACACTTGAATGCATACTGATTGGATGGAGTTTGATAGTAGATGACTGAGTTGGATCTTATGATTCTTAGAGTATTCTTGGATTTCCATTACTTTTTGGAACATGTTATGTTTATTTTCTTGTATACATGCTTTCCAGTTTTCTAGTGACATTACATTACATTATCATTGTTTAGTTGATACAGTTATTATTGCACTCATTTAACTTTTGCAACAGCATACTTCTGCCATTTCATTATATTTCTTTTGTTGTTTAATATTAAATTATATTCTTTCTACTATTATGAACACAACTAATGAGGTCATTGTCTTCCCACAGACACATCTAAGTCTCTCACTGCTAGTAAGCAGCCTTTAGAATTCAGGAAGATGCGCTTGAGGCCATGTGGCCCACCGGGCTCGGGGCACCCATTAAGTGGCATCAGGGTCACAGAATGATGTGAATTCATTATTATCATATTCCATGTTTCCCTTCTAAATGATACATTTAATGTCATGTTCATTCAGAATATGTTATAAAACATATTCTGTGATAACACCATTAACTACGAATAGCCAGCTGATTAATCAATTGAGACTATTGATGCATCGATGTGCTATCTATAACATAGACCCATCCATTTTGTACTAATCCAGTACATTACTAATATATTTAATAATCATTTTAATTCAAAAACAAAGTTCCCTATCATATTTCTGTGTTGAGTAATTAATACTGATTATCAGTATATCTCCAAATAAAGAAGTGATATACAATGTGGGTAAACATATGTTTAAATTATATATATCTCTATAAATAAAGATATCCATTGTAAATAATATGTATATTTGGGGTAAATTTAATTTTTATTGATCAAATGTATGGGCACATTTCAAGGGAATGTTAATTACTAGAAAATTATCTCATGGAAGTGAATTTCAATACATTAGTTATTAAAAATTATTACAAACCATCCATATGATGATAAATGATTTAATCAACACATAATTTACCCATTTTAGTTGTAATAATTTTTTATTTTCATTTATGAATAAAAACCTAGAAATGGTTCTTCAAAAACATTTTTCAGTGAAATTCATTTTTTTCATTTTGAAAACCATTTTGAAAATAATTTTATTTTCCAATCACTTTTATGAAATTATTTTTTAAAAATAATTGAAACTAATTTTATTTGAAAATAACCATCATATGTTATAATTGAATCTTGAAATAATTATATTGGTCTATCAGTCTATCAATTCAATACTTTCAATAAATTATAAAATATATTCCATTTCATATTATTTAGAAATGCTAAAATAGCACTATTTTGAAAAAAACAATTATGATTACTATGAAAATAAGTTTAACTGATTATAAATCTATGAATATAGTATTATAAATTATTTAAAATTTTTTAAAAAAATCATTACATTTTTAGAAATCAGGATTTTGAAACAAAACTAATTTCTAAGTGAAGAGGAATGTGAAGTGAAATTTTCATATAAATATTTTTTAAAATATTTTACATACAAATGAGTGGGAGAAATTACTATTACATGAAAATTTCATGAATAAACATGAGATATTTATACTAAATTATTCTTCTAAGAAATTGTAAAATAATTCCCATCAATTAAAATTTAATAAGAAATAATCTCTATTAGAATGAGTTGGTGAAATAAACCTTCTAAAAGATCTCAACATTAACGTGAGAGTTAATTATTTCATTGATTATGTGTTCCAAATATATATCAACTTAAAAAAGTTAACATAATATAAAATTTAATCCAAAATCATTATAAAATTAATCATAGAATGAAATAATCGAGGAATTATAATTATAACCCAATGAAAACAAATTTAGTTTTAAAATCCCATTTCTTATGGTCCTTTTTAATAAAATTTTTTAGGATCCTGTATTGTGGTTTTAAATAAGTAATAACAAATTAATTAAAAATATTAACATTTATTTTTTCTAATATTCTTATTTTATAACATCTTATCACTTTTTTTTTAATTATCAACCATGTTTTAAATCCTTTCAAGTGTTAATTTTATTTTTTTCTCATGCGCGTTTCACAATGAATGTTCTATTTCATATTTATATTATATAGTTCAATGCCACATTAATAATAATAATAATTACATAATTACCGTATTAATTCTTAATTTATTCATATATATAATTATTTTTGATTTGGTGATGAAAATGGATTCACACTACTTCATAAATGTATTATTCGACAAGTACACAAATGATGTTGTAACTGTTACGTGACTGAAAACAAATGAATTAAAATGATATATATATATATATATATATAATATTAATATATATAGAAATTTCATCAAAATCATAATTTTTTCATTTTAGATATAATAATTATATTTTTATTTATCACATTCGATGGGTACTCTAAATGAATGAATGATCACATCACTTCATGAAGTGTTGTCTATTGTACACATGAGCGACATAATCATATCTCCTATGAAATGGTATTTGAAAAGATATATTTTATATATTGAAAATATAGGTATAATTATGTTATAAATATCATATATATATATATATATATATTATTTATATCATTAATTGTACCCGATCTTGAGAGGTGGTAATAGAAAAAAGAAACGATACTGGTTCGCGATGCTATATTCATCCTTATAGTAGAATTTTTTTTACCCCATTTAGTAAAATTTTCTATGGTCATATATCATACTAATAACCTAAAAGTGTTAAATTAAATGGAATATAATGTGGTTATTATATCATTATGGTTGTTATATAATTTATGTAGGTGGATATGGAAATAGAATGAAAATTCTTGTTGATGAACATTAACTCTTATTTGGTTATCCTCTTATGTTTTTATAAATTATTTATTAGGATTATTTGGTGACCAATATATTTATTCGAAGATGATTAGAGTAATATTTTTAATTGATTTGGATAGGAATACGATAATATAATTTTGTTTTTAGTTGTGAATAATTGATGTGAGTTGGTTTCCTATTATAATTATTTGAGTGGACAGACTTGAATTTTTTGAAATAATTGAGTGATCACACATGCTTCATACAGAAACATGATAAAATAATATAATATTATAAAACCATATAGTTTTCATGGTTTTAACGTTTGAATAAATTTTTTATTGTATATGTTTATAAGAAAATTTAACCCATTTATTTTTATGTTAATTCTCTGATAATACATTTTTAACATAACTAAAACAAATAATTTCTTCCATTTTCACTTTTTAGATTGGTCATAAATTATATATAAATTATTAGATATTATATTTTTTTACAATTCAAAATATATATTTCATTTTTAAATATTCAATTGACATAATATTTATAGAATTTATTTAAATTTAATCTTAGAGAAATTATAGTACAATAAGGTTTTAAGGATAAAATGATCATATGTTTGCAAAATTTCTATTTCAAATATCAAAATGAATAATATTACAATTAATTATATTTTATTACTTGATAAAAAAATTGATGTCATTACACATAAAAATAAATTTAAACTATAATATATTCTTATAAATTATTTAAATGGAATATTAATTTCCAATATGAAATTAAAATTTGTTTAGTATTCATCTGAAAATGGATGTTTTAGGAAAATAAAAAAATCACACTAACATAATTTTCATAACCTAATTTCAAAAATAAAATTTATTTTATCATTTTATTTTTCTATAATTAGTAAAATTTAATTTCAAATTTTTTTATACATGTACAACTAAAGCATTATTAAGGAAAATATTGCTTTTCCAATTTTTTAAAAATTATAATGAGTATTATTCATAATTAATATACAATTTTTTTAAATATATATATTTTAATGATTTTTTAATCATATTCATTCAAACCATTATAAATTTTAAAGAAAAATGTTTAACATTAAATAATAATAATCATGATAGAGTATATTGTGGTTTTTTTAATCTCGTTCTTACAAGTAACTCAGGATATCTAAAAAACTCGTTGTCTCATGTACCACATGCTATTCATTAAATTTATTCTAACAAAAAATAAAATTATAAAGTCATGGGTTTTTATATTCAACTCTACACTATGTTTTATGTGTCTCATTTACATTTGAATAATATTTTATTCGTCCTTAATTTTTAGGAAGTTATATTATCCCAACCATAATTAAATATTTCTCTCACATTTTAAACATTAACTAAATAATATAGTGTTTATTATTTGAAATTCATATTGTTAATAAGTCCAAAATGTAAAATATTTAGTAAAATATCCACTAAATTGGATGATATGTATTATAACAAATAAATTATGAAATTTATATAGTGTATTATAACAAATAAATTATGAAAATTTTATGGTGTAAATATGTATGAAATAAAATAAATTTTTATAGATAGGTTGTATATTAAATATGAATCATTTGAAAAAAAATCTTGAAGAAATATATTTTTCTCAAATAACGTTTACTCAAAGTATTAAAACATAATTTAAAATTAATTATTAAAAAGTTTAAAAAATATAAACAAAAAAATAAACTTAATTTTATAAATCTACATGTCATAATTAGCATTGGTTAAATTATATGGATTTTTTTAAAAAGTATAACTTTTGTATTAATAGTGATACATTATAATTGTTTTTAGGAAATTACATTTTCCTTAAAAAAATTACAATCATAAATTATATTTTAAATTTTTTTTCATGTAAAATTATTTCTAATATATCAAAATTTAACTAATATATTTAATTTTAATATATTTCATATTAAATTATGACTTAAAATTTATCTCACATTTGATTTTTTCCATCGTAAAAAACGTCATTTCGATGCATATACATGATTAATAATCAATTTGATTCTTAAAAATATTTGAATTCAATATTAGAAAATTCATTCCATATTTTGAATAAGAATTATTAATGTTATATATTTAGATAATATTTATTTATTAATATAATTAATATTGTAAATATTAAAAATTAATTATTATGGCTAAGATTAAAGGGGTCGTAACTAGGCTTATATTTATTTGTTACATGTGTTTCCTCTCCCAAACTTATAAAATTCCACACTATCACCACCCCTATTCACATATACTAATAAATTTGGATATGCCTATTACTAACCAAATATCGTCTTAAATTCCATAGTCACATCCAATATTTCTTTTCAGATAATAAATATAATTGATTATATAATTAGTTTAAGACTAAAGGGGTTTCCTGATGAAGTGGTAATGTTTTTAACAGTGTGTTATTTTATTACATCTTATAATTACTCTATAAAATATTATTTATCCAAAAAATATAACAATACCATTATATATAATATAATAATACATTATAATGTTATTTTTATAACCTAAATCAATTTGTTAATCCATCAAAAGGGGATATAAACTATCAATCGTGTGTATGGTAGATTTCGATCTCAAGAGCTATTGTAATTAGTTTTCCATCATCACATTTTTAATAAAGATAAAATGATGGATTTAAAATATTTACACAATATATAATAAATTATTACACTTTTTTAATTATAATTTCACATATTACTTTTTTTTACCCCATTCTATGGTGTATATTATAATTTTTCATGTGTGTATAGAGGACTATCTCCTCAGAATAATATTTGATTCATTTTTCAAAAATGATTTATGTAAAATTTAATAATTAATTAATTAAATAAATTTATATTATATATATATATGATATTATATTTATCTTATAAAATTAAGATACCATCCACTTATTTACCCCTTCCATTTTAAAGGAAATTATTATGTTGGTCAGGCATATGTACTACCTACTTTTGCCCAGAATCGATGTGATTCATTATCCACGTTCAATATTTAAAAATAATTATAAATTAGAATATAAATACAAAAAAAACATTTAAAATAAAAATAAATATATTTAGATGAATGAAATATATCCTATGTTCATGATCTAAATCTTTCACTAAAAAAATGTCTGGAAAACAGGACAATTAAGAGACAAAACTAAAGTGAAAATGAATGCTTATTAATTAATGGTTAATAAGATGTTATTAAATCATCATAATTGATATTATTAATATTAATATGGTATAATTATATTATAATAATATCTTTCATACCACTATACATGGTGATTGGGATAACACACCTAATAGTAAGAATGCATAATGGGGTTTCATATGTGAATTTTAATCCATTGTGTTATCATGAAAATTAATTAATTATAATTTTCATTATTTTTAAGTTAATTTAAATATTATTATGTTATATATCCACCTTATTTTCTTAGTATATAAATATTTAACCAATAATAATATTTTATCTAGATCATTTCTAGAGTTTTATCATTCTCTTTTCCAAATAAAATTATCCATTGTGATGAGTAAATTACATTTTGTTTTTTTCATGGGGTGTGTTTGGGTGGAAATATTTGAAAAAATTGGATGAAATTGAGTAGTGCATTGTTACGACACCGTTTTTTCAAATCGTGCACCCCATCCCAAAAATTCATGTAACCCTAGACAGAGGGGGATTACCTGGTTGGGGAATCCATTGTCAATATATTGTCCTTATTAGGAGTTACATTGAACCCCTATGAAAATGTTCATAGTTTAGGGTAACGGTTACTGGAAACTGTGATACCCTTCCCAAATATCAATTTGTGGGAATAATATTTTCCTATAAATTAGTTTAAAATATATATGAAATATTGTTACTCACCCAAATCTAACCCCATTCAACCCCATATGTCCTTTCTACATTCTGATGCCTTATGGATGAATTCCAATGACTTCTAAACTTGTTTTTTTTGTGTTTTAGATCACGTATATAATATTTTCTCCCTTTTCGATAAGAGGACTTCATACCGGTTACATTACAATTCTTCCCCATTCCTTCAGTCTTTCATTATAGAATGTTACTCTATATTTTGGAATGAACCATACCTAGTTATATTTATCATGATATATAATTTTAGATCTGGATCTATAATTATAAGGTCTCAATTTGTTCAATTTTTATTTATGATATAGATCTAGATCTCTATCTACGGTGTTAGTCCACTATTTTTTTGTATTTCTATTGGATGATTATTCATTTACGAATCGAGGTAGGTGGCATACTATTAAAACACCATAGTCTTTATATCAATTATTTTTCTTTGATTATAGAATTTCTAGGGATCTTTTTGAATTGGAATTCCAAAACTGAATAAATTATTGTGTTTGATTAATTATTTGAGGAATTTTGGATTCGATTCAATAATAGAATTATGGAATTAAGAAAATTAAATTATGAATTACTATCGATGTATAGAATTATCGAATTAGGGATAATTATTTTTTGGGTTAAGTATTTGAATTATGAATTGTGACTTTGAGAATAATTAATTTTTTATTTATTTTTGATATATTGTGGTTGTTGGATTGTATTAACAAAATTTTGAATTAATTAATGGAATTTATTGTCTTAATTAATTATTGAATTAATTAACATAAGAGTAGTGATTAATTAATTTTTGAATTAATTAATGGGATATAGTGATTAATTTATTGTTGAATTATATCATGAAATTGATTTGATTAAGGAATCATTTGATTAATAAATTGAAACATCTATGATTCTTTAATAATATGAACTTTTTAATGGACTGATTTGTGAAATCCTTATTAGTTATATGTCACATGGTTGTGATTATACTTTCATGGGGTATCACATGGGTTTGAAGGGGTGTGAGAATGGGATTACCCCAAGCACCATGAGAGCCTTCATGCAGGAAGACTATGAGGTGTTTTATTTTGATTACCTAATAGACTGTGAGAGAGTTTGGAGAGGAAGATCATGATCATTTATATTTTAATTTTAAAAGTGTTATGAGAGCATTGGGAGTTGGGAAATGGGAATAATTGTGAGTTCATGGAATTATATTAATATTAATTTAGTATCACTCTAACTAGAACATTGAGGTTTGATACATATACGCAAATTACTCATGTCTAAATGGATTACATGTTTTATGAATTTTTCTATATATGATTTTTGATAATAAATGGCCACAAATTTAATTTATATATATTATATCCTTGGGGGATACATCAGTCCCCAGAAGAGGCCAGGGAAATTATTAATGTTTGGGTGTCTTCGGTTACTCAGGGGTTTATGTAGTTAAATAAATAATAATTAATAATGCTATAACTATATACATGTGAATTTTATATATTTATATTATAAAACTGCATACCTTGTTATGGAATAGATATTTTTTTAGAAACCTTTAGTGGGGACCAACTGAGTTGTACTCACAACCTACTCATGTTTTCTAATTGGTACATGAATAGGCATTGGGTTTTCTGGAATGGAATAGGGAAAAGGCCCTATGTTATATGGTTGATTGTGGTGCATCATGGATGAGGTAACCAAACAAGATTCACATCTTGATTCAAGGAGTCATCAATTCCTTTATTTTTGGTTTCATTATAAAGCTTCAAACATACATTTTCATAGAATATCTATTGTTTAGTTTTGATATTTTTTTTCTAGTTTTGTTCATCTTATATTACCTGTATATACCTAGTTATGATTGTATTTTATTTTCTTATTTCATATTTATTTCTTCTCGAGTATTACCCTAATAGAGAGGGTATGGTCTCTCCATTATCAACATTAGATCATCACTACTAGTTTGTAAAATGTGGCATACGATAATATGTTCCTGATGGCACATGGCGGTCTGGCTTGGGGCACTATAGCATGGTACCTATGTAGGGAGATCGAAAATTAGTATTTGAGCTAGTATTTTTTTCTATGAGTTTATATTAATATTTAGGAAATTTAAATATAGTAATAAGATGAGTTGGGTATTGGGAATATGCTCGTGCATGGGAGATTCCAACCCGTGTTTGGGGGAAAGCCCAAGTACCTGGTATGAGAATATCATTATTGTTTTTAACTATTATAGTTTATTATTAAATAACCTTGGGTGACACACTTGTTCAGTTATTTGATTATGGTTTTAGATATTTGTTCAAATTTTATTATTTGTTACTCATGTCTTAATAACTCACAAGAGTTTTGTAAGCATGCTTCATTCTAGGAACAAAATATTATTTTGTGACATGTTTTATTTTATACTCACAAACAAGAGAACAATAATGGTTTATCTATTGATCTTATTTTTTTTTTCATTGCATATTTAATAAAATTGAACATCATTTCTAAAAAGAAATTCAAAATTATAAATTGATGAAAAATGGAAATAAATTAGTGTCTAATGGAATGTGTATAATAATAATGTTTTTACCTTTGTTAACTAGGACCTTGGTGTTGGGTGGTTAAGGGTAGTTAAAGCACCATAATTTGACTATGTGGTGACGTTTTGGGAAAATATTCTGACTTGTTTTCATTTTCCTCTTACATAATGTGATAAAGATGTTTTATGAGTCCTAAGACGCGTGTTTAGAATTTAAGAGATATGCCTCCATGAAGACACTTATTGGAGGATGCTATGAAGATATGGCTCACGACGATCCACCGATAAAGGAACATGAGGCACCTATAGTGATAATTTATGTTATTGGGAGTCTACTCCAAGATATCTTTACTCGTATCATGTTATTCATGGAATGAATCCCATGGAATGTTATGAAAATCTCTCTAGTCTGATAAGGTATATTCAATAGCATCTCCCTTTGCCTTTTTTTTGGAGAGGGTTGACCTAATGGATCTGCATTCTCTATTGAATCCATCCAGAAAATACATGACCACTTTAAGAATCCTAGTGAGATGAGATTTAATATGTATTCTAATGTGTTACATGGTAAGGAGGAGAACTAGTAGGACATTCAAGCTTTGACAGTCAACTAGAAGTTATGGAATTCAATGAAATTCCAGAGAAGTTCCTTGAGCACATTTATCTAGACACATTGAGACATGAGTGAGTAGTTGTGGTCATTTGATTTATATAAGGGAGCATAATTCTGATGGAATATACTAGTCTCCTTATATATTTTCAGTGCATTGTTCTACTATTTGAAGTAGATGAGTATACAATAAGAAAGTGGTTTCAGGATGGAATTATTTGTGAAAAAGATCCATAGGTAAATATCTCAATGATGATACAGTTTTCAGAAGTGGTCAATTAGGATTTGATATCTTAGGGGAAACGAATGTTGGAATATAGTGGTAGAAAACTAGTTTAATAGGATGATCGATAGGTGTGGATTCCGATAGTAGGAAGAACCATTATTATAATTTATCTAAAAACAGTAGAAAAAAGGGTATCCATGTGGAAGGTTCAATTACAAAATACATTATTCATGTGTTTTCCCACCAGTGAGGGATGTTGGGAAAATTTCAGAAACATTTTCCTCAACCAACAATGGTGTTATGAGGCTACAGAAATATTGTACATCTGTATAGTATCTCAAGGATCACATACAAGATTTTTAGTGATGGAGAAGGTAGAAAAAACTAGAGTGAAATAGGTTGATCTTCAACAGTATATTTGTCTACAATTTTGGGTTCTTTTTGACTTGGTAGTAGAGGCAGTGGACATAATGATTGTAGGAAAGTTTTATGGTATCAACATAGTTTCTCAAATCCAGGGTGTGAGACTATATAATAAGTAATAGGGGAAGGAGGGTTACAATCCATTTATCCCACACTTTTTTTGGGGTGGTTGGACCATCGACAATGACATGTTCTATTATTGTAGCTTCTACCTTATCAAATTCATTATATGGTATTAGTGGCTCTCAATCTTATATATCGGCAAGACATGTTAATTTTTTGAGCCTGGGGTAGGAGTTTGTGGGAGTGTTATGGTTATTTATACCTAGTTGGGTGTACAAAATAGATACACCTATTTGTTCAACGGATGTTCTCTTAAGATCGAGATGTTTTATTTCCCTTATAGTATGTATATTATTAATTTATAATAATTTGTATTTATTTTTGGTATGTAAAGGCTAGTATCATACCAATCCCACATTGATTATTACTGAATGATAGTAAATTTTATGGATCCTAAGGTTGAAAATTGCATTTACCATATGGAGTGGGATATCTGGGCAGGCTGAGTAAGGATAATTACTCCAACTCTAAGAGAGATCATAGCAATGTTTTCATTTATATTTTTGGATTATGAAAGATTGAATCAAGATTTCTTTCCAGCTAGAGTGTATAGGTTTGAGGATGTGTTTTCTGAAGAATTCACATTGTTTCATCCAAATAAAGATTTTTAATTTACTATTGATCTAATATCGGGTGCTGAGTGAGTCTGTATTCCACCATAATATATAAACAATAAACCATCAAGATCCCAAGACTCAAGTAGAGGTGTTGTAGGATAAGGGGTTTATCCACCTAAGTACAATGGTTTGGGGTTTCCTAGAGATGTTTTCTAGGAAGTATAACTGTATATGGAGCTTATGTGTTGACTAACGATCATTTAGATGGATTAATGTGAAAAAATGTTATCCTCTTCAACATATCGGTGAACTTTTTGACTAGTTGAGGGGAGATTATGTTTTTTCCATGTTCGAAATGTGATAAATGTATCATCAACAGAGTGTTTGACCTTTTGATATATTGTGGACGTTTTTTTCAAGAAATAATTTCCTATATGTGTTAATGATTATGTTATTGGTATTAATAACAACACTAAAAATGGTTATGGCCAGGATGTAAGTTGTCTTTCATCCATGCCTAATATGGTTTTTGTAGTGTTTTTGGATAAAATATTTGTGTACTCTAAGGCTCATAATGATCTTTCCAAAGAATTGACTTTCATATTAGTAAACTGAGAGATAATTATCTATACTCAATTATAAAAATGTTTTAGTTTCGTATTGATTAGATACACTACATGAGCTAAATAAACTCATAGGTAGATGTGTTAGTTGTCCCATTGAAGTTACAAGATGCATTTTGTTGGGATTTAACGAATAAAATTTTTATTATACGATGATTTTTTAGGTTAGTTGGATATTATTTATGGTTCATCCCTGAATTTTCATGACATGTAGCACAACATACAGGCCTGACCAAAAAGGCGATTGATTTTGAATTATAAAAATCATGTGAATTTTTTTTCCAGGATTTAAATAAGTGTTTCACATCAGTGCCTATTTTTGTTCTACCTAATCTTTGAGTGGATTGTAATATGTATTGTGAAAATTCTAGGATCGAACAATGATATGCGTTGAGTTAGGGAAATCATGTTTTGGAATATTGAACATAGGTATTGTGGCCACATGAATGATATTACCCTACACCAAATATCGAGTAGGTCAGAGAGGTGTATGACTTGATCTGTTGGCGACATTTAATTTTGGGATAGATGTTCACATTTCATATGGACAACATGATCTTAATGTATTTATTTTCAAAACTAAACCTGAATATATGAATGTAGATATAGGTTTAGTATAAAAAATAATTTGATTTCGAAAAAGAATATATGTCCATTAAAGGAAAAAATGTGGCTGGCTATTTAGGCATGATAACTTAGACTCTGGAAAGTAATGATTATAGTGTTGAGTAGAAATTGTCGATTCCACTTACAAAAATTCATGCTATGGTCCTGGATAATTATGAGAAGATGACTCTGTTGATAGCTTTAATGGAGTCTACCCTTTTGAGATGGATCCTGGACAAACAGTATGAGGTACATAATGAGTATCCTTTTGTGAAATCCTTGAAGGTGGGGAGACACCGTCATATTATTTGATAGATGAGGATAAGGAAAACTACATCCAGAATTAGTTTATTATACCTTCGAGTATGTGGGATAGTTGATGTGTGAGTTTCATGCCTCAAAGTATAAAGTACATCAATTGGTGAAGAAAATTTACTATGAAATATTAGGATATTTTTCGTGGCCAAGAATGAAAAATGATATTATAGTGTTTATGACACATTGTTACACTACTCAGTAGGTGACGATTGAGCATCAATGACCGTGAGGTTTATTACATCCAATTCACATTCCATAATAGAAGTTAGTAGACGTCCTAATTGAAATGATGGTGGAATACTTAGAATAATAATGATATTTGGGATTTTTTGGAAGGATTGAGGAAAGTATCAAATTTCAAGCCTATATCAGAGACATTATCACTGGAGAAACTGTATGATTTTTATGTTATTGAGATTTTCTATCTGTATGTGGTGCCACAAACTATAGTTTCATATCAAAACTCACACTACACATTGTGCTTCTGGAAGGTCCTACTTAAGGCACTTGATACACAAGTGTTATTATGTACAGATTTTCACCCACAGGCTTATGGGAAGAATGTGTGTACTATACTAGCGTTCAAGTATATGGTGTGGTCATGTGTTCTAGACAATGGTGGGTCTTTGGTGAACCACCTATATTTGGTGGAGTTCTCATATAAGAGTTGTCATAGTCATACTATTTACATGGAACCTTATGTGTCAATTTATTGTAGGGAATTTAGGTCACCTCAATGCTAGATGGAGGTAGGTGAGTTAGAGTAGTTAGGACCATGTCTTGTATAAGTGAAATTATAGAAGGTACAATGGGTTTGAAAATGTATTCCTCCAGCTCATAGTAGACAGAAGTCATATGATGATAGATTCCATTGACCCCTATAGTTTAAATAGGTCAGCCATATATTCTTTTAGGTGTCTTCTATATTGGGTCACCCTAGGATATGATGACAGGGAATGTTGGTGCCCATGATCGTCAGACCGTTTGAGGTTATGGAAATAGTCATGTCGATGGAGTACAATTTGGATCCTCAACACTGATACAATGATATGCCTGATATTTTTCATTTTTCAAAAACCTGAATGGTATAATTCTAGCACTTTTGATGTGATTTATGTGGATTATTTTGAGATTCAGATATATGTTCCCTTTCAGGAGTATCTGATACATGTATTAAATCTCAATGAGAATGTGTTGCAAGGAAATATCATGCCAATATATAACAAATATTGGATGCATGGTTGTGCACAAGGGTAAAATGATAAAGGGGAGAATACTTGAAAGTGTAGTGGCTCGATAATTTTTTTTGGAATCTTATATATTCTTTAGAGTATAGAAAACCAGGTAATACTAGACAAGGGCCTTGTGGCCTGGTCATTTTTTTGGGTTTTGGTGCATGGTTAGGGGGAGTCATGCACAAACTATGCACCACAACCCAAAAAACCATGCAAGACTGGACATAGGTGAATTGAGTGGTTGTGAGTGGGTTTTTAAAAGATTCATCAACCTATGAGAAACCAATCACCCCTATAAAATAATCACATGGTTTAGATGCATGGATAGGTGAAACCATGTTCCCTTGCCTAACAAATCGGGCATGAGAATGAAATGAACCCAAATATTAGTATTAAAATTACTAGAAATGAAGAAACACGCCTATATAGAACTGCATTCGACCCCTAAAGTTCATTCACAATTTCATATCCTTTTGGATAAAATTGAATACCACCCGAACTTCATTCTTAGTAGATTGAATCCCAGATCAAATATTTTCACACCTCCTGGTAAGAGGATCCCATCCCAATTTTTTCTCATTCATCATCTTGTTTCTAATCTTTCATTATGGGATGTTACTAAATGTTTTACAATGATGAATAGCTATTTATATAGATATATATTTAAGATTATAGATTTTGATCTATATTTAATTGTTACTACTTTATATAAAATTGAATTATGAAATAGATCTGGATCTCGTTCTACGCTATTACTCTGTAGAGTTTTTTTTGGGATTTCCCTTCGGTGAATAATCATCAATTAATTGAGGTAGGTGGTATATTATTAAAATCACATAGTAATGATATATGTAACATTCAAGTTATTGTAGAATGTATAGGTTCCTTTACTAAATAGAATTCATAAATTGAATTTATTAATATTTTCAAATAATTAATTGAGTACATGGTGATTGTATTGAATAATTGAAAAGTTGAATTAAGAGAATTAATTCATGAATTAATTATATAAAAATTTAATTTTAGAATTGGGGATAGTTAATTTTTAGAATAACATTATGAAATATGAATTAGGAATTTGAGAATAATTAATTTGTAAATAAATTTTGGGATATTGATATTGTTGGATCATATTGATTATTTTTTGTATTAGTTAAGGGATATTATAGGGTTAATTAATTTTTGAATTAATTAATAAAAGATATGTGATTACATAATTGGGGAATTAATTAATGGGATATAAATGATTAATTAATTATTGAATTAATTAATGAAATTAATGTGATTAATTATTTTTTGGATTAATTAATGGAATAATGTATGTATAAATAATAATATTAATTAGTTAATGGAATGATTTGTGAAACAGGTATTGGTTGTATGTCACATTGTTTTGATTTTGATGGGATGGAGTAGGACATGGTCTAACCAGTGTATGCACTATGGATTACCCAATAGACTGAGGAAACCATTGGGGTGGAAGATCGTGAGGACATTTTTTTATTACACAATGGAACATGACAGCCTTCAGGGAGGAAGAAGGCAAGAGCTTTAATTTTAATTTCCAATGGAATGTGAGAGTACATGGAGTTGGTCCAGATGAATGAACGTGTGAGATCACCCCCTTTATACTTGAAATATATTATTATTTATTTACTCTCTCTCACAATAGACCCTTCAGGCGAGAGACCTATGTTAACATTATTCATGATAAGCAGATTTATAGGTTTTGTGAAATTTGTTAGATATGAATTGAATAATGAATTTTAATAAAGGAATTTAGATATATGATATCCCTTGGGGATAGTTCAGATTATGACATAGACCAGAGCATGTATGGTGGTTCAGGTGTCCTCGGGAACCCGTGGGTTCATGAAGATAAATAAAGAATAATTATCAATTTTATGACTACTTACTTTGGAATTGTAGTTAATTTATTATACACCTACATAAAATGTTATATTCTGGATATTGTTTTGGATTACATTGGATGTGGCCTACATTGTAGTACTCATACGACACTCAGGCAGCCATATTGGTGCCCAAATAGTCTTTCAATTTTATATAAGGTAAAATGGAAAAGGCCCAATGTTAGATGGTTAATTGGCGATGAATCATAAAAAAGAGAACCTAACATGATTCGTGTCCTTCTGTAGTAGTCATCAGTTCCAGTTTTTGGGGTTGTATTTTGTCACTTCACACATACATTTGCATAAAATATCTACAATTTAGTTTTTTTATTTCATTTTCATTTTTTTAATAATGTGGTTATGTTATGATCATAGTTATGATTATATGTTATTGGGTTATTTGTTATTTATTTATGATGTGGAATTTGTCTGATAAATTTGGCATAGTCTCCCAATCAATGACATTAGTCCCTCACTACTAGTTTTTAACAACATCCATACATGGAGGCACACCTGAATTCATGTGGTGGTCCGGCTCGGGGCACCGGGGCATGGAACCCAGTAAGAGAAATCACTAATAAAACCACTGATTTACTATCACATTAATGATATTAAATTTTTATGATTTTATATCTTAAAGAAACCTTCATTGAGATCCATATCATTTGAAATGCATAACATCTTTTCAATAGAGTACTTACTATCCCATTATATATTCTTTCATTAGTTATTCTAATTTATTTACACTCTACTTTATAATTCAATTACTTTAATCATGGGAGTTATGGTCCAAAAGATACCAAATTAGTAAGGGTTTCACATCTCAATTTTACTTTCGTGATACATAAAATGTATGAACTACCTATTCAATTTTTTGGTCTATATAATTACATATTTGATAACATATGACATGAATATATTTAAATTAATGTTTTTTATTTTTTAATTTAATGTTACTTATTTATTGGTGTTTACGATTCAAACTATATCAATGTGGTAAGGTAATACTTCAAAATCTTACCATTGATTAAGATTTATAATGTTTAACAGTTATATGGGATACATACATGGTATTCCTATCATATAACCAATATTTTTTTATCCAATGGTAATAAATGAAATTATGTTTTAATTGTACAATTTTACATCTATTTCATATATAAACCTACAGAGAAATTTTATTTTTTGAAAACACTAAAAATGATCGAAAAATGTTTTTATGAAAAGATGAAGTCAATTCATAATTCTGTATATTTTCATTTTTCTTTCAAAACATTATTTTCTAAATAAACTTCTATTATTCATTATCTAAAGGATTTTTTTTCGATTATTTCCATGTTTTATTTTTTAAATAATCAAATTAATCTTCACATAATTTTATGAATGAGGTACTTTCACCATTTTCATAATTAGGTTAATACATTTTTTGTATTTCTCTAAATTTATTGATTGTCACACATCCATGACATATCAATGTTATTTATCCTATTTTACATGATAACATGTTCATTTTGAATGATATTTCTTTTCAAAATGTTTTATGAATTATTAGTTTTCATAGCTAACATTCAAAGTGAAAATGATGTTTTCATAAGGAATGTTTTGAATTGTGTTGTAATGGTATTCATATTTATTAATCACACCAAACCTCATATTAGCCAATGATTCACATGGAATATCTTTTAATGATTCCATCATTAATTTTTACATGAATGATTTGTTATTAGTTTATTTGTGGATTTTCTATTTTGAAACCATTCACTGCATTATTATGGATTTTATCTAATAATGTTTATTAATTGGGTAAGGAATTAATATTTCTTATGTTTATTTTTAATTTAAAATGATTATAATGATTACAGTTCACCAAAAATTGAATAATGAATTCATTAGACATTGAATGTGATGTGCATGGCATGCTACAACAGCTTGATTTATCATTCCGTCTTACAAGAAAAAGTTGATTTGGATTTTGGTTGGGGCCTTACCCATTTATATAAGATGTCATATTACCAGGCATCGTATGAGTTTTTTCATTTTTGGAATATTTATTTTAGTCATATTGAAATCATTTATTGATTTCTATGTAATAATTAGATTATTTATAATTAAAATATAAAATTTTCAATTCATGTGATTATTTATATTATATTATTTGGTCAATATATATTACAAAAATATTATTCATCATGTTAATGTTATAATTAAATGGAATTTTTTTTGTTATTTATCTTTTCATGTTAACTATGCATTATGTATTCATGATTCTTTCTGATGTATGCTTACCTTACTGTTCTTTTGAGATCACCCCTTTCTGTTGTTTCTTTTCCCATGGATACCATGAAATGATTTATTATTTATATGAAAGGAAATTCTAGAGAAAATAGAGTTGATCTAAAATAAAATAATTATTTAATTAAATGTATTCAAATGTATGTTAAATCAATGTTTGAAAATGCACTACTGAAAAATTGAATATTTACGATGAGGAAGGGTCTCGTCGCATATAGTTCATTAGGAATGACTATTTATGATGACACCTACATCCCATCACAAATAACCTGTTGAGTTTTTTAGTTTTTTCATTGAGATTTATCCCCTGTCTCAAATACCTTTTTAATAGCTGATTCTCATTTATAAGGGGTTAGAATTTTCGATAAGTCTATTCATAAACACAATTATTTTCTATTAGAATCCAATTGCAACAAATATAACCTATATATATATATACTCTCATCTATTTTCCTCTAATTCCACTACTTTCTCTACTCATTCTCTCCCCCTCTCCTTATATTTTCTCTCTCAATTTTTTTCAAAGTAAAAAATTATATATCAGAGAAATATTCACAACTTAAAAGATTTCGAATGATTTATTTTTAATGTATTTATCTATTTTATTTATTTTTTAGTTAAATAATTTTTCTGTTAGTTATAATAATTTTTCATCACCTGCAATTCAATTAATTTGTAATTAGACCATTTTATTTTGGATTATTATTATATTTACAAATACATGTGATTAGTATTAATTGGTATTAATTGATAGTAATATCAATTATTATTAATTAGTATTCATTAGTATTAGTTAGAAAAAAGAAAATAATTTCTAATAATTATTCATAAGTAGTAATAATTAGCAATAATTACTATAAATTAGATTTAATAAATAGTAAATTAAAATAAATATTTATAAATTATAATAAATAGTAATAATTTGAAGTAAATAGTAATAATTAGATGTAAACAGGAATAATTAGTAATAATTAGGAATAACTAGTAATAATTACGAATAATTAGTAATAATTAGGATTAATTAATAATAATTTGGATTAAGTAGGATTAATTATTAATAATTTGGATTTATTAGTAACAATTATGAATAATTAAAAATAATTTGTATTAATTTGGATTAATTTGGATTAATTAAGATCAATTTGAAATAATTATGAATAATTAAGAATAATTAAGAAAAATTTGTAATAATTATGAATAATTATTAATAATTAGGACTAATTATTAATAATTAGGAATCATTAGTAATAATTAAGAATAATTATTAATAATAAGGAATAATTAGTAATAACTAGTAATAATTAGAAATAACTTTTAATAATTTGTAATAACTAGTAATTATTAGTCAAAATTAGGAATAAATTCGAGTAAATTGAAATAAATAGTAATAATTAATAATAACTATGAATAATTAGTAATAATTAGGATGAAATTGTAATAATTAGTAGTAAAGAGTAATAGTACGTAATATTTAGTAATAATAAGGAGTAAATTTGAATTATTAGGAATTATTAGCATAAATTGGAATAATTTGGAATAATTAGGGATAATTATGAATAATTATGAATATCTAGGATTAATGAGTAATAATTAGTATTTATTATTAATAATTAGAAATAATTAGTAATAATTAAAATTAATTTGATATAAATAGCAATAAATAAGGATAAATAACAAGAATAAGGAACAATTAAGAATAATTAGTATTAATTAGTTGGAATTATTAATAATTAGCAGTTAGTAGCAGTAATTAATAGGAATATTGATTAATTATGTTTATTTCTCATTAATTAGCATTAATTACCTGTAATTTGTAATAATTAGGAATAATTAGAAATAATTAGGAATAGTAAGTAAAAATTGGAAAAGTAGTAATAATTAGTAACAATTTAGAATAATTATTAGTAATTAGTAATAATTAGCAATAGTTAAGAATAATTGTGAATAATTAGGAATTATTAAGAATAATTTGTAATAATTATCAATAATTGGTAATAATTAGTAATAATTAGCAATAATTAGCAATAAATAGATTAATTAGAAATAATTATTAATAATTATTAATAATTAAGATCAATTAATAATTATTTGGAATAATTTGTATTAAATAAGAATAATTATTAATAATTATTAATAGCAAGTAATAATTAGTAATAATTAGATACAATTTGTAATAATTAGGAATAATTTAAAATAATTAGGTATAATTTGTAATAAATATGATTATTTAGGAATAAATAGGATTAATTAGGAATAATTTGGTATAACTAAGAATAAGTTGGATTAATTAGTAATAATTAAGAATACTTAGTAATAATAAGGAATAATTAGTAATATTTGGGTATAATTAGTAATAATTAGAAATAATCAGGATTAACTTGAAATGATTAGTAATAACTAGATATAATTAAGAATATCTAGCAATAATTAGTATAAATTAAGAATAATTAGGAGTAAATAATAAAAATTAAATATAATTAGTAATATTTTGGGATAACTAGTAATGATTTTGAATAATTAGTAATAATTAATAATAATTAGGATAAAATAACAATAATTAGGATTGATTTGTAGTAATTGGTAATAATTCGCAGTAGTGAGTAATAATTAGTAGTAAATATTAATACATTGCAGTAAATTGTAATAATTAGTAGTAAATAGTAATAATTAGTAATAAAACTAATAATTAGTAATAAAAAGTGATAATTATTAATAAATGTTAATAATAATTAATAAATATTATTAATTAGTAAAAGATAGATATAATTAGGAATAATTAAGAATAAATATGATTAATCAAATATAATTAGTAATAATTATTAATAATAAGAATAATTAACAATTATTTGTAATAATTAAGAGTAATTTGTAATAATTAATAATAATTAGTTATAATAAAGATTAAATATTAATAATAATGAATAATTAGAAATACATAGTAATAATTATTAATACTTAAGAATACTAATGATTAATTAGGAATAATTAGTAATAATTAATAATAATTAATAATAATAATAATGATTTATAATATTTAGTATTAAATAGCAATAAATAATAATAATAAACCTTAATTAGGAATAATTATGATTAATTAATAATAATTAGGGTTAATTAGGGATAAATAAGAATAATTATGAACTATTGAAAATAATTAGCAATAATTAGAAATCATTACAAAATAATTATTAATAGTTTTGAATAATTAGGAATAATTAGTAATAAATTTTATTAATTAGGAATAATTAGCAATAATTAGGAATAATCAGAAATAATTTGCATTAAATAGGATAAATTTTTAATAATTATTTATAATTATTAAAAAAATTATATTAATTAGAAAAAATTATTTTATTATTAAAATTATGATTAACTAATAATATTTATGAATCATTATTTATAATGATTAATAATTCACAATAAATTGCCATAATTTGTAGTGGATTGGTGAAATCCCTTTTGCTCGATGACTCATTTCCTTGCAACTTTCTCCCACTGAAATCACTATGATTTTTTCCAGCGTATGAATATATATTTTCATATTCATGATAATTGATATATGTATGTCAAAGTAGATATTTCATACTAATTACGATGAGAGAATGTTATTTAGAGAAGAGAAGTCAAGAAAAGTGGCTCTCTTTCCTGACAATGCATCTTCATGCAACTATCTTCGACAAAAATCACAATAAAAATATACTACGAAATTCTAATATCCATTATTGTATGCATGAGAATAGAGAGAACCACAATGAGGCCACCATTTTCTCTATTTTCATGCATTCAAAATGGAGATTTGTAAAATGGAGCATATTTTTTCTAGTGATTTCAGTTGGAAAATGTTGCAAGGAGATAAGCTGTCTGGAAAAAGAGCTACCACCAATCCACTGGAAATTGGGCCACTCCTACTAACCCATAATTATTATTAATTATCTGTAATTATTAAAAATTATAGTTTGTTAGAATTTATTATTGTAAAGTATTGTATATTAGTATATATGAGTATAAATTATATAACATATACTATAAAAACTATGAAATAATAGAGATTATTAAAAATTGATAAAAATTAAATTTAAATATCTTCTCTATTTCTGATAGTGTATTTATAATATCATAATATTCAAAAGAAATTATTATTTTATATTTTTTTAATGAAATATGAAACAAGTATGTCGACAACAGACATTATTAGATGATTTCTCTAGGATAAATCAGCATTGGGATAGAAACAGTTCTGGTTAAAATGATATATATGTTGAGGGTGTTGAAACATTCATTCTGTTTGCATTATAAAAAAAAGAACATATTTTTAATTGGAAATTCAAACGTCATTATAAACAAATGCTTCTATAGGATTTTTGATAGAATTGACAACACAGGAAGCCACCTATTTCATTTTAGTTTCCAACTAGATTATATTTTTTTGTATCAACATGGTGAATGTAGTTCTAGAGAAGATATTAGTAATTTCATTACGGAGTAATCACAGTTTCTAAATTTAGTACATGATGTGGAATGTCCATCGTTTCAAAAAACTAAACATCAGGATGATATTGATTTAACTTTTGAGTGGGAAAAATCTCAATTTTATGAGTTTTTGCGGTCCACTGAGGTAGCCTTATATCCTAGATTAAATATAAGAAATTTTGAAGCAGTTGAAATATTTATGTCTATTAAACTTGATTGTGGAATCTCTAATAGATGTTTTGAAAAGATATTATCTTTGGTTAAGACACTATTACCAGAATGATATGTGTTGCCTAAAAATTTATGTGAGAGAAATATGCTACTATATAATCTTGTTTCTGGTTATCAAACGATTTATGCATGTTCAAAATATTGCATATTATATTTTGATGAAAATGTTCCAATTTAATGTTATCACACATGTAGAGAATCGAGATATAAAGAGGTTCAAATATGGATGTTTGGATTGATTCATGAAAAATAGTTGACATATTTCCCACATATAGTAATATTTTTGTGATTATTTATGTCTTTGCACATAGTGGCATTGTTGTCATGGAAAAAAAATATTTCACATTGTAAAATCCTAAATCATCCCTCTGATGGTGATTCATGGAATAATTTTCTTAAAGTGTATCCTTATCTTTCATTAGAATCCTAAAATGTTTGTTAGGTTCTATCTAGTACCTTTTTTGTCATTTTGGTTCTTTTGATAGTCAGTATTCATATTGTTCTCTCTTTAGAACTCCATATAATTTATATACATGGATGTGGATGAAGAATCCATACATATTTTTGACCTTATAAATTCCAGAACATATTAAAAATTATATTGATGTTTATTTGAAACCATTGATTGATGTGTTAAATACACTATGAAGAAATGGTGTTAGTACATATGATGTCACTAGAAAATAATATTTCCTACTGAAAGATGAATTGATGTGGAAAATTAGTGACTTCCCAGCATACGGAATGTTATTTGGCTAGAGTAAACATGGTAAAAAATCATGTCCATACTGAATGAGAGTCATAAAAAATTTTATGCTCGTCAATGGAAAAAAAACCTTATTTTCCTGACTTTCATCGCAGATTCCTTCCAACAAGTCTTCCTTTTCAGAGGAAAAATATCCTTTTAGAAAAGGTAAAATTGAATGAGTTGAACCTCTAAAAATTTTCTCAGGTACAAAGGTAAAATAAATTGTCTCTTCATTACCTCCCATCACATTTGGACCAATAATAGACATACAAAAAATTCATGGCTTCTGGAAAGAACATAATTGGATAATATGGATCATTTTTTAGGATCATCTATATTGGCCTGATTTTTTTTACCATCACATGTCAGATTTCATGTATGTTGTGAATAACTATTTTCTTAATTTATTTCACACAATTTAGGAAACACCAGGAAATTCCAACGAAATTTAACAGCATGATTAAATCATAAAAATATTTATATGTATCCAGAACATGAACTGTTTGAAAATTTCAGATCACATTTTTTAATGAAAAAAACATCTTATACATTTTCAAAAGAAAATATATAATTATTTTTTCATTGGATTATAGATTTGAGACTTCTAGATGATTATTCTTCAAATTTTGACATGTGTGTCAGAAAAAGAAATATTACTGGATTAAAAAGTTATGACAGCAATATGAAAATGGAAACACTTATTCCAATTTGAATAGCATGTTTTATAAATTATATGATTTCGTGTATGATAAGTAACATATTATATTTTTTCCATGTCATTTTTTTGGTAACAATTGACTATAGTGCATTAACAAGACTGCAAGAAGATTTATTTATAATTTTATTTAAACTAGAAATAATCCTCCTACCAGCTTTCATAAACTCAATTTAATATATTATACAACCTTTTCAACATGAAGAAAAAAAATTAGGACATATACATTTTTTATGGATGTACCCATTTGAGATATGCATAATGAAATCGAAAAAAAAACTATAACAAATCATTTTTTGAAGGATTAGTTGGAGAAGAATTTTTGCTAGAGGAAATTTATTTTTTTACACTCATTATTTTGAATCTATATATCCCTTAAAATACAATTTCATGAGTCGTAACAATGGAAATGTTTACTATGAAATGACAAATCAAGTTTAAAATTTTAATCATCCCAAACATGCCTTTAATGGAGTTCCAGAATGATGGATTTTAGATGATGAACATTAAATATCTCATACATATATTCTATTAAGCTATGATGAAATGACACCATTTATACTATGAGTGATCTTATAACATATTCTATAATATTTTTTACTGTAAATTGATCTATTTATTTAGGTTATATGATAATCATATCAAGAAATAGCTTCCACAAATTACAGCAGTTGATTTTAATGAAAGTTGAAAAAAAACTTACAACTATTTTCTAAAACAATTAACAAAAAATATTTATGGATTATCATATAATATTAACCTATTACTTGTTATATTAATAATTTTTTTTACAAATTTTCTTTTATCTCAGCGTATTGAGAAAATTGATAATCGATTTTGTTTCTGGAATAACCCCCCTTACAAAATGTTTAAATATTATAATGCATATGTCATGCTTGGTTTCAATTTCATACACATTCATATGATGAATAAAAAATGATTAGTGTTGTTTTCTTGAGTGGATCACATCATAGATAAATTTCAATTGAATTAATTTAATTCTGGAAGAAATTATTGAATTGTGTTATATGGAATAAAATTTCATAATGATGTTTAAATGATATTGGTTAGATACTAAGAGAGGCTAGCATGTTCATCAGACCAATGGATTCATTGGTATTAAAGATAAAAGTATTCTTATAGTAAATGATCAATTTTTGGTTCATTAGGAACAAATGATTTTTTATTCTTATTATTACTCTACATTAAAAGACATGGGTGATTGGTGGAGAATAATAAAAATTAAATCTCATATAAATATGTTTTATTTAGGTGAATGTGTTTCCATAGAAGTGAAAGTAATTTAAATATTTCATGTGACTCCTCCAAATCAATATTTTTCATGCAGATACATGCATATCGAGGATAACACCCCACAGTTAAGGTTTGATGGTGATGATGTTAATGATGTTAACAATGAATTTGAAATGATTATAGATGATGAAACTGAAACTCATATGGAAATGGATGATGCCAACAAGGAATATGAAGACATTTACATCTTTAGATATGAAAATGAGGATGCTGGTGAAGATTGAAATAGTTTAATTCTCGTTATAATAATATATAAAAAAAATATCTATATATAATATTTTTTCTTAAATGTTTGATAACAATAATCGTTTCTTATTTTAGATGGACCATGATCTATTTCGTATTTTCCTTGAGGTTGATCCACCTTTGGATGAGAATGATGTTGGATAATCTAACCTGAAAGACTGCTGATAGTTCCTAGAGGAATCAGTGATGGCATATTCTTTCCTGATTGATGATTCCTGAACCTATCCCAATGTGACGTACATATATTTACATCGATCCGCGCATATAAAGGTATGTTTACTTGTGTATTCTATGTATTATTCATTACTTTATTTAATTATATTTATTTGATTTTTTATATATATTTTCACATATAGATATTGAAAAGAAGTGCTCTATATTGTGCAATTAGTTTTTAGAAGAATAAGTTATATGGGATGAGATTCCAATTTATATTAATCACCACAAGTTTGATCATTAGTAGATATATAAATAAATAATTTTGTTGCAAATTTATTTAATTAATAACTAGATATTATAATTTATTTGTATGTTTTATTGTATCATGTAGATAAGACCATGTGTAGAGATTTTTGGAAGGCATGGGGGTGGGTTATGCGTGAGCATTGCCATATGTTTTTGCAGAATTTTTAGAGGGAACGAAATGACTAAATTTAGAGTTATAGAGTTAAATGAGTTTTGGCACGCCCACCAACCTGATTATATTTCACAACATTTTTTGGATGGAATATGTTCACAATTTTTGGGTCAAAATTTTCAAAATAGAACTTCAATAGGACGAAAAAACATGGGGAGAAAAAAGGAAATACATGGAGCTGTTAGTCATACATTCAGTATGCATAGGGAATATATGGTAAATTTGTTCTAAAATAATTGTATAACGTTAAATATACTGATTTATTTTAAAATCAAATTACAATCAAAATACCTAATGTTACGGAGTTTGATGTTTATATTAGGATTTAAAATGATCCTATCAATATAGATTTTATAGGTGATTTCATGCGTCAGATTGTGTTTAGTATAATTTATTTTGGATTTTTAAAATTAACTTCAAATAATATTCAAAATATTTTAATTTTAAATTAAAATTAAAGGAGTCATATGAGGTCGTGGAATCTCTGTAACAGACTGATAGTGAGGCCAACACTGAGGGTCAGACTAGTTACTATATATTTGGTGAGGCATCATGGATGCAGGCATCCCAATATTCCTTCATGAAAGTTAGAGTTGTTGGCATCAGCTCTCGATTGATGCCTGAGAGTTATTATGGTACCACTACAATGTCAGTGTCCATCTTGATAGGTGATCATGGAGAGTTTTCATCGTCTCCTACACATTATCAGGAGTAGCTATATTCTCATAGTGAGGTCATAGAGAGTATGTGTATAGAAAATTATGAGGTTTTTTAATTGAAGCAATAGAAGAAGAGAAAATGGTAGTACCAAAATAAATAGATCTAATGATAGAAGCAACATCAAGAGGATGAGACGTGTCGATGAAAACATCACCATCTTAAGAAAATTGATAACATGTGATGAATGGAACAATGTTTAGGGATGGAGTTCCCTCCTCAGTGTCCTCCAGCTCATCTAGAGGACACCTAGAGATATATTTTTTGGGTAAAATATTTGAATGGAATTTTTTTATAATATTAACAATTTACATTCCTATATAGTGCATTTTTTTATTATAATGAATATTTCATTTTTATTATTCATTTAATTTTATTTTATTTTAATAAATTTAATGAATAAGTAATTATTTTTATTTCTTTATTATCTATTCATTTCTTATAATTAATTTTTTTATACTTTTACATATATCAAGATGTTTATTATTTTACAATTTTTTATTTTTCTAATATTAATATTAATTTTTCAATAATAATAATAATAATATTTTATTAATATTAAAATTATATTATTATTATTAATATTAATAAAATTTGTATTATTTTAATTGTTTTCAAATATTATATTATTATTTCTTTCTACCATTATTTTATTTTTTCCCATAATTTTACTTTAATCAATTTTTTTAAGATATTAGTGATGGGCCTTTTACGACAGGCCATTGAAAATAGGTTATAAGAAAATCAAAGCGAAAATATTTATATTGGAATTTTTGCAATGGGGACCCCCATCGCAAAATGATATTTGTGACAACCCATCACAAATAGTTATTTGTTATGGCCCATCGAAAATATTTTTTTAAATAAACTCATGATTTTTTTTGTAATGGTCTATCACAAAATAGAATTTTCATGCCCCTTATTCTGCAAAATTCTATTTGTGATGTGGCCTCATCGCAAATGACCTTTCAAAAGTAGTCATATTTCTAGTAGTGATAGTTACCTCATCTATTAATCTATTTGATAGTTCATGTTGTGATTCAATATATCAAATGCCAATGACATAATGAAACCACTAACTCTATGATATTATGGTGGAGGTATTCATTGTTTGTATCAAAAAATATTAGTATATTTATTATCAATTATATTCAAATAAATATTTATAGATGTTAAATTTTTTTTGAAAGAAATTATGATTTTTAGGAATTTTTCAAATAAAAAATATTAGAAAATGTAATTTATAATTTTGGTTCTTGCATAAATTATATATAGACCACTATATAGAAAATGTAAATGATGAATTGAATGTAAATCATAAGAATACATGTAGTTAATGTAGTGCCTTTCGTCATGATACTTCAGTAATTAAACCATTACTGGAAATTTATTTTGAAATTACGGGAAAATAAAATATAAAAAATTATCTGTGGATGTGAAATAATTCCAAATGGTTTAGTATATACCCCTTATATGTAAATAAATTCAATTATATCCAGAAGAACAGTTGTACATAAATATAGACATATAATTTTATATCCATTGAAATCATTTTGGATGAAGGAACCATATATAATTTTTCCATATACAATGGCACAAATGAATCTAGAGAAACCATAATAAGAGTAATGTGATAACACTGTTATATTCCAAATTGTTTATCTATGAGGACCCCATGTTCTATTTAAGAAACTTATTTATGGTACTATGATATTTTTCACCTATTATAGAGAGATTAATTGTATTACAAAAATGAATAAGTATCACATACCATGAATTTATGGACTATTTTATCATCTCCAAATATCACAATAATGTTCAATGAACAATCATCCATAAACATAATATTAGCTAATGGTGCATAGTGGTTATATAGAAAATAATAAATATTAAAAACATGAAAATATTATTTTGTGGGAATTCTTTTTAGTTAAACATAAGCACCTGAAATCAAAATAGATACCATGAATAGTGTATTTAAGGAAACTATTCATAGAATTATGGTGATAATCATTATAGATCTCATCATACAAATTATGTAATCTGATGGAAAAAATATTTATCTGTAAATAATTATGTTGTCCTTATGAAAAATTAATTATCTATCAAATATAATAGGTTTCAATTTTTTCTCAATCAAGTTCCAGTTTTTGTCTATTTTGTCTCCCTGGATGGAATAATTCATAACCAAATAATGAAAATGGTTTTAAAATAATGGAATAAACCTATAAAAATGAGTTTTGATAAATCTCGGTTTAAGAAGGCTCTAATATTATGTTGTTGAACATTGTTCTTTTTTGGAGAACCCTTAATAAAGTCAACACATAGGTGTGTTAAATTTACATTATCATTGGAATACCGAAAGTGATTTAAAGTAACAATGAGGCTACAAATTAATTGTCTAGTATTGAAATTACTATCCAGAATGGGTTGATTTTCAATATACATATATGCATCAAATGATATGATGTTTTGAATCCACTTGACAAATGAAAGTGTTTTTATTTATGCAATAAGTAAATAGAAATTTAATGAAGATGGCTATCCATCACAGGACCCTGAGTAGGATGTTTGGATATTTTCCTTGAAAAAAAGAGACACTACCACTTGGTGATAGATGTGGTAAATATATGTGACCTAAGAGTATGAATTAAATCTTATCATAGTGGTATATAAACATGTGGAATATTATGTTATTGAGAAAACTAAATGACTACAATTATATGTACACTGGAATCCTAAGGATGTGAAAGTTATTGCAAATTCCTTGAGTATTGGAGATCACATAATTATGACCATGATGACTGTTATCAATAATATTATATAAAGAGGAATGATAATTATTTATATAGTTATTTTTATTATTGTGGATCCACTATTAAATTTATAAGAAATTTCACAACTGTATTTAAAATTAAGAATAGAGAGGATAGAAGAATAAGAAAAGGATTCACAATAGAAGATTAATGTTGTTAATTATTGTACATTTATGTAATTCATTTTTGGAGATGGTTTTTATATTTTTATAAAATGATATTTTTTTGCATCCATAAAAAATTTGATGTGGGAACTACAAGATGAGGACTATACATACTATTTCTCTATAAATCCTAGTATCCTAGAAATTTATATCATGATTTTGGTGAAAATATCTAGTTAGATCGTAGGATGTGGAAAATTGAATACGATTTATCCAATTGGTTGGTATAAAAGAAGTTAATGGTTTAAAAAACAACATAAAAGTGTCACATGACCTCTAACAATAACTATATAAAATTGTGACTATATAATAAAGAAATTTCTCATAGAACCACAATAGAATCCATATAGGAATGATTTTATATTTTCATCAATGATCATATTTCTATGACTACACATAGAATAGAAATAAGCGAATTTTCTTCAACTTGTGTGACTTATAAAGATCTAAATATGTGAAATCAGATAGCTTTATGTCAAACATATATCATTTGTATCAATTCATGAAACACACTTCCATTTGAAATTTTCAATGTAACGTTAAAGGGATATATAAAATAATATTTATTTTATTACAATATATCATCTAGAAAACAAGGTCCGGTATAGAAAGACTATTGAAACATTATGAGATGTGTTGAGATCATGTTATCTGGGATTATATGGAATGTTGGATTTGTATCAATACTTTGAGTAATTTTCATGCATTAATGACATCAATTAAAGTATCATGATTTTAAGATACCTTATTTATATTTGGATGCACCTCATTTTTTTTAATTAAACTTTTTAATTGTATTGAACTTTTCCTTTAAGAATTCGGGGATGGGGTTTTTTAGGTACGAAGAGTCTTTATTGTGGAAAATAAAATAATACATGGGGACATAAGTATGTTTGAATTAATGGAGTCTAGATAAATATTTTAGAAATGTATTTATGAGGGGTTTCCAAGATTTATAAGGTGTTGGAGGTGGTTCAGATATTTTTTGTAGAAACTAAACTAAAAAAAGTATGCAAAACATTAAAACACAATGTTTTTATGATAAGGAATGAAACTACCACGAGGCACATGTCATGAGCTAGTTCAAGGCTGGAATAAGATTCACATTTTTTAAATCATTACGGTCAAGTAAAATATTAGAATTGTAAAATACACTCTATGTTATTATGGTTTTTGGATTATCACTTGAAAAAAAGTCATGACATTGAAAAGTGTTAAATGGTATGTAATATTACAAAAAATAGTATTAAATATCTATGAGGATGATATTTTTCTTATTCTTTCAGTGAGGATTCATCCTCCTGACCTAGTATGGTTCAACAAGATATTTTGGAGTGTCATCCTCATTTCAAGATTTCCATTTTGTGAGATCGATATGAGGATGTTATTTGTCTTTGGTTATCAACTCCTTATCCACTACCCTTAGTCATGGGTTGTAAATCCATAGACCATTTTAGGTTTGGTGTAAATCATGATATATTTTGATATAGATTTCTTTATGAAATTTTTGGCCTCAATTTTATTATAATTACAAGATAATTTTGTTGTAATACAATTTCTAGTTAATGATATATGGTCTATAAACTAGCCCTTTGTTCTGTTTAATATCAACATATGTAAAAAAATTTAATTTTTTGAACACAACATGAATCTATGTTAACTAAAAAATAAATTTTATTTATTCCTTGAAATCTATTGGATCCAATTGATTATGAACTTCATTTTTATATCATTGTTGTTAAGAATCGTTGTGATACATGTTTTACTAATCATATACTGGTCATGTCTCTGATATATGTTTAAATTCATATATATTGTCCATGGTCCTAATATTTATTATAGAGAATATTTATATGGTGTGTTCCTGATACAAAAAATAATTCATATATATAAATCATTCATTGATTTATTTATGAAATAATTATAAAGCATGATTGATGAAAATTTGTTTGATTCATACCATGAGTGAATGGTTATGGTTGGAATGTTTGTGAGACATGCTTAGAGTCACGCCAGAATGGAGCAGTAAAAGTTAATTTGGATATGTTTTTATGGTTGAAATGGTTGTCATCTACAATTATATGTATTAAGTCATTACATTGAATAATATTGATGTGGTATTAATTTAATGGTTTAATTAATTAATACATATTTTTATTTCATTTTTTAATAACTAATTATCATATTGGATATGTGTCTGAAAAAAATCCCTCAAAATATAATCTCAATGTTTTGGGGGTGAATCTGATTGTTTAAAAATCTACATCACAGTGATTTAATATTGATGGTATTTCCAAATCATATATTTAGGATGTCACTATTTCTCAGTTTTTTCCATCTTTATGGGCCTCAAAATCATGAGTTTTTTTGCAGATGGAATGATTTCCTCATAGTAGTTGTGTTATGAGGACTAATATGGAGTTCATGGGACATGAAGAATAGAATTCATCGACTAAAAATGGCATCTGAAAACCATGAATGAGGTATTTGGAACCATGAAGTATGTAATGTTCTACAGTCAAGGGAGATATTTTTGTCTACCGCAAAGGATAAATGTTCCATACAATAGATGTAGAGAAACCAGTTCACAGTATGCTAATAATATGCCTGAGTCTCCTCATTTTTGATTACCACGCAATGATTTATGGAATAATAATTCATTTTCATATTAAAAATATTATGGCCTCCATAATGGATTTAGGCAATATGTAGATCGCATTATAGTTTGTGTTGAAGGATGTACCACATCGAAGTTAAAAGTAATTCAATTTAGTAGGTTTTGAAGATTTATTCCACGACATAAAGACCCATGATCAAATAGTTATGTATAAATAATTTCATTACAACATATTATCTATATAGGAATATTTGTGAAGTTTGATGTATTTGATGAGTGATAATTATTCAGAAGAGAAAAGTTTTCAGAAGAGGATTTCACGAAGGAGTGTGAAAATCATGAGAACATTTCATGAAAGGTGGGTTTTAGGGATCTGTACCACTCATATAAAAAATAATCATATATTAGTGGTGGTATGTGAGGAATTAGAAGTCTTAAAAGTAGGGGCAGTCCCCAGATGAAAAATGTGTCTGCAAAGCACTCTCATCACACGGTGCAATGCAGTACGCAGAGGATTAATGGTAGTTCATAGAAGATTCATGGTAGTTCATTGATGGATTAAATTTTTACATGAAATAAATTTCATCAATATAATTGTATGTGAAAATGAGGGACTCTAATATTGTATCTAATTATAATTGAGGATGTTTTCATTCAAGAAAAGGATGGGACCTACATGTCCCTAAACGGTGAGGGGATAACTTTCAAAAAAGTGAGAAAATGATGAGGAAGAATGTGATCCATTCCAAAAATAATAATATATTTAAATATACATAAGGATTGACCCTTGTAAATTTTATGTGCTGACCCTAATCATATTATGGTATTGAACATTTTCATAGAAGTGATATAGCGAGATCCTTGTAATTATGCAGTTAGATTTAGTGGATGTGGTACATTAGAACATTTATTTTGTTTGCTACTTAGATGTAGTCCAATGAGGGTTAACCAAGTAAAATAACAATTTGTCAAGCATGACTAATTTTTGTTCGTTCTTTTTATTAGAAAGGGAGTGAAGTGTTTTTTTTCAACAAAAAAATAACATCCAAATGTGCAGTGGTTTTAATATTTCATACCCCGATTTCTCAACCTCGTAGATTATTTAACTTTGTTGGGATAAAAATTGATATTGGAGGTAAAGGTTTAAATTCAGTGGGTTTTTTCTCAATTTATGAAATGTATGCTATTAATCACAAAGGGATTCTGGTTTTTGATGGAAAAATTTTCAGCTATGGAAAAATCTAATGCGATACCTTTTTCAATCATTGGGTATATATGTATTCACAGGTACAACGAATAGAATATATATTCTAATATGTATAGTAATGTTTTATTTGAATAAGAACATAATGAATTTAGGTTGATTCCATATGAATCAATGTTTTATGAGGATCCCTATCTAATAAAATATTTATGATGGTGATATCATGTATGTCCTGACATGCTAGGTAGGAAATTATTTTGATTATTTTTTAGGCTGACTCAACTGACATAGAAGAAAAGTTGTATGTTCTTTGGAATATGTATAAGGATCTAAAAATAAACCATAATTAATATTTTGTACATTCATTGATTGGATAAATATTTTTTAGGAATACATGTGTAGTCTCAGATTAGTTATACAATATATACAAATAATTAAGCATATCTGGATAAAACATCCACCTCTATTCAATCTAAATGATTCTCTATTAGAAGATATTGATCCAAGGAGATGATTTGGTATTTATTTCTTAGTATTCATCTTGTATTCATGATTAGAAATTAATATAATGATAATATAGGTAATAATTATTTCATAGAAGTTGTATTTATGTCCATGAAGAATCTCACCATATAAGATGGTCGAGATGAGGAAGAAACTGATGAGGTGATGTCATTAATTTCCTATATTCTACAATGAAGAAAAATAATGTTCAAAGGTAAACTCCCACATTAAGGCTTTCGATGTGGAAATTGTGTACATCTTGTAGCATGGTACCCTAATAATTTTCATGATGATGATGATGATAACGTCAAATTTTCTATGAAATTATTTTCAAACTATGTTAAAGGTAATAAATTTTTTATTAGATATTTAATCAAAAATATGAATATACATTCAAAATAAGATGAACGATCAAAATAATGTGATGTATTGATTTAGAATATTTCATGGATCATCATGTAAAAACTATTTAGGATGTTGTTAGAAAATCCAAAACAATGTAAGAAAGAGACAATGGAGAAGGAGAAGTTATATGAAGGGATGACCATTAGGTCAAATTATAAGGTAATCATTGGGAAATTGATGATTGGAGGGAAAAATAGAAGAATTCCAAAAATGTGTTTCATTACTACATATATTTTATGCAGTATTATGAAGAATAAATGATTGATCTTAATGAATATATTTAAAAACTATTTTATTAAATTCTTGATATCATCGAAAACATTTTTGAGTACAAGCTCAAAACCAATGAACTGAAAAGGGAAATTGATTACTAGAATAACATTGTAATATATTAATTCAAATTCATTCAATAACAATAACATGATGTAATTGGACTATGAATAATTGTTAAGGATCAGAAAAACATTTCGACTCTTTATGTGAAATAGTAAAACATGGTCATTCAGAAAATAGAAATGATACCAGTGGAGCATAGAAGTCAGGAAAAACCAAAGAAACTGTAAAATAAAATTTATAATACTTGTATAAATCTTTTTAACACCCAAACCATAGTTACCTAGATTCAGTTCTTTATTACATAACATTGGCATGATATAAAGAATCATGTATAGAAAGACCGATATCTTTAGTATTATTGGAAACAAGATACATATATAAGTTCTACATTGCAACATGAAATGAAATACAACACTAATTTGTTCAAATAGAAACATCTAGGTATCCTATATTATGCCTTCATGTCACTCATAACTAACTTCTTCATATCGTGGGAAAATGAAATATAATAAAGGGGTGATCTCAAACGCTCAGTAAGGGTGAACAATATAGCGGAAGATAACATAAACATTAGGAATGATGAATAACTAAAAACACATTCCTTTATAAATAATAAACATGAAAAATTTAAGGTAGGAATATGAGCTGAGTCAATAATGCCATAATAAAACATAGTCAAGGGTATTCTACTGTTTGAATAACATCATGAACAATCATTATTATTTTCATAATGATGGAATGTATAATGCCGGACATACTAAAACGTCTTGTCAAGGCCTCATCTAATATGTCTAAAAATGATTTAGGCCTCATCCAAAACCATATATCAAATTGGGAAAGGCCTTGGCCAATTCCACGTCTAATTTTCTCATTAGACCTACTGATGCATCGAGGAGCTATAGCGGGCTCCACCCATAACATACTATGTCCAATACATTCGCATATGAAAAGGTAGAAACATAACATAAACATTCTTATTAAAACTAGAATAATAAATGTCAATACATTAACCATAAACCATGAATGGTAAAAAAACAAAACATCAACAGTCAAACATATCACAAAACATTCAATTCAATATGGATGATTTGTATCATAACAAATCTAATTCAAAAAAGTTTAAAATCCATCAAAGGATGTTGACATAGATTAAATTAAAACTATTTTAAAGAAATACCACTTTCTATTTTAAAACCATTTTAGAGTCACATAATTATAATAGAAAACATTTATTTAGAAAATATTCTTATAAACTTTTATGGGAAGCTTCAATGATGTTATAATGGTGGAAAATAGTCGCACCCTCCGTATAAGTTAAAAAAACATCCTTACCTTAATTTTGTCCTAAAGATCATAAAGTACCATGTTTAAAAAACAACGGAAAGATTCCTTTAAAACATATTATGCCAAATAAGGGTATAAATTACTATAACAAATAATATAGTAAATAGTGAAAAATTTTGAAATTAATTTTTAAGAAAACATGGATATGGATGACAAAGTGGTTCCAGTAGATAGTTACGTAAAAACAACCTCGGATAATAAAAAGATTGTAAAATTAACCCTTACCTTTTAATTTTCTTTAGTCGATGGTATGTTAACCTCTTGTATAATAGTTATAACATTGTTATTAAATTATACAAGAACTATAGATATAAATATGATATCATATATGATCCTATGACGTTGCTTTGTTAATAATATTTCTGTAGTATCATCATTTTGGGTATTAACTGGCCCATTTTCCTTTATATTATTGGTTACATTAGCCATTTTTGTTGTTGATATGATTTATATGATTCATATAAAAAATTATATTACATTTTTAAACATTATTTTTAATCATCAAATAAAAATTATTCTTGAATGGTTAGGATGGGGAAATGAATCACAACACGTTCGCGGAGACAGTAATCCGTACGTACACACGAGTGACAATATCATTTTATTGATAGAGAAATCATATGTTATTAGATGTTATATCATATTTACAGAATAATTAACATTTAATTTTTATTATTTAAACCATTTATTGTCATTATTAGTCCCATCCAAATAATTAACTGTTTGAATAACAAACTACACCCCGACGTGGAGACGGTAAACCGTACGTATGCACATATGGTGACTTTTTCATTTATAGGGTGGATAGATTAATGAATATGGTTTTATGATTTTTATAATAACATCTTTGTATAGATAAGATACTATTGATATTAATTTAGAGTGGAAAAAACAATGAAAGAGGAATTCTCAGAATAAAAGAACATGAAATAGGTGGTGAAATATTTACCACTTCTTCAGGTTCTTCCTTTCGATTTGATCAAAAGGGATCATTTGGTTGTCTTCCTAACCAATGGAAGGACTATAGGATAAATGGAGGAAGGTTTGGAGGTTATTTGGGTAGGGTTTGTCCGATCCAAATGGAATTAGAGGTGTGAATGTAAGTGAAGGGGGAGTTCCCTTTTATAAGAGAGGTGAGGGTCACTTTTGGAAAAGCTTGAAATATTATTTTATAATAAAATAATTTTTCGGTTTCTAATGGCTCCACAATTATTTATTTCGAGGATATGGTGGGTATGGGTCAAAAAAATCTCAACCAATGGGTTTTATACTGGTTTAGGTCCCCATATTAACCTTTCCTTTTAGATTTAACTCTTAGTTAAATAGTTTGACATTTACCATGTATCTTTGTATTATTATATTATATGGTTAATAAACATACAATTACAAGCCAAGTGAACCCCAGGTGGTTAATTATTAATATATATTACATTTTCTACATCTTTTTTCCGAACATTAGATTTTTAGGAATATTATATCAATTAATAATATATCAATTTATTTAAAAACTCAATTATGTAAATTTTGTCACTATTTAGTATTTTATTTTTTTGATAGACATAAAAAATTAATAATTCGAATAAAATTTATTTAACCAATACTAACATATTTTATTAACTTATAAAATTATTTTAATTTATCATAAGTTTAAATTTACATTTATTTGGATATTTATAATATCAGCTATTTTAATATTTCATTATTAGGATAATTAGAGCATCATCATTGTGTCATAAATAAATTATATAATTTAATGTCTTAAAATTATAAATAAAATAAACTTATGTTAGAAATATTTTTATCTTTATAATGAATATTTATAGTAGAATATGTCAATAATATAACCCCAAATAATAATGATTTACTAAAATATACACGCTTTTGTTATTTTTGTATTTACTTTATATTAATTAATGTAAAATTTCATCATCACTCCCAAGTTGGTCCATGGGGTCCCCAAATATACAAAAAGATGCCCATGGTCAAACATGTTTCAACCAATAGAAATAGAAAACATGTTAGGGTAGTTTAATATTATTATAATATTAAATTTTTACCCATATTTGCCGGATTTACCATTTAACCATGGTAAATAAAATATTTACCAACATAATTTTTCTTAATATAAAAAAATAAAAGATACATATTTACAAAATTTGGACCTATTGATTTCAAATATGGAATCTATTTTTCCAAACTCAAAACACAAAAGTTGTAGAAATTCATTTAAAATTATTTCTTGTGGACAAAACAAAATGCGTGTTTAAAAACAATAATAACTATCAAATGAAAGACACTTGTTTATGTTCTGTATAAATGTGAAATTAAAAAAAATGACCAAGATTATATTAAATGATAAATATATAATCTAATGATACTTTAAAACCACTAAAATTTATAATTTAATATTATAAATTATTTTGATTAAAAAAGTAGTTTTTAGTTAAAATATAGTACTATTCAACAAAAAATGAAAGTTCTCATAAAAGTTCCAAAAATTCACCCTAGAATTATTTTGGTATTCCAAATTCAAAAATTAATTCCATTTTGAAAAATAAAATTTATAAAATTTCGAAAAGTGGGTTTTACTATACATAACGTATAGTTTTCTTGGTCGCGGTGTGTTTGAATATCGAAGTTGTGGGTAGCGTAAGCTATTGAATTACATTAACGAGATAACATACTATAAATATTCAGGTGTTACATTCTACCATTATTCAATAAATCATGTCCTCACAATTTGAAATTTTCTTCTAAAATAAGAGGTTGAAAATAGAAAATACCTTTGTGGAAAACCTACATCGGAAATAGGGTTAATAAAATTTAGTATTAATGAGAGGGAAAGGGAAATGATAAAGTAACCACCGATATAGAAATTTGAATAGAAAAACATTTGTGGCAATAACAAAAAATAATTGGAGAAAAAAAGTAAATATTTATAGGGAGTGATTGAGGTCATCAATCACAAAACAAGTGTAAAATTGAGGGCCTTAAAGCCAACAATCTATGATTATTGAGAATTTCATTAGTTAAATAAAACCTAAGGTATTAGGATAACACATTTTTTGTTTTAATATACCTTACCAAATGTTTAAAAATTAATTTCATCCTAAAATTATATATATATATATATATATATATACTTGACAAGTAGAGTTCCATCCATTAACTAATTTCTACCACAAACTCATCTTTCACTCAAAAAGATAATAGAACTCAAAAATATTATATTTATCCTAATAATATATGGGACTTCCTGTAGGCTAGTGGTAGGTACTAAATCCTTGTCACACTTTAGTTGTGGGTTCGATTCCTACAGCACTGTTCGACGAGACAAGTTATCATCTGAATTGTATGTTGTCCTTTTTATAAAACTATATTATTATAATAATCCAAAAATATTCTTAATAAATACTATCCAAAGTTAAAATTAATCCATTCTAACCTTTATAGCTATCCAAAATACTTCTTCCCAAATACTCTCTAAAAGGTTTCTAAATTCCAAAATCAATTGTAACATCAGATTCCCTAAACAATGCAAATTTTATCTTATTATTACATAGTGAAAATATGATTACCTTCATCATTTTAAAACATAAATGAAAACAAAAATTACTACAGTACAATCCTTATATATATCACATTATTCTTATAACGATAAAATAATTCATGAATCCCAAAACACAAATACATTAATTATTCCACTTCAACTATAGTAACATCATAATCATGTCCTTGATCCCTTGGCCTTTTCTGAGGAATGTTTCCCTGACGTTTATGAAATTTATTTTTTTAATGTCCCATCCCCATGAAATTGTAGCATTGAATATTGGTAGCTTCTTCCTTCCTTTTAAAATCACTATAAATATGGCCTTTCTATCCATATTTGTAGCATACTCCTTTTCTTTTTAGATAGGCACTAGGGTGCTTCCTTCCATAATTATCACAGGGTGGAAATTCAACTCTTCCTTTCTTCCATGTTTCCTTATTTCCTTTCCCCTAGTGTTCAGCAGATCTCTTATTCTCTTTCTTTTATTTTATGTCCTAAGACTTAGAGAGTTCATTTTCTGTCTTGATAACACATGAGACAATATCTTCATAAAATGAGAAGTATTTCAAGACTAATGCTCGATGGAGAAATGTTTTTAACCCATCAAAGAAATAATCAATCTTACTTCTTGGGTTACGTATATAATTTACATCGTGACTTACTAACCTTGTAATGTTAGCATCATTCTTTGCGACATTATCGTCCTCCGTTTGTCTTAGACTCAGAAATTTCCTTTCCACATCCGCTCTATAGTCACAAGGAAAGTATTTTTCTAAGAAAAGATATTTAAACTACCTCCATTCTGTACATGATACTTCTTCATCCTCATTTGTGTTTTGAATTAATTACCACCATTGATCTACATCTCTGGTGAGGTGATAAACTCACATGACTACTTTTTCCCTTTCGCTACTCCCTAAAGAATGAAATATTTTCTCTAAGAAATTTATCCATTTTTCTGCTAAAGAAGGATTGTAAACCCATTGAATGTTGGTGGTTGTTTCCTAATGAAGTGATATTACATTGATCCTTCATGTTGTTGATCAGGGTGCTCCATATGGGTAAGGTTATTGTTAAAAACCTGAGTGATTTGTCCCAGTATTGTAATAAGCTGATCAGCACCAGTTGCATCATCAGCACAACGATAATTATCTTGAGTTTGATGGAAATCCCAACATGGATTACGTATGATGATACAGTTTCCATTCCATCCACTGGGTGCCATTTCTAAACAATGGGATACAATATATTAGTTTACAAAATGCAATACAAAAATCAGAACTTGTAAAAGACCTAAAATAAATTTAACAGTTAATTGATAAAATCCATAATCATAAAAATGTTTTCTTTGAGGATGTATATACTCATAAACCCTTTATAATGGTTTGTAAAGAAAATTTTAATTATCCTAAGAAAATACCCTGGGAGTGTCGTAACCAAGAGTACAACAAGGCATGTTGTCGTGCAATAGTTCTCATTCGAGTCTAGCTCAAACCAGTGTTTTCAGGATTTACCCCTAGGTACATCAATTCTAGAGCAGCCTATACCTGATCTTGTCTAGACAAGGATGTATTTCATAGAAAACTCTCAAAATCTATACAGTACCAAAATTTTAGGAAGTTATTCTATACTTATCCATAAAGTCTATATTAGGGTAATGTTATCTAATCAGAGTTTTTCTAAATCTAGATTCGAAGGTTCATACTAAACTTCCTCTGATACCAACAGTAATGCCACAACAACAGTTACCCAGAGTTGGTGCTTTATTACATAAAATTTGCATGATATAAAGAATAATGTCCAAAAATACTGATCATTTTAGTATTATTGGAAACAAAATAAAAATATAAGATCAACATTACAACGTGAAAAGAAAAGCTCCACTAATTTGGTCCATTAGAAATATCCAAGTCTCCAATATTATTCTTACAAGTCACTTATAACAAACTTCTTCCCATCCTATGAAAATGAAACATAAGAAATGTGTGAGCTCAAACGCTCAGTAAGGGTAAGCAATACTGCGGAAGATAACATAAACATTAGGGTTTATGAATAATTAAAAAAACATTCCTTTACAAATAATAAAAATGAACACTTTATGGAAGGAATATGAACTGAGTAAATAATTCCATAATAAATCATAGTCATGGGTATTCAACTAGTTGAATAACCACTTGAATCATCATTATTATTTTCATAATGAGGGAATATATACTGTAGGATATTCTAAAACATGTTGTCAATGCCTTGGCTAAGATGTCTAGAAATGATTTAGGGCTCAACCAAAATCATATATCTAATTTGGAAAGGCCTTTGCCAATTCCACATCTAATTGTCTCATGAGATCTACTGATGCATCGAGGAGCTATAACAGGCTCCACCCATCACATACTAATTCTAATAAATTCCTCATATTAATAGGTAGAAACATAACATAAACATTCGTATTAAAACTGGCATAAAAAATGTCAATACATTAACAATTAACAATGAATGGTATAAAAATAACACATCCACAATCAAACATTTAACAAAATGTTCAATACATTATGGATGATTTGTATCATAACAAATCAACTTCAAAAAAGTTTAAAATCTATCCATGGATGTTGACATAGATGAAATAAAAATTATTTGAAAGAAATACCTCTTTCTATTTTGAAACCATTTAAGAGTCACATAATTATAAAAAACATTTATTTTTAAAATATTCTTATAATATTGTAAGGAAGATTAAATGATGTTATAATGGCAGAAAATATCTGCACCCACTATATAAGTTAAAAAACATTCTTATCTCAATTTTGTCGAAAAGGTCATAATGTACCTTGTTTGGAAAATGACAAAAAGATTGCTTTAAAATATTATATGGTCAAATAAAGGTATAAATGAATTTAATCCATAGTCTTGTAAATAGATAAAATGTTTGGAAATACATTTTTATGAAAACATGGATCTGGATGATAATGAGTTCCCAGTAGTTAATTACATAGTAACAACATCAAATAATAAAGAGATTGTGAAATTAACCATTAGCTTGTACTTTTCCTTAGTAAATGGTCTGTTAACCTCCTGTAAAATAGTTAAATCATTTTTATTCAATTATAAAATAACTATATACATAAATGATATATGATTTGGATCTATAGCTCATAATATTTAAATTAATTATCCCATAAAGGTCTTATAAGAATGTACAGGGTGTATTTCTTTGGAATACCATGAGGATGATTCTTCTCATCATTAGGTGTAGCTATTCTAGTTCTAATTTTTTTTAGACATTGAATGGATAGGTAAAGTTGTACCATTACCTATTTTTGGGTTTCTTGGATCCTTATCCTATATTTTATGGTGATTTAGATTTACTATAGGTCAATGAGAAGTTATGAAAAATTCATATGTGTGTAAGTGTATCATTTACCATGTATAGTTGACACACAGATCACATATATTCAAGAATCCATTATATCTCATTTCTTTTACCAGTGTTTTCATATAAGGAGATTCTTATGATGAGGTCAGTTATATCCACCACAATCGATGATAGTGTGTTCAAAATCAGAAGTGGGTATGGTTTATTCCATTTTTATTCTTTGGCCAAATTTTAATTAGGGTTTTTTTTTGGGGTTCCTTATATTTTTGTAGTGCGTTTTTGATTTTGTTGAGGTGAATTCAAGTCGTCGTTGATGAAGGCTTACATATGTATGCATAAGAAGGAATATATATATATATTCCCCCTTTATATATATTCACTCATGGAAGTATAAATATATATATCGGGGCTAGGGGTGCTTATATATGGATATAAAGAATGCATACACGTGTAACTATAAAGTGGTATATACAACAATAAACATATATCTAAGGAGACCCTTTTTCATATATGGAAATGAAAATATTTACATTGGGGAAAGGTGATCTTATATATATTTGTGAATTTTCATATGCGTTCAAGTAGAAAAAAAATAATATTCTAGTTTTCATAGTTAAAAGATAACACGTCTTGAGGTTGAGGTTGGTTCCCTGTACCTAAACATTTAATTTGAATTCTATAATTGCTTGATTGTTTTAAAAACATGTCTACATAACTACTATATTGTTATTTTTAATTTTTTTCTAATAACCAATATCTTTTTCAAGGAAGAATATGAATATATCCCTTGAACATATTTATTGACCTTTTCAATGAGGTTAATATATTCTATAAGTTTCTAGATGCTAGAAAAATTGATCTTAAAACCATACATTGTTCATCCTTAGGGGATGGGTGTCCAGGAGGGAGGGGGTCCAGGAGGGGAGTGTCCAGGAGGGAGGGAGGGTTTCTAGGGGGTGTCCAGGAGGGATGGGTGTCAAGTAGGGAGGGGGTCCAGGAGGGAGGGGTGTATAGGTGGCGGGGGTTTCTATGGGGTGTCCAAGAAGGAGGGGTGTCCCTGAAGGAGGGTGTTGGTTTATTGACCCTTTTCTAGGTTAATATGACATATTTATTTACATTTTCAATGGGGCTAGGTTTATAATTTTTATGACAATTATTACACTATTTGGTATTTTGTTTATTCTAAATTCATAAAAGCATTATTAATTTGAACACAGTTCATCTAACCAGCCCTAATATGACATATTAACCTAGAAAATTATTATAATTCATAAAAAGTATCAAATTATATTTATTTGGATATTTATAATATCAATTATTTTAATATTTCATTAATTATGTAATTACAACACCATCATTGTGTCATAAATAAATTAAATTTTTTTAATGTCTACAAAATATAAATAAAATACCATTATGTAGAAAATAGTTTTATATTTATAATAAATATTTATAGGCAAATTTATCTTATGTGTAAAGCTATATTAAAAATGGTTTAGTTATTAATCATTGAATTTAACACTTTTAACTCTTCTTTGAATTAAATAATAATAAATGTCCTAATCTAATCCAAATTGACCTAAAGGATCATATTTTATTCCTAAGGATATTTTTAGTCTAATTTTCCTTATCTAATAGAATTAGTAAATATGTTAGGGTAATAATAATATGATTTTACCTTTAATTACTATATTTACTTTTAACTGTGGTAAATAAAAGTTAAAAGTTACTATTCACCAAAAATTATTTTCATCTCATTGAACCACATTTTACTTACTGATATCAATATTGTCTCTTGGATTTTCAAATTTCAACTCATAGAAGCAGTAAAATTATTTACTATGTAAATTTTCAAATGATCCTTGGAGGTGGGTAAAATATGGTAAAATGTTCAATAAAATATTTATATATCTAAAATTATTATAGAATTACTTCAAATAATTACATTGAACATATATAGGTATTATGTATCTATTTTGACCAAAAATAAATTTAAATAAAATTAATAATTAGTTAAATTAAATTTCGGTTTTATAATACAACTAAGTGTTTTTCACTATTCATCAGAAATTGAAAGTACTCAAAAAATACCAAAAATTCACCCTAATCTAATTTTGATATTCCAAATCCAAAAATGAAGTCCATTTTGAATGATAAAATTTATAAAATTTCAAAACATGGGGATTACTATTAATAACGGCTAGTTTGATTGGTTGTGGTGTGTTAGAACTCGATGTTACGTACAACACACGCTCTTGTATTATTCAAAGAGAAGCGTACCATGGATGTTTGGGGTGTTACATTCTCCCCTCCTTAAAATACTTTCTCCCAATAAATTTCTAGAATATTACTACATAAAAAGATTCAGGTGGTTCTTCATCATATGTTCCTGGGGTTCCCACGTTGTCTCATCCATATTATGGGTTTTCTCATAGAACTTTTAGAAGATGAGCCGTCCGAATTCTCAACACATGTTCTCTTGTATCAAGAACCTCGAAAGGATCTTCTCAATAAGACATATCAGGTTCCAATTCTAATTCCTCATAGGTGAGTATATGCGTTGGGTTAGGCATTATTTTATCAAAAGTGATACGTGGAACACATCGTGAACTTTAGAAAGACTTGGCGGCATTTCCAAATGATAATCTATAACCCCAATTTTTTCTAGAATTTCGAAAGGTCCGGTGTACCTAGGACATAATTTTCCCTTCTTACTGAAACATATGACACCCTTCCATGGAGATACCTTCAATAAAACATGATATCCTACCTGAAATTCCAAATACTTTTTTCGGTTATCATCATAGCTCGTCTTTCTACTTTGAGCTGCCTTGATGTGGTTTTGTATTACCTTCACATTTTCCATCGTTTCCTCCACATGTTCTAGGCCTAGAAGTTTTATTTCACCATCATCATCCAAACAGGTTGGTGTGCGACATCTCTTTCCGTATAACGCCTCATATGGTTCCATTTGAATACTTTAATGGAAACTATTGTTATAGGAAAAATCTACCAGAGGTAAATTTTGATCCCACATATATTGAAAGTCAAGATATCATGATCTCAACATGTCTAATAATGTTTGAATAGTCCATTCTAATTGTCCAATAGTTTGGTGTTGCTAGGCATTGCTCAAACGAAGTTCAGTATCCAAGGCTTTCTGAAAGAATTTTCCAGAATCTTGTTGTAAAACGGGGTCAGGATCAGAAATAATCGATAGGGGTACTCCATGAAGTCTTACAACTTCATTAATATGTAGTCTTGCTAAATGTTCAGGTGGTAAATCTTACCTTATAGCAAAAAAATGTGATGATTTGGTAAGACGATCAACAATGACTCATATTTCACCCTTCTTTCTAGGAGTCTTCGGTAGTCCCATAACAAATTACATCATAATATTATCCAGTTTCCACTAAGGTATGGGAATAGGTTACATGACTCCTCCAGGCTATTTCCTTCCCTCATTCACTTGTTTAAAAACCATACATCTTGACAAAAAATCATAAATCTCCCTCTTCGTGTTTTCCAACCAAAAATGTTACTTCAAATTTCTATACATTTTGATGTTCCCAAGGTGTATAGAGAAATTGTAACTATGAGCATCATCCAACAATTCAATTTTTAGATCAGGTATATCGAGAACACAAAGTCTCTTCCAAAATTTCAGAATTTCATATTCATGTACTAAGTCACCCAATATTCTCTTATTAATAGCATTAATCTTCTTTTGAAACTCCTCATCATCATCCAAAGAACTTTTTATTGTTTCTAGTAAAGATGGTTTGGAAACCATTTGAAAATGCATCGATGTTTCACCTTCCATGGTTATTCGCATATTCATCCTTACAAGATCAATGAAAATAGGATCCCTTTCAACTCTCATCTGGTTCAAAACTCCATGATCTTTTCTGCTCAAATCATCTTCCACCTTATTTTCCATCCCCAGGTGGTAGTGTATCGTGCAATCATAATCTTTGAATAGTTCTTGCCATCTCCTTTTCCTCATGTTGAGTTCATTATGTGAGAAAAAATACATCAAAATCTTATGATCAGTATATATCTTACATTTTCACCATAGAGTTAATGTCTCCAAATATTCAAAGAAAATATTACAATAACTAACTCAAGATCATGAGTATGATATATTTTCTCATGAATTTTTAGCTTTTGTGATGCATAGGCAATAATTCTATCATTCTTCATAAGGAAATAACCAAGTCCTTTCTTTGATGCATCACTATAAATAAAAAACTCATCATTCCCCGTTGGTAGAGTCGGGATAGGAGCATGGACTAATGTTCTCTTTAATGCATCAAAATAGTCTTCACAGTCTTTTCTCGAATCAAATTTAACCCCTTTTCGTGTGATCTTTGTTAATGGGTTAGCCAACCGGGCAAAATTCTGGAAGAAAAGTTGATAATAACCTACTAAACCAATAAAACTGCGTAACTCTGTTATACTCGTTGGTGCTGTCCATTTTTGGATTGATCTTATCTTAGAAGAATCAACAAATATTCCATCCCTAGAGAAAATATAGGGATGAAAACAAATCTCTTGAAACCAGAATTCACACTTGCTAAGCTTCCCATATAATTCATGTCTTCTAAGAGTCTTCAAGATAATGTGCATGTGATTTTCATGATCTACGTAGATTTTGTAGTATACCAAGTTATCATAAAAAAATACCACTACAAGGTAATCAAGATATTACTTGGAAACTCTATTCATTTGATCTATGAAGACACATGGTGCATTATTCAATCCAAAAGGCATTATTGTAAACTTGTAATGCCTGTACCTGGTTCGAAATGTGGTTTTCAGAATTTATTCCTTCTTCACACACAACTGTTGATATCCAGATCGAAGGTCAATCTTTGAAAATTATTGAGCTCTAGTAACTTGTCAAAATAAATCATCAATGTGAGGTAGGGTATTCTTCTTCTTTATTGTTATAGAATTGATCTCCCTGTAGTCAATGCACAACCTCACAGATCCATATTTCTTCTTATCATAAAGAATAGAGGCTCGCCATGGAGAAACACTAGGGAGAATAAATCCATTATCACTCAATTCCTCAATTTTTTTCTTTTGTTACACTAATTCCATAGTGTCCTTTATATAAGGGGTCTTCGATATGGGTCTTGATCCATGAATTAAATAAATGGAAAACTCAATTTCTTGTTCTGGATGGTTTTTAGGTAAATCTTCTAGAAACACATCAACATATTCTTTCACAATAGTTACATCCTTCATTTGAACATTATTTTCCTCACCAACATTTATTTCATTCTATTCCTCCCCAATAATTAAATTTATTTGAGCTACTATGGGTGTATATTGATATGAATTAGGTGGTGATGATTCTGCACTAAATATAAGGTGTTCTTTATCATCGTCATCAAAAATAGAAACCACCTTTTTCTTATAATAATTTTTTTCATCATGATCTGAAATCCATTCCATACCGAGGATTATATCAAATTCAATCATGGGTATGATGATTAATCAGTATATAAAGAACATTTATATACCCTAATGGGGACTGATTCACAAAACATTATTACAATGATACTTCCCTTAGGTGTTTTGACTAAAAACTCCCATATTGAATCAAATTGGAAATAACTGATTTTCATAGCAAACTGGGAAGATATGAAACAATGCGATGATCCAGAATCAAATAAAGAATTTTCTAAACTTTAGGAAACCATTAAATTACCTGCCACTACATCTTTCTGAGCATCAACCTAAGCAGTAGTGATAACATAAGCTTTGCATTTATCCCTTGGCCTTTTCTGAGTTAGGTTCCCCTGACTCTTAGGACAATCATACACACAATTCTCCCTTTCTCTACAATTTTATCATTCAACATCGACATCCTCTTTCATCCCCTTGCAATCACCAATATGGTGGCCTTTTTCACCACACTTGTAACAGAATCTCATTCCATTCAAGAAAGTACTAGGGTGTTTCTTCCCACTTTTCTTGTAGGATGGATATTCAAATTTTACCTTTATCTCTTTATTTATATTTCTAGAGTTTTCAGAAGATCTCTTTTTCTCTTACTTTTCTTTAAATTTGTAATACTATAGAATTATTTTTCTGTCTTGATTGCACATGAGAAAATATCTTCATATGACGAGATGGATTGTGAGTCTATTTCTTGATAGAGAAATGGTTTTAACCCATCAAAGAAACAATTAATGTGGCATCTTGGGTTACATATATAATCTGAAGCAAGCCTTACTAACCTTGTAAATATAGCTTCATACATTGTGACATTTGCATCCTCCTTTTTCCATAGACTCAGAAATTTCCATTCCATATAAGCTTGATGGTCATGAGGGAAGTATTTTTTAAATGAAAAGCTCCTTAAACTCCCTCCATTACACATTTGATAAATCACTATCTTCCTTTATATTTTGAATAAATGACCACCATTGATCCACTTCTCTAGTGAGGTGGTAAACTACCATGACAACTTTTTCCCTTTCACTACTCCCCAATGTATGGAATATTTCCTCTATGGAATTTATCCATTACTCAGCTACTAATGGATTTGTAATCCCATTGAATGTTGGTGTTTGTTTCCTCATAAAGAGATCTAACACTGATACTCCATGCTATGGATCAGGGTGCTCCATATGGGTAAGGATATTATTCATAACCTGAGTGAGTTGTCCCAGTATGGTGGTTAGCTGATCAGCACCAGTTGCATCACCAGCTCCACTATAATTATCTTCAGTTGGAGGTAAATCTCTACATTGAGTGTGTGCATTGATACAGTTTCATTTCCATCCACTAGGCTCCATTTCTAAACAATGTAATCAAACAGATTAGTTTATGAATCAAAATACATAATTCCAAACTTGTAAAACACTTAACATAAATTGAATAGTTTATGGATATAATTCATACTCATAAAAAATGTTATCATTGAGTAAGTATATACTCATACACCCATCATAATTGTTTGTAAAGAAAATGTGAATTATCCTAATCATATCCCCAAGGAGTGTCATAACAAAGAGTGCAGTAAGGCCCATTGTCGTGCACCAGTTCCCATTCGAGTCTATCTCAAAGTGGTGTTTTCAAGTTTTACCCCTAAGTACATCTGTTCCAGAGCTGCCTCTACATTCTCATATCCATAAAGTGATATATTTCTTGGAAAACCCACAAAATCATTACAATACCAAAATTCTTGGATGTTCTTATATATTATTCCACAAAGTCTATCTTAGGTCTATGTTCTCTAATCAGAGTTTATCTCAATATAGTTTCCAAGGTTTGTACTAAATTTCCTCTAACACCAACTATAATGCCCCGACCCCAGAATCCTACAGTCAGTGAATTATTATGTATCATTTGCATGATAAAAAAATATCAAGTCTCAAATGAACAATTAGTATAATAGACTTGGTGGTACTAAGTACATTCTTAAGGTTTACATTACATCATAAAATGGAAATCTACAACATCATTGTTACCATAGAAAATATTGAGATCCAATAGACTATCTCTACATGCCAGTCATAATATTCTTCTTCACATCCTGGGAAAAATAAATCATAGAAAGGGGTGAGCTCATATGCTCAGTAAGGATAAGAATATAATGGAAGATTTCATAAATAACTATAAACATTTAAGGAAATGTATTAAACTAAAACAAAAGCCTTTTCAACATAAAGTTCATCATAATATAGAAAATATAAATCAAAATAATTTCATTAAATTACCCACATGGTTATTCTACTAGTCGAATAATCACATGCTATATCAATAGCCACTTTCATAATGATGGAATGCATAATGCCAAACATGCATAACCATATAGTCAAGGTCTTGTGCTAGGAATACAAATAAGATTTTGTCAATGCCTTGTTCAAAGACACTAGTTTTTCTCATGAGACCTACTGATGAATCAATGAGCTATAGCGGGCTCCACCTAGAACTTACTAAGTCCAACGCATTGCTCATATGAAAAAGATTAAACATTACATAAACATTAGTATTAAAACTGTCATACATAATGTCAATACATTAACCATAAACCATGAATGGTATGAAATAACACATCCAAAGTCTAACATTTCACAAAACCTTCAATATAAAATGGATGTTTTGTATCATAATAAATCAACTTCAAACAAACATAAAATCCATCAAAGGATGTTGACATAGATGAAATCAAAACCTTTTTAGAGAAATATCTCTTTCTATTTTGAAATCATATAAAGTCACATAATTATAAAAGAAAACATTTATATTCGAATATATTATTATAAGCTTGTAAGGGAATATTCTATGATGTTATAATGGTGGAAAATAGCTATGACAACCCTGCTTTTTATTACAAATTAAACATGCTATATTACAAAAAACATCACTTGATACAACAAAGAAGATCGAGAGGTTTAGTGTCTTTGGGGCTTAGGATCATTACATAAAAACTTTAAACTTGAAATACAACATCTTTATTGAAAACTTCCTTTACATGACCACTACATTCCTTCGTACTTAGCATTGCATGGGATAACCTGATGACATGCATAAGAAAAGGGTGAGATGTAAAGCCCAGTAAGGGAGTACACATGGAATAACATGAGGAGTACAATACATGTTAGGCAATAGGCATATCAATAGAGCAAAAAAGAAACATGAACATAAAGTCATGATAAAGCATGGTAATCATAACATGGAAATGTGGCAACAACACTTAACATTGAATTAGCATGATCCAAGGCTCATTGCACATGGAGCATGAGTAAACCCTCATTGCACTTGAAGCCCGAGTAAACCCTCGTTGCACTTGAATTAGCATGAGTCAAAACTCATTGCACTTGACGTATCATGATACTATACTTTACCCAATGCATTTGAGTGCTATAAGGGTGCACCCTTCTTAAACATTACATTTCATGCATAAGTGTGCCACATGGATCATAAAACATGGATTCATAAAACATAATCATTTATTCCATGATAAAGGAATGTGGAATTAATACATAAAACTTTACAATCAATATGTAAATGTTCATAAAGGTGAATACCCTTGATGGAGAAATGGACATGGTATTCATTACACAATGACATTGGCTTAGAAAATCGGTGCGATTTCGGCAGCGTAACAACGTGACATAAGAATTCATAAAAATGGTTGATGAGAGAGAAAGGGGTTCCTCATCATATTTACATGTAATGGACAGTAATTAGGTCATATAGATACATGTCCCAACAATTGAAATGGAATTTAGTTTCATGATACAAAAGTATTGTTTGAATGTAAAAGAAGAGAGAGAAGTTCCTTTCAGAATTTCGGCATAGTAACGGGTGTACATGGGAGGAATTTAATGAGAGATAAAGGGGTATCCCATCATTCAAAAAATAAGAGGTCAGTATGGGGTAGTTGAGAAACCATACCCGAACATTCATAATTGAACTAAAAGGGAAATACAATTTAAATAAAATTGACAAAAATGAGAAAGGAAGAAAAAACCCTTACTTGGAAGTGTGCTTCCAATGGCTAGAGAGAGGCTTGTGAGAGGCTTCTTGGGAGCTTGGGGCACCTTGAGAGGATTCTAGAGAGAGTAGGGCAGAGGTTCGACGAACTCCAAGGGCTTTGAGTGAGGAGGAAGTGGGAGCTTGGGTGGGTTTATATAGGAAAGGTGAGAAAATTCTTTATTATTTAGGTTTGGGACCCCTTATATTAAAATAATCCAAACCACAAACCATCTCATGGTATTTGCCCATGGTTTATGGAAAAGGAAAGAGGAAAAAAATATTTTACAAGGACAAGGTCCAAACTTATTAAAAAATTAGGGTTGCTTATGTGGAGGTGAGTCACACTCCCATGGAAAAATTAATTTAAAAAGGCAAAGTGTTGAATAAGTCTTGAGGACTCCATTAATGCTTTGAAAATTAAGTCAAATAAACCCAAAATCACATTATTTTAATTATAAAACACATATTGGCCGAACATAAGGATTATGGTATTTTATTACATCACCATTGGGTCATTATGAGGTCATAAAACACATTATATAATTAAATGGTATTTAATTTTTACCCAAAAATTTGACTGTCTCAGAAAATTATGAAAAATTCACCGTTGGATAATTTCGACATCTTGATTCCAAAAGTGACATTTATTTTATCTAAAAAATTTCTAAATATGTTAATTTTCACTTTTAAAATAAAAACCAACATTTATCGAAAATTCACGGGTTTTGACAGAAATGGCTTTTAAACCTTAATAAAGATTGTAATTACATTCATAAAATTATAAGATCATTTATATTTAATAAAAATTAATTTAATATTAAATAATAATATTTTATTAAAATATTATTTAATTCAAAAATCCTTTAATTTAGTAAAATATAATTCTTAATTAAATACTAACTAAAAACACCATTTGTACTTTAAAAACTATTTACAATGTATCAAAAATGACTAAAAATTATATTCATTATTATATATAAAAATAATGCACATGAACATAGTACTACTTATTTGTTACATAACCCCTTAAAATAGCTGCATAAGACCTAAGGGTAAGGTGTGCGATGGTGACAGATTCTTGGGGCGGCTCAGATAACATCGCTCGAGTGGTAATCTCTATCAACTTCCACTTTTCCCGTAGACGGTCCCATTCGAGCTTGAAATAATGAAGCTCAGCTTGGGATTGGTCAAGGGCGAAGCCCAAAGACTCCAGCTCTTTTCCGAGCTCCGACAAATGGGCTTCGTATGGGGCAATTCTACTAGATGAGTTCATCGCTTCCTTTTTCTGAGTAAAATTGGGTTCGTTAAAGCCATATATTTATACTACTCAAGTGATCATTGTTCAATGGCTATAAAAGTAACGGTCACAAATCTTAACATAAAACTAAAGAAGTTGACATCTTATAAAAACATTTTTCAAAAAGAAACATTTAACTGGATCAAGAGGGATTTTCCATTAATGAAACTTTGGGTTGTTACAATATTCCCCCCTTAAGAAATTTTTCCCTCGAAATTATACTTTTCCCACACTAAAACAAATGTGGGTAACTCAGCTTCATCATATCCTCCGACTCCCAAGTTGATTCTTCAAACTTGTGGTTTCTCCACAACACCTTGATGAGGGGAATTGTCTTATTTCGTAGAACTTTTTCTCTATGATCTAAGATCTTCACTGGTTGCTCCTTATAAGAAAGATCATATTCCAATTGTACCACCTCGGAAGGGAGTACATGTGAAGGGTCCGGTATATACTTCCTTAAGAGGGATACATGAAAGACATCATGCACCTTGTCCATAGTAGGTGGAAGTGCTAGTCGATAGGCCACAGCCCCAACACGATCAAGAATATCGAAGGGGCCGATGTACCTTGGACTTAACTTCCCTTTCTTTCCAAACCTCATGACCTTATTCCATGGAGATATGCGTAAAAACACCATGTCTCTGACTTTAAACTCAAGGTCTCGTCGATGATTATCTGCATAACTCTTTTGTCGACTTTGGGCTGCCTTGATATGCTGCTGAATGGTTTTCACCTTCTCCACCATTTCTTCGACCATTTCTGGTCCAAGCAGCTTACGTTCATCGACCTCATCCCAACATGCCGGTGTTCTACACCTTTTCCCATACAGGGATTCATATGGTGCCATTTGGATGCTCCAGTGGAAACTATTATTATAATAGAACTCAACCAGAGGAATATGTTGATCCCATCCTCCTTTAAAGTCCATTGAGCATGCTCTCAACATGTCCTCAAGTGTTTGGATAGTCCGCTCGGATTGGCCATCAGTTTGAGGATGATAGGCCGTACTGAAGTTCAGTTAAGTATTCAAAGCATGTTGTAGACTCTTCCAAAACATAGAGGTGACTCTTGGATCTCGGTCAGACACAATAGATAGTGGTACTCCATGCAACCGTACCACATCCCTGATATATATCCGTGCTATTTGATCCAAAGAGAAATCCTCTTTAATATAAATGAAGTGTGCAGTCTTTTTAAGATGATCCACAACAACCCAGATTGCATTGTTGCCTTTAGATGTCCTTGGAAGTCTGGTGACAAAGTCCATAGTGATGTTATCCCATTTCCATTATGGTATGGGCAATGGTTGCATCATCCCCTTAGACTTCTGCCTCTCTGCCTTCACTTGCGGACACACCAGGCACTTTGATGTATATTCAGCGATCTCCTTCTTCATATTATCCCACCAAAAGTTTTCTCGGAGATCTCGATACATCTTTGTGCTCACTGGGTGAATAGAGAAATTTTAACTATGTGCATCATCCAAAAGTTCCTTCTTCAGCTCCGGACTTGATGGAACACATAGTCTTTTCCCAAACCGCACAATTCCTTCTTCATTAACATTGAACTCTGGGGATTTTCCCTTTTTGATAGCTTCCACTTTTTCTTGGATTCCCGCATCATCCTTTTGAGCATCCTTTAACCTTTCCAAAAGAGATGGTTGAGCAATCATTTGTGAAAGGATTGATGATGTTCCCTTCTTTATGATTCCCACATCCATCTTCATCAAGTCTAAGAATATTGGATCCTTCTCAATTCTCATCATTGATAGAATAGTTGGATCCTTTCTACTTAGGGCATCTGCCACCTTGTTCGCCTTCCCAGGGTGGTAATGTATTGAACATTCATAATCCTTGATGAGCTCTATCCATCTTCTCTGGTGCATATTAAGCTCTTTCTGTGTGAATATATATTTAAGACTCTTGTGGTCAGTATATATCTCACATTTCTCTCGATAGAGATAATGCCGCCAAATTTTCAAGGCAAAGATCACAGCCGCCAACTCTAGATCATGCGTTGGATAGTTTCTCTCATGGATTTTCAACTGCCTTGAGGCATAGGATATCACTTTATAATTCTGCATCATCACACATCCTAAGCCCTTTTTCGAAGCATCACTGAATACCACAAAAAGCTCCCCACTTGTGGGTAAAGCGAGCACGGGTGCAGTGATAAGCCTCCTTTTCAACTCTTTGAAGCTTTCTTCGCATTCATCACTCCAAGAAAACTTTACTCCCTTTCAAGTTAGCTTGGTAAGAGGGTTGGACAATCGTCATAAATTTCTCACAAATCGTCGATAATATCCAGCTAACCCCAAAAAGCTACGAATATCAGTTACCGATGTTGGCCTCGGCCATCCCTCAATTGCATCTGTTTTGGAGGGGTCCACAGATATTTCATTTCTTATGATGATATGGCCCAAGAATGAGACTTCCTTCAACCGAAACTCACACTTGTTTTACTTTTCATAGAGCTTCTCCTTGCGCAAAGTCTCTAGTACAGTTTTTAAATTCTCCTCATGGTCCTCCTTGGTTTTGGAGTATATTAGAATATCATCTATAAAGACTACCACAAATTTTTCATGGTAATCTCTAAAGACTCTATTCATCAAGTCCATGAATATTTCTGGAGCATTGGTGAGTCCGAAAGGCATTACTATGAATTCATAGTGCCCGTACCTTGTACGAAAAGCAGTCTTGGGGATATCTTCCTTCTTTACCCTTACTTGATAATATCCCGACCGCAAGTCCACCTTGGAGAAGTATTGTGCTCCACGCAGCTGATCAAACAAGTCATCGATTCTTGGGAGAGGATACTTGTTCTTTATCATGATTTTGTTAAGTTCACGATAATCGATGCAAAGCTGCATTGACCCATCCTTCTTCTTGATGAAGAGGACTGGTGCACCCCATGGTGATGCACTTGGGTGTATAAACCCTTTATCCAGGTTCTCCTATAGTTGTTTCTTCTGCTCTTCAAGCTCAACAACAACCATTCTATATGGAGTCTTGGATATTGGTAGCGCCCCAGGTATCAGTTAAATTGAGAACTCAACATCTCTTCTTGGAGGAAGACCAGGAAGTTCCTCGGGAAACACTTCAGTGAATTCCCTCACAATAGGCATTTCTTCAAGGGTGGTTTCTTCCTTGGACTAAATCATCTGAGCCAGATATGCATGCTCATAAGGCAGTAATATCCATGCTTGAGATGATGGAGATAAAGGAGATTCATCTTCCTCCTGACACTTGTAAAGAATCGGGGGTTGATTCTCCATATGGAGTGTGATTTCCCTCTCCTGACAATTTATGTTGGCTCTATATAAGGAAATCCAATCCATGACAAGAATTGCATCAAATTACACCAGAGGGAGTATGATGAGGTTTTCCGAGAAATTCATTCCACAGATTATAACAGGGGAGGACTTATACTCATGGGATGCAATGATTGACCCATTTTCCGTACTCAACGACATCTTTACTTCCATGATTTGTGGTGGTGCTAGGATTGTTCCACTAAACTTTTGGGATATAAAAGAATGTGTAGAACCTGAATCAAAAAGTATGTTCGCTATTCTTGAATGAATAAATAGCGTACCTGTCACCACTTCGTTGTTGGGGTTCACTTCGGCATAAGTGATGGAAAAATCTCTTCCTTACTATCTTAGAGGTTGCTGGTTGCCTCCGAAAACCCTTGGATTAGGGCACTGATTTGCAAAATGACCCGGTTCTTTGCATTTGTATCATTTAACAATGCGTTGAGGTTCGAACGGAGCGTTCCTCTCCTCTGTCGCAGCTGCGGGTCCTTCTTGCCGACATTTAATAGATAGGTTCCCTTCTCTTCCACACTTGAAGCATTTTCTCGTCCCCCTAAGGCAATTTCCAGGGTGCTTCTTTCCGCACTTTTGGCAAGTGGGGTGCTGGAAATTCTTAGAGCCGTTGGATTTATCCATCAGCCCACCAGCATTGAAGTCCACCTTACGCTTCTTGTCCCCATGATACCCCTGTGATTCTCCAATTTCCATTTCAACCTTGAGGTCACATCGGACAATTTCCTCATAGCTGTCGAAGTCACGGATCGCTAATGCTTTCCGCAAGCTAGGATTCATCCCACCAAAGAAGTGGTAAACCTTTCATTCGGGGGTAACGACAAACCCAGAAGCGTATCGTGCAAGCCTTGTGAAGTTTTCCTCGTACTCTCCCACAGATTCTTCATCTTTTTTCTTGAGGGAAAGGAAGTCCCTTTCCATCTTAAGACGGAGGGTGCGCGGAAAATATTTATCGAAAAAAATATTCCGGAATTCCTTCCATTCCAAAGCCTCGATCTCCTCCTCAGGCTTCGTATTTTTGATCAACATCCACCATTGATCAGCTTCACCCTCCATACGATAAGCCGCCAGGAGAACATTCTCTTGTTCAGAACATTGGTGGATGAAGAATATCTTTTCAATGGAGTTGATCCATTGCTCAGCGATTGTGGGATCAGATGATCCACTAAAAGTAGGAGGCCTTTGTCTCATGAAGCTTTCAATAGTGAATTTTTCTTTCTTAGGGTGGGTTGAACGTTCCTCTTGAACCGTGTTTCTATTCAAAACATGAGTTAGCTGAGAGAGAAGCGTGACAAAGTTTGCGATTCACGCTCCCATTGGATTGGGTATCTCATTAGTACAATCATCACACTGATCTTCAAAACGGTTGTTAGCCCGAGTTCTCCTATTACCGGCCATTGGCTAGAATAAAAGGAAAGTTAGGGGTAACACATAAAGGGTAATCCAAATACAAAATTTGATGATTTATAAATACACTTTAATCTCTTTAACTCATGAGTCTATAGGATTCAATCCAGGCTTTTCATGATCTACCTTCTAACATATATTCTTAGGGGCATTTTTCCCTTAATAAGGGTTCATAATAAACTTGTGAATTTATCAAAACATATCCCCCAGGAGTGTCGTAACCAAGAGTGCAGTAAGTCCCGTTGTCGTGCACCAGTTCCCATTCGAGTCTAGCTCAAAGCAGTGTTTTCGGGTTTTACCCCTAGGATACATCTGTGCCAGAGCCACCTCTACCTGCTCGTATCCAGACAGGGATTTATTTGCTTGATAAACCACTTAATCAATACTTACCAAAACATAGAGATGTTTTTGTTATACTTAGTCTTGTATCTAAGGCTTTACTAGGGTTTCCTAATCCCAAAAATAACTAAACCTATCCTCTGATACCAACTGTAGCGACCCTACATTTTATTACAACTTAAACATGTTTTATTACATAAAACTTCACTTGATACAACAAAGAAGATCGAGAGGTTTAGTGTCTTTGGGGCTTAGGATCATTACATAAAAACTTTAAACTTGAAATACAACATCTTTATTGAAAACTTCCTTTACATGACCATGACATTCCTTCGTACTTAGCATTTCATGGGATAACCTGAGGATATGAATAAGAAAAGGGTGAGTTGTAAAGCCCAGTAAGGGAGTACACATGGAATAACATGAGTAGTACAATACATGTTAGGCAATAGGCATATCAATAGAGCATAAAAGAAACATGAACATAAAGGCATGATAAAGCATGGTAATCATATCATGGAAATGTGGCAACAACACTTAACATTGAATTAGCATGAGCCAAGGCTCGTTGCACATGGAGCATGAGTAAAACCTCATTGCACTTGAATCACGAGTAAACCCTCATTGCACTTGAATTAGCATGAGTCAACACTCATTATACTTGACGTATCATGATACTATACTTTACCCAATGCATTGGATCACTATAAGGGTGCACCCTTCTTAAACATTTCATTTCATGCATAAGTGTGCCACATGGATCATAAAACATGGATTCATAAAACATAATCATTTATTCCAAGATAAAGGAATGTGGAATTAATACATGAAACTTTACAATCAATATGTAAATGTGCATAAAGGTGAATACACTTGATGGAGAAATGGACATGGTATTCACTACACAATGACATTGGCTTAGAAAATCGGTGTGATTTCGGCAACGTGACATAAGAATTCATAAAAATGGTTGATGAGAGAGAAAGGGGTTCCTCATCATATTTATATTTAATGGACAGTAAGGAGGTCATATAGATACATGTCCCAACAATTGAAATAGAATTTAGTTTCATGATACAAAAGTATTGCTTGAATGTAAAAGAAGAGAGAGAAGTTCCTTTCATAATTTCGGCATAGTAACGGGTGTACATGGGAGGAATTTAATGAGAGAGAAAGGGGTCTCCCATAATTAAAAAAATAATAGGGAAGTATGGGGGAGGTGAGAAACCATACCCCAACATTCATAATTGAACTAAAAGGGCAATACAATTAAAATAAAATTGACAAAAATGAGAAAGGAAGAAAAAACCATTACTTGGAAGTGTGCTTCCAAAGGCTAGAGAGAGGCTTCTGAGAGGCTTCTTGGGAGCTTGGGGCACCTTGAAAGGATTCTAGAGAGAGTAGGGAAGAGGTTGGACGAACTCCAAGGAATTTGAGTGAGGAGTAAGTGGGAGCTTGGGTGGGTTTATATAGGAAAGGTGAGAAAATTCTTTATTATTTAGGTTTGGGACCACTTATATTAAAATAATCCAATCCACAAATCATCCCATGGTATTTGCCAATTGTTTCTGGAAAATGAAAGAGGAAAACAATATTTTACAAGGACAAGGTCCGAACTTATTAAAAAAATTAGGGTTGCTTATGTGGAGGTGAGTCACACTCCCATGGAAAAATTAATTTAAAAAGGAAAAGTGTTGAATAAGTCTTGAGGGCTCCATTAATGCTTTGAAAAGTAAGTCAAACAAACCCAAAATCACATTATTTTAATGATAAAACACATATTGGCCGAACATAAGGATTATGGTATTTTATTACATCCCCATTGGGTCATTATGAGGTCATAAAACACATTATATAATTAAATGGTATTTAATTTTTACCCAAAAATTTGACTGTCTCAGAAAGTTATGAAAAATTCACCGTTGGATAATTTTGACGTCCTGATTCCATAAATGACATTTATTTTATCTAAAAAAATTTAAATATGTTAATTTTCACTTTTAAAATAAAAACCAACATTTATCGAAAATTCACGGGTTTTGACAGAAATGTCTTTTAAACCTTAATAAAGATTGTAATTGCATTCATAAAATTATAAGATCATTTATATTTAATAAAAATTAATTTAATATTAAATAATAATATTTTATTAAAATATTATTTAATTAAAAAATCCTTTAATTTAATAAAATATAATTCTTAATTAAATACTAACTAAAAACACCATTTGTACTTTAAAAACTATTTACAATGTATCAAAAATAACTAGAAATTATATTCATTATTATATACAGAAATAATGCACATGAACATAGTACTACTTATTTGTCACATAACCCCTTAAAATAGCTGTATAAGACCTAAGGGTAAGGTGTGCGATGGTGACAGACACTTGGGGCGGCTCGAATAACATCGCTCGAGTGGTAATCTCTATCAACTTCCACTTTTCCCGTAGACGGTCCCGTTTGAGCTTGACATAATGAAGCTCAGCTTGGGCTTGGTCAAGGGCGAAGCCCAAAGACGCCACCTCTTTTCCGAGCTCCGACAAATGGGCTTCGTATGGGGCAATTCTACTGGATGAGGCCATCGCTTCCTTTGTTTGAGTAAAATTGGGTTTGTTAAAGCCATATATTTATACTACTCAAGTGATCACTGTTCAACGGCTATAAAAGTAACGGTCACAAATCATAACATAAAACTAAAGAAGTTGACATCTTATAAAAACATTTTTCAAAAAGAAACATTTAACTAGATCAAGAGGGATTTTCCATTAATGAAACTTTGGGTCATTACAATAGCCACACCCATCGTATAAGTTAAAAAAACATTCTTATATTAAATTTGTCTAAAAGGTCAAAAAGTACCTTGTTTTGAAAACGAAAGAAAGATTTCTTTATAAAAATCTTATAAAAGTAAAAACAGTGTATAAATAACTTTAACCAATAGTCTATAAAAGAGTAAGAATGTTTTGAAATACATTTTTACGAAATATGGATGTGGAGGATAAAGAGGTCCTAGAAGATAATTACATATAAACAACCTCAGATAATGAAGAGATTGTAAAATTAACCCTTAACATGTACATTTCCATAGTCTGGGGTAGGATAAACTCCTATATAATGGTGAAATAATTTTTATTAAATTATACAAGAATCATATACATTAAGATGACATCATATATGATCGTTTAACATTGCTTTGTTAATAATATCTTAGTATTATCGATGTTTCGGGTGTTAACAGATTCATTTTCCTTTATATTATTTATTATGTGATTCATATTTTTTATGGATGGGATGTATATTATTCATATACATATTTATATAAAGTCTTTAAACATTATTTTTAATCATCAAATGAAAATTAGTCTTGAATGAATATTATGGGGACTGAATCTCATCTCGTACGTGGAGACGATAATCTGTACGTACGCACGAACGATAATATCATTGTTTTGATATTAATATAATATATAATTGTACGGTATATAATATATACAAGATCATTATCATGTTATATTTATTATTTACATCAATTACACATAATTATTATACCCATCCAAATAATAATGTATTGAATAACAATTGCACCATGACGTGGAGACGGTAAGTCGTACGTAGACACGTATGATGACATGTCATTCAAAGGATGAATAGAATAATTTATATGGTTGTACAATATTTATAATAACATCACAGTATATATAATATACATAAGTTATTAGATTAGAATGGAAAAAACAAAGAAATATGAAGTGGAAGAATAAAGGAACTTTAAAAAGGTTATGAAATATTTACCTCTTCTTCGGGTTCTTCGTTTTCATTTGATCAAAAGGGTACCATAGGATGGCTTTCTGACTAATGGAAGGCCTCTAGGATGATGGGAGGACAGTTGAGAGGGTATTTTGGCCGGTTTTGGCCAAGCCAAATGGCATTGATGTAGTGAATTGGAGAGAAGGGAAAGCACCCGTTTATAAGTGGGGTGAAGGGAACCTTAGGAAAAGTTAGAAATATTATTTTATAATAAAATAATTTTCTTATTTTAATTGCTCAAAAATGTATTATTTAAATGGAAATGTGTGGTGGGTCGAAAACGAATCAACTAATAGGTTTTAGACAGGTTTGGGTCACTATATTAACTATATCTTTCATATTTAACTCTTATTTAAATAGTTTGACATTTACCATGTGTCATTGTATTTTTATATTATATTGTTAATAAACATACTATATACTTCAAAGCATACACCAAGTGGTTCATTAATGATAAAAATATCATTATATATGTCTTTTGGCTGATCCTATGATTTTTGGCAATAGAATATCAATTAATAGTATAATATTTGTTTTTAAAACTCTTTTATATCAATTTTGACACTATTTGGTATTTTGTTTTTTCTAAATTCACAAAAAAATTATTAATTCAAAAACAATTCATCTATACAACCCTAATATTTTATATTAACCTATAAAATTAGTCAAATTCATTAATAGTCTCAAATTACATTTAATTGGATATTTATAATATCAATTATTTTAAAATTTGATTAATTAGGTAATTACTGCATCATTATTGTGACATAAATAAATTAAATAATTTAAAGTCTAAAAAAATGTAAATAAAATACAATTTTGGTAGGAAATAGTTTTATTTTTCTAATGAATATTTATAGTTGAATTTATCTTACGTGTAACCCTATATTAAAAATGGTTTTGTTATTAAACATTGAATTTAACACTTTTAACTCTTCATTGAATTAGATAATAATAAATTTCCTAATCTAATCCAAGTGGATCTAAAGGATAATATATATTTTTTAAGGTTTTTTTTTGTCTAATTTCAATTATAAAATAGAATTAGGACATTTTTTAGGGTAATAATAATATCATTTTTACCCTTAATTAACCTATTTACTTTTAATAGTGGTAAATAAAAGTAACAATTTACTAATCAGCAAAAATTATTTTCATCACATTGAACCAAATTTTACTTACTGATATCAACCGTGTCTCTCATATTTTTGAAATTCAACTCATAGAAGTGGTAATATTATGTTTTATGTCAATTTGCAAATGCTCCTAGGAGGTGGGTAAAAGACGGTGAAAAGTTCAAAAAAATTATATCTCTAAAATTATTATAACCGGACTCCAATGAATTACATTGAAGATTTATAGGTATTATGTATCTTTTTTGACCTAAAATAAATTTAATTAAAATAAATAATTATTCAAATAAAAATTCAGTTTTTAACTATTACTTTGTGTTTTTCACTATTCATCAAAAATTGAATACTTTCCAAAAAATACCAAAAATTCACCGAAATATAATTTCAATATTCCGAATTCAAAAATGAATTCCATTTTGAAAGATAAAATTTATAAAATTTCAAAAAGAGGTTATTACTATTCATAACGGCTAATTTGATTGGTTGTGGTGTGTTAGAACTCGAAGTTGCCTATAACACACGCTATTGTATTATTTAAAGAGAACTGTACCATAGAACCATAGGGTGTTATAGACACAATGGATTTTTTAGGGTTAATGGGCCAAAATGGGTTTCTCTTAACATTATTGGATAGGCTATAGCATGGAAACATGGGCTTTACCACAAACCATAATGATGTCGTATCGAGGTTGATTTAGTTGCAGAAGAGGGATGAAGAAGTTAAATCCGTGCCACAAAAAAAATTCATTGTTTTTCTATTGATTTTGGATACTATATATTCATGGTGGTTAGTTTTTTCATGGATCATGGATACTGTATATGATAACTATCTTCTAAGCCATGTTAGTCCCTATTGCTGCACAATTATTCGATGATGTTCTTTTTCATTTAGAGTTTTTGGGTCATGGGATATATGATGCTCCGTATTCCTTATCAAAGGGTATATATGATAAATAATATATACCTTGTATTTTTTTCAAGGGGGATATGATTTGGTCTTCCTCCTTGATCAATAGTATACTCTATGTGAGGGAGTTTTCCAACATTGTCTCGGTGGTCATTTTATGGTCTTCTATTTATATGTTTTTCTAGAAATTCCATAACCCCCATCCATATAAAACTTTATCAAATATGGTATAATAAAACCCTAGTCCCACAAATGTTAATTTTTATTCTCTTTCATTCCCATTTCAATGAGGTAGAATCTTCAAAACTTTTTAAAAGATCATGGGTTTAGGTCTGGATGATAATAACGATGACAATGGAATAAGTGGGGTGGGAAATATTTGTTTTCAGAAAATTGAAAGATTCACAACACCGCCTTATTATTCATCAATATTTTATACTCGTTTAAAGTTCGAAGGTAGAAAAAAATAGGAAAAGAGAATAGTGTAACATAGTGGTTTCAGGCATGAAGATATCAAGGTTCCCTCCACCGATTCTAAACTACCAGAGCTTGGTGATTTTCATTATCTGACCCTCCTATCTTGTGTACTCTAATTAATAACTTTGTAAAGGTATTTGAATCCATTAACATATGGATTTACATAGTATTTTGGATCATTGAAAAGGAACTATAAATCCAATTCATAGTACTAGAATATATCAAATCTCCACGACTGAGTTTGAGTAGTTAAAACTCTACCAATTTAATAAATACTGATTTTTCTAGTAACACAAGTGTAACATCATGGTTTCAGAAACAACTAAAAAATTTATTCAGGTATTAAATAACTCATAGTAGAAAATAGTTCATCCAAAATATTATTGTCTTTCTGCAAATAGTAATATATAAAACACCAAGTAGATGTTTAATCATTTCTGTCTCCGAAGTGTATCTTTGTAAAATTATCCATCTTTTGTGTAGAATAAGATTGAAAAATAAAATATAGTAGAAATGGCATCCTCTTTATAGAGGAAATATAGAAAAAAATTTATTCATCTCTTCTATAATATATATTTTGTAAAAAATAAAGTATTGATAGTTATACAATAAGTTAAAAATCCCCATGTTAACTAGCTATAGAAATATTTCATAATAAATAATAAATATTTGAATTCCAAATCATTTAAGAGATTTATAACATTATAGAAGAACATAAATTATTTACATTATTGAATAGGAGCCATTATAAAAATAATAACACTCTATAGAGTCTGTCATAAAATATCCTTGATTATAGTTTTACTTCTTTAAAAACCATTGAATAAATCGCAGAATATATTACAGATTTAAAACGGTTTCATTGAGTAGTCAAATGTAGGGTACCTTCATGTGATGATAGAACCAAAAATTATGGTCAATAATGTAAATGTGATCACACAAGTTTCGATAAAATTTTATGTCTTATCATAGTAGTAGGGTTGATGAACCACACTTTTTCTAACTCAAAGGAATGTTTCTTCATAAAAATATTGTTTCATAGCCATACATTACTGGAAACATAGTTTATATAATCCATACATGCTATTTCAAAAAATAGGTTTTCTGAATGTTATGTTATCCTTATATATGTGTGGTATGTCTAGTGGTTTCAAAATACATTTAAATATGTAACAAATAATTCAAAAAGTATTACCATATATTCAATTACATGAATATAATTCCATTATAAATACTACAATGAATAAAAATTTATATAAATTCACAATGAAAAATTAATTCATTGCTAATATAAATGTGTGTGTTTGTGATAATGAAAAACAATAAGAAATTATAGAAATTGATGAATCATCAAATACTCAAAAATCTCCCCCATTTTTATTGTTACAAAACCCATGAAAAAATACATGGATTGTAAATACAAATTATATATGAAATTGAAAAATTCTCCACCTTATGATAATTATAATATTTTATAAAGGAAACGTTTCCTTCATTATCCATTTATATACTTTTTCTTTTTTTGAGAACGTCACCCCAAATTTAAGGTTAAAATATTTTTTCCTGTTTCTGGTTTCTTAAGGCTAAAATTCTCTAACTTTTCTATCATAATGAAAAAATTAAAGTTATAATGTTTATCCCCTATGAAATTAAATCTATAAACATCTTCTACTTTTTCTGAAATCTGAAATAAAAGAGTAATGAGTATAAACGTACCCTAAATTCATTCATTAAAATTATATAAAAAGGTAATAAATGATCAAATATGAATGTTTTAATGAATAAGATGATTGTTTTATTTAAACTCCCACTGAATCATAACGTATAATATATTCAATGAAATAAAATATTTCTAAAAGAAATAAAAACCTTTTTGAATGTTTTTTTCACAAGTTATATTTAGTAATAACCTATTAGTATTTTAACTTAAAACTATGATATAATGAAAAATTAATTACATTTTCATGAAATATTACAAAAAAATAGAAAATACTAAAGAACTAATATATCTTATTTTTACTATATAAAATATATTGAAAATAGTACATATAGAATTTATAATCATAAAATAAAAATGAAGGGTAATAATGGACTCGATGGTTCATCTGAATATTCGAAACTTCAAATTTTCAATTCAAGGAGTTAAAACTCATAATAGTTCTTCTAAAATGTTTTGAACATCTTATATTAATTATATTAAGAATATGAACACTTTTCAACAAAATAATATCTTTTCAACATCAATCGTTGTAACAACTTCTCTTTGGACAAATTACATTTGAGATAACCTTGGTACTGTGAAATATTTAATGTGTAATTTTGAGATCAAACTATATTTTATATTCTATAAATTTTTCTTAATAAATAAATATATACTATTGATATATATAATTTATTTATATCTTCATAAAACTTTTTATATATTCCCTAGTAGATTATAGTTAAACTTTTTGTTATTTAATGTTAAAAATTTAAAAATAATCCTTTCATAAGACATTTTAGGTGAAGAAACTTCATGTTCATCATCATCATAAACATACATATCTCTTTTAGAAGTTATTTCAAACTAATATTCATCATATAAAATAGAACGTAATTTTAACAAATCTAAAGGATTAACATTCATGATTTTCTGATAAATGTTTTTTGTAATCATGAATTACATGAATTGTACCTCTTGGAATGATTAGTTTTCATAAATTTTTAAAAAATGAAATTTTAAGAAGAAAAATTCATATTAAAATCATTTAAGGTGAAGATGAAATGTTTGATTCTGAGATAATGAAGGCATTGTTTCATTATATTTAATAGAAAATTATAGAATAGTTATTAATATTACATAAGAAAATTATTCCTATTTTTTAAAAATTAAATTTTAATGACCTGATATATAATTATATAAATATAAAAGGAAACTATTTCAATAACAAAAATCATTAAAATACTATTTAAAACAAATTTCTTGAAATATTTTATTTTTAAAAAAACTATGTTATATAAAAAATAGATTAATACCTTGTTTAAAGAGACTAGGAATGTCATTATTAAATTGGGAGATATATTTCTTTATACTCCTATATATAATTTCTAATGAATGATAAACTTGTAGATATCTAAAAATGAAATAATTCTTGGATCAATTACATTATTACTGACGGTTTTTTAATAATTAATAACATCATAGTTGTTCTCTCCTAGTAGAGACTTCATATAAAAAAAACTAACACATAATGATTTAATGATTGATATCCATGGTTTAATCCTGAAAAAACAAAATATGAGTGTTATTTTTTATACTCATTTTTTTTTGGGTCTATTTGTTTGAGAAATTAAATTCATAGGAAACAAAGCATGAATAATTTTAGTATGAAAACTATAAAAAAAAATTATATAGTTCATTTGAGTAGTAAAAAAATTATAATACACTTTGAGTTTTTATAAAGAAATATTTATTCATATATTGACAATTAATAACATAACAATGTCATTTTAAAGAAGGAATGTTCTTGATCATTATACCTTAAAGAAGATATTTCTTATATATTATTTTTCTATCACCATTTCTTCTGATTCCAAATATTTCTCATTTTTTTTAAAAAAATTTGAATGATTTGATTTAAATAATTTTCTGCTTTTATCAGCTAAATAGAAACTTATATTTAACTATAATTTTTAGAAAATAATTTTGTAATATTTAATGACATGAAAATAAAAATAACATATTCAAATAATTAATTTAATTAATAATCTATAATGATAGATATTAATTATGTAATAGAATAGTATAAAACAATTTCTAAAATTTTATATGATATTCCATTAAGAATTCATTTTTTAATTTTATCAAAATAAAATTATTATTAAATTTATGGTAATAATTTTCTTATGAATTATAGTTTTGAGAATAAAATGATTGTACCTTATTATTATGAGCCATAATAAGTACCATTTTTCTTTTCATGTATAGTCTCATAATCTATAGAATATTCACCACATTAACCAGATGTATTACTCTTCATAGCATAGACAACATTGTTTCTTTTTCTATTATATGTAGATATTCATTGAGCTTTGAGAAAAGAATAATTATCCTTTGTAAGACGTTTTTCCTCAAAAGATATATTTTCACATATCTATTTCATTTTCATATGGTAAATTTTTTAAAATTTATTATGATAATTTTATTAATATTTATCCAAATATAGATTATTTTAATCATATGATTAATTCATAGTGGTTTGGAGATCATTATTGTCATGTATGTTATAATTTTCAGCTTCAAAATGCATCTCATCTTAATACATCATTATAGATACAATCAAATATATAATAAAAAAATTTCACAGGTCCACATTGTAATATTTAAATAGATATTCCATTCAACATAGAGGGTTGTATTCAAAGTACATTTAATACCATAATGGGTTGTGAAATTTGATTATCCATAAGCTAGAACATTTTTGACAGTAGAAGTTAATCATCCATTCATTTGAGTTATAGTTTCATCCTCAAATATTATTAATGTATTAATTATTGTACATTAATTTCCATATATTGTTATTTCCTTCATAGGAAACAAAAATTGATGGAAACATCTCATATATTGTAGGAAATTGTGATACTGGATTGAATAAATATGGTAGGAAACCACACCCAACAGTATTCATTGATATTGAATTGAAATCATATTCCATTTTTTGATCATTATTCTATTAATATGAACCTTACTTTGTAATTTCATAAGGATTAAAATAAATTTAATTAACACTTATTCCATGATTTTTCAAATTCATTATCATATGGTATTCCTAGAATCCATAATATTATAAATTAAAATAAGTATCATGTATCCTTGATGAATCTTTTCTTGAATCATCCATTATAGAAGTATTATTCTGAATCATTAACTTAGGCTTGCTACAACTATTTAATATTTAGTAGAGCCTTTTAATACCCCTTGTTCATATCAGCTCAGAAAAAATAATATTCATGAAGAGAACATACTAGTGTTGCCATTCGGTTAATTCGAATTATTAGGTTTGAATGATAATGATGAAGATAAAGACACAATAGGTGTTGAAATGTTGTTTTCAAAACTTTGATAGATTTATTAGACATCTCTTATTATGAATAAAAACATTCCTAATATATTAAATTGGAGTGATGAGAATAAATAAATAATGTAAATTAAAAAAACAATGTATAGCAGTTCAAGGCACAATGATCCCATAGTCCACTCCACCAACAACCAACTCCATGAGCCTGGTGTTTTTAACATGAAAGTCCTATTATATAGATACCTATAATAAAAAACTAATGGAAATAGGTTTACAGCTTTAGAATAAGGATTTATATATTCTTATGGTTCTTTTATAGGGAATCATAAATCCACCACATTTTACAAGAAGTTGAGCCTTCACAACGATTGAATCTAAGCAGTCTAAACTACACAAAATCAAAAGAGATTTATTTTATAATGAACATATATTAACCAACCTAGGTATAGTAGTAACTATTGAACCCATATTTTGAGGTAAATATCCTTGGTTTATGCCTTTTAATGTAATAAATGTTCTTGGGATTATTTGGGAAAAGGTTGGGAGAGTTTTTAATGTTTTTGAATATGTTTGGAGGTTTTTCTAAGGGAAAAAGGTTTGGGCACAGTTAAGGAAAACCATGATAGTTCTCCTAATAACTATGCAAAGGGTGACAGTGGGATTCATACGTTCTACACATGGTTTGAAAACCCATGTGAGGAAACTGTGAGGGACCACTTTTATTGAGGTAGTGGTGAGCGCATGGTTAGCACACAGTTTTCCAAACCATTAGGGCTAACCATGAGACCATATAATGTTAGGATTAATCAATCTTGGTTCCCTCAATATTGACCTATTTTACACCAAAAATCCTCCCACTCGATCTTCAGTTAGTATTTTCAGTTCTAAATGGTTTAAAGGTCTTTCCAACTCATTTTTGAAGTGATTCGAAGGGGTTTTAAGGTTTTTATGGTGTTTTGTCCCAGGTAAGTCTATCCTCTTGTTTTCTATTTGGTTTTTAGTAAATATAATCTTCCCTCTCTATCATTTTTATAGATCTACATCTTCATCATATATATCTAGGGTTTTGGTTTCACTTGGATGATGATATTAATGCTTTGGATTGATAGTTAAGGAGGTCTATAGTGGTTTTAGTGGTGTGTTTTCTAGATTTGTGGTGTGGTTGCTTGTGGGTTGATTTCACCTGAACCCTAATGGTAGGTGGATTTTATCTCTACTCCACTTGGTTATAACTAGTTTATTTAGTTCAAATTAATATTTTCTTAAAATTAATTATGAATGTGATGTGCTAGATCCTAATGGATACCTGTTGGATAAAGATTTGGGGATTTTTGGGACAAATTTTATATTAGTGAAACAAGGGTTTTGTTGTGTGATTTTAAGATATATATCTTAAAATAGGTATCAAGTTTTGGATTAGAAAAATAGTTTGTGAAATGGTATCTCAATAAAATATGTTTTTATATGAATTGGTTGTGTCATGGAAAATGGTAGAAGGTTGTTTTCAATAAATGGGTGATTTATTGAAGTGAATTAGCTTGTGTTGGAAGTAGATGGGTGCTTATTAGGTTTACATGGTTCATTATTATTATTGGTTGATTATTTATTAAGTATTTTGTTGATTGTGTGGATGTGGTCGGGATTTCTCACTATAAAAGATGATGGATAGTAGTTGAAAGAGCCAACATTATGAGAACTGGTCAGGAAGAACCACTATTTGGATATTTAGTGAATGGGTTGGATGGAAGTTCCACTATTTGGTTTCCTTGTTCTGTGTTTCTTGGAAAGAAAGAATTTTTTGGAATGATTTGTTATGGTGATATGGCTTATAGCATAGTTGTGGCATTCTATTGTTTGACATGGATTCATAATGGTATGTTTAGATTGTGGTAATGGTTGCACTATTTAATGTTTTATTCAAAAAAATTATATAAAAGTGCAATCAGTTTTTACCTAGTGGCATGTGTAGTGAAGTCATTTGTGAAAATCCCAATAATTATTTTTAATCACCCCTGCTTTTGAACATTGGTTCTTTTGTATATTTTTTATTCCAGAACACATTCAAGAGTAATGTATCTCATTTTGATAGCAGTTTGATATGATGCTTTGGTGATGTTGTGGTGTTAGAGTGTAGATCATGTTTTGGAGCTATGTATTGTGTCCTAGTTCATTTAAGTGGTGTTGTGTAATATTTTCTTGGTACTTTGATATTTAGTATGGTTGTAAGGAATTAGCCCCAATTTCTTAGAGTCAGTTCCTTTTTTTATTACATTAGCATGTAAATAAGGAAAATTCATCCTGATGGACCAAGTAGTTTAGTATATTTTGGAAACTGGATACCTAAATAAGTTCAACATTCCATATTGAAATGAAATCAACACTAATTTATTCCATCAGATACATCTATGACTCCTAGATTACGCTTGAAAATCATTCATAAATTACTTCTTCATATCTTGAGAAAATGAAACATAAGAAGGGGTTGAGATCTAATTCTCAGTAAGAGTAATAAATAAAGTGGAAGATAACATAAATATTAGACATGGTTAATAATTAAAAATTAATGCCTTTAAAAATAAACAGGAACATAATATGGAAAGAATATTAGTTGAGTAAATATATCCATAACATAATCATGGGTATACTACTAGTCGAATAACCAAATGATATTACAATTACTAGCTTAATAATGGGGGAAGTGCATACGTCAGACAGTCAAAAACATTTTTTCAAAGCCTCGGCCAAGATGTCTAAATATGATTTAGGCCTCGGCCAAATCAATATATCACATTGGGAATGGCCATGGCCAATTCCATAAATATTTTTCTCATGAGACCTACCAATTCATAGAGGGGATATAACTGACCCCAACCATCACATTATAAATCCAACACATTCCTCATATGAGCGATGATAAACATAAACAACATATGCATTCATATTGAGTCTATCATATGAAATGTAACTAACATTCCCCAATCATTGAACTTAAAACAGTAACCATTCTGAGTAATATGGTGAATGGTGTTATGATATCTCATCCAAAATTAAATTATTCATAAACCATTCATTCAAATATGGTAGATGAAATCATTAATTATTAAACCCTATTATACATAAGAATCAACAAGAGTGTTGAATCAGATGAAAATGATCTTATAAAATGATTAAATAATTCTTAAGAAAAATACTCATTATTTTGAAAAGAAGAGTTAATTTGGAAAAATATTTGTATAAAACCAAAATTAGAGTAAGATAGTATTTTTTATAATAATATTAGTTATTTTATAAAGATAATTGTTTCAAAAAACAGATTACAGAGTGCCCTAAAAATAGACATGAATTTGAGAAATTCCGTTGAATCATGCTAGTATTTTGGAGATATTTTTGAAAGTATATTTTATAACATGTAAATACATAAAAATAAGGAAGGATTATTGTTGGTGTAAATATATAGAATACTCACACAGAATTTATGAGTTTCACATAATAATACGTAATAATTTCATTGAGGTAATTAGACAATGAATGTAACTCGAATGAAAATGGAAGTTCAAGTGGAGAACCTTTACCTTATGTTCGAATGTGCCCCCGCTTGAACATAATGTCATAGAATATGAAATTAGAATCATTAATAAATTAATTAAGAACCTATTAGAGATGTTATTTGTTATTCATAATTCTATTTATTTTATTTTATTTCTTACTGATAAGTTATTATATTGAATTTCGTCGTTCCTGAGTGTTTATTTTCTAGATTTTCATAATCAGTTCACTTATTTTTAAGAAATGGAGTTCAAGTGGAATGGTATTTAATATAAAAATTGAAATTAAATATTATTTATGAACATCCATAATTTTTAATGGTACTTTATATCATTTTTTTACATGCAATGAGGTTGAATCATTAGATGACAACCACTTCGATTAGTTGGAGGTATTTAGAATATTATGAACTTGTTTTGTCATATAAATTAATAATATGTACATATACCGGTTCTGGGATATTAATTTGGCAATAATACATATATAATAGTCTAGTTCAACCATCTATATGGTTTCATGAACAGTAATGAAAGATGCATTGAAGAAAAAAACATCGTCATCCATGAAGGTTATAAATTGGAACCTCAATGACATTGATTTTGTTTATAAAAATAAAAGGGGGGAGTAAGAATATTGATGATGATTCTACCATTCACCTGATATAATTCCAGTATATAGATGATACTAGATTTATCAGGGTCATTTTGACAGAGGTGGTGTAGAGATAATAACTAAATAGATGAACTTGAAAATAAATGAAAAGTTGATAGACCCCTTATGAATATTCGGAAGCTTAACGGCGTCGCTTAAAATTTCATAAAATATACTGATGAGAGAAAAAGGTTATCTTATCAAATGGAAATAAAAAAGGAAAGTAATATAAATAACTAATATCAAACCCCAACATATGAGAATGGAAATTCAAAGAGATAACATAAAAGAAGTGTTGACTAAAAGATGAGGGTGAAAGATTCCCTTGCCTTGTAGAGTAACTCCTAGAAAATAATGTTTGGGACCTTGGGGGATTAAGGACACCTTGGGAGGACTCATAGGGATGTAAAACCACTCGAGCATCAGTTATGTGGGATTTTGGAATGAAATAAAACGAATGGATGAATGGGTATTTATAGTAAAAGAGAGAAAATATTTTATTAACTTAGAAAGACAACTCATTAGTGGTTTTTGTAAAACCATGATGTAGCCCATGTTATTTTCCCATGGTATTAGACACATGGGAATACTAATATCTTATTGTACTGTAAAAAAATAGTAAATTTTTTTATTAATAATTACAACATTATGATGTCATCAAATATACATAAAACGTAAAACTAAATTTTTACTATTCATGAAAAAATAATGTATTTTAGAAAAATAAAAAAAAGTCACCCCTTAGATTTTTCGATGTGTAGAATTCTAAAATGAACTATATTTTCCATAATTAATTCCAAAATATTATTAATTCTATTTTAAAAAAAATCATATTTAATTCGAAAAATAACTATTTTAAAGGTATAATTATTTTTATATCACATTAAAAAATTAATTAATATATCCTTATCTTATTACCTTAATAAATTAAAATAATATCATAAATTACTATTCATAATTGCCATATTACTATTAATATTACTATTCATAAGGGTATGTTACTATTCACCAAAAATCATGTTTGTCATTTCAGACTCCAAATGACTTACTGGTCATAACTTTAGATGACCGTGTTTTGAAATTCAAAACAAAGTAGATGAAATTTTGTGTTTAATGGCTAGATTATAAGATGAATAAAATTTGTATTTTCAAAACCATTCGGTGTTACATTCTCCCCTCGTCACCAAAAGTTTATCCTCATAATTGATAAAATATTACCTAAAAATATTCATGTATGTCTTCAACATAAGCTCCTCAGGATCCCATGTTACATCCTCTTTCTTATGGTTCCTCCAAAGAACATTTACAGATGAGTTGTTGGATTTCTCCATACATGTCCCTGGGTATCAAGAATCTTGATAGGCTCTTCACTATAATGCAGATCATGCTCAAGTTCTATTTCTTCATAGGTGAGTACATGTGTTGGGTCTGACATGTATTTACTTAACATTGATACATGGAACATATTTTGAATTTTAAGGAGACTTGGTGGCATTGAAAAATGGTATGTTATGGCTCCAATTCGATCCAGATTTTCAAAAGGTCTATTGTACCTGGGACTTAATTTTCCATTCTTACCGAACAGTATAATACCCTTTTATAGGGATACCATTATGAAAACATGATCTCCATCATGAAATTCCAAATCTTTCCTTTGGTTATCAACATATCCATTTTGCCTAAATTTATTTATATGGGTTTAAATAATCTTCATCTTTTTTTATGTCTCCTCAACATGTTCTGGGCCTACGAGCATTCTCTCACGAACATCATCCTAGAATGTTGGTGTGCGAAACCTCTTTCTATATAATGCTTAATATGGTGCCATCTGAATACTTTAATGGATGCAATTATGGTAGGAAAATTCTACATGGGGAAAAAATTTATCCCACATACAAGAAAATTCAAGTGAAAAAACCTCAACATGTCTTCAAATCTTTGAATAGTCCATTCTGATTGTCCATCAGTTTGTGGGTGGTAGGAAATGCTCATATGACGATCAGTATCTATGGGCTTCTAATGACTTTTCCAGAATTCTAAGGTAAAATTGGGATTATGATCAGAAATAATTGATAAAGTTACACCATGACGTCTTACAACTTCATTAATATATATTCTTTTTAAATTTTCATGTGGTAAATCTTCTCTTATAGAAGTAAAATGTGATGATTTTTTAATATGTTCAACAATGAACCATATTGTATCATGATTTCCTGGATTATTTGGAAGCACCATCACTATGTCCATTTAATATCTTCCAATTTCTATATAGGAATAGGAAGAGGTTTCATGACTCCTCTTGGACGTTGTCTTCCATTCATCACCTATTGAAAACCAAACATCTCGATACATAATCAGCAATATCCATCTTCATTTTTTCCCACAAAAAATGTTCCTTTAGATCTCTATATATCTTTGAGGTACCATGGTTTATAGAGAAATTAGATCTATGAGAATAATCCAATAGTCCTCTCTTTAACTCAAAAATAGTGTGGCCACAAATCCTTTTTCTCAACATCAAAATGACATTGTCATATACTAAGTCAATCAACATCACATCATTTACAGATTTAATTTTATTTTGAAACTCCTCATCATTAGCCTGAGAAATTTTTACCCATTTTATAAATCAAGGCTTGGAAACCATTTAAAAAGTAGTGATGTGTTAACTTACTTGATAATTCCCATATCCGTCTTTAGTAGATCAATGAACTGGGGATCCATTTGAACTTTCATCATGTTTATAATTACATGGTCTTTTTTACCCAATGTGTCTGCCCCATTATTTACCTTCCCTGGGTGGTTGTGTATTTTGAAATCACAATTGGTGAGTATCTCAATCCATATCCTTGGTCTCGTGTAGTGTTCTTTCTGTAAGAAGATATATTTCAAGATTTAATGATTTGTATATATCTCAATTTTTTTCAATAGAGTTAATGTATTCAAATATTAAGAGAAATGATTACCTCTTATAACTTAATATCATGATTTGGATAGTTTTTTTCATTAATTTTTATTTTCCTAGATACATAGGCATTCACTCTATAGTTCTACATTATGACACAGAAATGTCTTTTCTTTGATAAATCGCTAAATATCACAAATCCATAATTCCATGATGGTAGAGTCCTAAATGGAGCATTCACTAATCTTCTCTTCAATTTTATAAAACATTCATCACATTCCGTTTTCCATATGAAGATAACCTATTTTTGTGTAAGCTTGGTCATTGGGTTGGCAAGATGGGAGATGATCTAAACTAAGCGCAGATAATAACCTTCTAAACCAACAAATCTATGTACCTCATATATGTTTGTTGGAGTAGCCCATTCTTAAAATGACTTTATATTCACACGATATATAGATATTCCATCCTTAGAGACAATGTTTCCATGAAAGGAAACTGATATAAGCCAAAAATCACAGTTTCTAAACATCACTTATAATTAATATCTTCTAAGAGTCTCTAGAATAGTGTGTAAGTGATTTTCATGATCTTAATAGCTTTTAGATTATATCAATATATCATCAATAAACCCCAACACAAAGTTATAAATAAATTACTTAAAAACTATTTTCCTAAGATCAATGAAAATAGATGGTGCATTAGTTAGACCAAAAGAGATTACTGTGATCTCGTAATTCACGTACAAAGTTTGGACTGTTGTCTTTGGATTGTCTTCCTTCTTCAAAACCAAATTATTATATCCATATCAAAGATCAATCTTCATAAAATATTTGGGCTCCATGATGTTAATAAAATAAATCATCATTGTGAGGTAGGGGATACATGTTCTTGGTTGCTATTGCATTGACATCTCTATAGAAAATTCGCAACCTCATAGACCCATCATTATTTTTAACGAAAAGAACAGCGCCTCCCCATGGAGAAATGCTAGGGAGAATAATTCCTTTATCACTCAATTTCTCTATTTGTTTCTTTAGATCCCATAACTCCACCATTTCTATCCTATAAGAGGTCTTTGATATGGGCCTTGAACCATGAATTAGATCAATAAAAAACTTTATTTCTTGATTTGGTGGGTGTCTAGGTAAATCCTCTAGAAATTCATCAATATATTCTTGAACAACTGGTATATATTATATTTGAACGATCTTTTCCTCAACCATAGATATTGAATTCCCTTTCTCTCCAATTATTGAATTCAGTACAGCTACTGGGGTTGGATCTAGATGATAATCATATGTTGAGATTTATACTCTAAAGATAAGGGATTGTACACCATTCTCAAAAATTGTAACTTCCTTCTTCTTGCAATAGATCATCGCATCATAAAATGATATCCAATTAATACCTATAATTATATCAATTTCACTCATTGTTTTGATGATAAGTTTATAACCTCAATAATATTTATGATTCATGAGGGGGACTAATTGACACGGCTTTATTGAAATGATACATACACTAGGATTTTTGACTGATAACTCTTTTATTAAATGAAATTGGACATATATAATATTCTTGGAAAAATGTGAAGATATAAATGATTGCGAAAAACTAAAATCAAATAATGAATTGGCTATGATTGATGAAACATTATTGTACTCGCCAACACATCATTAGGAACTTCAATATTAGCTTTTGTGATCACATTAGCTTGTCCCTGGTCCCTTTTCCATTTTAGTGGAATGTTTCCTTGATGGTTTGGAAAATAATTGGCATAGTGATCCATCTCCGGAAAAAATGTAGCATTGAACATTATTAGATTCATCATCCCATTAGAATCACTAGCAAGATGGCCATTCTGTCCACACTTGTAGCATACTCAATTTCCATTTAAGGATTCACTAGGGAGTTTCTTTCCACACTAATCATTGTATTGAAATTAATCACTTCCCTTATTCCTTGTTTCCATATTTCCTTTTCTAGAACTTTTAGTTTCCCTCTACTTTTTTTCCATTCCCTTAAAGTCGTATGACTTTTAGAATTCATTTTCCATCATGAAATCGCAGAAACTATATCATCATATGATGAGAAACTCTAGGGGACAAAAGCTTGCAGGAGGAATGTATTTATTCCATCAAAACATTGATCAATATTGCTCCTCATATTTTATATGTTTTCCATATAATGCCTTGCTAACCTTGTGAAGTCAGCATCATACATTTCAACATAATCAAATTCCTTTTTCTTCAAATTATGAAACAACCTTTCCATATCCTGTAGTTTTTCACAAGAAAATTATTTCTAAAGGTAGATTTTTGTATTGTCCCCCACTCCATCTCTGATATCCCTTTATCCTCTTTTGTGTTTTGGATAAATGACCAACAATGATCCTGGTCTCCCAAGAGATGATAAATGGCCATGATTACCATATCTATTTCACTACATACCAAAGATAGAAATATAAATTCAAGGTATCTTATCTACTTCTCAGATGAAAATGGGTTTTTAGTTATATTGAATAATGGTGGTTGTTGTCACATAAAGTGACCTAACATATCTTCTTCACATGGTGGTTCTAGTTGCTCCATATGGGTAAGGTTATTATTCATAACCTGATTATGTTTCCCTAGTATAGTTTTATGTTTCTCAATACTTTATCCAACATCATTAACCTGTATCATAGGGAAATCCATAAGGGGAAACATGTTTATGTGTGGTTTCCATTCCTTCCACTAGGCGCCATTTATAAATAATGGAATAAAGTATATTTGGGTATGAATAATAATGTCTAATATTATCTTACATAATACGTAGCATATATTGAGATCCTACGCATGGCTAATCCCACAATCACAAAAAAGGATTCTTTGAGGAAGATCTTACATTTAAATTCATAATAATGGTTTGTAAAGAAAATGTGAATTATCCAAATCATATCCCCTGGGTGTGTCAATACCAAGAGTGCAGCAAGACCCATTTTCAGATACTAGGATACCCTAGGTCAAGCTTGAAACTCCTAGGTGGAGCACTCATTTCTAGGTAAATATGTGTCAGAGAAATCTCTACCTATTTGTATCCAGACACCGATATTTTTGCAAGAAATATCCACATAATCTATTCCTTACCAAAATACAAGGACTTTCATATATGATTATCCTCAATGACCAACTTAGAGATTTATTCCATTATCTATGTTTTCAAAATCTTGTTTCCTGGTTTTCTACTAAACATCCTTTGACACCAACTGTAAGGACCCAACCCCAGTTTCCTAGATTCGGTGCCTTATATTATTACACTAGCATATAAACATGGAATATTCATCATAAAGGACCATTTAGTTTAGTATATATTGAAAACAAGTTACATAAATAAGTTCAACAATACAGCTTAAAAGGAAAACAACACTAATTTATTCCATTAGAAACTTCCTTACCTCCTATATTATGCATGAAAGTCATTCATAAATTACATTATATTATCCTAAAAAATAAAACATTAGAAATGGGGGAGCACAAATGAATAGTATGATTAAGCATTACAGTGGAAGATTACATTAATATTAAACATGGTGAATAATTGAAAACACATGCCTTTAAAAATAAACTAGACCATAAAATGGCATGAATATGAGCTGAGTAAATATTACCATAACAAAATCTGGGGTATTCTATATGATGAATAAAAAAATTATATTGCAATTAATATCTTCATAATTATGTAAATGCATATTTCAGACATTTTGAAACATTTTTTCAAGGCATCGTCCAAGACGTCTTAAAATTATTTAGGCCTCATCCAAATCCATATATCACATTTGGAAAGGCCTCGGCCAATTCCTTGTCTGTTTGTCTCATGAGACCTAGCAATGCATCGAGGTTCTATATCGGGTCCCAACCATCTCATAATTAGTCCAATGAATTCCTCATATTATATGGGATAAACAAAAACAACATATACATTCATTTTGAAACTATAATATGAAATGTAACTAACATTCCATAATCATAGAACATAAAACACTTACCATTCGGAGTAATATGGTGACTGGTTTTAGGATAGCTCATCCACAATAAAATTAGTCATCATAAAATTCATTTAAATTTGGTAAATAACAACATAAATGATTAAACTCAATAATACATAAGAATCAACATGAGTGTTGAATCGCACGAAAATACTCTTATAAAATCATTCACCAATCCTTGAGATAAATACACATTATTTTGTAAAGAATATATCTTTTTGATAAATTGTTGTATAAAACCAAGAGTGAAGTAAGATAGTATTTTCATAACAAAAGATTTGATTTTATAAAGATAATGGTTTCAGCAAACACAATATTCAATGCCCTCGAAAATAGAAAGGAATTTGAGAAATTCCCTTTAATCAAGCTTGTATTTTGGAAACAGTTTTGAAATTTTCTTTTAAAACATATTACAATCCATATAATAAGAAACGATTATGGTTGGGGAACATATATAGAATATTCACACAGAATTTATGTGGAGTACATAATAGAACATAATAAATTCATTTAGGTAATTATACAATTAATGTAACTCGAATGAAAATCGAAGTTCGGGTAGAAAACCCTAACCTTAAGTCTGAATGTGTCCCCCTCATGATATAAAGGTCCTGGAATATGAAATTAGACTCATTTATAACATAATTAATATCATACTATAATTTCATTAGTTTATCATAATTCTATTTAGTTCATTTATGTTCTTATTGATATGTAATTATATTGAATTCTGTTATTTAGGAGTGTAGGTTTTATTGATTTTTATAATCGGTTCACTTGTTTTAAGTAAGGGAGTTCATATGGAATGGTTGTAAATATCTAGTATTGAAATTGAATAATATTTTTGAACATGAATAATTTTTAATGTTTATTTATATCATTTTGATACATGGAATGATGATGAATAATTATATGACAACAACTTTGATTATTTGGCTGTATTTAGATTATTATGATCTTGTATTGTCATAAAAAATAATAATATGAACGTATACTGGTTCATGAAAATTAGTTAGGTTATGTTACATATATTAAATTCTAGTTCAATCATATAAATGGTTTCTTTACAAGTAATGAAGGACAAATTGAAGAATAAAACGTCGTCGTTCACGAAGGTTATAAATTAGAACCTCATGGGCGTTAATTTTGACTAAAAAATAAAATAGAGGGGGTTAGAATATTGATGATGAATCATCCATTCAAATGATATAATTCTAGTAAATATATATGATAGTATAGTTAAAAATTTAATTTTTATAGAGGAGGCGAGGAGAGAAAAATAAAATATTTGAACTTGAATATAAAAGAAACGTTGAGAGTTCCCTTTTGAAATTTTGTTAGCCTAATGACGACACTTAAAATTTCATAAAATGAATTGATGAGAGAAAATGGGTATCTTATCATATTTTAATAAAAATGAAATTAAGAGAAATACATAATATCAAACCCCAACATATGATAATGGAAATTCAAAGAGATAAAATAAAAGAAGTGACGACTAAAAGAGAAGGGGGAAGGATTGCCTTACCTTGTAGAGTAACTGCTTGAACATGAAGGTTGGGACCTTTGGGAATTATGTACACATTTAGAGAACTCCTAAGGAGGAAATACCATAATATCATTGAGGATAAGAGATTTGGAATGAACGAAAAAGAATTTATGTGTGGGTATTGATAGTAAAATAGAGAGAATTTTTTATTAATTTAAAAAAGACACCTCATTAGTGGTTTTTGTAATACCATGGGATTTCCCAAGTTACTAGAAATATGGGAAACATAATATATTATTTCACTGCATACAATTCAACATGAATGTTTTATTAATTATTACATCATTATGATGTCATCAAATATACCCAAAACAACCAACTATGGTTTTACTATTCACAAAAATTCAAAATTTATATTATATAATTCCCAGAAATTCACCCATTCTATTTTTCAACGTGTAGAATTCAAAAATTAACTCCCTTTCTCAGAAATTATTTTCTAAATATTTTTAATTTAATTTTTTAAAAAAAATATTTAATTTGAAAAATTACAATTCCAAATGTATAATTAGTTTTATATTACATTGAAAAATTAATTAAGATTTCATTATCTTATAACTTTATGAAAATAAAATAATATCATTATTTAATATTTATAATGGTCATTTTACTATTCATATTACTATTCATTAGGGTATGTTATTATTCCCCAAAATCATGTTTTTTCTATAATACTGAAAATGACTTACTGGTGACAACAATTGATGATCATTTTTTGAAATTCAAAACATAGAAGATGAAATGTTGTGTTTAAAAGATGGATTATAAAATGTATGCAATAATTATTTTCAAAACCTTGGGGTGTTACATTGCTTGTATTGTAATTTGGGAATTTATATGGAATATTTTTCCTATCATTTGGTAATGTATTGGTTGGGTTGTTTTGTTGACCAATATCTTATAGTTTGTTGATAATGGATTGTTTGGTCGGTCGATATTTTCTCGAGGAAAAATCATCCACTAATTTATTCTCAAAGTCCTAAGAATTCATTGACATCCTTTGGCACCTTGGGAAAATCTCTTAAGGCCATGTATCATTCCTCCGCCCTCTCAATACAATAAGATGGGGTGGGATGTTACAAGTGGTATCCGTTTGTTGGGTCCTTGGATTTCAAGTGAGAGCACGTGTTCGGTCCTTTGGCATTGATTGTTGGTCTTGGTTTTGACATTCATTCTTGTCATATTCCTTGAGTCGGGATGGTAGCAAGGCATAAGATTTTCAGAACATGGAATGTATACCACAATAGGATGTAACTAACCCTTTATGTTAAACTTCATGTTACCAAGGAGTTGGGTATATAAGTGTTTGGAAAAACTTATAGGAAATGGAAATCTCATTGTCGTGGGTGTAGCCAATGAGATGAGCATGAAATGCATTGAAGAAATGAATTCCCACTTGGATTAATATTTCATTGGGGTATAATGATTTATGGTGTGATATGGATTTTTGGATTTTTAGAAATTGGAATTGGGATTCAAAACAAAAGGATTTGAAACATTGAAACCTGTGGTATTTTAAAAATGGGTCTCTTTTCAAAACATGGTGGATTTTTTTGAATAGCGGACCATGGGTAATGTGAACTTGTGGAATGTATGGTTGTTATAACTGTTATGTATTGAGTTTGAAATTTTATAAACTTTCTTGTCAATATATTAGTACTTATGGTTGTTCTTTTATTGATAGAAATTTCACAGGGTAGGCATCGTAGAGACCCACCGGAGGAAGAAGGTAAAAATGTGGTTGCACCTCAGCCTCGAGTGAACCAGTAGCTAGTGTCGAGTATAGTGAATGATTTCTAAGATGTGGATGTTTGTAATAAGGTGGATTTATAAGGACATGTGGATCAAGATGTTCGGTTTTGAAGGTAAAATCCACCCCTGTTTAGTGGTGATTCAAAGCCAAAAAGGGTTGATGCATGGTTGAATAGAATGAATAGAATATTTGAATTCTTAGGAACACCAACAGAGTTGAAGGTGATGTTGGTACTATATATGTGGGATGATATTTCTCTTTAGTGGTGGGATATAGTGGTCCACATAGGGGTATACCACAGTGTGACATGGGAATGTTTTGAGGAGTTGTTTAATATTAAATTCTACCCTCAAACGTTCAGAATTCAGTGTTAATGGATTTCTTTATTTTGAAGCAAGGGAACATCAAGGTAACAGAATATATGGATATGTTTATTAACTGAGTGTGGTTTGAAGCCGAGGTGGCTTGTAGTACATTTTTGAAGGAACTAATATTATAAGTTTGGTTTAGGAAGGAAATTTTTTCCAAGATGGTCATGATGTGTATAAATTATTAAACGAAAATGGTGAATAGAGATATGTTGGACGAGAGAGATCTTTTGGGGGATATAGGAAAGGGATGTATGTGGTACCCATGTGGAATATGGGGAACTCTAACACTGGGTTCACGTGGAAGAGGGACACTTATTACCAAGGTGGGAGTATGACTTGGAATTCAACAGAAAGATCGATGAATCTTCCTCTGAATCCTCAGAGTAAATTGAGATGTTTTTATTTTGGATCTATGGCACAAATCAAGCAAGATTGTATGACACAACCACAAGCATGTCACAAATGTAATTTGATGGGGATCCTTAAGAAATATTTATGTAATACTCTATGGTCGGGTATCCATGACATTCCTCATGCATTTTAGGGGTCATATGCCTCGATGCAACATGGGAAACAAAATACCCCTGAGTGGTAGGGTAATGTTGGACATGGTGATTACATTAATACCATGACACCTCAGTAAG